>CM046462.1:4673457-6155957 GCA_025506415.1 Flaveria robusta | reverse complement strand
TTCCCAGTAAAAATGACAATGGAAGCGTGATCGTCCAAAAATGTTTAAGCAAAACCTTATGTAAAATTCCTCTCCAGCATTCCGAGTAACATCCCCAAGATCGTCATCTCTTGAGTAGCAATGAAATCGAAGGTTATTTACGTCAGTTCTAATATGAACAGTGCACTTATACGTAATACAGTTAATATCTTCATAGTTGCTAACAACTTCTGCATAAGGTGCATTGAAAAGATTAAATGATAAGATGAAGAGAAATAATAGCTTTCCCATGAGAAATTTCGATTTGGTTGAACTGAGCATTTGGATTAGTTTGGATCCAAATGCTTAGTTATATTGCATCAAGCATGATATTATTATTATAGTTATTGTCATTGCATTATATCATATCTTATTACACGAGATTACATTGCATCACCTTATGTTGTGTTATGTTAAGGCAAATTGCATTATGTTATATTATATTACATCAAATCACGTTGCATCATATTATGCTACATTTGGTAAAGGTATATTTCATGGCATTACATTACACCATATTACATTACATTACATGAACAACCATTGTATTATATCACATCATATTTCATCGCATTATATTGCATAACATTATGTTATGTTACGTAAAGGTACATGGTGTGACAATATATTATAGTCGTCACATTACGTAAATGGACATTGCTTGTTGACGACATTATGATACCCTATACTACGCAATACTACGTGTGACAACATAATTCATCGCAACGCTACGCTATGTCAGTTCGTATCTCTTAAGCTCATGATATGGTTGTCACCTCCTATCATGTTACATTGTGTAATACTATACCATGCTAAGCTTTGTTATGTTACGTTATGTTATGGTGTTTAGATGTGCTTTTTTTTTTCTTTTAGTTTTTCTTAATTTTTTTAATCTTTGTTATTATCATTTTATTATTTTTTCTTATCCTTGAAAACTTGTTATTAAACTTACATTTTATTTTTATTTTCTAATTGTTATTTTACTAGTAAAATGCTCGCGCGCTTTGTGCAGCAAAGCCGCATGTTGTGGCGCATAGCTCTGCTTTGCAGCAGTGGCGGATCTAGAAAAAAATTTAGGGGTATTCCAGAAAGTTTTTTTAAGGTACATTAATTTAATAGTGAAAACAATTCAAGATATTCATTCGATAATAAATTTTTTTTATTATATGATGCTTTATTTTAACTAGGTTTTTATTCCTGTGCGTTGCGTCGAAGATCGCGCCATGATTCCAAATATCAAAATGCAGTTGCGAAACACGTCTCAACGGCTATACTCCCATTTAAAACCCCAAAGCGTCCCTGGTCGTGAAAGCTATTATCACTCAATATTGTTAGCAGAACAATAACGACTATATCATACGTCACTGAAAGGATATTTCATTTTAAATAAAATTTATATTGGAATATTTTAAAAAACTAAAGATAAATAAGCATTATGTTTTTCATTAAAAAAATTAACGAACGAAGGTTATTACAAATAAATAAAACTATTAGAAAATCAAATGGGTTAGAAATGTACACAATATATACTAACAGCACTATGCCACGAAGAAATCGTACCAACATATTGCATTTAAAAAATTATAAGATATTTGAGATCGCATGATTCAAAATAAAGCTTATATTGAAACGTAAACAAAACTAGGCACTTTGCAGAGGAATTTTTAAAATTCAATAAAAAAAATTATATTTTAAAGTCAAAAGCATACCCCGTTTGACCTAACTCAACTTTAAATAAAATATACCAAAATAGAGATAAAAATACGCATGACTTCACCATTGAATCATTGATTATGATAGCGCATTGTGCGAACCCCGTATTAAATATCATATAGAGACGTGTGTAAAATATATATACACTACTCTTACATGTATATAATAGAGATGGTCAAACAGAAATAAACTTTACTGAACCAACTTAAAAAATAAATAATTTTATTTTTGCTAAAACTTTATTTTTATATCATATAGATAGCTAATATAACAAAAATGAGTAGACTTTTAATTGAATGAGATGTTAATCTTACTTTTATTTGAGCTTTTAATCTTATGTCAATTTGAGTTTTTCATATTTAAAGGGTATTCTAATTTTTACTCAGGGGTATCCCGATACATACAACGTTTAAAAAGAAAAAAGAAATTGCACTACGGAACAAAAGTTTAGGGACCCCTGCCACCTTCATACATCCGTTCCTGCTTTGCAGCATGAGGGCCGGGGCCGAGGATTTAGAGGTCAGGGCAAGATATATATGGTCTCTGCGTCAACAGTTTCGTTCTTCCTGTCCTCAATCCATGATGAGCTTTCCATCCCTAGAACATGATAAGGGGATTGCTAGAATTTAATCCGATCTTCTAAAGGCGAAAATCAACATCAGAAGGATTTAGAGGCCAGAGCGAGATATATGGTCTCTAGCCTTAGACACACTTTCACTTTGGGTTGGATCGATGGATCGACAAGTCCCACTCTTTGAAACTGATTCCCTTCTATAGCGATTAAACAAGTTAAATGATTTTTAGCTAATGTTACGGTCAAGTTCTCTGAGACCGTTTCTAATGTTACGATCCATATTTCCCATATCAGATTTTTACCTATTATTTCACAAACACATTTTCACCTACAGCAATATCATATCCATCATTCCTACATGCAATCTTATTATTCTCATATTATCATACCTTTGTATTTGTATTTAACAAACATGTTCTTTTTATATAAGAAATCATTTAAGTAATCTATACTAATAATTCTTTACAATGTGGGACACATGACATTCCCACAATGCTTCTCCCAATTATTTGCACGCCTAAACTATTTATTTTATTTTTTAAAAGTCAAGTAACTAATTTTCAAATATTGTTCTTTCTTTCTCTATTATAAATTCAAGTCCTTAAATTAATAATTTTTAAAATATTTTTTCATTAAATAAAAACTAAGTATTTTGATTAAAAATTATATTTGTTCAAAAATAAAATTTTCTAAAACTATGATTTTCTAAAAAAATGAAGCTTTTTTAAATTATGAAATATTTAAATTCAATCTTTTTATAAAATAAAAGTTCTATAAAAGAACATTTATTTAAAATAAACCCGGAGTTTTTAAACAACAAAATACTGATAAAATAATAATAATAAATTCAAAGCAATTTTTTAAAACGAAAGTTTTAAAAATAATAAAAAAATCAAAAATACTTAACTATACGTAAATTTAATCATATGTTATATTAAAATAACGTTTTATAATTCCTACTCATCATCAATAAATATTTAATATTTTTGTTCTTCAGCGCATGTAATACACGGGGATATAACCTAGTTAAATATAAAGTTACTAAATAACTAAATAATTATTTTGTATGAATGGAATCACGAACCCGAATGATGTCCTGCCTGCTATGAACTCGGTTACAATTTATGAAGCCGAAATCAATGCCGCCTTAGCCAAATATGACAAGAATCATCAAAAGGTGTATCTCATGTTGCAATGAATGTAGTGTATGGGGAGATCAGTAGTAATAGGTGAAGCTTTGGACCTTGGAACCCTCTGTAGCACTCGATCGATCTATGCTGAATACAGTGGGGTTTTGACCAATTAAGCTGCAATATCAGCTTACATTGGTGGTCTAAAAGTAATGGCCATTTTTAAAGATAACAAGCAAGCGAATCAATTTATCCACCCCAAAGGAAGAGGGTCTTTGAAAATGTTGAGATATGGAGTGGGCAAATTTTTATTTCCTTTGAAAGAGTGGTTATTCTAAAAGTTCTTGGCCTTCCCCTTCAACTAAGAGATAGGGAGATCCTCCGGCGCGAGAATCTGCATCGTTTACATGTCATGTACCTACTCCGGTGGATTGCCTCTCAAATGTTCAACTTTTATTTTTATTACCAATGACACTGCCACTAGTATAATTATTATACATTAACACTCGATTTGAAGTTATTTTAGACTTGATTTAGCTTTATTTTTTTTCATTTCGTTCATGATTATTATTGTAAATGAAATCGTGTGCAATCAAACGTAAATATTTGATAATTATGTTACTAGGAGTGTTATATACTAAAAAAATAAAAGTTAAAAGTGATACTGGCCAAATTAATAATATGGATTAATATTAGCCAATAAATAATAGTTAAGATTATTAAAATCTAATTTGTGTAACAACATATCTACCTACTCTAAAAAAAGAGTAACTATGATGGACACATGGCACCATCACATTTCACTTCATCAAAATTTACCCGCTTCTCTCTCCTAATAATATCATATTAATTACAAACAATAAATTAAGAAATATATCTTTTTTTATTAATATTGTTTCTAAATAAATAAATTTTATAAATTAAGAAACTTTTAAAACTTCAAACTTTTTTAAAATCTATACTAATAAATGATTATATTGGGTGAACACATGTCACCTTTATATTAACTCTACCATTTATTTTCCCGCTCAAAATTATTTATCAAATTTTAAAAATTTAAAATAACTAATTGCTAAATTTTCTCTATTTAGTTATCTCTCTTCTTCTTCTTCTTCTTCTTCTCTCTCTCTCTCTCTCTCTCACACACAGTTTAAACATTTCAAAATTTTTTAAAATCAATATTTTTTTATTAATTAAAAATTAAACATTTTGATTAAAAATACACTTTTAAAAAAATATTTTTAAAAAACTATGAATTTTTTTAAATAACATATCTTTCTATACATATGAAATATTCTAAAACCGATTATTTTTTAAAAAATAAAGGTTTTATATGAAAATGTTTTTCTAAAATAATTAAAAGGATAACAGAAACCGGGAGTTTTTAAACAATAAAAAATTTATAAAATTGATATTTTGTCAAATAAAATTTTTATTAAATACAAATATTTATTTATAAAACAAAAATAACTAAAACCCATAGTTTTGAAATAATGATATTTTTATTAAAAATGACATTTTTCAAAAACAATATTCTTAGAATGAAATATATCTTAGCATATTTATAAAACGAGAGTTAAAAAAACACTTTTTTTAAAATTAAATTTTTAAAAAAATTAATAAAAATATTTTATTAATTAAAGTACTTACTCACATATAATTTTAATCATATCTTATATCAAAATAATGTTTTATATTTTCTAACTTTTCGTTAATTTTTAATATTTTTTATTGAAACCGTATAATATACGGGGTTATAACCTAGTATAATTATAAAATAGTAAATATTAAATTTCAAGCATTCATCGTCATCAGGTAGCCTATTTCACTCAAAGAGATTAGTGGTAACGAGAATGGAGTTGCTTAACCAGTTAGGCATATAAAAAGTATAAGAAAAGATTGCAGCGGTGAGAAGAATGGGCGGGGGTCAAAATCTTTGGGTTTTTAGGGGTGATGGGAGCTAGACGTGGTGTTCACCGTCGGTTACATGCAAGATATGTATTTCCTTAGCCATACTCTTATTTACTTTTGAAAATATATAATAAACCAAAATATATTTTAATTATTAGGTGAGAAGACAATAATGTCATTCCCAATCATATTTTTTGACCCAACCACCAGGTGGGTATCCGGATTTATCAGGAATATAAAATCCATCATTTTTCACCTTCCAAAAGCACTCTTGTTTAGTAAACCCACGAAAACAATAGGGTAAATTTAAAGATTGTTTATAAACATCAAACTCCTGTTCCTTTGATTCCCAGTAAAAATGACATCGGAAGCGTGATCGTCCAAAAACGTCTAGGCAAAACCTTATGTCAAATTCCTCCCCAGCATTCCGAATAACGTCCCCAAGATCATCATCTCTTGAGTGGCAATGAAATCGAAGGTTATTTACGTCAGTTCTAATATGAACGGTGCACTTATATGTAATGCAATTAATGTCTTTATAGTTGCTAACAACTTTTGCATAAGGTGCATCGAAAAGATTTAGTGATAAGATGAAGAGAAATAATAGCTTTCTCATGACAAATTTCGATTTGGTTGAACTAAGCATTTGAATAAGTTTGGATCCAAACGCTTTAAATAGGGAATGTTTTTGGTTACTACCTAGTATTACTTCTTAAATGTTATATTGCATCATATTACGTTATATTATTATTATAGTAATTGTCATTGCATTATATCATTAATATTACATGATATTACATTACATCACCTTATGTTATGTTATGTAAAGGCAAAATTGCATTATATGACACTATATTACATCAAATCATGTTGCACAATATTGTGTTACATTGGCTAAAGGTATATTTCATGACATTATATTACACCATTACATTACATTATATGAAGGTACATTGTATCATATCATAACGTATTTCATTGCATTAAATTGCATCATATTACGTTATGTTACGTAAAGCAACATGGTTTGACATTATATTACATTCATCACATTACGTAAATGTACGTTGCATGTTGACGCTACATTACATTATGTTATGCAAGACAATATAATTTATCGCAACGCTACGATATGTCATTTCACTTATCTTAAGCTCATGTTATGGTTGTCACCTTATATCATGTTACATTATATAATAATATGTCATATTAAGCTTTGTTTATTATGTTATGCTGTGTCATGTCGTGTCGTGTTATGTCATGTAATGTTGCGTCGCATTAAGTTATGTTACGCTAGCTGACTTTACTTTATGCTAGGTGACGTTACGTCATGTTACTTTTTGTTACATTGTGTTATATTACGTACGCTAGGTAACGTTACGTTGCCATATTGTACTAACCTACGATAGGTACACTTACATTTTATGAGTGTAGTTTACTTAGGCGAAAACTTTTTAAAATTGATTTTACGTGATCACTAAGGAGGATGGACATTGCCATACTGACCAAGACATCAATGAGGAGGATGACTTACAACTATCTTAACTTTTTATACTTATGAATTTACACATATATACATAAAAGAACATAACGTTACATGCGTATAATGATGGTATTCCAATAAAAAAATATAATAATTTTGATTAATATTCAAAAGTTAATATGGTTATTGTAAATAGAGGGTTAATATTTGATTCTTATCCTATATATTATATATATATATATATATATAAATATATATATATATATATATATATATTGCCAGGATCTTTTAAGGACTCTTAAAGATCGTGACAACTGCAAGAACTCATCCTAGCCATTGATTAATATAGTTTTTAATTTTTAATTTAACGTATTCATAAAGGGTATTAAAGTAATTTTATGTTTATTTAATAGTTATTTTCCTTTTTTGCCTCCTTTAATTGAGGTAGTTTATAATTAAACCATTGACTAGATTATAAATTCCTCAAATATATAGGATCTTCATCTTTATCGGAGCTTCATCTTCAAAATCAAAATCGATTAACCAAATCCTATCTAATCCTGCCTTTCTACCCAAAATCGAGTGAATCAGTTGTTGATTATCATATTCAAATCAAAATCGTAAACCTTTTAAATGAGAGAGAGAGAGAGGGGGGCTTTTAATTGAGAGCCAAAAAATTGACAAGAACTAAAAGAACTATTTTTATCAACTCAATTTATATTTATATTTATTTTTATTTTTGTGTTTTTTACTTTTTTAAAATACATCAAAGTTATAAGGTGTATTGTGGGTATTTTACTCGCACCCATTTTTTCCCTTCTAGAATACATCCCTACTTGGACGATTTTTCTTTGTATTCAATCTAACCTTCCACCGTCATTCTCCCAATAATCTTCGCACCTTACCCTTCTATCTCTATCATCTGGCAGACGAGCACAAGCATCAAAGGAACCTATAAACTCGTGAAATTAAAATCTTCCTGAACATCCAAGGTACGTGATTTTTTATTTCAAAACTCCAGTTATAACTAACATTGTGACTACGGTCCTACGAATCGAATTCAGTTTTGTTCAAAACTTTAATTATCCTCTTATTGGTGTAGGCATTGAAGGGATTTAAATAGAAAGAAAGTTCAATTTCTTATGAAATTCAGAATATAATTAGGAGATGAAATGTTAGGCGAAAATCCACAGTGAGCACTAATAAGTTAGGGTTTGTTATTATTGCATTTTACCCTTTTTGTTTGATGTTTTGTGGTGTGACTATGTTTCGTTGTCGGTGAGTTTTTGATAATTCAAATGGTACTTTTGTAAAATAAAACAATGGAATCTTTAATTGGTGGTCTGTAGGACTACAATATAGATCTATGATTGACAATAAATGTTGTTTTTAATTTACTAAGTTTATGGAGATTACTAATTTTATGGTAGTATGATAAGTGATATGTTCTTAACTATGAACCTAGTTCTTTAGTTTTTGGGCATGTGTATTCAAAGTTGTTTTTCTTGCGTGTTCGATCTAACAAAAAGTTCATTCATATTTTATTGTGTTATTGACATATTGATCGATACCGAAGACCCGATCAAATAAGAGAATTTTTCTTGTTTTGTTTTTCTAAATACCTTAAATAGTTAGGGTAAGTAGGATGTCGATCCCACAAGAAATCTGTGAATGGTGTCACAAGTAACAAACAAAAAACTACTTAACTTACTATTGTCACTATACTACGATTTACGAGTGAATGAAATTAAATTAAAAATAAGCACTTTAAGAAACAAAATGAAAACTTGAACTTGGTTTAGAGCTAATAAGATGAAAGGGATCACAATCGGATTTCAGGAATGTAATTGAAGGCACAACCTATGATTCACTTACTCTTGAAATCACATAGACATAATTTGCTTATCAAATATGTTGAATGGTAATTACCAACTTGATAACTGATTATGTAAATTAATCAGTAAACTATCTAATGTCACAATCTAGAATATTTATTTGCAATCACCAATTAATGATAATAACCTAATTACTACTCAATGGTTAAATATTTAAAATTGATAACTTGATAAGCATAATCACATCAACTAACAAAAATCTTCAATTAACACATGAATTAAAACACGTAAACCAAATATAGTTGTTGTTGCAAAGTTTATGTCTTGACTAGGTAAAAAACATAAGAAAACACAATCTAATCATAGCCACCCACAAGAAGATGCTCATGGTTGGTTTAGCCTTGCATCTTCATCATAATCTTTTTAATCTTCAACTTGAGCATATGAATACTTGATTAATTGATGATTAAAGAGAGTTCCAACGACTGAAAATAATCCAAAGATTCATTCTTGGGGTTGGAGGCAAGTGTGTTCCCGAAACCCTAATGATTGGGGTTTAAATAGGTTTCGAAATTTGAAATAACACTCAAAATATTGTGAGCGACCGTCTAGGCCATAAGTTATGGACTAGCCCTTCCTAGATGTTCGTTCTTGACCTCTGTCTTGCGGTCTTCATAGATGGTGGTGCAGTGAGGCCGTAAGCTACGGTCTCAACTTTTATTCCTCGAATTTCTTTGTTTTCAACTTCGTTCAATCCGTAATCTTGCTAATTGTTGCATCGTTATCAAATAATGTTCATTAAACTCTATTTGACCTACATTTCAAACACGTAACATAGTGATGCCATTCGATACATAAAGCATATTAAACACACAATATTAGCGATGATACGTGCATGCATAATAATCAATTATCACATTTCTCCTAAATGATTTTCTTTCTCTGGCATAAAACCGCGAAAGGTGATTAATCTTCGCCTGCCTCTTGTTCTTTTTATTGATTTTAATGAAAGTACAACTCGATAACTATAGTTGATTGATTCTACTTTTTACCGAAAAAGTTGTGAGTGTGAGTTGTGTGTTATATTATTCGATCGCTAAGCCTCTATTTATAATAAAAGTAAAATAACTAACTCTCGATATTTCCGGGGATTGCGTAGTCTTCACTCTTGACCGTTAGGGGTCTTCTTCTGCACGTTTTCAAAAGCTTGAGTCTATTTCTTCAGGGTTGACCGACTAATAGTGAGTTACCTACAATAATAAGTCAAAGCCAAAAGGAACAATAATCGGCTAGTAGCAACATAATTCAGTATACCAAACTTACACTGGATCCAGGATACTAGACCACAAAATTCGCCCATAACAGTTATGTTACGTAAGAGTACGGTGTGACATTATATGACTTGCCATGCTATGTCTTGTGATGTTATGTTATATGTGCTTTCAATCATATTTCAGATTATCGTTTTGTAATTAATAAAATTTTATTTTATTTAATATTTTATTTATTTAATTTGTGTAATAAACTGTTTTAGTAAAGTTAGTTTTTCAAGATTAGTGTTGAAAAAGTTAAAAGTTGTTAGTTTTTCAAGATTAGTGTTGAAAAAGTTAAAAGTAGATAAATCTGAAATTCTAAAGCAGGCAAACCTAAAGATGCGAGGCTTTAGGAGTCTCGAAACATGGACATTGGACATGATGGATATATGTGAGCGAACAAAACATTAAGCCAAAAGCATAGATAGTGTTTGTGAATTCTTTTAATATATATGTGTATACATATAGATGATCGCGCTTATATTATAACTACAGGTATTACAAATAATAACATAATCACTCTCCACAGGCTATGCTTTTTAACAAGAAGTATGAAAAACCTTAATCTACCAACAGCTGTATAACAAGACCAACAGAATCAAAATCCTGTTGAATCCCAATACCGAGGTTCGTATAATCATCCCATTTGATTTCTTCTTGCCATTATCACTATCATCGTCACTGTCATCATCACTAATATCTTTAGGGTGATCAAAGTTTGCTGGGACTAGTGTTTCGGGCACAGTATCGTCACCAGATTGTTCGCTTACTGGACCGGGCGCTCCAGGCGTAGGAGTCCTTAAACTTGGTGGCAGCCCCTGCCCATGGGTGACATTAATACTAAACCGTTGTCCATTCTCGCATTGCTCGCCATCATAATCACTCGAGAAGAAATAGTTTGGCCCAACCTTGACGAGCGGGACAGCTACCGACACCGGGTGGACCGCGGAGGCAGATGGGTCTGGTGATGCGTATAGGAGCGCATTGCTATCGTCACAGAGGTCGTAGAGGGTTGAATTGTATGTTTGTACAACGGTGTGATTGTTGTCCGTGTTGAAAACTGCATACATAACCAAAAAATAATATAAAATAAAAATATAGGCGGACGCCTCCATTTTATAAACGGGCGCTTCTATTTTACAAGCGGGCGCCTCTATTTATTTCGCTCGCTAGAATATAGGTGTGATGTCCATGTTAAAATGTTAAAAGACAATTTATAGAATAAAATAAAAGTCAAGGGACATATCGATCGATCTAGTTGATCTAAGTGACATTTTAGGGATTTTCTCGTAAAATAATCTGAGTAACAAATTTTCGAAAGGGACGTGTAAACAAATATGCAATCAAATATCAATGATAAGAGATAATAAAAGAATGTACAATCACTATTGCCTATGATACAACCTACTTTACTTTTTATAGCTGGCAACCATGAAAGCTTACCCCCTTAACTAGCATACATGTCATGTGCCATCTCCCAAAGATTCGAACCCCGCACTTGTCAATTATTGACCCTAATCTCTTTTATTCATGTGGAGTTCAGATTAACGAATTTTTATAAACTAATTGATAGATTAGAAACCCATATATACACATGGTAAATTTCCTTTGTAAATCATTGTTTATTGTGAGAATCTGTTAAGCTCAATCTAACAAACACTTACACCATAATTATACAGAGTAACTAACTTTTATATCGTGTCACACCATTAATGCGACAATTTTCTTCTTATTTTCAGAATTACTCTCCTTTTTTTTAAAAAACTTCACTCTATTTTTAAAACTTTTTAACTTTTTTGTATGATGTTATTCTTTTATATAAATTACATCATTAAATAGTCGTTATAATATTTTTGATTCGAGTATAGTCTTGTTATAAATTTTTTTATTTTTCTAACGTTTGTTGTGGGCCACTAATTTTACTATTGTAACTCTAACTTACAATGGAGACATGATCTGCTGTGAACCACTAGTTAGATTAATAAGTTATCGTAATAAATAAGAGTTAACATCCGATTATTATCCTATATATATGTATCTAAGATACGACTTTTACCTGGTTAAACATCATACGGCTCGAACATGACTCTTAAAGAATTCATGTTTCCTTAAATGTGTTAAATAAATAGGTCTTCAAAGTTAAAACGTTGTAGGCTTTAATTAGATTAAGCATGTAACAAATGAGTTGATGCTAATCAAGGTGAAAAGGTATTAGGTCTTATAATTACATACTTTAGTGAAAATAATATTTCATTGTTGGACAAAACATTCATATAAGTTTTGAGGCACCGGTAACACTATCCAATAAGATAATTATACCAAATATGATATCTTTAACATTAAAAAAATATTCATGTTCACTCAATAAAATGCAATAACCATTATACTTATTTCTTTACATTACCCTAACTTAAAAAAAAAAATTATTTATGTTAAAGATGGTAAATATGAATATTTTATATTGTTAGTTAATTATGATAATATTGAAGTTTGAAGTAGAAGATTTTTCAATTAATTTTCCAACCCTGCAAATTATTCTATTACAAACTATACATCACCAAAAAAATTTCATTATATGCCGACAGAAAAAAAAAAGAAATGATGATGAAATGATAGTAGTTTCTTTATGTGTTTCCTTTTCTACCCTTGGCTAAAGACGAAGAACCTTGTTCACACAAATAAATTATACTAATATATATGTAATATTTTATACATTGATAAATACGATTTTAGTAATCTAAACTGTGACTTATTAGCCATTAATAAATTATAATATCACTTTGATAAGTGATAATTTTATTTTTATTTTTTTATCAAATGCAATTTTAGTATCATAATCAGCACTGATTTACACTTGATTTTCATTATATTCTGTTATATGTTTCTCTATTTCATTCACAATAATCACCATGAGCAAAATCGAGCGGAAACAAGTGTAAATCAGCGAATAATTATGTAACTAAATTGCTCTTGGCAACAAATTAAAAATCTAGTATTATCATTGATCAAACTGATAACAGTGGATTTCTTGGATTATCCACTGTATATGTATGAATTTCTAGAAAAATAATTTAAAATAAAAAAAGAAATTGAAATTAAAGAGATAGATCTAAGGAGAGAACATACTGAGGAAATCACCAAGAGAGAATGTTTTGGAAGAAGACCATTTTTGATAATCAACAGTTGGTTTCTCAAGCTTGTCAAACCAACCCAGATCATCTCCCACAGTGTAGTTCTTGTAACCTGCAACTACTCCTCCACCATTGATGTTCACACTTACCATCATCACCATCACCACCATCCACACCTGATTCATCTCTCTCATTTGATCTGATTCAATTCTGCAACAAGAAGATGCTTTTTTATCAATACACAACCACTTGCTTGATGCTCACTTAATTAGAACTGCTTTTTTTCCATCTATACACAACCACTTTCTTGATGCTCATTAAATTTACTATCTTTGTGTCTATATATGCATACACATAAAAGATAAGGTAGTGATTCTTTTATCTTTTATCTTTTATTTTTCAGAGAATCTCTCTTTTTTAGTTTTTAATAGTATGTTAGTGGGTTTTGGCTGTGTGTTACGGCGGATTAGTCTTAAATAACAAGTATTACGAGAAGACATAGATAGAAATAAACACGTTATAAAATTGTATTTGTACTTTATCGAAACATTGTATGTTGCTAAAAAGCTTATTATGTATTATTTTTTACCTGTAAATTCTGGTCAAATGTTACGGGCTCAATTTTAAATAAAATTTATATTAAAACGACCGTAAAATTAATCATGTATTCGGAAAAAAAAAACATACCGTTGTTGTGAAAAAAATATTAAAATTATATTAAATTTAATCCTAGTTGGTTTAGAAAAATAATAATATACACCTAAAACTAATTAAAATGTTAAAATAAAAATATTAAAATAATTAAAAAAATAGAATGTGCTACTGTTTAGTGAGGAAAATTGATCAGACCGGTTGAACAGAGAACCGTGACTTCCTACAGTCCGATTATATTGTCTTGCACCGTTTCTAAAAGAACCGGCCGGTTCTTATAGTTTGTGGGTGCGGCTGACCGCTAGCGGACCGGAACTGCTTGGCGGAATTAATGAAGAAAAGCAGTGGCTTATCGCCGGAGTTGTCCGAATGGAATTAAGGAAGAAAATAGCTAGAGAAGTAGTAGAGAGAAATAGAGCAAGAAACATACCAAAACCTGAAGCATTCAACCTTCAACCTCTTATAAGATTGTTTTTTTTTATCAATTAGATCTTGTTTTAGAGAGGGACATAAGAGATAACAACTCCAACTAGAGAGAGAAATGAAGAAAAGAAAGGGTGAAGAAGTGGTAAAGTGATAGGCACGAGGGTTTGTCTTATTTCTTCTCGAACTTATAGATTTAAAGCATCATGCCACAAGGGAAGCAGCCAATTCAAGTTTATTATTGCAAAATAATTCAATTCAATATTATAATAGAAAAACGATGAGTTGTATCGGAATTTGACTATTGTTACGTTGCCGACTACACACAAATTCACTCAACTTAATTATGGAGATAACATGCAGCAATTAACTAAGTATTCAGATCTACAACAAAGATTATTCACTTATTAATATGTGTTCTCACAATAATATAAGACATAAAATTATATTAGATTAGGGTTATATTAAAAAATGTACTTAAATCTATAAAATTTAAGAATGGCTCTAGGCTTTACATGTGTCCTTGTATTGTTTAAAAAATAAGAGCATTTTGATTATTGTGTCAAATACGTCAGGTTGTTGTTATTAATACGTTTGGGCATTGACCCATTGTGTTAAATATCAGTTTATTGTATCAGATACTTTTCATAATTAGTTATATGTATACAACATTATATTTTATGTTATAGATCATTTCATGCTATTTTTGTTATTGTTTTTACATATATTATATAAATTATTGTTATTTTATCATTGTGTATTACAATTTGAAGTAAAATATTGTTATTTCACAAATTTGTTTTTTAAAACTCATTGTGTCCAGGATAACATAATGTGTTTTATGTTTTATATATTTTTTCTTATGTTAATGTATTTGATTAATTAGATGTTAATTTATCATTGTATTTTACATAATACAATTACACACCATTGTTATTTTACCATAATTGTGTTTTGCATATTAGAATTATACAATAACGCTCATTTTTATGGTGTAATCTTTATTAAAAAAAACAAATGTCTTGTCAAAAATTTATGAACATTAAAAAAATAAAAGAATTTAAAAAAGTCAACAAAAATAGTTATGTCTAAAATACTTTTTTTTTAGAGAAAATTGCATAAATGGTCACTGTGGTTTAACTAAATTGCATGTTTCGTCCCCAAACTTTAAAAATTACAAAGATAGTCCAAACTTTTATGTAATCATTGCATGTTTAGTCCCTAGCACTAAATTCATTTATTTTTTATGCATTTCATAAAATTTAAATTAACTTTTAAATCTAATTTTAGGGACCAAAAATGCAATGCTCACATAAAAGTTTAGACTAACTTTGTACTTTTATAAAATTTTGGAACCAAATTTGTAATGACTATACAAAATTTTGGACTAAATTTGCAATTTCCAAACTCTAGGAACCAATCATGCAATCTGATCAAACAACAAAAACTATTTATGTAATTTTCTCTTTTTTTTTTATTTTTTTATAATATGATCTGAACCATAAATTAAAAAAATTGATGGTTTGAAATTTTTTAGATTTATTACTCTTGATTTAAAACTTTTCCGTAAATTTAACCCACTTCTTCCCATCCATTTTTGTTCTTTCGGGCAAACATATAGCTACCATGTGAAAGAGGAAGGCAACGTGGCAACACTTAAACAAAAGCTGGGTTGGATGGCATCATGTAATTGGTCACAGTTATTTATTTATATATCTCACAAAACTAATAGGTACTAATATACAATGAATAGTCGTCTCCTCCATGTGGTTGTTCGCATTTTCATTTTATGACTTTTTGCGTTGCTTTTTAAAAGTAAAAAACTTATTATTTTCATCTAAAAATATTAACTTATTGGATTAAAATGTTAAACATAAGTTTTAAATTGTCAAAATTACTCTTTCAAATACAAAACAAAAAACCTCAATTATATAACACTAATCGAGTATAATTGAATCAAAATTTTTGCTCTTACTTTTCATCAGCCTCAATAAAAACAAGGGGTTGCGATCGACATGGTACGCGTGGTTGTGATCGTGAATCACGATATAGTGGAGAGGACCAGAGGTGATGATCTCCTTTATACAACAATGGGTTTGGACTAAAAGTCGAAAATATTGAAAATTAAAATCAAGCATCAAATACCTCCAGATCCCAACTATGAGAATGGATAACGGCATCAAGCTGACAAATCCAAAATAGGTGGTTGGCTTGTAGAGACATTCATTTTAGACGCTCGCATTGCTTAAAGCGTTAGAGCATTCTCAATTCGTTCACTATCTATTTCTTCATTTTTATATTTTGACAAAAATCATCAAAATACACAATCCATCTCATTCCCCGTCCTCATCCAGTCATCCCCATCCCCATATTTCTAAGAGAAAACAAACTCATTCTTTAAATATAAGAATTTACTATTTGTCTCTTATAATTTTTTTTAATATTTTTTATAAGTGTATGTGAGTGTGAGAGAGAGAGAAATAGTTTTAACAAAGAATAAATAATTATTATTTTATTGAGATAGAAAAAATATAGGGAATGAAATGTTGAAAGTTTTAAAAAAATATAATGAATTTAGAAATAGTATTCTTATAATCTCTCTATTCTAATAAAAAAGTAAATAAGAGTGACACGTGTCAGCATCACATTCCTACTCATCAAATTTTTTTCGTTTCTCTGCTATTTAATAGTTACTATAATTACTGATAATATTATTTAATTTTTTACAAACTAAAATTACTTTTTAATAAATTAAAAATAGTTTTATATATTAATGTTATTCATAAAGAAATAGATTTTTATAAAATAATATATTTTTTTAAAACATCAAAATATTTTAAAATTGGTATTTTAAAAAAGTAAAATTTTTATAAATAAAAATAATTAAAATTGGGAGTTATAATAATGAATTTTTTATAAAGGTTTGTTTTGAAATAAAATATATAGTTTTTTTTTTTAAGTTTAAAATATTAATATCATTGTTTTATTACCTATAACCTTACTAGTACGTAATTTCAATCATATTTTATCTTAAAATATCATTTTATAATTAATAAATTTTATTTTATTTAATATTTTATCTATTTAACCCATTTAATACACGGGTTACTAAATCTAGTAAATTATAAAAATGAAGATGAGAAATAAGATTTGAATGATCTTATACGGGAAATATGTTATTTTAAGATAACCATAACTTTTTAGCAAATAAGAATCTAGTCATTTTAAGATATGATTCCCCTCAAATAGAAACAAAATTTAATAGTCGAAACAAATCCTAACATATCATAATAAAGAATGTCCTTACATAAAACTTGAGAAGAAGGGCTCGTTATTATAACTTTAAATTTAACATTAAAGAATTAATCGGCTAATTAGACTTATTACGCACACAATTCTAAAAAAAAAAAATAAAAAAAAAAATAGTCCATCTAACATACTTTTAAAATAAAACAAATTCGTGGTTTAACTCCGTGCTTCGTGAAGGGATATGACCAATATCGATACAGGATTATGAGAACGTTGTATATTCAAAACTAAGACAAAAACCATTGACTATATGTTTTTGGGCATGAAGAAACGAACATTTTATTTAAAAATAAGACTCACAAACAACTGTTCATTGTGGCCGCAAACAATATGTTTGCCACACCAGAACATCAAACATAAGTCGTTTATTATATCGTATCGCCTGCGAACCTAAAAACATATATGTGTGTTTTGCTACAGCACGCAAAGCATAAGCAGTTGTATCCCCGGTTTCTTTTATTACAGTCTTTTATTGCCGGCGACCACCACCCCGTCCATCGCCACCAACCATCAAGCGCCAGAGGTGCCACCGCCCCTGATCACTGCATCTGACAACCAAGCGCTGCCTCCACCCCCACCGTTCGACAACCAACAACCAATCATTGCCGCTAGGCCCACCGCCAACGCCACCCACGCATGTCGCCCCCGCCTCCACTATCAACAACAACAACAACAACACCGACCACCGGAACCGAATGTTGCTGCCACCGACCGCCAATGCTAACCAGCTGCAGATGTTGATGATGGCAACATTGTCAGTCAGTATCATCGGTGGAGGCAGTAGGTCAAAGGTGGGCGGCGGTCGACACTGTCAGCTGTTGACGATGGTATGTAGCGGCGGTCAGTGGTGTCGGTCGTTGGGGGGGTTAGCGCTCAATGGAGGCAAGTGGTGGTGGCGATATTTAATTTGGTTTATTATTTTATTATATAACTTGACCCGAACTAAAAGAGTAGAAAAAAATTAAAACTTTAGCAATATACGGCCGAACATCAAACACTTCTTACCTCATGAAAAAATAAATGCTAGTTTCGTCAATTGTCTTTTCATCATATAAAATCTCGTGTTGAAAATCTATTTTCATGCGCATTCAAACACTTGTAGTCGGATGCGACTTTATATGTGTGTGATATTATTTATAAAAGAGTTATGTAACCATTCCACTTCATCTAATTCATCTAAGAGACCGTTTGGTTCGCAGAATATTTTACAAAAGAATTAGAATTGAAAATAAAATTTGAAGTGTAATCTTGTTAAAATTGATAACGTGTTTAGTTGATCAATTTTGAGTGGAATAGGAATGTTAATTTTGAATATTCCATTGAATTGTTAAACCTTTCGTGGGAAAGTAAAGAAAATACGAATTCAATTAATGTGAGAAAATTTTTCAATTTAAATTCTAAATGTTGACCAATCAAACAGAATGGGGCATAATTATCTTTCACGTAGTCGGTACAAATTTTTTTGTAGTATTTATATTTTGTTATTTAAATTTGTTTTTTATTGTAAAAAGGGTCAAATTGTAGACATTTTAGTCTTATGATGAGACATTGAACCATTTGAAGGGCATTAAATTATTAATTATACTCTATATTAAAAAATAACTTTTAGCTGCAGTAAAATGCCATTGTTTATACATGCTCTACAAATTGGTAATGCATATTATATATTTAATGCCCAACGCACTATATATTTATGCATGCCACGTTTGGTCATAAAGAGTACAATACTTATTACTCTATACATAGACAATGATGCTTTGAATTACGCGTGTTGCTCCATCTCTCATCTTGTTTAATTCAGTCCATTTCATAAATCAATAGGTGGTGACCGGTGAACTAGAACTCTCAAACAGTCAAACACATGTAGCCTTTATAGTTGCTCAAAAGATTGAAGATAACATTGCTCGGAGTATCACACACTTCTTAGTTTCGCTAAATCACGATACGCTACCTGATTTTGCAACTGAATCACTCATTCTTTTAACTTTAAGAGCTCAAATAATGTAAATTACATTCTATCTAACTTAATTGTGTTAGATGTAGCCTCAAATAGAGAAATCCTTAAGCACATATGAATATCCTAGATGAAAATGAAAAATAGAGAGGATTTGGTTACATAATGCAAATGAAAAGAGTGAAAAAGAAAGTAGATAAATGAGATGAATTGAAGTGTAAGAGTAAATACAAATCTTCCAAAAAAATATAAACCTAAAACACATGCCAAAGCTTAATGGTCTCAAGTGGACGGACGCGAAATTCGCTTGAATGCCAAGATATTGTTGTAACGTGTCAACACCTAAGAGGGTGGATTCATAAAAAAAAAAAGGATATAAAAAAGCGGTTGGCTAGAGATGATATGGTCTTGAAATATTTAATGTCTTATGTTCAAACCTAACCTTAGTGGATTTTCTCATAATGGTGACCTTCTTGCTTGATAGTGTTACTAAATCAGTCAGACTTGAAGCGTCAAAATCAATATGAATGATTGACATCTCGTATCAAAAAAACTCACTCGAGTACAGTTTTCAAAAAAATATAAAAGTGTAAGAGAATAAAAAAAGAGACGATGATTGATCTAAATGCATTTAAATTCAGCCAATTAAATCCTACAAAACAACCATTAAAAGGAGAAAAAGTTCATATCGACGTGTGGGTTAGTTTGGGATCTGACATCTTCTAAAGAATGCTTATTGTCCTTCAAAATTTAGCATTTTCAATAGTCAAGTCATTTACTTCTGTAAAAGTGTTAACACTTATTTTGATGATTTTCCCAACAACAAGGCACCTAGCCTTTTTTTCAAGACATCTTGGCCTCTTAACCTCTAGTCACACCCAAAGTCCAACTATAATTTTTTTAACCGCAAGAACTTACATATAAAGTATTAGAGCTGAAATTACTACGTTTGCTGGAAAACATTTGAACATAAATTATTTTGTCCTAGCGGTTACCAAAACTTCAAGGTCCACTAATACAAACCTGAACCCAATGATGGATCAAATATGGGTCGGATCAACTGCTAAATGGAGGGAAACGAGTAGAGGAAAAGTAAATGGAGAGAATGATTCAAAAGTTTAAGGGATAGGGCTAACTCATGAAATCAAGAAATGGGATAACTACTCCCACCAATTTTTAGTTTAAGTATTAATCTTCTGCATTTTGTTTTGGATTGTCAATGTTTATGTTATTTAAATTGGGTATCCATACCTTTGCTCTTGGAGATTAACCCATCTTGAATTGGGTCTTTTGTTTTGTAATCTTTCGGTTCTAACAATCAGATCTATCAACTACCTTTGTTTGATTTCTAGGTTCTATCATCCACCGTTTACAAAACTTAACCTAAACCATTAGGTTCGTTAGGTGTAACTTAACCTAATGAAAGCAAAACCAACTAAAGTCATCACCCCCGACAAATGAAGCAGAAATTTAGGTTAGAACATAGAGCTCTACATCAACAACGATTCAACGTTAATTTAGTTGGCTATGAGGACCATTAAGCTCAATAATCATCAACAACTAATCCCACATGAGAAATATTAACATAAAGATTCAAAAACACAAATGTTGAACTGTGTGTATTTTCATTTATATCTTTATACAGAAATCTCAACAACCAGTAGAGCTATAGGAGATCGATCATGAGATTACAACAAAACTCAAGATCCAGATCATGATCATGATATTACATATAACCTTTAATCATAAATCTACACATTCAGATAACGATTTGTTATAGAAATTATCATTCAGAAAGATTGAAGAATCACATCATCATCATCGGAGAAAAACTACAGGCACAGGGCGGTGACGAACAGGTCACCGGCACCGGCGTCGACTGAATCAGAACAAAATCCGATCTCATCCAACGGTGGAGGGAGGTTGAGATCGAACGGCAGAGGTTTACGTGAAGATGATGCGAGATCAGCATCATGATAATAATCATCCACCACTGAAGAAGATGAATCACAGTTACTATGGCAATCATCATCGTCTTTAGGCGTTTGCCGTTGGTGGGTGGTTATACGCGGTGGATTCGACGGTGGTCGGGGGCCACTGGTTGATTCCACCGTGCTGCTCATACTACTCGTCGTCGGCCGATTATTATTATTATTATTATTAATCCGTTGAAGTTCATAAGGCCTTTGATGGTGCTGATTTGGGCCACCGTGGTTTCCATCATCGCCGGCGACATGTGCCACCGGAAAGTTCAGTTTCGCCTTGGGGCCGCGGAGGGAGAGGGCGGCGGCGTCGTAGGCACGGGCGGCGTCCACGGCGGTGTTGAAAGTACCCAACCAAACACGGGCTTTCTTCCACGGGTCTCGGATTTCAGCGGCGAATCGACCCCATGGTCTCTTCCGAACGCCGCGGTACCGGACCTCCGCCACCGGCTGTTTTGTTCCGATCGGGTCTCCGGCGACGCCGGTGGCGTTTGTTCTACCGCCTCGTACCATGGTGATAGCTTTTCCGGTGGGTGGATGATCGGAGACGATGATTGATCTTTAAAAATTCGATCTTGAAAATCTTTTTTTGGGGGATTTTATCACCGAATCGTTCGATCAAACGATTGATTATAGATCTTTTATGCAAATCATCGAATTTTGCAAGATATCTTGATCTTTTACCTTATCTTTTGTGAGACTCTCTCTCTCTCTTTCTGGATTTTCTTGTTCTTGATCTGTGCACCGGAGAGATGAAACCGGCATTATTCGCTAGCTATCATGTGAACGAATTTATCTTAGTGTTTGGTTTATGTGAATTGACGAGAATGCCCCGCCTGTGTTGTTTTATTTCCTTTTTCTTCTGCTTGATTTTTTTTCTTTGGGGGTTAGATTGTAATTTTATGGTTGTTGCGAACTTGTTTTAGGAATTGGCTGAAAGGACCCTTGTGTTTATAGCTTTGCAACTTACACTCTAAAAAATATGTAAAATTACATAATCTAGGTTTTCAAGATGTGTTGTGATACTATCATGCTAATGTGTAGTTTGGTTCAAGTGATTCATCTCAAGAAGCAAAATAATAATAAAAAAGATAAAATTTAGTATAAATAAGAAAAAATGGAAATGTTTTACTGTAATATTTCGATCAATACCTGATATAGAATTAAATTTATTTATAAATTCATACCATTTGGAATGTGTATCTGAAAATTAAGATGTGTAATTTGATAACGATTCAATTTATACACTAATTATTTAACATAACAATGATAGTTATCGTTGCTCATATCATTGCAAAATAATAATTAGTATTAACAAAAATGAGATCGGCCATAATAATTAATATTAAGAGTATGCTAAAGATTTTTTTTCAAAGATCTTCTCAGGAACTAAAACAAAGATGAGTCAATGATGACGCTAAAAAGGAAGCATGGACTGGGAGTTTGGTTGAAGCCTGATGACCATGTGACAAGAAAAGATAATTGTATTTTTTTTCAATATTAAGAGCATGTTTTAAAAGATGTAATTTCATCATTTAACAAATTAGTTAACGAAATATGTAACGATAGTTAGATTAAATAATGTAAAGGATTACAGCCTTTTGTACTTTAAGAATGTTTAGTATGATTAATGAAGATTAAAGTCCTAACCTGCAATTAGGTATATATATATAAAGCATAAGTTATGTAATTTACTCTGAATTCAACAAAAGGGAGTCGTTTGGTTAGAAATTGAATTCTATCAAAATCATTTTTCTCAAAATTAATCATTCTTATCTATGTTATTAACAATATGAAGGATGGATTAATGGTTTCATGTACTTAGGAGGATGTAGATTGAGAGTGATTATAAAGCTAAGGGTATACTTTGTAAAATTATGTGTTGTAAACGCGGAGTGGATGGTGATGAATCCGCGTCATTGATAGTCTGGAATTTGGACCGCAATATTAATAGCATGTATATTTATGTATGTATGTATGTATGGATGTATGTATGTATGGATGGGTGGGCTTTGGTCTCCCGACATAAGCCGGATTTCGTGAGTCATGACCATATGGTCTCGTCTCGTGGTCCTCGTGGAATTTTATTTTACTTTTATTGAAATATTTTAAGTTCTCTCTCTCAAATAAGTATACAAATTAATATAACAGAAAATAACAGTATCAATTTTATACTTTAAAATAACAATGACTTGTTACTTAACTCTTTTGTAATTATAATAGTGTAAATCTTTTTGAATTGAAACGGTTTATGCATTTCACTAATGTGGTTTGCTTAAATAGGATACTACTTTCGGGTGAAAGATCTAAACCACTGTTTAGAATTGTATTTTAAAGCAATAGAGTTAATAACATAGACACTCCTTAGGGTTCTTACTGATGGTGTTGATTCTAATTTGTTGGATATATGTTTAAAGGAAAAGTTAAGATATATAAAGAAAAGATTTGAAGATAAATATTAGTATTAGTTTATTATTTGTTTAAGGGTAACATGATAATTGTTAGAGTTTATTTTATTCATATGTTGAGTTATATTAGGAATTAAAGTTGAAAGAAAATACAAGTTTTGTCTATTATAAATAGAGGTGTAGAATCTTTATAATTTGTGTGGTTTTATTCTTAATCAATTGGTGTTTATTTTATTTGGTCGATCCAATATTTCCAACATACACGTATTTCACATTTGATTCTTACTTCTAAGAAAGAACATATGAGCGTTTGGACTATGACAATAGTGCACGCTTGTAGTTCCTAAAACTAACAGTGGTTAAGTCCTCTTGAAATTACAAGAATTAAAAATAAGAAAAAAAGAACTTGTGGACCTCTTTTTTTTAATTAATATACATTTATATTATTCACAAATTTTCTTTCATTGAGCTATAACAAAAAAGCCCCACCACCACCGGGCGGAAAAGCCACACCAATGCCACCATTGTCGACCACTTCTAACCCACTTGTCGGCTTACCACCGCTTCCCCGTCTTCTCTCCAACTCTCCAATCCTCTCTTTATTCCTACACCCCTCAAACCATACGTTAGTCCGTCAACACCCAACCACCTCGTACACCCATGGAAACCCACCCGACAAGATCTATCTGTTCGTTGCCATACAACCGCCCTTACACTCATTGTAACCCTACATATAAAAACAACCAAATAACCTTAAAACCTTAAACACGCCGCTAGAGGCCACCACCTACTGTCGGAATCCATTGGGCAATATCAACATTTGATGTAATGCGTCACATATCTAATAGGATCGATTTCAGGTGGCTGTCGGTTTCTTGAAATCGAAGATGAATATGGAAGATGATAGTGGTTTTGAGGAGTGGATTAGGGTGGCTAAGATGAGATTTGAATGGAGGTTAGGTTAAGCCATGGTGATGATTAGGTCAGTGCATGGTGATAAGACATGGGTGGGGTGTGGATGGTCGGTTTTTATAGTGGCAAGGAGGATGGTGGCGGTGGCGGTGGCGGTGGCGGTGGTGGTGGTTGTGGGTGAGTGGTGATGGAGATGAAGAATATAATTAGGGGGTTTGGTAGGGTGCGATGGGTGATCGATGTTGTGTGATCGGTCAAAATGATTAATAAAAGAGCGCATAATCATTCTTAATAGTAAAGAGTAAGAAGTGTGTCGAATCTCCAGGATATCACTGGAAAGTGCTAGTAATAAATAAACTAGAAACATTAAACATTGAAAATAAACTTGCTTGATTGATTGATTTAAAGAATTATAATATTAGCAAAAGTATAAGTTTGAGTTTTTAATAATCTTAGGGAAAAAGCAACCCACTTTGGGATTTCGGTTTGGCAAAATAATGTAATCTTTGTTTAACCTATTAAGAAGTCATTAATGCTAATCATATGCGTGATAAAATCTAAGTGATGATTATAGATCAAAGTTTAATGGACGTTGTTCATACAAATCACCAATTCAATTTATGTAATCCTAATTTTAAGAATTAAACACACAATAATTAAAAGAAATCAGGGTTATATGAAACTATAATTAGATTTAAACACAATCAAATTGTTTAAATAATTAAATCACAAATTGAATCCAATAGAACTTAAAGGGTTTAAGATCCAATCCCAAAACTAGATTACAAACTAAGAAAAACAATTACTTGCGCAAACCCGTCACCCGAAGTGGATCACGAACGACTTAGCCTTGCATCCTCATTGATTCTTAACATGAATGGAATTGAGCATGTGAACTCGGATGATATTAATGTTGAAAAGCCTTTAAATTTATGAAAAATTGATTGCTTTTCATCCAAGATTGTTGTCGTAGAAGGTGCCATTTGTTCTATGGTTAACATCCTTTTATACCCCCTCAATTTAGGTCAAAATCCATCAAATCGCGGCGCCCGCATCGGTGACGCCACCACTGGCATCAGTGGTGCCCCCAACACCAATTGGGCTAAAACTTGCTGACCCAGTGTGGTTCTGATGGTGTTTATGATGACAACGATGTCTGTGGCTCCCTGAATAGTGTAAGTAACACCACCACTACTGTATGATTTTTTTCTAGGTTCAAGTTATGTCTATAGTAAGTTATCATAGTCTTGCAACCTTCCTTTTGTGTTTCTTCATCTCCCAGCTTCCAATTCCCATTTCGTTTCTTCCATATTTTTTATGTTCTACATGTTTCACCTTCAAGAATAAAAACATTTCACAAGTAACTATATTTCTTATGAATTAATGCGTAAATCTTGATAATAAAACACATAGATATTGTCATATTGACTTTCACCATCTGACCAGTGGGGTAGGATGAGTTAGGTTTATATTAGTAAGCTATATATTATTTTTATTTTAATAGTTAATTTAAGAGTATTTTAGTAATTTCACAAAGATTTGACAAAAAAAAATTAACATCTATTAGTGTTAGAGATTGTCAGCATGCACTAATGGTATAGTCCAGACCCTCATCTGTACTTTCTTAGAAGCAGTGATCAAACATGAAATGATCATAAATCATAAGGACTATTTATGTACTTAACTCTAAAGCAATATAACTATATACATTTGATATTGATGTGAATATTAGTCATTCATGATTGACTACTTTGGACATCTAGCATGCTAGTTGTATCTTTAGTTTTTTTATCTAGCTTTGATAATGTTTAATAGAATAAGATGAGGACATTAAACATTATAAGAGCATTAACAGCCCGTACCCTATTTTTATGTGAGTGGGTGTCTTATATTATAAGGGATGGTTGTGATTGGTTGTGAGTGAAGAAGAAATAAAATTTATGGGGGTTGTACCGTGATTCCCCAAATATGGGGAATCACGGTACAACCGCCATAAATATTTTAATATTTTAAAAGTGGTTGCGAGTAAATGGGAGAAAAAAAATAATGATAAAAGTATGAAAAAATATTATTTAATTAAAAAAAAGAGAGGAAAAATAGATGTTTTTAATATAATTATATGGATGGGGATGGGGGATGGATTGTGAATACTCTAAGATAGTTCTAGTCTAGGGATAAGGCGGGAGTTAGGCTACCATATCAACATGGGTTCGATCCTCTCTAGTCACCCCTCCCCCAATTTTTATTCTAATTTTTTATTTTTTATTTGTACTTTTATTTTTTACCAACTTTTTATTAATGTTTTCTTGAACCCGTCTCGTTTGATTCCAGTTTTCTTTTCTTTTATTTTTCCTAATTTCTTTTTGCTATTTTTCATGTCTTGTTATAAGTTTTAACACACATATTGTATCAAAACATATAACCATGATTTACGACTATAAGTACATGATAAAATTGATAGCCCAACCCGCATTCCATTTTAGTTTACATGTGCCTCGGGTGTTCATGTACAATGTCCCCGAGCTCTCCTTTGTAATTGCATGTCTACACTCTTAGAGCAATCCCGACCCATCCCTTAGAGGAAACGAAATGATGTCTGAGGAGAGTCGGAGAAAAAACGGGGCTAGGTACCACACCCCTAGACCAAGGAAGGAATAAAGGTTTCGAACCGGTGAATTTTCATCAAGCATCACCACCTTTTTTTTTCTCTCTTTTTTGGGTTAAATAGGGGAACCGAGAAAAAACTAGAACGATACTGTGTAAAACGAGAAAAAATTGGGAAATTAAAAAAAACGATGTGGCAACCCGAGGAACCGGGTAAACCTTGGATAACTTTCACCTCTTTTGTCCCCATCCCCATCCTCAAATTTAACAAAAATCACCAAAATACACAATCCATCATATTATCTATACCTATACAACAAAACATTCACATCTCATTCACCGTTCCTATATTTAACAAAAACCATCACTCCATTTCACTCTCCATCCATATACCCCATGTTTTTAGGTGAAATTAAAAAAACAACTGCATTCCCCGAATATGAGGGCTCTCCATTCATCCCCGTGTCTTTTGATATGTTTTATAACCGGATGTAAGTGAAAAAAATAAATAATATAAAAAATGAATAAATAAATATTACTTAATTGAGATATAAACGAATTTATAAAATGTTTGTTTATTTTGTAAATTATAAAGATGAAGATGTTAAACGAATTGTGAATGCTATTGTTTCACCTAGTTTGGCTTAGCCTTACTTTTTTTGCATTATGACCCACTTAATTTCATTGTATGTTTTATCTTTGATAAACTCATTAAGATTATCATACCATATGATTTATCTTTGTATGATACTCTATCATACTTTTTTTTAAAACATCAACAAGTACTTACTAGATAAATAATCAAATTAAATCATAAATAAATTATTATTAAAAATGTTAAAAAAACCATTCACGGGAGTGTCAGTGTTAATGGGCTCACTTTGCAACTTTCGCCGTGTGGATCACACACTTCAACGTGGTGTTTCACGCATGGCTATGACACCAGTACGCTCACCACATGACCCGTGACTAGTATATCACATGACCTTTAGGTGTTGGGGTTGTCCAAATTGCTCGACATCCACTCCATTATTGTTTTGAAAAAGCTCGAAAAATGTGTTTTAGATTTGAATTATTTTTTCTTATCTTGTACGTTTTTTTATATTATTTTGTTAAATTGTTAGGTTTGTTGGTTGAAACTTTTGAATGAATTACTAACCACCCCTTTTTATTTTGTTGAACCTTATTTGTATTTTGTTATTATACTAAATTTTAATATAAAACCAAACAAAACCAGCCAAACCGTGTTACTCGGCGCTAAACGAACACAAACATCAACCTCTGCTCGCTCTTGTAAGTCCGATCCGAGCCGAGCAGAACCGTTCGGTTTTAAAACCGAGCGATTTTGAGCACGCCTCGCTCCACCCGGCTCGTGAATAGACGTAAAGCTTCTTCACAAAGAATGCGAAAAAAGTTTCAAACACCTCGCTGGCAAGCAATGTTATGAAAACCGGACCGGACCGGCCTGTCCGACCGGGAACCGGACTCCCGACCGGGAACCGGACTTCAAACCGGTCCGGTTTGGTGCTTAAAACCGTTTTGACGTTTAACCGGTGGTCGGACCGGTTGAACCGGTCGAACCGGTGGTCGAACCGGAAACCGGACCGGTTGAACCGGTGGTCGAACCGGTTTTTTGTATAATTTTTTATTTTTGAGTAATTTTTACATATATTTATAAAAAATAATTATAATTTTATCCGGTTCTTATATCCGGTCCGACCGGTTGGACCGGTAAAGCGTCCTGTTCACTGTCCGGTCCGGTTCTGAAAACATTTCTGGCAAGAACCAATGAGGATACACCTGGTCACGTGACCCGTCACGTGCGTGAAAATTCGGTCACAGTAGGCCCTATCTTCCCCTCATCTCTTTCCATCGATTTCTTACACTTCTTTAACCACCGGCAACTTTCCGATAACTCCGATCGTGATTCCCGTCACCGACGTACTACATACTCGCATGGATGCCGGATCCGCCGGTGATATGGTGCCGGAAGTCAAACCAGAAGTCAAAATAGCATCTTCCGATGTCTTACCGGAGGATTCCGGCGCCGGAAAAACGGTCGAGGTGGATAAGGATTTTTTATGCCCGATATGTATGCAGATAATCAAGGATGCTTTTATGACGTCGTGTGGACACAGCTTCTGCTACATGTGTATCATCACGCACCTTGATAATAAGAGCGATTGCCCCTGTTGTGCTTCTTCGCTCACGACTAATCAGCTCTACCCTAATCGTCTGCTTGATAAGGTGTTTATGTTTGATTCGGTTGTTCTGTTGTGAGTTGTTGATTGTTGGATTGTTAGGAAGTTACCAGATATCCTAAGGGTTATTGATGAGAATCTGAATGGTGTTTGTTTGATTTGTTGTTGGGAATTGAGTTGTTTAGTGGATGGGATGAGTTGAATATAGGTCAATTGTGGTGATTTTGTAGAAGGAAGGACATTTGTGCTTCTTTTATGAAAGCATCTTCTGCAGTATTGGGCTTATTGCTTAACTAGTTATTAGTATAGTTTTGTATCAGTTAGATGGGTAACTACTGGAACATGCTTTTGAACAAGGTTTGTGTTCCGTTTGGTTTTAAAATGCGTGAGGCGCTTTGAGGCGTTTAGGTGTCAAAAGCCGAGGCTTGAGGCATGAGGTGAGGCTTTATGTACAACTAAATAAGCCTTGGCCCTTGTGTACAATCAAAAGTTGCATATGTCTCATCTTTTTAACATTGCCAATCTTGACCAATGTTGTCCAATATTGACACAGACGCCTGTGCCTGAGGCGTTTGCCTAATCGCCTTGAGTGCTTCACGCCTCAGGCACCCCTTAGGCGCTATCTTTAAAACCAAGGTGTTCCAACTGTTATTCAGATAGAGTGCAACCATGCAGTTTGTCAAATGTCTAACAGTATTTGTAATTATCCTTTATTCTTTTGCAAATTTGGAGATAAGTTGCTGGAGTATGTTATTTTGTGTGACTCTGCTTATGTGGATTGTGGCAGTTTAGGGTAAAGAAGGATGATGGTATGCTTAAAGATCAAACGTAATAAGCAGCTGTGTCATAAAAGTGAAACACTGAAACCTAATAAATTTGGTTAGGTGGTGAACCTCTTTAAGTAGTAAAGATGCACTATGTGGATGTACATATGGTAAAGGGCAATTCATAACTTCTTTAATGATGTGATTATGGCTCTTTTGATTATGTTAAAAACAATGTTACATATTTGGTGCTTTTTTGCTTGCTAAAATCTCGTAATTTGAATTTTTTCTTCACATACTTGGTATTTGCTAGTATTTTGAATTAGTATATTGTCTTTTACTATGTGTTACTTTACTTTGTTTCGACCTGGTTTGTGCCTTGAAAAAATTTAGTTCCCAATGCAGCTTATTGTTAAAGATTTCTCTGTACCAAATGTAGCTATTGAAGAAGACTTCTGCTTCCCAAGTATCAAAAAGTGCCTCCCCGTTGGAACAATTCCGTCTGGCATTACTCCAGGTTACTACTTATTAAGGATCACAATCGTTGTCTCATACGCTTTTCCAGCGAGATAAATCTGAATGCATTTAAATGAATTTTTTTTTTCAATACTTCTTTTACTCTCCCTTGTATATTATTTGATAGGCTTGCCTTACCCACTAATTTATGTGTGTCATAAAATTATAGCGTGATAGAATATCACGTGGATAAAACCTGTAAAGTATAGCTGAAGTTTTATTACTGCACTTCTTTACAAGCACAGCTTTTAGGAGCATTTGTTTTTGATAAAATAAGCTCTCATTGAGAAATCAAAACCTAGCCGGAAGGACAAAGCTTTAGCTTTGATTTTGGGAAAAACCTGCTCCAAAAATACAAACTACTTCAAGTAGCGTTTGAAACAACTTGTTACTTCTAATAAAGCAAAATTAATTTCTCATCCTTTATTATTGTGTTTAGGATATGGGTTTTTATGTGTATATTCTTTTATGCCAGTTTACACTATTCAAGCTATAATGACAATCACTTTCTCCAAACATTTTTACCTTGACTAATTGTGTTTAACATTTGGATTTGTTTGTCTGTTTAAGTTATTGTGTACTTTCTGTGCAACTGTTATTGTGACATCCGTTGTGATCCTTAGACAGGGTTACCAAGTCTCAGTAAAGGAAGTAGATAAATTATTATCACTGCTTTCTGAAAAGAAAAGGAAACTAGAGCAGGAAGAAGCTGAGAGAAACATGCAAAATCTTCTTGATTTCTTGCATTTCTTAAGGAAAAAGAAAATTGATGAACTTAATGAGGTATGCTTTATGAGTGGATATTTTTTTAAGGTTTTTCCTTCGCAGTTGAGCTTTTAGTAAAACTACTTAGCTTAGGAATTCGTCTAATGTTAGAATTAAGAACAGTAAGTTAAATTACTGGATCAAGTTTTTTTTTTTTTAGTTTTGTATTTTTTTTTAATTCTTGCAGGTGCAAACTGATATCAAGTATATCAAAGAGGACGCTAGTTTGGTAGAGAGACATAGAATTGAGTTGTATAAAGCAAGGGATAAATACTTATCGAAAATGCAAATGCATTCTGGTCAATTACAGGAATCAAAATCTTGGTTTTCTTCATCAATAAATAATGATAATAATGACTTCATGTTTGCATCTGGAAAAACACATGGGGCAGTTCCTACTGGTAACTTTCAGTACATGAATGTGGATGGAAAATCTCAAGCTTCTTCATTTGGAGCACAAGGGAAAGAAGCTTCTAGTGTAGTGACTTCACAACATACAAGTCAATCAAGTATTGCTGTTATGCGGAAAAAACGTGTTCAGTCTCAGGTTAGTTAAGTTAAATAAGTGTTTTTTATTTTATCTAAGATTATTCATGCTAGTAAATTTCTAGTGGTCGATTTTCTGCAGTTCAATGACCTGCAACAATGTTACTTACAAAAACGGCGACAATTAGTGAATCCGTCACAGAACCATGATAAAAGGGTTGCTGATTTTATTCAAAGGGAAGGCTATAGTTCAGCTCTGTCTGATTTCCAATCTGTACTGTCTACATTTACTCAATACAGGTATCTATGATAATTTTATGTTTGTTTATCAGCTTTGAAATTGTCACTGATGTTTATATGTTTTGCATTTTTTTCCATTAATCAGTCGACTAAGGGTGATTGCAGAACTTCGGCATGGGGAACTCTTTCATGCAGCTAACATTGTCTCTAGGTATAATTGCAAGTTGTATGGCATTTATTTCTATTTCATTTGAGTTTATCTAAACAATTTTATATATATATATATTAAAATTTGCATAATGTGCTTTACCATAGCATTGAGTTTGATCGTGATGATGAAATTTTTGCTACCGCTGACGTTTCAAGGCGTATAAAGGTCTTTAACTTCTCAACGGTGAGCCTTTTTCTTTCCTTAAATTTTTTGAAAAATTGTACACAAGAAGGTGATTGGTTACTGAAAAGCCACGACTGTTGCTTATCATGTATTAAAAATTCTTGGTTTTTTTCAGATTGTTAATGAACCTCCAGAAGCACACCGTCCTGTAGTTGAGATTCCTACACGATCAAAGCTTAGTTGCTTAAGCTGGAACAAACATACAAAAAACCATATAGCTAGCAGCGACTATGAAGGAACTGTATTCGTCTGGGATGTGAATACACAACAGGTAATTGGAATCTGGTGACAAGTTATTCTCAAAGTCTAGGAAAACAGTCTGTATTGATTGTTTTGTTAATTTGATCACATTCAGAGTGTAAAGGAGTATGAAGAGCATGAAAAACGGGTTTGGAGTGTTGATTTTTCACGCATAGAACCATCAATGCTTGTATCGGGTAGTGATGATTGTAAGGTACTATTACTACTTATTTTCCTCGTAAGTTGATTGATTTTAAGCATGTTTATTTATTAGTTATTCATGAGTGGTGTGTATAACGCAGTATACCATTTATCTTGACTGATTGACTGTCAGTATTTGTGGTATAGTATTATTATAACATTCCATTCCGGGAGTGTTGGTATACCTTTTCTGTTATTTTGTATAAAGTCTTATCCCTAGTTCTTTAGCTGTTATGTTTCTTATATTATTTCAATTTGTTCATCTTTTTACTACTAAGTACTAACATCTCTTCAATTTTGTTTCACAGGTGAAAATTTGGTGCACAAAGCAAGACTCAAGTGCTATTAACATTGATATGAAAGCAAACATATGTTGTGTCAAGTACAATCCTGAGTCCAGCACTCACATTGCGGTAATTTTGCTTTATATTATAAACCTAAAAATTGTTGCATTTAATTGCTTCTAATCTTTTCTAATTTCTTGCTTCTTGGGGCTTTGGCATCTATGCTGTATTTCTTCATCTGTTCCATCTCTTTAGTGTTTTTGTTATCAAAGCAATGAAAGCATGCCTATTACGTCATTATCCATGCATATTCAACCTTAGAATTTCATCATTGTGCATTATATTCGTGAAATTGCATATATCCAAGTCCAGAATTTATTTTACTCAAGTAAATGATTAAAGCAGTTTTTAAACCAAATATGGGAATGCAGGTTGGCTCGGTAGACCATCATATACATTATTATGATTTAAGGAACACCAGCCATCCTCTTCACATCTTTAGTGGCCACCAAAAAACTGTTTCATATGTAAAGTTTTTGTCCAATGATGAGCTGGCATCTGCATCTACAGACAGCACTTTACGCTTATGGGACCTGAAACAATATCTTCCAGTGAGTTTCTTCTCACTTGATTGCATCTCACTTGGTTTATTCTCTATATTCTTGCTTTAACTACTAAACTCTTTTTATGACATTTTATTCACAAATTTTCAGGTTCGGACCTTCAGAGGTCACACAAATGAGAAGAACTTCGTTGGTCTCTCAGTAAACAATGATTTCCTTGCTTGTGGCAGTGAAACAAATGAAGTATACAGTTATCACAAGGTAAGTAACACACCAAGTATGTTATTTTTTTACGCACGAAAATTAAAAAGGTCATCATCTTATTTAGGGGAAAAAACCAATAAAATTTTGAAATTTAGATTTCTGGTAATTACTTAAAATAATCCATGTTGGAAATAAAAAAGAGGCAACCAGGCCAAAAGTTTTCAGCATGTCAGCTGCCATGACCTCATTTTGACTAGTTACCGGGTCCAATTTCCTTGAATCTTATTCAATTTATTAGTCTGTTTGACAATGACTAGATTTAAAGGTAATAGAAGTTTTGTGCATTTCAGGCAATCTCAAAGCCTATGACATGGCATAGATTTGGTACACCTAATGTGGAGGACAGTGATGACGATGCAGGGTCTTACTTTATCAGTGCTGTATGCTGGAAGAATGACAGTCCAACGTTGTTAGCTGCTAACAGCCTGGGCACTATTAAAGTATTAGTTCTTGCATCATAAATCTTGGCCCTTGATCTAAATAACTCATCATGAATCCGAGGCTGTGACTGGATCATTAATATTGGATATGGGAATTGAAAAACAGATAGGAATACATTCAGGTTAGTGCTTTTCATTTGTACATACTCAGATCATCTATAGGAACAGAAACATGTTTTGTCAGCTTTAGTTCGTTGGAACTCAAAAAAAGAAAAAAAAAACGTGAACGTTTTGATTGTAATATATGCTGGAATTTTGTCTCAGTTTAATTGTATTTAGCAAATATGAGAATATTATTGAACTTAAACAAGTAAAATACTGTTACAACACTTCCAAACACCACTTATTACAATCAAATACTCTGTGATTCAACACTCTGGACATTCAAGATGTTGCAACTGGACTGCAAGCTTCTGCTGCTTTCATGGCTTCAAACCTTGGCTCTTTTGCCTGAAATTTCAAGCCAGCATATAATTTCATGTAATCGCCAAATACAAATTTTGGGTAAACCTGTACATCCTTCGATCCTTCCTCCACCAATTTCTTAGCTGGATAGATCACAGCATCATCCCCTGGGTTGTAAAACGATGCAAGCGACATTCTTGTTCCATCTGTTTGTGCAATTACTCTATGCATCACACTCTTGTACTTTCCGTTTGTAATCACCTGTGAGTCGACCATAAAACATATAAACAACTTGGATTTTCATTCTTAATGAAATTTCACAATTCCCATTTATTTCTTACCTCAATCTGGTCACCTAGGTTGACGACAATGGAATGGCGCCTAGGTGGCACATCAATCCATTCACCATCCTTTAGTAGTTGGAGACCACTGACTTTATCATCTTGAAAGAGCAAAATGATGCCACCAGCATCAGTATGTGCTCTCAGTCCCTTGATCAAATCTGGGGTGGGGCAGGGTGGGTAGTTGCTAACCTTGGTCCCAAAGTTTGGACCCTTTGAATTTGACCCATAAAATGCTTTCTTCATGTAACCTTTCTCCAATCCAAGATTCTCGCATAGCAAATCCAAAAGCTCTTCTGCTAATTTCTCTAGTTTACCAGCAAAATCCCTCATTACTTCCCTGCATAATCATAATCATCCCGCAAAACACAATGATTATAAGTACACAGAAGATCAATTTGGTGTACCATATACAAATCCTTGTTCACCTGTATTTGTCATCAAGATCAGGGATCTCAGAGATGTTTGAGTTAGGGAGATGCCGCAAGAAGAAAGTGCTCTCCCAGTCGACACTATTAACTTCTGTCTTTACATCTTCTAATGCTTTGGCTGTCACCATTTCTTTGAATCTTTGCTCCATACACTTCTTGTAATGCTCTTTTGTCATTCTTTCCACAGTGTCCAGCAGCTCATGTGAAATCCCATGGTTCACCAGCTACACATACAATACACAATTAAACCCCCCACACTCACACAAACAAACAAACAAACAAACAAAGGTATCTAGTAACATTTGTTCATAAAAGTAGGGTTTGCCGATTGGAGAGGGTGTGAGACAAGGGCAAACCTTACCTCTACCCCCGGGGAGATAGATAGGTTGCTTCCAATAAGACCACCGACTTAAAAACCCCAAACACTGTGTTAACACATGGTACTGTGTGTGCGCAATGTTTTGTTTTGAGGTAAATGTGCAAGCCTCACAAAATGGGATGGTTGGACGGGTAAGAGGTTAATTAGGTTCGGGTCAATACAAGTTCCAACCCAAATGGTTTTGGATCAAATGAACCGCTATTGAAAAGGTATCAATCTGGTTCTGGTCAAAACGGGTTGTGACCCAAATGAGATCATGTTTGAAGAGAGTCGTTTTAAACATATTAAAATGGTTCATCATCACCACCCACTATACGTGTGTGGTTGATGGTGAATGTACCTCAAAGAATCCCCAGTTCTCACAAGCATCCTTGATTTTGTCCATGGTGGCTCTTCTCTCACCACCATTCAGCTTCTCCATGTTGATCAAAGGGAAGTTCTCCATCTCTCTGTTTTTGAATCACGTGTTTCTTATGCCTTTTGTTTTGTGTAATCTATGGCAAATGTGGAATGTTTGGCTTCCAATTTATAGAACAAATTAAGGTGCTGAAGATTGACCTATTCATGACAAGATTAAGCGCCTTCCTCTTTATCTGAAATAATTATGAGAATTAACATTTGTGTAATGTTTAAAAAAAATATTATATATTATGATGTGTGGAATGAAGTATGCATTGCACATAGACAAATATTCATTTGCCTTGTTAATCACATTGTTAACGTTAAGATTTGGGTAGTAATGATTAGGATTAAGGACCCACTTAGGCGGCTAAATAGCAAATTGTGGCTTCCTAAACATTTAGTTATATATTCTCCTTTCATGCCTTTCAAAAAAAATGTATATTCTCCTTTCATACTTGTGTCAAATGGGTCATTTTTAACTCAAATTTAGAACTCATAGTTGTACCAAAATTTATTTTTGTGGATATGGATTTAAGAGGCTTCCATAGGAAATCAAAATGATTATGCAATCTTTTTGAAAGTTTGGTTTAGACCTCAGATTTTGACTGAAAATGAGAACCGTGTGAAGTTACATTCGATTTAGGTGGAACTATAAACAACCAACAATTTTTTAGTGGTACCATCAAATCTCACAAACATGATATAAGTTCGGTCAGAGGCAGCGTATATAAATATTTTTCATAAATAAAAAATTCATTTGTGTTATAACGTATAACATGCATCAACTCATATTCTTGCTCTAATTTTTGGGTAGAAGTTATAATTGGTTTTCAGCGGTGGCGGTTTTAATTGAATAATGGTGAGTAATTCTATACAAGAATTAGTTATATGAGAATTCTTTGGGTTAGTCTCGTGATAGTTAGAGGTTAGTTTAGAGTTTAAATACATCATAACTTAAATTTTTTAGAATTTAAACCATTAACTTTTTGATAGTGCATTCTATTTAGCCATCAAGATGCTACGTTAGGAACAAAAATAATTTAAAATATAATTCATATTTAATATTTAATATTTAATATTTAATATTTAATTTAGGTAATGATGCCAACGACTAGTTTCAATTTCAAGATAGCTATAAATAATTGAAAATTATAATTCACATTCATTAGCTTCAAGATAGGATATTATAATTATAATTACTTTTGGTGCTTTTAAATTACGATACAGAAGTTTTGTTTTCATAAATTTTCATCACTCACCTCTTAAATTAATAAATAAAATGTTCTTGGGTAATTTATAGTATCTAACAAACATAGGTTTTTAGAGATTTATTTAAAAAATATCATATTTTAACATATAATTTTTTATATAAGATTTTAATTATATCATATCTTAAAATATAATTTTGAAATATTTTTGTATTCGTTATTTGTCATTTATAATTTTTTAAATAATTCTTATTTTACTAATGATTGATAATATTTAACGTACAAACTTTTTATAAAACTAATGTTTTAACAAGATATATTTTTTCAATTCATGTAATATATGGGTTATAGCCTAGTATTATATATAATTAATATATACGTTAAAGCACAAATAGTTTTATTTTTAAGTGCGAGGTTGTCTTAAGTTTTGTTTTTGCCAACGTTCTGATACAAAAAATTAATGTATTTGTTTAAATCAAGTAATTTTTGTTATTGTAGGCTATAGCAAATACGGTTATCGCTGCGGTAATTTGATGAACCTGACCAATTATAGGAGGAAAAAATTATTGAAATCGGTTTCGATATTTGTTTCTATGGATTCTGAATCTGTCTGAGTTCAGCCTTTGTGACCCAAGCGAAGTAACAATTCAAGTTACGATGCGGAAGCATTTTCTGACTAGTAATACAAATGTTTTTGTATTGTTTACAAGGTTGTTTAAAGTGTGATTTGCAAGTGTTTACACAAAGACTTGTATGTGATTTTTGGGTGGTTACAAATAAGCCTTACATCACCTATTTGACAAGCCAATGTGATAACGACTGAACAGCCGAACTCATGCAACGTAGCGCATGGGAAAACGGCCAAACTCTCGTCGCGTAGTGCGAAGGAATAATTTTCCTTCGCTAATTTTTTTTCAATGAAGGAATGTGTGACTATTTATAGTTTTTTGTTAACATTCCGATATAATTTTTTTCAAAACGAAGTTGAATTTAACATTAAGTAACTTTTTGGTATTGTAGATTTGTAGGCTGTTACGAGTATAGAGACTGCTACAGTATCATGACGGGACTAACCGATTATGATCGAAAAATGTTGTTGCTTGAATTGGTATTATCGGAACCGGTTTCGATATTCGCATTTATGGTTTTCAATAAGCCAAAACGAAAAAGAACAAACTACCGTCACATAGCACGAAGGAATAACTTTTGTTTTTAAGTTCTTTTTTAAAACGAAATTCATGACTGTCTTTAGCTTTTTATTTCCATCGTATTGTCACCTCTATGGTTACCATAGTTCTTAAACCGGTCTGTTTATGTGGATGTTCAAATATCTCGTAACATGCTCGGTCATTTATTGTACTTGAATCAACACAAGAAATCGTAGTTAATAAATTGAATTCGTATGGACATTTGAACTGGCTGTCTACAAATTCTGTCAAACCACCCTTTAGTAGTATGAATGTGATTGAATTTTTTTTTTTTTTTTTTTTTTGAACGGAAAAAGACAATATTATAACAACTGGCAAGAAGCGAAGTAAAAAAGTACATAATATAGGCAACCAACTTAAAATCACACCAATGACTCCAATTTAAAAATACAAATTTACCTCTATGTTTGACCCATGTAAATGAAGACTCTAAAATGTCCCCGAACACCAACTCCAGATCTCCATTTCTTCGGTTGAAACATCTATCATTCCTCCATCTCCATAAATGCCAAATTGTTGCATGAATAATCACCAAAACTATATATTTGAATGCCGAATTACTATTAATTAAACGAGGAGATTCCAACAACTCTTTTACATTTGTATTCGATTGAAAACTACACCTACAACATACAAAGGTGACTCAACAGAAACATAATCTGTTCAGCGTAATCTGTATATATTTAAGTATTCAACGCTTTTAATGGATTCCAATAATAATCCAAGGAATAATGAATTAAAGAAAATCATCAATTTTGGATTCTGGATGTAAATGCACATGAAAATAAAGTGGTCAAAACGATATTCTTATATCTTAACCACCTGCAATAAAACAACTGTGTAAGTTTAGTGAACATGTGAATCTCATAATGCTTATTTGTTTCTATATGTTGCTTCTGAGCATACATTGCTTCTCTTTTTTGCCTTACTTTTTAGCGATTTTATAGTAGCTCTGATTTCCAAATATTTTATATTTACAACTAGTTTAATGTCTCGTGTGTTACACGGATTAAAAAATTAAATTAAAAATAAGTACAATTAGAAATTAATAGTTCCTACTAATAAACATGTGATCTCTTAGTGGATAAGGGAATGCAACTCAATAGAAAGACTTGTTCTCTCAGGAACACCTCTAACATCCTCCCCGATAGATTTCAGTCCGTCTTTGAGGAATAGGATGATCAGATAAGTAAATCCCCGCTAACTTACAAATCTAACTATCTGAAAGGGCCTTAAATGTGAGCCACTAGACTAGGGTGGAAACTCAAGAGAATTAGGGTATTAAAAAAGAACCCCAAACCTGCTTGTTTAGGGAATAAAATTGTTCCTATCTGTTTTTTCTTTTTTGATTATTTACTCCCCTATACCTGAAGGACATATCAAGAGGATATAACCGTAAGAATGAATATAAAGAAAAACTTGAAAGTCTCTCCCCTCGCTCTGACTCTTTCCATACTAAAACTTTTGTTGATCTACGATTTAAGGTGGCATTGTCCACGGAGAAACCACCCCAAAACCAAGTCACTATGGTATCTCCAAAACTAGGGTTTGTATTTTATTAAATGTAATTTTCTTTTTGTTTAGATGAAATTGAACTTTAGGTAATGACTTATAGTATTTGATTGTATAGTTTTGAATTTAATTCTAGATTTTTAAAGTTTGTAATCCATTACTTGTATTTTTTATTTTTTTTTTGTTTAGATGAAATTAAACTTTAGGTTAGACTTTAGTTTCTAATCATGAATATTAAATTTGTTGATTGTTATGTGTATTGGTGTAAATGTGTAATTAATTGTAGTTTTCACTTTGTTATAAAATTAGAGAATTTGAAATTTGATAGATGAAATCTCATTCCAAGCATGTTCTTATTTACAATTTTTTTATTATATAATAAATGTACCGTAAAAAAGTTCATATTGAACGAATGTACAACAAATTTTTTTTCATTATTGAGTTAATGTATTGCAATTTTTTATATTGAATGAATGTACCGCAAAAATTTTTTTGGGATACTCTTGAATTTTTTGGCTAGATCCGCAGCTGAATAAAATCATCAAAGAATACAAAATCAATACCATTGCAATAATTATTAAACTCGAAACCAAAGTTGGTACTTCAATAGAAGTTAGTATTGATTGGAATATTAACCATTGTGTATCAGATTGAGAGACATTTGGGTTGGAAGCTTACTTTGTGATTGAACCGTAATTTTGCTTAGTTATAAGATTAGATTTTGATTTGGGATTTTCAAGCCCGAAATTAAAATTTTAAAATCATGACTCAAACACTCATCTACAATCACTACAACTCTACTCAACTAAATTTACTCGTATCATAATTTAGATTTTTATCTTTTTTAAATGTAGTTAACTATTATCAGTGAGTCATCAACCCAAGTGTCAAATATTTTAGAGAAATTCGTAAACTTTGTGTATATTTGGTGATAAGACCGACGTGTGCATAATGAAAATGAATAATGGGATTGGGTCACTTCTCAGACTTCTCTAGTGTTTCCATTTAATGTTAGTGGTCTAGTGCATGTGGGATGTGGGCTTGTAGTCCCTAGGCCCACTACCTTGTGTATATTTTGTGATAAGAAGTATTTTGTGTCGGCATATTTTTCTATTATGTACAAAATACATATTTTTCATGTTCGAATTAAACAATTAACCTAATAAGTTGTGTAACACTTCAATTCAAAAACTTTATTTTGACTATTTTAATTTTGTACGGTAAAGTAGTTAAATGATAGTACAAGCATACTTTTTTGTCATTGATTTTGTTTCTGTTTGGGAACATCTAAACAACAATAAACTTTTGATTAGAAATTCATATGCAGATTGGATCATTATAATATAGAATTTATAAGTGATGATTCCACTATGATAGATTGCATCAATGGTCATGGTATGCATGGTTTAAGAGGTGAGAGTGTCCACTGCCTAACGGAAATGTAAGTTTCTAAGAACTTTTTAATATAAATTGAATTGGACCTGAATCTACTTTATAGTCCTGTGATTTTTGATCAATGGGTTGCTGATTTATTTACATGCTCTCAGGGGAAACAACAGGATTACCAAATGATGAGCACAAGGATCTTTATCTTGAAGATGTAGTGCAGATTATTTGCAGTTTCTTTTTCACTCTCACTTTTCTCATACAATCCCTTTGGTAAATGGATAAGTGAATATCAATGCAAGGTATATCTTTATTAATTCATAAAACTAAATATGCTGCAAATGTAAAATATTAGGAGTCCTTGCTCTAATATGTTGATGCTTTTTTATTGTTTCACCACTTTTGAATATAGATCTATGTTGTGTTTGTTAATTTTTTTAGTTGTTTATTGACCATTCAAAAAGCAAAACTGCAGACTGATTATTATTTGCCATCCACACCAGGTATACCGTATACTAATTGTATGCCTACAATATTTCCCCTGTCAAATTAAAATATACCCTCATAATTTGAGGATCATTTATATGCTTAGGCCATTTTTTTGTTTTATTTCTAAACCACATCCATTTAAAAGCAAAAGTCATGCTTATGTTCTCAATTATGTTGTGACCAATAAATAAATTAAAAGCATGACCATTCTATTCACAACTTTTCTAATAAGAAATTAATCAAACATATTACGCTCCATGTTACATAAACTAACCAGCTTATTTATCATCATCGCAACCTCTTTGATATTTGCTCCACAACAAATTTAATTATTTAGTTTTCAAAACATCTAAACTCATATTTGTATACTTGAGGAATATTTTATTTACCTTATATATCTTTTGGTTTCTTTTACATACTTTGACTACTATAAAATACATGCAGAAATGTAAAACTGTCTACTTTAAAAATTGACCCTTTTAACCATGGAAACCCCTGTCAGCTTGGATGCAAAAGAAATTAGTAATGAGAAAAAACCCAACATACTGAAGTTTTGATTTCAAGACCGATGACTACAATGTTTGGTAATTTATGCTCTAGATGTTTCTTATTTTATATTTCTTTGTGTTAATCATATTGTTTGATTTGTCTACAATGCAGTTTTCTTATGAGTTTAACAGGTATTGGTTTAAAGTTGTTTGTTATTATTTTACATTGCCCGCAATCATGTTTCATATGCTTGCCATATAAATTCTATATGAGTATATGACTAGCTTATAAGTATTTACATGCAAGTACTCAGGTAATAATGTATCATTTGTTTTTTCAGATATTGAATTTCTATACTTAAGATATGTTGTGGATGCAAAAACTTTGTGGGGTCGTTTGAACCTTATGTCAATGATCATGAGGTACTTTGTCGTATGTATTTCATTTTATCATGGTAGAGTTATATCTAAAACATCAATTTCTTAATCTTAAATGGTTATATGTTCAGGTTTTGTTTTGTGTGGTAAATTAGTAATTTTTGTTTGCATATTTCTAAGAGAATGAGATGTTCAACACCCAGTTTATGGAACAACAAATTTAACTAAATTAAGACATTTATCAATCTCACATGCAATGAATTTTATTTTAAAAATTTGTTTAAAATAAATGGGAGATTACACTACGAAAAATGAAATGACAGAAGGTTGCAAAATAATTGGCTGAAATTCCAGATTTTGGCTGAAGTTTTTTGCATATAATCAAGGTCATTGTTTAACATTTTGTTGTTTTTTCACTTTTGTGCAAGAAGATGAGGTACTTCTTTTGTTGTGTGCTTTTATTATTATTTATTTATATTGTAGTATGTAATAAAAATACTTTAAAATGCTTAAGTTACTTAACTTTTGTACACATAATAAAATTATTAATTATTATTGTACAATCCCGTATAATACACAGGTCTATAACCTAATTTACTAATAAAGAAAGAAAGGAGTTTAACTAAATCGTTTAGTGCATATACAAATATTTAATTCCCAATTAGAAAAGGATTCATACTAACTAATGGTCGGGTTTTGTTTTTATAAGAAATATTTTATTTGGTTCCAATGGGAACAAAACTAGAGATAAAGACATGCTAGACTCTTATGTTTTGTTTACATCTAGAGATGGACAATAAACAATAAGCAATAAAGGACAAGAGGCACAAACACCTATAAACACATATCAACTGTTCAATTTAAAAGAGGTTACATTACATTTCTGGAGCTTGAATATTTTTATAAAGGGGGCGGGGGCGAAATAATTTATTTTAGGAGAGACGAACTCGTCATATATAAAAAAATTATATTACCGGGCCAAAAATTTGCACTAACGGATCAAAAATATACGCAACTGATAAAAAAAAGAGAGAAGGGGGGGGGGGGGGGAGCCGGGGGCCTGACAACATAGAAAACTCCAGATATAATTTTCAAACCCGTTGGTCATCTTTGGTTGTCTAATTGGTCGTTCAAAAAAAATTAAAATCTAATTCTAATTCTCCATTTAGGGTATCATAAGATGCATACATACATAAACAGACACTTAAATGTGTTATATATGATTTCTATATTCATGTTGTTATATTCTTTACAATGTATTAAAACTTTGTTACTATAAATGATCCTAACTCATTTACTATAACTTAATATGGAAGGTTGGTGGGTAATCACATGCCACCAGATCACTTGAGTTCCATATAAGTTTTATTCTACATATGCATCAAAAGGTTGGTATCGGAGTTGGTTAATTCTCTTGGCTAACAAATTGCAGGTCAACATTTCGATTCCTACACCACTCGTGGTTGATTTTCTTTGCTACCTCCAAGTTTCAACTTTTAAATTTTCACCCCTAACACTTTTTATAAACTATATAAAATGTCATTTTGACCCCTTCAAGTTTCTAAAATTTGTTCACCATTGTACAATTTTTACTTAAAAAAACTAATTTTTTACGTTCGGATTTTTATGTATGTGTTGGTATAAATTCAAGTCCACCTACAATTTAACATCTTTTAGTATAATAAATAAAAAGAACTTTATCCACAAATCGTCGATTGTTATGAGGTCAACTCTTATTTTCCCTACTTATTCGAGCTCCTTTAAGAGAAGCCCAAAATAATATAGCCCAGTAAAAAAAAAAAAAAAAAAAAAAAAAACTCACCCTCGACAATCAACATACACCAGAAGCCCACGCGTTTCTTACGCATAGGTTAAAGTCCTTGACACCCACGCGCTCAACGTCACACGATAGTCACGTGCCTCCTACCCCCCTTCCCTAAAACCCCACACACCCCCCTTCACTTTCCCCCCATTCCCCTCCCCTCTCCCTCCATACCCTAATCCTTCCCTTTCATCCCACTCAATCCCACCCTCTCTTCATCATCATCATCATCATCCCCCAAACACCACCACATTCCACCATGCACTCCGCCGTCCCACCACCACCACCGCCACCGTCTCCGGCAGAAACCCTAGACCTCACCACCACCCTCCTCTCACAGCTCCTCCCCGCCTCCCTCTCCATCCACTCCTTCCCCGGCCGGTGGCAGGTCATCCGTTCCAAACTCGCTACCCTCAAATCGCTTCTCTCTGAACTCAGTTATCTCCCTCACTGGCCGGAGAATCAACTCCTGCTGACGCTACTCCCCAACCTGTTGTCCACCCTCCGTCGCGTTCAAACGCTGTGTGATCGCTGCAGTGACCAAGGATACGCCGCTGGGAAGCTGCTGATGCAGAGTGATCTCGATATGGCCACCGGATGGCTGTCGAATCAGCTTAATGATCTCGATTTGTTGCTTCGATCCGGTGTTCTTCGTCAGTCTAACGCCATTGTGTTATCGCAGCCTGCGCCTGGATCTGCCAAAGAGGATTTGAGTTTGTTTATTCGAGATGTGTTCACGAGGCTGCAGATCGGAGGTGTGGAGTTCAAGAGGAAGGCGTTGGAGTCGCTGATTCAGCTGCTGGTAGAAGACGAGAAGGCTGCAACATTAGTTGCGAAGGAAGGTAATGTTGGCTGTTTGATTAATCTGTTTGATGTGAACGCTCATCGCGAGCAATCGGTGACGGTGATATCGATTCTCGCGTGTGCGAGCCACGAATCGAGAAAAACGGTGTTTGAAGAGGGAGGATTGGGGCCGTTGTTGAGGATCGTTGAATCTGGATCGCTTCAGTTGAAGGAGAAGGCGACGATGGCCGTTGAAGCGATCACCGCTGATCCTGATAACGCTTGGGCGATTTCGGCCTACGGTGGTGTTCCGATTCTGCTTGATGTGTGCAGATCGGGATCGTTAACAGCACAATCGCACGCAATCGGTGCGATTAGAAACGTAGCTTCCGTTGAAGACATTCGTATCTCCATCGGAGAAGAAGCCGGAGTTCCGGTGATTGTTGGACTACTGGTATCAGGTTCTCCTGCTGCCAAAGAGAAAGCTGCTAATTGCATCACGATCCTTTCATCATCGAGTGAGTACTTTAGGGCTATGATAATACAAGACAAAGGTCTGCAAAAGCTGTTACAATTGCTTCACCAATCGTCAAATCCAGATACGTTAGAACACGTATTACGCGCAATTCACTCTCTATCAACCTCAGATTCCGTTAGTCGATTACTATCTTCGTCATCGATGTTCATAACGCAAATCTCGGGGCTCATAACGCAAGGAAACTTCACTCTACAACAAATCTCCGTCTCAATACTATCCAATCTGTCGATAACCGGTAGTAACAAGCGTGCGATCGCCGGATGTATGGGATCTCTGATGAAGCTAATGGAATTCGCGAAACCCGCAGGTTTACAAGAATCAACGTTGAAAGCATTGGTAGGTTTATTATCAGTGAAAGTGAATCGTAAGGAGTTCGTGAAGGATGAGAAGAACATGATGCGATTGATTCAGATGTTGGATCCGACGAATGAATCGGTACCGAAGAGATTCGCGGTGGCGATTGTGTACGCATTGATGACCGGAGGAAGCAACAGCTGCCGGAAAAGGCTGGTGGACGCCGGAGCTCAAGGCTATTTACAGAGGCTGAGTGAAATGGAGGTCGCCGGAGCTAAAAAAGCGTTGCAGAGACTCGCCGGAAACCGTCTAAAGAACATATTCAGCAGGACCTGGAGGGAATAAAAAATAAAGTCCAATAATCCCCGCCAAGAAAAAGGTAAATTCTTTTTTTTATATGTTAAAAATGATTTAATATACACGTGGTAGTGGGTTGATCTGCCACGTAGGCATAATGGCTGACGTGGATATTATTTGGGTATAGAAAGAAGGACGAAATTAGGCTTTGTGTTGACGGGAGCATTTAATGTAAGCGGTTAAGTAAGGCCCTACAAAAAGGCAATTGGGAACATGTATCACGTGGTGGGGCCGTGTAGGCGGGTTGTATATTATGTGCTTTCACATGACTCATAGTCATTTCGTTAATCGAGTCCGTGAAGTTAGATTTCGTGATCCGAAAGGGACTGAAATAATTTGTCAAAATCCATAATAAAAGAACCACCGCCAAAGCGCCAATGCATGTGTTACAAGCTTGCGTTGCGGCATGAAAAACTAGGAATGTTTGTTAAATCATGTCAAAAATAACAATGAATTTATATTAATTTTTTTGACACGAACACATACCTCAAATGTTACTTCTAAAATCCACTTACTGATCAATTATTATTAGGATAAACGTTAGGTGTCACTCAGTCAAGAGACTATCGCCAAGAAAGTTATTATTTAAAACTTAGAAGTTAGAACTACGACTTAAATTGTAACAATTTAAAGTAAGATCTATTTTCTTTTATGTGCATTTATATTTATTTTGTTGAGATATATGCTAAATGCCCCCGGGAATTTTTAATTTACTTCTACTGAAAACATCAAATTAACTGTATTTTACTATGAGAAAAAGAGGAATTTTACTGATGTGACAAGTTGATTAAAGCGTAACAAATAAAAGCGTAGGGGCGGGGTACGTTTAAGACAAAATGTACGTTGATTATTGAAATTAAAATTCTCTTGGAATTGCAGGAAGCTTGGTTTGGACTCATCTAACTACTGGTCTTGCTAAAGAAGCCAACTACCAAACACATCTTGGTAACAATCTACTTTATCTTTTATAATATAAAAAAAAATCCCCAAAAATGATTTAGTTATTATACGAAAAAAAAAAAACCTATATAACGACAGTGTGGATGCGGTTTTTAGGGAGTATCCTCTTTTTTTTTTTTCTTTTTTTTCCTTGTATTTAGTGATTTATTGTTTGTTTTTTGAATATAGAATAGATGAGGCTACTTGTTTTTAGTGTAATGGCCAAATCTTTAGTTAGAAAGTGTGAATGTGAAAACTTGTTATTGAGTTTGTTTTATATATAATACTTACTTTCTTGTTTATGATTCTTTGTGTTATCTTTTCAATAACTATTGCGGGTCCAACCCGTTAAAAATGGACCAAATCTGGTTGGGTCGTCGGGTTAGGCTCTAGTTCGATTTTAGCAAGAATGGTTGGAAATGAGTCAATGACATAAAAATGTGGGGTGTTTTTTTATGATTTTTTATGGGTCTTTTTCATGAGCATTGGTGTCAGAAAAATAAGACTAAATCTTAGTTCGTGATCTTTTCTTGGAGTGCATCCATTCACAAACAGAAATAATGGTCATGATAATGCAAGTAAAAGAAAGGAGCAAGAAACGGCGTAATTAAAGGAGTAATCAAAGATTTATGGCCCATTATTAGTTAAAACAATTAAAGAATAGTTTAGTCATTGTGTTTGCTTTTTCATCTTTTGTATAATTTTGTTGCTTGATCTCTAGCTTCATATTCCTTTTTACACAAAATAATGACATAATACCAATTTGTAATATTGAAAATATAATCAAACACCCAGTGTATGGTGGTGATTGTGGCAGTATGGTCATTAAGCATCTGGTTGGATGGGTTCCCACCAGACTGTGGGTTGCAGCTTATTTGATACACAAAATAATAAAGGTGGGGGTGAGGGTTTATGATCAAAGTTAAAGAAAGGGGTCCAGAGTCATGTTTCCTGTGAATGTCCCTTCAAAGCAACTGCAACTACTAGCTGTAAAGCCCTCTTTATACTCTCTCTTATTATTTCTGATATTATATGGCCCCTTGCTTCATCATCTCTCCAATACTTCCCGCCAATATATATATTTTTTTCACGAGAAATTACGTGACTAAAGTTGTGTACGTATTATTAATATTATACTAATAATTTTGATTTGTTTATTTTTTTGTTATATGTCTTTCCAAATACGCCCCTCAAGGTTATTGATGGAAGATGTGTAAATAAAATATAGAATACATTATTATATGTAACTCAATTTACAAAAGAGAAAAGGTGTGAAAAGTGATGGGTAGATAGGGCTAAAGGAATAAGATTCTCCACCTTATAGCCCAAAATTATTGAGTTCAAAGGCATTTTGTTTGTATTCATTCTATCTTCTTTAAAGAATGTAGTATATCTGTCTTTCCAAATGCACATAATCTCGACCTTGGTGTTCAATTTCACTTGATATTTCTTTCGTTTATTAATGTGTTAAAAATATAATGTATGTTGTACCTTATGATTGATTATATCACTGGTTTAATAAGATATAAAGTCATGATATATTTATCTAACATAATCTTTATCATGAATTTAGTAACATATAAATTAGCATTTTTTTGAACCGCAACATTTAGGGATTTTTACGACAAAATCACCTCATGCCGCATCAACTCGTAACACTTGTTTAACATTTTGTTTTAGGGGTACACCATTTACTACCCGCATGTTCCTTGAGGACAGATATATAAAATTATATAGTGTATCATGTATGGTTTTAGACTTTTATGTATCCTTTTAGATTTACTTAGAGTCAAGTCTCATTAATACAATTCTTAATTAATTCACACAATGATCGTGGGAAAGCAACCCAAATAGTTAGCTTGATCAACTCACGTATGATAATTAATTTATTGTTTTACATTGAAGAATGTGAAAATGGGACAAAGAAGAAAGTCGATTTTAGCAGTGCTTTTTCTTTATTCGTATGGGAAAAGATAAAGGGAAAGGAAGAAGGAAAGAAGTCAAAAAGGGAGCTAAAATGTTTTATTTCAACTCATTTGCTTTGTAAATTGCTTTCATCTTTTTAAATTTCAACATGCATGCATGCTCTATTCAAACATTAAAATTAGGTTTGGGAATTTTTGAACAAGTCAAAGTACCACTAAGTGGAGACTTGGTACACTCCGTAAAGACCCTCTAGGGTGGACTCTGTCGATGCGACTTCGGCTCAGAGGAGGGTGAGGTTGCCAAATTCACCGCACGAGAACACCACCGCCCTACGGTCTCGGGGAAGGTTGAACCCGAGGGATGCTAGCTAAAGAAGCTATCTATATGTGTGTGACATAGTCCACACTAATTTCAGAGGGAGGTATTTTGCAATAGTTGTGGGTGGAGGTATACTAAATCTTGTTACACTTATAAGAACTAGTTGGTGATAGTATCAGGACTAAGATGTTCTCAAGTTATATAATAGCAAATGGATTTTTGTAGCATAACAATATATTTTAAGTTTAAATAAAAAGCTTAATTTTATTTTGTTGTAAGTTAGTATCAATTATGTATTTTTCACTTATATATCAGGTGAGGTGTTATACTTGGTACTAGAGCCTGATGTTGTGTTACAGTTGGCATCAAAGCCTAATGTTTTAGCGAGTTAGGTATATGATCAAGAGTAGCTAAGCTTGAGCTAGTAGGCATTAAGCTTTAACTAGTAGGCTTCACATACTTATAATTAAGTTTATTATTGTTGAGTGATTAATATAAATTGTTTAGTAATAAATAAAATGCCTGGAAAAACCAGAGCCCTAAGGTTTTAACAAACTAGATACCTTTAGTATCTAGGCTTTCACGATAACACGTTAGGAACCAAGATGACAAAGACTATAACATTAAGACTTGACTTCTTCAATTGTCCCAAAAAACTTAAGTATGAATAATAAATCCTTAGGCTTGCTTGTTAGGCTTTAGACAACTAGGCAATAATGAGACTTGTAGGCGGGTTGGGGAGAACATTGTCATAGGTCATGACGACTATGCTATACCACATTAAGTATAATAATTGTTTAGTTTTTAATCCAGAACAGTATGAATGTGAGTATTATACAAAGAACTAATTCAGGTAAATACAAAATGGCATTAATTATTATAGAAACAAGTAATTATAATCTTCAAAAAATATTAGTTTTTTTATGAATAAATTAATAACTGGAATTATATTGAAGATACTATAGGATCATTTGCAATTAATTGGATTAAATAATCTGATTTGAGTTAAACTGGTCCAAAACTATTAAGTGGACTAATATTACTAAAATACAATAGAGTGGAAACCCTAGCGCCTTCATATTTTGGGTGCTTTATGGGGCTTTTGCAAGTTTAACCAATCAAGAAAGAAGAAAGGGGTACTATGTCATACCCTAAATTCAAGACATCCCTCCGTGAACAAGATCTATCATACATGGAGTCCCAATTATTTATTTTAAAGTTTACCACAGTTTATAAAAAATTAGTGAAAATCTTTTTAGAATGCTTTATGAATTATCAACACTTTTAGTTTATTTAAAAAAAATACTTCATATCTCAAATTTTAAGAATATTAATTCTATGGATTGATCAATATAATCAAATATTCGAATCCTCATACATGAGGTGTTTCAACACAAGGGGTTGAATTCAGATATTCATATATATCTTACAAGAAGGATTTGTGAAATCCTTAATAGTTTACAAAAATATTGAACTTGAAATGGAATACATATATGTTAGAGCCACATAGTCTAAATCAAGTCTTTAAAGTTTATGTGGACATTCTCACGATGCTAGGTTTACTTTAATATCATAAATCTCATTTGAAATAACATATGCAAATCATTTACCTGAAAATATTTAAAATGAAACTTCACTATAAAGTTGGCAGATTATATTAGCAGGCATTTTATATTTATAAAACAACATGATCTATATTAACAATTATTAAGACAACTTGTTTTATAATTATCCTATTTGTTGACATGGCCCATACTAGATAGCTAATATACATTAAATTCATCCGAATCATATATGTTGAAATAATTGCAGCCACCTTGTAGCATAACACACAGTATCCATCAATGTGTGTATCCTAAATCGATATATGCATACTGTGTTATTGTCTCTTAAACCCTTGCTTAATAAATTTAATTTAATTACATGTTGGTTTTATTATAAATTAAGCGTTTGTACATAGACATTTCTTAAACATGTTTGAAATCATTTTATAAACATTTATGCATATAGACATAACATGCAATGAAGTTTATAAAACATGTTCACCTTAATAGTCGGCTTGAATCTCAGCTTATAATGCTCTATAAGCTTGACAACAACTCTATAGACACACCTTTGAACTTAATACTTAACAGGGTAATACACTAACTCAAACGAGGTATCATTGGGTATTTAGTATTACAAGTGGTAAAAGAAGCATTAATGTTATGAAAATATGTTTAAAAAGTACAGCTCTTCATAGGTTGTTCGGGTCTACCATCGCGGACCGTCACCCACTACGCAACCTAGGCGAGCGAAAATATTTTTGACCAACAAATTTTTGACACGTGCCAACACGTGTCGTTTTTAGAGCCTCGTCATCAAACATGTGTCACTCAAAGATGACACGGGTCACCCACTCGATCATTGTCAGCATGCCGCGTGCCAATACATGAGGGTTTTTCGTGGGGAACATGTAGCGAACTGCTATAGGGTAGCATAGTGGTCCGCTATGCAACCAAAAATTCTAAAACTCTAATTCATTACATGGTGGTCTGTCGGGCCATCTGATGACTGGTCGTGGTCCGCGACCATGGTCAAAGCCTTAGTTCTCCTAAATTTTTATTTCTAACATCGAACTTTTCTAAATTTATTATTTTATATGCATAAATTTTTTGAATGTGTCACACACTGGTGCCCTATCTTGCTTCGTATTTTGGATTTTTTTCGTATTCACGCATAAGGTCTAGCACCAATGTTGTTGAATTGATTTTTATCTTTAACAATACAATATAACTGTTACTTGAAGTTGTCGTCGAGAAGCTGAAAAACGGCCAAAGATTTGTCGTTTAAAATTGCTGGAAATACTTTCTTAGTTAGTTGAAAGAACAAGACGACTGAAATTAATGTAGGTTGGGAAAAATTTGTTCAAATTTGTAATAGATTTCAGCATGCATGCACATGTGTAAATATATTTTTTTAACCTAATCTACGTAAACATAATGCATGTATGTGTATATAAAGATTTGAATTGTATCTTTGAGCTAATAAGATTTCTTGTATGTCTTTAATTATATACATTATGCTAGAAATTCACGTAAAATACGAGTTGAATAAATAAAAATATTGAATAGTTTGTAATAAAAAATTAAAAATATTAAAAAAAATCAACTCAAACAAAGTAAAGTTTTAGAATTTATGTTCGGCAAGTGATAATTATGATCATGTGAAGACCACTTGAAAACCGTGAAGCATTTAGGGCGCGTTTCGGATTGCTTATTTTGGTTGAAAATAACTTTTGACAAAAAAAACTTATTAACTTATGACTTTTCAAAAAGAGTTTTTAAAAAAGTATTTAGATTAGCTTATAAATTAAATGTTGTAAAATGACAAAAAAATGATATACTTTTAAAAACGATGAGAGTTAATATGAGATAGTAGAGGGGTATAATAGGATTTTGACTAAAAGAGTTTTGAAAAGTTAATATAACTTATTTCTTACTTTTTAAAATATTTTTTTTACCGTATATTGAAAGTCAGTTTTAAAAATACTTTTGGGTTTGCTAAATACTTTTTTTGACTTATTAACTTCTCAAAAATTAATAAGTTAAAACTAGAAGGAAATAAGCAATCCCAAACACCCACTTACTTGTTGAATGTAGTTTTTAAGGTCTTTTTGGGCTAAGGTTCAAGCGTGGAGCAAATGTGCGGTCTTTTATATATATATATTGCAGTTCTCTTGACTCTTTGGTATCTATAGAAATGGCGAAACGAGAAGTGTTTCCACATAAAGCTTCACAATCAATATCCGGCGTTTAAGATTTTTTACCAGCATCTTTTCTTTGAATCAAACAAGTTAAATTTTTAATATTAAAAAAATTGACATAAGTTTAATGTTACCTTGTTTTTTATGTAAATATAATACTCTTCCTAATCCCTTGCTAGAATTTTTGGTGCTAATATATTGCACTCTGACGAGTTTCAAAAAATGTGATAAACCTATTGTGAAAAATTAATTAAAAAATGCATATTATAGAAATAATACATTATACAAATAACAAAAAATATTATTAAAATTTAAATTAAATAATATTAATATTTAGTTTAAATAAATAATACATTTAAATTTATTTTATGCTTATTATTTAATAATGAGAGAAAAGCGTCAAAAGAAATGATGGACTCATATAATTGTGACACGTGACACAACCATTTACTTATTAATATGTATAGATTTGTGTACACATCTATTCTCGGTTATTACACATTTGTAGTTATCTATTCTTTATGTTATATTGTAGATACGTAAAATTTTTAGTATACACTACTAACAATATAACTACATATACATGTGTACGTGTATATGATTATGTTTTATTATGTTTTAGGATTTATATTCGGTAAGTGATAATTATGATTATGTTTTATGTGGAGGTCACTTGAAAACCGTGAAGCATTTACTCGTTGATAATTAAGGTCTTTGAATCAAACAAGTTTAATGTACCTTGTTATTTATGTAATTATAATACTCTTCCTAATCCCTTGCTAGAATTTTTGGTGCTAACATAGTGCACACTGACGAGTTTAAAAAAAATGATAAACCTCTTGTGAAAAATAAATTAAAAAATGCAGATTATAGAAATAGTACATAATAAAAATAACAACAAATATTATTAAATTTAAATAAAAAATATTAATATTTATTTTAAATAAATTATAAATTTTAATCTATTTTTATGTTTATTATTTAATAATGAGAGAAAAGAGTCAAAAGAAATGATGGACTCGTATAATTGTGACACGTGACACAACCATCTACTTTATGTATAGATGTGTGTACACATCTACTCTTGGTTATTATACATTTGTAGTTATCTATTCTTTATGTTACATCGTAGATACATAAAATTTTTAGAATACACTACCAACAAAATAACTACATATGCATGTGTACGTGAAATCCTTAGCCCAACTGGTTAAAGTGAGGTGCCCATGACATGTAAATATTGGGAGGTCATGGGTTCAAGTCTCACTCTGATCTAAAATGCTCAGGGTTAAGCCAGGGGGTTTTCTCAGCAATGAATTTCCTCTTGAGGGGGTTGGGGGTGCGGTCTCGGCTGGAAAACGGATAGTTGGGCCCAATTAATATAACACCTATTATCCGAAGCAGGGTCGCACATTTGCCGTTCAAAAAAAAAATTTAATTTAATCACATTTGTGTAAATATCTAGAAATTCTAGAGATTCATATGCTAACTACTTTCTTAATTAATTGAAGAGATAAATAATTTAACAAATTACCATATTTAACTAATTATAGAAAAACATTAAGTAAACCGCAACAGTTCTTCAAATTCTTATGAAATACAGAATTTCGTCCGTGAATATATTATGTATCAACAAAATAATTTATTGAATCCGTCTATTAAACCTACAATTTTAGAACCCGTATTTTATATATGAAATTCATATAAACGGAATAAAGATAGGCCATTGGATCATGCCTTCAGAATACCCACAAATCATTTAAGGCTAATATATTAGCACATTTGGATATCAAAAACTGAAAATCAAATCTTATCAGTAATCGAGATAAACCGAACCGAACATGAACTCGGTTTTCAGTTAAGTTCTTAACCGTATACGAATTATGAATTTGGTTTCTAGTCCGGCTATAGGATATGCTGTTCTTTTTTTCTTTTAATAAATTGAACAAACTGAATACCCATTTTTGTTCAGTTTTATATAGTTTTTGACTTGGCCCATTTGGTCCAAACTCTAGCCCAATACAATAAGTTTCTAAATCAGCCCACTTAAACTAAATTTAATCAAGTCGACCTACACTATTGAAATTCAGAGCTTCCAACTTCGAACCCTAATTTTCGAGTTTCAGTTGATCGATATCATCGGAAGCCGTCGATAACAAAGATCAGATACTCATTGGCAAACCTAATTTGATTTTGGAAGTTATTGTACCTTCGGCACTTAAAATTAGGTAAGAACCATTTGAATATTCACTTAAAATAGGTCTTCTAGAGATAATAGGGATCAATTTTTGATGTTAGGCATTTTATTCATAAAGAATCTGTCGTAGAAGTGTGACTATTGTTGTTGTTGATCCTTTTTGCTCGATAAAGCAGTTTATATGGTATTTGTTTTGATAAAGCATGTAGGCTGTAACTCTTTAGTGATTTCAATTTGTGTTTGTTTTTGCAGGTTGAATTATGGAAGAAGACAGAGAAGAAGTGAAGTCATTCAAAGAACTAGGAATAGTTGATGAGCTGATTGAGGCTTGTGATAGTTTGGGGTGGAAGAATCCATCTAAAATACAGGCTGAGGCCATTCCTCATGCTCTATTTAAATGTGTTATTTTGCATGTTTAGTGTGGCTTATGTTGGCTGTATGTATGTAATGTGTAGGGAAGGACTTGATTGGGTTAGCACAAACTGGTTCTGGTAAAACTGGAGCTTTTGCTCTGCCAATAATTCAAGCTCTGTTGGTTGCACCTCAAGCATTCTTTGCTTGTGTTCTTTCTCCCACTAGGTTTGTATTTCATTCGATAATTTGTTTAGCAAATCTGTTGGGTTTTGTGCTTAATGTTTTCTTTTATGGGATTGAATTTTTTGTAGGGAACTTGCGATTCAGATTGCTGAGCAGTTTGAGGCCTTGGGATCGATCATTGGCGTGAAGTCTGCAGTGGTGAGCTTTTGCATAATTTCATAGTTGTTATGATATAAGTAGTTTGCAAATGTAAGATGAAATTGTTTCATTCATGGTATTAATGCACTAAGATTATTCAAGAGTGGAATAACATGTGGATTTACATCATGTTATCATCTTGAATTGATGAAATATTAGAAAGGAACTCTAGCGTGTTTGTCTCTCTCTAAATGTACCATCTGCGATCAGTAGTGATGAAAACAAACATATGTTATCCCTTGATACCTTGGATCGTATGATCTCTTTTGATTCGGAATTTTCTATTTCATTCAATATGTTAACCTTCAGTTTGATAACTTATTGGATAGTATGGGCGTTTACTTTAAATGAAGAAGATTTTAATAATTGGGATTCGGCTCTACTAAGCACCAAATTTAACCATTACATGACAAAACTGTTTATAAAGATTGTTAATAGCATATGCGTAACTATTACATGACAAAACTGCCTATAAGTAACGCTATGATTTGAGATTTATGAATTTGTGGTGCTCACACACTTCAATTTTGCAGCTTGTTGGAGGGGTGGACCATGTACAACAAAGTATTGCGCTTGGGAAGCGACCACATATTGTTGTAAGTTTACTTTCTGATGATCTTTGTTGTTTATTTCATGTACTTTTACACATACCAGGCTTACCCGTCATCCTGATAGACTTGATTTATTAGCATAGTCATTAATTCATAGCATGCGGATTTAATTGTCAAAAGACAATGTGAAGGTTTATTTGCAGAAAACTTACATGTGTGTTACGCCAATTTCTTTCAATGTAGGTTGCGACACCTGGACGTCTGGTGGATCATTTATCTAATACAAAGGGGTTTTCTCTTCGAACAATTAAGTACCTCGTAAGGATTTATTTGAATTCTGCATTATTTTTGTGATTACATCAACTTGTTTTTTTGTAAGACAAATCTCACACTCATATTTGGCAGGTGCTAGATGAGGCAGACCGGTTGTTAAATGAGGATTTTGAGAAATCTCTTGATCAAATCCTAAATGCCATTCCTCGTGAAAGAAGAACATACCTATTCTCTGCTACTATGACTAAAAAGGTACAATTGTTATTATTTTCTGTCAATTACGTTATTCTCTGCGTCTGTTGTTGTTGACTTGTTGCTAATGGAATTTTGCATTGCAGGTGCAAAAGCTGCAGAGAGCTTGTCTTAGAAATCCTGTAAAGGTAGTCACATAAACTTCATTACAAATTTCATGACTTTTTAATGTTTCTATGTTGATCTGTTTTTGTTTTTTCTTTCAGATTGAAGCAGCATCTAAATATTCTACTGTTGACACCTTGAAACAACAGTATCGTTTTGTCCCAGCTAAATACAAGGTCTGTAACCTGGTACTAAAAAATAAAAATATAGTCGTATACTCGTATACAATTAATTTGATATCTATGAAATGGTTATATGATTACATAATTGTTGTGTTCACAGAACTGTTATCTCGTATATATCTTGATTGAAAAATCTGGATGTACATCAATGGTTTTCACCCGTACATGTGAAGCAACCCGTCATTTGGCTTTGATGCTTAGGAACCTTGGGTTACGTGCAATTCCAATTTCTGGTCAGATGACCCAGGTACTTCTTGACTTATTCATAAGTTTCTCTTTATGATCTATTTTGATTCTAATTTTTTTATTTTATCAATTTAGGCAAAAAGGCTTGGTGCGTTGAACAAATTCAAGGCTGGAGAGTGTAATATTCTTATATGCACTGATGTAGCCAGCAGAGGATTAGATATTCCATCTGTTGAAATGGTTATAAATTATGATATCCCCACAAACTCAAAGGTAACCAGCGGTGTTATGCTTGATATAGAGGTGACATGTAGACTTTCTTTATAAATCAATTGAAGGAATCAAATCCTAAATTGAATTAGTCGACAACTTTGGATCAGTCTGCCACTATTTAATAAGAGTTTTTGTCCAGTATTGAGTCTTTTATTTACTTGTTTAAATTAAAATGTTTATCTCTGTTTTGAGTTGGCAGTTTAATTAGTCTTAAATTAGGTGTTTGCATTAGTCTAGGATTACAATTTATGTCCAAATGAGTAGAATTGCTTGGGTTGATTGATCATAAATAGCAGATAGGAATGATGTATATTCTATGTTTTTTGATCTATTAGTAAAACAAAGAGTCGCAGATTGTTCTCTGCAAAAATAGGTGAGCTGTTTAGATTGTTATTATCTCTAATTGCCAACTTTAATAAATGGGTTTTCAGGATTACATTCATCGGGTAGGAAGAACTGCACGTGCAGGGCGATCTGGGGTTGCTATTTCACTAGTGAATCAGTACGAGCTGGAGTGGTATATCCAAATAGAAAAACTCATTGGTAATATACGAAGAAATCTTTATATTATTCTTATTGGATTGAAAGCCTCCTTAAGGCTTAAACCTCCTAAATCATTTCACTTTCAAGGATTCAAATGTCTTTTTAATTATACTTGACACATATCATTGTTGTGTGGTTCAGGCAAAAAGTTGCCGGAGCTTCCTGCTCAAGAAGAGGAGGTTCTGTTGCTGATGGAACGTGTGACAGAGGCTGAACGGTTATCACGGATGGTAAGTATCTTCATCGGGATTGTTCAGAATGTATGGCTGCTTAGGGGCTTTATTTTAGGTTTCTTTATATTTTATTGTTTTTGTAGAAAATGAAGGAAATGGGAGGCAATAAGAGAAGAAGAGGGGGCGAAGATGAGGAGGAAGAAGTCGAAAAGTTCCAAGGGAAGAACAAGAAGTCATCAAGTAAAAAGTCAAAACGACAATAGACATGAAATTTTATTTGATTTCCAACAGTTTTGATATGTTTCTTTATCTCATTCCTCTATTTAAAGGTGAACCGTATGGATTTTGTAAATGAATTTGAAGTTTTTTTTAATATCATGAGATTGTTGTTATTAGGTAAGAATGTAAGATGAAATTATCATAAACAATCTTTAGTATCAATTTGTTTTAGTAAAAAACTACTGATGACAATGGTTGCATGGTCCGATTTATGATTCAACAAATAGGTTGGTATAGTTTTCAGATCTTTTTAACAACATTTTAGACAGGTAACTTTATACCAAACTGAATCGGACCAAATGCTTTTGACCTATAGTTGTTTGTCTTTAATCACTCAAGTCACCAACCTACCATTATGTGGGCAACTAGGAATTATACCAATGCATATAAAACTGGCTTGACGCCGACTCATCTCATGTTATGTCAACATTGCATAGGACCACTAAACGAACCAAAATCAGATTTGCATATATGACACAAAAAGAGGGTTGCATTTGGTCGTATGCTTCTCTCTTACCATCTAACCGAAGCAACCTGTGCATTTGTGTGATCTCATAGACCGTCATTTTATTATAGTGGTATGTAAATCTTATGATGGTGTGTAATATTTAAACTTTTGGTGTAATATATTCTAAATATTTTGTTTCGCGTGACAGAAAAATATTCATATATGATGTAGTTGGCATAGGTCTAATTTAATTGTTGCGCAACAAACTAGAAAGGAGAAGGAACTCATCAATTGAAATTGGTGCAATAAATAGATGTCCAAAACCTTCTTTTCTCATTCATAAGTGATTTGGTATCATATTACAAGCATTTTGCAAGTCTCATTCACCCCAACTTTTCAAAATGGTTATTTTATATTGAATAGGAACACCACCTGAATTTCTAGAAATTAATGGTTCCATGGTGTTCAATAGCTTAAGTCACAGCCTAAGATGAGTTAAAGTTACTAAAACCACTGACTTCAATTATGAGGTGAGACAACTAAGTTATCAAACTGGTGTTCTTGTTGGGAATCCGGTTAATATGTCAGACTCTAGAAATAAGGTGTAACCAATACATATCTAACTGAACTACCAATGGGCATTTAGTGTAATGATACTAAAGTGTTGTGTTGTCCCAAATAGTGAGCTTATTTTTACGTTTGTTTTCTGGTCAGGTTTCGTTTTTTGGTGTCCCATGTCCAAGACACATATTGGACAAACGATGTGGTTTAAGGGTAAATTAGTAGGTTACAAGGTTTATGAATTTCCTGTTTAAATGAACATAGGATCTCTAGGTGTAGAAACATCATAAATGTATATGACTTATTAAAACTCATATATGGAAACTACATAGTCTAGTTAAAAAGTTTGGTGCAGGTATTCTTGCTGGAAATACATAATTTGACCAAAGGTGATTTTGCATAAAATAGTGTTTTAATTGATTATAAATTTATAATTAACAAAAATAACCATTTAAATACGTACAAAACAAAAGACGCGGTTAAAGAGTGAAAATGTTGATATATGGCGATCGGAAAAGTGAGGTGTAATATAACTAGGAAATGATGAGACCAGTAAGTTAGTAAACTGGTGTAAGGCCACCAAAATTTGAGAATCCTTCTTTGAGATCCACGAACCTCACAAGAGTATGTAAGCTTGATTTACAAACATTATATATGAATCTTATAAGGGTGTGTAAGCTTGGAATACAACCATTGAGGTTTATGAATCTCACACTAAGAGTCTCAAATTGTTTGTATCTTGGAGGTAAAAGATGTTAAATCTTTTGGAATGGTTTGAAAGTTAATGATGACCCTTATTAGATTAATCTAATTATCTTGGTTTGGTCATATAATATTATGTGTTAAGGTGTGACTATGATCCATTAAGGTAAAATCATATGTTTATATGTGACTTAAAGTTTGTAACATAAAGTTGTAAATATGGGTGATATTATTTTGGATAACCTCGCTTACATGTATATAACCAATCGGACTATCATTTATGGTGTGTGATAGTAACTAGTATCAACTGAATGTTATAACACCATGAAGCTATTAATTTGCAAGAATTTGTTGGAATCAATGTAAATCTTTAGATACATGTATGTACTTGTGTTCTAAAGTAGAACAATGTGGGTTTGGTTTTCAAAATATATAATAAAATTAATATAAGATTTAAAATAAACAAGTGTTAGGCTCTGTTATGTGGCTCGAGAGAGAGATGGGTGTGAGAGTATGCCTCTTGTCTTTTGAAAGAACTCTATATCTATTATTATTGTTATAAATTATAATGTTATTGCAACAAAGTGTGTTTATTTTTTCAAAATGTAGGGTAAGTATATGTATATCAAACCAAAAATGACCCGACTAGCGGCATGCGAGGGTCTTGTGCATTTAATTTGCAAACTAATTTATTTTTACATCCTCTTAAAGCCATACCATATTTCTATTTTCTCTTTAATTTGTGAATATCTATTATGAGGGTTTTAAACAATTTTTCAAAAAATTGGTTTATCAAGTTATCTTTAAGATGATAAAATATTTCCATAAGATCAAGCATACACATGGTTTTCTTGCAATTTTACGATTCATTAGCAAACAAGTAAATTATACTATAACATAAAAATGTAAGGTTGGTGGCCCACCGATCAAAATTTTCAAGTTAGCCCCCATAAGATCTTTAGTTTTTAATACAACACTAATTTGTTATTGTGTTTAATTTTTTTACGCTCATGCATTAAATTTGCTAATATTGAGTTGTATTCCAATTATGGTATTTTTTGCTATCATAGGTTATATCAATTAACAATAACGTTGTACTGTGAAGAATAAAACCGATAAAGACCAAAGAACATCTTCATTGTTATATAATTGTTTTTTTTTTTTTTTTTGCATATGTTTCAATCTTTAGAACCGAGTCATCAATACTTCATACTTTCATTTTATGTATTTAATCGAACAAATATTACAGCCACAACACGAATAACAAAATTTTCAAAACACCACAACACACAATTTAACTTCTAGTTTTATCACAAAAAACGATTAAAATAACACTTATCATTCGAAACAGGGTCGAACATCTAACTTAAAAAAAAATCTATTTATGAACTATAAACTTCATAGTTCATAGTCACACAACTCTAAAACCTAGGATACAACAAACAAAGCCCAACGGCCCATGCTAAAACCAAAAGCCCGCAAATCAACGGCTGAGATTCACATTCGCCCATCACTACCATTCAGTTTCTTCTGCTTTTATAACAACCCTACAAAACCCTAATTTCTCGTTTCGCCTGCATCCTTTACCCACAAGAAGCACCCCATCGTCGCCGGTGCCGCTTTCAGTAGGTATGCTTATGTTAAACTCCACTCTTCTCTCATATGTTCATCACTTAATGCATCAATCTTCTGTATTGTTAATAGCTGTTTGATCACACGAAATCATTAACAAATGTATATGTTGCTGATAATTCATCGATTGCCTTAGCCTGTTAGCCACACGTCACCGTTGCTTTTAATCTTTTGATTTTGGGATCATTTAGGATTTATTTGATCATTTTGATGCGTATTTCTGTTGTGAAGATCTAGTTAGGGGAGTTTTGATTTTGTATGATGTTAATGAAAGCAGTGATTTTTAGATTTGGCTGTGAGTTTTTTTATAATGTTTGTGGAGTAGATATAAGAAATGGCTGAAGTTGCTAAGGGAGGAGCAGTTGTTCCGGAGTCTGTGTTGAAGAAACAGAAGAGAAATGAAGAGTGGGCTCTTGCAAAGAAGCAAGAAGCTGAAGAGTTGAAGAAGAAAAATGCTGCCAACAGGAAGTTGATCTTTAGCAGGGCTAAACAGTACAGCAAGGAGTATGAAGCTCAGGTATTTCTATATCATTGTGTTTGGATTTTGTTTGTTGTAATTTTAGATTTGGGTTGGTTTGATTCTTTAGTTGTTTGACATGCATTAGTTTTTGTTTTAACGCAGGACCAGGAGTTGATTCAGCTGAAGCGTGAGGCTAGATTGAAAGGTGGATTTTATGTCAACCCTGAGCCCAAGATGCTTTTCATTATTCGTATTCGAGGGTGCGTGTTTTGTCAATTTTTTAGTTTTTCAGTTATGATCTTTACATCTATGTTATAGGAATTGCTTATTTTTTCATTTTGAATCTAGTATCAATGCCATGGACCCAAAGTCAAAGAAGATTTTGCAGCTTTTGCGTCTGAGACAGGTGATCTGCCGTAAACTTCAGCTTGTGTTTTCGGTTTATTGTTTTGGGTTGAATGATATATTTGTGGATTACTTTTGATTTTTGTGCATTGGCTTGGATGTCTTTTGTGAAGTGAACTCGCTTTAAAACATGCATTTAGTGTATGGTTAAGTTGCATTATAGATCTTTTTTTTTTTGAGTTGTGACCTTGTACTCTATCTTGAAAACAAATGAGTTTTATGAACAAATTTTAGAATTTATAGACTCTTTTAAAGGTAAATAAATTTTGATATCATATTATATAACAACTGATTTATGATTTTAACCACTGTGAGCATATACGTGCCTTTTTAGTTAGTGCTGTGGCAACACTTCAATTGGCTTTACCCTTTAGTTTATAGATTATGTTTGTTGTACAAAGATTTTGCTTATCTTTTGTTATTATCATCCAGATCTTCAATGGTGTTTTCTTGAAAGTCAATAAAGCTACATTGAACATGCTTCACAGAGTTGAGCCATATGTTACTTATGGGTATGCATCTTTACATTTGAAAGTCTTTATTTTGGTTTTTTGTTGTAATCGCTTCTAAAAATTCGATCTTTCTCAGTTACCCCAACCTTAAGAGTGTGAGGGAGTTGATTTATAAGAGAGGATATGGAAAACTCAACAAGCAAAGAATTCCCTTAACTGACAATTCGATAGTTGAACAGGTTTGTGTTTCTCATTTCTTCATTGAATAAATTTAAAGTCGCAGCAAAATAAGTGGTAATGGAATTGTTTTTTGGTACGACAGGGACTTGGGAAATTTGGCATCATCTGTGTTGAAGATCTTATTCATGAAATCTTGACCGCTGGTCCTCACTTCAAAGAAGCCAACAACTTCCTCTGGCCATTCAAGCTGAAGGCACCTTTGGGTGGCCTGAAAAAGAAAAGAAACCATTACGTTGAGGGCGGAGATGCTGGCAACCGCGAAAATTACATCAACGAGCTAATCAGAAGGATGAATTAGAATGATGATGGGGGTATCGAGATCTTGTGTTTTCAACTTTAGAATTAATAGATTGGTTACTTGTTCTTCTATTTTTGGGAGTCGGATACTTTATTTTTCATATTGTAACAACATTCAGAATGCTTGTTTTACCAGTTTTTTGACCTGCACTATCGTTAAGCAATGCTGTTTTATCTTAATATCATGCATTCTGTTGTTTTTTTTTTTATCTAAGGTCATTTTGTAGCAAATTATTAGACTTTCTTTTTATACTACAAAACACACAAAAAATTAATCATCTGAAGCATAAAAGAATGATCAAACTTCTATGTGTCATGTAGGGAAAACCATGGTAAATTAGACAAGTCCTCCCTTCATATTGTTTATGTTTTGTCGCTGCAGCGGCTGCTTGTGTATTAAGTTTCATTGAGACATCAATATACAATGCGACTGTTTTCTGCATAACTATGTAATGGGGTTGTTTTTAAGAGAGGCTCATACAAAAGGATATATTAACACTCTTGCCATCATTTGATCGTTTGTGGCTATAGTTAGATCTTGTGCCCTGTATATGGCGTGGTGTCGGCTGGATACTTGTGTTTTCGTAAAACTTGGATAAGTGAGTACACTATGAACTGTTTAACTCTGGAAGACTTGCTTTGAAACGTGAAGGTGTGCAAATGTTATTCTCTTATGGAACATTCATTTACAATGTAACTAGAAAGGAACAGTTTCGTGGAAAACCTGCTTTGAAACATGAAAGTGTGTAAGTTTTAATTGCTAAATTGAGCATGGGTCAGTCGGGTGTATGTGCTAAAACTGATCGCATAAAGGATATTTCGGCATTAAGATTTCATAACTGATTAGTTTTGGTTCTCTGTTAATTTGGTTATTGGAAAAGATAGTTTGTTTGACTCAGCTAGCTGATGTCTTTAGACTCGAGTGAATTCATGCTCTTTATATATAATATTAATTTTTAAGTGGTTGCATTATGAGTTATACTTAAACTTTAAGGGGGTTGTACTTACTTTTGTTTTTCTTAGTTTTCTTACTTTTAATATTTTTACATTATTTTAACTCTTAACTCTTATAATTTTTCAATTTTAACTTTGGTTTCCTATAATTTTCATCTTTTACAAATTTTTCATTTTACGTTTTCAGTTTAAATTTTACGAGTTAACACGCCGCAACGTGGTTCAACGTTTTTACGCCTAATTTTTCCCGTTCAATGACCCGTCACAACGCGTTGTTTTTAGATCGATTTAGTTATTGTTTTAATATTATACGTATCACGTGCGGGGTTCAATGTTTTTACGTCTACTTTCCGTTTAGTTTTATTTTCCACGTTTTTATTTCTTTTTTAATACGAATTTTTTCGATGTTGGTGGTCGCTGATAGCGGTGTGAATTTGGTGCTACGCATGGTTTTACGCCCCCACACAACGCGAGGGGGCTTAATACTAGTTTCAACTAATAACCAAATTATATTCTGTCAAATTAAATATCAGCAATCCTTTTTAATATATTAAATAAATAATATACTAATATGTTTTCTATAAAAAGAGTGAATTACTATTTTTTTTCTGTGCTTTGGTCACGTATGTTATTTCATCTAAAATAGAATTTTTTTTTTGCATCTAGCTCCCCATGGTTATAAAAGATTGTCACTTTCATTAAAAAATTAACTACGTTAATTTAAATTGTTAAGCATGTAAATTGACAAAATTACCCTTTAAACTACAATACCAAATACCTCAATTACATAATCATAATCGAGTGGAACTGAATTATATATATGAAAGATGACGACTAAAGCTGATTGTTTTTACCATACTGCCCCTTCGCAATGGGTTTCTGACATCCACAAAAAACGAGATCCATTCTCCTCCTCCACCGATGAAGCCTATAATCTTTTGATTCAGTCATGATGAAATGTTCGAAAATAAAAAAATGAAATGTCTGATATAGGTTTCGTGAATAAAACAATAATACATGAATAGAATTTAACAACAATATGTAACATAAATTACAATTTTGATTTTACTTGGAAATTGCATAATTACCCCCATTTAATGATAGACGGTTTAATATTCCGTTAATTTTTTTTGGATGAAAATGATAATTTTTAAAACCTTGGGGAGTTAGATAAAAAAAATCTTTTTTGAATGAAAATAACAAATGTGACCACATGTAAAAAAATGGTAGTTCACTTTTTATAAAATATATAACTAATCGTTTCCATTGTATCTTATATTATATTAAAAATAATAATACTAATATGGTTTTGTTATAGGTTCGGTTACTTTATTATCTATACACATATAATCATAAACGAAATGTAAACGATCATTCATGAAGAAATTATAATCAAACTATCATTTACTCAATGGGTTTGGTTGGGCTGGCAATAGTTTGGTTATTCAAATTCTCAGCTTGCATTTAATTATAATGCAAGTATTGTAAAAAGGGTATTTAATGAGAGTTGATTTTTGGAGAGTGAATGTATGTTCTAAGACAAACTCCCAGCCATCATATCTACTGGATACTTTTTCCTAAAAAAAGTTATCAATACTTGTTCTTGTTTTTTTTTTTTTTTTTTCATTAGCCGGTGAAATCATCAAATAAAAGAAGGCCGACAATCGGTTTATATCAAGACCTTTCTCAAGTTGACCTAAATACAACTCTATGTCAATCAAAACAGAAGTGCTTTTTAATGTCTAATTCAATTAGATTGTGTGTGTGACCACTTCTTTTGATAAGGTTATAAAAATTAGAGTTATTCGATTATGTTAAAATGTTACGAATTAGAATTAAATAAATAAAAAAAAGAACAAAATGGTATTTTAAGTGAATTTGAGCAATTATGATCTATGGTTGATGAGTGCATGTGGGGTTGTATTCTGCTATATCTAGTGAGATCCATACCATAGTGGTCCATTATTATTCAAGTAAATCATTACTTATAGATTCAATTTTATTTTCACTATGTTTTGTTAATCATTGTGAGCAGGAAAGGAAAAAAAAGAATACAAAAGACAGAAATAGAGACAAATATATGGGAGTAAAGGCGTTGTGTTTGTAGTGGATAACATGTGAATGCTTCCATTCCATTATGTTTTTTCTTATCTTCTCCATCACAAATCAACTTTAGCAGGAGAGACCTACCATGGATGCATTGAACTTGATCGAGGACGTGACACTTATTCTGATTATCTACTTTCGTCACAACCACGCGATCAAATGCACATCCAGTAAAATGGGTTCAAGAGGATTTCTCCTCTAGTTGCGAAGGATACTGCTTGCTACAGATTCGAGTGAAATGGCTGGTGGTAAGCGTGGTAAGGTCGCTGCTAACGAATGGTGGCTCGCAATAAAGCTAGGGTCCTAATTAAGAATAAGTAGATAATTTACAGCGGAAAAGAGAGAGATAATCAAATCAAACAAAACTAAATTAAGAATAAGTAGATCGATCACCATATGTCATCACAGATTCTATATTTTTATTAACACAAGAATAGATTACAAGTTTAGCTCCCCATCAAACAATGATTTCTTCCTAATTCACTATGAATAAACTCATTTCACACACACTCCAAAAGCTAATTTATTATAATGAATACACGAAAGAAATATAATTACATAAATAAGTACGTCATTGATAGTGACATGAAACACTCTAACCAACTTTGAAACTTTGAAAGAGATATCAACAACAATACAGAAAGGGCACCACGTAATCTTTGAATATGATTTTGATTGAGCTAGATTGGAAACAAAAAATTACATCACCATAAGAAGGTTTTTAAGTCACTCTACCCAATTCAATTTAGACTTTCGATTTCCGTTGGCGTCCTAAAAAAATAAATAAATAATAATGAACGATAGAATCATAATTAACTCTTTCCGTTGATTGACTCTACCAAAGATAAGAAGTGTTATCATAATGCCTCAGGGCGTTTTCCAGTTCCATGTCAGTCTAACCGCGCCACCACCACCATTACACCTATGTTTGATTAATGGTGTGGGGATGAGCCCTTGGGGCTGCTCACGACATTGGGGAGGGTTGGGATGAATAATTTGTTGTATTTTGGTTAAATTAATGATTATTTAATCACAAACCAAACCCTTTCCATTACATTGTTTTTAGGTATTTTTGAGTGAGAAAAAATATGTTTATATGCAGCCATGTGAGAACTTTTTTTTCTCTACTGAGCCCTTAACCAAGCCTCATAACACATAACATAATAAAAAACATTCAATTTCAATTTGCTTTGGATTTTCTTGGACTAATCTAATAACCTCATTAACTTTGGAGTCAAATGGCCACTTTAACATCTTTCTAGTCACTAAAAGATTGGTATAATGTGTGTCATGTTGTTTTTAAAGTGCCTTGAAATGTTGATTAAAACATATGAGATGCTGACAAAAGATGAAAAGCGGAAGATGCACAAGGCCACAAACAACACAAGAGTAGTGTGTGATAACAAGCAATTGTTTGTTGGGGTGTCTTTGTTACAAAAAATAAGTTACGTAGGAGGTCCATACAACCTTTTAATAGAAAAAGTTGTTGAGACCCATTCAACGTGAACATAACCTGAAAGAATTTCATCTACTATTACTAAATAATAATAAATTTCAAAATGATCTACACCTAAGATATGTGAAACATTAGATATTCCTATAAAGTTAAACGTTATTTTTTTTAACCAATAAGTTATAGATTAATTGGTTTGGAAGCAGACGCCTACGTTATTTTTTTTAACCAATAAGTTATAGATTAATTGGTTTGGAAGCAGACACCTTATAACTTTTCAATACGAAATTCATGGGTTCAAGTCTCACTTGATATAATGTGCTTTAAGGGGGCCAAAGGTTTTACTACAATTGACCTTTAGATGGTGGGTTTAACCTGAAATAACGGGCGGATCAGGTTACAAGCGTTGTTCATGTTCGCATGGCGTAGGGGGGCAGGTGGCCTTCCGTCAATTGGTTTTACGCAGGTGGTCAGACTTGGAGTATTTGTTGGCCGTTTAAAAATATATTTTTTTAACTCCCACAAAATTATAAAACAAATAAACATATTCTTGTTATTACATTCTATGGCGAACAAGAATTGTAAACGAGTGAGTTGATTCACCATCCATAACAGACTCCATTAACATATAGAATAGTGCTACTCTATTATAAAATTACAACAAATGAATGAAAGGTTTTGAAGCCCTAATGATATAAAATGAAAGGTTATATAAGATGGTAGGAGATTAGGGAAAGAAAGTATAGTATTCACATTAGGGTTTATATAACGCATAGTCAGTTACTGATCTCGGTTACATTAAAAACATGTAAAGACACTAAGATTTAAGATTGTGAAGCAATGGTCTTTAACCAATTAACTCAAGTTACCCATACAACATCGCTCACAAAATTTTTTAACGGTATTTTATAATCTTGAGTGAGTTTAGAACCAGTAATCTTTTTGTTGTATGACTATCCTCTCATACCACTATACCTTAAACTCCACACTCTTTGTCGCTGACATACCTAGATTACAAACGTTAAAATCGACTTAATAACATAGTTTCTTCTTAATGCTTTTATGGTACGTTGAGCAGCCCCACCAGAATCCGGCCAAATCAATATAGGATCCTTATGCATAAAATTAGATTACTAAATGTTTCAATACTAATGACAAACTTTCATATAAGATTCAATAAAGATAATTACAAAAATATTCTAATATAATAAATAATTAATTAACCGTTACAAAAATGCCATCACTTTCCTTTTCTGAATTGTGGTTCTCTTCAGTATCCAGTGGGGAACTCACACCTCCCAAATTCTGCATCAGAAAACACAGATCATCTTCAATAAATTCTTTTTAATATTCATTTAAAACAAAATATTTACTTCATTAAAAAAAATATTTTCTTCTTTTTCTTTTTTCTTTTTTCTTCTTTTATGTTTAAAAATGTTAGACACCATTTACTGAAGAACATGGACAGTTCACAAAGCACATCAGATAACGTCAGACTGAAGTCAACATCATGCACGTGCTGTCTATGAGACCTTGCTTACAGGCAACAAGTCACTTTCACTACACTTTAACTTTTAATTTTTATAAAATTTTCTCATTAAACATGTTTGAAGTTCTTTTAGCCAAGCTTCTATTGTGGCACACAATCATAGTATCATGCATTCATGCATGTATGTAACATTATACGAATTGTATGATTGTAAACTCCAACCACATTATACCCGTTATATGATAGCGTGAAATATGATCGTACAATCGTTTGATCATTTCCATTCTAATCATATAGCTCATAAGTCATATGGCTTGTGTGACCCTAATATTGCCTAGAAACTTTATCTGTATATAAATGATGTTAGTAAATCCGAGGTTGTTTTTGTTTTAAATATACGAGTGGAGAGAGAAGAGAGTACATACTAGGTGGCTCGGTGACTACATACGCCGCCCCACCAAAATCACACGCACCCGCCGTGCGTCCCATCTTCTGATAATAACTATTAAAAGCATACGATGCGTGCACTTTTAAAGTATTAGGATCATAACACACGGCCCCCGGTTGAATCGGACGACAATCACCACCCCCTTCGCCACACGCATAATCCAAACCCGCCTGCAGCTTATCCTCCCCCACATCCTTCGCTACACACCAAGACCGACCCGACCCGTTTCCACCCCGTTTGACCGGAGTCAAATTCCTAACAACACCACCATCACCACCACCACCACCGCCAGCCACCGGCGAGCTCTCATCTCTAAAATTCTTCAAATCCTCCACTGTAAACGGAATATTATAAACCTTCTGCATATTCGGGTAAAACAACCCGTAGTTTCGCTCCGACGTCGGACCTGATTTCTTATTCTCGTTAAAAAGGGCAAAAAGGAAGACAGTGAGGTTCGCTTTTGGCCGGAGTGGTGTGCCACCGCCGGTGAGGATACGTTTTATCAGGCCACCGTTGTAAGCCGCAGCGTTTTCGACGGTGGCTCCGATCTCGTTATCGTCGCCTTTCGACGGCCATCCGGTCTCCGATACGACCAACGGAATGTCGTCGTATTTCAACGCTGACATCGCTGCAAATACAGCGTCAATCTGAGCGTCAAAGAGGCTGAAGTAACGTAAACCGTTGCCGGCGTCGGGAACGCCGGGGTTCTCACGGAAGAGTGAGTAATCGAGAGAGATTACGTCGGAGTTTGATTCGTAAGCGAAAAACGGATACGCATTCACCATTAGGTACGATTTAGTCTCCCGGAGGAACTCAAACATCGGTTTGAACACCGGTTCGATTAACTCCGGCCGGAAACATCCGGCCGACGACGGATACGAGTTTTGTAACGCACTCAACGCCACCGGAGACGACAGTTTGATATCGGAATCGAGTTTGTACTTAACGAGAGCTTGATGAATGTTTTTCATGGCGGATATGAGGTATCCGGTGGTGTTTTTGGGGTCTACAAACACTTCGTTACCGACGGCGATTGATTCGATTTGTGTGTGTGGATAGTACGCCACTACATTCCGTTGGATCCATTTGTAAGCGAATGATTGTCTTCTGGAAGCGGCGTAGAGAAGCTCGTTAGGGAGGTTCACCGTCACTTTGATACCAGTTCCGGCCAACGATCGGAGCACCGCCGGATCGGTATCGTACACCTTTACGCGATTGATTCCTTGAGATTTTAGAAGCTTCACGACTTTGAAAGCTGATGGTAGATCGCCACCGATTCGACCGTAGTTTACTCCGATTGAACCTCCATCTGAAAACATAAACAAATGCTCATTATAAACCCTAGGATCAACATCAACGACTGTAAATTGTAAAATCTTCTAAAACTTCATTTACGGTGTAATTGAAGAGGACGTATATAATCTGATAAGAAAAGGTACGTGTAAAACTAACGATTGAAATCAGTTCCTGCAGAAAAACAATCTAAATTGAAGCAGCTCATAACATAATATGCTCACAAATCGAAATGATCAATGTAGAACAAACAATCATGATCAGTGATCAATCACAATCGATGAATGTCTAACAAAAGCAACAATTAATCGAATCATAAGATCTGATTGATTACTAAAGTAGAATCATGAAGATTAAGTACCTGCAAGCGAGAGAATAGCTAATAGCACGAGGGTAATGGAGGGGAAGATGATTGTGGCCATTGTTGACAGTGAGTGTGCGAGAGTGAAGTGGGGGGGAGGGGGTTTTATGGGGGTGTGGGTGGGTCCATGTGACAACAGTAGAATATGGCCGTTGATCGTAGGGGGGTCTCCGGTGGCCGTTGGATTTGTGTAGTTGTTTATAGTGGGCCCTTGATCAGAAATTCGACCGTTCATTAGGTGGACAAAAAGACCAATTGAATTTCTTGGAGGACGAACAGTATTCGCTATTTAGACGTCCAAACGGTTGATGGAAGTCCTGCAGCGATCTGCCGCCACGTGGATAGATTTGGATCGTTTGATTTCGAGGTTAATAAAGAATGGGTTTGTTGAACGTAAACGTAAAACTTTTGGCGTTTTCCAACACATGAGGGATGTCTGTGGTTGGAATTTTGGCGTGCTTTTGAACGTGGGATGTATAGTAAATTCATTTTCTTTAACCTATTAAACAATGCGTTCAGAAATGATTCCGAAAGTAGATCAGACGTTTTACTGGTCCGTGTTGGACTCGTCGAACCGGTCTTACCGTATTTAATAACCGGTTGATGTTATAATTATATATATATATATATGATATTATATATATATAGTTATATATATAATTCAATCTAAAAATTTTATGTGTATTTTATAGTTATATATAAAATTTAACATAATCTTATGACAAACACTCTAGTTTGTCGTTCAACTCACCAGTTAAACTCATTAAAATTTTTTTTTTAAAACATGAAACAGGTCCAACACTCGAACCAGTTCCCGGTCCTACTATCAAACCAGGACGAACCAGCTGGTCGAACTTAACGAAAACGAACTAGGGCTGCTTGGATCGACCCCAGCCGATTCCCGGTTGGACCGGTCAAACCAATCCAAGCCTGTAAACCATGCTCTTAACTACTAGTTTTATATACATCTTCTCTTTTATAGTCATGTACCTTTGTTATTTGGGCTAGTCCATAATGACATATACCATTTTTCTAGGTGATTCACCAATATGTTCCGAATAACAAACGAATCTAGTCAATCGCAAGTGAAGAGCAGCAACGAGTCAGAGGTGGGTCATGAGTCCTTTGATTGGATTTGTGATCCAAGGTTAGATTGACTCTTGATCTACATGTGGCTTGTTGTTGCAAGGATATTCCTTGTATGTGTCTTGCTTTTATTAGTGACGTAACACCACAAATTACAAACTATTGAACTTAATCAGTAACTTTTTAAAATTAGAAATCAGAAGTAAAATTTAGACATTCAAAAGGGATCGCCCTTGCAATTAACTCCTTCAGTTAAGTATGTGCCCTCTGGCATTAGTGGCGTTTGGGTCATGAATTGGTTGTGTTTCTTTGTTATTTGATGTGATCTAAGTTTGGACACAAAATGCATATAACATGTTTTACAGTCCTTTTACAATAAGAAAAACAAACTTTAGAGTACAATAATTGATGTTTCAGAAATCATTGTTTTATAGTAGAGCTAGTGAACATGTTTCTGAAATCAGTTACACAAGAATAATAAGGAAATAAAAAAAAGAACCTTTAGATCTAATAACTTGCCTAAATTGTCATTTACTTTGTAGTTTCCACTTTCACATGTGTTAGCACCTTTCTACTCAAACTCCTTAAATACATATTTTAAAGTTATATATATTTTTGTTAAAGGTTTTATTAAAGTTCAAACCCCTTAATATTGTATTCAAAACAAGCAAATAATAAGATAGATGAAATAATTTCTTTATAGTTTATATTTATTAAAATAACCAATTGGATCAAACTAAATTATATTTAAACATATATATTTGAAATAACATATTTCGACTTTTTTGTTATTATTGAACTCGACAAATAAAACTAAACACATAACTCTATATTTATAGTAGACAAAAACTAATCCTAATCTAACTCAAATACTATTTAAATAATCATATAGATAAATTAATAATTATTTATTCCTAACAAACCGATACAACCTTGAATCAACCTAGGTTTGAAGTATAGATGAGCAAACGGGTACCAAGTATCGAAACCGAACCTGTACCGAATTTCTCGTACCCATTCATTTTCAATGCCAATGCGGTACCTAATTTTGGTAATTTCGGGATCGGTACTTATGATAACAGTATTTTACTGATTTTTACCTTCAAATACCGTACCAGTACCCGTAATATACCGTACCGTACCGAGCATTTTCTGTACCGATACCCTATTTTGGCTATTTTCGAAATTGATACTTTCATTTCGTTTGAAGCTTGTAGAGCCCTTCCCCCAACATGCAATTCTATTTTGGCTTTTCTATAATTATTTTTTCTCATTTTCTTTTTTTTTTCCTAGGCTTTTTAGCTTTTTTAAAAATTTATTGTCCAATTAAAATTGTGTAATTTTCAAGTAAAATTGTGTTTGAGTGAGCAATTAAAAGTAAACCAAAAGGAATGTTTCATCTCAAATTCCCTTGGTTGTGAGATTTCATAATCCTTCCATCTAGAGAGGGAATTTGAAATTCCACAACCAAGGGAATTTGAGGTGAAGCATTCCCTTGTGTTTTACATTTCATTACCCACTCAAACATAATTTACTTGAAAATTATACTAGTTTCTCAATTCCATTACATTCCTTCCAACCAAACGCAGCCTATGAGTTTAATATTAATATATTATGGATTATGGATAAGGATTATTTTAAAATTTTATTACCGATGGTTTATGTGGTTAGCTCCTATTATATAGATATTGTCCTTTTTTTTCTAAAATTAAGTGTACAAACTTGTTTTTTTTTTATTTAAACCGGTTCGGGTTTTAAACCAAACTGGTTTTTGACATGTGGGCAAACCGTCCTTTTTTTTTTCAAATCGGTTCGAGTTAGAAAATGGTTTGGCTCACTAAATACTTGAACCTCTCAAACCGATTTGGACCGGTTTTGAAACCGGTTTTTTTATTTTTGAACCGGTTTGTGTAGTAGGGGGTCAAACCGATGGTGACACGACGGTTTGGGCTGGGTTGGAACCGGTGCCGAGATCAAACTGGTGGCGGGTTTCAAACCGGTTTTTTTGCCCACCACTAGTTCTTATTGTTTACAAGCAGGTAATACCACTAATCTTTTTCAAAACTTTAAAAATCCAACTCACATGCCAGGGGCTATTGGTGGTACTCATTTAGTGATAGTTAGGATTATATTATTATTTATATGTATAATTTTAGGAAGGTGTGGGCTATTCTTTAATATGAACTAACCACGTTGACCACTTGTGTGATTAACTCTTACTTTATCTATTTTTCTGGAACGATTAATTAGATCACTGAGAGACCATTGGCGCATTTGATTATATCCATTCCTCAAATACAAAACTTAAGATCACTTTAAAAAGAAAACTTACATTATGTGAGAAAACCACTTGGTCCACCTAGAACCATTTTTATTTTTGTCATATGTAAGACTTGAACATAAAATCAAACCTATTTTTATAAAATATTAGGTAACTTATCTTAACCACTTGAGCTATAAATAATTGGTTCTTACTTTTTATCTATCTATCTATTCATACAATATATTTCTTTTAATTTGAGTCTCCTAAGGTTTCTTATATGTTGATATTGTTCGGGATTTCTTTGTGATGTTTCAATTTGATATTTGTTTAATTAGAGGGGTTTATCATGATCCGAGTGCATCTTTTGAGTTTCAATTTTGGAGTTTTAATTGATGGGCTTGTTGCTTGTTTGTGAATATGTAATTATATGAATGCATGCTTGACGTATGGGTTAAGTTTATTTTTGAAAAGTGTTAGATCTTTTTTATAATGCTACACTTAGTATTCTTTTTTTTTATTTAGTACAAAATAGTGGATTCAACTGCACGATACGGTGAGAAGGAACACCAAAATTGTATTTAAAGTTAGTTCAAACACAAACATAAACTTATGAGCTATAAAAATATGTTGTGAAAATGATTGTTAAGGAATAGTACCTTGAACATAAAATAAAAATAAATATAATTGTTACTGTTTCTTTTTTACTACAAAAATCTATATATAATACTAAAAAAGTAACTTGTGGGTACACTTGTTACATTCCTAGGCCCCGTAAGTTTGTTTAGCCCGCCTCTCTCTACTCTTAAATAATTACCTAGATTAAAAAAGATTAAATAATTTTAATTTTTTTATATTACAAATAATTTTATAATAAATTAGAAAAAATGTCTTTTTATTAATGTTATTTTCACATTCTTTCTCACTAAAATTTTTCGAATCTCTCTCCAATTAAATAATTATATTAATTACTAATAATATTATTTTATTTTATTTAGATTAAAAATAGATTTATAATAAATTAAAAAAGATCTTTTTATCAATGTTATTTTTAGAGAAATAAATTTTTTTAACATAAGAACTTCTTTCAAAACATTAAACTTTTTTAAAAATATGAAATATTTTAAAATTTATATTTTTAAAAAGAAAAATTTTTATAAACTTAAAATAATTAAAATTCAGAGCTATATAAAGAAATTTTAAAAAATATACTTTTAAAACTGTTTCTTTTGAAACAAAATATTTTTTTTTTTGAAAAAACAAAAACAGTTTAAAAATAAAAATTTAAAGAGTTGATATCATTATTTTACTTATAGTCCTCAATCATACATACTTTTAATCATATCTTATTTTAAAATATCATTTTATAATTAATAAATTTTTTTTTGATTTAATATTTTATTTTTTCAACCCATGTAATACACGAGTTTATTAATACTAGTATGTAATAAAAATATTGATTTACAACTATTAAGTTGATGAAATTTCTATGAATTAGCTAATGCTCTTTTGCTTTTGTAAATCATAGCAAGGTATGTTTAGTTATTTCTATTGTTGTAGGACGTTTTTGTAAATATTTAATTTACAACTGCTTTGTTGCTAGAATTTATATGAATTAGCTAATCCCTTTTGTTTTAGTAAACTGTAGTGAGTAGGCCTGGCAAAACAAGCCCATAACTTTCATTATGGGTCATTATGGGTATTTTTAAAAGATAAATGGGTCAGCCCCTGGGCCTAAAAAAATGTTCATGGGTTGAGATGGGCTATAAGATTCTAATACTTATAAACCGCGGGTCAGGATGGGCGAAATAAAGAAAACGGGTCACTGGGTTCATTCCTTCAAATCGAAGCAGATCTGGCGACCATCCCTTCTCAGTCGAATTCATTCTCAGTTCTCAGTTCTCAGTCGAATTCCTTGCCTGTTGCCATTGAGTTCTTCCACATCCCTTCTCAGTTCTTAGACTTTCGAAGAAGAAACATGTGATTTCCCCAAATCGAAGCCCTATGAAGGCAGTGGCGATTTAGAAAGTTTCTTCATTGGAATCGAAACCCTAAGAAGATCACAGACGAAGAAGAAACACGTGATTTCCCCAAATCCGCTTATCTCCCAAATCAGAGACAAACTATTGGTAATTTTATTTCAAACCCACCTCTTAATTTTGAAGATCAATCGCTTTACATTTCTGCAAAATTCTTTTTATTGTTGAATTTATGAAATGGGGGGCTCATATTGTGCTGTTAGTTGGTTTTTTATTGCTCTATTAACTGCACATTAATGGGTTATATCAATTGTTGTTTCTAGTCGTTCATCATAACTGCACATTAATGGGCATATTAATTGCCGCACCAACAATTAATTATTAGCCTATTGTATTTTGAATTTTTGATTCATTTTGGTAATATTAGTATGTATCGTATAGTTTACCATCTCTTTAGTAATATTAGTTTGTTTTTTTTTTACAAAGGTTGGATGGTTTTTAACAATTTATTTTTGTTTTTTTATAGAAATCAATGCTAATCCATTGGATGTTCAATGTATTTGATTTTGTTGGTTGTTATTTGGAATCTATGGGAGAGATTAATTGTTGGATTTTAGTTGGGGGTGTGTGGGAATATGTGAAATAACATTGATTTTGATGATTTAAGCCTTAAACTTTGTAGACTTAAAAACATGATCAAATAGTTAAATAGTCAAATAACTGTTATTAATATACATTTTGTCATCTCTAGTATGTAAGGGCTAACGTGGACATAGAATTAGTAAAAACTACTTGTTAACTTGCAACTAGTTACAACTATGGAAGGTGTTGAATTTTAATACTCTCATTCTTATTCTAGATACGTTGAACTTTTATAATACATATAGCTATTTTAATGTTATGTTTTATTTATTTGTAGAAGACATCAATATGTCAAATAACACTGATTTTGATGATGAAGTAAGTTCCTTTAGTTCTAGTAAGAACCATTCTATAGTTTGGGATTATTTTGAAAAACTACCGGTTGGAGCTGATGGGGATAAAAAAGCAATTTGTACTGGCTGTGAAAAAGTGTATAGTGCCAATCCAAAATCAGGGACATCTAACATGAAGCGACATATTTCAAAGTGTTTTGATCTTGATGAACCTGGTCAACCCAAAAAACGTGCCCCTCTAGATCAAGCGATGTATAGAGAGAAACTAGCATATTCAATCATCAAACATAACTACCCGTTCAGTTATGTTGAACACGAGGCAACAAGAGATTTGCATAAGTTTTTACACCGTGATGCGAATCCCATAACAAGAAACACTGCAAAGTCAGATGTTTTAAAAATTTATGATAGAGAGAAAGTGACTCTCAAAGATGAGTTACAAAAAGTAACAAGTAGAATATGTCTGACTTCTGATTTATGGAGTTCTATCACAACAGATGGATTTATGGCACTGACGGCCCACTATGTCGACGAGAATTGGGTTTTGAGGAAAAAAGTGTTGAACTTTCGACTTATACCGCCTCCACATAATGGTTCCATTTTATCAGAGTACTTGATTAATTTTTTAGCAGATTGGGGCATTGAGAAAAAGATTTTTACTATCACACTAGATAATGCCAAATATAATGATGTTTTAGTAGAATATCTAAAAAGTCATTTGCGTCTAAATAACACATTAGTGTGTGATGGAGATTTTACTCATGTGCGTTGTTCTGCACATGTATTAAATCTTATTGTTCAAGCCGGGTTGAAAGTAATTGAAGGAGCCATCGAGAAGGTTCGGGAGTCGGTAAAATATGTTCGAGGAAGTGCTTTCAGAAAGCAAAAGTTCGCGGAATGCATACAACAACTTTCATTACAATGTGGGCAACATGTGCGGCAAGATGTCATAACAAGATGGAATTCAACATATCTTATGCTTCATAGCGCATTGACTTATAAACGGGCTTATGCTCGTTTAGCATTAGTTGATACAAATTATAAGACTTTTCTATCGGAAGATGAGTGGACAAGAGTGGAAAGAATCACAAGATTTTTGAAACCTTTTTTTGACATCACGACATTATTTTCTGGAAGCTCCTATCCTACTTCCAACTTATATTTTTGTAATGTGTGACGAATTCAATCATTTATTGAAGAGGAAATTCACAACACGGATTGTGTTATAAGTGATATGGCAAAAGACATGAAAAAGAAGTTTGAAAAATATTGGGAAAGTTATAGTGTGGTCTTGTCTTTTGCTGTTATTTTAGATCCACGGTATAAGTTTAAGATTGTTGAGTATTGTTTCTCAAAACTTAACATGACAAATGACGTACGTGAGGAGAAGTTGAAGAGCATTTATGATGGTATTCATAAGTTATATGATAAGGAGTATGATGTTCGTTTAGAGACGCACAATTCTTCATTGGCTGGAAGTTCGAATGTTTGTGTTGATGTATTTGATGAGTTGGATGGATTCGAGTCATTTGAAAGCCAATTTAAAAATACTGAGAGAGAAAAGTCACACTTAACAATGTATCTCGAGGAACCTTCACTTGATAGAAAACAAGAACTTGATGTTTTACAATATTGGAAGGATAATCAAGGAAGGTATCCACGATTAGCTTTAATGGCTCGTGACATTTTGAGCATTCCAATCACGACCGTTGCTTCAGAATCATCTTTTAGTATTGGCGGCCGAGTTATAAGTAAATATCGAAGTTCACTTGTATCTTCAAATGTCGAGGCATTGTTATGCACACGTGATTGGTTGTTTGATTTAGAAGGTATCATGGTTAATTTATTATATTTGTAACTTTAGATTGCATATGCTTTCATGTTTATGTGTAACGTTAATAGTAAATCATGCATCTTTTATTTTTCATATATTCAGATGAGAAGGAGAATGGAAACGAAATGGAAGAAGAAATTGTAGAAGATATTGAAGCATTGATTTCGACTTATGATAGTAACAACTTTTAGGTAATATCCATATCCATTCTTCATACACTTCGAATATTGTTAATTCATGTATCGAGGTTTCATTAATTTTCTTGATTATAGTATTGTCCATGAAGCTCCAAATGGGTATAGATGCATCAACAACCTTCATCTTTGATTTGAAGATATTTGAAGTGGTTATCAATAGTTAAGGTTGTGTCTCATGTTTCTTCTTTGTCTATGATCTTTTAATTGTGATTTGAAGTGTTATGGTAGGTGACTGGTTTTACACATCAGGTTCATTTTAATTTTTGTTTAAACCGTATCAATTTTTAATAGAAGCTTAAATGATGAAGGCGTGCATCCTATAATTGTTAAAACACTCTGAATGTACTAGTTTACATGGGGGTTTTAAACGTTTAATTAATGTTTGAAATAACTTTTATTTGTAGTTTATATGTTTTTTAATGGTTTGTGTTGGAAAATTGAGAATTTTGTAATTTTTGGATTTGACCCGTCCTGACCCGACCCATCCTGACCCGAACCCATTCTGACCCGAACCCATCCTGACCCGTTTCTAACCTGAACCCATTTTGACCCGAACCCATGTTGACCCGAACCCGTCCTGACCCAACACCTAACCCGACCCGACCCGCCCATTTTGCCAGGCCTAGTAGTGAGATATGCCCAATTGTTTTAAGAGACATAGTCAGGGTCGAGTGTACTTCTATATTGTTGATAACTCACGGTTGCAAGAGAAAAGTGCTATAAACAAGAACAAAGACACTTTTCGGCTTTAAGATATCCAAGAACCTATTACGTCATGACCAGCGATCCTGTTGCTATACTAGAGAGGCTTACCCTAGTTGTTATGTGAAGGTATGTTTCTTATATATTTGATCACCAACAAAGTACCAATAAAGTGTGCAAGAATGTATGCTTGTAGGATTCCCTTAGAAGATAATTTAAGGGTGATATGTCACTTGCAAACACAACTAGAGGCTAGGGCCGACCCTAAGGATGGCTGGGATGGGCGACTGCCCAGTACCCGATCTCCTAAGGGGTCCGAACTGTTTTTAAATTGGAAACCTATATGTTTTGTTAAACACTTAAACCTGTTATACAGGTAACAAACTCATTAACTTATATAACTATTTTAGGTCTATTAAACATTGACGCTTATTATCATTTACTTATTACTAAAATTTAAACTCATTATAAAACCCGAAAAGAACTTGCTGTTTGGTGTGGACACGGCAAAAGAGCAATCGGAACACGAGAAGCCAGGGTTAGGGACTTAGTCTGTGATTGTACTGTATTATAAAAGCAAAAGCTTGTTTTTTTCTACTCATCCAGGATCTAAAATTTTTAAACTAGATTAGCTAAAAAGATACATGTTGCCGACCTCCCTAACATGACAAGTTGAGTTCCTAGAACAAGAAGCCAATCACTACAAAGAAGCACAAAATAAGACTAATAATATACAATGTGACAATGTGATTCCAACTAAATCCAAAAGCCGAACCGAGGCGTTGCAAGATATTAGCAGAAATGAGCATCTTCTCATCTAATATTGTTTCAAAACTCAAGATTTTTTTAACTCGTTTGCTTTTAGAATTATAAAATAACCTGTTCAGTTTCACCCGTACTACTGTTCAAGCAATGAAAGTAGATCGAAGCCGATTCAGTAACTCATATGTGATACGCCTGTATCAACTGTAAAACCATGCTATTTACAATGTACATAACTAGAGGCCCGGACCGTATAGGCATTTTCAAACCACCACGAGAGCCTACATAATTTAATTTGTAGTTTACCGCTTGTATGGTTAGTGTGTCGTTAGTTAGGTACAAACACTTGTCAACTGTGTTTGATGCTTTTAATAAACAATGGCTTCCTTCTTTCCCTTGCTTCGGCCTGTAAACATTCAAAATGATTTTAACGGTCGACCCGATATGCTTAGAACTCAATGAAAACATTCGTCAATTAGTAACCTTGGACCCAAATCAGAACAACTTACCAAGGCCTTGCTTTCAGGTTTCTGTGCACTTTGGATGGAACTCAAAATGCGCGATCTCTGGGGATAATAAAGTCTTCTAATCAACTCTTGTACATGATTATATATGCTGCAGATACAGTAAGTTTTATCACAAAACAAGCATGAACACTGTGAACTGAGGTTTTGAGTCTCACCTTAGCCGATGCCTATTGCAAGCTGTGAAGAATGCAACAAAGCCCCTTAAAATGCTCCCAACAGCACGAAAAATCTATAATAAGATTGAAAAAACTAACATTAACAATCACTGTGACAAGAAATTAGAATTTTGAAGCTCCTAACAACCTGAGAGAAAAGATCATTCCAAAGGGCGCGCCACATAGAAACCTCATAACTGCCCACAGTCGACTCAGCATCCGAAGCTAACTTGAATAAGCCACTCACAAACAGCCATATGTCTCCAATGAAATCATACATTTGGTTGAGCATGAATCCCACCAAATTTGATAGTCCAATAATAAGGCCAATTGGAGCATAAAGTATACCACAGATGAGCCAGCATATTGGGTACAAGATCGCTGTCGCTGCAACCAATTCATAGTAATATTCAAAATGAGCTGCATTTCTCAAACTATATTGAAACTAATTAGTAAACCCACAAAAAGGTTATGAACGTACTGATCATCCATATGGTTGAAGAGATGAAATACACAGGAAGCAGTATGATTTTGATTAGATCATCCACTAGATTCCAGCAAGTTGTTATCAGAACCCAAATGAACGAGCAAATATACTCTCCGATCTGGATATACACGTGGCAAATGGGAAGAAGGACCTCTAAAAACACCATAAATGGCTGGGACAAAGGCTGTGTGAGAATTGAAAGACATGACCGCACGGTACGTGAAATCCTCAAGAACCACTTAAAAGCCTTCTCAGAGTTATGCAGAAACAACATTGTTCCCAAGTATTTGATCCTTGACACCATCTCCCATGTTTCTATCCACCCGAATAGGGGCCCACACAAGCGGGCGGCAGTTGCCTTAAGAAGTGGGATGTTTTTGTAAAGATCGTAGAAACCAATGACAACTGTAACAACAGAAACTGCCACGTATAAAACTCTTGCGAGAGGGCACATCCATGGACGGTAGATATGGCAAAATACCGGATAAGATTGAAAGAATATAACCCAAGATGGAAGACCAGCTTCCAATAAAGTAAGCAATCTCAAATCAAACATAATTATTTCTTGTAATTCAAATGGAAGATCATGATCATTGAATCGAAACAAAAGCAATACATCTCTGTATTGAATAGCTTCATTTATTGTATTCATCCGGCCTTGTAATATTTCTGTTTGTTCACCAATAACATTTGAGATATCATCATCACCACCATCCGTACCATTGTAGTCTGGTGCATCATGAAACACATCCTCTTGATCACATCTCAAACCTAGCATAGAGTTTAGCTTGTTCTTTAAGAGAAAACGCTCACACGGTGTCCCTGGAAACCATGAAGTTATGCCTTTAGCAGCCTGAGATATACTATCAAATTCCCATCTTCTCATATATTTCGCCTCAATAGCAAGGGAAGTATCAGTCTGCTCATAAAGCAATCCCATTTCAATTCCCACTCAATCATAAATTATATAAAGAAATAAGATGAGGATTAAGTACCTGAAGTTCATTCAAATAATTGATCCCACGAACATCTTTCCATTCCACTTCAAAAACAATAAATCCATACAAAGTCCTATGTAATTTGCTGTTTGCAAGAAATGTATTCCTAAGATTCTTGACAGGTAGTAAAGCTTTCTTTTTTGAAAGTATCGCAGCATCAATCACTTGGAACCATCTCCTCAAATTTTTGTTCTCTGGGGCGTCTTTCATACCCTTTCGTGTTTTTGTGATCGCAAATGGTGACATTCGAGACTAAAAACATCAAACATAATCAAGATTCAAGAAGAATTCATGACAATTGGAAATTTAACAGAGAAGTTTCTAAACATTTATGCAACCTTGGTGACCATCAACTGCCACAAGTGCGCAGGTCGTGATACCAAATCTTCCAGCCATGGTCTATTATCCACCAATACATAAAAGGTCTTGCGATCAGGTGCTAGAAATAGGGTAAGATCTGAAAGATATGACTGCAAATCTCTAAACAAATAAAAAAAGACGATAAAATCATAACATGATTAAGTTAATGACAAGAAGCTAAATTTCAATCTACTCAAATTAATGAATTCTTCAACATGAACTGCAATAATTGATACTAACATGACAACATTGGATCCAAATCAGATGATAAAATTGGATTTGATCTTATACCAATGCCACAAACAGAACAAATATTTTCATCGTTTTAGTATCAAATTCCAAAATCTAGCTACTAGAATCTACTCATTTCTATGAATTCTTCAACATAAACTGCAATAATTAATATGATAAAATTTGATCCAAACTAAATGATAACATTGGATTTGATCTTGTACTATTGCCACAAACAGAACTAATATTGTCATCGTTTTTGTATCAAATTCCAAAATGTAGCTACTAGAATCTACTCATTTCTATGAATTCTTCAACATGAACTGCAATAATTGATACTAATATAATAGCATTGAATCCAAATCAATGATAACATTGGATCCAAATCAGATGATAACATTGGATTTGATCTTATACCATAGCCAACAAACAGAACAAATATTTTCATCGATTTTGTATCAAACTCCAAAATCTAGCTACAAGAAGATGATTCATAATTTCATACCCTAACTGAAGACTGGTTAAACTGAAAAAATGTCGACGACTGCTGCATTTCTCCATGTAAAACCTGCTTAAAGCTCAAAAACACACAAAAACCCTCAATTTTCAAAACAAAATCCCTAAAAATCCGGAGCATCTACAGACACACACATCAAGCATGATAAACAACAAATCCAATTCGCACACATAAACAATTAAACACCTAAATCAATTCCAAAAAATCAGAACCTGATGAAGTTCGATCAAGCCAACGACGGATAATAATAATAATAATAAGCGATCAAAAACACCTTCGAACTTCATAACAACGGAATGGATCACGACATCACGTCACGCATATCAAAGCAACCGTCATTAAATGAGTCACAGTTGACGTTGACGTTGATGTTTTATCATTTTATGTATGGCTTTCATATCATCATGAATCATGAATTAATCACTCTGTGTGAATTGTTATCTCTGCTACTTATCAAGAAGTGAGATTTGAGAAATTGATGGATTCCGGTGGCGTTGAGACGGTGGCTGAGGTGGCGGTTTCCGGCGACGACACGTAGAAGAAGAAAGTAGTTCCGAGGGGATGAATGGAGCATTAATAGAGAAGGTTGAAATTACTGTTTTGGGGTTGAAGGATAGAATCGTAATTTTACCTTAGGGATCTGAGACGTGTTCCCTAATATCCGCTGACGTGGAGGGGTAGGAAATGTTAGGATAGAGAAGTGCCCACCGGATAATGCTGGGGCCGCAGCCACTAGTCTCCACATGTTGAATTCATTTTTAGTCAATCATTTTACTTGTGTATGATTTTGTTATATTATATTGACAAAGCCATTTGACTTTAAAGAGGTAAAGTTCATTTGAGTTTTTATGTTATTGATTTTCTTAAACATATATTCACACATGAATTTACTCGTACTAATAAACTATATTAATTTTTAAGTTATTCTATGTTATTATATTAAACTCTGGTATTTTTATATTTATATTTGATTATTACTATTAGGCTACAAACCTAAATAACTTATGTAAATTAAAGGGTAACATCCACCCTCAAAATTTAAAAAAAAATAATATTATATTCGTATTATGTTGATATAAATACTCTTAGTCTTTCAGGACAAGAGTCATACGTTAGTCTCATCATTAAGAATAAAGGTTTCTCTTTTATGAATCGATTTTGACACGAGAAAAGTTTTGTTTTGATTAAGAGAGCCTTAAATGTGAGTATTGAATGGTGTATTAAATGATAACATTTATTGAGATGTTGAGGTCTTTTATAGTAGATGTTTTGTGGGGTGCAAATGAAACATTGTATGAGAAGTCTCACCACCTATTTATTATCTATTTAAGCGTCTCGCTTACCTATGAGATCATCGATGGCATCTCTTATATAATGTGGCGTAGGTAATGTCTCATTGTATTGAACGGTTTGGTATTTTCACTTGAAACACTATTTTTTCAATTACAACAACTAGATATGTTACTGCACGTGTTGCGCTGGTAGTTGCACCACGAACTTGAATACGAAACGCGAATACAAAAACTATACTAACGGCTATCACTTCGACTTGAAACTCGAAGACATCAAGTAAATGGAAGAAAGAAATAACGTCAACATAACAGAGTAAACTAAACAAACGTATCGAATTAACGCAACTTTTCATATATTTTATGATGCAATTTAAATAAGTATGTATTTAGATTAGTTTTTAATTACTAAAATAACTTCACAAATCAAAAAAGGCCAAATACTAAAACCTTAAAACTTTTATGGCTAAATCACAAGAACTAAAAAATCCATGTAACTAATAATTTGCTCTTATAAAGATAGGTAATGCTATGGTAAGAAGTTCCTACCATAAATTAGATGTGTTGTCCATAGTTTTGTTGTTAGGACCCACTAATTTTGATGCGATGGTTCACACTACATGTAATGATCCAAAGGAGTATATATGGAAGGTTATAGGGTTACCTCTTCACATTATATCTAAAATCTTTTATGCAGAACCATGTAGCATTTTGATCTGATGTAATTATTCATAAGCGTCAAATTAGAAAGTACAAAAATGGTTGTTAAAATTAAATGGTTATTCATTTGATTTTTCTTTATAACTGTAATATTTTATCTTGTTATCTTTCATTAACTACTTGCATTATATTATTTATAACAAAAAATAAAATAATACAAAACCACAATTAACTGAAGCACTTGCATTCAATCATTTTCTGACAAATAATTGTAAGGGATATTATACGCGAGGGAAGCATGTGGTATCGACATGATTATTTGAATTTGTTATTCGCCAAAAGTGAGAAAACAAACAAAGCAACCCATGTTTCCCACCTCATTCTTAATTTTTTTTTAGTTCACCAATAATCACAATAATAATTATACATAGGATTCTTATAAGAGTAGAATTGATTGAACCTTTTATCAATTGTGTTCAGTTTGAGCTTGAATTTTCTAGAGTTTTTATTGCCTATATAAAAGGTAAGTTCAGAATATACAAAGAATCATTAAAGATAAAATATTAATCGATAGTATACTCTTCTCTCTGAACAAAAAGAATTCATGATTCTGGTCAATGCAATTTAGATTCTTTTCAAAAGATGTCTATAATTAATTTCAAGAGAATTAGAATGGTAAATTTAATGCAAATGTAGGTATTAGTTGCACTAGTTGTTGGAATAGTGGTTATATAACTAGCAAGTGTTATGGGCTCATTGCATCCGCAAATGATTTCAAGTTTTTAAGACAAAGAGTTTTGCAACAAATGTTGTTGGTGATGATAATCTTGTTTATTTTGACCAGATGATTGACTATATCAACAAGTGAACCAATCGAAATTTCATCTTGGATTAAGAACAATATACAATGATATGTTAAAACTGTTACATCACACACATTTGGGACATAAGTAGTACTCACCTCGTGTTAATGGACATGTTCCATCATCTTCAATGGCAGTTGGGGATGACAATTTTGACATGACGTAAATATATTTAAGTATTTTGTTAGTATTTTTAAACCATTTAGAAACGGGTCGTGTTTGAGTTGACGTGTTTATTAGTTATACATATGCTACTCTTTCAGAAAAATCGTTACTATAAATGTATATAAGAAAGTATCTAAATGGTACCAATAAAACGATGACCTTTTATGGTCTCATAATCATATCAATTCCATACTCATTCCAACAATAGATGAATGTTATTTTAAGACTTCGTTTTTAACAATATGGTAGAAAGAAAAGTGCGACTTGAAGGTCACAACTGGTGTGGGTTTTTATTCCAACATCTACAATTTTATATAGGAAAAAATGTGCTATTGGCTCGACGCAGTTTTTTCTATTATACTAGAACCTTTCCTTTTTATTGGGTTGTAATGTAACCAGCTTGTGATATAACACGAGTAGAAGGTTTAAAAACTTTCACTACTATAACTAGCACTATAGCTACTAGAACGGAGGATTGGTCTAAGCATAAACTATTGATGTTAATATTTATGTGGTTATTGAATCCATAAATATAAGCTTTTTATGTATAAGTAGGGTTAGCTTAAGGTTTTTAGAGCCCAAATCAAACCATGAATTCATGGGCCTTTTCAATCGCTCATCAGACAACGAATCTACTATTTTTCATCAACGGGGACAAAAAACATGTTGGTTAAAACATATACGTCAAACATGCAAATTAAAATACATTGGTAAATATTTTAATCTTGTGAAACAACCATTCTGACCCGCAAAGTGTTTTGCATAGTGTAGACCAATTACACTACTGGGTATATTTTATTTGTTTGCATCTTAAAAACACTATAATATAGAATTGAGGTTGTTATAAATCTAGCATCATGTAAGTTAGAAGCTTACATGAAGCTTAGATGAAATGATGATACAGCATGGCAATTTATAGGACAGGTGATGTTAGCAATTACTAACCTCATGGCAAATTATGATGCAACTTCTGGGCATGAGGACAACCCTCGGAAGGAGAAGATAAATCCTGATTTTAATTCTTCATAAGTCATTTATTTAAGTAGCCACAAAGGCATTTCACACAAACTTTTAAGTCAATAAATCTGCTGCTTCATAGGTTAGGAGTTTCTCTTTCACCATTGCATGACATGTAAAACACACTAATGAGAAAATCAAATTTGATGTTGTATAGAAAATAACACAACAAAGATACAAACGTATGAATACATATGACTATATAAGAGATCAATAGTAGGCAAATATGAAGATATACATATTAGACTATATTATTATTATTATTAGGGTTATTAGTATGAGCCCACGGGCCCATTTAGGTTTTAAAGTTTGCATTATAATTACTATATATTGTAGCCTAAACGGGCCCGTGGGCTCAATCCTAATAATAATCAATACCAAACACTAATAATAATATAGTCTAATAATACAATCTTTCTAAGACACAAACATTTTTTAATCTTAAGATTACTAATAAAATTTCACCAACAACTAGAGCCTAGAAATCAAAGAACTAATACTTAATATTGAATCTGTTAGCGTTAGTCTATTATCTATTACCTTCAACTTAGTTGTTGTTGCTTCTTGCTTTGTATTAGTTTTACAAATCTTTCTGTTAACATATTACTGTCACATCGAAAATCAATATATGGAAGATTTACAGAGCAACCGGATTTCAAACTTACTTGAAAAATAGGAAAATAATCAAAATATAAGCTATTAAAATTTGAACTTATTCGAAGCAACCGGATTTTAAAGGTAAAAAGATATTGACATTGCAAAAGTCGACGCTGATCTCCCACTCATGCTCTCTCAGTTCGTAATTTTGCCCTTGTCTCATTATTCATGTGAGTCCAAATCAAGTCCTAAATTCTACAGCCACGATCTTTGATCGTTTATTCTCGACGTCTTTTTAGAGATTATCATTATCAATTCAAGCCTCAAAACAAACATGGCCTAGAAAAAACTGCAGTAGTAAAGTAGTATATTCGTAACAAACATGAAACACATAATAGATACAAGTAATTTGACAATAACACATAAACATTAAACAAAATGTATAAACATGAAATACTATTTTTCTAAATTTAATAAATTTTATTAACTAGTTGTAACCTGTCCGCACTTCGCGGCGGGCGTAAAACAATCTCGATGCCACGCAATTATATAGTTCCGATTATGGCTCAAAAATGGTGCATCTTTTGGGCTGCAAAAGGCTAGTATGTCACGCTAAAACGACAGACACAACATACGTTTCCGTATCGTCATCACCCTAAAGTGTCAATATTCATCGCCAGTTTTTCCGGTCCTTTAATTTTGTCCGTAATATTCTTTGTGGTATTGTAAGCAAAAGAAATAGTGAAGTTTTGTGGTGCGTATTACAAGTAGCTATATCAAATTACACATTCTAGAAAGGCAACCAAAAAACATAAAGCTCAAATAGAAGGATCAGAAACAATGGTTCTTATGGTTGCAGACAATCGTTTGCCATGCCAATGTAATACATATATTTTCTCATCGTTATTGCCTATCAATGGTCAGTGGCGGACCCAAGAATTTATTTCCTGGATGTCGCTAATTTTTGATGTCTCGGTGTTTAGCACTCGCTTATATATCTCTCAAAGCGGGTTTATAATACCAAATTCTAACGAACAGGTTTTGTTTAAGTATTTTTTATCCATTCTCTTCTCTTTCTACATCAAAATCAAAAACAAACTATAATATGTGATTTTTAATTAGGTCACTTATGTAAAACTCTCCATCTATTATATATTTTAAGAAAAAAATCATAGATTCTATCTTTCATATAAAAGATTGCAAATTGTATGACTGGTTTAAAATTTTGAATTATTAGAAATAAGGAATAATAGAAAACTTCAAAAGTATAACAAAATATCAATCTTATCACAAAGGTAAAATATGATAAATAAAAAATAAAAACAAATTAAACATAACTTAAGCCGTTGGTGCAAACCTGCAATAAATATGAATTAATTTTCATAATTTCCTGTGCACTACTACGTTATAACTTCCAATGCACACCACATAAATACTTCAACTATTAATTTGATCATATGCTTTTAAACATTCACTTCACATCCCATCTTGACATTTTCTTCTATTTTCATATCCAATATGCACAAGTCTTTTTTCTAAATCTTGGATCTCTCATTTCACTTGTAACATTCTAAAATCCTCATCTTCTATAAAATTTGGGTGTCTTTTTGATTCCTTTTAATGATCTAATATCCTTGTTGGTGTCGGTATCTAAAAATCTTGGGGGTCGCTTGAGTTTTGATCATACATGCTGTACATACAAGAAAAAGTTCATGGGTGTCGGCAGACCCCCTTCCGCCCTCTCTAGGTCCGCCCCTGTCAATGGTGGAGGTTTCAAGTTGATTCCAAAACAAATCTACCTATCAATGTTTGCCCACATGAATTTATAGAGTACAATCCAAAAAATAAGAAGAAAAAAAATCACTTTATGTATATATGTTGCAATTCGAAAAATAAGCCAAAAAAGAATCACTATATGAAAAGTACTGTGGCTGATATAAAAAACCAAAGAAAGACATTATTCCTTCCATTTGCTAAATTAATATATAGGTTAATAGGTTAATTATTATATTAGATTTTCTTAGACTTGGGCAAAAAAACCAGGTACGGACCCGACCCGGCGAACCCGACCCGGACCCGGGTCCGGGTACAACCCGGTATAGGGTGTACCCGGTTTGGAACCGAAAATACCCGGTGGGTAGGAACCGGTTATGGTTTTTTATATTTTTCTAGAACCCGACCCGTACCCGACCCGACCCAACCCGGACCCGACCCGATCGTACCCGGGTCCAACCCGGTTTTTACCGTTTTTCGGGATTTTTTAAAAAACTAGCCGTTTTTAACGGCTATATAGCCGTTGGAACTCATTTTTGACCTTTTTTTTTGCCCCTAAGGTAGTATAAATAGGTGTGGGTTGGTTTGATTGAGTACCCAACTCTCAAACGCAAAAACATACGCAAAAAACGTAAAAACTACTCTAGTTTACTCTCGTTTTACATTTTCACTCTCTCGTTTTACATTTTTCACTGTCTTGAATCTTGTTATGACTCAATCACAATCTTCCGTTGGTCAAAGTTCGTCCAACGCTCCAACCGTCGTTCGTGTTCTTCCACACAATCGTAACATGGATGTATGGTGCAATTGGGACATGGTTGAGTTGAGTGACGGGTCTGTAAAGGCTCGTTGCAAGTTTTGTGGAGCTTTGCTTGCTAAAGATTCTAACACGACTTTAAGCAAACACATTAGCAAGAAGTTTTGTAAGTCGTTGAAAAGTAATCCGGATTCGCAACAAACAAAATTAGGTGGAGACGGTGGAATCTTTAATTAGGACGTTAATAGGGTTCGAGATCGAATGGCGAAGTTCGTGATTCAAGAAGCTTTGCCTTTTAGTCACTTCGACAATCCTCGTTTGACCAACTTAATTCGAGAGACGCTTCAACCTCGTTACAACCATGTAAGTCGTACTACCCTTAGACGTTATTGTTTAAAATTATGGAAGCAAGCAAAAAATGATTTAATTGTATTATTTGAAAATTTAAATACCGGTGTAAACTTAACTAGTGACGTTTGGTCGGCTCCACACGGTTTACCCGAATCGTACCTTTGCGTCACCGCTCATTGGGTAGATCCCAAATCATGGCAATTGATGAAACGTACGATTGCGTTTGATCTTTTTCCGTATCCACACACCGGAGAATTTTTGTTTTACTTTTTGGATAATGTAATAACTACTTTTAATTTACAAAATAAAATTTTTTCAATGGCATTTGATAACGCTTCCAACAACACAACCGCGGTTGAAAAATTAAAATTAAAATATCTTCCGATTGCAAACGGTGATTTTTTCCATACTCGTTGTGTTGCACATATTATTAATTTAGTAGTGCAAGACGGTTTATCCGTGCAATTTGTTGATAACTTTATTAAAGATTTTCGATTTATGTTACATGACGTTTATAAAAAAAGTAGAAGAAGATATCAAGATTATAAAAAACTTTGTAAGGATACGGACTCTGTATTTTTAGGTCCTAATTGGGATGTACCTACTCGGTGGAATTCGACTTGTCACATGTTTAATTGTGCTTTAAAACAAAAGGGAACTTTGAAAGCTTTTCATAATAGTCTTTCGGATAATGGTGAAGCCGACCCATTTCCGGATGCGGGTTGGAAAAATGTTCAAAGTCTATCCGATTTTCTTGAGATGTTTAAAAACTCAACAACAAAATTATCGGGAGTTTATTATCCCACTAGTTATACGGTGGTTCAAGAATTATATTTCATGGCTTTGAATTTTAAAAATTTTCAATATAAAAATAATATGTTTACACAAATGATAGAACCAATGAAAAAAAAGTTTAAAAAATATAAGCTTTTTATGTATAAGTAGGGTTAGCTTAAGGTTTTTAGAGGCCCAAATCAAACCATGAATTCATGGGCCTTTTAAATCGCTCATCAGACAACGAATCCATTATTCTTCATCAACAGGGACGAAAAACATGTTGGTTAAAACATATACGTCAAACATGCTAATTAAAATACATTGGTAAATATTTTAATCTTGTGAAACAACCATTCTGACCAGTAAAGTGTTTTGCATAGTGTGAGACCAATTAAACTACCGGGTATATTATATTTGTTTGCATCTTAAAAACACTAAAATATTGAATTGAATAATTGAGGTTGTTGTAAATCTAGCATCATGTAAGTTAGAACCTTACATGAAGCTTAGATGAAATGATGATACAGCATGACAATTTATAGGACAGGTGATGTTAGCAATTACTAACCTCATGGCAAATTATGATGCAATTTCTGGGCATGAGGACAACCCTTGGAAGGAGAAGATATCAAATTCTGATTTTAATTCTTCATAAGTCATTTATTTAAGTAGCCACAAAGGCATTTCACACAAACTTTTAAGTCGATAAATCTGCTGCTTCATAGGTTAGGAATTTCTCTTTAACCATTGCATGACATGTAAAACACACTAATAAGAAAATCAAATTAGATGTTATATAGAAAATAGCACAACAAAGATGCAAACGTATGAATGCATATATAAGTATGTAACCATATAAGAGATCAATAATAGGCAAATATGAAGAAATACAATCTTCCTAAGGCACAAACATTTTTAATCTTAAGATTACTAATAGAATTTCACCAACAACTAGAGCATAGAAATCTTAACATTACTAATAAAATTTCACCAACAACTAGAGCACAGAATACTTAATATTGAATCTGTTAGCGTTAGTCTATTACCTTCAACTTAGTTGTTGTTGCTTCTTGCTTTGTATTAGTTTTAGAAAACTTTCTATTAACATATAATTGTCACATCGAAAATCAATATATGAAAGATTATCAGAGCAACCGGATTTCAAACTTACTTGAAAATTAGGAAAATAATCAAAATATAAGCTATCAAAATTTGAACTTATTCAAAGCAACCAGAAATTAAAGTAAAAAGAAATTGACATCACAAAAGTCGACGCTGATCTCCCCCTCCTGCTCTCTCCGTTTCTGATTTGCCCTTATCTCACTATACATGCGAGTACCAATTTAAGTCCTAAATTCTATAGCCATGATCTTTGATCGTTTATTCTGTGCGCCTCTTTAGATATTACTATTATCAAAATGCAAGCCTCAAAACAAACATGACTAGAAAAAACTACAATAGTAGAGTAGTATATTCGTAACAAACATGAAACACATAATAGATACGAGTAATTTGACAATATCGCATAAACATTAAACAAAATATATAAACATGAAATACTATTATTCTAAATTTAATAAAGAGTAAAATGCTATTTTCGTCCTTGATATTTTGTTAAATTTGTCATTTCAATCCAAAAACTTTTTTTTTTGTCATTTCAGTCACTGTATTTACTAAATGTTGCCATTTTCATCCACTCTACTAGCACCGTTAAAACTCCGTTAAATATGAGTGTATTTTAGTCTTTTTGAACACTCTGATTATCCAATTAAAACAAATTAATCAATTAATATTCAGTTAAAACTAAAAAAAACACATGAAACGACTAGTGAGACCAAACGATTCGATTTAAAAACTTGATTAACTCTAACCCATGTTGTTCGATTGAGGTTTGCCGTGAGATTTCAATTAATATTCACCTTTTGTTCGAACTGTACCGTTATTTAATTGAGGCATGTTGTGGGATTGAGGTTTGTTGTTGACATGCTTTATTTGATTGAGGTCTTTAAACGTTACAATAGCAGACCTCAATAGAAGAAAACGTGACTATAGTAGACTTCAATCGAATAACAGTACACGTTTAAAAAAACGTGAAGATTAATTGAAATCTCATAGAGACCTTAATCGAACAACATGTGTTAGAATTAATCGAAGCGACCGGTCTCACGAGTCGCTTCATGTGTTTTTAGTTTTAATTGAATATTAATTGATTAATTTGTTTTAATTGGATAATTAGGGTGTTGAAAAAAACTAAAATACACTCATATTTAACGGAGTTTTAACAGAGTTTTAACGGTGTTAGTGGAGTGGATGAAAATGACAACATTCAGTAAACTATAGTGACTGAAATGACAAAAAAAAAGTTTTTAAATTAAAATAACAAATTTAACAAAATATCAGAGACGAAAATAACATTTTACTATTTAATAAATTTTATTAGTTATTATATTAGATTTTCTTAGTAGAAGAGCCGAGCGCATATACGAGGGCCCGTGGCGAGCCCTAAAATCTACATGGACTTCTTATGGGCTGATTATCCAAGTTGATCCGCTGAAATTAGGGTTTGTGATCCTGCACTTGTATATATATAAACCTCTCACTTCGTTTCTCTTCCACACCATCTACCTTCATCGAATAGACAAAATTAGGGTTTATGTTTCTGCAATTTATTCATTGCAAACCTCTTCGATTAATAGAGCGAATCTCTTCATTTAAATTCCTTTAAAGGTAATTATATCGTAGATCGTTATCATTATTCATAGCATACACCAATTGTTAAAGGTTACGGTTTCGATTGCCTTTAGCATCGACGATTCGCAGATATTTGGGGCGAAACTTTCAATTTTCGTAAAATCCAATGCAATCGTCGTAAATCGAGCCTTCTCCGGCGTCACATCGGTTGAGCCTCTTTTCACAGAGAGGCTCCCGTTGCCGGAGCCGGCGTTGTCACATCCTATCGCCTTGGGGAGCAGATTCTGCCATTACCTCTTGGGATTGGCCGTGAGAAAAACATTATCACAACAGATCTACATCTCGATTATTATTATTATTATCATTATTATTTAGTTTCGATTAGCCGATGACGAGATTTGCTTCAAAAGAACACCATCTTTCGGGACTGATTGGTCTTATCAAAGGCCTTGATGTCAATCATGCGATTCTGAGGCTTTAGTTTTGTTATTCTGCATATTGACGATGATTATTGTGCTTATGGACGGTCAAGTGCTGCTTAGATCTAACACCAGCAGTACTTAACATTATTCATAAGCTAAATTTAATCGTAGCCGTCTTGTCTTTCATGCTTAACCTGAGTTTATACATTTGGTGTTGGCAATCCATGATGCGGCTAATAAGTTCATCTATATATATCGTTTTGATTTTGATTGCATTTGTTGTTTTGACTGTAAGTAGAGAGATAGTTTATTCTATGATTCTCTATTTATGCACAACAATGCGTATATTGAAGGCTCGAATTTCTTCTTAGTGTGAGTTTGTTTTTTAATCGATTGTCGGTTGATGATGAGCTTTTCATTTGGTTGAAATTTGGGCAGCGGCCAGACAACCGTAGAGATGGTTTCCACAGATGAACAGTTTTTCCATCTGTTTGTCTACTATTTTCCATCTCACATCTACCTGTAAGGGAGATAATTTTCTTCAAATTGTAACAGGGCTACTTTAATTTCATCATATGGATTTGCCCGGGTATTATGTATAAAGATTCTAATAGGAGATTCACATTTCAAATAATTAATACTATAAACTCTCTACTCCCATGTTAATTTCCAACCAAGTACTTGCACCAGGGAGCAACATAGGCACCAAAACCATGGACAAGAAGCAACGGAGGGTTTGATCTGACAATTCTCCCCTTCATATTTCAAATAATTAATACTATAACCTCTCCACTTCCATTTGGTGTATATCTCCTTATCTTATTCATCTCTAATGGTGAAATTGTCAACACCTGGTCGTTTATTATCTCACCACTTGTAGCACTCGTGGTTGTACTCCTACAAGCAAATGAATTGAAACAACTTTTAGTTTGATTGACGCCGTCGGTTGAACAACCGCTGGTGACTTTCCGCCGGATTTTAAGTAGGTCCGCTGTACAACGCACCAAATCAAAGCTCCAACCACATTTAAGTTCACCCCCACCATCATTCACACATCAATTTCAGGTGGTGATGGTGGCCGATGATGATACCTATATGGTGGAGGAATACCCATTTGATGATTTTAGGGTTTTTTGAGATGGTTTATTCTGGATAGAGAGACAAAAGATGGTGATAAACCATGGTGATGGTGGCTAGATGGTGGAAATGGTGCTTGACGAGGATAGATGGTGGTGATGGTGGCTAGTTGGTGGTGATGATGGGTAGATCGTGGTGATGGTGGCTAATTGGGGTGGGGGATTGGGTAGGTTCGTTTTTAAGTTATATTTAATTACACTAATGGTCCCTGAATAAAAAAAAGATGTAAAATTACAAAAGTAATCCCTAAAAGGGTATTTTAGATATTTTAATTAAATTTAACAGAAAAACTAATGTCTGTTAGTCTTAATAGCTTAACTCGTTACAAAATTTAAAACACAATACCCTAACATGTGATAAAAAACTCTTAATAATCAAACTTGTTATTTTGAATAAATCATAGGGATTATTTATGTAATTAACTCCATTTATTATTATTATTTTCATTCACAATAATTTTAAAAAATTATAAGAATTTTACTCACAACTACTTATAATTTTAAAAAAAATCAAGATGATTCAACTTTTAACTCCTTTAAAAGTTTGTTAGATGTTGGGAGATAATTAAAGTTTTGGGTGAGAAAAGTTAATTTTTTTAACCTATCTTTAGGCGTTTTTGTTTTTGTTATCATCTTGATATTTGTTGAATATTTTTTCAATTTTTGAAGCAAATATTGAATCATCATTTTTAGTTGGTTTTTTCTTTGATCTCTTTCAATTGGTCGATTTGATTTTCATTTCAGGGTTTTTGTTCCTTGATATCTTTCAATTGGCTGATTTGATTTTTATTTTAGGGTGTATGAAACGTTTAAATTTAAGTTGATGTCAATATAATTATTCGGATTGACATAAATTTAAGCGATTTAAACGTTGTAACATAAGAATCAAATTGACCAATTAAAGAAGATTGGGAAAACTAGTCAACATTGATTTAAAATTTTCTTTGAAAATATACAAAATAACATCAAGTATCGAGACGGTGACAAAGGCAAAAACGTATAAAGCTAGGTTGAACTAATTGGTTTTCTTTTTTTCTTTAGTTTTTTGCCTGTATTGAATCAAGCTTTAATGGAAAAAGAATTGTATTTTGAAGGAATTGAAAGAAGATTAGTTAGATTAGTTTTTTTATTATGTGTTTTATTTATTATGTTATATTAAATATATTTAATTAAGTTATTTGTTAGAATCTTGTCACATAAATTACAACAATATTCAAACCATTTAGTTATTATCAAATGAAGTAATATCAAAAGATTATGTGAGACTGAGCTCTTTCTCATAATATAATCTTAGGGTTGTTTTAATTTTAAGCTAAAAGTTGTTTTGATTTTTAAGTTATTTTTAAATAATTTAATTAATTATAATTTTTTTGTTTAAAATTAAGGCATAACACGAGTTGATTTGATCCCTATTTGAGACATGGCCCCGCCCGGTTCTAATTAGATAGGGTTACACACTTATTGAACCTGACTCAAAACCAAGCTTGATGTAGAGCATGACCCAACCTGGGCTGATTTTGTAACCCAGTTTGTCGATTAGTACTCAAAACCTATGAACATAGACCAGGGAGTTACATGGTGGTTTGAAAAAATCCCAAATTGAATATAATGTATCAAATTTGATGATGATTTTAGCTTATTTTAACTAGAATTCTAACTTTAAGCTGCAGACTTACATTTCAAATAAAAGTCCACAAGTAGGGAGTGTATTTCTATCTGGTGTTCAAAACAATTAATACAGTTTGGTGGAAGAGTTACAAAAAGGTCGGATTTCTAGAGAGCGTATTTCTATTGGTTAAACCTTTTAACATTTTTATTTTCATTTGTAATTTTACCAACGAAACAAAAGAGAATGAGATTAAATTAATTTCAACTTACTTGACTTCTAATTCCTTTAAAATATTTTGTTATTTAGAAACATCATGCAAACCAAACTACTTTTTAAATATGGTATTATTTTTTAAACGTTTATTACATTTATATATGATATTATTTTTTTAAAAAAATTACACCTTAAAACAAGTGTTTTTTTAATTTTTAAAACGAGTATAATATTGTTATATAAATTTACAATAACTTTTTTTTACGTTTTTTTTAACTCATGTGTATTTTGATTAATGATTGTATTTTTATGAATATTAAATAATATCATGTTTTCTAAAAAAATGAAATCTTAAAAAAACAGAATGGTGAAATAACATTATTGTATAATTCTAATATATAAACATAATGATTAATTAACAACTAACTTATTTAAAATATCATAAAATGATATAAAACATGACACACAATGATAAAATATCTTATTGTGTTTATTTTTTTTCTTGTCATTGTGTTTTAATGAATACAATAAGTTTGAAAAAACACATTAGTGAAATAAAATTATTATGCACATTTAATTATAAATTTATAATACACGATAACAAGTAATACATGTTAAAATATACAGACTATTTTATAGGCATAACCTAAATTCTATGGAATTTAGGGTTTAATGTTCTGTGTGTGCACACGCGCGTATGTGCGTGTGCGTGTTTGTGTGTGTGTAACGAGGGCTGATCAAGTTTAAGAAATTTAAGATGTGGAGTATGAAGTTTTTTTATACATTTTTTTTAAATGACAAATTTGAGAAAACATTTAAAATTACTTTAACAAAAGTTTTTTTAAAAATGAATGTTGAAAAAGTACTATTATTGTTTTACTACCTAAGATAATTATACGTAATTTCATTCTATGTTATCCCAAAAAGTTGTTTATAATTTTTAAATATTGTTTGATATACGTTATGTTAATATTTTTATTTAAACTTTATGGTTTATAAGTTTCTAGTCTAGATGATAAAAAGTAGATTAAGAATTAAAATACAAAACAAAAAAAAACTGTCCCCCTAATTTAAAGGGGGGAGGGTGCCCACGCCGCAAAAATCACTCGGCTCACGACATGTAGTCGTCGTGCCCACCAATCCCATGCGTAGATCCATACCTTTATAACTCACACTTCCATCCCCCAATTTCATCGTTAATTCATCATTGATTTATTTGTTCATTTGAATCTTCTACAAACTTAATCGTAAAGGTGCAGGTTATTTCTCAAAACTTTGTTCGTGTTAGTTCGGTTTATTTAAAATCCTGCTCGGTTAGTTTCACCTAGTGGTGTACAAACCGGTTTAGATACCAAAACCGGTTCGGGTTCAAAACCGAACCGGTTTGTAGGTTATGGGGTCAAACCGGTTCGGGTTACAAACCGGTTTGACTCACCGGATACCCAAACCTATCAAACCGATTCGGACCGGTTTGAAACCGGTTTTTTTTTAATAAACTGGTTTTAGGATCGGTTTAACCGGTTTTTAACTTTTCAAGGGTGGGGTTTATAAACCGGCAACAAACCGGCGGTTTGGGACCGGTTTGGGCCAAACCGGTTTTTATTTGAAACCGGTTCCGGTTTTTCCGGCCGAACCGGTTCCCGAACCGGTTTTTTTGCCCTGTCATGTTTCACCCGATACGGCCACCTCGTTACAGAGCTTAAAAACCCTAATTTCCTCGGTGTATAAATACAAACAAACTACGGTCATCATCAACTCTCGCTTACCGATCAACGGCAGCCTTCTACCACCGGCGGCAAAACCATCACAACATACGGTGGTGAACTCTCATCTTCCATCTTCCTCATCTGAGTTTTTTGTTAATTGCTAACTATGACATGAACTTAGGGTTTAGAACACTTTTGGCTGTGATTATAAAGAGAGAGGGCTCTAGCAGGATGTTCTACAGAGAAAACTCGATGAAATCCGATGAGCTTGATGCCGCCTCTTTTGTATCTCTGTGCAAAAGATGGCTCTAATGGCATATTCATCGAATTAGGGTTTCGAGTTTTCCCTTCAAAGTCCTGCGATGACAGAGATCTCTAAATCTACACTTGATATGAGCCTCTATTGGTTTTAGTTTTTCAAGTTTTTGATTGCATTTGTTGTGTTTGATTGTAAATAGAGAGAGAGTTTCTTCTATGAATCTCTGTTTATGCACAACAATGCGTATATTGAAGGCTTGATTTTCTTCTGTTTGTTGGAGTGAGTTTGTTTGTTCAATCGGTTGTCGGTTGATGATGAACACTTCATCTGGTTGAAATTTGGGCAGCGGCCAGACAACCGTAGAGATGGTATCCACAGATTAACAGTTTTCTCATCTGTTTGTCTACTAAATTCCATCTCACATCTCACTGTAAATTGTGATGATTGCTCTATAACTTATTTGATTAACAATATTGAATCTGTCGATAACAAGTTTTTAGCTAATGATAAACCTATAAGGTGAATCCATTAATTTTGCTAATGATCTTTGTGAAGGTTTATTTTTTAAGACCATTAAACACTTTTAGAATTCATGATTTGAATCTTTTGTTTGTCTATATCAATGCAATGGAAAGACAATTCTTGTAAAACTCCTTAAATTACCATCATTAAATCTTAATTATATATATATTTTTCTGTTTTACTGTCTTTTAACTCTAGTTAATTTATCTATAACAGCACTGTTTTGACTCAATTAGTGTGATTGGATCTACCCAAGACCCACTATAAAGGTTGTTAAGTTGCAATAATTCAGAAGATGGGCATGCGACTCCAATTACCTACAAGAGAGCATTCACCATCGTTGACCAACACCCTATTAGTAACTTTACCGAGTTTATTATCATTTTAGAATCGAAAACAAGTTAGGACACAAGTGTTATAACACCCTATCCCCAAGCCAATTATTCAACCATACAAACAGATTATTGGATTTTAATAATTTTAACTTTTATTTACTAGCTGGAATTAATCCCAACTCAGTAAATGATTACAAGCATTTTTAATCTTAAATTTATTTTCCTTCAATGATTTTTTATTAACTGAAAATTAACACCTATTAGTTTTTTTTGATAAAATGAGCCAATTTTGAGTCATTTGTTAACTTTGTTGCTGCTCAGCCTTTATCAGGTATTTTTTCTGGTGTGTAGTTTTACCTTTTAACAAGTCTAGTGTTTCAGATAAGAGGTGAAGATTAATGGGTTTTTAGGGGTTCAAAAGTTTTAAATTGACGAATATGATGGTTGATTTCAACTTAACTTTTAACTTAGTGTTTTGTTTACATAAACAGTCCATGCAATCAAAAACTAATGTTGTTAGCTCTCGGTTAGTTAGAGATTGTTAGAGAAAAATAAGTTTAAAGTTGTGAGTTATTCAAACATTTTTTAAATTAGGATTAATCCCGGATAATAAATAAAATTTTGAGATTATTAAAATCTAATAACCCAAAACAAAATGTCAGACTCATCAACTACATTATTAGCCTTCATGAAGTTATCAAGAGAAATGTTTACTTTCAATGTTGACAATATGCTTCCAGACCTTGACAATAGATATCTAAACTGGGAATGAAGATGGTTTGACGCTGAGAATAGCCTTGATAACAGAAGCCACCCAAAACTGTCTTTGGATTCGATTTGAATTTCCATTTCCAACTGGTATGAAGGGCCAAATTAGAGTCCCCAATACTGAACACAAGCACTACTATTGATTTAGAAGCCAAAACTTTAACTCTTTTTGAATTTCCAGTAGACCATCTTTTGAATTCTCTGCTTAAGCGTTCCAAACTCTTAATGACCTGAGCCGGAGCTTTGAACACTGACAGATAATAGGTGCTTTGAGCTGATGAATAAAAAAAATGATATAGGAGTATAGTAGGTATAGAGTAGAAAATGTATATCTCCGTCACTAAAAAAATCTTTTAGATTTTGGTTTTCTCTATTTGAAAATTGTTTTGGTAGAAATTGGATTTGATTTTGGTTTCAAACTAAATAACCTAACTTTTAACAAGGAGGACCCTGTATTGTTTTGTATTGCATTCAATTAATGAACGAGATGAATACCATCTCCAAGAAGAGAATGACCATCATCATCGATAATTATATTACAAAATTTTATAACATTTTAACTATTTGTTTTATCTTTTACTGTAAAATTAAACCTATATATTTCTTGGTGGAAATTTTAGTAAAGCCATCTTATGAGCCATCGATTTAGCTATTTAAAAAAAATTTCTAGAAAGGTTGCTAGGTTTGCACATAATGCTTTTGTGTGTAAGGACTAAAGAACTGTAACATTTGAAGGGTGTACCTAGTGTCTATAGCTTTGTTTTACGTAGCGATTTGATGTACGGAACATTACCCTATACTTTCTGTTGAAGGCTTTTTTTATGGTTTCAGCCCATAATTTCAAGGTAAGAAAGTAACAACCCTAGCAATTGTTTTAAGGTCCTCTCTCCCAATGTTTTTATATAGTCTCGTAACTTTTTAAGCAATGTTTTTTCATTCCATTTCTTAATATTTATGATGTGCTTTATTTAAGGTGGTGGGTTTAAATGAAAAGTTTATAACTCCCGAGGGTTTAACTCGTAATAGAGATTGTGATAGAATCGAAAATCTTAATCAAATTCTAATTGGATTTTTTACTGGATTAGTTAGAGTTTGTTAAAGTTTGATATTCTTAGGAGATAAGAATACCTACAACATAAGAGATTTTACCCATATAGAAATCATCCACACTCACTCATTGTGTTAAGTAGAAGAAAAAGAGAAAGATCACTCGAAAGAGAAAGAGAGAGAAGTCATGATTTGATCAAAGAGGCGGCCTTTTTATGCATATTAAGAGAGCAACTAAAAATGTTTTTTTCCGTTGACGAAGTTAATGCTAAAGGTTTTTTTATGTTGACGAAATTATTGCTATATAACCAAATAATTACCGACAGTTATAACCGCCAGCTGACATTTTTTAGGAATAGTACCATTTCTACCATGATGGCGTGATGGTTTTCCCCTCGTGAAAAGAAAAGTCTCTGATCTTAACATATAAAAGTTAAACCTTCATTTATGCATAGAAATACATTACCACTAGAACTACTAGTCTTTAATGATTCCATAGCTACATAGAATTTAATAATTTCATATCAACAAAATACTTAAGTTCAGAAAATTATCCATGACAATTTGTGAATTACAAACGAAATTAATCTGCATTCTATATTAGTATGCATGTCAGCATGTGTGTTCATTGGGCCCATACAAACAAATCAAGAATGCTCATTTTATTAGTGTAGAAACCTCAAAAGAAACCAATGATCAAAAGCTCTATAGACATTTCAATATTTATACCCTGTTCTGCTCCTACACAAAATATCTAATGGATCAACACCATAATCTGAATTTATGACCTCAAAAAGAACCCTAATCAGTCCCAAATTTAAGGAACATTTTTGCCACAAAATCACTACAAAATGGGTGAGTTAGTAATCAACTTGTCTCTCTCTTTTTGATCAATGGTTTTTCCCCTAACTCCTCTTTGTTATGTAGGTGGAAAAAATCTGTTCAAATTGAAGGGCAAAGTGTAGAACTCTTCATTTCTGTTATCCCCTCTAAATGTTCTGAACTTCACCCACCATGGCATCCCTCTATCTTTCTTTGAATTCACCACATCTAATGTGTTGTCAAGAAAAACCGCCACCATCAACCCTACTGTCGGCGGTGATGAGAACATTGCATTCAAGAATGCATTAAACTGCAAAAAGATGGAAAAAAGACTTAAACTTTTTACCATAAATGTTACAAAGATTCATGTAGGTATATGATGATGCCAAAAGAGGTTATACTCAGTTACTCACCCAACCAGCGTTGGTGCGAACAAGCCCATGTTGTATAGTCGCGTACTCGTTAAAGTATTGAGGAATGGAGATTCCAAGAAAAAGAGAAAGACCAATTATGATGAGGTTTCTCATAGAATTCATGTTGGTGAACTGCAGAAATGATAATCCAACAGCACCTACATAATAACATAAATGTGCATAAAAATCTTTGATACAGATAAATAAAGACTATTTGTGCTACAAATCATTTGGGAAGTTGTAATCACATACCCACAAGGCCAAATAGAACACAATACACTGCTGCATATATGGGAAACGGTATCGATGCAAATACGGCTCCAAATTTCCCTACAGAAAGGCGAAATACAACACGTTCAGATCCTTTGGTTATGAATCATAATATTAGATCTACCACACGCGAATCATGGGGAGTTATAAGTAAATAATAAACTGACAAATAAAAGGTTATAAAATATTAAATAACCTAACATGGCGAAGAAAATCATGAAACCAGCAGAAATCTGAACAACTCTTCGGCTCCCAACGCGGGTTAGTCCAAGAAGGCCCACGTTTTCGCTGAGATTAAACTTAGGGTTAGTCCAAAATTTAAAATTAAGATTAAAAATTAAAACTTGATCATAACTAGGTTCTTACACCGACACTGTGGATCCAGTTCCGGTTCCATAAAGACCATCCAGAAGTATACCTATTCCCTATTTGAACATTATACAAATACACATTGTGACCTTCAAGGTTGTGTTAGTCTTTTTAACATAAGCATATAAGTTGATACAAACTCACCTGCCAGCCAATGCCTCTGCTAAGCACATAAGCAGGTGGCGGGGTTGCAATCGCCAACCGAGATGCAGCCATGTATGCACCAGTTGACTGACATAAATACATAATAAATGATGTTATTAACATGCAATCAGTATGTAAGAAACCGGTTTTTAAGTATAAAAGAACAGTTAAACGACACAAAGGTACCTCAGTCATTGACACAAGGACTGATGACATCATCGCGAACGAATGGCCCGCTGAAAAGGTAGGCGGGCCCCACTGTAAAGGGTACGGAAACTTGAACCTAAATATTCATTTGCGCATACGGGATTTCAGTTTTAAGGCCAAATATGTAAAAGCATTAGATAAGGTTATTTATTTGTGTAGTTAACCAACCATGGAGCAGTGGATATGATATTTGCTCTGTCTGTACGGCAACTCATTTGAGTTGGATTGGGTCTATTTCGGTAGGCACCACTAGCCGTTAGTATGATCGCATAAATCCAGATGATTGATATGCATATCAGCAAAGGAAACCGCTCAAAAATGGGAACGTCTTTCAGTAGCTTTGTGTGCTTTAAATACTACAACATGGCAAGACATTACATTACCAAATGGTCAACAAATCATATGCGAAAAGAGAGCATTTGATCTAAATAACCTTTAACATAAAAGAAAAAAATTTACCTGTGAAACTCCAATAACCAAAAGTAGCATAGGTAACCCGATTTCCACGCAGTTTCCTAGCTAAAAAAGGAAACATCAAACGATAAAGTGTAAACCAGACGAGAAGATAAGCAAGAAATGGTAAGGATCTTAGCATTAGCAAAGTAGAAGCACATTGACCTCCAAGTCAAAGGGCAAATTTTCAACTTTATAAACTGTATGACTTCTAATCTTGTGGATTAAAAACAACTTACAAATATAAAAGGATAATCTTTAGATGTACCATGAAGATTGCAAATTCACAATGGTATCCTTTATGGCAAGTTATAAAGATTAGTTGCGTGCTGACCCGTCACTGAATTTCCAATTTACAGCTTATTTTTTGGCTTGGTAAATAAGATTCCTCTATTTCATCATTATTAAAGACTATTTTGGATGTTTTACTAGCAATCAAACGCTTAAAATCTACAAGTTTCATGCAACCGAGTGTGTAATAAGTACTGCAAGATTAACTCTTAAAGAAAGTATACACCTTTTCTAAAAGACTTCATTTCTGGGAATTATCTAGTGACTAGTCATATATCTGCAAACATATTGGTTTTTACTTAAAAAGGAAATTCAAGATTTACCATGACGTACCATAGGAAATCCTCGTTGAAATAGACCCAAACCAACTAATCCAACAACAGGTGCCATACCAAGAGGGCTAAAAAATCTACAAAAACAAGCCAAAAACAGTATGAAATTCAAATCAGAAAACATAATACCAAAAAAAGTTACATGGAGAAGATGTATAGGTTATAAACATCTACATACCGCGAAAACAGACCCCAAAGCTGACTGTAACCAGCTACAATCTGAATGCTAGAAGCAACAATTAAAGCCCCTTGAATAGCTCTCATTGTTTGTATAAATCTCTGCAAAATCCAATTAACACAAAAATTTGTTTCAGTTCCCAGGACATTATAAATATTAAAGTCCAATCTAATGTAACTAATTTCAAAAACATACATCATGATGATCAGGGATACGTTGCAAAGACGAATCATTTATAATGTAAAGAATGGGCATAACATATGCAAATGAGCCTCCAACAACAGCAGGCAATCTGGTTCCAAACAGTGTTTGCAGAAGAGTCTTGATTCCAGATACGAATAGTAATGTTTGTATAACGCGAGCCTTATCGCCCTAGCGGACGTCACAAAACAAAACGATAAAATAAAACATGTAACAAAACTGAAAATTATATAAAAAGAACACTTGAATCAAAATGCTTACATCTGATCCACCCATCAAGGGGACGAGCAAAGTGGAGATCATCACACTAGTACCAATCACAAGAATGTAGTTTTGAAATGCTAACAAAATGGTTTCAGCTGCAAAACAAATTATGTAGATAAACAACAACTTAAAGCAATTGTCGTTTACAATCATTCCAAAATCAAGAAATTATTTTTATAAGATTCAACCCTACAAAATCATACTAAAAACCAATTAAACACTTTGGCACATTCAAGGACATATAGTTGACTAAATTTCACATGAAAGACCCAAACTTTATTTTCATCTATTTTTGCCAAAAAAGCCCTAAAAATTGCAGTCATTGATCATGTTACACAACAAGAGATAAACCCTAATCATAACACATAAAGATCATCATTCAAATCGCCATTATATCTCAATGATTCAATCCCAAAAAGATGGATTTGATCTTTCTTTTTACTGAACCAAAAAAAAAAAAGAAAGAATTTGTTGAGGAAATGATGAAATGGGGTGACCCACATGGTCAATAAATAATCAACAACCTTCAAAAATCTTGACTTTTGTTCTACACATTTCAATATAAAACTTTATAAAATTGTATAAACAAAATGAAATAGAAGCAGCATTGATGTTCTACTTTCCCTGTTCCCAATTCCACCCTGAAACACAAATAATTTTCTATACCAGACAAACATGCTTCAGAGAATTAAACAAAACTTAAATATTCAAACATTTCAAAAACTTCCCACAAATCCAAAAACAAAACTCCACATAAGAAGATTGCATGAACCCATGAAGACAATCATCCTTCTTTCAAATGCTCTGTTTCAAGAGCTAAAAGCGTGCAACTAATCAAACACTCAAAAACCCTCTTCAAGATTCTTGATTAAAAAGAGGGGTACATACGCCATGGTGGGTTGGAATCGATGCAGTACTCCAAATCTTGAAGTTGTTCCATAGGCGGGTGACTTATGTCCGCCATTGATGAAGCTTGAGTGAAGAACAATGGGGAATCTTAGGGATAGAGATGGAAGACGAAGAAGAAGATTGAGAACAAAGTAAAGCACAGTGAGTGGGGAAAATAAAAATCAAAAGGTGGAGAGAGAGAAAAGAGAAAGAGAGAAAGAGAAAGAGAGAAATGTGGGTTGTGTGAGTGTGTGTGAAACAGAACATTGTTACTTCATCGTTAGCAACTTGAAATGAGAACACGCAGTCTCTTTTTTCTCTTATTTTACTGTTAGTTTTCCATTTTTTTACTAATTACCAAATCGAATGAAAAAAGATAAATATTTTTTTTTTCATATTTGTTTTAGTTTTATCGTTTTCTATAATATAAAAACATATCAGCTTTAATAATTTAAAAAAACTTTAATATGTACTCGTAGTAAAAAGCTTAAAATTTTTACTATTGTTGTCAAAAGTTATTTCACTTGTGTAATTAACATAAATTTATAGTTGATTTTCATTTGATTTCGTTCATAATAATGATTAAAAAGAGATAAATAAACATATCATCCTTGTAAGCAAAACAAAGTAAAAAAAAACAAGTAAAATTAAATGTAAGTATATGATAATTATCTGAGTGAGACTATTTTCGGCCATTAGTTAGATTATTGTTATTCTTTGTTATCGGCCGGTACATATAATTTAGACAATTAAATTTTAATTTGTTTAATACTTATTATTATTGTTATTTATATAATACTAATAGCTTTTGTTGTAAGATATGATTTCAGGATGAAACCACTAAAATTGCATTTATTAAAAATTTCCCCATCAGATTTTGTATCCGTGATTTACAGCTTTTACAAAAACAAATCATCAAGAATGGCATTAAATTGGGAATCCAAAAAATATCTAGAATTAATTGCCTTTATAATTAACTATGTTATATTCTATAACCTCGTGTATTAGACGGATTAAATAAAAAATATTAAGTATTTATTCATAAAGAGTTAAAAATTATAAAATATTATTTTGAATAAGATATGTATAAGTAAGTACTTTGATTAGTTGATAGAATATTTTTAGTATTTTAAAATTTTTATTTTAAAAAATTAATGCTTTGAAACAAATTCACTTTTTATCAATATCTCGTTGTATAAAAACTACGGGTTTGTTTGTAAAAAGTAGTTTTACATAGAGCTTTTTATTTTTTTAAATAGAATAATTTAAAAATATTTTATAATTTAAAAAAAGTTTCATTGTTTTGGAGAAAAAAATTATAGTTTTTGAAAATTTTGTTTTTGAAAAAGTGCATTTTTTAATCAAAAGACTTATTTTTTATTTAATGAGAAAGTTTCTTTTAAAAGTTATTGATTAAAAAATGACTTGGATTTATAATATAGAGAGAGAAAGAGAAATATTTAAAAATTAGTTATTAGACTTTTTAAAATAAAATAAATAGTTTAAACGAAAAAATTAATGTGAGAGTAGCTGTAAGTATGTAATGTGTCAAAAAGTATAAATGATTATTAAAATAGATAAGCAGTTGATCTTTTCATTTGTTTAGAAAAAAGAAAATGTTGTAATGCCTCATTCTAATGTCAAGTAGAAAAGAAAAAAAAAAAGGTTCATGCACGACTTTTAAACATAATCCTTAGCCAGTAATTACAAGTTGTTTACATTAACATGTTTCGTGCCTATTAGCAAATTTTTATTGTGATTTACATAAAAATAACTTTATATTTCTTTTCTATATATTAGGAAACATTTTAAATATTTAACTTATAAAATCATTTTTTATTAAACTATATATATATATATATATATATATATATATATATATATATATATATATATATATATATTATATCATTCAAAGATGAAAATATATATGATTACCGAGTCAAGATTAAGTGCAGTAAGTTGCATCTTTCTTGAGTTAAAAGCTTTTGCAGTTGGGAACTTGGGATTTATTAATTAACCAACTTTTAATAGATATAATATAAACTTATTTTTCTCCTCCTTTTCAGTCTCCCTCCTCTCATCACTTTTGAACTCTTAAATAATAACTTTTCGTGAGATAATTACGCCGAATACATATGTGGATGTAGAGTCGTATAAAAATCCTAGCATGTAAATTTAATAATAAAACACAATATACATACATACATGGAATGCAAATTTCTGAAAATTTGACAGAAATGTAGAAGAAAAATATTATACCAATAAATGTAAATGTTTCCAAGGAGGATATTTTGGTAATGAAGTGATACGCATACTAAGTAAATGGTTATCGGTTTTGATCTTACATAGTGCATGTGTGGTATATTATGAATAAAGTATATGTAAAGTATATAGTGTGTTCGCCAGTAAAAAATCACATGCAAGGAATTTCCTTTTTTTCTTAAATTCACTTATTTGTTGATATTCATGTATACATGCCTCCATAGGGTGGAACACCGCCTCATATCAAACGGCTTGGTGTTGTGGGTAGACTTCTTGGGTTCGTGTACCCGTTGAAGAAGCCGAGAGTGTGTATGGATTTCAATTGAATAGGTTAGTTTTGGGTTTTAAGGGTTCCACCTTGACCTCCACTTTTACGTGTATAGGCATGGAATATAGGTTGATATAACATTAAAAAAACCACATACATATATTAATATATACATGTGAAATAAAAAAAAACTAATGTACATCCAACTATTTAAAACCATGTTACATATGTTATTGATCGCTAACCAATAGAAGTGTGGTGGGTGTCTCGGGTACCAATACAGTTTATGGGCACTAGAGCAACGATTCATGCTATGACGCATTACAGTGTCGTATAAGTCTTCATCAACAAGCAGCGCCAAAAACATGATTGCGGGTTAACTTTAATGGATATGGTGGAGCAGTAGTGTAGGAACATAGTTTGTGGCGGTGGTTGATGTTGATCGAGAGACATTAAGTAACTCACGAGTCTAGGCACCCGAAAAAACATAAATCACACATGAGGGAGGCATTGTTCTATCTTGTAAGGTGAGTGGCAACGTTGTTTCATCATGGTCTAGGCTTTATGTAGACGACACAAGAACCTTGAAAGATAGATAAAGTTGAGAATAGTGTGTTAAATACTTATAATACGTATCGATTCTTCCTTTTGTTAATCAAGGACCACAAATATTGTTCAGTTAAAAGGGTTATGGCTGTTTTCAGCTTAATCATGTAGATAATTGAACATTCATTTGTGCGTATACATATGTTCTAGGAATTTAGAATAGATGAATAGGTTACTTTAATTTATTCCGATTTGACAAAATCTTATATTCAAGTTAAGCTTAACTATTTTGTGTTTGTTGTGTGATGAAAACAAATTATATATGGTGGTTTTGGTGGATGTTAACGACTTGATCTTAGGTCCATTCCTTGGCCTTCCAAGAGAGTTCTTCTCCACTAAACTTTTCTTTAAATAGTAAAGGTCACCAATATACAAGCTAAAATATTGATTCACTTCTCACTAATAGGTATTGATCACCCCACAATCTTCTCCTCTCTAAGTTAGTAGGGGATGCACACTTCTATCTAACATGATAGATATCACCATAAATTCTCTCATATGATAATGATTACCAATTAAGGATGTTCGAGATCTTTTTTGCCCGCTTTAATAGAATTTCTATGCCAAACTAGTAACTACGATTTTGAGAAAACTTAACCAAACCGGGCAGTGTTGGTCCGGTCGGAACCAGTTTGGGCGGTTGACCAATTTGGTCATCTTCTAAACACGGGATCGCACTATTTTTCAATGTAGGCTTAAAAAAGAGATTAAACATTTTGTTTTTAGGTATAGATAGGGTTTAAACAAGAGTGAAGAAGAAAAACTTAAAAGCACGAAATCTGTTGAATTCAAGTAACCTGAACTGGCTAGATTCGGTAAATATGGATTGAGTGCCTTAAATGCGTCCAAAACATGGTGCAAACATTTGAAAGACAATGGTACTCTGGTTGTGACATAAATATCAAATATTTATGCGGCCCCCTTTTATGAATTACAACTATTCAATTATGTTGAAAGCCGGGTACTTTTCATTCAAAATATATGTCTATAATTCTACGTATAGGATCTTTCTCTAAACAATGATTTTGGTTAACCTATATTGAATGTCATTTAATTTTCAGGAAATTACATGATTGCAAGTTTTGGTTTCTAATTGAATTGACATTGTATATTAAGACATATTAAGTCTTGATTATTAATACCACTTAATCATTACACGTTCAGAATCCATATTAAGGATTTTCCATAAAAAATCAAACCTAGATCTGAAGTTGATCATTTTTTATCATAATCGTTTTCTTAACCAAGTTTGAATCTTTTCAATTTGTTTTCTTAGTTAATTTATTAATCATTTTCAAAATTCAATTTTTACAGCCAAGAGACAATTGTTTTAAGTAATTTAATAATTTGGTTATTTGTTTTCATATAAATTAATTTGCAACACACCGACCATTAATTACACAAGGATCGACAACCCTATTTACCCTAACTAGTTTAAGGTGAATCGGAACACATAATTAACATCTTATTTAATTGATACTTCGACATCGATTAGAGTCTCACTTGACGCAATATGCTCCAAGTGGATCATTGGTTTTACCACAGTAAGATTTTGGTGGTGAGTTCTCCCCTGGAATTATAGTCAGCCTAGTCACTAGCGCTTTTTGTGTTCGGGTGCTTGGGTGTTGGCTGTTAAAAAAATCTCATTTTAAATAAAAAATATAAATTGAAAAAGTAAGATGGCATTTATTTTAGAGAGACAAAATACACTCAAAAGGGCTAATTTGGGTAGGTGAAAAAGGATATACATTAATGTAAAACCGATTGTAACTAGAGCTTACAATCAATGTTGTACTACAAGTGCAGACGAAGCGGATGAGAACTTTAATGCCCAAATTGCACAATTATTTTTATTCCTTTTCTCCTTTTTTTTCTTATCATATAAACATTTTCAATTTTTATTATGAGTGTTAATAGATAATAAATATAATATATCTTTTATTATCATTAATACAAAAAAAACATACTTATCTAAATTCCAATTTAGTAAATCCTGTGTTTTCAGCATAATATTGCTTGATTGTCGGGTTGGACCAACTATATTCTTTCTCGGGATAAACTATAAGTTGTAATGTACAAAATTGGTAAAGATCTTGTGTATGTGTATTGCAACATATATATGAGAGTCACAAATGAGTCGTCCGGTAGAGATGGGTAGTAGAGTGAGACAAATACGAGTTAAATGTGAGTTGTTGCCATACGGAGTGAAAGAACCTTCTTATTTGAAGAGTGTCGTCCATTATATTGAGTCTGTGTCAAACCGAACCCGGTGAGGAGCTAAATCAAGCCCAATTCATGGGTTATCCCATCAAGTCCTCTATTCTAGAATGATATAATTTAGAAAATGTCATTTTAGATTCACGCCCTTTTTTGCTACGTCCAATGACTTTTATCGGATATGTATTTGAATACATCATAAACAATTTTGTTTCAAACGTTCTACCTTGTTTTTAGGTCTGAAATAGGTCATGAAATGTGGTAAATTTTCAATCATTATAAGCGAATTAACAAAGTAAACATGCATCATCTGTTACATACTTTCAAGCTTCATCGTAATCTAAGATAAACTATACTAACATTTAATATCATGTTCTCATAAGCAATGTTATTATTATTTTTTTTTTGGCAAAAACTATAAATATTAACGTGATAATAATTACTGAATGTGTTATTATGACTTTTTGAAAACCATTGTACGAACCTGGTGGTCCTATTTGGAGTCTTCCTTGGTGTTTCTTTCCCCAACAATGCAAACAAAATGAGTCGGATCTTCCTATATCTGAAACAAGAGGTTACTATCGTAAATTAAGAAAACTACGGGGGCAAATTTAGCAGAAGTTCATAAGAAAACTACACGTTAATATGACATGTAGACGGCTTAATGTTTAAAGTACATACATTTGGTTCATAAGTAGATTGACACGTTAATGACACGATTAAAAATATGACTAAACGGGTTGATTATACACATAAACGAACATAAATGAGCATACATATATGTAGAAAAATGTTAGTCAATTGATTTAAGTTGATTGACTGGCTGATGCATGATTGGCCAATTAGTATTACAAATAACTAATAGTATGGTCTAAAGTTTATAGAATAACTAGTATTTTGCCCATGCGCTGCGGTGCTCAGATAAGATTTTATCAAAGCAGAGGTGGAATTAAGAGCATCGTAAGGATTTATTCAAAATATAGAAAACAATTACAATGCTTTTAAAAGAACTAACTATATATTATATTTGGATCACGGGTTTTGGACGCGCATTACGAGGCTTGGTTTTGTATGAAATTTAAATCGGAACATATATAGAGATAATCACGTCGCAATAGTATACTCGTAATTTTCAAAGAAGGAAACAGTGTATAGTTGTGAAAAAATAAATAATATACTATATTTAACCTTGATCAGTTTCAAATGAAATTTACGCCTGAAAGTAAATAAAAATAAGCGCGTCATAACGATGCATTTGAAATATAGAAAACAATTATATTCAAAATTATAATAGAAAAACAAAATACAATAGAAATTAATTATAATAATAGAATAAGATTACAACTTTTCAAGCAAAATAGAAGTTGCAATATCAAAGAACGCACGAAACGAAAGTTGTATGCAATTGACGTTGTCCACTATCACCATGCAATGAGAGTATGCTCTTTGGGTTTTAGAGTATAGTAAATATTTTTTTTCTAAAAACAAAAACTAATTATAATAAATCAAGCCATGAAATATGTCGTTGAACCATGCCAATCGTGCTAGTCCTTTGGAACCCTAACTTGGTCGAGACACACACATATGTGTGTGTTGTGCGTGTCACAAAAAATTGATTATAATAATTAGTATATTTAAAGCATGAAAAAGGAATTGAAAAGTCATATTGTGCTCCAACATGTTGAGTTTGCATGAGCATCTAGTCCACTTTATGAGCTTATGGGAAGCAACTACATTACCTCAAAAATGGGTATCAAATTGTACCTTTCTTTCTTTAATTAAACTAATTAAAATGATGGGATGTCTTGAAGCCTATTTTCAAAATAATTATTATGACATGTTAAAATAGGGCAATAAAGTCGAAATTAAATGATTAACACTAAAATTTTGATTAAAGTTATGAAATAATTAAGTAATTTATATATACTTGTATGACGTAGTGAGTATATGAATGAATGATCAGGAGGGGAATGATGAGGTGGAGGGCTGGTCGTTCGAATGAGTGGATCGAACACCACCACACCCCTTGAATGAATTGCCTCATTAAACAGGATTATATGAGTGGGTGTTGAGAGAATGAATGTGGTAGGTTGTAATTTTGTGTAACAAATATTTTATATAGAGTCAATACGTGTGCTCATCTCATGACATCCCATCTTATGTCCTAAGCGTCTCCTCAGCCTCTTAAATAAGAGTCAGTGAGTGAAAAAAAAATGACACGCACAAGTTAAAGTTTTAACCCATTTTACTGCACATTCTGCATCCATGCGACAATCATTTAATTACGTATAAATTTATTGGCCGACTAATATTTTTTGTGTGACAGACCTTTCCATGTGTATTTAGTACAGGTCAAAATTAAACTTTCGTAAACTTAACATAAGTATCGTTCATATAACCCATTTGGCCATTTCACAGATCATCAATGAAAAAACAAACATAATTAACAAACAAAAGTAGCATAGTCTATGCTATAATCTAGATTAAAATACAAAGTGACAAAGTAGTACAACTATTGTAGGATGTTAATCTTAAACCAGTTTGGTTTCTATATATTCGATTAGCTTGTCCATGTATGGTTTATTTCAGTAAATTGTTACAGAATTATAAGTTGGAATAAATAAATGGGTGAGCATCTAAGCTTTTGTAACACAATGAAAGGTTACTCCATTTCTTTTTCTGCTCTAAAATATACGCTTAACAAGCTAAAACAAAAACAAAAAAACCTGTGACTTTACCCAATGATGACACGCGATGATCCCATATCCATAACTGGAATAATGCAGCCTGGAAAACAAATGTTTTATGATTATTCATCCTTCTTATCAATGAAAACTGACTTCTAACCCAACTTTGCCAAATAAAGATGTGTCTTTTTGATGCAGTTTGAAGCATTTTCTTATAAATGTTGCTACCCTGCTTTATATTAGTACATAAATTCACAAAATGTTATAAGAATCCATGCTAATTCTTCTAGGGTGAATATTGTATTAGATATTCCATTTACTATAAATATCATTATATATCCCAACATTATTTCCAGGAAGCTCCTAGCAGTAAAGGTAGATGCATTTCTGCATACCAGAAAAGGGCAACCTTATCTATCAAGAATAAGTTCTTTATGTTCTATGAATTTTCTAAAAAGCATATTCTACTAAACTGTGACTTTTCTAACGCCTTCTGAATGATTTTGACATCCTCATTAACTTGACAAAAAACAAGTTAAAAAGATATAAATAAATTAACTTTTGGGACCATCGCTCGCCACTTCTCCCACAAGATTCTCGCTGTCAAAGAGACTTCAATGATGACAATTTCCAGATATCTTTGGATATGGATAATTAAAGTGATTGAAAACCTTTGTATTATTAACCAAATTAGCTAACACAAGTATAATATTTTTTATTAATAAGAAACAGGGAAAGGACTTACCTCAAGGTATCGAATATGTGCAACTTAGTTGGTTTTCTCAAGTTGAAGCCCACAAGCCAGAAATAAGTAATAACTACAGAAACATACTTACAAAAAAAAATTAAATTTAACTAGTACATGACCACAATAACTTACCAGACACAAATCTTCTAGTGTGTAACATACTGTGTGTTGTTTAAGCATACCAATACAGGCTAAGTTCCTGAACTCGCCTCAGCAAAAAGGCCAATATGCTAAAAAATCATAAGAATGAAAGAAAAGAAGCTAGGCAGCACAATCTCCTAGAAGAAAATATAAAAAATAATACATCAATAAACACTAATGATAAGAATTCAACTCCAAGAATGAAAAGAAGACAACAAATATGTTGGTTTTTAGGTTTAATTGATTATTTTTGGGATCTGAGGGAGTACTAGACAAGCTATAAGGAAAACCACCATATATAACGTTTCAAAATATTGCAGTAAACTTTAGTTATAAAATTCAATAATGCTTGTGGATCTTTTCACATTACCATTTTGAGACAATTACAATGATAGGCCAATTATCTCAATTATGAATTTAAATTATTGGTTACAGTAACTTTAGTATGTCTATATTTTAGGTACAGCTGACTGCATTCAAGCATCATCAAATTGTGTTAAACTGATTTTACCAAATTACAGTCTTACTTGGGTGGAAATCATGCTTATTGCTGCAGCAGCACTAGAGAGCAGATCAAATGAAAAATATTTTTAAAAAATAAATTATTTCAAGAGAACAAATATTGGAAAACAATAGAATGATAAAGCATTCTTACACAGATTGGTCAGAAGCCTTTGCTGCAGCCCTTAAAAAAGCAGTAACTCGCCTCACCGGTTACTGATGAAACTAAATCAATTAAAACTGCAAAAACATGCCTTAATCCTGGACATCTGGGGCTTTAGCTTCCCCAACTTCTGCACCCAAAAAACGAAATGATAAGTTAAGTTTGAAACTGCATAAAATGGTTCACTCTTTCTTACAAAGTTCAAATATCCGATATATAATTAAAAGTTAATGTAGTTACATTATTCTAAACAGAAAATCTGCATAGGACCAAAATCTGTTAACCATGCAACAATGCGAAAGAAATAAGAAACAACAAGAAACTTCCAATTGTGAATCTAGTAAAAGAGAAAGAATATCTTAAGTGATAAGGCCAATTGTTGGTTCATATGGATTTATTAACTCACTTCTCTACCTTCTATGTTTGTAGTTGATCCAAGTATAAAGAGCGCCCTAAAGAAACTAGAAGAAATACCATATCAATTATGAAAAGACTTATGTTGCAAGTTCAATATATAAAAAGATATAAGAAATATACAGAGTTGTTTGGTATAAGTATTAAATGGTAGAATGATCACCTGTTTCTTAAAAAAAATTCTTGTCATACCTAATACTTCTGCAATTTTCACATTCTCATGCAAGACGAATCGTGCAGCAACTGAGGCCATTTTTTGAGTTGTGAAGCTTAATATATCATAGCTTGACTCAGATGTAATCTGTGAATACTGCAAACAAAAGTTTAGCCCTGTTATTAAGAGAAATTATTGCACTTCTAAACAAATGCTAAGACCAATATTCAGATGACTTTAGGCAACATCAATGCAAAAATAACATCAAATTTTCAGTGAGTGGTTAACATTAGCTACAGAAAACCTGTAAAATAAATACCATTTGAGTTGTTAACACACTATAACTCTTAACCACTGTTGCATAATTAACAAGTCAGCTTCAGAACAAACCCTTACAAGCTAAATATGTAAGAATAGAATAATGCAAGTTCAGCCTTGTGGCTTCTTCTCAGTAGATGATGGTATAGGGTCATATGGATATGTAAAGAAAATTAACCATACTGAAGCAGCTGTGAGTTGAGATAATAAACATGATGGTATCACAAAATATTATATTATAATTCACAGTTATCTACACAAGAAAAAAGCTTTAAAGGTTTCATAAGTTGTTTCAATTCAATCCAAAAGTTTCATAAGTTGTTTCAACTTGAATATAAAAAATGAAACTTTTGGACTGAAATTGATACAAATGATAAAACTTTTGGATTGAAATTGATGTTTTGAAACTTTTGTCGGAAAATGGTTACTTTTGTCAAACCTTAGGGAGCAAAATTGAAATTAACTCTAAAGAAAAAGATGATGATGACATTATAAACTTTATTTAAAAAGTAAAAACGTCACAAACTCATGCGTTACTGTAAGTACGTTGATAATACTTGAAATTGTATATATGTAAATAATTACAGAAGAATTTTATATCTGAACGTCGATAAAAATAGGTGCAACATGGTCGTGGAAAGAACATATTGGTTAAAAGTACACACGTGTGATAAAAATAATAACATATAAATTAAGAGTTTATAAAACACCATGTTTTAAAAGCTGTAGGAGGAAGAAAAAAGTAAAAAAGTAAAAAAACAAATAATTTGTATATTCTAAGTTTTAGTTAGAGTTTGTGAATGTGCATTTTGATACACAAAACCATTTTGAATGAAAAATATTTTAAACTTACATTAAATCATAAACTTATAAGAGGAAAGAAAACAAAAAATTATGAACGTGTTACAAAAATCATAAGTATAGGATAAAAAGTTACATATAGTTAAACTTGAGTGCCAAAAATAACGAAAATAATTTTTAATTAAAAGACAAGAAAAGCTGTGCATCTAGAGGTGTTACCCTATGATTAAAAACTTTGCTCTATGGTTCTTAAAGTATAGTGTAACTAGTATTAAGCCTCTTACGTTGTAGCAGTTGCGTAAAACCATTCTAAGTAGCACTAATATCATATCATCGTCAACGATCATCAACATCGGTAAAACTCATATTAAAAATTAAATAAAAATGAAAAAAGTAAAACCTAACGAAAAGTAGATGTAAAAACATCGTACAACGCACGTGAGATATAAAACAATTAAAACCTATAACTAAGTCCATCTAGGACTCGTGCGTTATGATGTTGCCGTTAAACGGAAAAAAATATGCGTTAAAATGTTGAACCACACACGCACGTCGCGATCTGTTAACTCGTAAAATTTAGACCGAAACATAAACCTACTAGAACATAGGTTAGTAAACATCATGTCAAGTGAAGTTTGGACTTGTAAACGTATATGTATGTTACATAAAAATATTTAAATAGATAACTTGGGTTCAATACTTAGTGATACCCGATTATTTTAATATTTGTATCGTGTAATATATTAAGGTGGAAATTCAATCCGCATGATATTTTAATTTATGTATACGTTTGTGCTTCTATGAGAATGGCTAAGTTAATCATAAATATCACAAAAATGGGTGAGAAATATGATAATTTTAGTGTTATCAATGTATATTTTAGTATAATTAACATGTTGCTCGAGAAAATGATATTAAAAATTAAACGAGGGCTTTGGAAATCCTCTGGTCATCTCGAGCAAAACAATAAATTAAAAGGGGACTGCATAAGTTTCTTTGGTGGGTTCTTTTTTTCGACAAGAAACAGAGGACAAAAAGAAGTTACGGTTACGCGACATTCATAGAGAAATATTTTAAATTTTGAAGATTTAATCATACTTCATCAAAAACAGTTTTTGTCTAATTCGATAAATCAATCGTCACGAAATAAGTTTATCTAATACTTGTTTATGATTCAGAGAATAAGCCGAGTAGGTTGATTGTTTGAAGATGAATATCATGTTTTAGATTGAATCATGGTCGGGTATATTTCAGTTTGTTTTCATGTTCTAGACTACAGATAATCAACACAAAGAAAATACATGAATACACAATCCACAAGTCTTCAAAGAGTTGAAATGAGGCTTGTTTTCTTAGTTTCGAAAATGCTATATGCTAAGATAAAGAGGAAAGTGGATTAAAATAATGGTACTAAGCGAGTGCTTTGGTTAACTCCTTAGTGGCCGCTAGTGAAGCGTTTTTGTCCAATTTGAAATTTTCATCACATGCTAAGCAAGATTAATCCTAGTACTTGGTCATAGGCTATTTTGTGAGTATTCTTTTTCTTTATTGTTGGTTATGAACATGATAACTCGTGAACCGGCTCAAGCACTATTCGAACTAAGGAAGATTGAATAACTTATACTAGACACTTACTCTTATGAACTTTTTGGTATTTTTGGTTTTTAGCATATTAACACTAGTATAATACAAGCATGTAAAACAAAGCACTTTGATGGAACTAGTAATGTGGTAGTTTAATGAATAACTTTTTATATTTAAATATAAAACTATAAAGAAGACATCATCACTTTTGTGAAGCTTAATAAAAAACAGAGACAAACAACTCATGTGAAGTTAGGCACACAATAGAGAAATGAATGAAAGCCTATTAGGCAACTTGTTTGAACATTATGGAGAAATCATCAAGTTTGAAGTGTTATCTTTTAACTTTTTTTTTTTTACTTTGTAATGACTAAAATTTTAATTATTTGTAATGTGTGAAAATATTTAATATTAATGTTAGTTTTTTGAATTTTATTTTGTTAAATATTTACTTTCAAAATATTTGTCTAAAAATAAGTAAATATAAAAGTAATTAATCATTACAAATACCATCACTCCCATTTACCCCTTACACACCTTTATCACTATCACACCGTTGTTGACATGACGCATCCATAATAACATTTTTCTAGTTTTATGTCACCATTATTCACGCACTACGGATGATTTAATTGATTATTTTTTTTTCTTAGATGGAACAATTATAAAACCAGTTATCTACTGAAATTTTTTTTTTCAAATTACATCATACTTTAGATTAAACTTGAAATAAATAATCATTAAAAGGTAGCTAACATTTAAATTTTATGTTTGTTCTATTTATATCTTAATTTAAAGAAAAAAAATCAACATTTATAAGAGAATTATACAAATCTAAGAGGCTTTTGTAATTTAAAAAAAGTGTGATGACTTTTTTTAAAACTTGATACTATTTAAAATATTCTCAAATTTATTATAAAACTCTCTCTAATGTAGATTCTAGAGGTCGCCCTTACATGTGGATACCCTTCCAAAGGGTTTAACTAGAGCCTTTTTCATTTGGACTCGTTAGTCATGTCTAGTGTATAAAGGCTTGAACGTATGGATTGGGTGAGGCCTAGGTGAGGGATTTTATTTATTTTTATTTCTTATTTTTTCTTCAATTTGATCGTAGTACTTTAGTGACTCATATATCATGTGTATTGTGTTATAATGATTTGTACGCTATATGCTTATATTTACATTATTTTTTTTTAACTTTAAGTCATTCTAAATTTTTAGTAAAGAGATAAAAGAGTTTATTTCAATTTTACTCCATAAGTTTTAACTAAAATTACTATTTTTCTTCAAAAGATTAAAACATTAATTTTTCTTCAAAAGTTTCATACGTTGTTTCAATTTCACTCCAAAAGTTTTATTATTTTGGATAAAGTCAAAACAATTAATGAAAATTTTGAACTGAAATTAAAACAACTAATGAAACTTTTAAAAGTAAATTGATGTTTTTAATTTTTTAAAGAAAAAACAAATCCAAAGGAGAAAAATTAAACTTAATTCAGGATAAAATAATAAAAGTATGTAATGTTGTCATTCTAAAATTATTAATTACATAATTTTATATTATCTATTTTTAATACAATACTTTAATTTGTATAATTATTTGGGTTATTGGATTTTAATAATCCCAAATTTCATTTATTGACCGGAATTAATCACAACTCAAGAAATGTTTGCAAACACTTCCAACTTTAAATTTATTTTCCTCCAACGATCTTTTACTAACTGAGAGTTAACCACCGTTAGTTTTTTTTTTGATAAAATGGGGCCAACATTGAGCGATTTTTCAACTACGTCGCCGCCCAGCCTCCATCAAGTCTGTTTTTTGGTGTCTAGCCTCCAACGTCACCTGAAATCTACCTCGAATGAGTTAAGTGGTTCAGATCAGAAGGTGGAGACTAACGGGTTTTAGGTTGCGGAAGTTTCAGATTGACGGACCAGATGCTTGATTTCAACTTTAAACTTAATGTTTTGGCCATATAAACAATCCATGTTATCGAAAAACTAACGGTGTTAACTCTCAGTTAGTTAGAGATCGTTGAAAGAAAATAAGCTCAAAGTTGAGAGTGTCCGTAAACATTTCTTGAGTTGGGATTAATCCCGACCAATAAATGAAAGTTCGGATTATTAAAATCCAATAACCCTAATTATTTAACAAAGTATATGTTTTTATAATAAGTTATATAAGTTTTATAAATAATTTGATAAAAAGAATAATTATTTATACCTACAAACACATATTTTATATTCTACATTTAATCTACTCTCAAAATTAACATACCTAGACTCTGTATGATTTTAACTTAAAAGTCTTTGAAGGAGAGTAATAACTTACCGCCAAATTAACATACCTAGACTCTGTATGATTTTAACTTAAAAGTCTTTGAAGGAGAGTAATAACTTACCGCCAGTTTAATTATGAGAATTATTTATAAAAAAAGGTAAAAAGTTAAATGTAAACAAAATAAAAAAATGTAAAGTGATAAAGTTAAATATAAAAAATATAAAAGAGTTAAATGCTTTTTAGGTCACTGGTTTTATGTTGTTTTTATCATTTCAGTACTTATGTTTTAGTTTTTGCGGTTTCAATACCCGTGTTTCAAAAAAATCACCGAAATAGTCATTCCGTCCAAATCCCTAAATAACGTCAGTTACCACCAAAGGTAAAACCGTCATTTCCTTTATTAAATTGTTATTTCATCCCTGGTGAATGTGAATGTGATTGATCGCGAGTACTGAAATAACAAAAATGATATAAACCAGAGACGAAAATAGCAATCTAATAAAGGAAATGACGATTTTACCCCTGGTGGTAACGGACAATATCTAGGAATTTGGATGGAATTGTTGTTTCGAGGATTTTTTTGAAACACGTATACTAAAATCGTAAAAACTAAAACACAAGTACTGAAATAACAAAAACAACATAAAACCAGGGATAAAAAAAACATTTAACTCAATATAAAATTATGAAAATTAAATATGAAAACTAAAATATAAAACATAAAAAACTATGAAAAAAACAGTTTAATTATGAAAATTAAATGTAAAAAACAGTGATAAAGTGTAAGTTAAGTATCGGGCTAATTACAACGTAGCTAGAAACTTGAGACACCAAAACTGTAATTGCACATATCTTATAATTGGCTGGTGATTGCGTTCATCGTTTCCTCAAGCTTTATCCCATCATATTTGAAAGATGCATTGCTCTAACGTGTACCATACTCGTACGCACATCCAATTGAATCACTAACATACACACAACCATTAACATCAAATTTGATCATCTTCTTCAGTAACTGAAATCAATCTTGAATCTTGAACAATGATTGTGATTCAACTTCAGGTTCAACCACAGGTTCAACCACACCCATTAAAATTCAATGCCTATTCGAAACACCCTTTTGCTTACAACATTCAAAGATCAAAGAAACCGTCTTTACAGCCCAAAGCATTGTCTTCAAGAACCCAGGTAACCATTTCTTCAAGAATCTTGTTTGGTGCACACAAGGTGTTTGATTAAAGTTCTAGCTGAATGAAATTGTGTTTCTTTTGTCTTTTGGGCATATGTAGAGGATAATGGAGGGCATTACAGTAGGTGGGGAGGTTGGTGGTGCAGGTGGGGCTTACTCTTATGAAGCTTTGAAGAGATTGGATAATTTGTGGTCTAGTATTTGTTCTGATCAAACAGGTCAATTTTGATATCATCATTGTTGTTATACAATTTTGCAAATTGAACAATGTGATGATTTGTTAGAAATTGCAGTAGTTCAAGAGCCGAGGCAAGTTGTCACGAATATGCCTGGTTTGTTTAGCCAATCGGATATGATAGACAAAGAAGTGGACAGATATGATGTGTTGGTTTGCGGGGGTACGTTAGGGATATTCATTGCCACAGCATTGAGTTTGAAAGGCCTGCGAGTAGGAGTCGTGGAAAGGAACTTACTTAAAGGGGTATATATGTGCCGGTGTGCAGTTTTTCTATGTGGTTTGTGGTTTCTTTGTGACTTGTAGCTATGTGAATCGATATTTTGACATTTTGGTCCGCTTATATCAGAGAGAACAAGAGTGGAATATATCAAGGAAAGAGCTCCTTGAGCTTGTTGAAGTTGGCATCTTAACTGAAGATGACATTGAGCGGGCTACAACTTCAGTGTTCAATCCTGTAACAAATCCTTTAACAAAATTCTGAATGATGATTGGTTCATACTACTTAACTCAAAATGTCCTTAATATCTAATTTGCAGAACCGATGCGGGTTTGAGAGTAAAGGAGAGATATGGGTTACAGGCATTCTTAACCTTGGTGTTTCGTAAGATCTCCTATCAGTTTTCTGAGACTTTCATTCTAGATATAGTTGATGTAATTTTTTTGTAAAATGTTGTTACTTATAGGCCTGCAAAACTTATAGATATTATGAGGGAAAGATTTACTTCACTCGGTGGTGTAATATTTGAAGGTTGCAGTGTGTCTAGCATAAATGTTTATCAGGATATAGCCGTAAGATTTTTTATGCGAATACTAGTTTGTTAGTTAATTTTAATGGAACAAAACATGTATGTTTAAAAATTCAATTTTGAAGGTATTGCAACTAATGGAAGGGAAGATTCTGTCAGCTAGTCTAGTAATCGATGCAATGGGAAACTTTTCACCTGTGCTAAAACAGGTTATGCACGAAGAATTTCTAGCTTAGAATGATATAGGAGTCTGACCATGAATCATAATCAATCTGTAAGCTGATTTTAGCATGATCTAACGACAGATTAGAGGAAACAGAAAGCCTGATGGTGTATGCCTAGTTGTCGGTTCTTGTTGTCGTGGTTTTAAGGAAAATTCTAGAAGTGATGTGATATATAGTAGTGCTGAGGTGAAGCAGGTTGGAAATTCACAAGCACAATACTTTTGGGAGGTAATTATCTGATTATCTTGTTTGAAAAGGTCATTTGTGACTGTTTTTAACATTTGCTAGACAATCTCTCTGGTAAATAAACAGGCATTCCCTGCTGGTTCTGGACCGTTGGATCGTACTACTTATATGTTTACTTATGTTGAACCACAACCTAGTAGCCCGAAGCTGGAAGAGTTGCTAGAAGATTACTGGGATCTGATGCCTAAGTATCAGGTAATCTACAACTTTATTCATGGCTAGTTTGGATGTTTTAGAGATCATTTACTAGACATATTTCATCTAGGAAGTCTCTTTGGATGATTTAGAGATTTTGAGAGTTATTTATGGCATTTTCCCTACCTTTCGGGACAGGTAAAAAAGCTAGTTAATAATAGTTGAAGTTATTACTGATTTAGATTAGAAAAACATCTGACTGGCTCATTTTTCTCATTGTGGAGTGAATCTGCAGTCCATTGCCAGCTGCTTTCAATCGTATTTTACAGGTGTAGTACTCAAATCTTTTGAATATTCATCAATCTACATATAAACCACATTTCTGAATTACCATTAAAATGTTATTATGAGTTATTATTGAATGCAGTTTGGTGATGCTAGTGGCATACAGTCTCCTGTTTCCTTTGGTGGTTTCGGGAGTTTGACCAGGCATCTTGGGAGACTATCAAATGGTAATTAAAATATTGAACCAGTTCAAGTCAACTAAAAAGTCAAATTTGTAATTTTTTCAGGCTCAGTGCTCATCTTATTTCATACGAAATTACAGGAATACATGAAGCAATCAGTGGAAATCTCCTGGACTCTGATAATTTGTCATTGTTGAATCCATACATGGTCGGCATCTACTCCTCACTAGATTATATGTTTATATAAATATTACTATTTCGCTTTAAAGAAACATATTTTTCAGCCAAACCTAAGCGCGTCTTGGTTATTCCAAAGAGCCATGTCTGCAAGAAAACAGGCCGGTGTCCCACCAGATTTCATCAACGATCTTCTCTGCGCCAATTTCCAGAGCATGCAGGCATACTTTTTTCTTGCTTTTAACCTTTATTTACTTCTAATCATATCTTTAATTGTTCACATTATTTCCACAGAGGCTAGGGGATCCAGTGCTAAGACCATTTCTTCAGGTAACTTGTTAGCTCTTGTTCTCTATTGAAACCGACTTTGACTTTGACTTTAACACTATATAACGGTTACCAGGACGTCATACAATTTGGTCCTCTCGTGAAGACACTAGGCCTAGTTATGTTAACAAAGCCTCAAATCCTTCCTTCTATATTTAAGCAGGTAAATAACAGACTCAAGTTGTTACATTAACCAAATGAAAAGATTTAATCAAAGTTTTGTTCTACAGGTTGGGTTCCCAGTGCTGATTGACTGGCTAGGACATTTTTCACTATTGGGTTCTTATACATTTCTTTCAATATATATCGACCCGTTAGTAAGGTATAATCTCTTTAATGGCTTTTAGTACGTATACCATAACTCTTTTTTAGATAATAAATCGATCAAATTTGTCCTCTTTAACATTCTGTTAGGCCTCTGATTGACACCTTTTCAACCGAAAAGAAGTACAAATGGAAGAGGCAACTTGAGGCATGGAAATATGGAGCTGGTTTAGACTACAAATTAAACAATGAAGACATGACGAAGAGATAAGTGTAAAAGCATGCATTTGTATCTTAATCATTAAATTCTTGTAGAATGTATTTCTGTAATGCAATAAGATTGACTGAATATATAGTCAGTATACTTTTTTAACAACAATGGTCATCGATTCATATACCATCATTTTATGGTATGGATTTCTAGATTCATCAAAGTTTCTTGAGGAACTTAAAGAACATAAATGCATCAAGATTCAAAATTTATTGTTTGGAATGTTGAGTCTGATAACTTGGGTATATACACTAGAAAAACATTTTCCTAAATTTCTTAAGGTTATGATAATGATCAAAATTTTTAAATTTCTTGATGTTTGTCATCGTCTCAACCCCACTTCTCCTTGTACCTTACTGTATGGGTGAGATTTTTACTAGGCATATATGTTTGTTTAGTTAAGGATGCACTCTTGTTAATACTTAACTATATGATGTTAATTTGTGGTGAACCAAAAATTTATAAATGAGGCTGAATAAATGGCTACAAATGAATTTGAAAACTAAGATTTTTATTAGGAGTGATATTCTAGTTGCTATTAATTCAGTTAGTAAGTTGGTAATAACTTAAAAGTAAATTATATGTGTCTATAAAAAAACTAAATGGGCTTATGTGTTTTTTAATAAATGATATAGAGAACTAACTTTAGTAAACTCATTTAACAGGGTTAAATAAATAATATTTAATATAATGAAAATTTATTAATTATAAAACATTATTCTAATATAAGAAATTATTGTAATCTTTCTTATTATAATAATTAGAATGAAAATTTTATACGAAAACAAATGTTTTAAAAATTTTTTTAATATATTTTGGCTTTGCGACAATTTAGCCACAAACATATATTTTGGTTTTATTTTAATATACAAATATTTGATTTACTACATTAAGATAATATAATTATACATATGTTGTCACAAATTTGTCGCAAACATATATTTTGGTTTTATTATTTATAAAGAAACATGTTTTTGTCGCAAAATTGTGGCAAGCGTAGCAATATCTTCGACAATTTTGCTACAAATGCTTATTTTCCTAATATTATATTATATTTTATATTATGGTTCTATAAAATTAGAAATTTCTTGAAATTTTGTTGAAAAATCATCAAAAAGTTTCTCGTTTTTGTGACAAATTAGCGACGGCGTTTTGTCTTGTAGCTATGTTGTCGAAAATTTGTGTGAAATTTTAAGATGTTTTTGTGTTTTTACCCTTTTTTGGAAAATCATCACAATATTATGGTAAATACAGGATTGTAGCAAATTGGTCGGAACGTTTACCGCAAGAAAACCCATTTTCTAGTAGTGAAAATATTGTTTTTAAAAACCTTCTTATTACAACTCCCAATTTTAATTATTTTTCTTTATAAAAATTTTACTCTTTAAAAACATTAATTTTTAAATATTTCATATTTTTAAAAAAATTTGATGTTTTAAAATTTTTTGTTATTTTATAAAAATTTGTTTATTTTGAAATAACATTAATAAAAAGTTATATGTCTTAATTTATTAAAAAACTATAATAATCTTTAAAAAATTAAATAATATAATTAATAATTAATGTGATTATTTAATTGGAGAGAGAAACAGAAAAATTTAGATGATGAGGAATGTAATGCTGACACGTGTCAGCCATAGGTACCATTTTATTAAAGTAGAAATGTTTATTTAGAAATAACATTAATAAAAAGTTAAATAATATAATAGTAATTAATATGATTATTCAATAGAATAGATAAACGGAGAAAATTAGGTGAGAATGAATGTTGTATTGACACGTGTGAGCCACAGTTACCTTTTATTAGAATAATAATGCATGAATTTAAATAGGTTATAGCTGTTGCTAAAAATGACTATATATAGAATGTATATAATTTTCATATAAAACGTATCTTTTTTAGAAAAGAAAGATTTAATGAAAATGTTAATAATAATACTAGGGAAACCCCTATTGGATTTTTAAAAACTGTAAAAAAAAAATTTATGAACGTCTAACAAACGTCTAACTAATGAAAATGTTGATAATACTAGGAAAAGGGTTTATAATAATGATACTTGAAGAATGACCCTAGAATTTTACTTTACTTTAGCTCTCAAAATAACTGAGGCCTCCTACTCAACATCAAAAACCTCATGACACCTATGTATTTAATACATCATTTGCTCACCCTCTTGCTAAAGGCTTTACATCTTCATACCAATAGTTATTCTCACACTGAAATGAGGTCACATGATAACCTTGTGTCGATACTATGTTTTGTTTTCTCAAGTCAGGAAGGTGAGGCCCCAATGTAGCTGCGCATTGCTACAACATCTTACGGCTATAAAACTTCTGAATTTAATTGGTTCAATTAATAATTGAATGAAATAAAATCTCCATGTTTCATTTTTAACTAGCAACTGCATTCTTGTAGATTAAGGCTGTCTAAAATTCTCAAATTGCTTCATCAAATGATGACGTAAATTTGTAGTGATTGAGGATTCAATTGCTTGTTTGTGCTTTGTAAATGTTGTTTGTTGGTTGGGTGATTTCTTATACGTACACTCTTATAGCTTTTTAAGTGTTATTTTTTATTCGAGGTTAAAGGTGGTTATGCTCGGGTCTTATTTCTGTTAGGTTTTTATTTTAAGTTTTTAACGGTATCATCTAGAAAATTTTCTAAGATAAAGTTACCACATCTTGCATTACATTCTACTGGACTAGAATCCACAATTATATAGTTAAAATATAAACCATTTACCACCAGAGTTTTGCTTAAAAATTGTTAGACTGTCCCCAACGCTTGCCCTTAACCCCGCCCTTAGCCCCACCTGTGCCGCCTTTCGAAAGGGCTGCGTTGTGCAGACCCATCCGTCCTTCACCCGCCCTTCCCCAAGGGCGTTCCATGGATGCATTTTGTGAGGCTCACGTCACAAAAATGTGTGTTGCTTTGTTTTTTTTATGGATTTTTAATGGTTGTTTGTGGGAAGGATGGTGTTGGGGGTAAAAGTTGATTGTGGGAAGAATAGATGGAAGTTAGTGGAAAGCTGTTGTGGCATGCTGACTTGGACTGTTTATAGGAAGGGCGTTCTTCAGCGTTGTGGACAGTCTTATTAATGAAAGGTATTGATGTGTTTGATGTTTAGCTTCCTGTTTGTAATTTTATTTAAGTTAGTTTATCTTTTTAATTTTCGTTTAAATTAATATCTTCTTTCCTCAAAAGTAAATATTATATTTTAAAGGTTGAAATGCTCGCATGCACACACTAGTTTTAAAACTAAAGTCTAAAACAACATAATCATTTACTACTGCACGCACACACCTATGGTCATGTTAAAGTTGAACTTTCTCTATATGTATGGGTACTACAACACCACTTATATGTTTTGGGGGATATGACTTCTTCAATAAGTTTTTAAACTTTTATATATTGATATATATATATTTAAGATAACTCTAGATGAGAAAAGATATGGTACAACAGAAACATGAATGTTCAGATAAAGTCATGACTGTTGAGTAAGATTTCAGTTGAAGATGTTGGTACCACTTGAAAGGTACATGGATACATGAGTAAACAAACAATGCACAAAGTACAAGCAGGAGAAGCATGGTTATTGGAGAAAAAAATAGTAGTTGAAAACTTGAATTATGTAAAATATGTGGAGAGGATGAAAGTACAGATGGGTCAGGGGAACACATGCATGCACTTTATTTGTGTAAGGCTGTAATACATATATAGTGCCTTATTAAGTGCAAGGTGGTTGTACATGTTACACTCATTAAAATTTCACATTATATCATTAAATTTTCGGGCCCTAGCCTTCCATTTTTACTCCAATTTCAATTATCAAACAACAAAATCATATATGTTTGCGTGTGTGCGAGTGTAAAACTAAGAAAGTAAACAAATCATATTTAGTCATTGATCGATATTTAACATCACTACTAAACAAACGAGTATTAAACGGATAATTCTATCAATGAAAGCAATTACTAGCCAAGTAAAATCTGTCGACGATAACTGATCACAAATCAAGCTGCGGGTGATACAAACTATGACAACCGCCCATCATTAATTATCTGATGGCGCCCATCAGAGGTGTTAGCAACAGATTAATGAGGGTGTTTGTGTATATATATATATATATATACACTGATAAATTTCATATTATTTTAGTCTTTTATTTTATATCAAATTATTTTCTTTAATTTAATAAAGCATATAAGAGAGTGAAATCTTGATGATTAATTTAGACATGAAAAGTGTTAAAAAGTGATTAGCTTAATTTAATTATTATGAAAAGATTTGTTACAATTATGCCTAATGCAAATAGAGTATATTATAAGATTCTAACTATATTTTGTAGACTACCTTATAACTTTAATCATCATTTTAGAATATATTACAAAGTGGTAAAGAGTAGTTAACAAGAAATAGGCTAATATTATATTATTAACCGCCTAAATATCTTTACATTCGGGAAGGATGTGGTCATTAGAGTAACTACACTCATTCACTTCACATAAACGTCATATCGCTTTTTTTCATCTCTCACTAACTCTCATTTAACTCTCATTTAACTCTCATTTAACTTTCATTTAAATGGCCCTCAATCCTCTTCCTAACAAACTCTCTCATAAATATACAATATGTATTGCACAATTTACATATGGTGTCTGTACAAGAGGGTGCAACAAGAATGAGTAGGTTCATGAAAGCATGATCCTGCTACCGTCACTAGAGGGTGAGGCGGTATTCCCTGCTCTCCCGCACATGTTTCATTTGCCACATTAGCTTTGTCGTTCCAATCTTTCATCCACTCACTCCGTCTTATTATACCTTCAATAACTGGTATGAGCTATATTTATACTTCATTTAGTATATTTTGTAAATCGAATCAAATATAATAATATAAGCTTGTACGTATATGAGAAATAACCCTCCGAATGACTATAATCAACCAAAGTTGAAATATACATCAACCGTGTCTAAAGCGACATACGAATTAAACGTTCAAACAAATTGTTTTGTGAGTCCTTTTACAAGAAACTTGTTTATATTCTTTTATCTAGATGAACAAATCTGCAGTTTATGTTCATGAAGTTTCAATATTTTGTTAATTATGCTTTATTTACATTTATTTATTTCAAACACACGTATATGCGTACATATAAAAAGTACAGTAACTAGTATTTGTAACAAATATTGTAATTTAAATAGCCCAACATAAAAACACATTCATGAGAATAAATAATGAGAAAATTAAGAAATGAATGTTTGACCGACTCAAAAGGTCAAAATAAACATTTGATTTTTATCCTTTTATCTACTTTTGACTAATAGAAGAGTGCTAATACATCTTTTTCGGATAAGACGACTACTCTTTAGCTGATCCAATCATTGCTTTGGACTCACCTAAATATAATAGAATAAGCTAGGAGTTGACATGTGTCACAGCTACACCAAAGCCGTCTTGTAAGCCTCCCAACTAACCCTTAGCTATCTTAAATTGTCTCTGGAGTAGCTAACAATAAAATAGAGCCATAGGATTACGACATGCATGTCACATGCCCCCGACTAGGGTACAACCATGTAGAATGTTGTCAAGTCACGACTACCATATAGCCAAATTAGAACAACCAAGGGCTAGCCCGTCCACAAGCCAACTCTAGTGCAGCCGAGTTTATATGTTAGCTCCCAGTTTCACATCGTATGTGTCTAAAACAATAAGTGAGCCGGCTAAAAAGCAGCCGACTTAGACCAGAGATGGTTTAATTAACTCTCCTTTTGGATTGAAATTAAACAAAATAGTACCCAAAATCAATTGTTTATTTAGGTTTTTCACTTTTTCGGATGTTCATTCTTATGATTTTCCCATGAAGAATATATAGTGTGTATTTCTTGATAAAAAACCTTAAATATTTATGTGTGTCAAAACACAGACAAACATGAGTATTTAAAAACAAACAAACACCAACCAAAAAAGGTTATCATTTACTTAAACTTAAAACGAACAAACATGAATAAATGCATTATATGTCTTATTCAAAGCTTAAAAAAATGGTATCAAGCGGACTCTAACACAATTTCACCTCTAAACAACTTGAAAAATTAAAACCAAAAGAGATTCAGATAACTATTTTAAAAATGACAGATTAACCTTTTAACCATGGATTGATCACGAGCGTGAATCAATCGTGAAGTATAAAAGAGATATATTATTAGTTATTACAACTATAAACAACATAAATCTAAAATAAAACGATTAATAAACTGTAACGTAAGAACCTATATATAAACCTAAAATCTACAATATCAGCTTCAATCTCTTTCAAATCTATACACTATCTGATACAATCAATCAAGCATGTGAGAAGTTCATCAGTTCATGTAACCTGTGTTGTTCTATCTGAGCTTTCGTTTATTATGCAGTGGATTCGATCCCGTCGGAACTCTCCTTTTTTCCGATAAAAGATCTGCAGACGCCGGAGATGTCGACGGTAGAAAGAGCTGTTCCGATGAGTGCATTTGGCCGGAAAAAGCCGCCGGAGGTAGGGCGTTGAACCGTGAAGTTGAGGTGGTGGTGGTGGTGAAGAGGATGAAGATGAGAGAGATAGTGATGTGAAAACGTATCATGGTTTTGGAGAATTTAGGAAAAAAATGTGAAGAGAAAAGATAGAAATTTAGGTGTGTTGAAAATTAAAATTTATAGGTTTTATTTTATACGTAAAAGTTGTTGAAACGACGTAGGATTAAGCGAGGACGGTGGTGAGAGAGATGTGAATGTTTTTGTATACATAAATGTCAATTCCACAGGTTTTAAAAATAGGTCAACATGTATGATAGTTTTTTGTTTTTATTTTTTCCGCCTGTTCAAAACTTTGCTGGAAGTTTAGTGATTTTGACATTTTTTTTAACTTTATATAAAAATAAAAGGTATCATTTAACTTTTAATCACTATTTCAGGATTGGACCGGACAAAACGGTCGGACTGATACTTATTGTGTACAATTGATCCGGTTAAGTAGTCGAAAACCGTCTTTAATTATCAAGAGTATTGATTATGGCTCTGATTAGTTAACTGGTGGATACTGCCGGCGGCTAGGTGAAACAAATTTTCAATGTATTTTCTCTCTAAATATCTCATTTAGTGACTTATTTACTAATATTCATATTCTTTTAAGATTGTAAATTCACACCAAAAGTTATTTAATTAAATTTTTCCATCTTGTATTTTCATATCCTTGATGAAGGATAGAATTTCTTAAAGAATATCATTTTTAAGTTACTTACGATGTTATTTGTTTTTTAAAACTAGTCTGACCAGATGACCGATAAAATAACCGTTCGATTAGAGATTCCATTATGAAAAGTTGACTTTAATTGCATATACAATTAAAAGTTTCATTAAATGTGTATAATATCATGAAAGTGTTTCATACAAAATCATTTTAAATAAAAAAACTTAAAAATCACATAAACACTAACATATAGTGTTAGGTAAATATGATGAGAGAGAAAAGATAACGTTACACGTTTATATGGTTTATAATCGTTTTATGCATTACTACTAAAAGTTAATACACGAATGTAAACAATTCTTGCGGTACCATAATTAATTAATTAAATTTATATTTGTATTTAACAAATTTAATAAATGGATAGCAACAAAGGCGGTGATTTTGTCATTGAAAATCTATGGTTCCCTTGTGTGAAAGGTGTTGCAAAATATTGTATTTACTTTGAATTCTAGTGATGGAAAATGATGGTGGATCCCATGCTGAGGGTAATATGGTCATTACAAGCATAAATAGTGAAACACCGACGCACTCGATTAGATGGTTGAAACTTGATGAATTGGTGGTTATAGTCTTGTAGAATGTAGACTTAGGCGCTCCTCTCATCACATTGTTGTTTGAATGGGATTTGTTTGACTTTCATCAATGAAAGTGGTTTGATTTTGACTTTTCATATTCTCCTTGATTGATAAGTTGACATTTTCTACGCTTTCTCGTCCTTATGGTTTGCACAGGGCACATGTCACTATATCATGGTGGTGAATTATATATAACCATTTTGTAATGTAGTGCAATTAAAAAGGTGTATAGGTAGCTTTAAAAAAACTATTTTGGTATGCACATCATTACCTTTAAATAGATAGATTTTCGATCGTTCTTTGTAGATCATTTGATGGAAAGTGTGTTTATTTTCATTTAATCAATAAGCAATCAAATATAAACATAATTTCTACTCAATTTTTTTTATTGAAGTAACACGGAAACATGTTATATAGTCGTTCATTTATGTTCATTTATATTTAAAAAATTACATAAATGGTTTACGTGATTTAATCAAATTGTATGTTTGGTCCCCAAACTTTAAAAATTACCAATATAGTCTAAATTTTTGTGTAATAATTGCATGTTTGGTCACTGACATTAAATTCATTTATTTTTATGCATTTTATAAAATTTGAACTAGTTTTTAAATTTAATTTTAGAGACTAAAAGTGCAACGACCAAGTAAATTTTTTACAAACTTTGCATTTTTGTAAAATTTGATGACCAAATTTATAATGATCCCATAAAAGTTTGGACTAACTTTGTAATTTTTAAATTCTGAGGACCAATCATGCAATCTAATCAAATCATAGGGCCATTTATGCAATTTTCTCTTTATATTTCTTTTATTTACTTTCATTGTTTTCATTCGTTTATGTTCTTCGTTTACGTTCACTTAAATATTCCTTTAAATTTATTTACCACTAATATTAATTTCAAATCAACTGATTTACTAACTTTTAAAGCCCTTTGTTTAACCAATTTGCGATAAGCCCAATTTTAAAAACAAGTTTTTAAAGTGGAAATGATTATCCAAGATGTTTACATAAGGAATGTTTGAATTTTGATCTCCTGAAGCCCCATGTGCCTTATAAGTTATCACTGTATCTTTTTGTGATTTTTAAAAACTATTAATTCTTAATTTGTAGTTTAGTAGCTCGACAATGGTGTATTTTTAAGTTCCATTATGTGTTTGTTTGTGTTCGTTTATGTTTAAGAAAAGCTCAACCGTGTGACACAAACAAGGTGTTTTGATTGGTAGCATCGGGTAGTGGATTGATAACTAGAAATAACCTCACTATACAAAATAATTTATTCATTTTAGAATCGTTTAGAGAGCTATTGTTTGATCAAAGAGTCTATTTGTTATCCATTATTCAAGTGTGTTAACACAAGGCCATTTATCTAACTAGAGTAGTTAATCAAGTTAGGTTATACATAATGTTATTAAAAATGAATACGGATGTGACAGCTTGTTTCTTAACTTGTCCTTTTTTGTGTTACTTGTTTGTCTATCTTAATTAAATTGCAATTTAGTTTAACATTAGTTTAATTCACTATCAATCAAATTTTCTGAGTTTTACTTTTCACATTAAAAGAAAATAAAATAACATTAACCACATGCTACTAGTAGATATGACACCTTGCTTACTCCACATCGAAAATGTCTTCATATATTTCTTCTCATTACATTAACTAGCAAAATAAGTCCGCGCTTCGCCTCGGGGATCACATTTTGCGCCAAACGAACGTTAAATAAAATCTATATGAAACGTGGATAGTAAACCCGTTGTGAAAGTGAAATTTAAAACAAAATGAACAGAAGATATACTATCCTTAATACTAAATTCGAAATTTAATAAAACATAAAAAAGGTAAAGAATTTAAGTAAAATAAATTATACTATCTTATATATATATATATAGCAGATCACATTAATAGCATCAAACAAACATATAAAAATAAGTTTAAATTTAACAAAACGTTTAAAATTGAATAAAATGAAAGAAAAAAATGAATACCCTGCATTAAAAGAAGGGTAAAAAAAGAATACCTGTCTCTTAAATTCTCACATACTCTATCAATGTTTATTTATTTTTTTTCCTTTAGTGTTAAATTTTTTTCTATTAATTAAATATCCACAACATTTATCAATTTGCAAACCAAACCTTTATGTATAATATAAACTGATTTTAATATAATATAAACTGATTTTATACTTTTAAACCGAAATGAAGGAAAAAAAAAACTTGATATAGTGTATACATACTTAAATAATAAAATAAGAGTGAAATCTAGTAAAAAGGATTCATAAAGAAAACAAAATAAAACACACACTTGTTTGAATTCTAATTTACAACTATATCCATGAAAAGTATTAATAGTCATATATTGATACTTTGAGAACAATTATGCAATTTGAACTATTTTAGTGGCAAAATTGAAAAACAATCTAACTTTCTTGTAGAAACCGAGCAACCAAAATTATAGATATATAATAGTACTATAAGCTGGAGATTTATGAAAACCAGCATCAACCATGACATTTCTTACAGAAGTAGCATGCTCCCATTTCTCTGCTTCAGCATATATACTTGACAAAAGTACATATTGCCCACATTGTTGTGGTTGTAACTTATATAACTGTTTTCCCACTTCAACACCTAAACCAACAGCCCCATGGAGTTTACAAGCACCCAAAAGAGCCCCCAAAACCGATGCATCCGGCTCAAATGGCATCGCCCTCATCAATTCGTTAGCTTCTGCCAAAAACCCCGCTCGGCCCAGCATATCAACCACACACCCGTAATGCTCCATTTGTGGAACTACGCCGAATTGAGCCAACATGGAGTTAAAGATTTGTAAACCAGATTTCACGAGCTCTGCACGAGCACAAGCAGTGAGAACTGCGACAAAAGTAATCTCGTTTGGACGCCAACCTTCGACTTTCATCATATCAAACATGTTTAAAGCCTCCTTTTCTTTTCCATTCGAAGCGAGAGTACCGATGATCGCGTTCCATGTGCATACTTCTTTGTTTACCAAGCTTCCAAACACTTTCATTGCATGCTCCAAACCATCTGTTTTCCCGTATAAGTATATCAAAGCTGTACCCACGAACGCGCTCATTCGACCCTCGTTCTTGATTATATACGCATGTATTTGCTTTCCATACGACAACCCTACGACCCCAATACAATTAGCACACGCCGAAAGCACACTAACAAATGTAGCTTCATTAGGCTTCACAAAACAGCCCCTCAAACACCTCTGCATGATCATGCGCCGAAAACTTCCAATCGCGCTATCGTAACACTCATTCTTGACAAACCCATTAACAACACTCGTCCACGAACACACATCCTTCACCCGCATCGACTCAAAGAACGCAACACCAGCCTCCATATCCCCATTTTTGCCAAACCCATCAAGCATAGCGTTACACGAAACAACACACGGTTCAGACATTTCATCAAACACCTTGCGTGCACAAAAAAGATCACCACTTTCCGCATACAAATGAACAAACGAAGTTCCCACAAATCGATCAGCTAACACCCCACGCTTGAGGGCTTGAGCGTAAAGGGGTTTATCAATGGTTAACGGGGGAGTGTTCGAATCAACAACAGCAGCAGCAGCAGCTTTGGTAATTGAAGAGAAAGTGTGTGCGTTTGGGGGGATGTTATGGGCGAGCATGTGGGTGTAAAGGAGTATCGTGGTGTGGGGAAGATGAATGTTGCGGTAAGCTCTGATGAGGGTGTTGTAGAATAGGGTAGTTGTCCATTGGAATGATGATGGGTTGGGGGTACAGAGGTTGCTGTTTGTGATGAGAATTGAGTGGATTTGGTGGATTTGTTTGGGGCTTTTGATGAAACGTTGAAGGAGTTGCAGGAGAGATTCCGGTGACGGAAGCATGCCGGAGACGACTCATTTACCGTATAACCTTTAAAACTAAATTTTTTTTAAGTTTTCTCTGATTATTATTACTTTTTGTCTTTATATTTTTTTAATTATTTTTATTTGAAGTGTTTACGAGTGTTAAAAAAAGCCAAAAACAGAAAATAACCGAAAATTAATTGTATCTGTAACCGTAAAAAATCAAATCAAATCAAATCGTAAATTCGGTTTTCACTTCGGTTACGATTACACAAACTACTGTTTATTCGGTTTGGTTATCCGTATAAACCAAATAATAACGGTTTAACAAGCTTAATCAGATAACCGTACCGAATAAATCGGTTTAAAAAGTTAATCTGTTGAATTAGATTCGTTTAAGTCCAATTCTAGAAATTATTTTTAAAAGGTTTTATTTTTTTTATTTTTAAAATTTTATAGAATTATTATACTAATTTTAACTTTTTATTTTTATAAAAAATTTTTTTTGCTTCAGAAATTATTATACCATTCCCTCGATTTGTTGATGTTGGCCAACGACTTGGCAGCCGTTGCATCGTTGGGTTTGTCGTTGTAATCTTCTCCGATGGCCGCAGCCTTGGATCTGGTTTGTTTTGGTGGTTTCTGCTCTCGCTTTGATGACGCCGGCTGCTGTGTTGTATGCCGTAGCGGTGGTGACCTGGTCGTGGTAATGCTCGGCTTGGAAATTATCGTGATATTAAGCTAGCATTAATACTTTACATCTACGCTCAAGACCGCCGCAACGCGCGACGTCAAAAACTAGTTTAATTCAAATTTTAGAATTTGCATCCTAACGAAAATTACATTTTGGTCATCTCCTTTGGGGTTAAAGTGTCAATATTATAAGTGATCTTACGTAGAAACAATGGCTTCATTCACAATAGAAAGTTGCATTAGATGCTTTGTTGCATACTAAATTCAGTACTCACGATAAAGTGACTTTTAGAATTTGGACCTTTTTCTGGGCTTTTCGAGGTTTAGGCCTGTGAAGGAGTAGGACTATGAGAATTTATTATGAGGTGGAATGTGGTCAAGTTGAAAGGACAAAACATTTGGTGGTACAATTTTGAGAGCAAAGAATGTTACTGTAGTAACTAAGACTTCTTTAATATATAGTATAAATAAAACTAAAATAGATAGTGTAATAAGTTGAAGGGGTTAATTGTGTCTGGTTTGTAAGTTATAAATTTTAGGTTGATGGTTAAATTGATGAATCTAAACACCAGTTGTATGTTTATTGGTGTTAAAAACATCAACTATAACTCGTATGTCGTATCTGTGTATAAAATAGATAACTAGAAGCTTGAGATATTATTTGTAAAAATACATCTAAATAATAAGTTTTCAATATATAATTTATAGGCATGTATAAGACAATCATTTTAGTAGAGTCAAAACATATACCGTTTTTCCTGTGATTTATAACATACAAAAATTGTTCATCCCATTGTTGTAACATGTATAACACACTAGTTAAACCCATTAAAATTCATAAAAGTTTTAAAATAAAAATACCCAAAATACTGTCCGACCCCGGTTCACAGTCCGACCGTTGAACCAGTCCGAACCAGCAGGTCCGATGACTACAAAACAAACCAGTGCTACTCGTTTCGTTCCCCGACCGATTCCCGGTCTTCCCGGTCGGACCAGCCAGTCGATCTGTGTTTCAAAACAATGATTAAATTAAATAAAAATTTCAATGCTATTTATAGGACTGAAAACTTGGAGGCTAAGCAAAATATGATTCTTACATACAAAACCAATAACCTATACTCGCATATGGCTTGTTTCATCTAACTACTTGTCTGATTTTTTTTCAACTTGTTTAATTGACTAGTAAAATATATTTGAATGACCATCTTGGAGCTCCTGAATCAAAACATCATAACATAAATTCTAAATCACACTGCCTCCTAATGAATACAACATACGTCGTTGGGATCCTAATACGTACGAAGCGACGTCAAAGGGTATATGATGACGAGGGTTTATGACAGTAGAATGCATGTAGCTAGGGCTATGTTAAAGTTTGAAATAGCTAGGGCTCATGGTCCTAATAGCTAGAAATTTGACAATGTTGGAAAATAGCAAATATTTGACACAATAATTTTATGTAATTGTAATTAATATAACTATTATTTATTGGTTTGTGTTTCTAGAATGTGAGATAAACAAAACCGTATTCAAAACGAAACTAAAATAAATGATGTATATCGATTCCTAAAGTTAGGTGTTTGGAAAACCAAAGATGTGAAATTTGGAAGAAAGTGGATTGATCTTGACCAGCATAGGTGAAAATATAAAATTTAAATATACCAGTAAGACAAATGAAAAGACTCTAAAGCACCCTAACTCGTAATTGCACACACATATGTGCGCTAACACAGACCAATCGTTTACCTTAAAAACCGAGGGAAGTTTTTATAGCCACCAGTTTTGTCGGAAACGACCATTTCTAACTACTTCCCGACAAAAATATGTGTTGAAAAACTAGAAGATTTTCTAGTAGTGTAGTTAATGATAAAGATTAATAAATAACTAAGGCCCTTGGCTATTCACATTGTAAATGTATCCGGGCTCTTGCTATCAATAGTAATTGGTCTTGGAGTCACAAAAATTACATATGTATATTTGTCAAAAGTGATTAAAACAATAGCTAAAATTCTAAGTGTTTTTAAACCCTAGTTTCGTCGTCACCAAACATAAGTGAGATGGTGATCGTCTTCACTATCTCTATCTCTAGGCAACAATACATTCGTGTTGAGAGCGGTATAAAACATTAAAACAAATGAAACCAATACTGAGAGTGCAGAGAGTATGAGCATAAACAAATGGGCAACACTAGTCCTCATCTCCTGTGCATATTCTATTGAAGCCAATGCTAGTACTGTTAATGGAAACGAATATGCCCACCATACCACATTGAATTTTTTCATCGATTTCTTGAATAAAGTTGGCCTCGATACCTGAATTTTCAGCAATAAACAAAACTGGTTTAGCTTATTCCGTAATATGAACTAATGTCAAATTTAAAGATTGTTAATTGGGAAATTCATAAAAATTAACCTTGTTAATGGTTTAAAATAATCTCACATGTTAAAAAGCTATATTTCATCACTAGATTAGAACCTATGTAGATGAGAAAATACGAAATGAAAAAATATTCATAATTCATAGATTTTTAAATTATATTTTTTATACAACATTTTATATCGTATTTATAATATTATCATCTCTGTTTAAAATTAATAATTTTAATGTATTTGTTTTATATTGTATTTATATTGTGTTATATGAATGTCAAAGACAATTAAAAGTTTTTGCTAAAATCACAAAAGTAGCAATGTAAAAACATTTACATTTAATAATTAAAATAATTGAAAAAGTATTAATTATCTAGCTTGTCAAATATTTGTAATAACTTCAATATGTGAAATCAATTAGTTAATGCAATTAAATTTATTTAGAAAATCAAATATGATGATACATGTAGACATCTATAATATTAAATTTTTTTGATTAAATCAACTATAAATTTTTAAAGTTAACTTTTATATAGTATGCTTCAATTTTTAATTTCAAATCAATATTTAATTAAAGAAACTAAAAAAAATGAATGTTATAAACATATGATTATTAACTTAATTAATTGTATTTGAAATAACATTTTAAAACCAATCATTGAACATGATTTTAACAGGAAAATAAAATAGAAGGTGACATAAAAAGACGACATGTGTTACATAAATTATTTATTTTTTTATCTATAGTATAGAATATAGATTTCGTGCTTTTCTCTTGTTATCTATCATACAAGTGTAATAATAATGATAATAGTAACAATAATAATAATAATATTATTATTAGAACATACCAGAGATAAGAAAAGAAACACAGAAAGATAAAACATCATCTTCGACAAACAATCAAACTCCCCGGCGATCGACCGCCAAGCCAAGCTCCCCATGCTCGGAGCACCGACGAACAAGAACATCACCGGCCGGAGCATCTCCGGCATACAACTCTTTCCCGACAGCCTCTGATAAAGCGTCACAAACACCACCAAATAATGCACCAACCCTAGCGAAAACATCACCACACCACTCTCCCTCCACCCCATCTCCGCCGCCGCCCGCGCTCCCACGAAGTTCCCCATCACCGACAGCTGGCTCGCCGGCGTCGCCACCCTCGATAGAAACTTCTTCCCGTTGGTGAACCACTGTCCGTACATCTTTACGTCAAGAATTACTATAGGAACAACAAGAACCCACCAAAGGATATAATAATAATAATAATCATAATAATATACTTTCGTCGGATTGGGAGTGATAAACGGGGATGATTGGAGCAAAAGGAGCCATGAGATCCATGGAGCAAAGAGGTAGTTAACGGTTATGTGATTAAGGTATTCTTTTTTAACCATGTGGGATAATAAGATGCAACGTAAAATGTATAAGATGGATAGTGATATGAGTGTGAATAAAGATAATGACCATATTAGGATGAATGTGGTGTAGGGGATGACTCCGAGCATTCGGCGGTACGCGTGGGCGGTTTCCGGCGGGTTTACGATGGTTTTCCACAGTAGGGTTTGGTAGCAGAGGGAGAGAGTTATGCGAAAGTAGCCTGCATGGAGTCTTGAAATGATTGGAAATATTATGGATTTGATTAGAGTGGTGGTTGAATTGGTGGTTATGGCCGCCTGCGGTGGCGGTGGTGGTGGTGGGGTGGTGGGTTTTTCCGGCTTTGTGGTGGTGGTGGTGGTGGAGGATATGGTGATGGTGGTGTGTGTGTGTGTTCTACACATTGTTGGTAGGTGATGGGTGATAATGTTATTGATATGTAAGTTTGCTTATTGGTGGTGGTGTTAAACTTGTGTAGTTGTATGGACTTAGGGAGCAAGGGTGTCTTTATATAGAGAGAGTATAAATGACAACATTTTGTCTTTTGATGTCATTATATTTGTTCTTTTAATTAACTTTTTTTGTTGTGAGAAATGAGGATACAAATAAATTAAGCTATATATTTTTTTTGAAATGATGATTATTGTGAAAAATGTTAGGAAAATTTTTACAAAACCAGTGCATTTGATGATTTTTTTTAAAAAAAAAATTTCTATACGATCTTTTTGAATTTTTGTGAATAATGATTTCTAAACGTCATATTCAATTTATTTTTCTAAAAATAAGAGTTCATTAAGAAGGAAATAACTGCTGAATTGTCAACAGGCTTTATTATCGTTGCACTGGTAATATGCTTTTTGGCTTCAATCAACACTCAAACTTAAATATTGTTTCACCATCTGAAAATTTTTCTCAAAAAACTTGTTAAATTAAGTGAGTTAAATGAACTTTTGGTTCAATCCTGATTAAAATTAGTAACTTTTTATAAATCATTTTCGTTATGCCACTAAGATATAACAATTTATGAAAAGATTTCATAATATTGAAACTTATGCGTTTTGAGCTATTTTAACGTTTTAAATGTTTTGAGTGAAAAAAAATTCTGACTCGTATTACATATCTATACATCTGGATTTTCTTTTTTTTTTTTCGTTTCTTTTATTTTTTTGACAATTTTTAATGATTTGATTATTGATGAAATCTAGAAAAGTTTGAAAAATATGCATGTTCTTGGAAGTTTACGTGGGACTAAAGGAGGCTAGCTCGGCTAACCCTTTTGGACCGAATCGGCTTGACGTCTCGTTTCACTTTTGAGCTTCTTTTCCAGCTAGATGTCATGATGAATTGTGGGACCATTTATAAAGCTCGGCTCAAGGGCTCGACTAATGAGTCAAGTGGGCAGACAAATAAAGTTCACACACCACTTTTTATTTTTTTAATCCCATATATTAATTAAGAAAAGTAAATACAAATCCACAATAAAATAGATCATCCACAATCGGGCTCAAGGACCCCTCTCTCCTCCATGTCGGTTGTTTCTCTCTTTCTCTCCACGTACCCCTTCACCATTCCCTTTTTAAACAGTTTCTAGTGACGACTGTTAGTCTGGAAAACCATGTCTTTTGCTCCTTTGATATGCCATCGCGGGCACATGCCTTCATAACCTTGTATTGTGGACAGTGGCGGAGCTTGAACCAAAGCTTAGGAGGGACGGGGGAGAAAGTAAACTATTTTAGGGGGGGAGGGGGGGACTCTATATTTATTAAAAAATTTCCACCACCAGACCGAAAATTTACACTATCGAGACGAAAATTTACACTACTGACGAAAATAAGAGGGGGGCGCCCCACCCCCCCTAGAGAAGCTTCGCTCCTGATTGTGGATGGTCTTATGTTAGGCTTTAAAAGCATGTTTAAAAGAACAAATCCAAATTAAAGATATTTATAATATACTATGCTTACGTAACTAGAAAATGACTTTTATCTACAATGGTTATCATCGACTGATAAATCAAATAAAAATAAAAAAGATAAAAAGGAATGTTTTAAACATTATTACTGTCAAAGCTGATGGATTAACTAATATAATAAGGGTTATTGGATTTTAATAATTCCAACTTTTATTTATTGGGTGAGATTAATCTTAACTCGATAAATGTTTAATAACACTCTCAACTTTAAGCTTATTTTACCCAAACGATCCCTTACTAACAGATAGTTAACCCCGTTAATTTTTTGATGACGTGAACTACTTATGTGGCCAAAATACTAAGAAGAAAATTGAAACATACCATTGGGTTCGTAGATCTAAAACTTCTATACCTTGAAACCCGTCAATTTCCACCTCTTAGTCTGAACCACTCGACTTGTTAGAAGTAGATTTTAGGTGATCGACGATGAAGGTTAGACACCAGAAAACAGACCTGATGTAGGCTGGGGACGACAAAGTTGAAAAATAGCTCAAAGTTAGTCTCATTGCATCAAAAAAACTAACGGAGGTTAACTCTCGGTTAGTAAATGATTGTTGGCGGAAATTAAGATCAAAGTTGAGAGTGTTTGCAAACATTTCATGAGTTGGTATTAATCTAGGCTAATAATTAATAGTTTGGGTTATTAAAATCCAATAACCCATGTAATAAAACAGTTGTGATTTTCTTCACATACATTAGTGTTACAGGCAAATCACCAATCATGGTTCTTGTTGGGAATTTATCGCTTAACTGGTGGGCTACTTAAAAAAACTACAATTAGATTTCAAATAAGATTTTATTTCAATATCATGGAGTTGTTGTGTATGCTATTGTTATTTTTTACGAAGGAAATTTCTAACTTCTAAAGTCTAAATAAGTTGTAAATCATTGTATTTTAAAATTATTAATTTCTTATGGACTCATTAATTCATAGAACGACACCATACTTGTTATATCATTTAGACATTTAGTCTTCCATGATTTATTCAATGACATAGATAACGATAATTACATCTTTTGAAATCAAAGACAAGTGCAACTTTTCTTCCTCCTTCAAGAAACTTGATCGGCTAATGCATCATGCCAATATGTCTGTTTCTGGTCCCCATGATTTATTTTTAGCTATTGACGCGAACACTCTTCCGCCAATGGTGGGTGAGACAAATTTCCTCCATAAATGGTCCGAACGGTTATTTGTGCATTCTTTGATCACATACTGGTGTTTCTACATATGAAGCAGACCCTATGGTTCTACAACACACACCTTTACAAGATTCGTGTTAGGTATTATCGTTTTAGTTGAATCGAGGTTTATGGTCTTCGGGTTTGGGTGGAAGATGGCCTAGTAGTTAGGGTATGGCTCTCATAGCGGTTCTTTGTACTGAGACACTATGTCCTTGTTTTGCTATTTCTAGATTTCAAACTATATTTGTAATCGAAGTGATGCCATTACACTTTGAGTTCGCTATCAACCACTTATGTTTAAACTTTTTTTTAGTCATAAATCAATTAGTTCATGATTTTTTATGGATGCGTAAGTGTATATTATGTCAGATTGGATAAAGAGCAATGCATGATGGCCTAACACAACAATATGGATGGATATGTGGATACTATGTATCTAAAGAGTGTATTTAATTTATTCAATGTTTTCACACGTGAATAACCCATTTTTGGTTAATATTCTTTTTCAGCATCTCTTAAGCTTATGATTTAAGAATTTAAATGTGTTCATCTATATCATGGTTGCAAAACTCGTTAGCTTCTGTCAGGTCAGTCGACTGGGAAGTTGCGAGTACTCGGCCTATGCGGGAAGTACTCGGCCTAGGCGGGGTATACTCGGAGAGTACTCGGACATGATAAATTATAAAGAAATTAGTTTTTGGGAAATTATATATATGTCAAATATTGTAAGCTTATTAATATTTATAAAAAAATACGTAAATATCAATTATAAATCAAAATAATACATGTTCATACACAAAAATGTTTCAAAATGTAATATCAATTATTTATATTATAGGCGTAGAAATCATTTCATTATCATTTTCCAAGCTATATTCATGAAAAACAATAAAAATTCAACAAAAATCGGAGAAAAACAACGAAAATTGATGAAAAATGGTGAAAATCCAAGTTGGGCCGAGTTGGCTGAGTAGGGTCGAGTTGTACCAAGTTGCGCCGAGTTGGACCGAGTAATGCTGAGTTTGACCGAGTTTGACCGATATGAGTAGTATTGTCTGAGTTTATGAAAAGCGCCTCAGCACATTGCCAAGTATCGAGTACTCGGCCGCCTAGGCCTAGTTTTACAACACTGATCTATACTATATAATAAATGAAAGTTTAGAGATGATATTTGATGATTTTTTATGAAATTTAAACTTTTTTCCTCGTCTCTCTATTATATTAAATGCTGGGTTTTTTAATAAATAAATTATATAAATAAATATCTAAAATGTAAATCATCTTATTATAATAATGTATTAAGACTTATTAAATTATAAGATTTTAAATATATCACATCTTAAAATATAATTTTTTAATTCTTAATTTTCATTTATAATTTTTTTAAATTATTATATGTTATCAATGGTTGATAACATCTTACATAAAATTTTCTTTTATAAAAATTAATAATTTTACCATGTTAAATTTATTTCAGCTATGTATTACATGAACTCTAAGCTAATAATATAATATTATAATGTTAGTGCAAGAAACAAGCTCACCATCTGATTTAGTGGAAAGATGGAAACAAAATTAGTGAAAAACAAGTTGCACACGAAAAGTGTTTTTAGAGAGGTTCTTTAGCCCCACTCAATCTCGCATGATTTTACTTTTATTAAATTATTTCTAATTGTCGAGTTACATATTATAATTATATATTTTTCCATTTTATTAGTCTCAACTTGAATAAAACATCGTACCTTCACACAGGCAGGTGAGCTTATATTTAGTGAGCTTATATTTTGTTAATATCTATCTATAAACACGTGCTATATGAGAATCATTTTATTTGGATAAAGATTAAATTTAGACGATAATAAGTTTTAAAAAGGTAAGAGTATAATTAAATTTCATATGCTACTTTTATATATATTGACGTGTTAAGTGATTGAAATTCATGAACTAGGGCCGGGTGATTCGACTACATTGAAAAATAAGTCAGAACTTAGATTCTTATATTTCAAAGCCTCTATTTTCTTGATTATATTTATACTAACTTGTACTTCATTTTTTTCATTATTTTAATATGGTACGTTTTGCAATTATTTGTCTTGTAAATATATGAGAAAACGTTAAGATAACAATTTTTATCATTAGTTTTTGTTATGTCTTAAACATTTTACAAAGTGTATCTCAATTGGTTATTCAAGGCTAGTTTCAGTTTTGACAAAACGAGAAAATAATCAACATATTGTTATGATTTCTTGAAGATTGAATTGGCACTGCACAAAACAAATTATTATGGATATATGAGATCTCGGTTTGGATTGCATAATTGTAGATGCGCATATTAAGTGTGAAATGAAGGTTACTTGTTTAATTTTATTAATACCATATTTATAGATAAACTGAAATTTATAAGTTTGTAACTTTGTATTAGATGCAATTGATTCTAATGAGGTGTATAGAGAAGCTTATTAGCTTATATGTTAGGTTCTTTAAAAAATAATAACTCGAAATTAAAAATATTAATTAGTTTGTATGGAGTTCTCATTTAATAACTAAGCCGACTCTATTTGAATTTTTTGTTATTTTACCTATTTGGTTAGAAAAGAAGAGCATTAAGGTGGTGGTCGGGAGTGGGATCCAGAGATGGCATCCACAAATAAAAATGGTTATGTCCTGACCGGGAACACCATTTCTTGATTAAGTCAATCGATTCCCAAAGTCTCAATCAACAAGAAGAGATCGAAGCAAAAATTAAAGAAGTTGACCACATTATCGTCATCACATGACGAGCTACTTAACATAGTTAGCAATTTTGAAAACCTTTTCGGAAGCCGAGGATATGACCAATACTAAACATGACTGATACTGACTTTTAGAAGAGGAACAAAAAGTTCCGGTGAAGTTGATGCGTTCACAACAAGAAGCGTTGAAGAGTTTACAAAAAGAAACTGACTTGGAGTTTTTTTATAAATCACGCATTTGAGTACTCCTGATCGATATTGGAAGCAGTATTATTACGTAAACATTGAATATCATTGAAGTGGGGATGATAATGTCACGAGTAAAATGTATACATTTATATTACTTTTAATAAGTGGTATTATCACGTAATCGTGAAATAATAGTTTTTTTAGTTTTATGTTTATTTGATGTACTTTTTATTTCAGTTAACCTTGTATTTTTAATTTTAGTAAGCATTTTTTAAGATTAAAATAAAATGTCAATTAAATTAAATAATTACAATCTGAGGGAATTTGATTGAACTTGTTCTTCACTTTGAGGAAATTTGAGAGATTTTGAATGAACATGATATCCTACTGAATTACCGATGTGGTTTTGGCCTTTTGGGGGACATAAGAATTAAGAACCACTCCCTTCACGCTTATAAACGAAGTTGAGCCAGTGTGAATACCTCTAGTCTTTAGGTTAGTCGGTTTACTTCTCTAACTTTCTTATAAAAGTATCCTAAAAATATTAAATTACTCAAGCATTTTAATGTCAAAAGTTAAAAGTTAATACAGATATAAAAACTTAATTTTGTAGTTTAAACGTAATTGTATTATTGATATTCGTATTTCTAGATATAAATGTGTAATTTTCAATTTTAAAATTATTCTCTATATTAATTTACATGAGAAATAAGTGGGATATTTTTATATATTTTAGAATTGACCACCAAAGTTTATATTTTTCAGGTTTTGTTTATATAGAAGCGCAAATGTATTTTTATGATGAACGAAGAGTTACAATAATAATAATAATAATAATTGTTTATTAAATTATATAGCAATAATAATATTTGGACCCGAAACGGTTTCTAAACCGGTCCAAATCGGTTTGGGTGGTTTGAGTTCTCCGGTGTTGAAACCGGTTTGTAACCCGAACCGGTTTGGGTCCAAACCGGTTTTGACTTTCGTTGACCAAACCGGTTCCGGTTTGGATCCCAAACCGGTTTGGCCAAAAAACCGGTTTGTACACCACTAGGCGAAGACGATGCTGCAGTTCATGTGTTTATATATATATAAGGGGTATTTTGGTCTTTTCACATACACTTAACTGAAAAACTTAACAAAAGTTAGTATCAGGGACCAATCGTGTTACGAGTTTGTAAACAATAAGGATCAAACCTGTAATTTCTCAAAAGTTGGGACCAATATTACAATATGAGCAAACCACAGGGACCAATCGTGTAATTAACTCTTATTTAAATAAAGATAGATAAATTGATTTCTTTACGTATCTAAAAAAATGTAAGAATTGAAAGTTAAATCTGTACCCAATGTTCCTCCGTTACAATAATGAGTATCACAGAATCATCGACGAATTTTAAAACCCATAAAGGTAAGATTAATACCAATGAATCACCAACTCTGATATATCAAAATTTGGTCATGGTATGTGAATAGGCTTTCGGATGAAATTCTTAAATCTTAATCATAATTTTCATTATAATTACCACACTTAACATGTGCTGATTTAATATGCAAGATGCATTTTAATAGCTTTAAACTAAAATAAACACTTTAAAACCATAAAAAGCCAAAACAAATTAAAAGAAAATACCCTATATGTGGCATCATGTTATTTAAAAAATTGCACGTGTGATGTTCAAGTCATTAGTTGCTAAAAATATGACAGTAAGACAAAACTTATTTTTATAAAAGCGGTGTATTATTAATAAAACTAACCAGGAGCTAGACGAATGCAAACAAACAAGATAAAAAGATACACCATAGTTCTAAAAATTACATTTTGAAATAGAAATCACATCAATCCTTCCATTCGAGCTCCTTAAGACCGAACCACCAAAAAAACCCAAAAAAACAAAAAAAAAAAAAATTAGTAAAAGAATTTTTTTCTTTTGGGAACTATTTTTCTAACTCACCCCGAGCCACTAAATCCTCTACACTGGCCCTGTGCCCTCGATATATGCATGTCTATTGAAACTATGAGACTCGATCATACTTCTTTGATGGTTACATAATTCTAGAAATAACGACAAAACTAATAAATCACAAAATGAGTAGAGCATACTCAAGTATGTTGTAGCTCGGATAAATAATGATTGTGTGAAAACAAAGGAGCAGTACGTATAAAGAGTGAAAAAAAGGGTCAATTTAAGGAATAAAAATCATTGTCAAATGGAAAATATCGAAAGGAGGAGTTGGCATCCACCCGAAACTTGCCTATAAGTTCGATAATTGATCAACTTGATGTACTTTCATTCTAAAATGGAAGGTAGAATTGAGTCATGATGTTTTCTATGTGGTTTTCTTGCTTTCACATTATCTTCTCACACCCATCGAAAATGGCTTTTCTGAACATTATGTTGCTAAAAGTCAAAGAAAATAAAAATAAATATTAAATAAATTTTATTTCATGTGAATATAAAATTATTAAATTAACTTAAATTAGGTGTAGTGCTTGGATCCAGCTAAGGTCCATGGGGTGAGGTTATAATTTATGGCACATCATTCTGTGTCATCTTATATTTCACCTCATCTTTCTATTTACTAGTTTTAAAACAATTGCTTACTAAATAGAAATAGGAAATAAATATGGTATATTAGTGTGATTTATTGAAACAACATAAACATAAAATAATTAAAAAATAAAAATTAATATCTAGTCTTCATTAATGTTGGGTAGTCGAACGCACGTCAAAACCATAGATCTTGTAACACCCACTGCTTTGTGGATGATCAACTCGTATGTGTTGACCTCCTCATGTACTCATGTAGTTTGACGGTAATTTCACTCTCAATGTGTACAATTAGTGCTACCAAAACTTCAAATATATGTGCAGTAGGCTCAAAATATCTTGTTATGTCCTAATGTTTTCATCTAAACTTACCTATTACAACATGCCAAGATTCGTTAAGGCTCAAAAGTGTAGGTTAGTCATGCATATGTAGAGCATGCCCAAATGAGTTCTTACATGTAACCTAAACCAACCAATTAAACACAAAAAAATGTAAATCAGTCATATATATTTTCAAATGGCACAAAATGACGTGTTACTGCACAATGTTGCTTCATGTAACCTAAACTAACCATTAAAACATGTTAAGGTCCTTTAAGGTCTAAAAGTGTAAGTTAGTTATAAGTAGATTCACAACTAAGCATACTCAAGATATTGTCATGTAAATTATTCAATAAAAAGGGGAACATAAAATGCTCACAAATGTTAAGGCGTATAGTTTGCTTATATGAAAAACGTGTATGAGATTGTTATCAAAATGCTAATGATGCTTTTGTTGATTAAGCAAAAAAAAAAAAGGGTTCGCTATATGGTTCAAAAAACATGTTACAATGCCAATTTCAAAACGTGAGAACCCTAATTCATATGTGATTGTTAACAAATTATTATCTTTTCTTTATTTGTAACATAATCATGAAATAGTCGAGTCAAGCAATCATTTGAAAACCTATCAGAAGGACCCGTCTGCTTATTTCTTAAGATAAAAAGATATTTGTAAATAAATGCAAGTTCTATTCCCCTAAACATATTATATATTAGGTGGGTCGCTAATAATTGTAGTGTATGTGTGAGGGGGTTTCCTATATTAAGACAAGTTCTAGCTGCTATGGATTACTCGATGACGTGTTAGAGGTTAAATATTACGTAGTTGGTCATTGCGTGGGTTATTTGATGTGTTATTCAAATGTACATAGTTTGACATGGGGTTAGAATGGACCCAAATGATTCTGTGAACATCAAATTCGAATCAATGCTAAGGACTAATGACCAGTTGTTCTGCCGTCACACGCATTTCAAGTGTATTAAAGAATGCATCATTTGACAAATAATGAGATAAAACAACAATAGGTGGGCGTTGGGCGTCTAGACAAAGTCAAGGGTATGTCATCTAGCTACACCATATGCCAATGAAGTTGTCATTAATGAAAATTAACATGATTTTTTTATTTTTTAATATAATTTCTTTATATTGAAAATTCTGACCCTTACGTTCTCTCCTACATTATTTTTTTTTGACATAAGGAAGTTTGATAATAATTTGATTTGATAGTTTAGTGATACAATTTGAGAAAAATATACATGAATGACCAAATTAGAACACTTTTAAAACTTGATTATTATTGTGTGGTGTTTTTTCATATATTTTATATATAAAATTATGTTAAAAGGAAAGCTTGTAAGAAGACTAACTTGACAATTATAATTCTAGCGCTATTAAACCCAATAAACTTTAGGAAACGATTCAAATAAAAAAAGTAAAAAATTAAAAAGTGTGAGAAAGAATATCAACAATCAATCTATTTAATAAATGGTTAATATTTAATCAATCGTTGGGATCAAATTGTGAGAAATAAATTTGTTAGAGTAGTATTTTAGACACATTTTCCTTAAATTTTTTCAAGATCTACTTTTTCTTTAGCGTTCATAACTTTTAATTTACGATATTATTTCTTCTATTAGAATTACAACATAAAAACAAACATTTTTATTTTTAAAACGAATACAGTATCATTACAAAAAAAAAATTTTTTTTTTCTTTTTTCAGTCAGATCTACCTGTTATTGTGTTTTTATTGTGATTCATTGTTTTTTGAACGCTATTGTGTTTTTGTAAATGAAGAATAAAAAAACATAATGATAAAATATTAGTGTTGTTTAATTTTAGTATGTAAAACACAATTATAACTCAACAACTAATTAATCTAATATATAAATAACAATAAGAAAATGTATAAATATAAAATATAATGATAAAATATCTTATTGTATTTTTTGCTTGTCTTTGTGTTATCCTAGACATAATGAGTTTGAAAAATACATTGGTAAAATAATAATATTATGTACCTCTAATTGTAATTTAAAATTTTGATAGCTTTTTTTATTATGTTTTCTATAGATTAATTTAATTGTTTATGTCGTGATTGTAATATGTCTTGATTTTAAGTTTGCACAATTATTTTTTGAGTGCTTTTTCAAATATCTGAAGTATTATTTGATTTTATTACATTATAACAAAATAAATTTTGTTATTTTAATGATAGAGAATATATATCAATATATGTTCCGCACAATTAAAATAAGTTAAAGTGATAAACATGAAAACATTAAAGTGAAATCCATGAAAAATCATAGTTATTAGTGGACATAAGAAACGATGGGCATGAAATTGCATGCGAGATGCACTTTAGATTTCATTGCCAAAAAAATAATTATATCTTTTAAATCCGCGGCTGTGTACTGAATTTTAAAGGCTACATATCATAATAACAAAATAAGGTTACATAGTCACATAGATATAAAAGAAATTAATATTGTACGATTATCATACTAAATAAATATATTAAAACAAAGGATGCAAAATGCATGTCTTCATCATAAAAATCCCACCTACTTCGTAATCTATATAATGAAAAAGCATTATTTTCTCCTTAATAATATATATAACAATTTGGTTAGGATGAATTGTAAAGTATAACTCACCAGAGCATAAATTACAAGTTTGGATGCGACAAGTTGTTTGATTTTTTATTACTTTAATATTATAATTACATTTTAACATATTTAATTTTTTTATATAATGAAAAAGCATTATTTTCTCCTTAATAATATATATAACAATTTGGGTTTGAGAGAGAGAGAGATGGCCACCGGGATGAGGTGGTGGCTTGGCGGCGAAAGCCGCTATCGGTAGGTTTTAACGTAAATTTTGTTCAGAAATAAGTCGGATCAAATATAAAATGTTTTCGTGTTCATTTTTTTTTTGTATATTTTGAATCGGTCTATGTTTCGACGTAGGTTTTTTTGAAAATGCTTCGAGTCAAATATTATACGTTTTTATTCGACGGTATAAATCAGAATTACTCTATGTTTTGATGCAAATTTTATTGGGAAATGAGTTTGAGCGATTGTAACCGAGCGCCGCTACACGAGCTTTTTATGTACATTTGAGTTGGTCCACATTCTGACATAATTTGTTTAAAAAGAATCAGGTTATATATAATATATTTCCATTCAACGTATAAATTTGAGTTGCTTTACGTTTTGATGTAACTTTAGTTTGAAAAAGAGTCGGGTCGATTGTAGTCTATACTTTTTCACACCGGCGTACGATGCCGGCGCAACGCGTGACGGGTAAAAAAAACTAGTTTGTTTTTTATTTTTAGATACAAATTCGTTTTTCTTTTATAACATTTTATACATAATGTTTTATCAATTTCTAAATGTACCTATTGCGACGTGCATAGTTTGATAGACAGATATCCAATTATGTACTTATTTTTATTTACGTTTTGAGATATAGTTTATTTAAAACCGACTCGAGTCACATATAATATTTTTAATTTCGAAAACGAGTCAAGTCGATTGAAATGTGCTTATCTATTGCTGTGACATTTTAATTATTATCTACGTTTAGAAACCAAACCCCCACAACACGTAAACATAACCCACTAGTGTATAAGAAATGGTACTTCTTTGAATACATATCTCGGATGACTCTTTAGTTTTTCATTTGCATTTAATTTATGCAGTTACAAAAGTAAGCAATTAAATTATTGTAATATAAAGAATAATATAAATTTAATGTTAAAGTAATTTCTTTTCAAAAGAATTGTATTAAGAATAGAGAGAATGAAATCTTTTATCTACTTTCGAATTTAGGTAAAAAGGGAAAAAGATTTGTATGTTAAGAAGAGAGATAATGAATATATAAGTAGATATGGTAATGAGGTAGGGGATTATGTTGATCTTATTGTTATATCTTATTGTAAAATGTGTTTTATATATAGTTTTGTTTTCCTGCGAGTATCATACGTATCATTTCTTATCTTATAAAGTTTAACATTATCTGTTGGGAGTTTTATTAATTGATCTTAAATATATTCTATAATTTGACTTAAAGTATCAAATACTTAATGCTTGGGAGAAGAGTAGAACAATGAGATCTTTTTCATTCCTAAAACAAACACGTGTTGTCTATTTAACTTGTCTTCTACATCCTCATAGCGAAAGTAAAAAAGCAGAAGAAAATTTGCAAACGAACTATTTAACATGATTGCATAAGCTACACATATATAATTTTTGTTAACAGTAATTTTTTTATTTTTAATGATAAATACACCATAGCATGTATCTTATAGGATTTAAACTTTTAACATTTTGGTTGTGCGACACACCACTTATCATCAGGATGTCCCATTAACATAAACAGGGGTGGGCCCAGGGAAATTTTCCTTTGGGGTCGTTTTTTCCAGTTCTTGAGTGTATCTCAACTCAATGTTGGAATTTTCAGTTTAGGTCGAGTGGGGCCATATAAATAAAAGTTGATTGATTTATGTTTGAAAGAATCCCATTAAAGATGTTTTTATTTTAACAATACCATTTGATAATGACGGTATGGGTAGCTTTCTTTTCTAAGAGTATCTCATTCATTAGTAGTCTCTCTTTAATTAGAGGTAACGTTTGATAAAATGGTTAGAGATAATTATGGAATGATAGATTGGTAACTGGTTATTAAAAAATAAATTGGGTTTTAATTAAATAAACTGGCTTAGTAGATTTAATATAAAATAAACTTAATTGGTTATTAGATTTTGGGTCTATTAAATTTAATAAACGAGGGCTCTAAATTTAATTGTTAAGTGGGTTAAAGATTTTTATGAAAATTATTTGGATTTAGGGGTCGTAAAGTTTTATTTTGGGGTTGACATTTAAAAAAGTATGGGTCGAATCGAAAACCATTAAAAAACATTACATATAAGAAAAGTTCTACGGCGTCGGCTGACGCCCCCACTTCCTTACCAAGTCTGCCCATGAATATAAATATTCAACAAAACAACAAACTATACGACAATTGACTGCAACATGATGATCGAAAGGCACAAGGGTGTCAAATGTACACTCAAGATGGTGCTTTTAGGAGAGAGGGAATGGGAGTGTGGGGGAGGGGACGCCAACGCGGTGAGGTACAACAGCCCTCGGCGTGGCACCCCAACACCATCGCCAGTCACTATTTAACGTTTTGCGTCGTTGATTCCTGACGAGTACTCGCCGTGGTTTGGCTTCCAATTTACCCCCTCAACGACTAGTTTTGGTGTAGCAACAGCGTCCCCCGCCAAATATAGGTGCGTAATGTAGTGTGAAATAATAAGGTTTAATTGATGGATTCATGGGTTACTTTCAATCATCCCCTTTGATGGGATGAGTTTAGAGTATCTCCATATTATAGGTTTGATACCTCGTTTACCATTCCCATTCCCATTCCCATTCCCATTCCCATTCCCTTTAACCAACACATATATAGGACGTTCAATATTTACACTCCATCATTAGAACCACAATGCATTATTCTTTGATACTTTCTAGCTACACAGCCCTGCCTTTAGTTCTAATGCACTAGTCTTTGTTACTTTTTCATATTTCATAATACAATCAATGTATCTACAATTCAGGTACATAGCCAAAATTGCTTGAGGCAACTTACAGCCAATTCTAACGTTTTTTAATATAGAAATTAACATTAGAAATTTATGATTTTAATCCAAGAAACAGAATTAACCAAACTTATGAACTAATCATTCATGAAAACAGAGTATTACATGAAAACTAAGTGTCTTAGCTGATAAAATGCGTTTATTATCTTCTCATACTATTCTGTTTTAAGTATAACATTCACCCACATACATCATAACCTCAATATCTGAGAAGTATGGTTGATGAAAACCTACTACTTTCATGTCATTTAAAGATAAAACTTTATGCAAACGTTTGGGAAAAAAGTTGAACGAAAATGAAGTAGAAGTGGTTGGATTTCAATGATAAATGCAACAGGTCGCTTCTGTTACTTTTATGATAGATATTTTTTTCCTATGAGAAGTTGAGAACCTTTTGCTGGTAAACTCCCCCATCAACATCTTATTAACAAATGAAATTAAGAAAATCGTAACTTCCGCTTGTCAGACGGCCTTGATAGAAAACCAAAGAAAGCAAGATTCAAACCTGAGATCTCTGCTCAAACTAAATTAGATGTTTATCAATTGGGGCTAAATATGTTGGGTTGATGGTTGCTTTCGACATGCTTGAGCCGATGAACCCATGCCTTAAAAGACTGGCCTGCAACTAACTAAAAACTGATTTTTTTACTTGCAGTTTAGATGTGCACCGTTTTTGGTATTATAGAACTTGCCCCAATGTTTAAAAGTTCAACATGATTAATTTTATATTTAACACAGCCATTTTTACCAAATGTAGCTTCTGCCTACTCTTTCTTTATTGATTTAGGTATTAAAATAGTTACCCCTTAGACTTAAAGATTTGATGCTTAAGTAGTTAAGTGTACAGAAAATGTCCTTAGACATTTTACATGTACGTTTTTTGATGTCATATTCCTTTTTAAGTTTGATGCTTCCTAATAAATAGTAAGTTTATTTAGTTTCTGAATAAAAACTGTTAAAAAGATTACTACAACATTTAATAAAAGATCCTTACTTTTAGAGTTCGTTTTAGACCCTAGAAAAGATTGACCCGCCAGTTAAGACAATGTTTTTGCCATACCGATACCATAACCTGCATGAAAGGATACGAGACAATCTCATGAGCATAACATATAACGATTTATAAAAAAGCATACCTTATACAAGACCATCACAGTTAGCTGTTACACAAACAAACGTCACAAACCCCATCGATCCCAACTAAAAAAGACCGACTTTTTACCATCTGAGGGAGACAATTTTTCATTTACGCCTTGAAGTTGATCTTTAAGATCTTTATTGTACGTTAGCAAGCGATCATACTTTTCAAAGAAACCTTCTAATGTATCTTTAAGCGCGCTAGAATCAGCCCTTTCTAACTGCACTGCTTGCTCCTTCATCCTACACTCACATTCCAACTTTGTGATCTCTGTTTTCAACCTAGATATATCTTTTCTCATGATTTCCGCCTCATCTGCATTCTTTTTCATGCATTTTTCATAGGCTCGCTTTTGCTTCTTTGCAGCCCCGATGGCCTCTGTAACCATGATAACCTCTTTGATATACTCATGTAGCCTGTCTATCGTCACTAAGAGGATAAGCGAGAAGCCTGCACAAAAAGATATTACCATCATCAACATATCCAAATGAATCTAGTTCTTCTTGAAGATTTACTGATCATATGAACATGAACTGTTCAGCACTCGTGTAATATCATCATCACTCTAAGAACTTAAAATCTATGCAGCAGAAAGCACGAATAGCGCGATATCCACAACAGATGCGATAATTAATTACTTCTTAGGAGTTGGAACTAGATTTTCTTGTGATCTTGAACATATCAATGATCTCCATCCTTCTATAACAATTCAAAACTAATTGCAAAAATTCATTTTAGGGAGATCAAATCTGTATCTAAAATGGTATATGATATCAAATTGATCAATTGTAGAAGCTATAATGCTAATTGCTAAAGTAATCACTGATCAGAACAAACTTTGTAACAAAACCTAAATGAAATACAATCTCAACAACAGCAGATTGAAATGTGTGATCATCAATCAGTTCAAATTCATTCAAATACCTAATCCAATGCAATTGCATCTAATCTTACATTCAAACTAACAAATTACAGATCAATTTCAACACAAAGCAATCGAAGCAATTGATCAGAAAAGGAAAGGGGAAATTACCCATGACACAAGCTTCGAGCATACGGTAAACCAGAACAACGTGATTGGGGGAATCGACGACATCAACGGAGCTACCGACTTCCAATACGATGTAAACATTGTAGATCATGAGTACGAACACGGTAGCGGAGATAGATTTTACTATCAATTGAGCTCTGCCTCTTTTCAATTCATCTAACACCGCAATTAGGCTATGTTGGAATGGAGTTTCGAATGCAAGTAACAGGATTATCATCATTTGGGCGAATGAAACTGTTAGCGATAGGAAGATTATTGTCTGGTGGTCGAATTGAGAGTTTGTTAAAGCCCTAAGATGATCGATCGCCGCCGACATCGCGTTCTCCGGTTCCGATAAGGATGATAATTGGTTCACCGGTGACCGGAGTTCTTGGTTGACCAGAGAGGTCTGATTTTGACTCAAGGGTTACATACCATTTCTGTATGCAGGAACTCAACCCGTGTTCTTTTGGATTTTTGGGAAATTGAAGTTTTTTTCACATGCAAGAACATATTTATAGTCACGTTTTCTCGGTTTTTTTAACTGAATAATCTTTTAAGATAAATTTCAAGTCTGTTTATTGTTATTGTTATTGTCGTATAAATCAAACGCGAAGTTGTTGTTCCAATTATATAAGACGGAACTTTTCATCTCGAAGACTCCCCTATACTCGGCTTTGCTTTTACTGAAGACGTTAATATTATTGATCTTAGCTAAAAGTTCTTCATGTGATGTTGATGATGCGGTCGATCTTTTGCCTTTCCTAGTCAGCCTCTGGGTTTTACATTCTTATTATCGTTGAGATCGATATCAGGAAATTTTGAGCTTCTGAGGACGTGGTGTGGTGACTGGATTAATATGTTTTTGATTTCCCTTTGCTTGTGACATCGGAAAGTGTGCGTCTTGGTTGTAGTAAGTGACAGTTGGAATTGCGGATAATATGCCGAGGTGTCAAATGAGTGAGTTTGTTGAAAAGATGATTGTGAAGTTTGGTTTTTTTGACGAGGCTTTCGGAATTAGATTTTTTTTTTTTGGTCGAGTGAGATGATGAATCATATTGTTTAAAGAAAACAAATAAGAGACTGAATGATATTTCGAGAGTAGATTGGAATAGAAGTAATGTGTAAAAATTTGGTGAGATTGAGTGGTATTCATCTGTTAGTTAATTTAGAAAAACTTAAAGAAAATGCTCTTTATGTAACAGTCCAAAAAGTAGGGATGTGGATTCGGTGGTGTTCGGGTTTTCTCTCCGCGTTGTGACTTTCCAAAGCTCAAAGGTTCTCCCCCGGGGGGGGGGGGTGTTCTTTTAGTTTTTCCCACCCTCTGATCCAATGCCAACTTCGAGCCCTGGAAATGAACCTATGTTGCTAAATTAGTAAAGATAGATTTCCATAAAAAAAAATCCTACTACTATTAAAGAATTTGGAACCATGGGCCTTCTGGTCCAATGATATGTGAGTGATTGTTAAAACTTGTAATCTTTTAAGTTTCAGATTCAAAACTTGATTCAAGAGGATTTTCCTATTGTGGTAGCTTTTCTCTTTGATGAGTCAGACTTATAGCGTCAAAGTCAGTATGAATGGTTAAAATCCCGTCTCAGGAATGCCCACTCGGGTATCGGGGTAGGTCCAAACGTCGTTCAAAAAAAATTTGAATGACTTTTTTACCTTTCAACGGTTGAATATGGATTTATTTCAGAAAAAACTTTATCTTTTACCACTGAATAACAACCCAAGTGATACTAATAAAGATAGATAAAAACATGTCTCTCAATAATCTTGATGGTAAACAGATGTATCAAAAGTAGTTGCAAAATAGAGGATATATGTTCGTCGATAAAAAAAGATAAAAACATAATCAATAGAAAATTAAAAATGAGTATTCTAGGTCAATCGTAATCGTTAACACCTCAATAAAATAAAATACTCTAGTTGCCTCAAAATGACGCATGTCATACGTAGTAACTGATCCTTTATATATAAATCCATATAAATCCTTATTGTCATGTTTGTTTACTTTTTACGATTTCTTGTATGTATATGCTCCTTAAAGCCAACACTATCATGTATAAATGTATAATAAATGATATTTAGCATGGATTATATAACTCATAATCACATTAATTTGTACAATTTTTAAACATACAAAATAGAAATTATAATACCATATAGAATGAATGAGCACTAATATGGCTTTCCAAATTAGAATCCCTCACATGGCAACTAAGGCATATAACCACTCTTAGTTAGCTTCTTTAGGTATGGATTACAGCATTAGTCAACCAAGAATTTAATGTCGCATATACCTAAATGCCAAATGAGATATATGAGAGCATTAAAGGTGAGTTATAAACAAAATAAATCCAAGATGATGCAAACTTCCTAAAGATCTTTCTCCATGTCAAAGGCGATGGCCAACATACGAGCATCACGCAATCGCAGAATCCTCAAACATCATAGGCTCCATCGTTGTCTTAATAATCTAAAAGACTATCACTCTTTAAGGAGGCTAACTAAACGTCTAAACACACTTGCTTTAGGCACTAACATATACTTAAGAAGCAGCATGTAGGAATTCTTAAATATCTCTGAATGCATAATAACCATTCTGAATGTAATGATATCAATGCTGATTAGTATCATCATAAAATCAACCAATTTTATTTTTTTAACTAACCAAGGAAGAATTTATAAATTTATTAAATCCCGATTGTGGAATGTTATTTCCCAAAAAAAAAAAACACCCTTATCTCCTATTAAATGTGAGCATCTGAAAGGCACATATCATTAATGAATATAATGACATGAGTATTATAAAGATTTGGCTTTTGATTCATTTCTTATAAGATTATTCTCTTTTTACTATTTGGATCATCTTTTGTTTCGGTTGTGATTTAAGAACATCTTATTAACTACAAAAACTCATTTAGTACATGTTTCATATTATCGAGAATAACAATATTGCAGATTATGCTAATAGTGTGCCTCTAATCAACATCTTGAAACATGTTAGTTTTGTGACATTCTATCACATTGCTAAGTGTACCATTAAATTTGTGCAATCCTTATACACCATATACATACTTCTAAGTATGTTGGTACTACTTGCTTAAACATGCTTTAATCTCATTTATAAAAAATGGGGAATGTGGAGATCTTTCAGGTATACTCCAAACTTTCACACACTTACTCCTTATACATGTCTTCGAATCTAACACCTATGATGTGTGATCTTAATCTCACCTCACGGTTCATCAGGATGAAAATAGTTGATAGTTATGAACAAAAATATTTAGTTGCTTTTAAAGTTTATTTATAATTTTATCTCTTATATAAAATAAAATTATATCTATTTCATTGGCTTTCAAAAGCGAATGACTATTCAATTACATATTAACTTAATACAATGTTATTACAGAGCTTTAATAAGCCAATCACAAACTTGAAGTGAATTTTCACGTGTAAAAGTTGTTTTCTTATATCAATAGTTCAATTTCCACCTCCACTGCCGCTACCAGACCCAGTTCCAGTTCCTTTACCGGCACCAGCACCAGCACCCACTCCCACACCTATCCCAATGCCTATTCCGACTCCGAACCCTCCCCCTTTTCCACCACCATGACCTACACCAACACCACCACCATGTCCTGATCCTCCACCCAAACCACCACCAGCTCCACCTCCAACACCGCTGCCTACCCCTCCACCAGCTCCAAAGCCACCTCCATGACCAGAACCACCTCCAATTCCACCCCCACCCCCACCACCTCCCCCGCCTCCACCTCCACCTCCACCTCCACCAACACCTCCGGCTCCACCTACTCCTCCACCAGCCCCAAAGCCACTTCCATGACCTGAACCACCTCCAATACCACCACCACCACCACCTCCTCCTCCTCCTCCTCCAGCAACACCTCCAGCACCACCACCTACTCCTCCCCCAGCTCCAAAACCACTCCCATGACCCGAACCACCTCCACCACCACCACCACCACCGCCGCCTCCACCCCCACCTCCTCCACCACCAGCACCCCCACCAACGCCTCTAGCCCCGCCTACTCCTCCCCCAGCACCAAACCCACTACCATGACCAGACCCACCTCCAACGCCACCTCCTCCACCACCTCCAGCTCCTCCACCACCACCAAGTCCTCCACCTCCTCCAGCTCCACCACCAGCTCCAAACCCACCACCATGACCGGACCCACCTCCAACACCTCCTCCTCCACCACCTCCGGCTCCTCCGCCACCACCAAGTCCTCCACCTCCTCCAGCTCCACCACCTACTCCTCCCCCAGCTCCAAACCCACCACCATGACCAACCCCACCTCCTACACCCCTCCCGCCACCTCCTCCAAGACCTCCACCACCTCCACGACCTCTCCCACGGCCTCTCCCCCCACCTAAACCACCACCACGTCCCCCACCACCACCAAACCCACCTCCTCCACCGTATCCTCTCCCACCACGCCCATAATCTCCACGACGACGACCACCACAACCTCTCCTACCACCATACCGACAATCATCATCCCCCCACCGAGTTATTTCACTTTTGTCATCCCCAAGAGCCAATGCACTCAAATGGAAGACAATGGCGAGCCCTAAGAGAATCACACAAACCCATTTTTGAGAGTAACCCATTGAATTTACGATTCACTCACACTTCCCTTTGATGTATTCTTCCAATGGATTGATCCATATTTATACACACACATACTAAAGTAACGCGCAACTTGCAACTTTAGATTAAAACTCACAAGTACACGAAAACCCATTAATGTTGCATGAACATGGGAGGCGTTGAAGCGTTAGTTGGGAAGTTATTATCAAATTTAATTGCTGCTGATTAAGTCAAATAGCGAAAGCTGGATAAAGTTTGTTAAATTTTGATTTCTTTTCTCATATTGGTTTCTTTTTTAGATATTTTCCACCGATTTTGCACATAAGTTATTTTTCAGTACAGTTTCCATATAGAACAGGCCGGATGATATAACTTAGCAAGATAGCAGTTCAAATAATTTAATGTTTTATGGTAATTTATGAAATAATAAATATAAGATAAAATAGTGCTGTAAGTCAATTTTTAAGGTCTTTTTGTTCTTAAATAGAACTTAGTCTGATATGTATAATAATGGACTCAATTATTATTAAGTTTATTAGATGATTACCTATCAATATATGGTTTATATGTTTTTGATATTAAACAAATTGATTTGTTTGGTTAATAATTATTTAAGGTTAAACTTTGAATGCTAACCTTAAATAATTATGAACCAAACAAATCAATTTTAATCTTTAAATCATATATAAGATATTAGTAGAAAATTACTGCTATTCTTGCCCAAGTGTTATTTCTATATTATGTATGACCGTGCCTATCGATTGAACTGGATTCTTCTATGATCTTTGTATATATCTTACTAGGGTATAACCCCGTATATTATACGGGTTGAATAAAAAAAATTCTAAATATTTATTAATGAAGAGTTAGAAACTGTAAAACGTTATTTTGATGTAAGATATAACTGAAATTACGTATGAGTAAGTACATTGATTAATTGATAAAGTATTTTTATTATTTCTAAAACTTTCATTTTAAAAAACTATTGCTTTGATAAAAAATTCATTTTTTTAATTTTTTATCAATATTTTATTGTTTAAAAACTCCAGATTTATTTTGTAAATTTTTTATATAAAACTTTTACCCTATAATAAGAACGATTTTAAAATAATTTCATTACTTAAAAAAGTTTCATTGTTAGAAAAAAAAATCATAGTTTTAGAAAATTTTATTTTTGAAAAAGTGTATTTTTTAATAAAGATACTTAGTTTTCATTTAATGAAAAATATCTTTTTAATATTATTGAATAAAGAAAAACTTAGATTTATAATATAGAGAGAGAAAGAGAAAATTTTGAAAATTAGTTATTTGATATTCTTTTAAATGAAATAAATAGTTTAGGCGGGAAAATAAATGGAAGAGTGAATGTGAGAATGACATGAATGACATGAGTCAAAAAGTATAAAAGATTATTAGGATAGATTTTCATCAACTTTGCGAATCATGATATATGGTTTCTTAGCTAATTTCATCTAGTCTAATATCAAAGACTAAAAGAAAATACATTTTAACTTTTTATTATTTTGATAATATATATAAACTCATATGTAAAGAGGGAATAATGATAATTTATATGCGTTTAACTTGGAGTAGTGAACTTAATATTCTAGTAGTTTTGATATAGTATGGGCGTATGGCCGCGTATGGGTTAAGAGATTTGGTCAACACCGACACCAGATCAGATCACAACACTTCAAAAAGTAGTTCGACCCTCATCAATGTTCCTACTGCTCTGTCATGAACCGGTCCATTTCACTTTGACTTCGCTATTTATTATATTAATACTAAACTAAGTTATTAGCCCGTGTATCACACGGGTTAAAAGTTATAAATATATAATTCAAATATGTAAACAAAAATATTTAAACTCTATCGTTTTTATTTTAAATTGATTATATAAAATAAGGATTTGTGATCATAAGGTCGAAAGGGTTAAATAAGGTTTGAGATGATTTATCACAGATTCAAAATCCTTAGAAATGATTGGTGTGCTTGAGGTAGTTAAAAAAATAAAAACTTCACACTTGTTCAAAAAAAATTAAAATAAAATAAAAAACTTCAATAAGAAATATAGCATGATTTGTGGAAAGTTTGTTAAAGAAAGTTTAGGCGGGAAAGTTTTTGTGATGTGAGATTTGGTGATGACATGTGTCATCACATGTAATCATTTATTAGTATAGATTGATTTATTGTAAAAATAAATAATTTTCACATCTATCATACCAGTGGCACATGCCAACATTTGCGTTGATAACATGACGTCTTGAAAAATGATGATTTATAGCAACAAGACTGTGGCAATTACTCCTATGTGGCAATTACTCCTACGACGACGACTTGGCGTCACCATAGACTATGGCAACGACCTTGGGGGTCTATAGCGATGAATTTTGTCGTCGCCATAAGTCTAGTTTCTTGTAGTGTACATTTGTATTAGACGTAAATATGAGTATTGAGTTTCGGGTAGAAAGAAACTTTTTTCTTAGTACGTTCTTCATTTGTGACGAGACAAACAAAGTATTTGGTAAAAGGTTTTTTAGATAGGTTTGAATATGTAATTGCTGAGTCTTAATTGTGAGCGTTGACATGTTTCAATTATAAATGAATTTCATATGAAAATGATTACACATCAAAACATAGACTAATATTTCATATACAGAAGTTATTTTAAAAGATTATGTTTACTACTAAAAAAAAATTAGATTTTTTAAAGTTATAAAAGAAAAATAATATAGTGAAAAGTAATTGTACTAATCAAAATATTTAGATCAAAATCAATTAAAATATTAAAACCAAAATCAGTTAAAATAAAACAAATTTTCATATTGTAGAAATAAATAATATCACTTCAAAGAGGTAGGCAATAGTTTTTTTTTTTTTTTTTCTTATTTCATATCGTATGGCGACTTCTATTTGTTCTATAAAAAAAAAAGAGATTATTTGAAAAGAAATATTTTTTGAATAGTTAATTGGATCATTGTCGGGGCACTGGCACACCTAATCATTTCCATTACTCGATTGTGAGCCTTGGGACATTAGGCTGGCACTTCTCGAAACAAAAACTCGTACATCAATCTTTCTTTCATTAGTCTCGAAACCTAAACCACCTTCAGGATGAAACTCGCCTAATGGGCTGTCCAACTTGAAACCCCTTTTATTTTGTCAGTTGTCACGGATGATATTTGAATCCAAGACAACCCCTATATAAATAAGTCTTGAGTAGGGATGAGCAAATTTTAGCGAATTTCTGTACCATACCAAACCGGTACCAACCGCACATAATCGGTATTGTTACTGGCATTCATTTTTTTAGGTTTTCAGTATTCAGTACCTTCGAATCGGTACCGAACTAACAAAATTGATATAGCATTCGGTTCACACTTTTACCTATTTTCGATATCAGGATTTTTAGGTACAATACGGGTTCGGTACCGATATGGTACCGATCTCATCCCTAATATTGAGATATCTCCCCTCAACCAATTAGACCGAGAATTTTTGGTGTTTGAAAAGAAATCATTTACTCCTATAATCATATGGTTTCTAACTATAGCAATAATCCATAAGCACTAAGCATTGCCAATGAGCCATATATTAATTGGTTTGGGAGTATGCATCTCATGGCTTTCCAAAATGAAGGTAATGTGTTCGAGTTTCACTTGGTGCATTGTTCTAAGTGAGCCAGTGGTTTTACCACAGTGAGCCTTTGAGTGGTGGACTTTCTGGATTGATGGGCGGGCCAGGTCACCAGCGCTGTCTGTGTTCGAGTGCATGGGTGGCCTTTCGCCAACGTATTTACCCGAGTGACAGGGCTTAAAAAGTATTTGTTGGTCGTTCGAACAAAAAAAAAAAAAAAAAAAAAAAAACAGAAGCACTTAATGTACTAGTCCACTAGTATTGGATGCGACTTGGGATGCTCATTTAAAGCCGGTGACTTATTATGTTCTTCCAATTGTGACTTAATGGGTCAATCCATCCGTTTGTCGGTTGATACATTACACAAAAAAATATAATAATTTTAGTTTATTTAACTACATTTATTCAGATAGTTAGAATTGCAATTGAATCTTCCTACTTTAATATGAGAGTTTTTATGATAGACACATGACATTACCACATTTCATCTCATTAAAATTTTCTCGTTTCTCTTTCCTATTAATATCACAATAATTACTGATAATAAATTAAGAAACATATCTTTTTATTAATATTGTTTTTAAATAAATAAATATTTATAAATAAATTTTTTTCTAAAACATCAAACTTTTTTAAAAATATTAAATATCCTTAAATTAATGTTTTAAAGTAAAATATTTACAAACAAAAATTAATTAAAATTAGGATTTATAATAAAAATGTTTTAAAAAATTAAATTTTTTAAAATGTTTGTTTTGAAATAAATTTTTTAATTTTTATGAAAAAAATAAAAAAAGTTTAAAAATAAAAGATTAAAAACTTAATATCATTGTTTTATTACTTATAGTCATTACTTATACACAATTTTAATCATATTTTATCTTAGAATATCGTTTTATAATTATTAAAATTTTATTATATTTAATATTTTATTTATTCAACCCGTGTAATACACGAGTTTACTAAAGCTAGTTTGTAATATATGTTTGAGTTACTCCGTTAACTTACAAAATCTCAATCATTTGGTAAGTTTATATATATATTTTTTTTTCTGGTAATGGCCGGTTTTGTCTGATCATTGAGGGTCACTAAACAGGTCAAAATTAAAGTCAACATCTAACATTGCTATAACTATTCTGTTGCATTAGTCTGCAATTTCTTGGCCATTCCTGATGAATTATTACTTTGAAATTATAAAAACATATATGTACTTACCTGGCTGAAGAATTACATATATAAGAACTTTAGATTTTAACCTACAGCTCTTAATTGTGAAGATTGATCCCTAACGAAGAACATAGACTGGAAATACAAAGTTTTAAGAAGAAATGCTTGGTTTGAAAAGTTTATAAAATCTCATTCAAGTGTTTATTTTATGTTCTTTTATTGGGAATGGCCGGTTTTGTCTAATCATTGACGTCTATATCTTAGTAGTCCATGTTATTGAACTTGTCAAAACGCAAAGTCTACATCCAACAATGTTATTATTATTCATTGAGTCTACAACTTCTTGGCAATTTCTGATAAATTATGACATTGTTATAAAGAGATGTTGGCCCTCTCGACGTGTTTTAAACCATAGGCATGAGTACTTATCTACAACTTCCCGATCACGATGATCAAGAAAAGTACAGTGAACCTATGGTGTGGATTGGCATCTACATCGGTGTTGCATCATTACTTTGCGTGCTTGCCATGGCTGCAGATCTTTTGCATGGTTTCCGAAACAAAAAGTTATGGTTTCCATGTAAATATTTTTCTCTCAATGCTGCATCTATTACAGTGATAACAGTCACCATGAAACTACCTGTGGATATAAGTAGTGACATGCCAAGATACATGGACCAAGTAACAAAACTAGGAAGTTTAGCTTTCATGTGTATAATGATGGCTAACTTTATGCCTTCTTTGGCAGCCATGGACAACAAGACACTACTTGCAAACATCATAGGTTTGTCCATCCTTGTTATCACCATGATTGTAAATATTTTCATCGAGATAAATACTGGTGTTATCAGGCCTATGGGTGTCAACAGATACTTTCTTGATTGTGTTATGATTGCTGGCATCTATACGGCTACAAACTTTTTGTTACTAATAATACTGATTTCTTCATCGCTAACAATTCCAATATCTAAAGAAATTTTAGAAGTGAAGTATCAAACCGCAAACAAAACTTCTTTAACCGATCAACATCTACAACACACCCAAATTTCTATAGTTGAGAAACTAAGGCAACATGTAAGAAGATATTGGGTCATGGCAGAAACTGGTAGTCCTCAATTTGTGATGGCCACCAATCCATTATCCACCTCTTCCGGAGTAATTTGTGTTGTTGTTTTAGGCCTCAACACAATTATAGTACTGGAAATTCCGTTTAGAGATCCACGTGTTGCAATGTATGCATCAGTGTACAAGAAGTCATTATATTTCATTGTCGTAATACAGTTCATTGGGGTTGTGGTGGGTACCATTGCTCCAATATTTAGATGTTTTTCGGTGTTGAGCTTCAAGTTGGTCACCAAATGGAACATGACTCATTTGATGGTTTTTAAAGTAGAGAAGTATTGGACCCAAAAGTTGTGTGAGTGGAAACAAAGTCCAATACATTTTCTATCAAGCAGTAGATCAAGAAATCTTGTCTATAATTTAAAAAGTGTCATTATAAGCCTTTGTATTAGACTTCAAAAGGTAGTTGTGATTTTGTGCAAAGTGATATCGCTCGTCCCAACGATCATTCCGATATTTGTTGTCTACTGTTTATACTGTTGGAAGTTACTGTATGCAAGGTTTGCTACTCCACCTGTAGCCTCTACTAGCGATGAGATAGATGAAGACCTTAGCAATTATGTTTTACAGATTCATGATGAGATGGAGCTTGCTAAAAGAACAGTGAAACGCATTTCAAACTCTATGAATTCGTTCATCTTAAATGCTGAGAAGGAACAAAACAAGGATCTTTTAGAGCTTCTAAATAAATCTACTGGATTCGAAGGAGTAGTGAACTTTGACATTGATCTTGTTCAGCCGTTGCTTACTAATGAACTTGTTAACACTTGGAGCTTACCAGTAGTAACCTTAACATGCATTGCAGTTGCTCTCCCAAATATCCGTAAGGACGCAACTAAAAGCTTGTTAAGAAGTGTCGGTGAAGGTCTTTCATACACCCAACTCGTGGAAGAAAGCCTCAATCGTGAAAATGAATATGTAAAGATTCGAAAGGCTGCTATAATCTTATGGAATGAGTGCGAACACAAATGCAAGTGGTTGGACGAGGCCTTAGAAAAAGATGCGTTTGGAGGGAAAACAGCAACAGATATTCTTAAATGGTTTTCCGATAAAGCTAAAGAAGTTATAAAAGAAATCATAGGAGGTTCCAATGGAGAAATGGTGGAGAACGCTCCCACGGAGTTGATCACCGCCAATTCAATGTACCGAATTGTAGAAACGATCTTGCTTAGAGATGAAAGCAACACAGAACAAATTAATGAAGAACAATTGTTTGCCCTTTTACATGGCATGATTGCAGACATATTGTGTGCTTGCTTTACTAATATACCGCGAGTCATAACAGTCAAATGCCACGAACCAGTGATAGAGAAAAGAGAGGCAAGTGTCAAGGCTGCAGCCAAGCTTCTAGGTAAGACTAGAAAGATAATAGAAAGACTTGAGATGTGTGAACTACCAAGCATGGACCCAGGTAAGATGGCATATATTGATGACTGGCGACTTTATTTGAAGCAAATAGTGCCTTAAGTCTCCAGTTGAAATCATTTGTCGAAGGTGATGTAGGTGGAAGAACTCAACAGCTACAACATCAGAAGGCATCTTAGTGACTATCTTGTGGTGAGAATTTATATATTATTTCCTTCTGTTTTTATTTTCTTTTCAAGTTCTATGTATGAAACTTCAAAATGGTTTTCATGTAAATATGCCTATTTGTAAATACAATTGCTAGTATTCCAAATTGATCTTGTTACCGTCCTCATGTAATTAACTAATAATACTGTCTAATGAGGTTTAAGAGCTTTATGACCCTGGTGTATGGGTGTCTCACTTATACTCTGAATGAGGATCAGTTGTCCTTCAACTTAAAACTACAAATCAAATTAACAATTTTCCAAGTCAAGCTAACTTTTATAAATTTATTGTTTCACTGTGACAAAGAACAAGGGACATGGTTGTTTGTTTCATATTTATCATTTTATTTGTCAAGCAATGACAAGAACTAATATTTGTATTTTACAGCTGCAGGGTTGGTTTAATGGTAATCACCAAGTCATATATGGTAATCTATAACAAGGAATTTATGTTTTTGAACATGTTTCTCTTGTGTCACTTCCTATCTCTCTCATCTTTGTTTCTCAACCACTGAAGATTGTCACATACAATATGTGTAATACTTTGGTGTATGGTACAAGTCTAAAATACATACAATACAGCTTGTAATACAATGCTAGCTGGTGACATAAATTTTGAACACTAAAATTAGGAGTGGTGATCTCAACATTGTGGTGTTGGTGGTGGTGTGGAGGGGGAAAGAGAACACCCCTATTAAATATACTCCAATAATATAAAATAATTTTAAAACGTAAAACACGATAATTAATACAGAGAAAAAATAATGTAAAATATTTGACATAATAAACTGATATTTGACACCCTCCCCTATGACACAAAAAAACGAGGTCCGAAGTTCTAGCAGCTCGGCCGCTTCCATAGAACAATATCGTGGCAACATAGATCTAAGTGAAGTGGTCATATTGGATCCTTGGGAACATCACAAGTACGACCGACATCTATTTATTTAAATGAGAATGTCGTGTCATCCAGCGAATGAACATATAAGACACAATAAGCTGACGTATTTGACACAATAAGCTGACATATTTGACACAATAACCAAAATGCCATACTTTTTAAAATAATAGAAGGATACGTGTCAAACTCACAATTCTTTTTAGACTTTTTGGATTAAACATCATTTTTACTATAACCCTACCCTAATTTTAATAACTAGACAAGCTATTAATTTATAGAAACTTTATAACCTTTATAAATTTTGTAAAACTTTGCGTTATAATTGTTTATTTTAATTTAATAATTAAAACCTCATAATTTATGATTTAATTCTATAAAATTACAAATTTATTTTATAATTTATAAAATTATCATAATTTGAATGAATGATAAAATTCAATATAATTAAACATAAATATTTTAAAAAGATTAAATAACAAATTTATTAAATGAATGATCCAAACGGATTCAGGTGTCAACAAATGCTTATAACCATCCAATGAATATGATTTTGAATTGAACCATATAAAGATTATGAAATCTTGTTTGGCATGTCCTTTCTCAAACAATGCTTCCATGATAACGTGACATGCGACCAAATGGTAATGTGGCATAATTAAATGAAGATGTGGCGCGCCGACGTATAGTCAAATAGTACTTATAAATTATAATATCATATCAGAACACTTGTTAGAAGGCCCAGGAGGTTTTACTTCGATAGAACTCTAACACTCAATTCAATCGGTTATCAATATATCTTCAAATATTAGTGTACTAACTTTAGTAAATCCGTGTATTACACGTATTGAATAAAAAATAATAAATAGAATATAAATTTATTAATTACGACATGATATTTTAATATAAGATATGACTGAAATTTTTTTTTATTATAAATAGAAAGAAAATTTCGTTTCAAGAAAACGTTTTAAAATAATATCATTTAAAATTTTTCTTATTCTAAATCTCAATTTTAGTAATTTTTGTTTATAATAATTTTACTTTTTTAAAAACCTTAATTTTAAAATATTTTGTATTTTTAAAAAAATTAATAATATTTCTTTAGAAATAGCATTAATAAAAAGATATGTTTTTAATTTAATAGTTTTCTTAATATAAATTAAATAATATTATTAGTTATTAATGTGGTTATTTAATAGGAGATAGAAACGAGAAATATTTGGTATAACATTAATAAAAAATATATTTTTTAATTTAGTAAAACACTATTTAATTTTAAAAAAATTAATAATATTATTAGTTATTAATATGATTATTCAATATGAGAGAAAAACAGAAAAATTTTACTGAGAAGAAATATGATATTTTTACGTGTTTCTACTAGTTATTTTTTTTATTAGAGTATGAAGATGAAGATGGATATTTGTAAAATTGAAGGAGAGTAGAGAGAAAGTAAAAGCCTATTTTTAAGAGAAGAAACTTAACCTCCTATTTTTAGAAGGAGAAACCTCCTTTCATTAAGAGTCAACCAAGAGATGTAACCCTCATAGACCTTTCATACTTAGATCTGTCAACTTATATTGAGCCCTTTTAGACGAGTACATGCAGTTTTCCCGTTATACTTGCGCCAGGTTCAAGACGTGATATTCCAATTTATTTATACATAATACCTATTTGGATTCAAAATAACGTTAGTTACGTTACTCTAGTTTAGTTTTTTTAAAACAGTTTGCTTGGAGAATCTTACCAAATAAATAAATAAATGATATATATATATATATATATATATATATATATATATATATATATATATATATATATATATATATATATATATATATCCTTACTCTAATAAAAGAGTATATAACAGTGACACTTGTCAACACCATATTCATTCTCAACAATTTTTTTTCGCTTCTCTCTCCTATTTAATAATCACATTAATTACTAACAATAGTATTTAATATTTTTAGATTAAAATAATTTCTTAATAAATTAAGAAAAATATCTTTTTACTAATGTTATTTTCAAGGAAATAATTTTTTATAAAATTAGAAAAAAAAATTTAGAACGTCAAACTTTTTTAAAAATACAAAATATTTTATAATTGGTGTTTTTAAAAAGTAAATTTTAAATAAACAAAAAATAATCAAAATTAAGAGTTACAATAATAAAGTTTTTAAGTATGATATTTTTTAAAACGTTTTGTGTTGAAATAAAACTTTTATTTTATTTATTATAAGAAAGATTTCAATCATATCTTATTTTATAATATCGATTTATAAATTATAAATTTTTATTCTATTTAATATTTTTTATTAAACCCGTGTAAAGCACGGGTTTACTAAAGCTAGTATATATATATATACACGTATATAATATTAGTCGTTTTAGATCGAGTCTAAGAAAAAAGGAATATATGGCGTACTTAAAAATGCTTAAACAAATGCGACCTCTTTGTCTCACATGTTTGAATTTAACTTTAGTTCAAACTAACACAATTGCTTTGGTTCACCTAATTTGAGCCTTCATGTCTTTTCATAAGGGCGACAAAGGGATCATCAATTACAAGTTTTTCTTCTTTCTTTGTTCGGTTCGTCTTGATGTACCTTGGTTACATTAAGTTAACAAACCGAGATCACAACCAGGACTAGGCTATAATTGTTTTTTACATATATTAGTCTAATATTTATTTACTTTTTTCTTAAAATGATATTTTATCGTTCGTTATTTGTGTTACATTTATGTTATTAATTTTTATGTAACAAGACGTCATCGTGAACATCTTGTCCGTCCACAGTTAGCCACCATCCTACTTTCCAAACACTCCCTTGTGTGACAATTTTTTTTAACATTGTTTCCTTCCAACAACATCTTCTGAATTTTACTTAAGATACAAATTGTGACTTTTGACAATAACTTTAATCATTGTTAGGAATTGCAACTGTTTGATTTGATCAGTTACTTATAAAATCTTAATCAAGTGTTATTTTATATTCATTACTTATTTTTTAACAGCAAAAAAGTTATATATTGTTTTTTTGTTAATGGCAGGTTTTGTCTAATCATTGATGCTCTAGGTCTTACTGGTCCAGGTTATTGAACTTCTCAAAACACAAAGTTTACATCCAACAATGTTATTATTATTCAATTCTTGAATTGATTTAGCAACTTCTTGGCAATTTCCGATAAATTATGACATTGCTATAAAGAGATGCTTGCCTTCTCCACATGTTTCAAACCATTGGCATCAAATTTCCAAACATGACCAGTCCTTATGTGCAGCTTTCCGATTACGATGAGCAAGAAAAGTATAGTGAACCTATGGTGTGGATTGGGGTCTATGTTGCAATAGCATCATTACTATGCACCTTTGTCATGACAATGGATTTGTTACATGGTTTTCAAAATAAGAAATTATGGTTTCCATGTAAATATTTTTCTCTCAATGCTGCATCTATTACAGTGATAACAGTCGCCATGAAACTACCTGTGGATTTAAGTAGTGACATGCCATGTTACATGGACCAAGCAGCCAAACTAGGAAGTTTGGCCTTCATGTGTACGATGATGGCTAACTTCACGCCTTCTTTGGCAGCTATGGACAACAAGACACTGCTTGCAAATCTCGTAGGTTTGTCCATTCTTGTTATCACCATGATTGTAAATATTTTTATTGAGATAACTACGGGCGTCATCAAGACAATGAGTGTCAATGATTACTTTATTGACTGTGTTATGATCGCATGCATCTATACGGCTATGAACCTGTTGCTGCTAATAATAGTGATTTCTTTATCCCTAACAATTCCAATCTCAAAAGAAATTATAGAAGTCAAGTATCAAACCACAAACAAAACTTCTTTTGCCAAGCAACATCTACAACATACCCAAATTTCTATAGTTGAGAAACTAAGGAATCATGTAAGAAGATATTGGGTCATGGCAGAAACCGGTAGTCCTCAATTTGTGATGGCTAGCAATCCGTTATCCACTGCTTCTGGAGTAATTTGTGTAATTGTTTTGGGCCTCAACTTAGTGGTGGTGCTTGAACTTTTTCTTAGAGATCCAGATGGATGTGTGTATGAATCTGTGTACAAAAAGTCATTATTTTTCATTGTCATAATACAATTCATTGGGGTCATGGTGGGTACCATTGCTCCAATATTTCGATGTTTTTCGGTATTGAGCTTCAAGTTGGTCACCAAATGGAACATGACTCATTTGATGGTTTTTAAAATAGAGAAGTATTGGACCCAAAAGTTGTGTGAGTGGAAACAAAGTCCAATAAATTTTCTATCAAGTAGTAGATCAAGAAATCTTGTCTGTAATTTAAAAAGTGTCATTATAAGCCTTTGTATTATACTTCAAAAAGTAGTTGTCATTTTGTGCAAAGTGATATCGCTCGTCCCAACCATCATTCCGATATTTGTTGTCTACTGTTTATATTGTTGGAAGTTACTGTATGCAAGGTTTGCTACTCCACCTGTAGCCTCTACTAGCGATGAGATAGACGAAGACCTTAGCAATTATGTTTTACAGATTCATGATGAGATGGAGCTTGCTAAAAGAACAGTGAAGCGCATTTCAAACTCTATGAATTCGTTCATCGTAAATGCTGAGAAGGAACAAAACAAGGATCTTTTAGAGCTTCTAAATAAATCTACTGGATTCGAAGGAGTAGTGAACTTTGACATCGATCTTGTTCAACCGTTGCTTACTGATGAACTTGTTAACACTTGGAGCTTACCAATAGTAACCTTAACATGCATTGCAGTTGCTCTCCCAAATATCCGTAAGGACGCAACTAAAAGCTTGTTAAGAAGTGTTGGTGAAGGTCTTTCATACACCCAACTGGTGGAAGAAAGCCTCAATCGTGAAAATGAATATGAAAAGATTCGAAAGGCTGCTATAATCTTATGGAATGAGTGCGAACACAAATGCAAGTGGTTGGATGAGGCTTTAGAAAAAGATGCGTTTGGAGGGAAAACAGCAACAGATATTCTTAAATGGTTTTCCGATAAAGCTAAAGAAGTTATAAAAGAAATCATAGGAGGTACCAATGGAGAAATGGTGGAGAACGCTCCCACGGAGTTGATCACCGCCAATTCAATGTACCGAATTGTAGAAACGATCTTGCTTAGAGATGAAGGCAACACAGAACAAATTAACGAAGAACAATTGTTTGCTCTTTTACATGGCATGATTGCAGACATATTGTGTGCTTGCTTTACTAATATACCGCGAGTCATAACAGTCAAATGCCATGAACCCGTGATAGAAAAAAGAGAGGCAAGTGTCAAGGCTGCAGCCAAGCTTCTAGGTAAGACTAGAAAGATTATAGAAAGACTTGAGATGTGTGAACTACCAAGCATGGACCCGGATAAGATGGCATATATTGATGACTGGCGACTTTATTTGAAGCAATTAGTCCCTTGAGTCTCCGGTTGAATTCATTATTTTGCTCATTTATCGAAGGTAATGTGGGTGGAAGAACTCAATATCTCCAGGATTGTGCATAATATACTTTGAACTCAATATCAAAGGTAATCTTAGTGACTCTCTTGTACTGAGAAGTTATATACTTTTCTTTCTGTTTTCATTTTATTTCAAGAAGTTCTATGTATAAACTTCTAAATAGCTTTCATGTAAATATGCATGCTTTGTATATGCGGTTGCTAATTTTTTTTTTGTTCATACTAATATAGAAACATTGGGCCCCATCCAAAGTATAACAAAATCCTTTTAAAGGCCGCTCACTTTCTAAATTCAATCCAAATTATAAGTTGAAAACTTTTCTAAGTTGGTTATGGCGCGCAATCACAATTCCGAATAGTATTCTCCGATCGCAATTGCGAAAATCGTTGTCATTTGAAATAACAACAGGTTTTCAGTTAAAATTTCAGTGTTGACATTCGAAACAAGATGTTTGGTTGTTCTCGGTTCCCCTAATCCCTTCATAATTGATTTATTACATTACACTTAAGTTAATATCATAACAAAACTTTACATTCATATATTGGTGTTTTACCACTAAATGTCTTGATGGTCATCGTTTCTTATCGTTACTATACAAATACATGCTTTTTGATATAATGAATTTTTTTGACCTGGCCCGTTTTTAGCTTGACCCATTCTAACATGACCGGTTCGACATTTTTGGCCTCTTCTGAGAAAAACTCCTGTATCTGTCACTGTACATAAACAACACACACCCATGAAATATCTACTGCTTAAACACTTCTTGCACTCTAGTTTATTATTTGCAGAACACACATATAATAAAGACTTTTGCAAAGAAAAAACTACCAACTATCCCACTACCCATGACACTACTAAAAAATAAAAGCATGTGACTAAATTAAACATATTGTTGACCTATACCCATTGACCCGATCAACTGTAGGGTTACTTCAATGGTAATATCCAAGTCATTTAAGGTAATCTATAACAAGGGATTTATGCTTTTGATTCTGTTTCTCTTGTGTCACTTCCTATCTCTTTCATCTTTGTTTCACAATATGTGTAATACTTTGGTGTATGATACAAGTCTAAAATACATACAGTAAAACTTGTAATACAAGCCTACAATGATGGTAACATAAATATTGAACATAAAAGTTAGGAATGGAAATCTCAACATAGGGGTGATCTATCTTTTACTCTCTTTTTTTTTTCTTTTTCTTTTTTCTTTTTTTGTTTTGGTGTGTGTGTGTGTGGGTGGGGGGGATATGGTCCAATAATATAAAGACTCTACCACGATTTTGTGGGCCATTCAGATGTCAACCACGAGTCGAGTGGGTGACGGCGTATGATCAATGATATGTAATGTGGAAAAACATCACATATCAAACTCTACAAATTCCTTCATCTTAAAGACTAAGAGCGAAAAAAACAATGATCTTTAAAAGCTTAATTCATCCTATTGCACCCCTCTTGACCTTGATGCAGGCAGAATAATTCACCATCTGTCGAATTTGTCCTTCATAACGCGTCTTATTGACTAACATTTTGTGAGGATCTTTATCCTATTTTTTTACGCAAGTTTACATATGGTCGTATGGAACTTGTCTTTCATCTAACTCAAATGTGATAGCATGCACGTTCACGTGTAGTTGAATCAAATTGACCCAAACTTGACCAGTCATGTGTGACCCATGGTTATTATCAGATTGTACCAACGGCTAGAGGGTTTAAATTGCTAAAGTTTTGTTACAACTTAAAGCTTTGTTGTTAGAAGGCTTGATGGCCTCTAGGAGTTCATTGTTTGGCCTTTTTCCTACATCTGAGCTTTTTCCCTAGACCTGAGGCTTTTTAGTCCACTTTCACACCACCAAAACATAAGGCACTCATTGCTTCACCCCCAATATATAATTGTTGGTAGAGAGGAATCGATACACAGATTTATGATAGGATGAATTGCATAGAATTTGATCTTGTAAGTATGATTCATCATATGACAAATAAAGGGTTTACATGGTATTTATACATACAAACTTGGCGGGTTATCCACGGGTTCTAACCAGGTTACTTAACCACCAAGAAATTAACTAACATAACTAACTTATCTATACTAAACATAATTATACAATTGTCACACTAAACTTATAATAACATATAAATACACTAGTTTAATTTAACCTTCAACAATAATGGATTTGAATTCCTTATATACATTCAAACTGAACAGAACTTACATATAACATCCTGAGGCAAGGCTATTTTTTTTTTATTTCAAGTTTGCTTCCAACAAAATCTTCAAACTTTTGGTAAGGATATATAAATGCAACTGTAGAAGATGAGTTTAAATAAAATTTAGTTGTTTATTTTATATTGTTTCCTTGGTGATGGCCGGCTTTGTATATTCATAAGTAACTGTCTAAGTCTAAGTAGTCCAAATCATGGAACTGATCAAAACTCAAAAGTCTACATCCAACAATGATATGATTATTAAGTTGCATCAAGTCTGCAACTTCTTAGCAATTTCTTGTAAATTATGACTTTGTTATAAAAAGATTCTTGCCTTCTCCACATGTAGGCACCAAATTTCCAAACATGAGTACTTATCTACCAATTATGGATCATGATGATCAAGAAAAGTATAGTGAACCTATGGTGTGGATTGGGATCTACGTTGCAGTAGCATCATTACTTTGCATCCTTGCTATGGCAGCGGATTTGTTGCATGGTTTCAAAAATAGAAAATTATGGTTTCCAAGTAAATATTTTTCTCTGAATGCTGCATCTATCACAGTGATAACAGTCGCCATGAAACTACCACTGGATCTAAGTAGTGACATGCCAAGGTACATCGACCAAGCAGCCAAAGTAGGAAGTATGGCTTTCATGTGCACGATGATGGCGAACTTTATGCCTTCTTTGGCGGGCGATGGACAACAAGACACTGCTTGCAAATGTCATAGGTTGGTCCATTCTCGTCATCACCTTGAATGTAAATATTCTTATTGATATATATACCGGTGTTATCAGGCATATCAATTTTAGTATCGTAAGGATCTATAGTTTTGCTTTTCACTTTGTTATGGTCGCATATATCTATACCGCTATGAACCTCTTGTTACTAATAATAATGATATCTTCATCCCTAACTATTCCAACCTCTTAAGGAAATTTTAGAAGTGAAGTATCAAACCACAAACAAAACTTCTTTAAATGACCAACATCTACAAGATACCCAAATGTCTATAGTTGAGAAACTAAGGCAACATGTGAGAAAATATTGGGTCATGGCGGAAACTGGAAGTCCTCAGTTTGTGATGGCTTGCAATCCGTTATCCACTGCTTCTGGAGTAATTTGTGTATTTGTATTACTCCTGAACTCACTAATGGTGATCATAATTCCATTTGGGAAAGAAGCGGTACATAGTACTTCAGTGTACAAGTGGTCAATACTTTTCATTGTCAGAACACAGTCCATCGGAGTCTTGGTGGGTACCATTGCTCCATTATTTAGATGTTTTTCTGTTTTGAGCTTCAAGTTTGTCACTAAATGGAACAAGAATCATTTAAAGCTTTTTGAAGTAGAAAGTTACTGGACTCAAAAGTTGTGTGAATGGAAACAAAGTCCTATATATTTTCTATCAAGCAGTAGATCAAGAACTCTCATATATAAATCAAAAGGCATGATTATAAGCCTTTGCATTATAATTCAAAAGGTGATTGTTATTTGTGCAAAGTGATATCGCTTATCCCAATAATAATTCCAACATCTATTGTGTACTGTTTATGTTATTGGAAGTCATTGAAGGCAAGGTTGGTTACTTCACCCGTCATCTCTAGAACTAACAACACAAACAAAGACATTAGCAATTATGTTTTACAAATTCAAGATGAGGTGGAACTTGTCGAGAAAATACTAACGCGCATATCAAACTCTATGAATGCCTTCATCTTAAAGGCTGAGAAGGAACAAAGCAAGAACCTTCTAGAGCTTCTTGAGAAATCAACTGGATTCAATGGAGTAGTGAACTTTGACACCAATGATGTTCAGCCTTTGCTTTTAGTTAAACTTGTTAATACATGGAGCTTACCAATAGTAACCTTAACATGCATCGCGGTTGCTCTCCCGAATATCCATAAGGACTCAACTAAGAGCTTGTTAAGAAGTGTCTGTGAAGGTCTTTCATACACCCATCTTGTGGAAGAAAGCCTCAATCATGAAAATGCGTATGTAAAGATTCGAAAGGCCACTATAATCTTATGGAATGAGTTCGAACACAAATGCAAGTGGTTGGACAAGGCTCTAGAAAAAGATGCTTTTAGAGGGAAAACAACAAGAGAGATTCTTAAATGGTTTTCTAATAAAGCTAAAGAAATTGTAAAAGAAATCACAGAAGGTACCGGTGGAGAAATGGTGGAGAACACTCCCACAGAGTTGATTGCTGCCAATTCAATGTACCGACTTGCGGAAACAATCTTGCTTAGAGATGAAGGCAACACAGAACAAATTAATGAAGAACAATTGTTTGCCCTTTTAAATGGCATGATTGCAGACATATTGTCTGCTTGCTTTACTAATATACCGCGAGTCATAACAGTCAACTGCCATGAACCAGTGATAGAGAAAAGAGAGGCAAGTGTCAAGGCTGCAGCCAAGCTTCTTGGTAGGACTACAAAGATAATAGAAAAACTTGATACACTTGAACTACCAAGCATGGACCCTGATAAGATGCCATATATTGATGAGTGGCGTTCTTATTTGAAGCAATCAATCCCTTAAGGCCACTAGCTTAATTCATTCTCTTCGAGCCTTTCTTGAGGGTGATGCAGACGGAATTCCAGAAGATTCAACAGCCACTAGATTGTCCATCAAAAGATATTTAACGACTATCTTTCAGTGAGAATTTGTATTTTGTTTCTTTCTTCTGTTTTTCCTATTTTGTTTAGTAGTTCTATGTATGACTCTTCAAATGGCTTTCATGTAAATCTGCATGCTTTGTATATATGATTGCTAATACTTTTTGTCCATATCAATCTCCTTACCTATCCTCATGTGAATTAGTCATGAAACGTTTAATGAGGTTTAAGAGTTTTATAACCTTGGTGTATGGATGCCTCCCATATATTCTAAATGACTATCAGTTGTCCCTTAAACTTGAACTAAAAAAAACAATTAAAACTTATAATTTATTGTTTCACTATAACAAAGAACTTATTGGTTCACAGGAAAAGTCCTATAAGAGAAAAAAAACACATGGTCTTTTCTTTCTAGTTTATCATTCAGTTTGTCTAGCAACAACAAGAACTAATAGTCTGTAGTTTACAACTGTAGGGTTGGTTTAATTAATGGTAATCTATAACAAGAGATTTATATATAATTGATTCCACATGATGGTGTCAATTTTGATCTTGTTATCTATGGTAATCTATAAAGGAAACCATTCTATAAAGATTAGCATATGGTACTTACAATGTGTGTAGTTAGCCTTTCTTTCTTCCCCTACAACTCCAATGCAGAATGATACTTCTCATACCTGTATCAAAGCCCACAAAATGACTATAAATTTCTTATAGCTTAAACTATTCCTATGTGGACATATGATCGAACAACTTGTGTGCCCAAAACTTGAAACGATCGATGTGCCTAGAAACAATTTATCATCAATATCTCTTTAAATTTACAAGAATTTGCTAAAATCCCTTTTCAAGCAATATCAAAAGTTATAGTTACCTGAGCATAACGTCTTGGATAGAACGATTTCTAAGAAAAATTGATGTGGGACTCAGTTGCATTCTTCTTTCATAGCCTGTTTTAGATCAACAAATTCAAAGCAAATTCGCTTTCAATCCATGATTAGCGACAACAAATGAAATCAAGTTCTAATATAACATAAATTAAATTGCATACCAAGTCTGATTAAGAAAAATCGAGGGGCGGAATCAAATGGAGTTAACCATGGCGGTTCGTTGGGAATCAAAACTTGAATGGTTATTCTTAAATTGGTTAAGTTATTCACGAATAAAGTTGTTTAAATATTTAGAAGCTAGGAGCTCGATTGGAAAAAACTCGTTAAAAAATAATTCGTTTACATTACTTTACAAGCCGAGCCGATTTGGATCTAATTGTTTTGAAAACCAAGCCAGTTTGGCTCTCCTCGTCTGAACTCGAGCGGGCTCAATTTTTGCTCGAATTATTTATTTTTATATATGTATATGTAGGGTAGGGTTATCTTAAGAACCATCTTTTTTTATAAAAACTCTAGGAACCAATATGAGTCACACAATAAGACACATGCAAGTCACATGTCAAATCCATTTTTTTTTTTAAATGTTCATAACTTTTTTTTACAACATTATTTTTTCAAAAAAATTGCACCATTAATTCCAGTATTATTTTATTTCTAACGCGTACCATATTGATATACTTTTTTAAAAAAATCGTTCATCCGTTATTTACACATGTGTAAATTACTCATTACACATGTGTAAATTAGTCATTACACATGTGTAAATCCTGTTTTACACATACGTATTTTCAGGTGATATGTGTAAAATGACGTTTATAAAAAAACGAGTTTTTTTTATTTTTTATAAATTTTTTTATTTTTTTATGAAAGAGGGAAACAAAAGAAACATTTTTGTCATTTTACTTTTTTTATTTTTTGTTACTTTTTGTTTTATAAATTTTTTTATTCTGTTATCATTATTTACCATTTCGCCATTGAAAATGTGTGGCTCACATTGGTTCCTAGAGTTCTCACAAAATAAGTAAGTTCTCATTTGAACCCTCCCATGTATATGTGTATATATATATATAATTGTTTTTAAGTGACGAATGCTTTTAGTTAGTCTACTCATCATTTTTTATAATAACAATGATTATATAAATTATAAGTTATACCATAATTCTAGCCAAAATACTCAATAATATATATTGTTTACTTGTCAAAACCGGGATACAGATGTTCAAATAGTGACTTGAATTTCGTTCGAAAAATCCAGCTCTAATTCGACTAGTGAGCCAGCTCTGCTCAGTTCATTATAAACCAAGTTGTATAAGCGCGGCTTGTTTACAAACTGAGCCAGCTCATTTATAAACCAAGCTGAGACGCCTCGACTCGTGAACAATCCTATTCACGAACAATAAGTATGCATAATTGCACACATCTAAAATGCAAAAGTTTAGGTTATTATTTACATGTTTAAACGTGTAAAGCTTTAAAGCCTTTTCAGTGTGAAGTTTTAAAAATGTTGTACTTTAATACGAAAAACCCATATTCAGTTCCTACGGTTGAGGAGTGAATTTATATACAGGAAAATTCTTAAAATATCCCTTTGATCATATTTTTTTCTCAAAATGTTTATTTAATCAAATAATCCTTAAAAATGTTCTCCACCCAACATAGTCGTCTCTGACCATATAAGAGTATCGTCCGAACCCAAGATGAGCGGCTCAAATAAAAACATGTATCTAAATAGAGTCGTTATGATTGACCTATTTTTGTTCGTCCGAACAAACTTACAGTTGTCCGAACAAACTTATGGTCGTCCAAACAAACTTACAGTTGTCCGAACGAACTTGCAGTCCGAACTTTCGTAAGTTCGTCCGAGCAAACTTACGGTCATCCGAACCTTCGTAAGTTTGTCCGAACCTTGATAACGATCCTATTTAGACACATGGCTTCATCTAAACCGTTCATCATGGGTTCGAACGAACCTGTTTTACGATCGAGACACCCGTGTTAGGGTGGGAAAAGTTTGGAGAATAAACTGGTGAAAGGAACATTTTGAGAGAAAAGAATAATCATATGGACATTTGCGAGAAGAAAAATGTTGTTAGAGAAAAAAAATAACGAACTATCGTAGGAAAATTGCCTTTACAGCCTTACAGGTACCCTTATTTTCAATTTTTATAACACTTCAATAAAAATCATTATATACGTTAACTCTTATTTAAAAATGAAAAGCAATATATAAGAATGTATGGATTAAAATTCAGTTACTGTAACGAATTTAAGTTATTATATTCTAGTATAACGTAATAAAGAAAAACATAGTTTTTTTTTGTTTATAACAAATTACATTATTTGTTTTTCTGGAATTGAACTGCTTTTGCAATATCCACATAATTTGAAGCATTAGAACATTCACAGCTCGTTCCTTAAAAATATGTGAGTGAAATCCTTATATTATATAGAATTGTTTTAAGTGATTGTGAGTGGGAAATAAGGATATGTTACTGTTCAATATGTAAATTTGAGCAAATACTATTTAACTTTTATTATTTTTTTAATATTTTTAAAAATGATTGTGAGTGGAGGAGAAAGAAAAAATTATGATAAAGATATAAAAAATATTATTTAATTAAAAAGATGATAGAAAATTAAAGATTTTATATATAGATAAAAATAAAAAATAAATTGTGAGTGCTCTTATATTATTTACCCTCTTGTATTATATGTGTCCAGTATAATGAACATTAATAAACAAATATTTCACTCACAATTATATTTTGGGCCTTTTAAAAAAAACTCGAATTTAATGAAAAAAATATTTGATGTGTGGAATTGTAAAAAACTAAAAATCTATCAACAAAAAAAATAGATACCGTTAAAAAACGAAATAAATCAATAAATAAAATCGACACACACAGCAATTTGACAGTGACTTGCAACAAAAACTAACTGACTTTTTCCCGCCAAAAACCTCAAAATCCCCCTATAAATCAGTTACGCCTGTTCAGTCGTCTCTCACAATTCGTACAAACTTTAACAGATCTCAGCCTCAGAACTTGAAGAAGAAATGAGAGGACCGAAGAACACTGCTAACATCGCACAGAAGAAGCTCAATCCTGAGTAATTTCTGCTTTTCTCTTCTCTTTCGTTTATGAATTATGATCTCCATGTTTTCAATGATTGTTGATCTACTTTATGAACAAAAACGTTTAATCTCTGTTGTTACGAGCTATTTCGTTTAAATTTCTTAACGCTTTCTTCTGGAAATCTCTATACAAACGGATATCTAATTTTTTGATCGCCTATTGTACGTTTTCAATAATGTTTGAGGATGTTTATGTCTGATTGATGCGTTGTTTGATGATTTCTGTATTACGTCTGTGATTTTCGGTGTTGTTAAAGCACAACAAAGAAGACGAAGGTCGATAAGAGTACAGTGAAGAAGAACAAAGCCTCGAGTAAGGATTCTGGTGCTCCGAAACGTCCTCCGACTGCTTTCTTCGTCTTCATGTAAGCACGATAACGGCTTGTTTCTGCTTCTGATCTGATACGAATAGATCGATACATTTGTTGTTTTGGAATAACTTACGGTATGATTTCTCATATCACAGGGAGGAATTCAGGAAGGATTACAAGGAGAATTTTCCTGACAACAAATCAGTCTCTGTTGTACGTTTTTTCGTATTCGTTTACCCTAGACCTTTTGATTTTGATGTTTAATCGATAACTTCTGTATGATCTGACGAATAAGAATCGATCGATGAATTCTGAACAACTTGCTAAGAGCTTAATTTTGATCTCCGATTGATTGATGAAGTTTGTTGACTTGTTCATTACAGGTTGCTAAGCAGGGTGGAGCTAAGTGGAAATCTATGTCTGAAGCTGTAAGATCTCTTCATAAAATCGAACTATATCATCAGATCCAATCTTCCGATCATTTATTGTTGTTTGATGTGTTTATTCTGTGCGTAGGAGAAAGCACCGTATGTGGCGATGGCAGCAACGAAGAAAGCAGAGTACGGAATCGCTAAGAAGCAGCACAATGATGATCTCGTAACAATTCCTAATCTCTTTTTTATCAATTTTGTTCACAAATTTTTTATCTGTTTTCTGATGATCTGATCGATCTCTCACACTTTATCAACCTTATCAAATCGATTACGTGATCTGTTAACAATTAGAATGAAAAGGAGAAATCCGCATCAACTTCGAAATCTTCATCAGAGACTAACGATGATCTGGAGCAGGAGGCTACCTCTTAGGTAAATTCTAAACTAACTGATACTGTTAATCCAAAATTGACTAGTGTTAATCAGTATGTTTTATGATAGTTTGATGCTCTTAGTCATGAGTTATGATTGCTTTCATCTTCCATCTTCTATACAATAATATTTGCAGATTGATGAGGCTCTTTAGAACACAACTGGAAGCAAGTATTGAAGAAGATATTATAGTACTATTAAAAAAAATATTATAGTAGTATTAAAGCAGATATTACGTGAGAATAAGGCATGTTTATATAAATAGTGGATGATGAGTTTGCTTTTCCATTTTAAGATTTTAGTGGTTATCCATTGGGTAGAATTAGTGTGGAATTAAAAAAGGGATGTGGTAATTGTACCTCCTCCTTGTTAAAGAAAATGCTAAAACTAAAAAGGAGCTCAAGAAATCAAAGATCAAAAGTATTAGAAATTGCATTCAAATGATTTTACACTCAAGTATGAGATAGAAGAATTGCACATGAATTTAACAGCAATGAACATGAGGAAGAAAAAGCACCTTCAATCACCTCTACAGTCTACACAATAAACCCTCTAACTTTGACTAACCATCAATCAGCATCCCAAACTATTTAACAACTTTGACTTCTGCACATTACAAACTTCAGGCTTTGACTTTGACTTCAACACTATATTTCACAATCTCTACCTTAGTATTGTAAGTCAAAACATACTGAGACCAACCAATGTTCAGTATCTCTAAACTATGCATAACTATAGACCCGAATAGGGACTCCGGACTTAGTCAACATATCAACTGCATTATTGGCGGTATCCACATGCTCCCTTCTAGTTCTAACCACTATACAATTCACTACATCTCTAGTGAAATTTAGCTTGACATTTATGTGCTTAGATCTCTCATAAAATACTTGGCGTTTTGAGAACTGAAATGCTCCCAAATTGTCACACTTCACGACTACATCCGCAACATCAACTCGAATTTCAAGCAGAAAACCTTTTAGCCACATTGACTCCTTCACAACTTTAGTCAATGCAATGAACTCAGCTTCAGGGGCGACAGAGCTACAACTGGGGTTAACTTGATAGTGATCATATGTAATAATGTAGAGGCGCCCATGATGAGCAAAGGAAGGTGATCGGTGAGAGGGAGATGAAGAGGAGGGAAGAAGGTAGGGAGAGGAAGAGATGGAGACTTTGGGAGACTAAATAATCGATGGCTTTCATGATATCTTATGTAAATAAATTATTCAAATGCCCATTCAAAGAGGGATGCAATAGTATATAAAAAAGTATAAACTACATCTCAGGTACATGAAGAATAACCAAATTACAAGAGTAGTATATGAATTAAATGAATAGGTTCTAAGATGGTCTAATACTTCGCATCCTATTTCATCCAAAAGCTTTCTTACTAGTAAGTTATATTGTATTGTTATAACAAATGTGTAAATAATAATATAAGGATATGAAATTTACCTATATGTTTAAAAAGCAACCAGGAGTTTTTATGGTATTTCACTATGCTTTGGTTTTCGTTTCATCACCCTTTTTAAAAACCTGCAACCCCCATTAAAACCCACCTTCAATCCCAACAACACTTCAGTATTACTACTTTAGGTAGAGAGAAGGATTTGGGGTTTGAAGGTTTCGGTGGGTGTTCACGATGGACGTCCGCCGCGTTATGCGTTGGGTACAACTGGTGAGTGCATCCTCCTACCTCTGTGTTCTTCGGTAACTCGTCGCCACCATTGCTGCCAGAGTTATGTCCGGTCATCTCTGTTCTGTATTGTAAACTCTAGGCGGCGATGGTTGGGGCGGCGATGGTTGGGGCGGCGATGGTTGGGGCGGCGATGATACTATGTTAGGTTCATTCGGTGACGTGGTTGTTCTATTTGATATTTCCCTTACCACTCCCGTCGCCCTACATGCACAGTAGTCACCGATCTGTTGGTGGCGATGATCTGTGGGGCAATCGGTGATTCGGTTTTGCCTTTTTTGGGTTGAAATGATTTCTGGTTTTTCATCTCAAAAAGGTTTTTGATTTTGGTTTAGGGTTTCGATTTGTTCTTGAATGCGATACTGATTTGGGTGTGTTTGGCTTTCATTCGTTGGATCACACATTGGGTTTATGTCAGGTTGTTCATTGGCTATGATGATCCAACAATAAACAGGTTGTTGTCCTAGCGTGGCAACCATGTGTGAATGGTTTGCAACTAGAGGCGGCGGCTCGGTCTGAGCCAAATCTATGTCCATGGTTGTGATGTTTAGTGTTGGCTTCGATTTATGGGATCGTACATTGTTGGTTTATGTCGGGTGGTTCACTGGCCATGATGGTCTTACCAAAAACTGGTTGTTCTAGCGTGGCGACAACTTGTTGATGGTTTGCAGCCTGTAACGATGACCGGGTCTAAGACAAAGAAATATTACATCGTGTTCTTATATTATCCTATATGTTTAAAAAGCAAGTAAAACGAGTAGTAGGTTTTGTTATGCTTTGATTTTCTTGGTTTATGGTTGCTAATAGGATGGTTGTGATGATTACGAGAAAAAAATTCGTTATATTGGCGTGACAACCATGTTTGGTTTGCAGCCACAACAAGAAGACGGATATGAGCCTAGAGTTGAAACTACTATGTTTTTTTTTGTGATTTAGAACACTCACGCAACGCGCAAAATTGTTACTCCTAGTGAAATTTAAAATCTTAGTTAGTTTATTATGTCATGTCAACAAACTAAAATTGGCATGTCTAACACGTGCAATGTCTGATATTAAACATGTGAAGAGGACTAAACAATTTGGTTGCTACTAAATACATTGAAAAAATGATTGATTGCCGTATTTAAAAAATGAGAAAGTTGGATCCTACTGGATGTCATTTATCCTAATTTGTCATTTTCGACTTAAAAAAAAGGAGAATCATTACTTAACCATGTACATTCCACTTCACAAATGCCATATAATTTTCATGGGTTTGTTTTACTCAGTATAATTGTGCAACTATGGGGAAATTTTGTTGGTTAACAATTATAAATATATGAATTTTCCATAATTGATTGTTTTATCATTATAGTGAAATCTACGTTGGTTTAATCTTTATTAAATATATTAGTTTTAGTAAACCCGTGTATCACACGGTTGAATAAATAAAATAAAAATTTATAAATTATAAAATAATATTTTAAGATAAGATATGATTAAAATCTTTCTTATTACAAATTTTTAAAAATTTTCTAATTAGAACTCCCAATTTTATTTACTTTTCTTATACAAATTTTACTTTTTTAAAAACACTAATTTTAAAATATTTCGTATTTTTAAAAAGTTTGATATTTTAGATTTTTCTTTTTATTTATACAATTTTATTTCTTTATAAATAACCTTAATGAAAAAACTACTTAATTTATTTAAAAAAACTATTTTGATCTAAAAAAATTAAATAATATTATTAGTAATTAATATGATTATTTAATAGGAAAGAGAAACGAAAAAAATTGGTAAGGATAAATATGGTGCCGCCACATGTCACTTCAAGTTACCATTTTATTAAAATAGAAAGAAGCAAGATGTGTTGTTTTATCATTATAATTGTGTTGGCGCAATATAAATTTATAATAGTAAACCAACATAATTTTTGGTTTTTCGCTATAATGGTTAAACACTACATTTATATGGTAAAACAACCATATTTCATAGTGTTTTATATTTTTTTTCTAAATGTCGTTTTTATTGTGTAATATTAAAACAATTCATATAAAAAGTTATTTATATTTTAAAAAATAATGAAAAAATATTTTAAGAAAATAACAATTTTATGCTTTTTTAAAAATGCCTGGTACTTTTTTTCTCAACCACTGATTTTTTTTTTTCGTTTGATAGGCGGTAATCAAAGATTCTTATTAGATTAAGGTTAGAAAACAGATTTTTAGAGACTTTTTCAATCGTCTTATCACTTGACATGCTTTTGATGATTCATTAGTTTTTCTAATATTGATTTTGGAAAAAAGATTTATTTGATGCAATTTGAAAGATACTTCCATTGTTAAATACTAAACAAATTGCATATACACACTTGTGTAAATATGATGCATTTGTAGAGCATTCACATATTCTTCTCCGACTCATCTTTATATGATTCATCTAAAAGTCATGGTTATTCCTATATTATATTAACTTTTAAAAAACCTTCTACATTATTTTTTCAATACCATCTCTATCTAATAAAATATTATTTATTATATCTTTATTTGTTATAGATATTTTTTTTCATAAGGAAAAAGGTTTCAATCAGCCACTTAATGGCTTTTTTATCGGCAATTTTTTTTTATTTTTGTGATATTTAAACTTAAAACCTTCAAAATCTAGGTGCTTTAAAAGGATTTACTTCTCTCATTAGACCACCAACCCTAGTGTCGGCCATTTAATGGTGAAGCGGTTGAACCGGAACATGTGGTTTGACCGAATTTTTTTTAAAAGTATCTGTTTTTCTTCAAAATCAAATTATTTGATTAATTTAGTATTACATAATTCATATTTTAGTTATATAAGTCTTCACACTTTGGTTAAAATTACAAATCTACAAGAAAACAATATAGAGTTTTCTTATTTTATTTTATACAATAAATTATTTGTATTTAATATTATCATATTTTTTAATTCAATTCGATTGATCCGGCCAGTAAACCACTAATACTATCAATTCGTCTTACTTACGATAATAAATAAATTACTCAAAAGCTCCTATCACTAGGATCTCTTTCTAAAAAAATTGACAGCAAATTTAGAGTTTTGTATCAAAAATATATAAATTACAACTGTATCCCCTCACGTCCTTACGGCTATATGTCTGTATATATATTTATATACATATGGTCAAGAACAATTTAGATGTACATGACACAAACAAACATTGATACAGAACACATTCCCCCAATTCCTACCTTAAATCTCAATAAAACTTCAATTTAATTTTGGGTTTCATCTCTCAAAACGCAAAGTTCTCACCACATAACTTTTCAGGTACGTTTTCTCATCATCCATCATGTTATCAAGATCCATATTCATGTCCTAAGGTTTTCACTTCTGTAATCTTTGACACAAATCTTTAATCAATTTGCAGGCTTTATTAAATCTTTTGTTGTTGATTTGAATTGTATAGATTTAACTTGATCAATTATGGTTAAAGATTCTGCAAATGTCAAAGTCAAAGATGTTGGTGGTGGTGGTGGTACAATAAGAATAGGGGCAACTGGGAAAGTAAGTGCTTTGATGATGCAAGAACTTGAATCCAACATCAAAACTTCATCAAAGAAACCTGTGATCAAATCACAAAGACTCCAGACATCAACAGTTTCGATCGATTGCAGTGGGTCAAAGAGAAGGCTGCAGAGGATGATGTCGTTGAACATCAGCAGCTCGAGTGATACTCGACAAGAAACTGCTCCAAGAAAGAAGGAGAACATGAAACATGTGATCCAACAGGTTCCTATGCTGGATTGTGAAGATTTGTGGGTCGATAGAACGCCTGTTCGAGGGAAAGAATGCAAGAATGTGACGCGACGGATTGTGGAAACTGTGGACTTGAAGTGTGGGAAGAAGGATGGAGATTGGTTGGTGAATCCCATTAGTAATCAGATCAGAAGGTTGAGTTTTTCTAAGATTTCGAATTGATGTAAGATTTGGTTGATGTTTATATTATCTAACACCAAAATTGATTCATACACCAGTAAAGATGGTTTTGATGTGTTGTAATGGTTTATTGATGAATTGTAACTTTTGGTGTAGAGATCAATTTTAGTGAAAGCTAATATGAAATTGACTTCTTAAATAAACGCGCAAATTACTCAAATAAGACCTTCACACTGACTTTGAATTGGAGATTTAGATGATGAATTACGCGTCCGGCTGTGGCATTCATAACCATAACTCTGAAAGCCCTGTCCACTTGGTTTCAGTATGAGCCTGTGAGTTCTTGGATCAGCTTCGTGCCGCGTCACTAATAATATTTCATTTTCTGGGTGAGGTTATTTAATGGTTGGTGGTTAGAAAATGGGTGATTTGGATGCTTTGTTGAGCGAAACTTGTGGCTGCATGTGCGTAGGAAGAGTTTGATTGATGAATATAAGCTGTTTTACTTAAAAAAATATATAAATTTTGCATCTTTTTCTTGATTAGGAAGGAACCCTACTGATTTGTTCAATTATCTGTTTAAAAGTCAAAACCTTGTCATGTTTCTTGAATCAATTAGAAAGATATGTGGGGTCACTTCTATACATTATTCCTCATATTTTGTTCTATACCTTCTGTTGCCAATCATTTGGGTGAATCTTGTAGCTCGAGTAGGAAAAAAAAAACGTGTTTGTAAATTGGAATTTAAAATTCTCCATTCTCGACCGCACTGTGACGTTTAATGCCCTGACACAACAAACCTTTAAGGGGTGGTATAGTGATAAACGTCTGGTTCCCTTTATCAAGGATCATAGGTTTGTATCTAGTTTCAACTGTTTTCTACCTTGAACCCCTGAAAGTCACATACCCATTACAAGCTTTATTTTACCTGATCTCAATGTTAGCAGAGTATTATTAGAGTGACGAGTTCTCAAAGTTATAAAAAAACAAATCTTGAGACTTTAAACAACACAAAAGAAATGGATTCAATGATTCAACTTATCCCCTTAAATATCTTACCAGAAGACAAGCCACAAGGGTTTTAAGTAAGATTGATAAATATCTTTGGATAAATAACAAACAAAAGGGAGATTACATTGAGATTTGAACTCAGGTGAATGAATAATATATAGCCTACTTCTTTTTCCCTGCTTTGCCTTCCTTTCTTCTAATGATTTCATCAGCATATTTCACTCCTTTACCTTTGTATGGCTCTGGAGGCCTCCATTTCCTTATTGAAGCCGCGAATTGACCAATGTTTGACTTATCATAACCACTCACAGTGATACGGGTGTTGTCTTCGACTTTGACTTTTAGGTCATCTGGAATTGTCATTTTGACTGGATGAGAGAATCCAAGACTCAGGACTAACTCTTTACCTTCTACTGTTGCACGATAACCGACACCAACTAACTGGAGTTTCTTCTCAAACCCCTTGGATACACCAACCACCATATTACTGGTGAGAGTCCTGAAATAAAAACAAATATATTCAATGCTAGGTGATGTGATTATCATCTTACAACTGATATAAATGTCAAATCAGAACTTGTAGCTCAAAAATGTGTATAATTATCTTTTACACCTAAAATCTCATTTTTTGAATTATTAGTTAATAATATAAAATGAAAATATTCATCATACCCTCTGTTGAACTTTATTTTTAAAAGAAATATGGACTCACTTATAGGTACATTGGTCAATTTGAGCTAGACTTCATCTGTAACGGGTTAAACTAATAAAATTTACATTTTTAACTAAAAGGGACTCTGATCAAACGGATTGAAAGGCACCCAAGGTGTTTCAAATGCATAAAACCTCCTAGATGGCTTTAGTAGCATGCTTTTATGATAAACTTGAAGTATTTATATATTTCAAAATTAAAGAAAATATATGGACAAAGTGTTTCTGGTCCACCTGACCGGTTTTGACCTGCACTAAAACTTTACATGTTTTGACCCGTTACTCAACCCACCTGACCCGCCTACCCATTTTCTAATGGTAACATATGTAAAGCTCTAGCCAGGGCCTTCCTCAATGCCTAAGTAACATTTTTTGAAATCCACAAATACTATATTCTAAATCGGACATCAATTACAAAAGTGAACATTTAAGACACAACATATATATCTATTACATGAAAAGAATATAAATTCAAGATTGGTACCTAAATAGCCCATGCATTTGGTTAGCCCTTCTTGTCTCCACTGCCTTCTTGACCTTAAGAATCGACTCCTGCCTATCGATCATTATTTCTCGTGGATAAGATAATGCAAGTTCTCCTAAAGGACCCTTCACCTTCATATCTTGGCCTTCTAATGTGATAACCACATTTGATGGGACTTCAATCGGTTGCTTCCCGATTCTCGACTCTTTACATTCCACAGTTTTCCTTCTAAAACCAAGATGCGTGACAGGAACCGTGGAAACACAGATTCCATTTCTTTTACCCAAAAAAGCAGACCCCAATTGGCTGTAACAAAGGGGATAATTGCATTCATTATATACTCAAAATGTTAGAATTTGATATCCAAAAAGGTTTAATAAAGAAGATGATTAAACTGCAGCTTTTCATGATTTGGTCAAATGGTTTAGAGCAAACAGTGACATGATCAAGAGTTTATACTTTATCCATCATCATATGTTATCAATCAGTGTAAATTGTTCAATTTGTGCATATATGATATACCAGAACAAATTTCTTAATAAATAAAACTAAAATCTTGCAGGCAAATCCATGATTGAAATCACACCGTATGAATTCCCAAATTAACTGAGAATAGCTTCAATTAAACACAAATGTTCTTAAATTTCTCACAAATTGTTGAATGTGAAATGACATGTACGTATAACTGAAGATAATCGCTAATACATAAAATTAAAACCGTAAGGGCAAGCAGTATGAAGTAATGACAGAGTATAAACCCTAATTCAGTTGATAATAACAGAAATTAATTGAGCATAAAAGGTTTGAAACTGGCGACGATAAGTTACTTGAGAAAACAGAGATTGAAATGCCTAGTGTGTATAGTTGAGAGAATTAGGGTTAGAGAGTACCTGGTATGGAGAGAAGTAGCCATTGATTTGTCACCAGAAAGAAAGAAGATGATTGTGAGCAACTCAGAATAGTGCTTTATCCTATCACTGTGTTTCAAGATAAGGGCATTTCTACCCACCTTGTATCACTCTAATAACAATAATCTCTATTATAGCTCGTATTATAGCTCGTTTAATAAACGATCTCCAGCCCGAGCTTCACATATAAATCTCTTGCGGACTAGCGAGTCTGAACCAGCTTTTTATTTGTATAATTTGTATTTAATTTGTTAAACATATATTATTCTAAATAATAATTATTATATATAAAAATATGGTAGATATAATTAGATAATATATATTGTGTTATGTGTAAAAAGAATAATAAGAAACAGTTATAAAAGTAGTTAAATAAACTAGTTGAGTCCGAGCCGAGCTCGAGTTTGAAAATTTCTCAAAGGCTGAAATCGAGCTTTAGAAATTAATCCTAAAACAAGTCGAGCTCGAGCCCTCTTAAGTCAATACTAGCCGCTCTCGAGTCTAGGTGAGCTTCGTCTCGACCGTTTACACCCCTACTCTTATCCACTCGCATCACCTACTATTTATTTTATTAGCGTGTAAACGAACAAAAATGAGGGCATGTTTATGTTGTTCATTTAACTTTAAAGAATATGAACACAGTTTATCAAATGACTTTTTTGCTTTTTTTTTTAAATATAAACATGCTTGTGTTTGTTCACGTTTGTTCATTAGCAATCCAAACGATCGTTTCCCGAATGTAAATGAACATAAACGAATACAAACAAGCATAATTGAACACAAACAAATATCAATGAACAAACATAAACGTACACAAACAAACAACTCTAATACATTAAGGATTCAATAATATCAATGGTTTTTTTTTTTTTTTAAAGAACACATCTTAATTAGTGCTCTAAATGTACACGAGTCATCCAGAGAAAACAGTTTTTGAACAAAAACAAACACATCTAAATTAATGAATATAAACGAACTTTTCATTGAACGGTTCACAAATGATTCATTGAACGTTTGATTTATTTACAAGACTAATTTATGTAGACATGAGGCTAGTTTAATAATATTAATGTTCGATTTATTTGCAGGTATAATTTCTGTTGACACGAAAGTAGATAGTTTCAAAATATTAACTTTCTTAAAAATATTTCACAATTAAAGCAATATTAAAACTTAAGGTATTTTAGTTTGTAAAAGTGTGAGTAACTTATATTAAAGAAACCTAATTACTATTATTTGTTAATCGGTCAATGTTTGCGTATATTTTATAAATCATTAGTCTATATATAAAGTTCCAAAGCGAAAACAATATATAATTTGAAAGAACAAATATTTTATCGACCCGTTTAGCATTAACACATCTTGAGAAAAAGATGATAACAAAATGTTTTGGACTAAAATTAAGAATAACCTGATTGAACCAGATTTTTATGTTCAATTTCGTTTTTCTATTTATGCATCAATAAATAATGATCAATATTAGATGAGTCCATTAGGGGTGCTTACAATTCGATTTAGTCGGTTGTTAGGTCAACCACAAGTCAAATAGTCAATAGCTCTTTTTCTCATCATAAACCCCATCATTGAAATTTATAGCCAAATCAAACCGTTATGCAAGAGAGTGTTAGTGAGAGGATAAAAAAACATAATTTTAATTATGCAAGTAAAATTATGATTTTTAAATAATGATTTTTAAATCCCACATGCAAACACCTTACATACTACCTTTTTAATAATATTTCCTATGCTTTAAACAACAGAGAAACAACATTTGACTTCAGATGACCAGAAGAAGAGACATTATTTCACCCTTGGTCTAGTCTGCACCTTAGTCACCTTAAATCTCCAACACCGCGTGTTCAACTTGATCGCATTAGCCGGTTTGGTCCCTTGTAGCGGGCCAAATCACATTCTTGTGTGTGGGGTTTTAACCGCCATCTTTTCAACGGCCAAATCTTTGTTGGTTTTCAAAAGGCAGCTCTATGGGAGTCGCGTTGGCGTAAAACTCTTCCAGGTTGTAAATTTCTCTCTGTTCTGGTAGAAATACGTGCACCACTACATCACCTGTGATAATATAAAGCGCCTCCGGTTAATGGTAGAACCAGGAGGAAGTAGCATATATTGATACGGAGCTCATCCAGACTCGAAGAGGACCAACTTAAAACACACATAACTTTCTTTATATAGGTTTGGAGTAATGCGACCCATAAGATATTAATGAAAACGTGCCAGTCTCACGGACTCAAATTTGACAATCCGGAACCCAGATTTTGACTTGTAGACTTTTTCCTCAATTTTCCCAATTTTATTTGATTTTGTACTCTTAGAACAACAAACTCACACACCCTCTAATCCTGGTATTAAATCTACACCTTTTGTTCACCGTGAGACGTGAATACTTAACCATATGGGAAGAGATCCCTCTCCTACACATTGGTACCGCTAAGTCACAGTCCCTTTGGCAAAATGGTTTGAATCATGAATACCATCGGCTCATGCGTTTACTTAGCTGTTTATTTTCAATTTTAATTGTCAATTCCGCCTAAAAAGAATAAGGTCTGATGAAATGTTACTCGTTAAAAAATAATATTACTTTTTTCTTTCAAAGAGTGTGTTTCAATTGTGAGTTATTCCTCTGTATTAATAATGCAATAAAAGCAAAATGCAAATGCAGTAGTTTTGATCAGATAACTGCAAGAAAACATACCAAAGTCTAACAAGGTCCATGAATTGGCTTTTGTGTCTCCAGTAGCAAATTTGCCATACTGTTTTTCAGCTAGATCATTTATTCGGTTCCTGAAGTCCAACATAGCATTAATACGAATATTCTTTTTGAGAATTTTGCTCATGGCGCAGTTTAAATATATATAAAACACCTAACAATCCTTACCTGATGGCATCAATTTGTGGTCTAGAAAATGCAGTGGTGATAAGGAAGAATTTGGTCCAATAGACTAGAGGTTTCACAAACAGGAGTTTTATATCAGCAGCCTTCACATCACTTGCTATCTTCGCTAACGCCACAGCAACTACACAAGATAAAGAATAATGTAGAATAAGAACAACTAATTTACAATTCATAAGAAAGTAAATACAAAAAAGCTTAACAAAAGTATATAATATGAAGCGCTTACAAGCCAAGCATTCAGCATCATCATCCACCTCTGCGGTAGGAGATTTTTGGTCACTGCTTTTGTAAACAACCTTCCCGTATTTCTTAAACAAGTCGTCATACATGTCATCAGTATCTTGACTCCTATTCTGCAGGTTCAGCCAAAAAAAGCAAATACTTACTTGCAGATTTATCATATTTGTTTATGAAATCAAATCCTCTGAAATCGAAGTATAAACCAAGCAAGAGGAGAATATAAACAGTGAAACACAAAACTATTATCGGATAAAATGGAAAATCAAAATTCCAAAATAGCAACACAAGTTCATACCACTGCTAGAGCCATAGGGGAAACCACAGAAGGACCCCTTAATGATCTTTGAATGGTCCTGCCAAACTTGTGACCTTCAGTAGCATGTGATGATCTCCATCCATTAGCATTTGGGCTTAAATGGCATAGGTCATGTGGTGATATTAAGCTGCCAGCACTGAATCTGCAAAAGATGAACAGCAAATTCATGGGATTTAAGTTTATTCTTTAAAATTCAAATTTTCACAGACCAAGAATTTAAAAAAGATTATGTATATTACGGAATGACGTTGTTACTCCCTCCAAGTTTAGGTTTTCTTTATGTCAAACGTTTGCATTTTCAAACAGAAATGTGACTTGCGTTTTCGAACTTTCACAGACAGAGAATTCAAAATTCGAACTTTCCTGTTTCTTGTGGTGACTTAACGCGATTGTTGTTTCGCAGATTTGATTAAGGATCAAAAATTAAAGTTCGTCTAGATTTAATTTCAGAGAAACTGGTTCAATCCCAGAAGGCTATTGACGTTTCAACCCGGTCTGATCAACCCGACCAGGATTTACGTCAAGTCGTCAACAGCTACTTTTAAAGAAATTCACAAAATCTCCATCTCAAAATAAAGCAGATTTCTTTATTGAGAAACTCAACAATGATGAACTCAACAATTCCTTTTTACAACCAAGTTTCAACCCAACACTACCTCTAAATCACTAAAAGAATAGAACAAAAGGTATCTTTGATCATTGGTTAACACTTAACAATTTCTTTAATCCATCAATTTCAGCGTTCAGATGTAAATTGAACCTCTAAGATCAAGTTGTTGCAGAAATTCATCATCGTGTTAAGAGGGGAAGCATTTCATCCTATCTAAGATATTATCTTTCATAAACAGTTAAACACTCGACCTAGATAAAGAAAATTGCACAAACATCCGCAATCACCTATCAAATTGGCTTAAATAACAACAGAATCAACACAACTATCGTTCAATTTGCGAAAGATCTACACGGGTAAATTCAAGCGTATGGGAGTTGAAATGCAAACACGAATACACATATGAACACATTTACATACAAAAAGTGATTATTTTGACATGAAATTTGGGGATTAGAAGCAACTATTGAAGGGAAAATTAGGGTTCTTACCTGATTTGAAAGGAAGCAGAGAGGGAAGTAGCCATTCTCTTTCGTTGGTAGTGTGGAAGATAACTCAAATATCAAAGGGTTTATCCTTTTCTCCCCTTATCATCTAAAAATCTAAAATATCAAACCAAAGCGGTACAAGGACGTGTAAAATATATATTTTGTTCATACGGTTGAGACTTCAAAGTTTATAAAAACATTCGGTTCTCCGTTATTATAAATATGTGTCTTATATTTTAAGAGATGGTTGTAAGTAAAGGAGGGGGAATATTTATTTGGATTGTAACGTGATTCTTCATACTTGAGGAAACACGGTACAACTCTCATAAATTTTTTAATATTTTTAAAAATTGTTGTGAGTGGAGCAGAAAGAAAAGATAATGAAAAAGATATTAAAAAATATTATTTAATTGAAAGATATAGTAAAAAAAATAGTATTTTTAGTATAAATATGAATGCTCTAACAAATGTTCTTTTATGAAAGTTGGAATTTTGGGGAGTTTTGTATATATATTAAGTATTCTTTTGTTTATTTTGGTTAAGATCAGGTCAAGTCAAACATTAAAAATATAAAACTAATTAAACCTTATTTATATTATAAAACACATTATAAAATGCAATATTGTGTAATTGGTCTCTACATGGTTTTTTTGAAGTCTAGTCATTATATCATCTAGAAAAAACATATCTAACAACTTGTTGAAATAATTAATCATACCCATAATGTTGATAATTTGTGATGTTAATTTTTTTTAGAGTTAATATAGTAATAACTCATGACTATGAATAATAACCATTAACAAAATGTTCATCCAACAAGTTTTAAGCTACAATATAATAATTAAGCAAATAATCGTTAATTGATCAAATAATAAAATTAAATTTAATTGAAGGTCTTACAATTTTTTAGAATTGAGTTGGGGGGGGGGGGGGGGGTTGACGATGAATAAATTAGTGACCGGACTAATAAGCTTTGTAATTGTTGTTGATAATGTATTGTAATAAATTGTAATAGAACTATTTATTAATTATTAGGCTAATTGTTTAATGTAATCGGTGTAATTTCTATATATTTAAATTGATTTTTATTGAGGGTCGTTGTCAAAGTTTTATTGTGAGCGTATTCAAAATATCATGAGGATCACTGTCGGTAATTATGGGGTTGATGACAAAATTTCTCGAGAGTCGTTCGGGATTAGATAGTATACATAGTAAACAAATTTTTTTTCATGAGATGCAGGTAACCCCCAAAAAAACTAATTGGGTCCACCACTATGTATATATGTGATGTAAATTTAAAAGTAAAGGTGAAAATAAAACGTGTGTGAGGTAGTTGTTTTATAAAAAAAATACTAAATATCTGTTATGCATTAAAAGAAACTGTTCAGCCCTATATAGTTGTAATTTGATGAAGAAGAATTGTTTAATTATTGAATTTTTTTTTGATCGGCAAATTCAATTAAAAAAAAAAAGAAAGATTCTAGCCAGGAGCTAGATACAAGAGAAGAAGCAATTATAACAAAGAGATTACATATCAAAAGAACACCAAGAGGTTAATTCCAACTCTCCTTTTTGCTTCTATTTTTAATCCATAAGAAAGAAGTGATCTTGATTTCTTCAACTAGATTCTTTGGTTTCATAATTATTGAACATTTGCATAACCATAATTATTGAACATTTGCAAGTACTTTCTAAACGTGGTTTGATGTTCGGTGAATCACTGAAACACTGAATTGTATGACATAATGAGATAGAAGAATCTTTACTGTGTTAATTTCATTTGTATGACACTGAATTACTGAATTACAAAAAGCGAAAAACGTAAGACTTATTACCGAAAAACTCACAGGATGTATTGAAGATGTGATATTAAAAGGGTTAAATACACAACAGACTTCGTTAAACAACTCAAAACACTTTACTTTAACACACATCAAATCTCGACACTCGTGCCAAAAAAAAAAAAGTATTATTCTTTGCCAATACCACAAGACTATCTTGTAAGCTTTAGCTTCTCTTGCTCCCCAGCTTAAGATTGTCAGTCAAAAACACAAAAATTAATATTCTATCTTCTTGTAGGCTTTACCAGTGTCTACCTCAAAGATTAAACCTTTTTCACCTTCTTACATCATCACTTTCTCATAATAATATACAAACTTATGTCGAGTTCCACGTGGGTATATGCGTATCTTACTGCCAACTTGCTACCAGTGGAATCTTTGTTTCAAAACCTCAATTTACATGATAATCTTGTGGTTAGGTTTAATGTTCTTGAAAATCATGATTCTTTGCCCAAAGCTTAAGTCTTGTGCTTCAAATCGATGCTCAGGTGCTTTAATTCTTCTACATATTGCAAAATTTCACTCGAATTCCGAAAGGGTTCTTTCAAAAACCTGAAATTTATGTGCTGATAATGAGAATAATCAAGATTTCACTGGTTTTTGCCATGTGGGTGATGATGGTTCCCATGGTGATCAAGGGTAAAACACAAAATACAACAGCTTCACCACCATCACTATCATCTTCATCTTCATCTTCTTCAAGAACACCTAATGTTGTGAATGTTGGAGCTTTATTCACTGTAAATTCAGTCATCGGACGCTCCGTGAAACCTGCAATTACAGCTGCCATTGATGACGTCAATTCAAGCCCCACTGTTCTTCCAAACACCCGATTGAACCTCATACTACACGACACAAATTGCAGCGGATTTCTCGGCACCATTGAAGGTATCACCTGCAACTCATTGATTCTCATTGCTTCTATACTCACACCCACATCACCAAATTCATTATCAAATTCATTGATCTATGTGAATATCATCTTCAATCAGCTTTGCAGTTGATGGAGAACGATGTAATCGCTGCAATCGGACCTCAATCCTCCGGCATCGCACACGTAATCTCCCACGTCGTCAATGAGCTTCACATCCCCCTTTTGTCATTCGGAGCAACCGACCCGACCCTTTCGTCGCTCCAATACCCGTATTTCATCCGCACAACACAAAACGATTTCCACCAGATGTCCGCTATTACCGATTTGATCCTCCATTTCGATTGGAAAGAGGTAATCGCTATTTTTGTCGACGATGATTACGGTCGGAATGGTGTATCGGCGTTAGCTGATGCTTTATCGAAGAAACGAGCGAAGATTGCTTACAAAGCTTCGTTTACTCCCGGAGCATCGCCGGCGACGATCATGGAATTGCTCACCGGAGTTAATTTGATGGAGTCTAGGGTTTATGTTGTTCATGTGAACCCTGATTCAGGTGTTGAGATCTTCAATGTGGCGAAGAAGTTGGGGATGTTGGGTAGTGGGTATGTTTGGATTACCACTGATTGGCTTCCGGCGGTGCTGGATTCGTCGGAGCTGCCGGATTCCGCCACGATGGAGCTCATTCAAGGCGTCGTGGCGCTCCGGCAGCACACGTCGAATTCGGGTGTGAAGAAACAGTTTGCAGAGAGATGGAAAGGGATGAAGGGTAAACAGACATCTGGTTTCAATTCATATGCTTTGTATGCTTATGATTCAGTGTGGTTGCTTGCTCATGCTCTTGATAAGTTCTTGAAATCTGGCAAAAAGATTAGTTTTTCGTATGATTCTAATCTTCGACGAGTGAACAGCAGCAGCAGTGATCTGCATTTAAACGTGCTTCGCGTGTTTAACGAGGGGGATAAGCTGCTTGAAGCGATTACAGCAACGACGTTTGTAGGTTTAACGGGTGAGGTGAAGTTTGATGAAGATAGGAACTTGGTTCACCCGGCTTATGATGTGATTAACTTTGGCGGGACTGGCGTACGCACCATTGGGTACTGGTCAAACCATTCAGGTCTCTCGGTTGCTTCACCTGAGTCGTTGTATGGTAAACCATCAAACCGTTCGGCTAGTGATCAGCGTCTTTATAGTGTGATTTGGCCTGGTGAGACGAGTGATAAGCCGCGAGGATGGGTGTTCCCGAACAATGGGAAGCCTTTGAGGGTTGCTGTGCCGTATAGGTATAGTTATAAAGAAGTAGTGACGAAAGATAAGTCTACACAAGGGGTTCGAGGATACTGTATCGATGTTTTTGAGGCTGCTGTGAGTCTACTTCCTTACCCCGTCCCACGAAAGTACATTTTATACGGTGATGGTCGAAGAAACCCGAGTTACACAAATCTTGTGAATGCTGTTGCTGAGAATGTGAGTTCTTGTTTGACCTTTTTATTTAAAACTGTTAAAACAAGCATTTCTATGAAATCTTTAATTTTTTTAGGATATTTTTGTTACTGGATTAGACTTTATCACTTTATGATGATCTGTAAACAGTTGAAAACAAAGTTTATAGATTTGTGATAAGAATCTGTTTAATTTTTGAGTTTGAAAGCATAGTATTTGACTTGATATAAGTCAAAGGTGTAGGATGTTAACATTTTCTTGATTTCTATCAATTCTCAGAAGTATGATGCAGCTGTGGGAGATGTTACTATTATAACGAACCGAACTAGGATAGTTGACTTTACACAACCGTTCATGGAATCCGGGCTTGTGATAGTTGTTGCAGTCAAAGAAGCGAAGCCCAAACCATGGGCGTTTCTCAAACCGTTCACAATTGAAATGTGGCTGGTCACAGGTGGCTTCTTTATTTTCATCGGCTTTGTTGTTTGGATTCTTGAACATCGGTTGAACCACGAGTTTCGTGGACCACCGAGCCAACAAGTCATGACCATCTTCTGGTTAGTATCTGTTTCTGTTACACCCGTTGACCCGCTTTAACTTGTATTTTATCAACTAATAAGTTCTTTCTTGAAAAATACAGGTTTAGCTTCTCAACAATGTTCTTCTCACACAGTAAGAATCTTGAATACACCATGAAAGTATCAAAGGTGGAAACTTTAAGTTGTGATTTTACTGTATGCAGGAGAGAATACTGTGAGCTCGTTGGGACGGGTGGTACTGATCTTGTGGTTGTTTGTAGTTTTGATTATTAATTCTAGTTACACAGCCAGTTTGACATCAATCCTAACGGTGCAACAACTGACTTCACGTATTGAAGGGATAGATAGTTTGAAATCAAGTAGCGAGCCGATTGGAGTTCAAGATGGGACCTTTGCATATAATTATTTGATTCGAGAGCTTAATATTGATGAATCTAGGATCAAACCATTGAGAGGTGAGGAGGAGTATGCAAATGCACTTCGTTTAGGTCCAAAAGGCGGTGGTGTGGCTGCCATTGTTGACGAGCTTCCTTATGTAGAGCTGTTCATGCGTTACACCGAGTGTGAGTTCAGAATCGTTGGTCAAGAGTTCACTAAAAGCGGTTGGGGTTTTGTAAGTTATTCTTTCCTTGTTTAAGTTTAACTATTCATTACCTTAATGTTTATGCGGCAAAATGGACGGGTCAGACAAGTTGGATAATGAGTCAAAAAGGTTTGGGTCGATATATATAAAATATTCTCCTTTTAGTTTTTCTTGAAATAGTTAATGTTTAAACATGATTACAGAAACGACATTGCAATAAATATCTAAGATTTTTAATACAATGATTTTTGAAAATATATGCATTAAAAATACACTTTGATACTTTTTGACCTCTGTGATCCGTTCGGCTGAATCTTTATAGTTTGACATAGTAGCTAAACATAATCCAAATAGGTTCATTTATAAGTAAACAAGTTGAAATTATTACTTATTAGTTCTAACATGATACGTTGTAGATCTTGACCCCACACTCTCCGGCCCTGTGCATACGGGAGCCTTGTGTACTAAATTTAACATATCCTGGCATAGTGGCATTGTTTTTCTTCCAAATTTAATACTCACGTCGTTCTATTTGCCCTAAGTTCTTTATGAAGTTGGTGGTGTCCTCTGAAAAGTTTTAAATGATACAAAACAATACTCAAATTGCAAATTTGTGTGTTGACTAAAGAAGTCAAAGCTTGACTTCTGAGGTCAAATTTAGTATGTGTCAACTTTAAATTTGATCTGGATTTTCTTAACTTATTAGTGGCCATTTTTTTCATTTTGTATGTTATTTTAGGTAGTTTAATGTAGCTCTAACATCCTTCCAAAACGATTCAAGGATTAGCTTCAACTTTAAGTCAAAATTATTTTGTTTGACTTGAAAATTCAACTTGCATCTCAGGCATTCCAGCGAGACTCTCCTCTAGCAGTCGACCTATCAACTGCCATCCTCCAACTGTCGGAAAACGGAGAACTACAAAGAATACACGACAAATGGCTGTCAGCCGCTTCATGCTCGTCGCAAACCACCGACACTGAAGACAGCAGTTTATCTCTCAGCAACTTCTGGGGTCTATTCGTCATTTGTGGTGCCGCGTGCTTCATTTCTCTAAGCATCTTCTTCTGTCGGATGCTGTGCCAATACCGACGGTTTAATCCCAACGAAGAGGAGCCTCACGAGATTGAGGAACCGGACTCAACGACACGCCGTGGGAGACGACCGTCGCGAGCCATTAGCTTCAAGGATTTGATAGATTTTTATGATAAAAAAGAGGCAGAGATCAAAATGCTTAGGCGGAACCAACGTCATGCTACTAGAGAATCAGATGAACATAGTGATTCACCTTCCTGAAGTGGAAAGTTATTTTCTTGTAATTTAACATGTTTAGAGTTGGATGATTATACACTACCATATATAGTAAGTATTATGTGAATTTTTCTTATAAATAGAATGCTTAGTTTATAGCTTATACAATTTCGTTAAAGAAAATCATTAACATTGGTATCGTTTCTGTTTATTGTAGTGTGTAAAACAATGTTAAGTTGTATGTTCGGAAATTTTCTAAACTCAGGGTAGAGATCTCGTGTATGGAGATCACTTTTCAAAAGTAACAAATGGAATATATCATACCTCAATCAATACTATCTTGTAAAATATAACTTCTACTCGTCGTAAATATTGCTTGTTTTGCACATAAGAAGCTTTACACATTTGTTTTTTATTTCCAAGAATGCCATGTTTTTGATCTGATCCACCCCAAATCGTTTCCGTCTTTAAAGACCAGCCGGTTCGACGGTTGGACCGGGAACCAGTTCGGACCGAATTTTCAATTTATTTTTATTTTTATTTTATTTTAGTGGGTTTAACGGGTAGGTCGGATGATTAATTTCAGTGTTGGATGTATAATTATTGTTGAGTTTTATATATAACATATACATATAAAATACTTATATTGAATTATATAGATAACAATATATATAATATAAATATATATAATTATGACGTTATCCAGTTCTTAAATCTGGTTCGACCAGTCAACCAGTAAAGTGACTGGTTCGCTGTCCAATCCGGTTCTAAGAACATTGGTGAAATTTCCTCTCATTCATAGTCAATATGGTTAAAATGTTAGTGATATTTAAGGCGAAACATTTCTTATGACTCAATATCTCACATTTGAATAGAACTAGGCTATGTGGGATCCACCTAACGTGCCACAAAAACTCTTCATGAAAGTTGGTTACAGGTAGTTAAAAATCCTAATCACTAGCACGCGCTTTCTATTTTGGTAAAAGATAAGTTACAAGGATCCCGAAGCCACAAGAACAAACAAACATACCCAGTATATCTCATCTAGTCATTTATAACAAGGTACATGGAGAAATATGTGATCAAACATACAAATTGTGATACATTTAGGTCATGATTTCACACATGTTCATTGTTCCCTCAATCTCCTCAAAAAAACAGAGAGGATCCTGCAACTTTTTGGTATTTCGAAAGTTCATATTTCTTACATAAGCTCTTACAAAAACGAAAACGAAAGCAAAAGCTATGAGATCTCCAATCTACCATATCTGTCTTGATCTCTTGCCCGATGAAGTATTGAACGTATACCGATCTCTCTGCAACATCTCAAAATTCTCCATTTCACTGTTCAACAATCTCTGCGAAAAGCTGCTTGTTCTTGACATCTGATCATCCAAATCATCCGACCAAAAAGACCCCAAATCACCATTGTTATCCGAAGGATTCAGAAATTCCTCAACTTGCCATCCGGGTAATGTCTCGATCAAATACTCCGATAAGCTACTCGCCTCCATCGAAACGCCTTCACACCGATCGTTCGCAGAGGTCGAATTCGCAGTCGCTCGAGACCCGTTGGAATTCGAAGAACAGAGCGCTTGATCCGATGAACCGTCGAAACAAGACGACGATTGCGACAGCTTAACTCCGGCGAGAAGAAACCGACTGTGGTATTGTGTGTGTGCATTTGCTTCATGAATTGAAATATCACATTGTTTACAGAGGATCGCTCTGTCTTCTTTGCAAAACAAAAACGCCCTTTTGTCCTGTTTTCAATAACATCATCACATCAGTTTGAAATAAATCATTAGCAGCAATCGATGTCCAACAGTACAATTGATTGAACAATTAACAGTAAAACAGTAATCGATGTATATCAGAGCAATTGTATGAACATTAACAGTAATGGGTAAGAGTTACCTGACAGATATCGCAGAGAGGTGGTTGATCGGAGGAGTGGTGGAGGGAGAATCGGGGGTGTTTTCCGGCGAGCTTGTTGGCGTGGTGGACACGGCGGTCGCAGTGGTGGCAGAGGGAGGCTTCATCGGCGGTGCAGTAGACGGTGGCTTCGTGTTTCTCACACATGTCGCATTGGATCTTCATCTTGATCTTGTTGTTTGTATGTGAAGTTATGGAGGAAGTATGGGTGATGGGTGATCGAAGGGGGTCTTTTATCATTGAATTCTTGCTGCCATTGGAGTGTGAAACTAGTATTTTAATGGCGGAGTTACAGTATAGGTCCTTTGTTGTTGGTGAGAAGGTGTAATGAGTCCTTTAAGTTTCGGGAAATAATAATGGGTTCTTTGAAGATAGGTTTGAACTTCTGTGTACTTGAATCAGGGTTGTTTATAAAATTCATGGTTCGTACTTCGTAGATCGCTCGAAGCTTGTTTAAAAATAGGCTTGGTTTGATGACGCGTCAAGGCGGTTCAGCTTGATTTGTATACGAGCCGAGCCCGAGCAAATGTTAGCTCGACTTGTGGCTCAGTCGTTAGCTCGTTCATTGGTTTGTTTAAATTAAATGCTAAATCATAATATTATAAATTATAAACTAAATTTTAGGCCATATTATTTAAATAGATGATAAATATATAGTAAATTTGATATTTTCTAATAAAAAACTACATATAGAATATAAAGATTTATCATAGTTCATAAAACACTAATCACGTATCAATGTTTCAATAAGTTTAATATAAACGTGTATAAAAAGTATTATACTTTGTAATTATATATTTATATAGTTGTGAAAAGTATATTATTTTTTTTAAAATAAGCAAGTCAGCTCGGCTTACATATAGACAAGCTGAGCCCGAGCTCACATTTTGGGCTTGATAAAATAATAGACGAGTTGTCTCGGTTCGGCTCGATTCGATTTTTAAACGAGCCGAGCCCGAAGATTCGAGTCGAGCCCAAGCTCACCTAGCCCTTCTTGAATCTTATATGGTAGGTGTGTGTTAACAAACAAGAAAGAATAGAAGTGAACGCGTGGTTTAAAATTTGGGATACTTTTGTTCAAAGAACTAGTAAGGATTCAAGAGTAGATCTTTAGAACCTAAAATAGATATGGATGACTAGATGGACCGGTTATAATTCAAAGCGATTAATCTATAACTTGTTATGTAACATAAATTTAGGTTCTCTTTACTAGTATTGATCTGGTTGCAATCTTAACAATAAGTTCATTAGGCAATGACTTTTTATTCACCTACTTGTATTTGTAATCCCTTGTTGTTTATGGTGTCATTTATTGGTTTTACAATATAACTAGTTTTCATATACTCGGTTTTTGTTTTCATTTTAACATCCAAACACGTCGCTTATAAACCGACTCATGCTGCTTGTGCCCCATTACGATGCCATTAATTTTGGTCATACTAGGCAAAGAGATTTGGTCTCTTTTTCGCTAACTATTTATCCATGAAAATGAAAGACAAACATTTTACATAAATACAACTTAATTTCTTTGCTATATTAACCTCAATGTTTATCTCTTTAGAAAATCATAAACTAACTTTATAGTTTCCTAGAACCATCAACTTCTTTGTTTATTAATAATCGTTTCCATTTTAACTTACATAACAATTATATATGTCAGTGATAGCAATAACACCAACAGACCTCGACATAGTGGTACCAAAGTGATCCACCAACGATGTTGTAGATTAGCTTCAACACAACAAGCATGCATGATTATGTGTCATTAATAGAATAACATTTGTGCATGATCTTGAAACCCTTATTTTAGCTACCATTGCTTGTGGTTCCAAAATCTTTAGTAATCATGTGTACAATACCAAAACTCATGGGTATTTTCTGTCCATTTCAAATACTTGGAGTGTATTAGTTGTAGTGGAGACATAAAAAAGTAAAGAGGTGATGGGCTTTGTGTCAGGACTTTATGGGCTGTCCAGGGTTGCTTTCATAGTTTCATACTTTCATGAACTCTTTTCCATTTGAGTTTGTGCTCATATTAATAGTCAAAGTCAACTTATTAGAACAAAATTGGTCTAACCACTTAAAAGTTTCCAACAAAATGTGACATATTTTTTTTTTGTTGTTAAAGTTTCATTCCCGTCTCCAGATAAGAATGATACCACCATAAAGACTTTCATGTGACATAAAAAGTATAATAAAAATATAATTAAACCATATCTTTTTTAACAAGAAATGTACGATTCTGTTTCGAAAGATACGTGTTATTTTAATTGGATTAACCTATGTTCATAGTTTTGAAACTCATATATGCTGACGCCATGTTGGATTTATAGTTGCTATGTTAATACCGACCTATATGGATGTGCATTAACTATATCACATTGTCTAACTAATTCAATTATTATATTATTTAAATATTTTTAGTTCATAATAAAAGATAAAGCAAACTGTTATTATTTTATGTGTGATTTGGGGCACCTAAAAGTTGTAACGGATCACTTCCCAACTATTCATCTCTTGTGTAAATGGGCACACTTGTTTGTTGTATATTGACATTTAAATAATGACGGAAGTTTGTTCAAAAAGAAAAAATAATGGAAGAAGTGTGGTTGCTTACAATATTGACCCAAAAGATGGGCACACCAATAAAATATGTCTAAAAATGACAAATGAGACCTTTTTGGCAATTAAATGTTCCCACGTGTGTTACCTTTTAGGCAAATTATTAGTTCGCTATAAAATAATAACACTTGATAACTTTAAATATATTACGTAATATTAGTTGTTAAAGCGTATCTATTTACATGCTGCCTTGCCGTTTAAAAAGAAAAATATAAAATCTATTTACATGCCCGGATGGATGCGTTTATAAAAAATATATGTTTGGTTTTTATTAAGAAATATAAGTTTGGTTTAATAATGAGATTCATTGAATTCTTGAGTTTTATTAAAAGAATAAATTTTATTTAGATATTAAGAACTATAAAAAAATTGTTTGGTAGTCTATTAATAATCATTAACACGCTACCTTTTAATGGTTCATGTGCTTTTAATGGTTAAAAATAACCTTAAGTTTGAATGATTAAAAAATAATCATTGATAGTAACCTCTTAACCATTCAAACTTAAGGTTACCTATTAACCATTAAGAGCCTATGAACTAGGGGTGTGTTTTTTACCCGAACTCGAATGTCAAACCCGAACGAAATCAACCCAAACCTGATTAAGAGCAAACTTGAGCAACCCAACCCGAATATTACATTAAACTGAAGCGATTATTATAAATGGTTTAATATTTAAGTTGTTTTTGTGATATTCGGGTCAACCCATTTAATTCAAATCTTACTTTTTCTTTATTTCCAAGAATTTTTATATATATGTATGTGTATATTTTATGTGTGTCAAATGCTAGCGTTTACAAGATTTTAAAATTATGGTTTTCTAAGCTTTATATTTTATCGTTGTGGTTCAATTTTATACTATGAATCTTAAGAATAATCAGAATATAATGCCCTTGAAGATTTGAATATGCATAATACAGTGAACGTAAATATGAAAGTTTCGTATCCATTTAATAAACAAAGTTTTATATTGATAACTCATGGTAAATCTCATATATGTATTTTGATCACATACATACTGGTTATACAAATATTTAAGATAACAAATAATTTAAAGCTTAGTGATTTAGCCGAAACCCGATTAACCCGACCCGAATAAACCCGAAAACCAAAACCCGATTAAATATTTCTTATTTGGTTTGGTTTTCGAGTTGATTTCCTAGACCTAAAAACCCGAAGAACCCGACCTGAAGGACCTGAAACCCGATTAAAAAACCCAAATGACACATCCATTATGAACTATTAAAAGGTAGCATCTTAATGACTATTAAAAAGCTATCAAACAACCACTGTTAAATAAAAAATTAATACACCAACTGTTAATGAGATTCTAATAGAAGCCTTATAAGGCTTAAAGGTATCTGCCATATGAAACCTAACTGATACTTGTTCAATCAAAGTATATATGTAATGTTTGATGTTCGATTAACACAATGACACACACTCTCATTGTTACTAGAAGATATTAACTTATGAAAGATAACAAGAAATAAAATGTGACCTAAGGTAGATATTATTCGAGCAAATAAAAGAAAGAAATTGCGGTCAAACATATTTCGCAAATGAAAAGGAATAGGATGTTCTAAAGCTTACTGTAATTTTGTTGTTATTTCGAGTCGAAACAAATGACTTGAATCAAGTTCTAACATAATCACTTTTGGGACCTCGCTTGGATACTATTCTAACATTAGATAAACCTAAATAACTCAATCCGATTAACTCTATAACCGATTCAATGAACCTCTTATATTCAATCATATCTTGCAATAATATATGTTTATTATTTAGTTAGACCGTGTTGTTGGAGTAGTAGTCGGCATTATATCGCGAAAGTAGGGTCCATAAATGCATGATGACAAAAAACACCTTTTTGGTGATTCTCATGAGATTTGCCATGATCTTCCACCACCGAAAATCAAATTAAAAACGATTGCGGCAGATCACGTAATTTTAATATCATCATACATTTTATTTTATTCTTAATTAGATTTAAAGGAATGATAGACCTTTTGGTGTGTATGCATTTTATATAGTTCTGTTTCCTGTTGTTTTCCTTTTTTGTAATCATATGAGATATGTAGTTTGATCATTTGACCAATGTAAATTGATTTGTGTTGTATATAATAATGGAGTTGATTTTTGTGTAATATATTTTTCTCACACAATAACAGTGACGAACTTAGAAAATATTTTTTATAAGGAACAAAAGTGTGACGATTATATAATTTTAGGGGGGTGTTCGGGATTTTCACATACATATAACACTAAAAATTTTTTTACGAAGGGCGACTGCCCCCACTCACACACCTAGGTCCGCCCCTGCACAATAATGAAATGGTAAGATATGGTAAAATAACAGTAGTTTTTATATTAAATCCGGACATATATTTATGTGTTGTCGGTATATATTACTATATAATATATAATATTTTACGACATTGCATTCTTATAACCAATGAGAATGAGATAATAATTTTAGTAATGAAACATGACTATTTAACAAGACGAAGAATGAGGAATAGAGATGGGAACATGATCATATTTTAACAAGAAATTTAATCAACTATATTTTTTAGCGAGATGCATGTTCTATTACAAAACCTATTGACAATTACTAGATTTTACGTAAAACACATTACAAACCCGGTGCACAGGCTATAACATGTGTTGGGGTGCTAAACAGGCCCTGTTTGCGGGTTGTCGGATCCGACCCGACACGAACCCGAAAATTTCAAGAACGCGAACCCGAGAATCATGTCAAGTCCTTGAACCCGAAAATGACACAAAAATTTTCAGGTTAACATGAACACAACCCGTTTTACCCAATTTTTAAAATTTTATAAAATTTTCACATATGAATACTTTTAATTACTATTTTACAACAAAAAATACAAAAATTATATTTTAAGGTGTGTTTTCGTGTTGAAATTAACACGACCTGTTTGACTCTTGTTTTTGTGTCGTGTCATAAATTTGCACCCTAAACATGTGCAACGTCCAGCTAGGGGGTGGTCACATCAATTTAGGCCTGATATACGTATTATCATCCTGTTATTTAGGACGAGCATTTTCTATTACTTGAATTCATAACCTTCAGGTCACATGACAACAACCTTAACAGTGATGTGTAATATAATTCCATAAAGTATGTTTTTACAATACGTTCACGATTTTCGTATTAAGTGCTTCTGCAAACATATTTGTTTTGAGTTAGAGACCTAACACTCACTATTTAATAAATCTATATGCGAGTACAAAAGAATAAATAAATTTTTAAAAACAAGCGTAAACTTCTTATAATAAAAATAATATTTAGTTTAACAACTATCCATGACTTTAATAAATACACACTAGTTTTACTCAATGCGTAGCGACGACATTGTGCGCAGAGTGATATAGTTAGGTAGCATAACAAAATATATACTAACAATCGCCCGATTCGTCCAGAGTCATTGTCAAAAGTGACATTTTACAAAAAATTTAAAAAGTGTTCGGCTGTGAAGGTGTCAAAGTTGACCAGTTAAAATAACCAAATTTCAATTAATAAATATTATTAATATTTTCAATAAATAAATATTATTAATATTTAAACATATTATTACTATTCAATCTTGTATGCATTAATATAGGAGTATTAATATAGGAGTAATTTTGGTATTATTTTCGATAATTAAACGACTTGAATATCATATGAAAACAAAGTCCAACATTCCTAAGTGGCTAAGTCCACTCCTAACCGTAGAGGATTTTCTTAAATTATTTGTTTGAAAGCCAAGCCCAAAAAACAAGGCCCATTAAACTTGGATCCGTTCTTTTTGAGAATTTTCTTCCATACGGGCTTTTAGAGTTCTGTGTTTTTTAAGGATTTGTTATTTATTTTCAAGTTATTTATTTTATAAATTTGGATGTTTAAACTAAGTAATATCAAAAATCATTAAATGTATCATGATACTAAGATTCATAACCCGTGGGTGATCTATGTTATAGGCAAAGATTTTTGGTTTTAAATTTTGATATCTAACGTGTATAATAAACAAGTCGGGTTGGTATATATATAAAATGTTTAATTAAACGACTCTTTAATTCGTTTAACTTGTTCAATAAAACATAAGGATCCATCAACTCATTTAAATTAAATAAAAAGTATATTATAAAGCCGTGTACGACCCGTTTGACCTATTTATTATAATCCTTTACAACCCGCCAACATATTCATTTACCCATTTAAATACATTTACAAAGCACTAAACGTTTGACTCATTTAGATAATCGAGTTATATAGATCACGTTCAGGTTACTCAATTTTCAATGGGTACGGGGTAGAGTTGAGTTATTTAAAATTATTACATATAAGGTATTTATTATTGTATAAATTTTTTTTTTTATGTACATAGTCTCCAACACACACCTCCCCCACTAATTTAGGGTTTCTGTGAGTTCCATCATGTTACGTATCAAAAGTAGTATGGGTTGTAACTGTCAATAATAATAAGTATAGGTGGTTTGGAGTTAATTCTTGAGAAGTGTGAGTGTTGAATTGCAAGTGTCATTGACAAAATTGTTAATTGAAAGAATACGAAGTGAATGAACTATTGATTGATTTGGGAATTTCCTCCTTTTGGCTTTTTTCTTCTCTTAGAAATTAATGTTAACATGTCATGTAGTTGTGTTGCTTAATTTAGGTTATTTATTTATTTATTTTAATTTAAGAGTTAATATGAATCAACGTTTGTTTACATTGTTAAAACGAGAATCATCTCATTATTATCCTTTTATTTAAGTAATCATCATACCGGAAATCAAATTTTAGTGTGCTCACACTTTGTTAGGTTGGCTTTGATCAAAATTCTCGCCACTGCTTCGAAAAGTATGAAACTAAATCTATCCAACAGCGTCGATTAAAACGTTCTATTTGCTAGTTTGATTGTTTTTATGGAAAAAAAATTCAACAGTTTGTCTTAAATTTTTAGACATGCTAAAAGGCGGTTCATGGATATTGTATCACATATTGCAAAATTGGAACAAAGAAACAATAAAAGTAAAATTACAGATTGGTTTACATGGCCAGTTTTAAATTCCAAACTATGAACCAAACCATTAAACTCAATTTTTCAAACTGCAAACTTTGACCCGAACCATACAAACCCTAAACTAGTTTTTTCTTTGGTTTTTGAAAACCGTTAATCAATAGTAACCTGACCATGGTTCAAGTGCAAAGGCTTGCTACTATGAGCTTAAGTTTTAGCATGGTAGAATAGTATTCTTGGCATAGAACAAATACACATTGTATATTTTCTAGCAAACGAGATAAAAATCCGAAACCATTCCGGCAATATTGAAATTCCCTACCTAACATAATACTCCATCGAACAAATCCTTGATCGTATACAATTTATGCTAAAAATTAAACGAGACAACAATAAAAATACTCTTGAAAATTCTAAAATTTTAAAATCCGAGCACGGCAAAGTATGCACACACACAACCTTTCATTGAAAGGTTATGGGTGCTATAAGAACTCACTGATTAAAAATTATAATCACATGCAACTTTTATATTTGCGGAAGACTTAGAAGTTTGAGTTGATACGGTAACATTAGATTCTTCTATTCGAAAGAGTCAAAATCTTGACCTTTTTCATACTTGCAGCAAGACTTGGAAGAAATGGATTCATCTATCAAGATTATAGTAGATCATGAACGTGTTGTACACAATTCTTTAACCATTTTTCTAGCATGTTTAATCGCGCGCTTACCCAGTTGTAGCATTACATTAGGAAGGTAATTAACTAGTTATTGGTTATACCATAAGCAATCATATCATAAGTTTTTATGTTTTCTCTTGTGACATTGATCTTTTTATATGCATCACAGTTTTCTTCTTCCTGCATATAGATGTTCTTGAGGGAATTTTGACACCCGTTGTCAATGAAGTAGAAGAAATTTGTTGGTTGTCAATGAAGTAGAAGAAATTTGTTGGACTCCTCGGGATCCAAACGCTCTCAATCTCATGGAAAAAGTGCAGCTTGCTATTAAATTACAATACCAATTCCTTCTATTTACAATTCAAATTCCAATTCCAATTCCAATAAATTCCACGAACCAAACGCATCCTTAGGGTTGCTTTGTCTCATTTGACCCCATTTCCTTTTACACTACTCTTTTAGAACAATATATTTGTTCCGTTTGTGATGTTTCTTATCCCAAATCGACCCATTCACACTCTACGAGTCAAAATTACAATCTACCATTAGCCTATCCGTGTTTAGTTCTTGAAAGACATCCAGTCAAGAGCAGAGGAGATCACCCAGGTGATCAAAGGGCATCCATAAAAAGGCTAAGATAATTTTTTTTTTTTATAATTTAAATATTACGAGTATGAATGTAATTACAAAGGATGACATATATTTCCAACTTTTTGGGCATACTTTCTCTTGACCTTTTTTATTTTTTTTATAGAAATGATATACAAAAAGAAGAAAAACGCAAGATCCTTCTTAAATATTTAGTAGGGCCTCAATGAATACAGACAATCTGGCATATCCAATTTTCATTATTATATGCATACTAAATTCAAATTCAAGATCAAAATGGGACATAAATTTCTCCTTTATTTGGTCCTACATAAACACGATCGAGATCTGCCCAAATGACGTCATAAATAACGTTGACTCGCGATTAGATGGTCAAAGACAAGAAACACAGGTTGTGGGTAGCTAAATGCATTAATGTTAAGGTAAATACAACTGATTCTTGGCTGATAAGTTGAATATTGAAAGTGGTTTTATGAGTTATATTATATTTGTAGTAAGTAAATTATGAAGCATAGGGTGGTTATATTCAAAGGCAAAGGGGTAGATTTGGTTGGATGGAAGTAGTTGGAGGCTGGAGGTGACATTTAAGCTTCACATGCAATGTTGATAGATATAAAGAAACTTCATCTACTTCTTTGGATGCACATGTACCCATCACCTTCCAACCCTTTCACCCTTCTATTATTTATTTCTCATTTGGACCGCGATAACATTCATTCCCATCACGTCTTTCTTCTAACAATTTCCGTAAACATTTGCAGAGACATTAGAGATGTATTACGAATCTTGTAGGAATACTGTTCGATTACCTGAAACCGCATGCCCGTTTATCTAAACATATACCCAAAGTTCTTTATTTTTTAATATGAAAGCAAAACTAGCTTTTTAGGATCATTAGATATGTATTTTATATATAAAACTTTATGATATGAAAATACTTGTTGCTAACTTAAAAATAAATAAAACCTTCAATATTCAAAAACAACTAAACTAAAATGCTTTATTGATATAAAAATCAAGAACATATAGTTTAATCTGAAAATTATAACATCCATAAGTAGTTGAAAGGAAATTCAAAACCTTCAATATTAAAAAACTAACAAATTATTTAAGGAAATCCTAAAACTAGGGGCGTAAATGATTCAAACTAGTCGCAAAATACTCAGGATCAATTTGAAAAAAAAACTCGAATCGAGCCGAGCTTACATGAGCTCAAGCTCATATTATGGCTCTTTTACCAAACAAGCTCAAGATTTTGAGCTCGAGATTTTGAGCATGAGCCGGCTAGCGAGCCTTCACGAGCTTTTTGTTTATGTAGTTTTTATTTACATATTAAATATGTATTTATATATGTTATATTATATATAAATTTATTATAAAAATAATAAAAATTATTAAATAAATATAAAAAGTAATTATTAAAAATAAAAATTTAATAATTTAATAATAAACGAGTCGTGCCCGAGCCGAGGTCGAGCTTGAAAAATTTGCTTAGTCAAACTCAAGCTTTATAAATAAAACTACAAACAAACTGAGCTCGAACTTTATAAAGCATAAAGAACTCGGTCTCGGCTTAATGCATTTACATCCCTATCTAAAATATCAAAGCTTCGTAACAATTGATAGTTTAAACTCGTGAGGAATGTCTCATCTCGAATTTATTTTCTCATTAAATTTCATCCATTTTGAACTTAGTATTCATTTAAATAATGCTTGAAAGAAATTATGTAATTTAGACAACAAAGAGGATATTAGTGTATAAAACTGTTACATTTTTAATAAAAATATAAAATTTAAAATATACGAAGATCTCAATAATTTTAGTTAAAGTTATATAATTACAAACATTTTTTAGAATGACAATTTACACACACTTCTAATCTAATTCTACACCACAACTAAATTATATTACTTTGTCACAAATAAGGATCGAACCTATAATTTAAAGAAAAGCTTCGCTACTCTATCTTCAAAATCGCTTTGCCATTGATCCCATCTCTTACCCAGTCACAAACATCGTTATCACATAATAAGGGATTATTTTGTAAAATAGTAATAAAGTTTCAGAATTATTTTATTTAAATAACTTATAGTTTTTTTTTATATCTTGATCAGGTCACTAAAGTTTTATGATTTTTTCTAATTAAATTATTAATATATTTTCAAAAAACTAAAATACCTAAAAAATTAATAATAAATTACTAAATTATTTTTAAAAAAAAATTATGAAATATTTGTGCATTTAAAAAAAAATATGAGTGACATAATTAGAACACTTCTAAAATTTTAGTGAATTGATTGAAACAAATAAAAATATTAATGACTTGATTGAAACAAATAAAAATATGAGTAATCTAAGTAAAATATTTCTAAAAGTTTGTTTATTATTTTATAAAATTTTCTATGACTTATAATAATATAATACTCGAGCCATTTATTGAAATTAATTAAGACAGAAGAGTAAATTATACGCATGTGCTATAATGCATTAATTAACTGGATTTTGTTACACTCAGACATGAGTCAACTATGTACAATTTCTTAAAATTAAACTAATAAACTTACATGAATTAAGCAAACAGATTCATTGTTATTGATCAACTCACATGTACAGTTTCTTCTAGTACGTTTTCCCATACATATTTTAATACAATCATAGGAGTGTTTCGTTAATTTTAAACAATTGAACAAAAAATTTGTAAACTTGCAAGTAGACCAACACTTTTAAAAAACTTATACTTAAAATAATTGTAATAACCAATTTATCATATAATAATATATGAGAGATTAAATAAAACTTACATTTATAGAACTTCAGTAATTGTAATAAGAGTTTGTGGAATTCGAACCGGGATTTTTCTCATATTTGCATAATACTCGATCCTCCCTCTACCATTGGTACTACACGCTTGGGAACATCAAAACTATAAATAAAATTATATTATATAGTTCTTAAGGTTTTCAATATGAATTATCTATAAGCAATTCAGTATGTGTGTATGTGCGTGTGTATATATATAAAATCAATTAAATATAAAAAGTGTGATATTGTAAAAGTAAAATATTTGAAAAGATGGATAGTGCTGCCTGCATAGCACTCGCAGTGCTACCCAAAAAAGCAAGAAAAAGATGGTGCAATAAGGAAGAAAGTTTTCTTATAAAAAGACAACTAAATAACACCCATGCATTGCAACCTCTCATTTTCTTTTAATAACTATTGACTTTCATATAATAGTAAAGTTTCAAATATTCGTTTTCTGGTGTCGTTAAAAAGTAGTAATTTAACTTTTTGTACAACAAATTACGTGCAAAAGATACGTATAAGATGTTTGATTACCAATTTGAAGACAATTAATTATAATAATAATAAATTAATTAAAAGACATCATTGTTGAATAGTTAAATCTCTTTTACTATGTTACAAATTGTTATAAAATTTCTCCATTTATTCACCTTCAACTTAACATGTGAACTACATTCCACAAGTTACGACATTACGCACGCACGAAAACAACTAGGCTCGAGTCACGCATGGTTTTATTGTGCCATGGCTAATCCTTGTAGGTTACATCAAATTTTTTTTTTTTTTTTGAATTAGGTGGTATTGCAAACCACCAATGGTTTTAGGTGGTTTTGTGAATAATGAAGGCTTCTAGGTCATATGAGAACCAATTCACGTATGAGGCTTTAGTGGCATCAAAATCTAGATAATATTGACCACATCACCATTCTAGACCACATACGTGACCCTCATTCACATATGTCAAACTTCTCTAACGACCATAACTCCACATGCACGACCAGTTTACCAACGGCGGATCTTGAACAATACTTTAAGGGGGGGGGGGGGGTTGGCGAACTTTATATTTATTAAAAAATTTCCACTAATGACCCGGAATTTTACACTACCGAACCGAAAATTAACACTATGCAGTTTACACTGTTACCTTCACTAACCATTCCCATGATTTGAACTATGGTGTTTCGAATCGACTCAAAGTTTGGCTTATACCATCCACCCACATGTACAAAGAAAAAACCAGATCAAATAAAAATTAGTTTAAAAAAATGGAAGTCAATTTATGTTTAAGAAAAAATATACAAACCAAAATTTGGGAATATTAAGTGTTATCTCAAAGGTTAAAAACCGTAACAAGTTTTTAAATAAAGGTTATTGAGTGAATTATTTTTTCAAAAGGTCCAACTTCATAATTTATGTAAAACATGAAGATTATAATTTGTAATTTAGTCTTTAGTTAAACATAAAATTGGTTGTTTACATAATTAAATTTCATAAAAGAAAATGATTGTTTACGTAATTAAATTTCATAAAAAACAAGTTTACCCCCTTAAGCCTTTACATATATAATACTAGGTTAGTCCCCGTGTATTACATGAAACGATTAAATAAAATATCAAATAATTAGCACTAAAAATTTATGCATTATAAAATCATGCTTGAAGAAAAAAATATGATTATAGTTGCGTACAAATAGCTACTTTAAGTAAATAAACAATTATGTATTTTTCTTAAATTTTTATTTTATCAAAAATTATGATTTCTAAATATTTTGTTTTAAGAAAAATGATAAAAAAAAGTTAATCGTATTTTGTATTTTACAAAATTTTTGTTTTTAAAAAGTGTGTTTTTAATAAAAAAATAAGTTTTTAATTTATTAAATTATACATTTTTAATTTAAATATGCTACGAGTAATATTATTAGTATTCAATATTATTATTAACAATATAGATAAATGAGAAATTAAGTATAATAAATCCTACAATTGTTTCACGCTTATTTTAGTTTTTTTATAGATATATGGATAGTCTAAAAACCATTAATTAAACCTAATCATAAACACGAAAAGTTACAGTATAATATTTTAATATAAAATATAATTAAAGTAATATATATACGTAATAGTTCAAGAAATAAAATAATTATACTATTTTTAACTCTCTTATCTAAATAGTTTCACTTTTAAACGTTCGTTTTAAGATTTTTTTTATAAATATTTTTTTATAAAAATAATTTTTTTTAATAACGCTTGTTTGTAATGATTCTGGTTGTTTTAATAAGACAGTTTTTAACAAATTTTCCCAGTTTATAACGCTTTTTAAAAACAAAACGATTTAAAATATTCTATTTAAAAATGTTTAGGGAGTGTTCAGTTCACGGAATTAAAAGGAATTCATGGGAATTGGAGTTGGTATTGAAATTATGTGATTTGTCAATCAAAATTGTGCTTGGGTGAACAATAAAAGTGAATGTCTTACCTCAAAATTCCTTTGGTTGTGAATTTGAGGTAAAACATTCCCTATCATTGTTCACCTAAACATAATTTTGATTGACAAATCATACAATTCAATACCAAGTCCAATTCCTATGAATTTCGTGAACCGAACGCCCCTTAGTGTTTTAGAAAATTTCATATTATATAAAATTTTAGTTTTTTTTATTATTTAGATTTTAATTAAAAGATTTGATTTCTAATTTCTTTAATAAAATCTATTTTTTTAAAAAATAGTTTATTTTTAAAAAAAATTAGATAAAAGATAGAAATATAGCAATTAATAACATTCATTTTTAATAAAAAAGAGAAATTTGTATGAGTATTTAAATTACTATAATATATTTTTAAAGGAAAAATTGATATGTGAATGTTTAGAAAAATGACAAGTGCAAAAAAATGGGATAAAAGAAAGACAAGTGTAAAAAAAAAAACCCTTGTTTTATTAGATGATACAGATAAAAAGACAATATCGGTTTTTTACATGTGTTATAATATGATATAGATACTAACATACATACATTATATGCACACACATTCTATAACAAAAATAATTATAATTTTATCATAAATCATCTCATCAAAATAAAAAATATATAGAAGTCATTGATAATCATTTTTTTACCTACGTGTATAATACAGTGTTTTCTTGGTTGTACCATGTTATTAACTAAATAAAATCACATGTTTCTTGGTTTGTTTGTGCCTAGAAATTTGAAAACAAATTCATTTTCATATTTTAAAATTTTGAATTCAAAATTCAAAAGTAATTCGCTTAGAAACACGATTACACTAATCAAATACGAATAATAATTTAAGACTTTATGATAGGTCCATATGAAAGCATCCAATTCATTTGAACTTAACCTATAATAATTCCCACCTTTATTTTTAAATAATAATTAGATGTTATAATTTTAGATGAACCTATCACATGTTGAATGTGACGTTTCTAAATGATTTCACATCATATTTTATGATCAATTTTTTTTAATTAATTATCACAAGCTGTTATAAAACGACGATAGTATTATTTTTTTTTTCCATATCATACTAATATTTAGAAATGATATAAAGATGAAATATTATTTTAAGGTGAAGATGCCAGCAATTTGATATGACATTCATTTAAGTAATTATGTTTTATTGAATATTAGACTTTTAAAAAATCATTAATTAAACCTGATCATCACAATGTTTTCTCGAGTAAACTAACTATATTTTTTTGTTATCCAGATGCATAGAAGTCTTTGATGATTTTTTTGTTATTCAGGTACGTATCAAAAGTTTAAACTTCATTTGCTTGTCATGTGTTAAATAAAATATCATGTTTACTAAATATGTCTTTCTTCATATTTACTTCATTCCCGGTCAACCTTACACAGTTTCATCTTATTATCATCCTATATTAGAAACCCCTTATTATATATGTAAGGTATATGTTATTCAAGTATCATTTTATATTTTATATTTTATATTTTATATTAAGAAAATACTTTGTTCTCCTTAATATCGGTAATGTTTGATCATGTATTATATGGGGAACACAATATCATCAAAATTCCAAAATACTAATTAACAAAAAAATAGTTCAAATATACGAAATAACATGCTGCTGAAAACTGAAAAGTATATTAAAACAATTCAAGATATAACGTTCAACTTGGTGTAACTTTTAATTAATGTTATTGAAAAATTAGTTAAACGGAAATATTAATATTAATAATAACATTTAATTAGCGTGTAAGTTTCTTTTTTAAAATAAAAGACTGGGAGGAAGGAAACTTGAAAATAGCGAGACAAAAGCTAGATTTAAACTCTTTAAGTTTTTAAATTAATATAAATAATATTGATTAAAAACAAATTTTCCAATCTTGAAAAATGATTATAATGAAATACAGTCACTTAACACAACGGGAGCGCATCTTTCATCTTCTCTCCACGTAATACAACATAAACCATCCCTCAACTAGAGGCGTGCAAAATAACCGGTTTTAGAACTGAATCTGATTATTTGATCCAGTTTTAAAAGAATTTTTTTTTTTCATGCACATCTACCCTCAACCATTCATAAACATCCATAACATGTTGAAATGGATCTTTCAACCATCTCTAATTATTTTTTACATTAAATTAATTTATTATACCCTCTCGTTTTGGAGCCATTGAACCGGACAGTTTATCCTGAACCGGCGGTTCGAACCAGTCGAGGGGGGGGGGGGGTTGGACCTGTTGGATCGGTTTTTTATATATATTTATAAAATTTTCAGTATTTTTTACATATATTCATTAAAATAGTTATAATATTTTCCGGTTATCATAACCGGTCCGACCAGTGAATCAGTATGGCATCCAGTTCAATTTTCGATCCGGTTCTAAAAACAATACTTACGTGTACCCTTTGATTTAGAACCTGAAATCTTCATCTTTCAACCAATTTGGCAATATCTGAATGATTAAGTGCTGAACCAATAAGAGATTTGAACCATTAAGTGCTGAACCATTAAGAGCTAGTATATCGCTTAACTATTCAAAGGCAAATGTCTGACCGATTCAGATAATAGTTCTTAACCATTCAGCATTAGACCTCTTAAGCATTCAGTATTAGTATAATGCTTAACCATTCAGAGTCAAATGTCTGAACCATTTAGACATTTACTCGCGAAACAAACAGCCTGAATCATTAAATGCTGAATCATTAAGACATCTGAACCATTAAAAGCCTGATTAAAAGACTGCCAAACAACCCCTAAGACAGTATTCCGTAGTATCAAACCCGCCCCAAAACCGTCCCGTTTGCCTACAAAAAAACATAGATAAAATTGATTTACTATAAATTATATGGAGTCAAACAATAAATTAATTAAGTTTAAAAAATGAGACTTCCAAGATTCAATGGTTAATATACACATTTACATGTCTCTTTCCATAATTCAAAAATTACTCTCTTGTCATCTTCTTCATTCAGATTCTTCTTCTTCCTCCCCCTACGCAACCCCTCTCTCTCTCTCTCTCTCTCACACACACACACACACCAGTCACATTCACTTTAATTCAAACTTGAAACTCTTATTCTCACTTTCTTCAAGGCTTCTTGTTGCCAGTGTTGTTTCATGCCCTCCAAGGTAAACTCAGCACATCAATCCAATTCTTTCAACATCAACAATCAATTCATCACTATATTACCCACATCTCAAACATTCAATCCCATGGTAACATCATCTTCACAATTTCTTAATCTGTTATGTGTTTAAACTGATTTAAACCTCACACTCTGTTTTCACTGGCATTGCAGCACTGAAGAACACAACATCAAGATTCGTTACAAAATCTCCGTTTCCTAAATGCCAAGAGCAAGGTTAGATCTTACAAACCTACATTCATCATTTCAATTTCACAAACAGTTCATAATGTTACGAATCATATGGTAATTTGACGAAAAGATAATATTTTTTTATGAAAACAGAGTATCTGAAATGGCCCCTAGGGTATCAACCAGAGGCCCGATTTCTCACCGGAGTTCAAGCTCCGACTCCGACCCATTACACCACCACCGGCCGGTGACTGATCGGAGCCCCAAATTTTCCGACCGCCGGTCACCGAGAAACGCACATTCCGATCCTCTGAGTCAGAAGAAACTCGGAACTCGAATCGCTGGGTTGGAGACTCAACTCGAGCAAGCTCAAGGGGAACTCAAGATTCTTAAAGATCAGTTAAAATCAGCTGAAGCTGCTAAGAAAGAAGCTCAAAAAGAACTACAGAAAAAAGCCATCAAATCGCCGGTGTCCGTACAGTCGTCGGCGCCGGAGCCGGCGCCGGTGACGGAGTCCCGTTCTTCACCAAGTGAGAACGATGAACACCCAGATGACAATCAGAACGAAACTGATGTATTTGAAGTTCCGATTGAAATGGTGAGTCAAACAGACGATGAGGTCAAAGTCAACGTTTCACCGGAATCACCGGAAAAACCTGTGCTTGAAGATGTGATTGCTGTAAAGAACGATGAAATTAGCTCACTGAAACTGATGATTGAAGAGAAAGATAAGAAGTTAGAAGCTTTTATCCAAGAAAACGATGATCTAAAGCGCCAATTGAGTGAAGCTAATCTGCAGATATCATCCGCCATGGTCAAAGAACAGAAGGTCAACATGAAATTGACCCAAATTGAAGAACAATTCAAAAACAGTAAACAGAACGAGTTCCAATTGAAAGAAATATTGAAAGAACTTGAAGGGGCAAAAGAGGGATTGGAGTCAGAGATGAAGAGGCTGAGAGTCCAGACGGAGCAATGGCGGAAGGCGGCGGACGCTGCAGCAGCGATATTATCCGGTGGAGGGGTAGAGATGGGTGGCGGAAGGAGGGTTACGGAGCGGTGTGGCTCGATGGATGATCGCGTGTTTGAAGGGTTCGGTGGGTTCGGGGGTTCACCAGGGTTCGAGTTCGATGATGGGTTCGGGACGGGGAAGAAGAAGGGCTCGGGGATTCGGATGTTTGGTGATTTGTGGAAGAAAAAGGGGCATAAGTAAGTAAGAATGTTGGTGTTAGAGTTTGTGTTGTTTGATGGTGGATTTGTTATAAAGATGTTTGCTTTTTGTTTGTTGGAGTTTTTGAATGTGGTATGGTGATGTAGGTTGATGATCATCGTGTTGGGATGATCTTATGATAATATGATTTAGTTATGTTTAATGTTGGATCTTTGTTTAATTTTTCTTGTGAAGAAGAAGATGATGAGGATTAGGGTTTCAAAATGAAAAAAACAAAACAAAACATATAACTCCAACAACTAAAGGGTGTGCGTTGTTGGTTTGGGTTCGAACCGAACCAAGACTGAATTTTTGGTTTGATATTTTGGTTTGGTTGGGTTTAATTATGGGTCTGTTTTTGGTTTTAAAATGTTTGTCTAGAAAAAAGTTAACCTAACATTAAATTTGAATATGAAACTTTTAAACTAAAATTTTTGTCAACCATTTTTTCATGAATTTAGGTGTGAAACTTTTGATTTAACATGATAGTTCAGGTTGTAAATCTCATAACATACATTCAAACAAGTTTAGCATGTAGTTTGGTTTTGGAGTTCCATTCAGTTCGGTCTTTTGAATTCAGTTTTGTTTTGCATGAGGTATAACCAAAAGTCCAAAACCAAACGTAATTTTCGGTTTAGAAAAACAAAAGAGAACCATTGATTATAAGTTTGGATTGGTTGTTCGATACCATCTAATGGGTTGTTTTGGTTTCGGTTAATCTGTTTTTTCATACCCCTAACGTTAACAAGTTGCACTGAAATATGAAAGCTTGATGACAAAATTAGCAAGTCCTTTATGTATGGTGGTATTTGGAAAGATAACAAGCAAAAAGAGAAATTCCGTTGCCGGGACTTGAACCCGGGTCTCTCGGGTGAGAGCCGAGTATCCTAACCAACTAGACTACAACAGAATTTGTCTATTAGGGTACTTAATTTTATATTCATAAGGGAAATTTATGTTTATGTTTACAACCACGACTAGCAAATCTAGCATGCAGGGTTGAAGGATGGATATAGTTCTGGTGATATACCATCAAAAACATTATTATTCGTATACTAATTCTTATGTTTATAAACAAGAATACAAACATATAATTACAACAACATGTTTACTAATTTAAATCAACCTAATAACTCTAGCAAATTTTTACAGCTGGTTAGTCAAATAGCTTGTCTTCATTGAGTTTGATACAGAAAAGGACGGGGTGGGTCAGGTATTTGGAAATGTCCAAGTAACTCGTGCCTTGTAACTCACTATCAACTTAGATTAAAACTCGCTCGTAACTCATCTCAAGCTTATTTGACTTGTATAAACTTTCAAGCTAAGTACGAGTTGAAGGGCGATTGCTCAAATAAAATACCAACTGTGATTTTCCTTCAACATTGATTGTTTCATACTTTGTTATTTAGGACTTTTACAATATGATATTTTTATTAATTTGTTATTTAAGATATGTATAATATAATGTAGAATAATTAAAACTCAAGAAGAAAAAATGAGTCAACTTGTCTAGTCAAGAGCTGAACAAGTTGATTAGGATCCAAATACAAGCTCAAATTTCAGCTCAATCTAAAGATTAGGGGGTGAGTTGGTTTGGTTTGTATTGTTATAAACTTAGAACTTAAGTTGATGCTAGTTCCACTGAACTCGCTAAGTAACCTTATTTAAACTAAAATTAGCATCAGAAACTTCAAAAAAGAAAAAAAAAAGTTTAAGACACATTATCAAGTTAGCGTCAAAAACTCCATAAAAGTAATTTAAAAGGAAAAATATGTATATACACAGGCAAAAAAGCCGCTAAGCCAACATATGTAATTCATAAATTCAAGATGGTTTTCTACAATTGCAAAAAATGTGTTGCTGTTCTATCCAAATAAGTAACACAAGAGTAGATACATTTTATGTAACATCCGTAGCTATCAAATAAGTAAATGGTTACGTCACGTGTTACAATCTTATGAGCCTATAACTTTCTCTTTTGGTTTCTCTCTTATTATAATAATTGGCTGAAATTAAATTGTAATTATTTATGTATTTAAATTTTACATTCAAAATTAATACTTTTAAATTTTAATAGTTACTTAGTTTTATGTATTATATTTTATTTTATACATATCGTTTTAAAAAATATTTTCATATTTTACCGGTTTATCACTTCAAATTCAAAACTTAACTTCGCTTAAGATTGAAACTTTTTTTTTATTACTTTCTTAATCTTGATTAATACTATTTAGTATCTTTTTTTATTTAAACTGGGTTAGTATTTTATAATATAATCTTAAATAAAGATTTTGAATTACAATTCTAAAAAAAGCATAGAAGTAGGATAAGTGAAGAAGGGAACTTAAAATTCTTATTGGGCTAGCTAGGATGTTTTAGACTTCTAGTGAAACAATAGCCCATTTTAAAAATAAAAATAAATGAGCGGTAGCCCAATCAGAATCAATCAAATTAGCCCACATCATTCATTTTATTTCTTCATAAATGCTGTACGACCACCCCATCTTCCCCTTGAACCCGATGCTATTGTCGAGTATTTGGTCGAAAAATTAGTGAAAAACATTTCTTTTTTTTTTTTCATGAATTCTTACACAAATACTAATGCATTCTAATTACTTCTCGTTGAATTTGCATTTAAAAATGAATAAGATATCTATGAAAAACAAAAAATGTTTGAATTTTAATTTCAAAGAGTGGAGGCTATAAGTTATAAGCCTAAACAGCTTACATAACATAACATTACATTGTCACTTTTAATTGCAGTATGCATAAGTAATACTGTGTTTTAAAAAAACTGATAGAAATAGATAACAAGTTAACAATCATAGCTTTTTCATTTTGCCCTTTGTTTCTTGTAATTCATCTTGCCCTTTGTTTCTTGTAAATTACAAAATTATCATGTCTCTCTCATAGCCATTAATTTGCCATTACAAATACTATATTGACTAAATACACTTCAGACCATTTTTTAATTTCGTATTTGATCTGAACATTGTATATATTTGTGTGTGTTTAATCAACAACTAAAACAATAAAAGAATCGTAAACCTTGTGTAGCTGCCCTCAGGGAGAAAGTGAAAGGACTAAGACGTGCACAAGGGGTATATATCAATAATTTCATAAAGAATACATATGGATTAATATCGCAAGAAATATTGATAAAATTTATTTGCAACCCTTATTTGTGTTCATTACTATTTCTAACAAGTATTTGTATGGCACCATTAGGCATTAGTACAATACTTGTGACCTAAATTTGTTTAAGGGGTTGTCCTTTATAAACTTCTCGTAGTCCAATACCCATGACCCTTAGGAAAAACGTAATCGTTTTACTTTCAGGTAGCAATAGATTTAAAAAGTCATATTAGTCTAGTTTAATATCTATTCTAGTGGCTATTATTTGATTTTCTTTTACTGATTTTTAAGTTTGTTTGTTATTATTTTATATTTAGTATGAATATTAAGATGGTTATTAATGTTTTATTTTTATCTTATCATCTTGTAATTTGGTTACACCGTTATATTTATAAGATGAATCATGGATACACCAACGTAACATAAAGAGATAAACAATAGTCAACGAGTGTATAGAATTTAAAAAAATAGAAAACCTTAAATTCTTTCACATCAAAACATCACATTGTGAAGTGAAAATCTAATACACTATTCAAAATCCTCCTAGTCCTTCCCCTTTAATGAAAAACAACCCAACCATGAATGTAATAGCCCTACATTTTTTGTTGTTTAGCAGTAAAACCAATGGTTACTGTTCTTTCCAAATTATTAAATTTGTTCTTTTCTTCATACATGTGGTGGGATCATATATGCTCAATAGTCAATAAAACTCCATAAAAGTTATAGCTCCAGAGCTTTAGTACAACTGTTGTTTTCAGCTTTAGTTACCTTAAATGCTACCTTTTTTTTACATGGATATTATGAGAATTAATTTATGAAACTTTTTATTGAGAACCCGCTTGTCACATTTGAATGAGCGTCGATCGAGCGCAAACGAACGTTGAACAATTTGTACAATCCAACTATCTAGTGTATCATTCGATTTATATTGTAATAAGAGACGGTGACCATGTTAGATATTTTATTGCAAATGGATTGACTTGTTGACTAAAGTAAATCGTACCGTACATTTAACAAGTCATGATGTGTGAAATACACATATTTGAGTTTATTATAACTTTTAATATTTACAGTCCTCATATTTCTACGATCAGATTTGACATAAATATCATTCAAAACCGTCGTTACGTGGCCATAGCCATCGGGTTAATATGCTATTTCATGTTGAACTATAATGTGGTATAATATAACATACAACATCTTATATTATATATACTATATTAATAGTAAAAGATGTATGGTGGTGTGAGTTACTTTTTATAGAAACTAGTTTTGTTTACCCGCTGCAACACGACAGCGGCGTACACGACGTGATAAAGTATAAAATACAATCAACCTGCCTCGATTCCAAACTAAACTTATATCTGGATGTAGAGTAATTCGATTATTCGAATATATGCCGTCAAATGAAAACATATTATTTTGACACGACTTTAAATAAAATTTACGTTGAATCATAGCCCAACTCAAAACGTATATAAAAACAAAACACGTGCAGCAACACCGTGTGTGGCGAGATAAAATAGACTACAATCGCCCGGTCTCATTTCCAAACTAAATTTATGTTGAAATGAAAAGTAACTCGAATTTATAACTTCAAATTAAAACGTATTATATTTGACACGACTTGTTTCCCCACAAAATATACATTAAAACGTAAACAAACTCAAAACATACTTAAAAATAGGAACATAAACGTTTTATTTGACCTAGCTCCTTTCCGAATAAAATTTGCGTTAAAATATAGACAAACTTGAATATATATCGGCTTACAGCGTCTTACATTGGGGAACAAAATCAATTTTTTTATTATTTATATAGTAGAAAAATATATTTTACTTAAACTCACTCCCTGAGGTGCAATTAAAGAACAACCAACGTTTTCGATGTTTTGTATTAAAAAAACTTATATGTAAACTCAAGTGTCGTATGAATACGTTAAAAAATAACGCCAAAACATTGAAATATAATTTTTTTAATCGTTTGACATGCGAATTCGTTATGTGTTTTGCGATAATGACATTAGTGTGATTAGATACGTAGAAGAAACGTATGAATTTATGGCGTATTGTTTTGGAGTTTAAAACATATATAAAAACCAGTATTACGTCTCGTCCATTACGATTTATTTATTTAGAAAAGGTAATTAAAAATAAAAAAATATAAGAAAAATGTTAAAGAAAAAAAATTAAAAGAACCCAAAAAGAAAAAAAAAAAAGAAAACACTAACTATAAGAATCGAACCTGCAACTCATGTTTAAAACCCCAAGGCTTTAACCACTAAGCCATCACCACTTTTCATATAGAATTAGAATGTATCTAGAAGCTAAGCCGATGGCTTTAAACCATCGACATTGATAAATTAGTTATAGTATACCGAATGCATGATTTTAAATAAACATTATACTACTACTTAGTTTTAAAGATCGTGGTATATACATTTTTATTCCTTCTATACTGATGTTAAATATTGTGTTTCAATTTTATGAGCATAATACAACCTGGTTGGAGTAGTTAGAGGCTATGAACTTGAATCCATCCTCCCCGTGTTCGATTCTCATGACTTGCAATTCTTGTATTTTTTCTTTTACTCTCTTGATATTTCTTTTTTTTCAATTTTTGCAATCATTTTTAGTTTTTGTTGAGCAATTGTTGTTTCGATGTTAGATTTTATTTATACCGTAACGTACTAGACATAGTACTCTTTTCTAATTCTACCTATATCACATCGTCACTCATTCACACATTTCTTTAACGTACTTAACCACGTCAATGTCACCGTAGTAACGCATAAAGACTCAGGTCAAATATTAATTGTTTTCGGCAAAGGTTATTTTTCACGTAAGTTTTGTATGAAAAAGCGTCAGGTCAATATAATACGTTTTCATTTACTCTAAGTTTCGATGTAATTTTAGCTCGAAAATAAGTCGTAACGAATGGAGGTCAATGCTTCAACATAAATTTTGTTTGGAAAAAATTCGGGTCAAATATAATATGTTTCATTCAACGGTTTATATTCGAGTCACTAACTCTACGCATTGAAGTATATTTAGTTCGGAAAACGACTTAGACTGATTGTAGTCTATACTTTATCACGTCGTGTACGATGTCGCGTATGATGCCGCATCAACGCGCTACGGGTAAAAAATCTAGTTATGTCATAAAATGAACTTATAATATGCCACTTAACTTTAAGTAGTGTTTTCAGAGCCGAATTGGACCGGTGAAGCTTGAACCAATCATAGAGGTGTTTTGGTTGTGTATTTAAGAGACCATTTGGGGATTATGTTATGGAATAACAATTAAGTTTCAAAAGTTTTTTTAATTAGGTGATTAAACCATCAAATTGAGTCATCATCAAGTTTTTTATGCCAAAAAAGAAACAGGGAAGACAATACGGGGGTCGGGATTTCCAACATATGCAACTATATTAAAAAAAGATAAAAACATTTTAATTATGTTTATTTTATGTTACATATTAACCTCATATTAATATTTTTTTTTATGTTACATATTAACCTCATATTAATAATTTTATTTTTATTTTTATTAGTATGAACATATTCTTTCACAATTCAATTCTAAAATAGCAAGCACAGTGTTGAAATTTTAACATAAAACTCTTTTTTATTATCACTATCATTATATTTATAATAATAATAATAATAATAATAATAATAATAATAATAATAATAATAATAATAATATATTATTATTATTATTATTATTATTATTATTATTATTATTATTATTATTATAATGATAGTGATAATAAAATAGAGTTTTATATTATTATTATTATTATTATTATTATTTATTATTATTATTATTATTATATTATTATTATTATATTATTATTATTATTATTATTATTATTATTATTATTATTATATTTCTAATTATTTTAACCCACAACCTCTTAATTATTGATTAAATAAATATCACTAGACGAAAGACTTCTTGTAGTTCACACCTATGTTTATAATTATTATGAACTTTTTATTTTACTATTCCATTTCTTAAAGTAAGCATACATTGTTGACATTTGAACATAAAACTCTTTAACTGCTCTATTATTATTATTATTATTATTATTATTATTATTATTATTGTTATTATTATTATTATTATTCTAATTATTTCAATCCACACCCTCTTAATTATTGATAATATAAACACCTCTAGACGAAGACATGTTTTAGTTCACAACTATGTTTATAAATAGTATGAAGAGCTTTCTATTTTACTTCTATCAATTAAATGCGTGACGAATTTTAACTCCTTTAGATTCATATAGTTCCAATTCAATCAGATTTTAGTTTCTTAATATTCCACATTGATGGATTATATTCTTTCTAAAGAAATATTATACGAATCAAACACGTCAACTAAAGGTAGTTCTTCTATCATAAACATGGGCAAAATGTCAATATCCCATGATGCTATAGATGATAGAGATTGATGATTACAAAGAAAATTAATAGTTATCTCCTAATTGCCTCAATAAAATTATCTCATAAATAGCTAATAATCATATTTGTAACATATTATATTATACACATTATTAGTACTCTAAATTCTCTCAATAAAATCATTTCGTCTATGTTCTAAGTTTCAAGCTTAACCTTCATCCTATACTAGTAGGACGTACATCTCATTCTCACGATGATGAAACATGACATGTCTCCTAAAAGAACACATCAAAACTAAGTTTCTTTTCTTTAAATGAGAGTAACAAACAGAGCAAATTGCATAAAGAATAATGAACTTCATATAATTTTTTATTTGGGCTACTCAACTTATTATATTGTTTAAAGATATCGAACCCTTTTTTATCAAGTAATAATGTTTGTTTATTAAACTGAGTACCACAAATAACAAATTTAAAAAATTTAGTACTTCTTATGCTTTTTACCCTACTAAACATTAGAAAAACAACACCAACACTGAGTTACACTCTGTAATATTTCAAATTAACAAACAAAAAAGAAAAACAAATAATTAAATTTCAGCAGAAAATTTTTCAAAGAGACCCAATCTATTATGGGACAATGAGGAGTTGAAAGCAGAATTTTTGTACTCAAACCAAGTAAACTCCTTATACAAGCTGTCTTCCTCTCTTTCAAGGAGTGATGGCAATGGAGCTATCTTCTCATTCAATGGTGGTCCTCCAAAATATATCATTGACATCCTGCTTTTCTTACTGTTTGCCACCACCCTATGCTTTATGCTCTTGAATCTTCCATTTGTCATCACCTATTATCACAAATATCATTCAACTCATTCACACCAATCCATGTCTAAAGCCATTTGTGGTTAAATTTAGATTTTTTATGTTTAACTTCGTAATAACTTGTTTCTAGAAAACTCATGAGACCCCGTTAATATATACCCTAGTAACCAATAAAATTAGATAAAACCGCAATTTACGCTGCTTTTAAAGGAGTTAAAAACATAAAACCAGTGAAAATTGAATTTGTCGTGAATTAAATTTTTTAAGACTCATGGCCAATATTAATATTAAATTGATGAATATTTTACAAGACAGTTGTTATCAACACTAATTATTGGATATTCTTGTATTTGAATTGTAAGTAACCGGATTAAATTATTTTATTATAATATTTAAAATATATGTTTCTTTAACATGTGGGTCAAGTGGACTTCTCTTTTTTAGATTATCTTCTAAAGACAATTTCATTTTTGGTATGAAGTTATTGAAAATTATTGACATCTCTAGAGGAATCTAAATACTCTAATTGTACGTAGTTCCTTATCGAATAAATCTTCTAACCTTCTAAATGTAAATATAGTTTTATTTAGACATGCTATTCATGCCTAACAAATTAGCCATGTATAACAAATTTATGTTTTTAGATTTATATAGTGAGTAGTTATTAATAGTTATATAACACTATAATCAATAAATAAATTTTGTGATCTACAAGTCACATCCCTTCTATTTATATATAAATGAATGAATAATTATTGTGCAATGATTATTCTATTATTTTGTCTAAAATGTAGGTAGAAAGTGATTTGTAGAACTTGGGAAAAAGATTGATTAGGACTTGGAAAGCAAGTATGCTGAATTGATAGGGAACTTATATATAAGAGTATTTGACCTTTCTCTTCTATTCAAAGCTATGGGTATCATGTTTAAACTACCTGTACATGTTCTCTCAAAGTACAAAACTCACTTAACCATTTATGTAAATTTTATAAAAACATATATTCAGCTTAGTTAATCTATTCAACATCTTTATATTCAATTTTGGTATAGAAAAGGACTCTACACAATAAATATTAACATAACATATAATATATAATACATACTCATAAAATATAATTCGGATACGCACGGACTAATTTTTTTTATATATAAATCATTATTTATAAATAAAACATTGTGGTTACTAGAAATTCTTTAATATATGTTATAAAAGTTATGTTTAAAATATGTTATAAAACCACATCTTTAACATGACTTTATTAATCTCTTAAAGGGTTAATTTGACAGAGAAAAATATATTATATTTATTAGGTTAATGTAAAGTTAATATTTGAAAATTAATAAACGTAATCAATGATTAACATTCATATTGACAGTTATGTATGTAAAATAATAATAGCGTCCATAACTTGGTTAATCTTTAGAAATTAATAACTATAATAAGTTGTTCCGAAAGCAATTTATCAAATCTCTTAGGTTTTTCACGTAAAATAATGTTACTGTTATAATCTTAATCACAATAAATTTATTAAAAACATATATCATAACAACTTTTTTAAGTTCAAATCATTTTTATTTATTGAGTTTTAACAAAAATAATATATATATATTTTTAAAATTTTAAAAACATCAAACTAAGTCCAAAGTCTCGCTATTTCAATTCCAGACTAAAATTAAATTGAAATTAAAACAACTTTTTAAACTGAAAATTTTAAACTAAAATTAAAACAACTGATAAAGCTTTTAAAAATAATATGTTAATTTTAATATTTTGAAGGAAAAATAATAATTTTTTTCAAATACAGATATGAAACCGAATTTCAAATGTTTTTCTTTAACAAATTTCTAACAGATGTTGCAAATGTACCTGCAACGAGTCACCGACATTGATGAAGAAGGATTCAGAATCAGGAGGAACAGAGACCCAACTCCCATCTCGTAACGAAATCTCGAGACCCGATGTGTTATCGGATCTCAAAACCGAAATGATTTGTGGGTCTGTGTGCTCTCCAAACCCGATCAAATTCCCACCATTGATTTCATCTTCTTCAACCTCTGGACATGGTGGATAGTAGTTCACCCTGAAAACAGAGTCACTTTCTTCATCCATTAACATCTTACTAAACACACTTCTATCCTCTAATTCCAACTCATCCGCCATCATTTCAAGAATCTCACACGCCATTTTCTTCATTGATGTCACATAATCATCCACAACGCAGCTGCAAGATGAAAAAAATCAGATTTTTCAAGAAACAGAGCATAACAGGGTATCAACATAAATCGTCAAAATTCTTGAAATTTGTTAGTAATTTATACTGGAAATTTGAATTGGAGTGAAGTTTGTTGTAATGGGAATTGGGTTTGACGTCTAGGAGAAGGTATTCGACCCAACCAACGTCGCCATTTCGACCGATGTTCTTGTTCCCATAGCGAAAAGGGTCGGGTGGACCGGCTTTTTCTTTGATTGATTGGGGAGAATTGAAGAATTTCGCGGCTTCTGATTCGAGTTCTTTGATGAATTTCATTGGGATTCCGTGATTAACGACTTTGAAGAATCCAAAATCTTGACATGCTTTGACAAGAAGGTGTTTTGAGTCAGGTTTTGAAAGGTCAATGAGGGGAATTTGGGGGAAAGTCAAAGGGTTGACTGGCTTCACTAAGAACTGTTGGATTGTGGGTTTAGAGAGAGCCACCATTGTAGATTGTTGTTGTGAAATGATATAAAATAGAAATTGAAAGAATATATTGCTTTTATGATGATGAGATATTGAGGAAGAAGAAGAAGAAGGGGTAATGAACACATAGCATTGGGTAGTTGCTTGGGTATTTGTAGGAGAGGGGAGAAAGAGAATGGTGGGGAAGTTTTTATATTTTTATATTTTTGACCTTTTGAATTGTTCTTTATGAAATATTAGATTATTACTCTATACATTGAATAGATTTTTTGTATGTTTATAAAAATCTAGGATCTTCATATAACCAATCACCTTGCATTATGTTCATCTGGTTTTTTATTTTATTTTTATTATAAACAATCAGGGATGGAGAATATATTTATTTGAGTTGATTACTATATATATATATACTAGGTTACAATCCCGTGTAATGCACGGGTTAAATAAATTTATAGTTACATGATTAATAATATAAAAGATTATGTTTTAATTATTGTGTATTATATGGATTAAATAAACTCATGTATTACATATTTGAAAATTTGAAGTTAACATATTTGAAATTTTAATTATGGATAGTTATTAATTAATAAATAGTTATTATAGTATTCATAATTAAGAGGAGAGAGAAGCGGGAAAACTAATTATTACATGGCCTAGAATTGTGACACGTGTCCGGATTTATTTTTTATTTATTAGTATAGAGATATATACAAGAGTTTATTTATTTTTTATTTTATCTGTTTGTAGCCTAAAACATAAAACCATTCAATTTTGATGGTTTCTTCTATCTTTGGGTGGTGTTGAATTTTGGTGCTCTTAAATTTTTTTATTATTTTAAGGGGGGAGGGGAGGGGAGCGTTTAAAGACGGTGGCGATGGGTTATAGAGAAAGATGGTACCGGCGGGCAGCTAGGTGGTGGGGGGACGATGGATGGCATGCACATAAGGTGAGAGTATATTAGTTGATGTATAGGCCAAAAAATTTTGAATTTGACGGATATTGAATGTTGATATTGATAAGAAAAGACCTACCATCAACATATATGAGTCATTGAAGTATAAACCAATTGATTCAGTTACATGGTGGTTCGGTTTATCAGCATGATTGGTCGATAGGATATTCTGTTAATAACAATTTTTTGGCTTTGGGCTTAAAGAAGTCTAGACGTGACAAAAGATACTTATGTAGACATTATATCTATATATTTAGAGTTAAAAAAATCAAAACCAAATGAATATGCGATTGTCTTTGTGGATGTGATATGCTAGAAGAATGAAGACTCAACTTTTCATATAGGATAACTTGCCACATTTGAATGTTCCTTTTACACAATTTGAGAGTCCCACATAGGTGACATGAGCTAAAAAAGAAAAGTTGTAAAGAGTTTTTATACTAAATAGGATAGAGGCTAAACTTGGTCATGCTTTCTAAAAGTATTGTATAACTATAAATAACGCTTTATAAATACAAGTAGTTGGTTGTCGAAACATAGCGCACTCTGACTGGAATTTCGTATGAGCAATAAACTGCTAAGCATTTAATAAATGTTAAGTGTTAAAAAAACATAAAGTATTAAGTTAATAAGTAAAAAAGAAACAAAAATAGTAGTACATAAAACTAAAATGTTACAAAGATATCTTTACACTCAACTATAATATTTAAGAATTGTCACATTTTGAACATCAATAGTATTTATAGTAATACTAAATCTAAAATTAAAAACCATAAAATATTAGTCTAATCTTATTAATTAAAAGAGCCTTATCCCCAGAAAATTGGTACGTTTCTTTCCGGTATGTGAAACTGAAAAATAAAAAAATTCATTCAGTATTTCTTAAATCAATTTAATTTAAGCTACGAAATAGTTAACGTTTTTGAAACCGTATATAAAAGAAATAAAAACCTTTGCGTAAATGTTTGTTGGGAGAACATTTATTTATAATATTCAAAACGTTATATAAAAAACAAAATCATTAAGAAAATAACATCCAAACTTTGATAAAATAACCACAGCGCAACAATAAAATTGTTAAAAGGAACAAAAAGTTTGTAGAAAAAAGAAAAGAAATAAAAGAATTTTAACAAAATAAAAAGTAAAAAAGAAAAATGGGTCAATGAAACCGTTAAAATAACATAAAATTCAAAAAAATGAAAGAAAAAAAATTTTGAAAAACAAAAACAATTTTAACAAAATAAATGTAAACATGAGTTAATAAGTTGCTATCATAGTATCATATATTTACTTTATGTTGTTACTAAGTTGTTTTGCAGCATGTTATAAACATTAGTTGTTTTTTTTAAGTTAGATCTATACTTTGTCTCAAACAAAATTCATAAATTACAAATTTTTGTAGTGTTGGGTTATGTAGAAGATTTAATATTCATTCCTTACGTCTTTATTCCATCAAACATAAACCAAATCGTATTCCAACAATTTTGGTTTATGTGAAATTTATTACCATATGAAAATAGTGAACTAATTTTTAATCTGATATGTCTTATTATTACTTTCAAACAAGTTTTTTTACAATAAATACTAGTTTGTTACCCGTCGCGTGTTGTGGTGGCATCCTATGCGACGTGATAAATTATATACTGCAATTGACCCGACTCATTTCTTAACTAAATTACAATGTAACTTAAGTAACTCGAATCTATACCGTTCAATAAAAACGTATTATATTTTACTCTACACGTTTCCTAGCAAAACTTAAGTCGAAACATAGACAAACTCAAAGCATATTATATTTGACCAGACTCATTTTTTAACTAGACGAACATCAAAATGTAGACCATCTTAAAGCGTATATAAAATAAGCACGAAAATATTTTATATGACCTAACTTGTTTCTAAACAAAATTTGCATACGTAGATGGACTCGAAATTATACCGACACGCACATAAAAATAAGAAAGTAAGATATTAGTCTTTTTAAGTAAAAGTTGTATAGGGGTAACCCGAAACATTAGAACCTCGAGGGGTAAAATTGACATTTTACAAAGTTATTAAAGAAGTTGGGGGGTAAAATTGCAAATATGTGAAGTTGAGGGGGAGTAAAGGCCAGTGGCAAAAGCTACCAACCTTTACTTTTAGAGTAAATTTCGGTTTTAGTCTCTTTGGTTTGACCATTTTAACTATTATAGTCCAAAAATAAATCTTTTGTCATATTATGCCTTGTGATTTTATTTTTATAACGATTTTAGTCACTGACACTAATTTTGTTAGATTTATCAGTTACGTGAGAGGTTATTTTAGTTAATTCATATTTGAGGGACTACTTATGTAATTTATATAAAATTAGAACGATTGGTGTATGTTTTTTTAATTAATAAAAAATAAAAAATAAAACCCAAACCTACTAACTACACATTGCTTGCTTCCTCACGACCTCACCCAACCCACCCTATACCACCGGCCAGGATTCTGCATGTCATCCTTTATCATCATCTACAGCCACCATACCGACTGACACCGCTAATCATTCAATTGAAGTTCTAACAGCTCAATCAAAGCCATATTTCATAGTAAAATCAAAGCCCTTAAGTAGTTAGTACAGTAGTTTAAAGATAAGGAAGAAGGGGGAGGAGAATGGGGTGGGGTAGTGATTAACTAGAGACGACGAAGATGAAGAAGAAGACGGCGGCGAGGGTGGTTGATCAACGATAGTGCAGCGGTGATGGGCTGTCCAATAATTAGTTTTAAGAAGAAGGGGGAGGGAAGGGTGTGGTAGCGATTGACCAGAGACGACGAAGATGAGGAAGTTGTCTGGCGATTATGGCTATCCAACAATTATGCAGCGACAATTACGGCTGTCTTACGACAGTGTAGTGACGATGGTGGCTGACCGGAGATGGTGTAGCAACAACGGTGTTCGTGGGGTAGGATGATGATATTAGGGTTTCTATATATTATGTTGTGGTTTTAGAATATATATTTTATATCATAAAATTGTTTTATGAATATAGAAAAAACAACCCTTGAAGTTATTTTAATAATTTATAAATTTAGTCTCTGCATGTAGAATGACTAAAATACATTTACATTTAACAGTAAAAATTAACAAAGTTAGCGTCAGGGACCAAAACTTTTACAAAAAAAAAACCACGGGACATGATTTGGCAAAATATTATTTTTGAACTAAAATAGTTGAATCGCTCAAACTACAGGGACCGACAATGAAATATATTTCTTTTAAGTATATAGTAAACTAGTATAGTATCCCGTGTAATACACGTGTTGAATAAATAAAATATTAAATAATTTGTAATAAAATTTAAAAATTATAAATAATATTTGTAAATAAGATAGGATTGAGTTATGTGTATATAAGTATTTTAAGTAAAAAGCAACAATAATATCATTTTAAAATATCGTTTTATAAGATTGTATTTTTTAATTGTTTTTAAAACATTCTGGTCTTTTTTTAATTTTATTTAAAAAAACTAATCATCTTATAAAACTTAGAAAAATGGTATTAAAATACTTCATATATAATAATTTTTTTCGTGTCTTATATAATTTTAAAGTGTGTTTTTCATTAAAAAATCTAGTTTTTTATTTTTATGATATCTATTTTTTCTAATTTAAAAATGTTTTAAATAATATAATTACTATATATACTAATATCATTAATTAGAATAGAGAGGCGGGAAAATAAAAATAAAAATATCTAATATGTTGACACGTGTTATGTAAAAACCTTCTTTTATACCGACACATACATAAATATCAGAACGTAAGAAATTAGCCTTTTTAGGTGAACTTTTAAAATGTCAAAGTGACGTTTTATAAAATTTTATAAATTGGAGCGGTTCAAAATGTAAAATCCAAAAGTTGAGTGGTGAAAATTAGCCGATTGCAAAAAAAGAAGGTAGTAGTAACATTACAATTGTTAAATTATCCTTTAAATGTAAAAGAATATATTCAAAAGAATATATGAATGAGTGAAGGAATTGGGTCTTGAGAATTGGGAGGGGAAAAAGTACTTGTGTCTTGAGAACTGGGAGGGGAAAAAACACAACAACATTAAAAAAGTAGATCAAAGGCTAGAACCTGTAACCACTTGTTTGAAGGTCTTTGTTCTTACCAGCACGCTAAGTCAACTTTTGTTAACTATTACAAAACAGAATGTATATATATTAAAACCAAAGTTGGGTGGCACAATTCATTACCCACCGACGTTGGTTTTTTAAGGTATAGTAATGTTTAATAATGGTCACACATACAACATTTAGCAATTTAGGCAGTTTCAAATACGAGAAATATTTTTATCCATTGAGTCATTAATTTTAAAGTAATGGTTACACATATAAATATATTTTTAATTGATTTATTAATATTTACTTAAATAATTTTATGGAGTTAAATGCGTTTTACGTCCCTGAGGTTTTATAGAAATTGTCATTTGAATTCAAAAGTTTAAAATGTTGCCATTTGCATCCAAAGGTTTCACTAAAATTGTCATTTGCATCTAAAGGTTTCACTAAAATTGTCATTTGAATCCATTTGGTTACATCTAGCTAACACAGTTAATTTTTTTCGTTAAGTTTCCAACATGAGAGTTACTTTAATAAAAAAAATTACAAAATAAAAAACTAACGTGAGAATTTTTATATGTTTAGCTTCTTTTGATAATTGCAGTTATGTTTGACTTTATAATATTCTTTTATTGTTTTGTCTTGTTAATGTATTTTGGTTTAGTAATCGTGTTTATTTGGTTTAAAGTTTACTTGTGGTTACGATAATTGATATTTTATAATTATTATTCATGGCAGTTAATGTCATATTATTAATTGTTCCTATACTTTTATGATAATCTGTCTTTTATGGTTATAATTCAAATAATTTATGTTATTTGACTTGTTTGTTTATTTATGTATATTTTTGTTTTGTATGTTTTATAAAGTTAGAAATGAATCACTTTTAGTTAGTTAAACTTATATTTTATTTTACTAATAGAACGTCCAGAGATAACTTTCTTGATAAAATAAAAGAACTGCCTGCCTATCATTTCTCGTAAATTAAAATCGCAATGATGATTGCCAAAATACACTAAAAGCCTAAAACTTAACACGTAGAGCTTATTTTTATTATTTTGTAATTGTTTTGACTAAAATACCTCTAATGTAGGAAACTTAACAAAGAAACTTAACGACATTAATTAGGAGTAGTTAAGTGGATTCAAATGACAATTTTTGTGAAACCTTTGGATGCAAATGGGAACCTTTTAAAATTTTGAATTCAAATGGCAATTTATATGAAACCTCAGAAACGTAAAACGCATTTAACTCTAATTTTATGCTATAGTTTCTTAAATATAGAAATAGCACATTGTTGATTGTTGTTGTGAAACTGAAAGAACAAAATAATTATATAAGGATGAAAATTGGAGGGAGAAGGCATATGAAGAAATAGCACTTGGGCTGTGACGGTTGCTTGCGAGGGGCGAATGAGATTGTTGAGAGGAGGAAAGAAAAAGAATGAGTAATTTTTAATATTATGATTATTTGAGAACTTACAATATATATTGAATTACGAAAACTCTTATCATAACATAAATTTCTTTTATGTTTCACATAAAAAATGTTTAAAATATAATAATGAGGGGTCTCTCTTGAAATTCAAAATGCTAACAATGAAAGAATTTATAATATATACATATCTAAGAGGCTGTTTGGCAGCCTCTTAATCAGTCTCTTAATGGTTCAGATGTCTGAATGATTCAGCACTTAATGGTTCAGACGTCTGAATGGTTCAGACATTTGCCTCTGAATGGTTAAGCATTATACTAATGTTGAATGGTTAAGAGGTCTAATGCTGAATGGTTAAGAACTCTTATCTGAATTGGTCAGACATTTGCCTCTGAATGGTTAAGCATTATACTAATGTTGAATGGTTAAGTGGTCTAATGCTGAATGGTTAAGAACTCTTATCTGAATTGGTCAGACATTTGCCTTTGAATAGTTAAGCGATATATACTAGCTCTTAATGATTCAGGCCTCTTAATGGTTCAGCACTTAATGGTTCAGGCCTCTTAATGGTTTAGCACTTAATGGTTCAGACCTCTTATTGGTTCAGCACTTAATCATTCAGATATTGCCAAACAGCCCCTAAGTCATATATAGGTTATACTATCTACACATGTGCAACTAAACAAATAAAGAATTTAAAAACATATACAAACATTAGTTTGATGGGTTTTTATGTTATTTTTTATGGTTTTTAATATATATATAAACATATACAATTGTGTGTAAAAAAATAACAAATTAAAATATGACTTATTGATATTAGTTCTCATGATTATTAAGATATTTATTAGTTTTCAAATGATCCTAACCCGAAATTTTTTATATCATTTTCTTGAATTTGTTTGACCTTTTTATTTTATATATAAAAATAGATTATTACTCTATATATTAAATATATTATATTCTCCGCTTGAATAAATCTTGGTTCTCCATATAACCAATCAAAGACCTTACATTATTTAATTTATGTTCATCTGTTTTTTCTATTGTCTATACTACAAAAATCAACTGGATATACACTGATATACATTAGATGGAAAATATAATTATTTCAACTGATTCGTTTTTGGTTCAAATTTTACTTCATATTATAAACCGAATTATTTCTAGTATTGGTTGTTTTGGTTTGAAACCACTATGAACATGGTTGATATTGATTAAGGAAAAACTCCAAGTGCGTATTTAAAAAATGAAACTATTTAGATAAGAGAGTTAAAAAAATAGTATAATTGTTTTATTTCTTGAACTATTAAGTATATATAATTTTAATCATATCTTATATTAAAATATCGTATTGTAACTGTTTATTTTTATTACTAACTATAATCCGTTTAGTAAATGGGGTTCTATGCTATATATTTATCTATCTATAACAAACAAAATTTAAAATAAGACTTGATACAATTGTAAGTTTTATCATATTAATTTTCTTATTTCTTTTAATTATTATTAATACTATTAAATACTAATAATATTAATCATACTATTTTTATATTCAAAATTATATAATTTAATAAATTAAAACTTATTTTTTATTAAAAACCACACTTTAAAAATAAAAGTGTTATAAAATATAGAATACAATAAACTTTTTTTTAGAATAATTTCATTTTTCTTAAAATAAAATATTTAAAACCCATATTTTTTTATAAAATAAAAGTTTAAAAAAAATATTTTATTATCTATTTACTTAAGGTAGCAATTCGTATGCAATTATAATCATATTTTATCTTCAAACATAGTTTTATAATTTATAAATTTCTATTACTAATTATTTCGTATTTTAGTTATTCAACCCGTGTAATACAATGGGCATTAACCTAGTGATGTATATAATCAAACATTATACCCATTTATATAAAATTAAATATAAATTAAACTCAAATAAATATGCTGTTGTCTTTGGGCGATGTGATATGTATAGGAGGAAGCCTTAACTTTTCATGCAGGATAACTTGTCACACTTAAATGTTTCTTATCCCCAAAATTTGGAGACCCACATAGGTGGCATGAGGTAAAGAAAGATGTAAACAGACAAATATTTTGTATATTAAAGAGGATAAAGGCTAAAGTTGTTGCAGCTTTATATATTAATACGTATTTATATATGTTATTATAATTAGATTAAGGTGGTTTTGAGAAATTTACTCGGTTCTTGTACGCAAATCCAACTTGAATCAAATTCATAAGTTGCTACTACTGTTCGTTATCGGAGAGTGAAGGATCACTAGGGCCGTCGGCAATCTGAGAGTGCTGGATCCTTCGGGCTGTTTGCTACTCGTATGTTATGTCGTGTCGGGATTCAAATCAAATCTCATTAACTCTCTCACACTTAGGGAAGTGTTCGTCAACATACATGCCAATTCAGGTTCCTCAACATGAAGCATATGCATTTCAAACATGTCAATTGAATTGTCTAACGAAGAAGCAAACATGTAACATGATATTTAAAAAATCCAACTCTAAATATTGCATAGATGTGTGGCAAAACTAAGAATCAAATTATATAAATATAAATATAATGAATATGACAAGGGGAATGACAATGAAGCATATAGTTAGAAATTTTACACAAAGGATAGATATCTGCAAAGAATTTCGTAGAATAATAATAATAACCCATTAAAAGATCGGATATATATAGTAGCTCAATGATATATATATATCGAACTATTTATTGATTACTTTATAAACTTTTACATATATGTTTATCACATTCTTATCTTGTTAGCTGTATTTAATAGTTTTAACTTTAAGTCTTATCATTATAAGCTAACTACTTTTATATCTACTTTTACGACTAATCAAATCTTTCTTTATCTTAAATTAGAAACTAAGAAATATCATAATTGTATTACCCAAATTATAGCCCAGACAACACCCTCAAAGAATTTGTTGCATGTGCTCTTAACTCACACACCTTATAATTAAAACATAGAATCTCAAAATGTTTTCAATTTATGAATACTTAAACCATATATAATCCTGATCTACCTACTTTAACCATATACACAAGATTAAATCTTTGAGCTCTTGGATGGAGGAAAAACAATGAGGAGATACACTTTACCATTATGATGTCTATGTGAGGACATGAATACTCGTTATATATTTTGAACTCTATTAAATTATCTCTAAATTTTTGAAAAACTAGATGAACGAACCATGGAAACCGAAGATGTTTTAGAGTGTTTTAGCGTGCGCCAATTTTCTGGCATTTAATTTCGTCCCCGCTCTTCTTATAAGAATATTCAAGCTCCGTCACCGTATATGATGATGTTCCGAAAGTCCGATGGCCAAAAACATAGAAATGTGTGGGTCTATATACATATATTACATAATATTAATTTTGCAAGTGAAATGAATAGTGGGTTTGTTGTGGTTTTATTTTGGTCACAAAACTTTTGTATTTTTTTTTCCCTCGCTCAAGTTTATAAAAAATGAGTCTCAAAAGAGACAGGGGTTGTGAGGGTTCCGCTAGGCATAGGCGGTCGCCGCTTGATTATGCAAGTTGTGTTAGTAGTAACAGTTAGCATCAACGATCGACATGAAATGACAAGCGACCGTCTACAGCCATTAATAGTTGTTTTGACGGGGTATACAAGTGTTCGCAGCCACGACGACTCTCCGTTTCAGAGCCCTCTAACATAGAAATATATCGTTACGAAACCCCGCCGCGAAGCGCGAGTAGAAACTACCTAGTTATCTCTTAGTTTGTATTGTTTTTTTTACTAGAACTATATTATATATTCTGTCTTGCTTTTAGAGAAATAAAAATACTAGTGTAGTTCGTCAGTATAACGGGCACAATGGAGAATTGTTTCAATGGTTAATGATTGTATGGAAGGAAGTCCACGAGGACCAACACCTGCTAATGTTAATTCTTTTGGCTTTGGGTATTTAAATATTTAACTCTTGTTATTTTACGAGGATGTTGAATTTTTTTTATCAATCACATCGGCAAAGTGTATTTGATGACGACATGTTGGTGCCTTTGCGATAGTGTTCTCATGGACATTGATAGCGATGAGGAAGAGAGGTGGTACGCACAAATAATGGAGTGGGAGCGAACATTGTTTAGAAATATCGTAACTTCAATTACTTATATTATTATTATTCTTACGTTTGCTTAAATACATAAATCAAATATGATGTGTGGTCTTTTTTAATTGGATAAAAAGTTCATATTTTACATTTATTTGCGTGTGATAACATTTTCTCTAAAAACACTATCTTTTTATTTCATCTTTCAATTAAATAATACTTTTTAATATCTTTATTATTACATTTTCTCTCTCATCTACTTACAACCATTTTTAAAAATATTAAAAAATATTATGGGGGTTGTATCGTGTTTCCCCAAATATGGGGAATCACAGTACAATCCCCATATATTTTCTCTCTCATTCACTCACAACCACTAACAACCATCCCCCATAATATAGGGCACACACTCACATCAAAATAAGAAACCTACTGTGAATGCTCTATCAGTCTTTCTAAATAGGGTGGAGTTATTTTTTAAAGAATAACTAAGGGAGAGAATAATTGTTAACCATTAGATCAAATATTAAATGGCTATGAAAATTTAGTGACAAAAAATCGAAACTTTAAATTATAGACCAATGGTATTTTAGTATCAACTACATTTTTAAATACCATTTTTTTTTAAATGCTCATAACTTTTACATACAATACTATTTTTAAATAAAAAATTACACCATAAAAATATTTTTTATCTTTAAAACACATATACTATTAAAATATAAAAAAGATTTTTTTTCATGTTATTTCAGGTCATTGTTTAATATTTGTTAAATGATCGTGTAATATTAGAATATTGTATAGTATTAGTCATATTATTATGTCTATTGCTGATCATTGTGTTTTTAGTTGTGTTTTTTTTTAAATAATAATTTTTTAAATAACACAATACCAAAAATAAATATTTTTATGTTTTCCAATTTATTTTGTAGTCCTTATCAGGTTATCGTGTAATTCTTGTCAAGCAACTAATTATGACTAATGCAGATCATCGAGTCTAGTGCTAGTTATTATGTTATCCATTGTCTAATGCTGATTATTGTATTTAATATTAACTATTGTATTATGCATTGTGTTTTTTTTAAATAATGATTTTCAAATAACACAAGGCAAGAAATTGTAAATTTTCTTACGTTTATAGTTTATTGTGTAATTCTTATCAGGTAATTGTGTAATCCTTGTTAATTCAGAAGATTAAACAATGACTTGACAAACTTACAATTTTTTTTATTTTCTTATATCAACACTATATGTGTTTTAAAGATTAAAAATACTTGTCTTTATGATATATTTAAAAAACAAATATCGTAGGTAAAAGTTACGAACGTTTAAAAAAATATGAAACTAGATAAGGGAGAACATTATCAATTTCGTCCTCAACCTAATTTTGATAAAAAAAACATTTGCCAACTTCTTACAGATTTTGCTATACATATATAATTTTATGTATTTTGTAGGACATATGATATATAAATTCTAGAGAAAATTGCATAAATAGTCCCCGTGGTTTAACCAAATTGCATTTTAGACCCCAAACTTTAAAAATTGCAAATATAGTCCAAATTTTTATGTAATAATTGCATGTTTGTTCCCTGGCATTAAATTCATTAATTTTTTATGTATTTTATAAAATTTAAATTAACTTTTAAATTTAATTTTAGGGATCAAAAATGCAACGCCCACATAAACGTTTGGATTAACTTTGCATTTTTGTAAAACTTGGGGACTAAATTTGCAATGGCTACATAAAAGTTTGGACTAACTTTATAATTTTAAAAGTCTGGGGACCAATCATGCAATCTGATCAAACCATAGAGATTATTTATCCAATTTTATCTAAATTGTAGCTAAAACAACTAAGAACGTAAACAACTTATATGAAAGATTTATTACAATTATCGTTAGTGTAAGAAAATCCAACCTCTAATTTAGAATTTATAATGAGTTATACACTATTTTTTTAATGCAAATTGAATTTTAATAATTTAAACTGCAATCAATCGTACGAAAGTAATTCATCTAAAACAATTTTAAATTTTATTTTACTTGGTAAGTACAACCCCAATAGTCTAATTTTGTAGATGTACAATTTATTTACTTTGGTACTTCACTTGATTTTACTTGTGACTTTTGCATTTTATTCATGGTTATCATTAGAATCAAAATTGAGTGAAAATTAAATGTAATTATATGATAGTCATGCTATTTTAATTGCCTTTGACTAAAAAAATAAAATCAAGTGACATTTGTTAAATTTTCATTATGCATTTCTTGGAGGGGAGAGAGAGAACATCTTTCTCGTCCCTGAAACTAGGGGTGAGCAACCTCGGGTAACCGAGCATCATACGGGTACTCCCGACCCGACCCGACTCCCGAAAAAAAGGAAACTTGATTACCGAGACCGTACCTATGGGACATGAATCGGTACTCGGGATTTTTCAAATTCGGGTATCGGTTTATGTAGGTTATCCCGATGACCGATACTTGAGTATTCATTGCTTCTTAATGATCTTGTAGTGAATATGATTTTGGTTTTAAGATTATGATAATTATCTTATGTTTTTCGATGCACACAAGTTGTTTGATGAAATGCCACGTCGAAATTGTTAGGTTATATTATCAAAATAAAGAGAAATTCAAAGCAACAATCAGAGAAAAAATTATAAAACTAACAACCCATCAATAACCGAACAAATAACAATTCAAAGCAAAAATTTGTAATCTCATAAAAATGTCAAACTAAACATTCCAACATGATCCAAGCAAATAAAAGTTAAAGCAACAGTCTTAATAATGAAAACAAAAACAAATAAAACCAATAATGTCACTAATTATCATCATTAAAAAATGTCTTCATTCATATTTCCACATGCACTCGTGATCACCGATTAATCTCAATCAACATTCGTGTTACATGATTCCAGGTTGTCAGAAATTTCTGCAATGAAAAAGTTTAATTTAAAAATAAGATCGCATATACGAAGTATGTATAAACTGTATGTTAGCTTACGTGTTCCAATGTCTTCAAATTTTGCCCCATCCTCCTCGTAGTTTATGTCAACACTTGACCTACGAATCCAATTTTGTGAACATATTAGTGCTTCGACAACCGAAGGGGAAAGTGAACTTCTATGTGTTTCCACAACTCTTCCACCCGTACTAAAAGCTGACTCGGAAGCTACACTTAAAACTTGAATGGCTAATAAATCTACAGAAAACATTAAGGAAAAATTTAAATAAAAAGGAAAAAAGTAAATATTAAGAATATATAATTTGACATACCTTTAGCCATTTTTGCTAATATTGGATACTTTGAAGAAGAACCTTTCCACCATTGTAAAATATCAAATCCCCGGTAATCGTCCTCCTCCTTATCCTCAAGATACCTTTGGAGTTCCGTCTTGGTGTTGTACACAGTAAAGCCACAATCTGATTTGAAGTCACTTAAAAAATCATTGTCCCCGTTATCTCCTTGTGATGATGGTTCAACGTTTTTTTGTGTAACATTTTTTGAACTTCGGGTTTCATTTGCTATTTTGTAGAAATCAAATACTATCTCTAGTTCTTCTATGATAGATTTAACCATCGCGTCAACCTTTCTTTTGATGTCATATTCAGTTTCTCCACTTTCTTTCTCAGCCATAAATATTCTGTTATAACCAAATGCAATGACACGAACTTTCCAACGAGGATCTATTAGAAACTTATTAAAATTTTTATCCTTCCTCCAATATTTATCATACTTCTCTTGCATAGTGCTATCCATTTGCATATTTACCAAGTCATTTGAACTTTTCAACATTCGTAAATGCTTATCAATGTGCATCGACTCGGTAAAAAATTGATTAGCAACCACCTGTTTGACAAAAGTATTGTGTGAAATATAAATAAAAATTTAATTTTAATAATTTAAAAATAAAGTATAAATTATAAATAAAATACCTGTGTCGACGCCGAAGCGTTTGTGGTTTTACGCTTAAATAATTCTAAAACTTTTGCCATATGTCTTGCGTAATGCCAGTCTGTAATTACAGGAACGTTGACACCCAACTCTTTCGAATAGTTGGAATCTATAAAATCATAAGATTCAAAAGCCTTTTCAAACTTCTCGGCCGTATCCAACATCTCATACGTCGAGTTCCATCTTGTACTCACATCTAAAGACAACAATGCCTTGCTCTCAATATTTAGATCTTTCACACAAGTTTTAAATGTGTCTATTCTTTTAGCAGAATGTCTAATATATCGAATGGCAGCTCTGATACGATTAATTGACGATCCCTGATAATTTAATCCATCTTTTACAATCAGATTTATTATGTGTGCCATACAACGGATGTGCAAATATCTCCCTTCACCCATAACATTTGGTAATCTGGATTTCAGAATTGATATGGCAGTATCATTAGATGAGGCATTGTCTGTTGTAATTGTCAGGACATGTTCAATATCCCATTCTTTTAAACACTGAAGTATAACCCGAGCTATTTCCTCCCCCTTATGGCTGTAGATTGGTCTGAAATTTAGTATTCTTTTGTGTAAGACCCAGTTGTCGTCGATAAAGTGTGCTGTGATGCAAATGTAGTTAATACGTTGGATGGATGTCCACGTGTCTGTGGTTAGACACACCCTGCAGTTACTTTTTGCAAAAAACGACTTAAGCTTCCCTTTCTCCTCTAAATAGATGTCCGCACAATCTCGTGCAACAGTAAATCTGCTTGGAAGCTTAAAATTAGGGCAAATGGTTTCTATAAGCCTTTTAAAACCTTCGTGCTCGACGGTTGCAAATGGGAGCTCATCTATTATGGCCATCTCAGCTATGGCCCTTCTACTTAGTTCTGCATTGAATTTCCATAATTTAACTTCTTTACTTCCACCCGCTCCATCCTCACTTTTTTTTTAAAAATAGGTTGCTTTGATCTTTTAACCGAGCAGGATGCTTTGCACATGACTTAATGTGGCGTTTCAATCCTGATGTTCCGTTTATATATGGGTTCGCAGCCAATACATTTGAGCAATGCTTACATCTTGCCTCTTTATTCCCCTCCTCGTCTATAAATTTTTCAAAATCATCCCAAACTTTAGATCGACCTTTCTTAGAACCGCCTTTTGTTTTACTTTTCTTTTCTTTTTTTTGCTTCTTTTGATCAGGTTGTCTCTTCCTTTTCTCACCATGAGAGTCATCGCTTTTCTCGACATTAGATTCATCGCTTGATAAGTTTTGAACATCATCCGAATTCATCTTATTCTAATGTATAAGGCCAAATAAAGATACATAATGATTAGTAATCATGCAAGTAATGAAGTTCAAAATATAGCCAAACTAATGCAAAACTATTATAATCCAATGAAAAGTATGATGAGTAATTTTGAAACAAATATATTTTCCTTGAAGATTTGAATGAAATAAATATTACTCTGAAATAACAAACTAATGATATACTACTTATGGTGAAGGCATGCTATTATGAATTAAAAATAATGTATGAATCATAGTGATTAAACTTAAAAAATTGATGTTGCTCACCCCTGGTTGTCGAAGATTGCAGCCAACTTTATGATGAATTTTTGCAGCTTATGTATGATTGAAGATGTTGAATGGATTGGAAATTGGAATTGTGAATCGATTTTTGCAGCCAACCGATTGAATGTTAATATGGAAATTGGAATTGTCGAATGGAAAAAGGCCGATTGGAACTGTTGGGCTGTAGCCTGCAGCATTCCGAATTTTTTTAGGTTTTGAAAGTTGTTGTTTTTTTTTTTTTTAATATCGGTCGGTACTATATATTCTCGGGTACCTTATGTTTAGTCCCGAGCCCGAGACCGATACCGAAATTCAACGATTAATATGACCGAGTACCTACGCTATAATAAAATACGGGATCGGGTATCGGGTTTTAATAGGTTCGGGTATCGGTATATTTCGGTTATCCCGACTTTATGCTCACCCCTACCTGAAACCCTAACGCTCTATCCTATAAGTAGGTGCCATTTCAAATTTTTAAATTTCTTTCCTTCACTTGCTTAAAATGAGAGGATCTATTTCACACCCCTAATACATTTTCTAATTTATTTAATTAAATTTATTTAATTAAATTTAATTTAATTTTAGTAAAAATATATTATTAATTAAAAATAAACTAAATATAATTATAGAAAATATAATTAATTAATCAAAGAGATAATACAAGACAAAAAATTTAAGACTAAATAAAAGTTAAAAAAAAAATACTAATAGGTATTCATCAAAACACGTACCTAAGCCATTTACGATTCCAAAATATATATTATTTCAAATACAAGTCGGTTTTCAATAAATTTTATATTTATTTAGATTATTTTTGAAAGTTTACAAAGAAAAACACAAGTTATCAGAGAAAAATTAAATCATGTTAACTAATAATAATAATAATAATAATAATAATAATAATAATAATCACAATAATATTAATATTAATAATCACAATAATAATAATAATGATAATAATAATAATAATAATAATAATAATAATAATAATAATAATTATTATTATTATTATTATTATTATTATTATTATTATTATTATTATTATTATTATTATTATTATTATTATAGTAATAATAAATACTTTTGAGCAGCTCAACCCGTAACTGTGTAAAATTTTCGGTACAAAAAAGGAAGAGGCAGTGTTTCCACCGGTACCATATGGTTCCGGGTGGGAGTCGCTCCCGCGGCCTTCCTCTTTATCATATTAAAATATAATTAGTTTTTCTAAATATACTCTTTGAAAATGATAAAATTCAAGATCAATAATGAATAATTATTGCTGTTGTCGAAGTTTGGTGGCAAATCTTGTTAATAGGGAGGGTGTAGGCTATAATTGGAATCTATACTTAGGATATTACTTAAAATCTTCGATAAACATATGATGCAAGAACAGTAGAAATGTCTTGGTCTCTCAATTCAAGAAATCCAAACGGATAACGTTTGTCGAGAAAATCACACGACTAAAAGCATTTAAAGATCGATCTAATCTAAGGTACGTACATATCCTGTTACACATGTTTATGAAATAATAATTTTCATGGTGATAAGGAAACAAGAACCCACACAATATGATCATGGGCCTAAGGAAAGTGACTTTCAATTTAATATTCAAAATTCCATTAATTATCCATCAATCTTTTAGCTCTAATCATAATTTTATTTTTGTTTCCTTTGATTTAATGATGTGATAATTAAAAGCTAATCCAAAATCTAAAATTGGTATTTGATTGTTTGATGATGCAACGAATAACTAATATTTAATCGAAAGTTCAAATCTTTTATTATAAAAAGATTGACGTGTCATAAAGAAAACTCATCATATATCATACGAGAAAAATATTTCTATTTTTAATTTGATACTGTCATCTCAGATTCATTTAATTTAACTATATCGAACTTCTTATATAAAAAACAGATGATTTATATAACAAACAAATTATTTCGTCGATCAAGATCTATAAAATAAAAACTAATTCACTCACAAAAATGTAATAAAATTTTGGAAGAATTGTGAAAAAAGTTGCTTCGTAACTATATGAACTTCAAATAAATTTACAAAGTTAGATATATAACAAAAAAAAATGTATATATTCCACTCAATTTATGTCATATGTCGAAAGCTAGAGGATGTGAGTAGATTTTAATAACATTTTCTTGATACAAAACTTAAACTTCTTATATGTACAGAACCCTTATTAAAAGCTAATTCAACTAATAATATAAGAAATGTAAAGATTTAGAGTGAGAAAGAAAATCAATTATAGAGTTTCAAATGAATGTTAATTAACTAATCAACTTTAGGTTCTTTGTCTGGTCTTTAATCGAGAGGTTGCTCCCCTAGACATTTCTCTTGGTCGAAAGAGATTATCAATACACAAACGTTTCACTAAACAAAAGTTATACAACATCTCACTAGATCATGTAGTGATTACCTTCTACATTTCACTAATCTCTGTTAATGATGATCACCTCTTTCATAAATCACTAATAAATATAATAATATCCTTTATAAACTAATCTCTGGTAATGATGATCACCTCTTTGATATATGATCATTAATTTTATTTATTTTAATGTTAGAATATCAAGGAAATTAGAGGGATGTATATTAGTTAGATGAATATATGAGTGTTTCTTGAGCAAAAGAGGTATTGAAAAAGATTGCAAATGCTTTTAACTTTTATCTATATACATAAAACAAGAAAATCCGGAAAAATCCACTGCCACATCCATGGTCAATCTTGTGTTGCTTCACAGACTATTGTACCATGGATCGCGTGGACAACTTTCTTTTTCTTTTTTTTTTTTTAATGATAATTGTATATTGTCACATCCACTCATGCAAACCTATTTTCATACACTTCCATGTTTGTGAGTCTCAATAAAGGTACATATGTTGCGCACACAATTATAGAGTTTTATATCGAAATATCAAGATTACTTTTCATAGTTTCTAAAATCACTAAAATCATTAGTTTAAGTAAATCCAACCAACTTAAATTATTTAATAACACTAAAATCACTAACATACTACTTTTATATTTTCATCTTTATTGAATTTGTTCACTAGACATTTTTATCAGTCGTGTTGTATCTCCGTGATAAATATTTTAAATTCTTGAAGCATTTTCATTCTTGAAAAAGAATAACCAACCATCAAGATAAACAGAGTTTTTCATTGGCATGGTAAACGTTAGAACAGAATTTAAAAGATTTTAATATTTTGATATGCCACATCTTATTGGCATGGGAAACGTTCAAGCCCCTTTGGGTTTATTTTGCCTTGTGAACGTCACATCAGCAGTGAGTTAGTGACCTTTAAGCTTAAAAAGAGTGTAATGGTTCAAGCCTTTTTCATGCTCAATTTAATTATTACGTAATTATTTTTAGTCAATTATTTTTAAATAAAATTATAATATAAATTTCATTTTCATTAAAATACATAAAATTAAAAAAAAGAAACATAACTGATAATAATAAAAGATTTCATTTGTCACCATCGAGGCCATATTTCTTCTTGATTCGTTCATGCAACTTCAAAGCTAGGTCACATTGCAGTCCTGGAACATCGGGGATGGGTTTGATAAAATTCCAAGATTGAAATTCATTTGCCGTCCTTCTTTTAGTAAACAAAAAAAAATCAAATACAAAAAAATATTTACCCATTACTAGGTCCCCGGATGCGTCGAGCCAAAGCATATTCCTCATTTGATCATACGAGATTTTGTTGAATACCGAAATAAATAATTGACAAATTAGCTATGTAGCCAAAATGATTGGTATTCAACATCTAACTTCGGTCAAGAAAGTCTATTTGAGAAGTGTTTGGTGTGGTGGTGATGTTTGGATGGGGTTGGATTCGACCACTTCTTCTATGGCCGGGGGTACAAAGTTTGGCTTGTATGGTGTGCCAAATGGATACATTTTGATAAGGTTTTTCAAAAAAATGAAAATAAAAACGAGATGAATAGTAGAGAAAGAGATAGCGTGACTAAACGGCATTGTCTGTTGGGTTTAAATAGATGGAAAAGGTTGGAATTTTTTTTATAATTAATGCTTTTTACCATTGTACAACGGTTGCTTTAGGAAGAAGCAAACAAGTGTGCGTGGTATATTACACGCCATGGAAGCGATTGGAAGAAATAACATCCCGGATAGTCATGTTGGGGCATGAATAGGGTGTTTTTGGGGGTTTCTTACGCCCACGACCCATGATCTAGTTTAGATGTTAAGCCAGCTCTTTAGTCTCAACTATTAATTAAGGTTATTGAAATGAGGACCAAATCAAGTAATCAACGTACATAAAGAATATTCCAGGTATATTGATTTTTAGCATATCTTATTGGACCAAATTGTAATATACTTTTGCCCACTTATTTTCCTTCTTCGTGGCAACTCCCTAACCTTACCTAATGCCCCTGTTCACCCTATGATGTTAAGTGTTAACAAGATAGTTCTTTTGATCTTAGCAATAAAAGTTTATGCTTTTGTGCGGGCCTAAAGTAATGAGACTTTTTGCATGCTTTTACTAACTTTTCTTTAAATACACCTAGGGATATGATGGTATTTATAACCAACATAAGAACCCAAACCCGATTAAAAAGAACCTAAATTTACCAAGCCCGATTAACATTTAAGCCCGACCGGAGATGTATATTTGGTTTGGTAATTGGGTTATATACATTAAATCTTGATTAACCCAAATAACCTGATTAAATTGCATGCGTGAAAAGTTTGTATGTTCTTTGCTAGTCTCACAAACAAGCTTTTCCTAAACAAGCTTTTCCTAAACAACCTTTTTTTAGTTTTCTTTTATATACTCATAGTGAGTTTTTTATTTTTGTCCTCGTAATTTAATTAAAAATCACTCTCCCATATCTCATTCTTTATCCTTATAATATAAGGATTTACTTTAATTTTCTTTAAATGGACTCTTTTTAGTTCTTCTATAAAATATATGAATAAAATATAAGGATAAGAAATAGGATGAGAGTGATTTTGTTTTCAAGTTTACCTTAAAAATAAGTTTTACAAAACCCATGAGTGCTCTTATTATAATAAAAAATGATAGTGGGAAGAAAGTAGTCGCACAATACATTCAAATTTTAAAGTAAAATAAAAAGGAATATCCCTATTTTTTAGATTTGTTTCTAATTAGGGTTGTAAATGAACCGAACGAACACAAACGAGACATTATTCGTGTTCGTTCATTTAGTAAATAACTTTTTCATGAACTATTCAACAACGCTTACCGAACGAGATTTCTTGTTCGTGTTCATTCATTAAGCAAATGAATCTGTTCATGAACTATTTACGACCACTTACCGAATGTAAACGAACGTAAACGAAGACAAGCAAATGCACACAAATATTTATGAACATAAACGAACCAAACCATAGATGTATTCTAAATATTGAGCAAGAGAGCCCAAACCCGATTACTGATTAAACTAGACTTAAGTATACGTGAAACCTCATACTCGAATACAAATTATATATTATTTATTTGGTTTGGTATTTGGGTGGATTTTTTATATCTAAAAACCCAAAAACCTAATTCAAGTAACTTGAAACCGATAAATAACCTGAATGGCACCTCTAAATCCTCCCACATGTATAGAACATTTTGCATGCTTTGATAACTAATAATTCGTAATTAAGATAAATACACGTGTTGTGTGTGATATTTTGACCAAACCGACCTGAACTGTCGGGAAAATTTAGACGTCAAGTTGTTACATGCCTGAGCATCAAAAAATGATTCCCAATACGCAGTGACAAACCCATAAATTTTCTTCTTATGGGGTCATTTTTTACGATGCTTTAATGTCTACCAACTATGTTAGAAATTTTGGTTTGGTCAGGTAAAATGATACATATACTACCATAATAAAATTTCATTATCCCCAAGGGAAAACAAAAAAATTATAACATAATTGTGAATCAAAAAACATTACATTCTATAGTTGTTCTCTATGATGTCACAATTTTTTTTACAAAATCAGTAGAGTTAACGCTCAAAAAATACTGGAGTCACTCAAAATTTTGGTTGCACTAAAATTGGAAAGATCAATGGGTCACATGAAATTGCTGTCAAGGGTTAGCTCCAAATTTCTTATTTTATATTAGAACTCAATTTTTAAACAAAAAATTCAGATTCACATAACCTTTAAGCCTTTGTTCATATATCAGCAAGTGATCGATCAACTAATTATACCATGTTTATATCTCATGTGATTGGATTTTGGATATTTAAATGCAGTGTAGATCTATTAATCTGATTGGATTTTTTTATATAATTTATAGTCTTGAAAAGTTGGTAGGGTTTTCTTATATCTTTTTTGGCATGTCAAATCTTCAAGACTTGGATATGATTTTATTTTTCCCTTTTTTTACAAGTCACATGCATATGTCACACCAGCTCTAAGTAGAAAATATTATTATTTTTAAATTGTATGCACAAAATGTGTGTATACCTAGCGTTTATATTTTTAAGCATAATCATTTCAAGTATGTCTTGCTTTTAAAATCAAATAACTTATAAGCCTTTAATTATGTAGCTAATAACTATATAGTATAAAATTTTGTTATAATACAAAAAAGAAATAAAAAGCTTTTAGGAACATGAGATTAGCGTATGCGCTATGTAATAGTAAACTTTTATCATATTGTATGTGTGTAAAAAGACTTACAATAAAATATTACACTCTTAATATATTTGAAATAATGAAAAAAATCAACAGCTATAAATGCATAAAAAATAAGAATTGAATGAAGAGATTGAGAAAGTTTTATATTCAAAAGTGTACCGGTTAGAAACTTTGAGAATATATAAATATCTCCTCACGAAGTGCTTAAAAATTGAAGTTGTTTAATCACAAAAATTTAATGATGAAAAAATCTATCGATTTACTGACGGATAGAGACGAGATCGAGAAAATTTCAAAAAAAGAAAAAATATCCTTCAAATTTCAGTTGGAAAATTGGTTAGAAATCACTGATAGAAAATTCAGTTTTTTGTAACTGCTTATTATGACAATGACATTCTATGGCAAATACAGACAAATATTTGATAAATTTACTACAAAGTGAAAAATCCTAATGTTAGCAACAAGTTTACGACAAAACTACCACAAACATTCTAGTTGTCACAAATTTGTCATATATAGACAAATTTGCAACAAATTTGCTACAATACTTTGGGAAGCCACAAAATGTTAGCGGGAACTTATAAACTTATCGCAAGTTATGACAAATTTGCGACAATGTCACCGAAAGCCACAAAATATCAGTGGGAACCTAAACCTTGTTGCAAAGTTATCGTGAATTACGAAAAATTTGTGAAAAAATTTAAAATTCGCAAGGTTAAATGTCAAATTATTTTAATAATGTTACTTATATAATAAGAAAAGATATTTTTTTTAATTATACTTTTTAATAATATTCTGAATAATAAAGTTAAATTATTTTGTTTCCAGAATATAAATAATAATGAAATAAATTAATAATACTTAAAAAAATTATTTGCTTTTATGATATTAATAATATTATTATTAAATATGATTTTTTATTTAATAATAATTATTATTATTTATATTTTATTTGAATTATGTATGTGTATGCATATGTATGTGATCAAATGTGTGTAGTTATATATGTATGTTAGGGATGATTATGCTTACTTTTAGGTATGTATGTGATTGAATGATGACCAAATAGATAAAATGAAAGCTAATATTACTTGATTAATATCTAGCAATTATGATTAATTAAAGGAGTTAGTTTTAAAATTTCTCAATGATATGAGCATTAGTCAATTATAGGTGACTAAAGTCACATAGCTATATATATATATATAGCAAGCACATGGCCAATACTTGTCAATTAGGATGGATTAGGATTATTTATGTATGCATTTGTGTATATATGTGAGCGAATGTGTATGTATTTGGATGTGTATGTGTATAAATGATTGTTGGGATGTATATGTGTTTGTGGATTTATGTATATATGCATGCATGCATGGTCGCATAGATGTATAACATGTTGATTTATGTATGTGTATATGTGCGTATTATTATGTGTGTCTATGGTTTCTATGGATGTGTATGACAAGACAACTATGTATGTATGTGTGTATACATGTAGGCATAATATATCTATATGTTCCGGCAAAAGATACAACAAATTTGGTAATAGTTCCGGCAATCATCCATCATAGTTTACTTTAGTTATTGTGTTGTTGTTCGATTTGTATAGAATATGTTACTTGAAATTATGTAAATGGATTTAGATCGTACTTTAATAAAGTATTTCATATCTTAAATTTATTTCTCTATTATTATCCTTTTTCCACAAATTTGTATTGTAGTAAAATAATAGATGTTACAGTAAATTTGTAGCAAAAATTAAAAAAAGAAAATGATTAGCAATTTATTGTTATGTTGCAAAGTTGTCGTTGTTCATATTCAAATATGCAAAAATAATAATTAATATTTATTTATCTTTATTGCAACCTGTATCGTCAAGAATTTTTTTTTTTTTTTTTTTTTAGTGGAAGTTAGTGGTTAATTGTTAGTATCTCAAAGTTAGTAATTATTCGTTAATATCAAGGTTTGAATCTTGAATCTCAAAGAGAAACATAGCCTTCCACCTTTAACCTGGCTATATCATCAAGAATTTATGTATAATTCCTTAAAAAGTAGGATAACAAATCTTTAGTTGATATGATGCCACGTTCGTGAAACATTTCAAAGATTGAAGGTAGTTAATGAACATAGATGAAGACTTCATAGACTCTTGGTTGTCAAAATAAGGGTCCCCTTCTACGTAGTATGGACCATATTATGGTTTCGTAACCTCGCATCATTGACTCTTATCATTGCAACTCCAAATGGGATGGTTTTGTATTTAAGAGCCACCAACTTCAAGTTTTGCAACTTGCTCACACTTTTGTTAAAGAAATGATTGCGGGTTATACATTTTGTTTCTTAATGCTCTCCATTTTATAAAATTGTTATAAAAATATATTAAATTTGTCTCCTTAAAATCGTTTACTCTTATCGTTGCAACTCCAAGGAGGGTGGTTAATTATACTTATAGTCTAAATTATAGAAATTACACGTATGGTCGTGCTATTTACTTAGTCGTCATACTTTTGGTTCTGAAATTAATCTCCATGTGTATTACACTTTAAACTTTTTAAAATGGTCATTATATCCGTATAATCTTTAAATTAAAACAAAAAAAGTAGAAATTACTAACCCAGTCCAACACCTTCTTTCACTCTCCTAGCGTACCTATGATCACCTTCTCCGATCACCATCATTATGTTTTAGATTTTATGACTTTTGATCTCTATGAACAACAAAAATATAGAGGTTTAGTACTATTTACCACCGGATTCAAGGGTAAAAATATCAAAGATATTTTTGAACCTCCAACATTTGGTCACCTCATTGGTGGCTCACCAAGAGTAGGTCATTCAAAGCTAGTCATTGTGTTATTATCTATGGATATATACATGGAACTGATTAATCTAATATTACATTGCTTATAGATAATGTTATTAATAGGAATGCTTCCTTCACGAATTAAATACCACATGTAGAGGTCGCTAGATATTTTGAGAGCCTTTTAAGCCTTTGCATTTCAAAAATCGACGTGTTGATGGTTGCTGGCATTTCTAAAAGGCAAGTTTAAGCTAACAAAACGAGATAAGAAGCATATCGCGATATGGGTCGAATATCAAAAGCACGTATATGGGAAATGCTATCATTTATCCGCAGTTTGTGATGCATATATTTGGTATGATCATCAAGTATGCAATATGGGCTCGAGCTATTAGTTTCTCAAAGGAGCCATGACGTTGTTTTCTAAGAAAAATCATGGCTCACCCCCATGAGCCATGTGGCATCACCTTCACGCGTGGAACACCACGCCACCCTTGTGTGGTACACGATAGTGAAACACTAGGATGAGAGGTCAAGGGAGCGAGAGCTCACACATAAACATAACATTAGATAATAATAATAATAAATGTTTGAGTGAATAGTGAGAGAGTGGAGAATGATATGATATTGATATGCTAGTGAGTGGAATATGGAATGTAGTGTGTACGTCTGATAGCCATAAGAGTTACGTATTTGTGCATCAACAATATTGATGAAAGAGGAAAACAATGAAAACAACAAAGACAATAATCATGTCACCGCCGCAAAAAATAAACAAATAAAAATAAAATAAATAATTATGACAACAAAAACAACGATAAAAACAATAGAATACAAGTCCAAGACCTAACACGTGATAAAATAGTGTCCATGGTTGTGAAATTATCAAATTGGAAACTCAATAGTAGTGTGATACTTCAACTGACTTGTCATTATTACGAACACTAGAATAAAGCAAATAACTCATAGTATCTTTCATGAAGTGGTTAAAATGCTCGAAATTCTAGAAACCCTTCACTACAATTGAAAAATTCACTTAAATGTCAATTACATGCTAGTGATTTTTTTCAAATGGTCTAAGGGGGATACGGGAGGTTTTGCTTCTTTTAAAGAATCAGGGTTCAAAGTTTGATATTAACATATAATTACTAACTTTGGTGTTATTAATTATTAACTGCTAATCTGTCGTTAAAAAAAATATTAGTTACATATACAAATGCAAGTATTATCTTGCAACTCTAATATTTGTCTTCTCACTTCCCGCTTCATTATTCCTGAAAACATGTAATGCATGAAGCAGAAAAACACGACTAAACATAACACTCAATAAAAGAATAATAAAATATAAGGTAAAAGAGGGATAAACAATGAAACAAAGATATAAAAGAATAATATAAATAAGAAAGATAACAATTAAACAAAGAAGCAAATTTTTCAGGATGAGAAATGTAAACAAAGATAAAATTTACTTTAACCTAGATTTTTCTTGTGCCAAATCTGCATAATTACTCTCTATGCAAATTTAGACGGAATTAACCAGTAATAATAATATTAAATAATAATAAAGTTTGTTCATTGAAATATATAATAATAACTAGGATATATCCCCGTGTATTACACGGGTTGAATAACAAAAATATTAAATATTTATTGACGATGAGTAGGAAGTAAAACTTTATCAGTATTTTGTTGTTTAAAAACTCTGGGTTTGTTTTAAGTAAATGTTTTTTTATAAAACTTTTATTTTATAAAACAATTGGATTTAAGTATTTCATAATTTTAAAAAGCTTCATTAGAAAACCATAGTTTTAGAAAATTTTATTTTTTATTTTTAAAAATTTTTAATTTAAGGACTTGAATTAATAATGAAAAGAGAGAGAGAGAGAGAGAAATATTTGAAAATTAGTTATTTAACTTTTAATAATAAAATACATAGTTTAAGCGGGAAAATAAATAGAAGATTGATTGTGAGAATGCAATGTGTCAAAAAATGTAAAGAATTATTAGTATAGATTGTAAATAAATAATAATGTAATATTTAAAACGTTTATTATAAAATACTTTTATGTAAAAAAGTGACCGATAATGTATTGGTCGAAAAAGAAAAACGTGTAAACTAAGAAACCGAAAGGTATACATTCTTCTAAATATTGTGACCTCATTATTTTTTATTAAATAATGATTTGAAAGAAGAAAATGACTGTAGAAGTGGAGCCCATTACAATCATATATCATTCATTATAAGTCGTCAAATCATACACCTATCTCATCCGTGGAACTTTTTACCCCTCAATTCATTCCATGCATTGTCCCATCATCCTTATATTCCTTTCAATTTTCTATTATAAGAATTGAATTTGATTGACACATTCTCCTGTTTTTACTAATAACAAATATCTCGATTTAATGACTATCAACTGAATTTAGTAATTTACATCCTCCATCTTTTTGTCAAATCCATAAAAAGATAGGATTTACCATAACTGAATTTGATTTTTCCCTAATCCATCTTAATAGATAAAGACTAGGGAAAAGTGAGGTTGCTATTACGAGACTTAAAGATTATAGGTTTAAGTTGTGGAAATAGCTTTTTTGGTGACGTGTAGGGTACAAATGTGTATATCATGCCTAATGTCATCTGACGCGTTCAGACATTGCCTCTGCAGTAGTCTTGTGTAATTGGTTTGTTTGTCTTAATAGTTAGAGTTTGTCTTAATAGTTAGAGCTTGTATAGCATGTCTTGTTTAATTATAACTTAAAATCAGAATAGTACGTGATTTGTGAGGATTAATATAAAGAAATTGAAATCTAATTTATACACCAGATTAAATGATTGCAAGATAAGAAAATAAGCAACGCTTTCGGATTTAGGTTTGATTAAGAGTTAAATTTGCTACTAAAAGTTGCGGTTAAATTTGATTTTAGAAATATGATATTTTTCTACTCTAATAAAAATGTATTTATGGGTGACACGTGAAATCATCATATTCATTCTAATCAAAATTTTTCCGCTTCTCTTTCATATTAAATATTTACATTAATTACTAATAATATTATTTAATTGATTTATATCTAAATTAGTTTTATAAGTAAATTAAGAAATAGATCTTTTTAGCGTTATTTTTAAGAAATAAATTTTATAAAATAAAAAACTTTTCAAAAACACCAAACTTTTTTAAATATATTTTTATAATGATTTGTTTTGAAACAAAATGTCTAATTTATTTTTGGAAAAACAAATAAAAGTTTTAAAATAAAAGTTTAAAAAATTTAATATAATTATTTTATTACTTATAGTCATTAATCATATCTTATATTAGAATATAGTTTTATAATTAATAAATTTTTATATATTCTATAAAATATTTTTTATCAACCCGTGTAATACACGGGTTTACTAAAACTAGTTGTATATAAAATCAAATGTGGGCACACATCATACACCGAGTCAATTCTCATATGCCTAAGACCCTAACTACGTTAATCTAATGATAGACTCGTTACAATCAAAGGTACATAATAATATCAACTTATATGTAAATTCAATACACGATGTAACATAAAAGAATGGACAATTGAGTATCATATAAACCAATACTAGATCGGCATGTATTCAATCACAAAAAGTCTAACATAGTTCAATTAGTCAAATAATTAAAGAAAACATTCAAGCCTTAAAATATTTTAGTTAAATTAATTGTTTTAAGTATAATTTTATTAAGATAAATATATTAGAATCCCCTTTTTACATGCTAAGCAATAAGCCAATAACGAAGCATCAAAGTACCCAAAATTACATGTTCCCCTTCCATTGTTGTATGCTTGGTTCTGGCCCTTTTTTATGTTATATATAGTTAGTTGGTTTGGTTTTAAGTACTAGTATTATTTATGCGGTATTGGTCTCTTTGTCTAAGAGCATATGTAGAAACATGCTCGAATCTGAAGCGGAAATGGTTAATCCATTTTTGTGAAGATTCAAGTAAATATTAAGTCTAGAGATGGGTAGTAATAATAGATAATTAACGAGAACTTGAGAATGTAACATAGATGATGAAGTAAAAACAATAGATAATCAAGTTTATTAAATAGTCATCATAGGATTACATTACTTACCCTTCACATGTTTTGGACTTTATAAATGAATGATCTATGAAGTTCTTGATGAAGTACTCAAGATTTCTAGAAGACACGCTATCACTTACACCCACTCATATAGAGGTAATCCTTTATTTATAATGTTACATGTTCAAAATCTTAGACACAATAAAAACATCAAATTATATTAAATAATAATACAATAAATTTCATATCATTTGATTCTGTCTTCAAGTCATCCAAAGTCTTCACAATCTTGAACATGTGTGACTCATTGCTCCTTGATCAACAAAACATTAAACTTCAATGTTTAATAATCATATATCCAAATTGATTGTAGGCTTTAAATCTTAAAACCCAACATCTTTAATGCAAGATGCTAAAAACATCCACAAAGCTCTTAGTCACTTGTAACATCAGTAACATCCTCGAAAAACATTCATTTTCTCTTCACCTATCATCCTTGTAAAAATCATAACACGTCCACATCCTCACCACATTTTACATTGATTTTTATAACCAAATTATTCATTAAATTAAACTATTTATTTACAATTTCATACTATATACTATTATAGAAAAAATATTAATTAGAAAAATATAATCTATTATCGGTTCGTTCACCTCTCTTATTTCTGGTCGAAACAGCTGGTCTGATGCGGTCTTCAAAATACTGATTAATTTTTATGAAATGAATAAATAAATATGTAATATATATGTATTAAAAAAAGAAAAATATGTAATTAATTTAATGTCTCAAGGAAATATGTATTTTTGGTATCAAGTAGAGAAATATGTAAAAGTATCTTTTTTTATATTTATGGCACTTTATTTTTTATGGAATGCAAAAACGTTTGGGTATCAAACTGGCTTCTATCTTTATGCATGATATTTAATTCATTAAATAAACTTATTATTGTCATTTCGACATTAAATTACTCCAATATATCTACTTTTGTGAGCCTGTTATCATTAAACGGTAGCTTCTTCTACGGGTTTCCATTTTTTTGATCTCTTCTTATCCTTCTTGAATTCGTGCCTATTGGACAAGACATTTCATTGGCACTAATTTCATAATGTTTGTTGGTTGCCTACACTTGAGCTCATCTTTAACTGCATTTCACGCATGTTTATCTAAGAAATGTGCATCATGATGTCGAACATACTCTACATTAGCGTTTGTATTCGGTTAGTCATGACTCATGAGACCAATCTTTTTTCTTCTGTCCTTTAAGTCGTATCATACAGGGCTGTTAATGAATCAAGTCGAGTCATGGTAAATCAGCTGAGTTAAGCCATTTCATTTGTCTTAATGAGCTAAAATGATGGACACGGTCACACGGGTCAGGCTCGTTTACAAACGGGCCGAGTCGAGTCGTCTCACAAGCCGGCTTATTTATTTTAAAAGCTTTAATTTTATTCTATTTTACACACTCATTATCTAATAACAAAAGGTAATATTTTTTAAAGTCTAATGTAATATATAACAAAAGTTGCCTTAGTTTATTTTGTGTTGCCACTATAGAAGTTTGCACTGTGGAGATAACCAGAGGTATGGTTGAAACTTTTTGTTCATAGATGACCCCCTCACATGGCCTGGGTCAAATGTTAACTTTTTTACTAGAGAAGATTATACATAACATAAATCTTTTGATCTTTTACTGTTATTATTGTAGTTTTTTTGCTTTTTCATATAAATTTACTGCACTTTGTTGATGTTTTAACATATAAAGGCGGGAGAGAGAGATAGGTCTCTCGCGTAAGTTAAAATGGTAATTTAACACGTGTCGGGTCAAGTTATTAAGAAACAGAATTAAGCCAACTTAGAAATTCAAATTTTGATGATTGTATATCAGTGAAATCATTATTGAAAAGCACGCAGCGAAGCGCGTGTGAGTAATACTAGAGGTGTTCAAACCGGTTTTTCCTGCCAAACCGGTTCGGGTTCAAAACCGAACCGGTTTTTTTGTGGTAGAGTCAAACCGGTTTTTCTTCAAACCTGTTCGGGTTACAAACCGGTTTGGCTCACCGGTTTGACTTCAAACCGGTTCGGGTTACAAACCGGTTCGGTTTGAAACCGGTTTTTTTACCAAAACCGGTTTTTAACTTATAAACCGGTTTTGAGTTCGGGGCTACCAAACCCGTATAGAAACCGGCGGTTTGGGTCGGTTCGGGACCGGTTTGGGCCAAACCGGTTTTTCTTTGAAACCGGTTCCGGTTTTTCCCGCCGAACCGGTTTTTTTGCCCATATCTAAGTAATACTAGCTATGATTAAAAATTTAAAACCCAATCTCTTTTTATGCCACTCGGGCAATGAGTTGATACCCATCAAAACTGACAGGCCGGCCCATGACTCATTGTCTCATTTAAAACAAATATGACAGGCCAAATTGGTGGGCTGATTTTACCGATAAGCGACCCATTACAAAATAGACCAGCCCACTCCAAAATCTCAATAAAGTAAATAAACCTCACCTTCAATAACCAATATAAGTCGATCATTCCACATCTGAGTTCTCATATTCTTGTTCATCTGTAAACGTACGTACCTATCTAAGTTGGGGGTTGATGGCAATATTGACGGATATATGTGAGGATAACCTGAGGCACTAGATCATTTTGGAGCACAAAATAAAGTAAAACTACGCGACCATTGTTTAAATTGTAATTGTTATCGCTCCTTTTTCATCTGGGCTTAAGGGAGGCAATAATAAACCATAATGTTTATAGTTGGATGAGTTAAAAATATCTTTTATGCTTTATATATTCTTTGTAATTTTATAAATGTGTTTAGGCATTGATGGATCCAGAATTTCCCGTCTAGGGGCCAAAATGAGTTAGATCATAACGGCTGGGCCAGGGCAAAGCGGGCCGGGTCAAAAGTTATGGTTTCAATTAAGATGAAAGTTAAATGGTTGCTCCATCAATGACTTAGTGAGTTCTATTGTCTCTTTGTTAGTCTTTTTTCCTCCTGAATATTAGTTAATACTAGCATAATTAAGAGATGTGATGCAGTAGTAGGAATTTTGTATGTGTAAAAAGCAGGAAATAAATTGACACTTAAAAATGTCGTATAATCAAAGTAAAACCATGCCTACTTAGATTTCCATTTTAGATCTATTTTATTATGTATAATAAATAATTAAAATATTAAGTTAGTAATAATAAAATTAAATTTAATAACTAATAAACGTACAAAAATCTTTAATTACGTGATAAAAGAAAAAAAATGAGATGGCTACTCTGGGGAGGGCGAGGGGGAGGGGGGCTTGAACCCGCATCTCTAGGGTGTAGGACGTAGGAGGCACACCCATAACCAGGGAAATGCCCTTAGTTGTTCAACTTTCAAACCAAATTAAATACATAAAAAATATAAATCATGAAAATTAAAATAAAACAAACATGCAACACCCACTTCTACAACATTGCCGTTGAAACACCATAACATCTAAAATAAATCGGTCAAAACATAAAAGTATTTAATCATCTTTGAAACATCACCATATTTGATTTTCATACTTTAAAATACAATAACAACTAAAATGTTAAAACTTTTAAGTTTTACAACTACAAACCCATAATCAAAAGGACAAGTGAGACAAACATGTTCAAACCTAAAAAGAACAAACTATAAAAGTCCAATGGAGTTTGTTATTGCACCTCCACCCTACTTGCAAATCATTTTATATTTTTAATATTAGCCTTCAATTCTAACCGAACTCGAATTTAAAATTTTAAATCAAAATTTTATTTTTATTCAAATCGAATATAGATATTATGAGATTTTGATTCAGGTACTAATCCAACATGAGTGGCTTGACTATTTAAAAAATGTTCTAGCTTAAGGCACCCATATTTTAGGGGCCCAAATTTTCTTGATCATATGTTAAGTCGTACATTGTTTTTCGATTATTTAAATACGTTTCTGTAATGTTTTGCCTTGTGAATATATATATGATAAAGTGTTGAGATAAAGACTATTTGTCATTTATATTTGTGATTTCTTCAATGTCTCACAAATTATATCTTATGTGATTCAGTGTTTTCATTTAATATTTTTACTCTGACAAGCAAAGCAGATTGATAATTAGTATATTTAAAATATTTTCTTTCATTAAAATTCTCTTGAACTCTAATACGAGTGATTGTGTAGTTTACAAAATCATTTAAAATACATGTGTTTCTTTATATTTTCACGTGTTAAGATTTTAAGCAAAAACTATATAATTTTTTTCTAAAATAGCCTCGGTTTTATAATTTGATTTGTGCACTCAAAAAAACTGAGTTTGCCCTTTATAATTATAGCTTTGTAGGATCTCAATTTGAATTTCATAATTATGTAAACACACGTATCTATTATGAAACCAAGGTTAGTTATTCACTTTATGTTAATACTAGCTTTATAGATAAACCAATAAAACCATTACATAAGTTAGTTATTACATTTGATACTATTTGCTCTCATAAGATGTATAAACAAGTTTGCTAAACTTATACGTTAGATTCTTTAAAGATGTCAAATCAAAATAAAAAATTTTAATCAATTTGTAAAAATGACTTTCTTTTTTTTAAATGATTGAGCTGGTTTGCACCATGTATAACTCAAGGGGAACTTGAGAAATAAAGATACAAATGAAGGGGTGTGATTAAAACTTATCTATGTATATAAACTTATAACGCCACAGAGCATCAGTTTCTTTACTTTAATCAATTGAATGCATACAACAAACCCTAAAACCCTAGATCTTTCCCCCTTTCACCATAAAGGTTCAATACTCAATAGTTCATATGTTAACAGCGACGATGATGATGATGATGAAAAAGCTTCACGATAGTGTGCCTAACGATTATCACTGTCCAGCTTTCTGCTGCAGGTGGTGTTGAATCAAATGGCTAGATGTGATGATATGATTTCCTTACTCATCTGAGTCGTCAAAATGCTCATTTTCTTGAGCAATTAAAGGAGTGAAATTTGACAGAATGGAAGATGATGAAGTATAGCAGGTACTTATGAGGTGTTGTAGCACAGATATGCTCCTGGTGCAGCCATTGTTGTTGTTGTGCTGAGCCTCTGAGTTCACATGCTGAATGATTGTTAATTTTTTTGCTTGCTGATTCCTTCTGTCAGTTTAGGGGTGAGGTCAAATATTATCACACTTGGAAGAAAAGTCTTCTAATTAACTTAATTACGAGTGTAACGGAGCTACTCGATATCGACTCGTGAAATGCTCGAGCCTGAGTTGAATCTCGTATGATAAACTTGATAGGAGTCCAAGCTTGGCTAGACTCGTAACACTAGTGGATCTACTTTTTTATATAAAAATTAAAATATAGTTTTTTTAATTAAAATAAAGTAACATATATTACATTTTTGTTAATAGCGAACCTATACATTTATTAAATTCTCTTAAATTTACACAGTTTATTCATCTTTGAAACGCCAAACATTTGAAAAAGGCATCGTTCTAACACTTTGATATCATATATTTAAAAAACTTTATTCTATGTTTACTTTTACATAAAAATAACTAAGTAATACTATTATGTTATATACATAAATTTATAATTTTAAAATATATGTAAAAATAATTATGATACGTTTAATGTTTACATTTACATAAAAATAACTAAGTAATACTATTATGTTATATACATAAATTTACAACTTTTAAATATATGTAAAAATAAATATGTACTTGTATAAATAAATAATAATAATCGATTAATAAAGAATATAAAGTTTGAGCCTTAGTAGAGTTCGAACTTAAAAATATTTTGAGTTGTTTGAGTTTTGAATTAACAAGTCGAATTTGAGCTTAAGACTAATTCAAGCTTTAGATGAGTTCGGAGCGAGCTTATTAGTGGTTTTGTGCATTGACAAAGGTACTCTTATAGATGTTAACTCATAACATAGTTTGCATTTGCATCCCAACCTCCAAGCAACCTTGTGCCGCAAATTGGATAACAATTACCCAACATTCTAGGCCCTGTTAAATGATAAATTTCTTAATGGATTGAAATGAAGAAAAAAAGTAAATCTTCCTTCTTGATTTGACTTTCAAGAATAAAGTAGAAACTTTAATTTTCATGTTCTTGTTCATTTGAATTTTGGAGTTTCAAATATTTGAAGGAAAAAGTTCCAATTCTAATTCAATCCATGCTAGCAAACATAAATTTTAACATAAAATGTTGCAATTCTATTTCTAGTTCTAAGGAAGTCTGATAAGGAATTATGTGAACCAGACGGTTTTTCTTATGTATTTAGAGAAAGATGAAAGTTTGCATTGGTGTTCTCATAGTTTGTGGTGGGATTCTTGCATCAATGACCATTGCATGTGTGTATGATGGTATTGTTAGGAAAAAGAAAACCAAAGTTTCAACTAATCCCGACCTTTAACGAGGAAATGGGCCGAACCATAAGCAGAGGTGGAGGAACAGTTACTCTAGCAGGAACTACAGCGTCTGTAGCTATAACCGGTGTAGTCTTTAGTGCTAGTGGTGGCGGTGGATGTTGTGGTGGTGGTGGCGGAGGGGGTTGTGGTTGATTGAGGTTTGATCACTCTCTTGTATACATGGGGTACAGAATGGTTCTGAACTTGTTTTACTGTGTTTTTCAAATGGTCTTATAGGAGTCCTGTTCCAAGTTACTTCATTAATAATCTGTGGTTATGTTGCTACAACATTAACTATTGTGTAAAGTTTTCCTTAATATAAACCGTAAACTTTACGGTGTTTGATTTCATTGTGTTGGCCTAAACACTTTTAGTCCAAAATTTTCAAAATTTATTTATAAACATTATCCATGAAAAATGCATTTAGTTGGCATTTGAGTTTTCAGTTAACCTTTTTTATTTTACCCATTTGACCCGTAAGAGATAAACATAGCCCAAATCAACCCATTGACAAGTAAATGGGTCGAACCGGTCAGTCGGTCACTATATTTTGTGAAGACATGATGATTGACTTCAACTTTTATCTATTCATCATCTGAAAGTCTTACCACAAGCGAATTCATTCATAACTTCTAAAAACAATGCAGTTCTTACATTTCATCCACAAGTGTCCAAAGTGTGCTCTTGATCTCTTCAAAGTTTCTATGCGAACGATCTCCCGACAGAAACAAGTGAACATCATCGCGTACCACGATCCAACTACAACCCGGACTCTTCTTCAGACCTCTTAATCTTTTCATTGTTCTCACCAATTCCTCGTTTTCTTTTCTCCTTGAAGCCATGTATATATCAGATAACACCACATAAGGTGTAGCATTATCTGGCTCCAGTTCAGATATATGTTGAGCTGCAATTTCTGCAAGATCCAAGCGAAAATGGATCCTACTTGCACCAAGAAGTGCACCCCAAACACCAGAATGAGGCTCGAATGGCATCGAATTAATAAAGCCATACGCTTCATCAAGAAAACCAGCTCGACCTAAGAGGTCAACCATACAGGCATAGTGGTCAACACTTGGTTCAATTTTATGGAAAGATCTCATTGATTTAAAGTATTTTCGTCCTTCTGCCACCAGCCCGACATGAGTACATGCAGACAGAACACCAAGAAAGGTTATGTCATTTGGCTCGACGCCATATTCTTCCATTTTTGTAAACAAATCGAGAGCTTTTTCCCCGTATCCGTTTTGAGCAAATCCATTTATAATTGAATTGTATGAAACAGCATTTGGAATATTAATGGTATGAAATACCTTGTAGGCATCATTGACACATCCACACTTTGCATAAAACGAAACTAACGAGTTCTGAACTGATAAATCGAATTCCATTCCCGCTTTAACAACATGAGTATGAATTTGCAGGCCTTGATTTAGTGCTGCTAAAGAAGCTGAAGAACTGAGAACACTGCTGAAAGTAAGTGCATTAGGTTTGACAGCCGTCTGAAGCATCTGAATGAACCAGTGAATTGCATCTTCATACGCCCCGTTACTTACAAACCCTGATATCAGAGCAGTCCAAGTGATATCATCTTTATATGGCATAATGTTGAACAACTCCACTGACTTTTCAGTAAGTCCTTTGTTACTGAATCCAGTAATCATCGTCGTCCATGAATACACATCCTTATGCGGCATTGCATTGAAATGTTTATAGGCCTCTTCAATGTTTTCAGCTTGAATGTAACCACCAATCAAAGAGTTCCACGAGACTGTATCTTTTCTCTCCATTATATCAAACAACCTACAAGCTGCATCTAAATCACCCAATCTGCAGTACATGGTAATCACAGAATTACCCAAGAAAGTATCGAAGTCAAAACCCAAACGCATCACCAAAGCATGAATTTGAACCCCTTCTCGATATCTATCAAATCTTCCACAACCTTCAAACACTACAGTCAATGTGTTTGGCACAACCTTTATTTCACTATCGCGTCTCATCTGGAGAAACAACACAAACCCCTCTTCAAAACACGCGCTTTTCATATACCCATCAATCATCGCGGTCCAAGTAACCACATTTCTTTCTGGGCTTGCATCAAACAACTCTCTTGCCTTCCCAATTTCCCCTAACTTGCAGTACCCATCAATCATAGAGCTCCAAGAAACCACATTTTTCACCACCATCCCCTCGTAAACTCGAACCGCCTCCTCAAGTCTTCCCCTTTTCAAATACCCATTCATCAACGCGTTCGAACAGAACGGATCCCGCCACTTCATAGGCATACCACAAAACAACTTCTTTGCATCATCAACCCTTCCTGCACGAACATAACCCGCGATCATCGAAGCATAAGAAACCGCATTTTTCTCATGTAACATCGAAAACAACTCACACGCCTTACCAACTCCATCCTTATTACGCATATAACCACTAATCATTGCATTCCAAGAAGCAACATTTCGTTCAGGCATTTCATCGAACAGTTTACGGGCTTTATTAATCTGTCCGTTTTCTGCATATGCTGTGAGCATTGCAGTCCATGATATGACGTTCTTGATGGGCATTCGATTGAATATGATCTCTGCTTCGTTGATGTTGCCATTTCGACCGTGTCTGCTGATCTGGGAGTTCCAATGGACGATGGATTTGAGTGATATTTCATCAGGGTTTGAGGGAATAGACGACAATGAAGTTGATTGAGTGAATTTAGCTAAGTTATAAGCAATCAGTTTGTGATAATGGATGCGAGTTTGTGGTACTAACATGGCGGATAGCGATCCATGAGAAAGAAGACGGGCTTAAATATGTGACTTTGTTTAACTAACATCAAATGGGACATAATTTATTCTATTACTAGTTTATTCGTTTAGAAATTCGTCGAGTTGAATGAAAAAATAATAATAGTTATTTAAGAAAATTATAAAATAATATTTGCGAACGACAATAACAATATTTTTTAAACTTTCGTTTTTAAAAAGCTTTTGTTTTAATTTTAAAAAAAAAAATTTAACACTATAATATTTCTCAAAATACTTTTTATGAACAATGTCATTTTTCTAAAAGTTCTCTTATTAAAAGAAATTTGTATTTCATAAAATTTAATTTTTAAAAAAAGAAATATATTTTTAATTTATCAAAAAATCTGTTTTATAATTTAGAAAATATATAAATAATATCATTACCATTTAATATGATTAACTTTCATTCTAGTAATGACGCGTGTTCAAATCCTAGATAGAGCCTAGGTAGATGGTGTAAAAAATTGTTATGTGGCTTTTAAACATTTTGTTTTATTAGTACAGATATATATCCTCTTGTAAAAATATAAAATTATATATTTTTTAAAAACTTAAGTTTTTAATATAATATTATGTATAATATTTTTCAAACAATATTTTGTGATAGGTAGTTTTATAAGTTTAAAATAGGGATATATAAATTTGTCTTTTTAAATTTTCTAAAATAGTTAATATAAATATTTTATTTTTTCTTTAATAACCTTTTATAAATCTTTAATTTTTTTAAAAATTAAATTAGACGAGTGAAACAAATATGAAATTTGATTCTTGTTTACTGATTATTTTTTGTCATATACCATGACGAATTTAATAATTATAAATGTAGGTTATTATTTAGTAAAAAAAATTTACTACTGTCTCCTACTTCAAGTTAATTTAAAAACTATTTTTCACTTATTAATAACCAATATTCATATATTTACCATTTGTGTTGGTTTCTTTTAAAGGAAAATAGTAATCAAAGATGTTTTACCTTCAAAGGTTTAAACCAGTGTTTTTTGTTAAACTTTTTTGGTGTCCACTAAGTCATCTTATAATTTTTAATGTTCAAAAAAGCTCTAAGGAGTCACAAAAGTATAACATAGAATTGAAACACCTGCTAAAAGTTAAGTGATTTTAAGAGGAAATGGTTCGAAGAAAGCATTACTTCCCGAGGCTAACTGCTAAAGTACATAACCGGTCATAGAGACTAGTGGCGACCCAGAAAATTTTTTCAGGGGGCAAAAGTGGAGCGAATGCATAATTTAAAAGGGGGCTTTCGGGATTTTCACATACATATAACACTAAATATTCACAACAAGTGTTTGATGAATTGCTTGATCTGCATGCCATTTTACTGCAACTTCACCCACAATCTATCTAATTTTAGAGTAAAAGGCTAAAAAGATTCAAGGAGTTATCAACAAGAAAAACTTTCAATTTACATATATCCATCCATTTGAAACGAAGTACAACGATCTGCCATTAAGAAGCTGACATGCGTCTGTGTTACAGGATATATACGTGCTACAGACAACTATCGTTCAGCTTAGAAAAACACATATACGACATAAAACTTTCATCTACGGCTAAAGAAACATACCCCGGTATTTAGATCATAGAGAAGATATTACCTGTTCTCCTGTGAACTGTCAAGATGTTCTGTTGTCTGTTCTTCTGGAATCTTTACTGCATCTAAACCCACACCATCGGTTCTAACCGTATCTGGATCGTCTACATTGACTTCACCAGTTGGGCTCGCAGGACTCACAGGAGCGTTTCTTGAACCCATCTGACCAGCACCAGACAGACCATTTGGACTAGCTTCACCATCAGCTCGGTATCCAGGTGAACCAATGGGCCCAGCCTCACCAGAAGAGTCTGACTTCACACCCAAATCTGTATCTCTTCCTTTATTAGACCCTTTACGTGAAACTGCGTGCATCAAACCACGAGCCGAATTCCCTGTTTGCTTCAGAATACCTTTGATTGAATCTCGGACTCTCCTCTTATCCGGGCTACCCGATTCATCTCCATCCGGGCTCTCTACAAATCCAACTTGTGGGTCCTGGCCCGGTATTAAGATTTTATCCGCCATCACCAACTTCACATTGACCCCCTTTTCGTTCAGCGCCCTAACGTTTTTATGTGGAGGATCAGTGTCTTCATCTTCTTGTTTCTTAAAGCTTCTTGATTTATCTATACTTTTATCATCCTCGGATCTCGGGCTTCTATGAAACAATGAGCCCACCTTATGGAACCCCCTCTTAACCAAGTTTCTTGACTTCGGTTTGTTTCCCTCCAAGCTTTCATCAGTGCTGCTCGAGTCATTCAGGGACGGTTCAGACCGGGTGCTACTGATCACTGACTCGCTGTCTTTATGGACCCGGTTCTTCCCCTTTCTAGGCTTCCAAACTGGTGCCACGTCAGCACCAGGGCGGTGAACCCATATGCCTGTCTCTCTTTGCCCTTCAACATCAATCGGTTCAAAATGATCAGCTGCCGTTTCTTTGGATTTTTCAGGCAATGTACGTGAACCGTCTTCTTTCTGGAGTTCAATCTTCGGTGCATCGCCATCGCATGGTTGTTCAAATAGCTTTTCAACTTCAATGACTTTGACCGCAATATGCAATCTTCCGGTTTTTATGTTCTCAAGAGGCAGCCACATGTCGTGTCTCTGACCATCTCTTAAATCATTAATTTTTACACAGCAATCCCTGCACAAAATTTGCACAATGCAATCATTAAACACGAGTTCAAAGTCACGATCAAGAATTTGGAATAGAAACGAACCCGAGAATGTCATCAAAAATGTGATCTTTATCACGAACAGCGATTTCAAGAAGATTAGGCGAGTCCCATGAAACAATGGGAATTTTGAACTCTTCAAACCATTTTGGAGATAATGTCTTCCTTAGTGTCTTGGTCCTGAACTTGTGTGCAACTAATTGACCTTCTATGTAAGGATCAGCCAACCCTGCATAGTGGTTCGGTTAGCCCACATGTTGACTCAACGGTTTGGAAAATTTATGCATTGATTGATGTAAACTTACCGTTTATGTCGGATGGTTTCATGTCCGATCCTTCCACAATTTCCACCAAGGCATAACCAACTGGCTCCTTTGCATCAACTGAAAACCATGTTTCTAACATATAGAAAAGAAAAGAAAAGGAGTTAGGTTTATATTTATAGGGGAAAGTTATTGTATAAATTGGATTTTTCGTGTGACGTATACAAAATAATTACGCAAGAAGAAACGTCATGGGTGGTAATATAACGCAAGTGGTAGAATTAATCACAAAGATATGTAATTAATAATTACTGCAAAGATGAAATTATCACGCAAAGATGAAATTATCGCACAGGAAGTATTCTTGCATGATAATTCCATGTCTACGTGATAATTTCACGCAAGTGTAATCCTTGTGTGATCATTCTTGCGTAATGATTCCCACCCCCACTTTACCACAGCAATTCATTGTAAACTTCAAGTCAAAAAGCTTGTTATACCTGGTTCTGGTGACACAAATTTCTCGACATCCACCACCAACATGTTAGGCTGCAAAAACCATGAGTTTTAATCAGAAACCATTTTGTTTGTTGTTTCGCTAGAGGAAAGCATGTTAAATAGAGGTGGCAAGTCTAACCCACTATATGAATGGAAAAAGGAGACGGGTCATATGGGTCGAACACACTGTATGTCGCCTAAAGTGTATTTTTGATGCTTACAACCTCTAAATTTTTTATGAATAAAGTGATAACTAATAACAGTTTTTATGAATAAAGTGATAACTAATAGCAGTCTTTGTAATCATATTAGATCCATTATAACTTTTTATCAAAAGAAAAAAAGATAAAAACGGGCAAAAAATTATACACGACCCTCACCATTTCATTCCGAACCTACATTGACCTGTTACCCAACATGCCTAAGCGCACAATTTACCACGTGTAGTAATATATACGAAAACCAAAAGAAAGTTACCTCCACCAGTGTCTCCTCAAACGCAACTGTCAGAAGCTTATCCTTATCAAGTAAATAACATTTTAACCACGCATTAGACAGTGTTTATGTGTGCTAGTGTACGTGTGATATAACCAATCGATGAAATAAACCAAGTACTAACCAGCCATCCAGCAATCCCGGGGACTTCAGTAACATCAAGACCATGAGAAAAAATAGGCTTTACAGTCATCTGAAAGTACGGTGGTTCAACAAAACACACCCTCAGGCGTCCAAGAAACGGCCATTTTGGGAGAAACTTTATTCCCACCAATACCTAAACGAATTTCAAATATAACAAATTCCATAATTAACTGACTAAATTTCAGTCTTAAAACAAAAGATTAGTAAATAACAACATACCTTTCCTTCAACATGCATTCCAGTCAAATGCATATTAGCGGACATCCCAAAACCCAATCTTTTTGTCAGTTTCACTGCTAGTATCGCGCTCATGTCTTCAGCTGTCTTAAAATTTAGTCCCAGTTCCAAAACCTTAAAATAATATATTAAAAGCAAATTAGTAATCCCCTAAAAGAGAAATGCTTACTACATGATAACCTCATGTTCCCAAACAAGTTAATTTACCAAATGATCATCATCGGTGGATTGACGACAAACCCTCATTTCAGTAATCATGGGTGGAGTTCTTCCCATATACAAATTCTGAACCATAGCTTCTTTCTGCATATATTGTCACATACAAAGATCAAACACTAGAAACTTATCTTGAATGCATAAATACTGACCTGATTTAAAATTTCAAGATTTTTGTGTTTTTAGTAATCTCCTTTTGTGTGAAATACAATTTTCTTACACTTTTTTACTATTGTGGACAAAAGTGACTCTTTTGTTAAATCTGTAAAAAACAATGTTCTCTATATGAAAGGGTGTGTTTAACCATCGTTTGTAAACAAAAGATTTATATAAGTAGCTGATGCAGCATAGAACTTTATTGAGCTTCAACGCTTATGAATAGATGCTATTATAACTTATAAGAAACTATAAACGAGTGCGGGTTCGATCATACACGCTTAAAATATATAAAACTAAGATGAAATTCGTACCACAGTCCAGGGTTTGTACTTCTCCAAGAACCAAGGTATGATAGGGAGGAGGAGCTTTTGTGAAACTATATTTTCCATACATATAGGCCAAATTTTTTCAACCAAATGGTTTAACCACCGGACCGACTCTGAATCAGATAACACCTGCAGAAGACCAAAAAGGGAATGATAATTTGATACACTTCAGTTCTTTAATAGCTAAAGATTCAATTACTAAACTTGATCACAATGAATAAGCTAATTATTAACGTACAAGTAAACAGAATGAAAATGAAAGCAAAAAGAGAAATAATTCAAAAGAAACCAATAACATATTAGCAATCTACTGAACTAATGTTCAGTAATCCAAACTTTAATTTCCCCTCATAACCTCTTGATTACCACCACTCCAGCACAAGAATTATTTTTGAATATTATTATCCTAATTTGATACACTTTGTGTTCTCATGGTAAAAAAAATCCAAACTTTATGATTCATTTTGATCCTTAAGAGAATCATTACATCTTTTCAGTAAAAAGATTTGAAAAAGAAGTCAGGTTTAAAATATTCACCCTTTTTTGATTGGCTTGTCTTTTTTCTTCAAACCGCACCTTTCTTCTGAATCTTGTTGAATAATTCTCATGAACCTTCACCACAAAAACCCAATTAAAACCCTAACTATTTCACCCTCAAATCAATATCAAACTATAATCTTTAAACATCTTGCTTACCAAGTAGAGATAGATCAAAGAGATAAAGTAAACAAATGGGTGACAATAACTGAAAGAAGAAAGCAACCATATCACCAACAACACAATGCCCACATGATGAATGATGGAAACCTCTGTTATATCCATGGTTTTAGAGTCCACCTGTTGACTTTTGACCTCCTTCTTCTTCTCAAACGCAAACTACAAGATCTTTTTTATCGAATTCAACCATCTACACCATGAAAATCGAAGATTTAAAACAGACCCACTTCATCAAACTCTCTTTAACATCGATGGAACCCAAAAACAGATTCAAGATTCAAGATTCAAGAACAGTCAAGAACAAACCCTAAAGATGAAATCTTGAATGGGGTTGGTGTATGTATCTGGAGAAAGTTATAATAAGTTAAGAAATTGGTTTCGTGGAGGTAAGTTACAAATACAGATTGCATACACATAACACACCGTGATTTGTTTAATATTTATTTTTGATTTTGACTACTGATTTGTGGTCTTTTGAGTTGACAAGATGATGTAGTTAAAGCTGCTCCTTTGGCACCGTATTGAACGGGTGTGATACGTGTGCTACAAGTGTGTAACTCATGATGCTGTGGTGCCGTTGCACTGGATGTTTGCCCCGATATTATCTTTTATTTATTTGGCGATTGTCGGCATCGTACGTGACTACGTGTAGTTCTTGACTTAAAAGAATTCTTTTGACGTCAATAACATATCAAATAAAGGGTAAATTAGGTTCTTGTGTGATTTTTTCTGAATGTTCAACGAATACCATTTAAGTCCGGTCACCCGAGTAAATTTAATGGCGAAAGATCACCCACGATCGTAAACACAGACAACGCTGGGGACCCGGTCTAACCGCCCACCAATCCAAGGGATATCCACCACCCGAAGGCACACTATGGTAAAACCTATGTCCCACTTGAAGCATATTGCACCAAGTGAGACTCAAACCCATGACCTCCACTTTGGATAGCCATGGGATGACTCCTCCCAAACCAATTGATATAGGGCTCATTGGCTTCTTTATGTGATTTTTAAATTATGATTTTAGTTTTTAGATTTGGGAAACGATAATGTTTGTTTTAAAATAAACATAAATGTAATAGGTTTTATTTCTAGTATGGATAAACAGTTAATTTTTTTGTTAACTTTTTAAAAAATAATAAAAATACCCTTGTATTAAATAATTTAAAAAATTAAAAAAACTTAATAATCATTTTAATAAAAATAATATATATGTATATGTGTGTGTGTATATATTTACAACTTCTTCCATGACCCCATACGTATCACCAACCGGGCACCATCACCGTCTCCAAATGACCACCAATACCATCTCCTTCTAAAGAACAACATCACGAAGAACACCGTCATCGTCGGGCACCAATGAAGTTGGTAATGGTGTTGGGACGAAGGCGATGGAGTTGTTGGATGTAGCGATTGGGTTGTGTGTTATGGTTTGGAGATGGTTAGGGTGTGCTTGGATCTAGGGTTTGAATATGGAGAGAGAGAGAGAGAGAGAGAGAGAGAGAGAGAAAGAGAAAGAAAGAGAAAAAGTGAAAGAGATATATAGAGAGAAAGGAAAAGATAGAGTGTGTTTTATTATTTTTAATATAATCATTTTTAGTAGTAATAGTATTTTAATCATTTTATATAATTTAACAGAAAAAGTTAATTGTCCTTTATGTCCACGATCAAACCAATTATGTTTATGCATCCTTTAGGACTGACCTTGTAAATTTTCAAACCCGGGAACAAAAACCGCAATTTAAACATAACACAAGAATCATCCGTGTAATCTACTTTGAAATAAATATTGATATAAGGTGTAAAACAATGACGACGTAGTTTAAAGAAATTTACATTGTAGTTTATAGAAATATACATTGTACTTTATAGCTATGCAAACGATAGTTTTTTTTTATGTAAATTGCAGTTTATAAGAAAGTGGTGTTTGTAATATAATTTTTTTATATAACTCACTAGGTTAGTACCTACGTGTATTACACGGGTTGAATATATAAAATATAAAATAATTATTAATAAAAATTTATAAAACCATATTTTAAGATAAAATATGATTGACATTACATATAAAAGTTACTGTAAGTAAATAAACAATAACATTTTTTTCCTAAGCTTTTAATTATTTTGTTGTTTGGATCATATTCTTTTTTAGAAAATTTCACTTATAATTTTTTATAAGAAGAATGATTTAAAATATGTTATTTCAAAAAAAAATTTAGTGTTTTAGAAAATTTTATAAAAAAATAATTATTTCTATTTTTAATAAAAATATGTAATTTTTAATTTTCTTAACATAATATGTTTTTTTTTAAAGTTTGTTTTTAAAAAAATAAGACGAAAGAGAGAAAGATGTAGTAATTAATTAAATTGATTTTTAATAAAAAAGATAAATTAGTATGAATGTTAAATGACTATAATACCCTTTGAATAAAAAAAAAATAATATGATAATTTTAAAAAATTATATAGTATGAATCTTTTTACTATAATAAAAGAATAACTTGGTATGACATATGGCAGCATCATATTTTTTCTCACCAAAATTTTCTTGTTTCTCTCTTATATTAAATAATTATCTTAATTATCAATAATATTATTTAACTTTCTTTAGAAGAAAAATAAATTTTTTTTATAAATTTAGAAAAAGATCTTCTAAATAATGTTATTTCTAAAAAATAATTTTTATAATAAGAAATTTTTATAAAACATCAAACTTTTTTTAAATTAATGTTTTTAAAAAGTAATTTTTTTATAAATAAAAAATAATTAAAATTGAAATTTATAATAATAAAATTTTTAAAAATAATAATTTTTTAAAACGGTTTGTTTTGAAACAAAATATTTATCTTTTTTTTTTGGAAAAACGTTTTAAAACAAAAGTTTCAAAAATTGATATAATTATTTTATTACATATTGTTTTTACTCATATGTAATTCAGTTATGCTTTATTGTAAAATATCGTTTTATACTTAATATTTATTTATTTAACACCAGTAATCAATGTTTTCAGAACCGGATCGGACGTCGAACCGGATGCCTTACTGGTTTGGTGGTCGGACCGGTCGGACCGGAGTTAAGAACCGGATAACTTCATAATTATATATAGTATATTATATATATAGTTATATATATATATAATTAAATATAAATATAAATATATATATATATAGTTATATAGATATAAGTAATTTATATATGTATTTTATAGTTATATATAAAACTTAACTATATTTTTATATCTACAAACTAATTTATGGTTTAACACACCGTTATTAGCCATTAAAATCAAAAAAGTAAAAAAAAAAAAAATACAACATCCGGTTCGAACCGGTCCGGTTTCCCGGTTCGGCCAGCGATTTAGGATGAACCGGCCGGTTCGACCTGCCCAAAACGATTCAACGAAAACCGGACCGACCATCGAGCCGATCTCCAGTCGGTCCGGTTGGACCGACCGGTACGATCCGGTCCCAACATCATTGCCGGTAATACACGATTTTACAAAAAGATATAGTTTGATTGTGTCATTGGCAAGAGAAAAGCGAAGGGACACGTGGCAGAGAGTAGTGGAAAGACACCATTTAAGAAGGAATCTGGTCAAACAAACCCCACCACACTCGCTTTTTAAATAAGTGCACGAAAATGTTTAACCACTTGAAAACAAAACTTTTTTTTTTTTTTTTTTCTCACTAATGCATAATCTTAAAATTTACTGATAATTCTAAAATTACGTTAACGTTTCAGAATTAAATAAAAGAGTTGGATATGTAAAAGATCTATAAAATTCTTTTATTTTAGTTTTTTATTGATTTATAATTAATACACACAACTCTATTTGCTAACGTGGATTGTAAAAATATGTTAAATAAATATAAAAAATGCACGGAAATCTTATTGAGATAGTTAAATGCTTTATTTTAAGTCTTATTAATACTTATAGAATGATATATGTTTTTTTATTTTTAATTAAAAGTCCACTTTATACTTATGTATAAAAAACTTGTGAAGTACTTATTTTTAACGTTACGACCAATCAAAGCTAGTCACTCAAAATAAAAAACCCGTCAAAGTTGTATTGTAAAGGTTATTGTTTTTATTTTAAAGCTTCGATCACATTAAATTTTTTTCCGTTCTTCTAAGCACAAGTTGAAGAGTTATCAATGATGCGATTTACTCTCCTAGTCTCATAATTAAATCGGATACATGTATTTAAAAACTCTTATTAGTATTACTAGGTATCACTAACTATTTGGTTGAGTGCTAGGCTCATGACTTTCTCTAGTGAAGGTTGTGAGGTCGAGTTCTACCATCAACAAAATTGTTGTTGGTGGGCCGGGTTTTATCGCAGTGGGTTTTTGGGTGACGGGTGGTAGGCTTGGGCCACCCAACGCTGTTTGTGGTCGCGTGCGTATGGGGTGTCTTTTTGCCATGGGTAGCCGGGCTTTAATTAGTTGGTCGTTCAAAAATATATATATTACTATGTGTAAAATCAGTAATAAGTATTAAACAAAGTTTAAATATTTTTGTTAAGTTGTTATGATTGATAAGCAATAACAAACAGGAGTATATTTATTTGACTTGTTTCTGCGGACAATTAGATCGACGTATCTTTCAAAATCTAAATCTTGTTTTAACTTTGGTTTGATGCATCTAAAATAGGTATGCCAAAGATTAAAAATTAAAAGTTTAAATCTTATAAGTAATAGAGTAGATGCAAAATAAATCAACACGTGTTTTAGAAAACATAAAACAAACTTTATTTGTATTTATTATATGTAGTTTTGCATATGATGCCTCAACAAGACTATTTCTTCTTGGGTGGACAGTTGTATAAGGAACTAGGGTGTTGGATTAAAGTCATTTGTAAACATCTTTAGATTAGGTTGTTTGTCAAAATCTCTTAGGAATTGATCCTTCTTGTCTTCTTTATCATCTGATTTTGTTGAATCTTGGCTTAGAGCATCTTGATCCGGGGGCATGGGCTCGTTTTCCGCTATGTCTGTCCAGTATACTTCGGGGTCTTTTCTTGCTTCACGAAGACTTGTAAGCTAATTACCAACAAATAAAATTGCAAAAATAAGCGAGATCAAATCAAAAATAACGAATAAAACATGCATTTCTACATTAACACCAACTTAAACATAAAATTCTTACCAAAAGAAGTGAGAAGAGAACCAAGAAAACCGAGAGAGATCTCATGTTTACTTGTTGAAGGCTTTTGTGAGATGAATATGCAATTGGTTTATGGTACTATATATAGAATAATAATTTGGTATGTACAATAAACGTTTGTGGGACCCATTGACAAGTGTCAAATGGACACGTTCAAAGTGTTGAGTAATCCCTTCACCTATAAATAGTATAGACCTCATTTATGCTTTTAGCTATGGCTAAAAAGAATTATAAATAGTATAGACCTCATTCATGCTTTTAGCTATGGTTAAAAAAATAAAAAAGAATTATATATAGAAGAAATTTATACTTTTTCCTACTTTACTTTAGAAAAATAGATGTGTGAAACAAATTACAAGCATATAGAATATGAAATCGGTATGGACGTTTAACCAATGGTAACTTGTGTATGGTGTCCTCTCTTCTAAACTTTTGATGTTTAAGTTTTGCGGACAAAACTATGAAGTAAAATAAGAATAGGTTAAAATAGTATATGTTACAATATTTTTAACTTATTTTTTATTTTTATTTATATAATTATATTAGAATTATTATTTTGTCTTTTATCTTTTCAATTAAATAATATTTTTATATCTTTATCATTATTTTTTTTCTCTCCTACACTTATAATCACTTTTAAAAACTTTAAAAAAATTATAAGGGTTGAACATTATTTACTCAAATTTACATATGATCAATAAAATTTTCTCTCTTATCTACTCACAACCATTACATATAATATAAAAACTACACTCACATAAATATAAAAGACGAGATGTGAATGCACTTTGTTGTTATAAAATAACAAATCATTGTTGTTGTAATAAATGACCTTAAGCTATATAAAATTTTTAAAACTACCTATTGAACATTAAAGTTCTTATTATTACGATATACAAAATTATAGAAGTACCTACAAACACTCAAGTATTATATCTTTACCGAAAACTATAAGGATACTTTTCGTTAAGTTGAAATTAGTATAAACTACATTTGAGACCGCGTGTTGCTGAGGTCAAACAAAAAATCATGTTAAATCATGAAAGAGTAAACGTTTTTAATAAAACCGCTAAAAGAAATAACACTTAAACATTGATAAATTTAAACACAATGGAACATGAACAAAACCGATAAATATAAACATCACTAATCACCCTTTATGCCTTTACCGACAATGTAGAAAGAACATTAAAATAGAGGAAGACTACTGGCATGGTGGAAACAACGCTCAACCCCAGTCGACACACAAGGGTTCTCGAAAAACACACAGACACAAATGAGGGCCACCATCCAAGCACGATATAGGCGGAAGTCAAGCTTCGACTGACACATAGGAGCTGTGACGAAACCACAAAATTTTTTTTTCTAGGATGCCATTATTTTTTGGTGATTAGATTTGTAACGAAACAACACAAAATTTTTTGGGTTATTCGATCGGGTCAAGTCGGAAAAGACATAATTAAATTGCATTGAAAATGTTAACAAAAATGCAATACCAAAAGAAATAAAATAAAACTTACATTTTATAGTTATTTTTAAAATTCAAGGTTACACAAGAACTAAAATCACTAAATTTAGCATAAATATTATATCAATTGCGATAAACTAAATAACTAATAAACACAAAATAAGAGATTGAACACAATTTAGATACTAAAATCACTCAAACAAATTAACTAACAATTATGAAGACGCCAAAATCACTAAAACAAAATATAAGTCTTAAATCTTATAATATAGACAAATAAATAAAGAAAAAAAATTAGAAAACCAACTTTTGAAACTTGAAAGCTTGAATGAATGTAAGTTGGTATCCTGTATTCCTGAAATTGTCGCCGGAGTTATAGTCGGTCGCTGAGTCGCCGGACGCCGACTATCGGTTGGATGGCGATGGTGGGGGGCTGTTTCAGACACTGAAATGATGGGAATTGGGAATGAGAAGGTTTTGGGTTAGAGTTATAATGTATAGAAAACCAGGGTAAAAAAGTTATTTTACAAATTAAAGATAGTGAAAGGAAAAAGACAACTACAAGGGTCGAACCCATGACCTTGCCTCTATCTAGACGTGTTGTTAACCAGTATACCAAGACCAAATTTTAGCTTTCATTATGAAACTAAAAATATTAAGGGTTTGCCTCCTGAAAACCTACTGATTCATCTAAAATATTGGTATTACACTTTTCGTTAGATGTTCAAAAATCAATGGGATCACTTGACCCTATAGTACTGGGTTTAGTTTCGCCCCTACATAGGAGGTCACTCGCATCGCAACGATGACAAAGAGAACAAAACAAACCGGCACACAGAAGGTCTCTATCATGACAACATAGGCACGAAGAAGAGGAGGAATCAATCCCCTCTCTCTCTACCAAGAAAGAGTATTTATTTTAACGGCAGAAACAATGACTAAACCCAAAAAAAAACTTGGATTGCGAATATCAAAGAATAATAAAAATCAAATATCTGAATATATTATCAATTATTAAAAATATGCAATAAGAAATTGGAAAATATACATTATTTATCTCCCAACGTATAGACAAATTACCTAACTACATTGTTGAAAAACGTTGTAAAACGCAAATGACAAATTACCTAGCTATGTTGTTGTAAGTTTGATTTATAGATTTTTAATAGATTTTTAGTTTAAGTATTTTTTTATTTATGTTTTATTTTAATGTAGTTTTAAATTTTAGTTTGTAACTTTTTGGATTCTTTGAAATTATTATTTTTTTAAATATCATTATGTCATGTCATGGCATAAGTGTCCCCTATAACTTTATGATGTGGTTTGATTTGATATGACATGTTTTCATTGGTCGGTGCATGGTGTAATGGAGTATGGCATGGGTTCTCCCTCCACCCGTTAATGTTCTTTTTTATCTCTCTTCCTATAACCCTACCGCCCTCCAATGAAAAGAAAAGTGGTGACACTTAGGGGCTGTTTGATGTGGCTGGCCCGGCTTCTGATCACTTACTAGCTGACTCGGTCAACCAGTCAGCGCGTTTGATGTTACCGACCTCCCGACTGACCCGGTCCCATACTTTTGACCGACACATTTTTGGGGGCTTCACTGACCAAATCTCCCCAACTATTCCTCCCCTCCACCCTCTCCTCTTCACCCGCCGCCCTCCTTCCGCCGCCCTCCTCCCTCCGTCGCCCTCCCTCCGCCGCCCTCCTCCCTCCGCCGTTGTAAGGTTCTTTTTTTTTACTGAAAAGGGTAATTTCAGTTTGATGCATGTATTGTTCAGCACTACTGTTGCTGTATGATCTATTGATCTGCAAGAAGAGAAAAGGAGTTTGTTAGGGTTCTTGAAGTGGGGGTTAATGGGGGTTGAGTGAAGGAGAATATCGATGACATTTTGGTGATGAGTTTGGTCTTTCCTGCAACAATGCGCTTTAACAAAAAAGAAAATCAAGTGGGGGAGAGGGTTGGGTTCAAATTTGGAGTTAGGGTTAAAAAGTGAAAAGTACTTTAAACAAACAAATATATTCAGCAAGGTATCGAGCAGTTTCTCTAGTCTAGCTATTTTTATTGATTTCACAACATCAGTTAAAATACAAGGGTAATATGGTTATTTTTATCATTCAGCAAAATCAGTCAGATATTAAATCAAACAATCAAGTTTCAATCAGATGCAGACTCAGTCAGAACTTCTAACCTGGTCAGCTTCTGACTCAGTCAGATCTTACTGAGTCAGCGTTAATCAAACAGCCACTTAGTGATGACAATGGTTTTGAGGGTTATACAAAGGTCTAGTAATAATAACAATGGCGCACGAGTTCAAATTGATAATGCGTCCAACACATCGGCAATGAAAAGCAGGAGCGAACACTGTCGCGATCCGGCTCGGGCTCTTGGCTCATCAGGCAGCTTAAATTACGGGGAGTGAAGTATCAATCGTATAACTTAAAGGTAAAAACCCGAACACTCTTAAAACTCAAAGGGCTTAAGTTGCAAACAATGTGTAAAACGTGGACCAATAACAAAAGAAAACGAACACTCCAATGAACAGATGATCCAACCGCCATGGGAGGCCAATCAGCCAATGGTATTCAGGATTCCATTCATTTGTTTATTCATCAATTTGCAAGAAAACGTTCGAAGATCAGCTTACAGCTGGTTTAAATGTTGGTATAATCGTCACGAATTGAATAGGAATTTCGAAGATCATGCTACGATTACGATGTTTGTTGTTGACTAGTTGCACTCCTCTTCCTATTAAGCATCAGTTTCATCGTTCTCCGGTCGTATCTTGTTCATCATCATCATCGTTTTCTGTTGGATTGAAGATGGAATCGAAGTCGTATACAACGCGATCGTCTTCGTCAAGGAAGTTGTTGTTCCGTCAGTTGTTTGAGAAGGAATCGTCGACTTACACCTACCTTCTAGCCGATGCGTCTCATCCGGATAAGCCTGCTTTGGTTCGTAATTGTTCTTTGATTGTGAGATGCATCTGATTTGTGTTGATTTGATTGTAATTGTTGCTATTGTTGGAAGTTAGAAGTTAGGGTTTGGAATGCGGAATTGAAACTCCTAAATGATGTTGCTGCAGTTTTTGGTGCTAGCTATTGTTAATTTGTCCGAACTTTGATTTGCCTAAATTGAGTTTCCTTTTGGACTTTTGATTAAAAAATTGGTGAATTTAATATGTTAGCTTTATGTAATGTAAGACTATAATTGGTTGATTTGTCTGATTGTGAACTTTTTGTAGAAGAGAGTAGGAATAGACCAATAGCCATGTATGAATGGGATTAGTTATTTGGTGGCTTTGCTGTATGGCATTTTGGCATCTAATTTTGTATCAATACGTTAACTTTATGCAATTTCATTGTGGGGCTTTGAATACTTGACTAAAGAACACAGGAAAGTGTTTGAATTTGATTTCTGTTGATGTGGATTGTATCTAAAGGATAATCAACTTATGTGTATTGTAACATATAGATCCACCTGGTTTCTGTAGAATTTGTCCATATTGGGTATGATTTATGAGAAGTTGATAAAACTGAAGGCAGTAGGAGAATGATATTATTGCATAATTTATGTTTCTGTTTGTGAAAGGCTTGGCGTTCATATTTGTGATCATGTTAAGAGGAGTAGAGGACTATTTATATGATTTGGTCTTTTTTTCTTTTTAATTGCAGTTGGTTGACCCAGTAGATAGGACTGTGGATAGGGATCTTTCTCTTGTAAATGATCTGGGATTGAAACTTGTATATGCTATCAACACTCATGTGCATGCAGATCATGTCACTGGGAGTGGGCTGATCAAGGTATAAAACAGACTTCACAATCTGTACTCTCTCTTATCTAGAATTTTAGTGGAAGTTCATATATGACGTAATCATTTGTGCAGACTAAAGTTCCTGGTGTCAAGTCAATCATTTCCAAAGCAAGCAAAGCATCAGCTGATATTCTTGTTGAAGCTGGTGACAAAATTCAATTTGGTGATCTTTATTTGGAGGTATGAATAAATACTTGTTTTCAGATGATTTAATTACGGTTGCGTGTTTAGTTATTGTCCTGTTTTTCTTCAGGTTCGTGCAACTCCAGGACATACAGTAGGTTGTGTTACTTATGTTACTGGTGATGGACCTGATCAGCCTCAACCTAGAATGGCATTTACTGGTGATGCTTTATTAATACGTGGATGTGGCAGAACAGATTTTCAGGTGCAGTAGTATAATTAGGATCCTAATAGCAACATAAATGGGAACAATTTGTGATAACAGTTAGTTCCTTGATAATCATCGTGTTGCAGGGTGGAAGTTCTAAGCAGCTATATGAATCAGTCCACTCACAGGCAAGAACATACAAATTGACCATTTGAATGGAAGTACTGATATGCATCCTGTACTCGATCTTTCCCTAAAATGAAATTCAATTTTCTTTGGTTGTCATATTTTCAGATCTTTACATTGCCAAAGGATACATTCATTTATCCAGCTCATGATTACAAAGGATTCACGGTTAGTAGACCTTTTTTAAAGATTTATTTACAGAATGTAGATTCTTATAAAACTATTGGTTTTCAGGTTAGCACTGTGGAAGAAGAGATGCTCTATAACCCTCGCCTCACAAAAGATGAGGTACCTTGATATTAATGTTTATGCTAGAGGTGGCACAATGGGGGGATCGAGGTCGGGTGGTTGGTCAATGATAAGTCATGTTGAGCTGACATGCAAACACATTTTCTTATTCATCTTCTTTTCAAAATTTTGTCTAGTAGTTTATAAGATAACTATGGTTATGAGAACTATATCATTACCAAAATATTCTAACCTATACGAATATAGCGCTTTTGGAGCTTGTTATGCATTTGAACACTTAACCGCATTTGACATGTTGGACCCAGACCCGTTGCATGCTTAGTTCAATTTTTTGGCTTAATCCATTTGTTTAGTTAAAAATAATACATAATGTCATAACCCAACTCAACCCATTTATAGATAAACATCATATTTCATTATTCAATGACTAGATGAAAAAACAAAATCACATTTATTTATTGATCCATTCACTACTGAGATATTATAAACCCATTCATTAAATCTATCTTTTACCTATAATTTGGTAGATTTTTCAAAATTAAAGTAATACTATAAACATTCTTTCACAGTGATTCTTCTGGAAATTTTGTTTTGTTTTGTTTTGTTTTCTGCATACTAATTCAACCTTTTGTTATTTCAGGAAACATTCAAAAGCATCATGGAAAGTAAGTAGATGATAGTATTCATTCATAAAAATGCTTAACTTACAAAATATATCAATTTCTAACCAAATTCCTTAACAGATTTGAAGCTTTCATATCCAAAAATGATAGATGTGGCGGTGCCAGCTAATATGGTCTGTGGGTTGCAAGATCTGGAGTCGAAAGCTGCTTGATTTCGATTATATGCTTCACATACATGAATATATCTCTTTACAAAATAGAGATTGTAAATAACTTGTCTGCAAAAAAACTCTGTTCACAACTGAATAACTTTACTTGATGCTACAAGGCTTGTTGCCAACTGTAGTACTGAACGAGCACCATGATTTTAGTAATTCGAACCCGCCTACCAATTAAATAATTCAATCATTCCAATCTGTAATTTGGTGCTTTTGCTCGAGTGCTAAGAGATGAAGTCTCAAGCAGTAAAATTACCTTGAAGTAACATGTTTATAAGGTTTATCCAAGTTAAGTATCTATAATCCACAGGGACTTCAACATGAGATTTTCGTTAAACCAAGCAGATTACTAAAAACACAATTCCTTATTTTTTGTACAAGTACTTTGCTGTGACAACTTCTTTTCATTTTTAACATGAAAGGAACTCAACACATATAACACTGCTATTTGTTTGGTGGGCATATTGTTACGAACCCATCTCCACGAATGCATGTGGGCATGTGGCCATTTTTTCTAAGAAAACAAGCCTTCTATCCTGGTTATGTTTGGGGTTAATTGGTTTCCTTTGTAATAATTAAAGACACCCTCATTAATAATGGGAAACAATCGTAAACGCATTACAATAAATGTAAAGTACGTATTACATAACATTGTCTATCTCTAGGGATGTCATATTTGACTAAGGAATTCGTGTTAAAGAAAGTAACTTTAACTTCAAACAAATGCGGTATCAAGATGAGCATGTCATTGTTACAGATCAAATGGAAGAACTTAACCCAAAAGACTAGTTTGATGGGTGAGGGAACCCATTTGACCTATAAACTCCACATCAATTGCCCATACAACCGATGTGGGACAAATCTTATACCTTACAATGATTTCAGTCAATAACATTCGCCCCTCCTTAAGGACTGACGTCCTCGTTGGTCACGCCTATGTTGGTCACGGCTGGCTCTCTCCAGGCCACCAATCCGTGGGCCACCACTCCGAGGTTGGCTCTGATACCATTGTTATAGATCAAACGGAAGAACTCAACTCAAAAGACTAGTCTGATGGGTGAGGAAACCCATTTGACCTATAAACCCCACATCAATTGCCTATACAACCGATGTGAGACAAATCCCATACCTTACAATGATTTTAGTCAATAACAGTCACCTTTCAAAATATAAACAAGTTTGATAATGAACTTATCACTTATACTCTAAAACTATGATATTTAAATAATCAAACTTTAGCATTAAACTTATGTGTCTAACTTTGATCCTCATGAGTCGACTCATTAATTTCTCGAGTCGATTACTAGCCAAATCATGATCATTTATAAAATCACTACTTGTTAATTTAAATACGATATAAATAGCTATCAATATATAAATTTTGTGACAGCAGGCTGTACTCTCAAAACAATATCCACGTGTCCCTACCCAATTAGTCAATGAAGCACAAGAATTAGCTGTACAGAAGCTCATTTCGATCCATTTTGATTTTCAGTCACCCAAAGATCCAACACAAAACCCTAGAAAACCTTCGATTCATCACTACACACCTTCGATTTCATCGTCTCCAACAAGAAATCATGAGTGAATCATCAAAGGATCACAATCAACACCACTACCAGCATCATTCGGATCAACAGCAACCACCACCGCCACCGCCTCACCAGTACGGTACGTTTCAAGGTGTTCACAACTATCCTCCTCAGCCGGTGATCGGCTTCCCTCAGCCCGTTCTGCCTCCCGTAGCACAAGGTGGACCGCCGGTCAACGCTTATGTTCATGCCTATCAAGCTGTTCCAGGTACGACTGTTTCAAAGTCAAATCCCCTTTCGTCGAAGTCGAATACATCATCAATGTTCAATACTACCTGTTCGTGAAAAATTGTGGCATATGATTTTAGTTAATTGAGTTGCATATGAAACGTGATTAGCAACAATTTGTCCATGTCTCGCAATGTGAGCATTTGGCTGTTGAATTCTGTATCTGAGAGGTAGTGTGTTGAATTTATGTATTGGATCTAGGATTTTTATCGAACAATATGAATGTATAAAGGTTTCTGTGAATAATTGTTGTATAAATTTATGCGTGCTGTGTAATGAGCCCATGGAGTAGGAATTAGCTTTTCATTTTGATCTCCTTTCATTTGTAAACAATGTTCTGTTTCTGATACTACTTGTAGCCGTTGTAGGTGATATAGATCATTGTGACCTCTGATCTCATAAGTAGGTATTGATATTTGACGAATTTTTTAGTTAAAATTTGAGGTTGTTGATGATGGAAAACAATCATAACAAAATGGAGGCCAGGTTAAACCGATGGAATCAAATTGTCATACTTGTTGTACAAAAGCTCAATTAATTTCTGGACAGGTGATAATTATTGCTGAAGATATGTTGATTTTATTTTAACGGTGTATATGATGTTCTAGGTTATGCTGTCGCTGAAGGAAGACCTGTGAGAGAACGTCGTCTTCCTTGCTGTGGTATTGGTATTGGATGGTTCCTGTAAGTTGTCATCTTGTTACATTAACTGAAGTCAAATATATTATTGGTTTCTTGTACATTAAAAAGGTGGTATTGTCATCTTGTTACATTAAGTTGTCATCCGTGTACTCTTTGCATATACTCCCTCCTTCCAGATCAAATGAATCAAATAATATTGAACCTCAGTTTTGCATAATGTTTCATTGTTTTCGTGGTATTCGTTTGTCTAATTATGTTTTAAAGATGTATAAAAATATTAGAAAGAAATATTTTACAAGGTTTGCTAAGATCTTTAACAATAAAAATTTAACTTTAGGGACCTCATGATGTTATTTCACCTTTTTGTCTATGCATCCCGTTCCTGGTGCCGGAGAATAAGAAAAACAATATGCTACCCTTTATTGAGCTTTTTCTTAATTAATGTTTCAACTGCACTTCTTACCTTATCTTTTACGTGTCACTTGACATATTTGTTTTTGCCTTTTTTGGATTAGTTAGTATCTAGTGGGCCTTGTCAGATTAATGTTATCATTTAGTGGCCAAGCTTGGGTAGGTAAAGATTATGGTGTGGGCCTGATTGGTAATAACCACTAAACTCACCTTTTGCAAAAGTTTTCAGTTTCAATTATTAACACAAGGCTACAAGCAGGGTGGTTTTAGTAGTCAGTAAGTCAGTAACAACATAGTTAGATGTCTGATATTAGGGGAAATAATTAAAGAAAACACCACTGCACCTAGTAAATTAGTATAAATCTTTACCCCAAATTTTATTTAACTTAGAATCAATCTGCCAAACGTATTAAATTTCTCTTCTAATTTTGGATGGTTTATTATCGTTACTAGTTTGATTCATAGTAGTCACTTGTCCTGGTCAAACTGCTTTAACATCCGTCCAATTTAACTAAGTTTTTTTTATCCCTGAAGGTTCATTGTGGGTTTCTTCTTAGCTGCAATCCCCTGGTATGTTGGAGCATTCATTCTACTATGTGCTCAATATGATGACAGAGAGAAGCCTGGATATGTTGCATGCCTCATTGCTGTAAGTTTTCTTGTGTTTTTAGTAGACATGTATTACTTGATCAAGACTTTATTACCTTAAACACAATCAATCACTAAGACTAAGGGGGCGTTTCAGTGGTTCAGTGGAATGGAAATCTGAATTTTTATTCCTTACCTGTTTGGTTACTGGTTTGTCGAGTTTGTTTGAATTCAAGAGATCACATGTTTTGTTGGAAAATGAAGGGAATGGGAATGAATTCCCTTAAATTCCTTCAAGCAGAGGGATTGAAATTTAACTAAAGGAATTGTAATCTCCCAAAAATCGCCACTATCACCACTGTTGCAGCCGCAATAATCAATATATTCTAACTTCTATAACAAATAGTCAAATATACAAACCAAACATGGTTATTTTGTCAACCACATGCATCAAAAATTTCAATTTCTTGTGACAGATCTGCTGCTTCAATTTCCTATTCCTTTGACAAATTTCATTTTCAAATCAAATTTCATAAAATAAAAGAGTTCCCTATGATAACGAATACATCTTTTTGCCATGCAGGCTATTATTGGAACGATTGCTGTGATTTTCGGTGTTACAAGTTGACGACTGGTACTGCACCCAGCATTTAAGGTCAGTTGCATTGAACTAAGAAGTTGACTGATGCATATAAGTAATCAATCCAATGGATGGCCCCTTTGTTTTAATTATATTGATTTGAAAATGGTTGTATTATGGTGTCCATTTGTAATGTGGGTCATGTGTCTAAGTGTTACATGTTTCCTTACCTTAGTTGTTAATTACATTTGCATGTATATAATAACCACCAGTCTCGACTACTGTTCAAAGAATCATTTGTTTTAAGTATTTCTGATTGTAACTTGTAACTTTGTCAAGATCACCAATAAAATTGGGTTTCTGTGATAAAAAAGTTCTTTTATCACTTGGAACTGTTATACTATAATTATAATTAACACGATATTAGTGTTATACTGTTATAACTTAAGAATTTTAGAGAGAATTGCAAGAATAAAAAATAAAGTCATGTATAACTGATGAAAGCGTATATAAGAGGTGTATTTTCTCATCTACATTGAGGTGGTATTGATACCATAGAAAATCAATTATTTTGGTAGATGAGTAAAACCATTTGGTAGATAAGTAGTATAGTATACTTAATCATAACTTTGATAAAGAGTTCATTCACTTGTTATGGTAATAATTCATGACATGAACTATTTTTATATGTTTTTATTCTATTAGAACACTGATCTTGTAAAATGTATAGAATTTAGCAATTTTACTCAATGTCGAGCACAGCAGCTAAGCTTGGGTCTATAAAACCCAAAAAGTCGCGGATACCTTGAACCCGAACCTAATCTTGGTAGGCTGGATATGGTTATGTTGATTGTGGTTATCCACATACATTTGAACATGACTAAAGGGCTGTTTGGCAATATCTGAATGATTAAGTGCTAAACCATTAAGAGGTCTGAACCATTAAGAGCTAGTATATCGCTTAACTATTCAAAGGCAAATGTTAGACCAATTCAGATAAGAGTTTTTAACCATTCAGCATTAGACCTCTTAACCATTCAGCATTAGTATAATGCTTAACCATTCAGAGGCAAATGTCTGAACCATTCAGACATTTGCTCGCGAAACAAACAGTCTGAACCATTAAATGTAAAATCATTCAGACATCTGAACCATTAAAAGTCTGATTAAAAGGCTGCCAAACAACACCTAAGTTAAAACTAGAGTTAATTACATAAATGGTCCCTGTGATTTATATAAAATAACAGGTTTGGGTACTAAGGGTTTTTTGTAACAGGTTGGGGTATTGTGTTTTAAATTTTGTAACAAGTTAAGATATTAAGACTAACAGCCGTTAGTTCTTCAGTTAAATCTAAGGGCATGTTTGTCTTTTCATTTTATAAGAACTACTAATATAGTTAAAGGGACTGTTTATGTCATTTATTATAAATAAAGGATTGTTTGTGTAATTTAACACACACACACAAATTTATATATATATATATATATATATATATATATATATATATATATATATATATATATATATATATATATATATATATATATATATTAATTACACATTTTTTCCGGAATAATTTCACCACCACCATCGTTGGCCACCATCACCGGCCACCATCGCCGGCCACCATCGCCGGCCACCACTGCCAGCCACCACCCGTCACATTCTCCTCACCACCACCATTGTCTTCAGCTCTATAAATGGTAGAACAACATCACCATCATCGACAGCTTCACCACCACCGACCAACAACCACCGACTATGCAACCAATCACCACGAGCAACCGCCACTAGCCCCCACCACCACTGAGCAACGGCCACTAGTCGGAAGTGACCACCTCCAGCCCCTACATCATCACCACCATCACAACGTCACCATCACTAGCACTGCATTATCACCACCGTCGAAACATCACCACCATCGGAAATCACCATCATCGCATCATCACCACTATCACATCATCATCATCATCTCCACCTCCACCATTGCTCCATTATCATCATCTCAACAAACCCCCATTTCTTTTACCCTGTAAACCCTAAAATTAAAAAAAAACACCCAAATCGTTGGCTAGTCATTGAAATCAATGGTGGAGCAACCGTGGGTGTTCGTGAGGCTCAATTAGGGTTCAGATCTGAGCCACATATCACCTAATATCTTGTGACCATTGCTCAATTAGGCTTCAGATCTCAATTTGGGTGTTCAATCGTGGTTGGGTGTTTAGAGGGTTAGCATTTAAAGGTGAAGAAAGTGATATTGAATAAGATTGTGGCAGGTGGCGGCGATGGTGAGTGGCGGTGGAAGTGAACTAACTGTGGTGTGTCCCTGAAATGTGACGGGGAAGGGAAGAAGATGACGATAGAGATGGTTGGGGTTGGATTATTTTATTTTTTATATTTAATATTTAATTACACAAATAGTCCTTGAACTAAAGAGAGAAATAAAGTGACAAAAGTGGTCCCTGAATGGGTATTTTAGTCATTTCATTTAAATTTAACAGAAAAACCAACGTCTGTTAGTCTTAATACCTTAACTTGTTACAAAATTTAAAACACAATACCCCAACCTGTTACAAAAAACCTTTAGTACCCAAACCTGTTATTTTAGATAAACCACAGGGACCATTTATGTAATTAACTCTTAAAACTATTTATAAATGAGCCAAAATGATAGATAAGTTATAATCCAGTTCTAAACATGTTAACATAACTTAAATGCTTTAAACATGATAGTGTTTGAACATGGGTTCTTAATTTATCAAAAAGATTTAAGCATAACTTAAATATTTTTGTTATAAATTAATATATTTATTTTTATTAAGTTTTAATAAGTTTATAAATTTGTAACTTTATAAACCTTTTACAAGTTTAAAAAAAGTTTAGAATGCAAAATGGTGTTTTTGTGAGAATTGTAGAAAGTAATATCCACCCCTGATCTAAAAAATAGACGGTTCAAATTAAAGATATGATAATCACGCATAGATAGAGTTTGGGGGGTCGATTTGAAAATAGTCTATAATTGTTGATTTTTTTTAAGTTTCCTAAGTTTTTTTAAATGCATATAATTTTTTATACGACATTATAATTTTTAAAAATTAACCATAAATTCGAGCATTTTTTTATCTTTAGTTTGAATATAGTATTGTCATATTTTTTCTTAAAAAAAATTAAAAAAAAGGCCTATGTGTTTTGCATATAACTTGCGTGATTATTAATTGCGTAACTATGAAAATAACTTGCGTAATTATCACATAACTTGCTTAATTATAAATATAACTTGCGTAATTATTATCTATAACTCGAGTAATTTTTACTTGCGTGATTATAAATATAATTTGTGTAATTATGAATATTTCTTGTGTAATTATATATCTTTTATGCGTAATTGTGGCACGAACAAAATTACCCCTCCTTAAAGACACGTACTACTCTTTGGTGACTTTGTACGCTTCGTATGTTTTTTTGCACTTTGTATAGTAACCTTTCTCTATAAGTATTTATATAAATATAAGTTATAAACACAACTTAAATTTTATAAATTTAGTATTAAAAAGTAGGAATAAATAAAGTAATGGGCCTGCCTTTTAGGTCTTTTTAAAAGTTGTAAACATAAACTTGAACTCAAAAGCCACCCAAGAACTATCCAACAAGGATGGTATTTGGCCTCTTCGGCCATTACTTCTCCATAAGAGTTGCATAGATTTTACATAAGTTTCACATAAATTTTGCAAGATAGACGGTCTTAAGATTTTTTATTTTTTTATTTTTTATAATGGTTAGTTTTAAAAACTAAAACATATCAATTTCATATTCTATTTTTAAAATAAAAAAGAACTCCCGAAAATCACAATTAGTAACAACTATATCATCGTTTGATCATAAACATTCATATTGATGATCCATGATTAAGATTAGTTTTCTCAGTACATCAAGGTGTCTCGTGAACCATCTTTCATTTATACATACATATCTACTTATACACACATATAAGGTGGTGTAATAAAAAGTGGGTTTTGCCTAAGAAGAATACGAAAGAATGAGAAGGCATATACGTTGTTGGTTTTATGAGCAAAGGGTATTTTCGTCTATTCACGTACCAAAACGCAATTACTGTCAAAATTATGTTGGTTCAATCATAAGATGGTTAAATAAGTCAGAGATCAAGCTGAGTCTCTCTTAAGTTAAAGGGCTAGAGTTTGACTCAACTCCTTCACCCCTAATATATCTAGTTTAAAGTCCTTATTGTCACGGAGTAATTTTCTAACTCTCGTGCGGCACTTAGATTTGATCTAAGTTCAGTCTTTTGTGACCCAAACGACGTAGCAACTCAAGTTATAATGCGGAAGCGTTTGCAAGCGAGTAATACAAATGACTTTGTATTGCTTACAAGATAGTTTACAAGTATGCTTTACACTAGACTTGTATTGATTTTGGGTGCTTACAAATGTGGACTTCACCACCTATTTATACTAGTAATCCTTAATCTAGATGGTTCCTAATCTAGATTAATCTATCACAAAATATCTTAGATATTTATAACATAATATCTAGATATTTCTCATGAAAATATCAAGCCTTTTCAAGGCTTTTCTAGAGTCTTCCTTGGCAGCCACCTCCATTCACGTTTTTGGCACATTTGAGGGACCTTCATGACTGGTTTAGAGTGCTCCGGTGTTGCTAGTGTAGTCCGGATACATGTAGGCGGTTCTGGAGACTTTCGGGCAGCCCTAGATGTGTCCGAATGTGTTCAGAAACTTCCAGAATCCGAGTAACGTGATTTGTTTTTAGGCAGGTCGTGACATTATGCTATCATAAGCTTTTTATTTTAGGTTAAGATTACGTTTAAATAACTGGGATTTGCCAAGTTAGTTTAAAGATGCTCGAATGATACATCAAATTTCCAAAATTAAACCTCACATATTTTATGGCCTACAAACTTTATCATATAAAACTAGTTTTAGTAACCCGTGTAATACAAGGATTGAATTAATAAAGTATTAAATATAATAAAATTTATTAATTATAAAATGATATTTTAAGATAAGAAATAATTGAAATTACGTAGGATTAAAAACTATAAGTAGTAAAACAACGATATTAACTTAAAAAATTTTTTTTGCAAAAAATAAAAAATAAAATTAAACATTTTGTTTCAAAAAAATTTCGTTTTTAAAAATTTCCTTGTACAAAAATTACTTTTTAAAAACACGAAATTTAAAAAAAATTGTATATAAAAAAAATTACTGATGTTTTAGAAAAAGTTTATTTTATGTAAATTTGTTTCTTTAGAGTTAACATTAATAAAAATATATCCTTTTGAATTTATTAAAAAACTATTTTTAATCTAAAAAGTATTCTAATAATATTATTAGTAATTAAGATAATTATATAATAACAGAAAGAAGCGGAAAATTTTGGTGTAGGTGAATATGGTGCTGGCACGTATACTGCATAGTTATTTTTTTATTAGATTAGAAAGATTAGTAGCGAAAATTAACGTGATCAATTTTTAGGTTTAAAATTTTGAATCAAAAAGGTCAAATCACAAAAAAGACTTTACATATACAAGATCATATAAAATTACTAGCGAAATAAAAATTAAATACTTGGAAGTCAAAATAATAAAATATTTTATTTAAAATTTTGCTTGTGAGAATAAAATAAATAGAAGCCAGAAATTAAATGGTCCCCCGTCTATAAATTCTTAGGCCTAACATGTTTTATTTGATGCCTAAAAACTAAAGTGATTCCATATTGACCATACAAGTAGAGATTCTTTAACCACTACATTTTTTATTAAATTTATTTCAGCCGTTCAATATTTAATTTCATAATATTTTTCAATATTATTTGGATAAATAATTTCAAAATCTTGATGGTTATGATATGAAGTTCGTAATTGCAAATATTGATATTTCTAAATATTTAGTATGTTGGAAAAATAGTGCTTTTTTTAATCGAAATGAAGTTCGTGAGATAATGAATGAAAACGTGACTGAGACCCTAAAGTTCATGTTCAATGAATGAAAACTTATTATATTTAATTTTATCCAACTTTTAGAAACATCAATAATAAAACTTATTAATTTTTGAATCAATTTCTAGCGATATCAAGACAAATTAAAAACTAATAAGTTATTAGCCTAAATTAGTATACATACTTTTTTACGTCTTGGGTTGGGTTCAAATAAAAACAAAAAAAAAAAAATTTATGAAAATTAATAAACAAAATCTTCATCTTTTACGTATTAAGATTGCTTATATTTTTTTAACTTTTTATACACATGGTCATACAAGCATACAATTTATTAATTTTTTTATTCAAAAAAATAAGCCGTTAATCTAATACAATAAAATATGAAGATTTGATTTATTGGTTTTTATAATTTCTCTTAATTTTCGTTTGGACCCAACCCTTTACATCTTTTAAAAAATACATAAAATCAGATCAAATCATTCGCACACATGTGTAAATAAACTATAAAATTATTATATTTATAAATATGAAAAAAATATGTAAAACATAACAATATTAATCTCGCTATTGTAGAAAAAAATGTTCAAACATATAAGTATTCGTAAGATATAATTTGTGTTGACTCAAAAGTTTAAAGATAATTAAGTAGAACTGAATTTCTCAGTTCTCACGCTTCCTTATGAGAATTAATAAGGTCTTATAAGTTAATCTCTATAAGTGTTATAATGGTTATTTATATGTATTTAATAAACATAAACATATATAACACAAACATGAGCACTAAAATTCTTGTACATGTGTATAATAGTAAACAAACTAATAAATTTTTGGATCCTTATTAAAAAACATATAGAAAAGGAAGTGTAAGATTTAGATGTGTTATAGCATGGTGTTTATGTCCGAATGGCATATGATTTGGTTCTAATTACTTGCACATATTTAGCAATTTATGAATGTGCATTTTATGTATGAAATAAGAAAATCATTTATAAACAATGTATAACAAACATTTGAACTAATTTAACAACTAATTTTACTTATATATTAAAAATTCAAGTTGATCAGTAGTGTTGCTTGTTGTTTTTATTGTTTGACAACTATAATTTTAAGGGTTTGCATTTTACCCCTTTTCCCCAAATGTGTTCAAGTGAAGCGGTGTTCACTTATTTTAAATTCGCACTCTTGGTTTATTTCTATAGAGAAAAAGGGTTAATCGGTTCTGTTTACCAATTGCATCGCCTCTGGCGTCCCCCGTGTGTGCCGGTTGTCGGCTACGTGACGTCTGTCTTAAGGGTGAGAGAGGTGGGTTTTGGTGTTGTGTGTGGATGGCGCGTGGCGGGATAGCCTTTGACGATTTGGACGCCGCCGGTGGTCTGTCGGCCTCCTTTGGTGGCGTCTGTGTGGACGTGTGGTGGTGACCTTCTGTTATGTTCATCTTTTGCTCGATGATGATGGACCATGGCACATCTAAGAGCACTGATATGGTTTTGATGCTTTGTTGGGCTTTTGGTGGTATTGCGATAGCGCGGCTGCCGACTCCTGTCCATGGATGGTGGCGCATGTTGGTATCGACATAAATCTGTTGATCTGGACGCCACCGGTGGTGTGTAGACTGTCTTTGGTGGCGTGTGCATGGTTGCAACAAGTTGTTTTTTATCCTTTGCTCGATGATGATGGCCAGTCGCGCATTTGAGTGCCTTTATCTCCTTCACTCGATGATGATGGGCAATCGCGCATCTGAGAGCCCTTATCTTGAGTTGATGATGTGGCTTAATGGCCGATGTTGGTGATGTTTTCGTCTGTATTTGTCGTCATTTTTGTTGTTTGATGGATGTACAGAAAGAGGGATTTCGATAGTCTTGGAATGTTGTGCTTGCCGCCAGACTTTGGGTCAGAGGGATGTATATTTCCATTATTTTTAGTTTGTGATGGTGTTCGATGTGTGTTATTAGCATTTTTAAGTGTTTTTTTTTTTTTTTGTTTTTAGTATGATGCTGAATTGTTAGTGGGGTTCACGGTGGTCTGTTGTTGATTTTGTCCTTTGATTGTAGCTATTTCTACCCACGTCGATGATGATAGACTGGTGTTCACCTGAGGCATTTTATGTGGGGTTGGCTGTTGCTATTCGTGATTGCATATGTTGATGTTGATGTGTTTGTGTCGTTGGGGTTGTGGTACTGTTTTCAATTCATCGATGATGATGAGCGGTTGTTCATCTGAGGCATTTGGGTTGACTTTATGTACATAAGGGCTGTGATAATATAAAAAAAGTTTAAAGTTTGGCGCGTCATCGTTTTCGGTTCGCAGCCGCTACGAGCCACCTATTTTGAGCCTTAGATTTGCGATGCTTGATGTAATGACATTTTTGTTTTAGTATGGACTAGCAGCAACGTTGTGTGTTTGTTTCAGTTGTCTCACAAAGCACAGAACAGATGTCCATCACACGCGCAACGCGCGTGGGTGAATATTACTAGTGGGTCTAAAAAGACAATTAGATATTTGTAACTAGACATTCACAAGGCGACTAAGAATAACTTACACATTCTGAATCATTGACAATTGACAAACGATCTATGTGAATCGTCAATGTATTCTAGGACGTGCAGTTTGAACACTTAGTATCCACTTTCATGTAATCATTGATGGAACTACATGAAGACCTTAATGTTTACTACGGCCCCTTCTCCGGCCTGCAATATATTATATTAATAAGAGTATTTAACGTTGTTGTTTTCTTATAATAGAACCTCTAAAATTGTCATAGGTGAGGTATGTAAGTCAAATAAAAAAACTTATTAATTTATTATGATCTTGTTGTTAAAAGGATTTAAATAGTGATTATTGATGATGTTTGATAAGACATATTGAAGTAACAAAGAAGTAGACTTTATCAGCAAGTTGTGAATATAGAAAGTTAAATGATATTGTTGAGTTGAGTAACATATGCGATGCAGCGATGAACACCAAATGTAATTTGAATTGCATCAATTTAGATCCATCAACACCTCACTATGATTGAGTCTAGCATTTGGCATGTGACTCTAAGAGGGTTTTGGTCAACTCCTACATCTATATCTTTTATTCATTATTCTATAAATTTCATTATTATAAATATAAATTTTGTAGTTCAACTTTAAAATCTTTTCAACATATATTAAAAGACAAATATTTAAGTAGTTAACAAAGTCAAAGGGATAACAAGTTTTATAACACAATTATGGATTTTTCATTAATTGCTTAGGTACCAATTTATATGTTTTTATCTATATCTTACATGTATTATGTAATGTGTCTTATTATTTCATAGGGTACGAGCTTATTACGTACTTGAGATAAAGATTATACTATAAGACATCAACTCTTTTAACTCTTTTGTGGAAAATAAAATAATTGGGAAAACTTCATAGAATAATAAACAAGTTTTAACAGTGTTTTAATTAAATCACTTATATTTTTATTTGTTCTAATCAGATCACTGAAATTTTAAAAGTGTTTCATTTAGGTCATTAATATTTTTATTTGTTATAATCAGGTCACTATAGTTTTAAAAATGTTCCAATTAAGTCACTCATATTTTTGAAAATTTTATATAATTCACAAATTTTTTAAAATAATTTAGATTTTTTAATAAATATTGTTAATATTTTTAAACATTTCAAAAATTTTAAAAACTTTTTACAACTTATTAATGACCTAATTAGAATAATTTTGAAACTTTAGTGATCAGATTGAGACAAAAAATTTTATGAGTGACCTGATTGTGACAAAAAATTTTATGAATAACCTAATTAAAATAATTTTAAAACTTGATTACTATTTTATAAAATTACCCCTAAAATAATTAGAGTTAGAAATTACATATATGAACTTGGTGTAGTGATGAGAAAATGCCATAACCTTTTGACTTCTGTCACATAACTTATTTTTCAATTGGGTTTTGAAAACAGAAATAAATTGAATTACGAAATCTCACATGGGGGAATTACGATTTGAATTATGGCCATGAAGGCATTCACATCTCATACTTTAATTATACTTCTCTTTATATTTTAAAGAAAAATTTAGAGGCATGCTCAAATTTACATCTTCACCCATTTTTTTATTTTATAGATGAGTTTTAGAAATTGTAGTTTAAGTTTTTATATTTAAAGAGTCACTATTCACTCTCTATATAATTATTGTGAGTATATATATATATATATATATGTAATTATGAAATGTGTGTTTGTGAGTAAGATAAAGATATAGATAAAGAATGAGATGTCTTTGTAATAGCAACACTACATAATTTCATCTATATTAAGTTGTTATACTCACATTCATAACCAAAACCTATAATTAGGAAAGAATGCCAACATAAAACCTCAAGAACTATAGGATGCCCCAAGAATTCTTGGTTGCAGGTCATTTCTGGTAACCCCAACTTGTTTTTTATTTATTTATTTATTATTATTATTATTTTTAATAATTTGTAGATTTATTCCAAATTTCCATGGTCTCTCCTCCCTCCTCTTTAGATCGTCATTTTCACACAGACACACACGTTCTTTAACTCTGATATTTCTTGGATGTGAATTGAATGACCTTCTTACCCCTCTAGTTAGTAGATATTCACAATTGAACCCCTCTTTGACTTTTGCTTATATATGAGTTGGACATAATTCACTAAACTTGTAGTTGGTACAATATTTTGATAAACAATGAAATGAAGTTACATTAACCTCCAACAAATTACCATCACTATCTGCCCTCTCTTACAACAACAGTATACGATGGTTAAAAACATATACATTTATAGGGGCCGAAACTATACAAAGTGTAATTTTCGTGCGAAGTGTATAGAGCATGATACATGTTTTTTGGTGGAGGGGTAGTTTCATCCGCGCCACAATTACGCATAAAAGGTATATAATTACGCAAGTTATATACATAATTACAAAAGTTATATCTATTATTACGCAAGTTATAAGTATTACTACGCAAAGTAAAATTACTCACGTTATAAAAATTAGTACGCAAGTTATATTTATGATTACGCAAGTTATATGATAATTACTCAAGTTATGTTCATAATTACGCATTCAATAATCACGCAATTTATACGCACAACACATAGACGTTTTAAAAAAGTATTTAAAACAAATATAGCAATATTATACTCATATTAAAAAGGATAAAATTCTTGATTTTGTGGTGCAATTTTTTTAAATATAATGTCGTATAAAAATTATATGCATTTAAAAAAAACATGAGTAATTTGAAAAAAGTCAACAATTATAAGTTATTTTCAAATCTAACTCTCCAGACATATTTATTACATGCATATTTTATCTTAAATTTAAACCCTTCATCTCTGTATCAATGGTTGTTATCACTTCGTATAGTTCGTACAAATTTTTTCACTTTGTATCATAAACTTTTCCTACATTTATAATATTTCAATAACGGTCTACAAAACTATCACTCAAGCATTTTCTAATGACATACCAATTAATGATATTATTAGTTACATCATAAGATTAAATCATCCCTAAAGGCTAACAGCCAACATTATTTTTGGATTTTTAATACATATATTTTTCTCATCATATTATTCCGATTATTATATGATGAACAATACCAATATAAATATGAACTTATAAACGTATAATACCTTTTTAATATGTAAATAGAAATTTAAAAACAGAATATTCACTTTATTATCTTTATATTATTTTGTTAAAAAGGATTAGCCAAATTCCAAAGTAACCTGTGCACTATAGGTTATCATATTTATAAAAACCTCCCAATAATCTAGAACCACTCCTTTTTTTTTTCTTTTTTTTTTCCCTAAATCAAACAAATCATTATTTATTAACATTTAACTGTATATATACAAAGCAATGCATGTACCCCACATATATATATATATCATTATTTATTAACATTTAACTGTATATATACAAAGCAATGCATGTACCCCACATATATATATATATATATATATATATATATATATATATATATATATATATATATAAGGGAGGGTTACTAAGAAAACCAATAATTATGCAAAAAAAAAAAAAAAAAAAAAAAACCACGGAAACCAATAACATAATTCATAAGTTTTTTGTTAATTTTAATTGTAAAAATGTTATTTAAGTATTTGATACATATATGTTAAGCATACATACGAGAATGAAAAGTCTTACGTATACGTAACACTATGACGAATGAAAAATGGTTACGTATACGTAACCTATGTGTGACGTATATGTAAAACTATGCTACGATTTTCATTTGCTTCATAACTTTATTTATATATATTCACACATATATATAGAGGGCAACGATAAAAAATTTATACATTATGTGATCGTTTTTATTGCTTTTCTCTAATTTTCTCATAACTTTGTGGTTTTCTTAGAATCCTTCCTATATATATACACACACACACACACACACATATACATACATACATACATACATACACACATCTATACTATATTACAATACATTTCTAGAGAACATAATTGTCCTTTTACATTAAATTTTAAGATTTTAAAAAGAATAAAACTGTCTTTTATGATTTTGATTATTTTAATTATATTTTACACACACATGTCAATTATGTGTTACAATTATAAACTTTTAAACAAACATCACCTACGATTTGTGAATGGCTATAAATTTTTTCATACATCAACTATTTTTTTTTTTAAAAGTTACAGCATAAACACGTACAAACACTTTATTCTTAATAATTTGAGTATATCATTATATCTTTTTACTAAAAAAATTTATATGTTGTGTTCCTCGCTCCATTACATCGCGTGGGCACCCTTCTAGCACATTCATATGTATATATAAATACCTAAAATATAATATTATAAGATATTATATAAAAAATATACATACGTATACTAAATTGAAAATGGTCCAACCCTAGATTCGAAACTAAATTAATTAAATAATCAAACCAATAACCTTGTAGCTTCCTTTAAGGATACCCTTTTTTCATGCTTATAAATTAATTTCATACCTCCCCACAAGAAACACACATACATAATATGGCCACCATTTTGTCATTGCTTGCGTCATCGGCGGTCATCGGCGGTGCATGGTGGGTCTGGACCGTGGTCCGGTGGGTCTGGATCAGGCCAAGAGCCATTGAAAGATGTCTAAGAAAACAAGGCCTCAACGGACCACCTTATAGATTGTTGCATGGTGACATGAACCAGATGGCCACCATGGACCGACAGGCAGCCGCGAGGTCCAAACCAATAGGCTTTTCCGATGACTTCCTCCCTTTTGTTCTGCCTTTCTTCCACCACATCATACATAGATATGGTAACTTTGTTTTTTAAGTGTTTGTTACTTTGTTTCATGTTTAATTGATTATTGTTAATTTGTTACTAGTGGTCTAGCAGCTAGGGTCCTAAATATTAAACTCATTGATTAATCACTTAATTAAATAATAATAAAAGAGTTACAACGGTGTACACGACGGTGGCAGTGGTGGTGATTATGGGGGACAACAGTGGTTCATATGTGAGAAATGGTGGCAACTTACAACACACGTACAATATTGTCATATATTAATTAAATACCCACTTGCATACACAATCATGCACATATATATACAACTTGCTTTAGTAAATTTATGTATTGCATGGGTTAAATATAAAAATATTAAATAAAATAAAAATTAATTAATTATAGAATGATATTATAAGATAAGAGAGATAAGACATGATTAAAATCTTTTTTATTATAAATATAATGAAATTTCTCTTCAAAACAAACGTTTTAAAAATATATCATTTTTAAAGCCTTTCTTGTTATAACTTTTAATTTTAATTTTTCTCCTTTATAAAAATTTTATTTTTAAAAATACTAGTTTTAAAATATATTGCATTTATAAAAAAAGTTTGATGTTTTAGAAAATTTTCTTATATTATAAAATTTTATTTCCTTAAAAATAACATTAATAGAAAAAATCTCTTTCTTAATTTATTAAACAATTATTTTAATCTAAAAAATAAATAAATAATGTTATTAGTAATTACTGTGATCATTTAATAAGAGAGGAAAGTGGAAAATATTTGATGTGAAGAAATATGGTGTTGTTACGTGTCCATTCTCGTTATTTTTTATTAGAATAAATAGATGAATCCATAGTGCAAAGTTTGCCAAATTTAATTTGAACTACTGTTACAAATTAAACAATAACACTTGTCTCAAAAAAGATTAGTTTGATAGGTGAGGGAACCTATTTGGTCTTTAAAACTCATGATTGTTGTCCATCCAACCAATGTGGGATAAGTCACATATTTTGTAATGGTTTTAGTCTATTATATTATACCATCTGTAAGAGCCAATGTCTTTAACAGTCCGCCTGGCTAAACCAAGCCATAGTAGCGGACCCAATATTTTTTTTATGGGGGGTAGAAATTTTTAAGGATCATTTGTCTATAGCAATATAATATATTTCGGTTCGGTTCAGGTCATCTGATCCGGTTCATTGTCGAAAAACACCATTAAAACATTTCTCAAAATCTCTTGTATTTGCATATATATCAAGAATTGTATGGAATCAATTATTCTCATAAAAATAGTTATATGTGATGTTTAAAGCAATTATACTTCTAAAAATGATAATATTTAATATGTTTGAAGTAATTATAGTTATCGTTAAAATGATTCCCAAACCCTTTAAAGCCAATGATGCTTAGCATGTTTGAGAATAATATCGATTAGTAAATATAACATTTAATCTTTCATATTTTGAAACCAATATAAATTTAGCTTGTTTAATAGTCAAGAACATTTATCTTGATATACAATTTTTTTCTTTCTACTAACTACTTGATTATTCAAATGTGAAAGTATCGAAAGTATACTCACTTATGGACCCCGACTAGTGAAAAAATATTGTTTGCTGAAATATGACCCCATTTTAGTTTTATACCTCACAATGTGTTTGCGATAATCTTGATCTTTCTTCATTATCAAAAGTTTTAGGAGGCGATTGTAGAATTTTATAAAAGACGGTCCAGATTTTCACGTGTACATAACATTTGAAATTAATTTTAGGGTGAGCAGCTCCTTATAATGTCGATATGCCATGGCCAGACCACCACCCTATGGGCCGCCACTCTAAGTTAGCTACGATACCACTATTACAAACCAAATAAGAGAATTTTTAGGATGAGTTCTTATGTGTGGTTCTAACAGACGTATTGTTCATGTTATAGACAGAGGATACATAAATTATGTATACTAAACATGTGGAACGAATACGCTTCTAGTAAATTGGATTTTACAATTGATAATCGTTGTCTTATGATCAATGTTGTGAAAACTAGAGGGATGCCCGCGACAGGAACACAAGTTTTAACCTTTTTAAAATTAAAAAATATTCTAACAATACCATAATCAAATTAAAAAAAACAAAATGTTCATTTATAGTGTGTATTTAAAAAAATATATATATATTAACGTATGAAAAAGTTATAATTATTTAAAAATTGTGAGTGAAGTTGGTTTAACTGTCACAATTATAATAAAATAATTGATATGTATGTAAAAAATAATTAAAACAAATCAAATTCATAAAAGCTAATTTTATCACCTTAAACCTTAAAAATTAACGTACAAAGATAAATTCTTTCTTTTCAAATATATAATAATAATACAGTATAGCATGATAAATAAGTTATTTTTAGTTAATGATATTTTTTTCATAAAATATTAATTTGTTATTTTTAGTTTGATAATATTTTCCAATAAGATATTTTTTTAATAAATAAAGAGATCAGGGTAGAGGATAGCACCACCACAAGCAAGCATAACGGTTCATAAGAACCAACTCCAAGGATCACCATAATGGATCCTGAACTAATCACAATTTATAAACTTTTGTTTAACAATGATAGAGACCATCAATAACTTCTTCCTAGTGGTATTTGAGATTACCATTCTTGTACCTTGTAGATCACCAAACCTCTCTCTTATTGTGGTTAAGATCATCGTTGCAGCTTCTGCCTAGGGACCATTAGTTTTTTTATTTAAGCAAGACAAACAGAATCTCTCACAAATATAAACAGATGCTTGAAAGAATATAGCAATTTAGCTCACAAAAAAACTTGTTATTTTGATGATATATGATTTCACTTACAGATTGCAAAATATTCAAAAAAAATAAAAAATAAAAAAAATCTAAGTATACTTATAGAATTCACGAAAGTTATGTAAATATTGTGCTCGTCACAAATGGTTTGGTAAAATAAAAAGATGAAGCAACATTAAAACGAAATGATACGATCAAAGATAGTCGGTTGATAGATGAGCCGATGATTCATCATCTCTGCTTTTGCCTAGAGCATCTAGGTTAAAGAAAGATTAGAGTCATAGCATATTTACTCGAACCACACTTGGAAGTTGTTTACCTTTTAAAATACTTATATTAAGATAATCCACACTTATATTAGACATTTTGCAGGTAAAAATTCATTTACATGGAGAGGACCAACTCCAAGGATCATCATCATGGATCCTGAACTAATCAAGGAGGTTTTGGTGAATCATAAGGTTTACAAGAAACCAACCCTGCACCCGATGGTCAAGTTAATGGTCTCTGGGATACCGAGCTACGAGGGCCAAAAATGGGCCAAACATCGCAAGATTGTCGCACCCGCTTTTACTCAAGACAAGTTGAAGGTACGGGTCATCATTCAATCTTTTTAAAAAGTATACAAGTTTTAAAAATATATTTTGTCTCCTAAAGATATAAATCACATTAATCTTTTTTAGCACGATGTGAATTTGGGATAGGAAATTATATATTAATTTTAATCTATAAATAATTAAAATATAAGGATCGGCTTAATGCTTAGTTTTTGGGGCTCTATGCGTGTGTGAAGATGGAGCCAAACTGAATATTTGGGTCCCTTCGTTTAAATATAACGTTTAGAGAAAACTTAAAGATGATTATATAAATATTTAAGTGTATTGAAACTTTTATCAATTAAAACACACTTACAATATTATTTATTTTTCAAAATTAAAAATACTTAACTTATATAATAACTTTGTAAAATAATAATCAAATTTCAAGATTGTTTTAATTAAGTCACTCATAAAGTTTTTTGTCTCAATCAGATCACTTATAAAATTTTTTGTCCCAATCAGATCACTAAAGTTTTAAAATTATTCTAATTAGGTCATTTATAAGTTGCAAAAGGTTTTAAAAAATTTGAAATGTTTAAAAATATTAACAATAGTTATAAAAAAAACTAAATTATTTTAAATTTTTTGTGAATTATTTAAAAATTTGTAAAAATATGAGTAACTTAATTGGAATAATTTTAAAACTATAGTAACGTGATTGAAACAAATAAAAATATTTGTGACCTAATTGAAACACTTTTAAAACTTTAATGATCTAATTAGAACAAATAAAAATATGAGTGACTTAATTAGAATACTATTATAACTTGATTACTATTTTATGAAGTTTTCCCTAGCTTTTTATTATTATACTAGAAAGTAAGTATAATTTATTGCATTTTATTATATTATGTTAGAAAATATATGTAGTTTTTTTTAAAAAATATTAATATAAAAAGTGAGACGTTAATTAAAAAGTGTAACGACATATGTATTGGACCATCTATATTTAAAAATAAATGATATTAAAACCTGATGTGACATGATGTATAATTGTAACTATAGATAGTCTAATATTTATAACTTCAACCATTTAATGAAAAATTTAGTAAGTATAGTGCAAATGATGTTTTAAGCATACAACCCATTTCATTTTAACTATATGATCTTAGTTTAAATGGCAAATTTCAATTGACAATTTTACTCATCATCAAGATATCAATTCATTTCGTTTGTCATTTTTGTTATGATCATAGCATATGTTTTCGGCTATGTACACGAGCTGTAACAACATATTAATAACTGAATGGACAAAATTAGTCTCGGGGAATGGCTCCTGTGAGTTAGACGTGCAACCTTACATTGATGATTTTTCGAGCGACGTGATCTCTAGAAATGCATTTGGTAGTAGCTATGAACAAGGTAGAAGGATATACCGACTCCAAAAAGAACAAGCGATGCTCACATCTCAAGCTCTAAAGTCAGTATATCTACCTGGACGAAGGTAGACAATCCTTCATTATTGTTTCTTCATTAGAAATACCAATGTTTTCAGAACTGAACCAATGCTCATACTCACCGTCTTACTCGTCCTTGGTATGCTCAGATAAGTTTTAATAACCCATTAACTTCATGGATTGACTTATAATATATAAATTAATTCAAAATAAAATATGAAATCATTTTATCTTTTAATGTGAATTTGTAATGTCAGTAAAATATGAAGACTAGTATAGACAAAATACGAAGCCTCTAGTCGTAAATGAGACAATAAAAGATATTTTGAACGAAAATTCATTTTGATCTCGTCACAGTGTTGAAACTTGATTATTCTTACTAAAACAATAAGTTATGCAGATTTTTACCTACCAAAATAAATAAGAGAATGAAGGAGATCGACAATGAGTTAAGATCAATTCTAAGCAAAGTCATGGAGGAAAAAGCACACGCAATGCTTTCCGCCGATGAAGATTTACTATCGATGTTGTTAAACTCCACCACGAGGGCAAACGGGGACACAAGAATGAGTGTTGACGAGGTGTTTGGTGAGTGTAAATCATTCTATTTTGCCGGGCAAGAGAGCTCTTCAAATCTCTTGGTCTGGACCATGATTTTGTTGAGCCAACACCAAACGTGGCAGGCCAAAGCTCGAGAGGATGTATGTCGAGTTTTCAAAGGCAATAAACCGAGTTACGAAGGGTTGAGTCACCTCAAAGTTGTAAGTACACATTTAACCAAAAAATAAACCAAAAATTAGTCACAAAGGGGATGCAGAGCAGTTAAGCCCTTCTTGAAAAGGTCTTAGGTTTGAATCCATCTTTTACATATTTCTGTCTTTTAAGGCCACTTGCATAGTAGGTTCAAATCCAAGTTTCACTAGTTTTTTACATTTAACCCCTAAATGCTGCTGTATAAAAATAAAAATAGAAATTTAGTGGATCTCTTGAATAAAAACATTCTACATAGGTCATTGCCTCATGGATGTTTTAAAACGTTTGTGTAAGCAGGTGACCATGATTTTATACGAAGTTCTTAGACTATATTCACCGGCGACTATATTCACACGAATCACATACGATGAGACCAAACTCGGGGACCTAACCATACCAGCTGGGGTACAACTCTTGTTACCGGTTATATTTGTACATCATGATCGTGAACTGTGGGGGGAAGATGCAAAGGAGTTCAACCCTGAGAGATTTTCAGAGGGAATCGCGAAGGCAACGAAGAACAAGCTAGCCTTCTTTCCTTTTAGTTGGGGTCCCCGGATTTGCATAGGAAATAACTTTGCATTGATGGAAGCTAAGCTCGCTATATCAACCATCCTACAAAACTTCGCGTTTGAGTTATCGCCTTCTTACATGCATTCACCTTCATATGTTGTTACTCTTCAACCGCGACATGGTGCTCACTTGATACTCCGTAAGATATAACACCTAAACTGATGCTCAGTTACTGTCCCTCAACTCGGTGTGCTAGTTTTTGCCACAGCCTTGTATCAATGTTAAGAGAATCATTGACCTTTTTTCCTTGTTCTTATCCTTCTTAAAAGTGTGTTTAGCATGGTTTGTAAGTTGGTTATGGTTCATTACTTCATTTCTTCATGTATTTAGTGTCGTTTGGGCCTTGCAGGCCTTTTCATGTAAAATGAAACTATCAGTTTCCGCCTTGTGGGCCTTTTCATGTATAAAGAAACTATTGGTTACACATTTTGGGCCTTGCGGTTTTGATTAGGAAAGGATACCCCAAGAATTCTTGGTGGTACATCATTTCTGGTAACCCCAACTTGAAGACATACATATGAGGTTTGTCTTTTACTCCTTTTATTTTTAAAATTAGTTTTAGTAAACTTGTATATTACATATGTTAAATAAATAAAATATTTAATATAATTAATATTTATTAATTATAAAAAGGTATTTTAAGAGAATATATTATTAAAATTACGTATAAGTAAGGATTATAAGTAATAAAATAATATATCAACTTTTTAAACATTTTTTCCCGAAAAAAATTTAAACAATTTGTTTCAAAACAAACTGTATTAAAAAATGTCATTTTAAAAAATTTTCTTATTATAACTCGTAATTTTAATTATGTTTGTTTATAAAAAATTTAACATCAATTTAAAATATTTTATATTTTTAAAAATGTTTGATTTATTAGAAAAATATCTACTTATTTTTGTAGAAATAACATTAATTATAAGATCTTTTTCTTAATTTAAAAAAAACTATTTTTTATCTAAAAAAATAATATAATATTATTAGTAATTAATGTAATTATTTAATAGGAATAAGAAGCGGGAGATTTTTGGTGAGGATGAATGCGGTTTTATCAAGTGTTCCGTTTAGTTACTCTTTTATTAGAATAGGTAGATTTCATGGATATGAATTGAGTGATCTTCTTACCCCTCTAGTCAGTGGATATTCACATTGAACACCTCTTTGACTTTTGCTTATGTAAGAGTGGGACGTAATTCATTAAACTTGTAGTTAGTACAATATTTAGATTAACAATGAAAGGAAGTTACATTAACCTCCAACAAATTACCATCACTATCTGCCCTCTCTTACAACAAAAGTCATAATATATACGATGGTGCAAAAACATATGTATTTATAATCTTTCAATAACAATCTACAAAACTATCACTCAAGCATTTTCTAGTTACGTACTAATTAATGATATTATTAGTTGCATCATAAGATAAATCTTCCCTAAAGGCTAACAGCCAACATTATTTTGGATTTTTAATATATATTTCTCTCACCATTTTATTCCGATTATTATATGACAAACACTTCCAATATAAATATGAACTTATAAACATATATTACCTTTTTAATATGTAAATAGAAATTTAAAACAGAACATTCACTTTATTAACTTTATATTATTTTGTTAAAAAGGATTACCCAAATTCCTAAGCAACCTATGTACCATAGGTTATCATATTTATAAAAACCTTCACATAATCTTGAACCGGCAACTCCTTTTCTTTTTCTTTTTTTCCTAAATCAAACAAATCATTATTTAATAACGTTTAACTTTATATACACAAAGCAATGCATGTACCACACATATATATATATACACACACACATATATGCAACATATCTATACTATATTATGATGCATCTCTGGAGGGCGTAATTTTCTTTTTACAGTTAATTTTAAGAGTTTAAGATGATGAAATTGTTTTTATATTATTTTTACTATTTTAATTATATTTTACATACACATGTCAATTATATGATTACAATTATAGACTTTAAAACAAACATCACCCACGATTTATGAATGGCTATTTAAAAAAAATCATAAAAACACGTATTTTATTATCTTTGTTTGTTTGAGTATATTATTGTTATTTTTTAATTAAAAAAATTTACATTTGTTCCCCAGCCCATTGCATCGTGTGGGCACCCTTCTAACGCATTCAAATGTATAAATAAATACATAAAATATAAATAAGATATTATATACAATAAAATATAAACAAGTATACTAAAATACTAAATTGAAAGTGGTCCAACCCTAGATTCGAAAATTAATTAAATAACTAACCAAACCAATAACCTTGTAGATCCTCTTAAGGATACTTTTTTTTCACGCTTATAAATTAATTTCATAGCTCCCCACAATAAACACACATACATACTATGGCCACCATGTTGTCATTGCTTGCGTCAGTGGCGATCATCTGTGGTGCATGGTGGGTCTGGACCGTGGTCCAGTGGGTCTGGCTTAGGCCCAGAGCCATCGAAAGATGTCTAAGGAAACAAGGTCTCAATGGACCACCTTACAGATTGTTGCATGGTGGCATGAACCAGATGACCACCATGGACCGACACGCCACCGCGAGGTCCAAACCAACCGGCTTTTCCAATGACTTTCTCCCTGTTATTCTGCCGTTCTTTCACCACATCATACATAGATATGGTAACTTTTTTTAAGTGTTTGTTACTTTGTTTCATGTTTAATTGATTATTGTTAATTTGTTACTAGTGGTCTAGCTAGCAGCTAGGGTTTTGAATATTAAACTTATTAATTAATCACTTATTTAAATAACAATAAAGAGTTACAATGCTGTACACAACGGTGACATTGGTGGTGATTATAGCGGATGACAGTGGTTTATATGTGAAAATTGGTGGCAACTTACAGCGTACGTATAATATTATCATATCTTAATTAAGTACCCGGTAGCAAACACATTCATGCAAAAACACACACACACACACACATTTATAGTAAAAGTTTACAGTACAAAGTGCAGTTTTTGTGCGAAGTGTAGAAGGTAATCTCAACCATTGATATAAAAAATTAACGGTTTAGATTAGAGATTTGAATAATCACGCAAGTAAGGGGTTGGAGGGGTAGATTTGGAAATAGCTTATAATTGTTGATTTTTTCAAATTTCCCTAATTTTTTAATCTAATAACTTTTTTATACAATATTATTTTTTTAAATTACACTATAAAATCAAGCATTTTATTCTATTTAATTTGAGTATAGCATTGCTATACTTTTTTTTAAATAACATTTTTTAAAAACATATATTAGTTGTGCACATAGCTTGCGTGGTTTTTAACTGCGCGATAATGAAAATAACTTGTGAAATTATTAATATAATTTGCGCAATTATTATTTATAAGTTGAGTAATTTTAACTTGTGTAATTATTAATATGACTTGTGTTATTATCCACATTATATGCGTAATTATGGGCGGGCGAAATTACCCCTCTCCCAAACGACACGTGTCACGCCCTGATGACTTCGTACACTTCGCATGAAAATTACATTTTGTATAGTAATCAACCCCCTATATATATACTAGCCTAACGACCCATATACTACACGGTTTAAAAAATTAAAAACAAAACATATTAATTAATAATTAATAATATAATGTATAGGAATACGAGCATTAAATAAATATGTTTGAAAGTAAATCGCATGTGACCATCGCATGTGACATAAGCATTAAACAATTATTGTTTACAAATCTCTAAAAATATATTATTATAATTATCTGGTATAACTCAAAAATCTTATTTACACACAAAAACACATACGATTTCGTAATTGATAACAAAAAATTTAAAGAGAAAATATAGGTTTTTTTTTAAATTAATGTTTTAAACCTTTACATTAATTAATGCCTTAACGTGTAATTGAAGTAATACAAATATTAGAAACTTTAAAAATCTTCTTTCTATGTATATAAATATTATTATTGAATTATATAAGTTGAAAATATTCGATGGAATAAATTAGATAAAGTTTTCAATATTAGCTAAATAAAAAGAATGAAGAAAAAAGGGTTAACTTTAAACTTATATGAAAATAAATTATTCAAAGAAAATTTTATAAAGTCATAAAAACGGGAAAATAAAGTTAATAATTTTGTGTTATTTTAAATGCTTAGTACGTTTTCAAAATTATCATAACGTCTTTTTAAATTCATCTTTATACCTATTCTGGATTTATAATATAAATGTAACTAATTCAAATTATTTCAAATTTAATAAGCCCATTATAATGCTTTTCAAAAATAAACTAGAAGAAAATTAAGGGTTTTACTTTTGTATTTAAAGTATTCACAAATTAAATCAATTTTTGAAAATAAAAGAGATGTCACCAAGTGACAGAATTGGTTTAAAATGTTGACATGTGCCAATTATGGCTTAATAGTTTGACAAGTGTCCAAATCATTTTTTTAGGCATTTACATGTTTTCTTTTACTAAAATCATTAATTACATATTTACCCAAATTAAAAAATCAATTACATATTTCTTATTTCTAAAATATATATATATTACATATTTATCCATTTTATTAAAATTATTTATTGAATGATTATTTTACTTGTATTTTCACTAAAATATTTTTAAAAATTTCACTTCTTAATACTATCAATTATATAATTTCTCAAGCTCGACTCTTCTATATAAATAGAAAAAACAAAATTACATCTCATTTAAAACTTCATTTCAAAACAACAATAATAGATAATCAAAGTTATTACTCTAAATATAAAACATAATTGTCAAAAGTTTTAAACAATTATAATAATAAAATATTAATATGTAAAAATCCCCTAGTAAAAACAATATAAAATAGTAATTTAATAGGTTAATTTAATGAAATGAATAAATATATACTATATATTTTTAGGAAGGGGAAATGTGTATTTGATTTTTTAGGTTGGGGAAAAATATAATTTATGGTCTTAAGAAGAGGATTTATGTAAATCTCTTTTCTTTTATTATATATAAAAGATATTATACACCCACACACACAATGAATCCACTGTGCGAAGTTTGCTAAATTTAATTTGAAAGAATGTTACAAATTAAACATTGAACTTGTCTCAAAAAGACAAGTTTGACAGGTGAGAAGAACTATTTGATCTATAAAACTCATAGTTGTTGTCCATCCAACCAATATGAGATAACTAAGTCATATACAATTAATGCAATGGTTTTAGACTTTAAATCCATTATATTTTACTCTCCTTAAGGGTCAACGTTGTTACTGGTCACACTGGCTCCACTAGGCCACCACTCCGTGGGCCCCGCCCACATTGAGTTGGCTATAATCCAATTGTTACAAACCAAACAAGAGAATTTCTAAGTTGAGTTTTTATGTTTGATTCGTAGCAAGTGCATCATTCTTGTTATAGAAAGAGGATGAATAAACTATGTATACATATTAAGCATGTGGGACGAATACACTTCTAGTAAATTGATATTTTTCTTCACAAAATCTAATAAAATCAAGTCATCTGTTAATTGTGGCACTCTAAAATCAAATTAAAACATAATATGTATTTATTTATTGTATTTTTTTATAATTCAACCCGTGTAATACACGAAAATCTAACCTAGTATAGTATAAATATAAAATGATAAATAAATTATTTTAGATAATGATATTTTTTCATAAATATTAATTTGTTATTTTTAGTTTCATATCATTTTCCTATAAGATTTTTTGTTTATAAAAAAAGAGACCAGGGTAAGAGGATAGCACCACCATACAAGCAAACATATTAGTTAATAAGGGTGCTAACTAATCCACTTTATGTTTGCTTCTCGATTATTTAATTGGGAGTTTTTTCCGTTGTCTTCTGTCTATATTAGTAGATATCACAATTTATAAACTTTTGTTTAGCATGATGGAGAATTAGAGACCATCGATATATTCTTCCTAATGATATTTAGGATCACATTCTTGTACCTTTGTATATCACCAAACTTCTTTCTTATTGTGGTTAAAATCACCTTAGCAACTTCTGTCTAGGCACCATTAGGTTTTTCTTTAAGAAAGCTAGAAATAATCACTCACAAATATTAATAAATGCTTGAAAGAATGTTGCAATTTAGCTCACAAAAAACTTTATTATTTTGATGATCTATGGTTTCACTTATAGTTTGCAAAATATTCATAAAACTAAAGATACTTATAGAATTCACAAAAGTTATATTAACACTATGCTCGTAAAGAATGGTTTGGTAAAATAAAAAGATGAAGCAACATTAAAACGAAGTAATATGATCAAAGATAGTCGGTTGATAGATGAGCCGACGATTCATCATCTCTGCTTTTGCCTAGAGTATCGAGGTTAAAGAAAGATTAGAATCATAGCATATTTACTTGAACCACACTTGAACTTCGTTTACCTCTTAAAACACTTACATTAAAATAATCCACACTTATATTAGACAGTTTGCAGGTAAAAATTCATTTACATGGAGAGGACCAACTCCAAGGATCACCATCATGGATCCTGAACTAATCAAAGAGGTTTTGGTGAACCATAAGGTTTACAAGAAACCAACCCCGCACCCAATGGTCAAGTTACTGGTCTCTGGGATACCGAGCTATGAGGGCCAAAAATGGGCCAAACATCGCAAGATTGTCGCACCCGCTTTTACTCAAGACAAGTTGAAGGTACGGTTCACCACTCAAACTTTTTAAAAAGTATACATGTTGTAACAACATATTTTGTTTCCTAAAGATATAAATCACATTAATCGTTTTTAGCACGATGTGGATTTGGGACGGGCAATTATATTTTAATTTTAATCTATAAATAATTAAAATATGAAGATCGGCTTAATGCTTAGTTTTGGGGCTCTATGCGTGTGTGAATATGGAGCCAAACTGAATATTTGGATCCCTTAGTTTAAATATAACGTTTAGAGAAAACTTAAAAGATGATTATATAAATATTTAAGTGTATTGAAACTTTTATCCAATTAAAACACACATATGATATTATATTTATTTTTCAAATTTAATTATATATATTTAACTATATCTATTTCTTAATATACCAGAAAGTAAGTATAATTCATTGCATTTTACTATATTATATTAGTATATATATATATTAAATAAATTATTTAAAATATTAAAATAAAAGAGATCGAGATGTAATTAAGCGTGTAACGACATATGTATTAGACAATCTATCTTTAAAATTAAATGATATTTAAAAACTAATGTGACATGAGGTATAATTGTAATCATAGATAATCTAATATTTATAACTTCAACCATTTAATGAAATTCAGACTGTTGTAGATATTTAAGTATAGTGCAAATGACATTTTAAACATGCAAGCCATTTCATGATAACTAGGTGAAGCTTAGTTTAAATGGCAAATTTCAATTGACAATTTTACTCATCATCAAAAATACCAATTTATTTCATTTGTTCTTTTTGTTATGATCGTAGCATATGTTTTCGGCTATGTACACGAGTTGTAACGACATATTGATAACTGAATGGACAAAATTGGTCTCGGGGAATGGCTCCTTTGAGTTAGACGTGCAACCTTACATTGATGATTTTTCAAGCGATGTGATCTCTAGAAATGCATTTGGTAGTAGCTATGAACAAGGTAGAAGGATATACCGACTCCAAAAAGAACAAGCGATGCTCACATCTCAAGCTCTAAAGTTGGTATATCTACCTGGACAAAGGTAGAAAATCCTTCATTATTGTTTCTTCATTAGAAATATCAATATATTCATAACCGGACCAATGCTCATACTCACTGTATTACTCGTCTATTGGCTTGCTTAGACCAGTTTTGAAAACCAATTAATTTCATGGATTGACTTATAAAGTATAATTTAATTCAAAAAAATATGAAACCATTTTATCTTTTAATATGAATTTGTAATGTTAGTATAATATGAAGTCTAGTATAGACAAGAAACCTCTAGTCGTAATGAGACAATAAAAAAAATATTTTGAACGAAACTTCATTTTGATCTGGTCAATAGTATGGTTTGGTTTGCGATTTCAACTTGCCTGAAAGGACTTAACTGACCCAATTATGTAGCCACTTTTCGATCCAGTTCTAAGAACAATGTTGAAACTTGATTCCTCTTACTAAAACAATAAGTTATACAGATTTTTACCTACCAAAATAAATAAGAGAATAAAGGAGATCGACAATGAGTTAAGATCAATTCTAAGCAAAGTCATGGAGGAAAAAGCACAAGCAATGCTTTCCCCTGATGAAGATTTACTATCGATGTTGTTAAACTCCACCACGAGAGCAAACACGGATACACGAATAAGCGTTGACGAGGTGTTTGGTGAGTGCAAATCATTCTATTTTGCCGGGCAAGAGAGCTCCTCAAATCTCTTGGTCTGGACCATGATTTTGTTGAGCCAACACCAGACTTGGCAGATCAAAGCTCGGGAGGATGTTCGTCGAGTTTTCAAAGGCAATAAACCGAGTTACGAAGGGTTGAGTCACCTCAAAGTTGTAAGTACACATTTAACCCAATAAATAAACTGAAAAGAATTCATAAAGGGGAGGTAGAGCACTTCAGCACCTCTAGTAAAAGACTTAGGTTTGAATCCATCTTTTACTAATTGTTTGTCCTTTAAGCCCATTTAAATAGCAGATTTAAATTCAACTTCCGCTAGTTTTCTACCAAAAAAATAAAAATTTATCTTTAATAATAATATCCTACAAAGGTTATTGCCTCATAGATATTTTAAAATGTTTATGTAAGCAGGTGACCATGGTTTTGTATGAAGTTCTTAGACTATATTCACCGGTGACCATATTCACACGAACCACATACGATGAGACCAAACTTGGGGAGCTAAACATACCAGCTGGGGTAGAACTCTTGTTACCGGTTATATTTGTACATCATGATCGTGAACTGTGGGGGGAAGATGCAAAGGAGTTTAACCCTGAGAGATTTTCTGAGGGAATCGCAAAGGCAACGAAGAACAAGCTAGCCTTCTTTCCTTTTAGTTGGGGTCCTCGTATTTGCATAGGAAATAACTTTGCATTGATGAAAGCTAAGCTGGCTATAGCAACCATCCTACAAAACTTCGCATTTGAGTTATCGCCTTCTTACACGCATTCACCTTCATATGTTGTTACTCTTCAACCTCGACATGGTGCTCACTTGATATTGCGTAAGATATAACACCCAAACCGATGCTCAGTATACTGTCCCGCAACTCGGTGTGCTAGTTTCTGCCATAGCCTTGTATCAATGTTAAGAGAATCATTGACCTTTTTCCTTGTTCTTATCCTTCTTTAAAGTGTGTTTAGCATGGTTTGTAAGTTGGTTATGGTTCATTACTTCATGTCCTCATGTATTTAGTGTCGTTTGGGCCTTGCAGGCCTTTTCATGAAAAATGAAACTATCGGTTTCCGCCTTGTGGGCCTTTTCATGTATAATGAAACTGAAACGATCTGTTTGGGTCTTGCGGGCCTTTTAATGAATAATGAAACTATTGGTTACACATTTTGGGCCTTGCGGCCTTTTCATGAAAAAGATCCATCAATTTTTGTGTGAAAAAGAAACAAAAAAACAAAACAAAAGGACTCCGAAAAGGTAAAGCAATAATCCCAAAAACAATTGGTTACTTCAGTCAGCATTTATGTTTACGTGTTGCTTTAAATAATTAAAACTAAATATTAGAACTAAGTATTAGATGGGCGTTTGGCAAAAGACAAGTAGAATCGACTATACATAGTTTGGTTTTTATAGTAGATATAATAAGCAGGTAAAAGGTTTAAATTTAATATGAAGGGAAATTTGATCTAATAACTAAGCAACTAGCTACTGCATTGTAGTTTGATGGCTTCCTATATTCTATTATTTTTGTAAAATGAAAACTTATAATATAACATCAAGAATTTAACTATCTTAAATTTAAAAGATAATAGTATTATTATCGAATTTTCTTAGAAAGACAACTTTTTTTTAATAAAATTCCTATGCAACTGTGCACATCACTGTGAGAAATTTATATACACAACTATGGTTAATTGCATACATGACATAGCATGATTATATACATAAGATAACATATGCTGTGTAATTATTTATATATGTAGTGTGATATTATGTGAAATTATTTATATACATTGTATAATATGTGATTAATTATAACACGGATCTATATTGACGTATATGTCTCTCGTCCTAAAACACGTCACATTCTGATTTTCGGAATAGAAAAAGGTCACAAACCTGAAAATTTTGGTTAACTGATGTAATCGAACAAAACAAAACAAAAATATCGAACCACTTTTGGAACACCGATAACTGATCTGTTATGTTTTCTAATAATCAAAGTAATCGTTATCTTTCGGTTTAAGACAATAACCAAGACCGGATCAATGTCCACTACTCTTTACAAAAGTTTCTCATCTTACCTTTTTAGTCCATCACTCAACAAATTCTGTCAAAAGAAGTCCAAAGTCAGATGCCAACACTATTAATCCCTTGTGAAAAACATACACAAACTATCATATAGCTTCTTTTTGCTAACAAGATGTGCAAGATTCTTAAACAATACTGTAACTGTATTTCCAAATGTTACTTGATCCGAGTGGTTAGTAAGATATTGGTGGGACCCATAACTTTTCCGCTAACGGGGTGCTCACAGTTAACAAAAAACACTGTATTTCAAAAGGGCAACCGGAAGGATTACTTATTGATACAAAGCACGTCAAGATGAAAAACAGGGGAATACCATTCTAAACCTGGTCAGACTGATAAATTATTCGCTGTTTTTTATACCGAAGGCAATGAAATTGACGCCAATATCATCAGTAAGAGACCATTGACCGGTCGACGGGTCATAAGCAAAGCCCGCCATCTCTTCAACCTGCAAAAATGGTGTTAAATAGCTAAACAAATAGGATCATGATGATACGATGAACTTAGATTATGCATCTGCTTACAGAGATTGAAGCACGCTGCAATATCAATACTAGTTCTTCGGGAGTTAAAAAACTAGACCATTGATGTGTGCCCTTAGGAAGCTGTTAATATATAGAACTTTGAAGTTTGGAAGCAAAAAAGAAAATTAAAAATAATAATAATAACTGTAACTGGACTGTTATATTCTTTACCCAATGCAGGATGTATTCTGCTGCAATAATAGCAGTTGCATACGCTCTCATAGAACGGTTAATTGTTGAGATGACAGTAGCTCCATTAGACACAGTTAACGCTGACAGGGATTTGCAAAACTCGGCAGGATCTGCCACATGTTCAATTACCTGAGAATAGTATAGATGCTTTCAGCATTTTAGTAAAGTAACTCAAAAATTATAAGAATTACAAAATACTACATTTATAAAGGTGAACAATCATACCTCTAAAGCAATAACTGCATCAAATTTCATCTGCTCTTCAACCAAATTTTCTGTTCACATAGTTGTACACAAACATCTTTATGAAACTGATTTTGTAAGAAGATGAATATGAAAAAGAACAAATTGGCGTTGTTGGCTTCATAAGGGAAAAGTTGAATAAAGTATAGGAGGTACCAGCAGTTGTACAACGATATTCAATTGAGGAAGCTACTGGATCCAAATCCTAAACGATGCAAGAAATTATGATGAATTTATGTACCAATAATAATAATAATAATAATAATACTAAATAAGAAAATAGTCCCCCCATCCAAAAGTTAATATAACAATTTTTTTATTTTTAATTTTTTGTGATCCCCCAAAATAAATGCAAGTATTTCCTTTTTGGTAAGATTCAAATCCAAGATACCATTTTGCCAAGGAGTATCATAGAAATATTCTATTTTCTCGTTAAGATATTTGGTGAACGGTCAAACACGTTAACTAAATTATGTGCTAGATTTGACATACCATTATTTTGGGACAGAGGGTGTAGTTTTTTATGAGGACTATGATGTAGTGCATATTGAACTTATAAATAAATAATACAACCTATGCTTTGAACAAAATGATTAAATGGACCAAGGTTGTCTACCGAACACCTAGCAATTAATTGGTTAGCCAGTCAATAAGTGGATGCATTATGCAGTCCAGCTTTTGCATATAAATACATATGTAGTCCCAGTTTTTTTAGAGCAGCTAACTCACACACCTTGCAATCCTACTCTCAAATCAGAGTGAATATATAAGGTTGCAACTAATCATACCGCATGAAGTCGTGCAATCTTGATATTCTTCTCCACAGCATCTATTCCTGTCACTGAAGCCCCCATTCGAGCCAAAGGCTGACAAGGATCAACACAGATAAGAGAAAAGTATGTCAAATTTTATCTGCTTGATTTGTAGTACAAGGAAACAAATTCAACTTGTGAAATTTGTGCATATCATTTTATGAAAGATATGTGAAAACATAAGCCCCATTGCTGTCAAAGACAAGCCTTTGAGGCCATTTTCAAGGCCTCTTAAGCATACAGACCAAGAAATATAAACTTGACCTTTACTATCATACAAGGTACCGATAAGCATTTATTCTACAGAAACTAGTTTCGCTCACATCAGAATATGAACTTAGTGACAGCGTACTAGTTCTGTATTAATAATAATAAATACAAAAATGTAAGACAATGAGAAGACGTCTACATAATAAATGATAGCGCTTTGAATACGAACATATACCTCAGATAAAATACCTCCACCACAACCAACATCTACGAATTTCAGTCCTTCAAAGGGTCTTGCAGAAAATGGATCCTTGCTGAGAAAGTAACAACCTTAATAGTAAGTGCGATGTACAATACAAGATAATATGTGGATAATGGAACAGAAACAAGTGCATAACTGTAACTGCAAGGAGATTATCTCTACGTGGAGACCTATTCACCATGGATTCTTATAATGCAATGCAAATCGCGCATAAAAAACATTATAAAAAGATTATATCAATCTGACATACTAGATGAGAAGGAAACAATACCCAAAATGTCTGCAAAGAGTGGACCGAAGAAAAGCTAGCCTTGTTGGATTCATAATATGTAATGGCTTAAAAGGTCCTTCTGCATCCCACCTGTCCACAAACAACACCTTTCATCAAAAAGGGAACTACAAGTCAACAAGTAAACAAAACATACCATGACGGATTCGATAAACCAAGTTCTTAATACTGCCAATGATCAAGAGAAGTAAATGAGCTTACCAACTATCAGCTATTGCTGCAAATTTGGCTAGTTCAGTCTGGTTCAATGAAGAAGCAGAAGCAGCAGGCTGTGGTGTAGTTGCATAAGGCCTACTGTGAAGAAGGGGCTGTAAAGCTGCAAGAACTGCGCACTTGGAATTGGAACTAATACTTGAATTATGTAGGTAAAGACCACCACTTCTGGATAAGTTTCGTATGTGGTATAGACCTTTCGAAAACATCCTGTGAGACATAGTCACTGCCTACGATTATATCTGCTTAATCCTAAGTTTAACCCCTAACAAATAAGTGCTCGCGTTTCGTTCGTTCTCTCCGAACTGGCACCTCTAGCAGTTGCAGATTACAGATATTCTATTGTTTCTTTCGGTTAGACCATTGCGAATCGCTGATGATGCACTTTTCCCTCGTGTTATCTAAGTAGCTTGTTTCCAAACTGTCATGCAAACATTTCATCAAACAGTTGGCGTGCATATAAAAAACCCAAATAAAAACATCTACAAATAACTATACGCATACAAAACAAATTCTTGAAGGCCCTTTAGAAGAATTAGCAGTTCAACGATGATTTATCTCGATGAAAGGGCAATGAAAGTAGCCTTGAATCAAAAGGGTTTTGGGACGATGTACGTATGCAACAATTACAAATCTAAAACAGATGTGGCCGAAATATGAATAATCGACTATCAGATTATCACTTTATAGATTGATTTGAGAATGGTTTGATTAATTGGAGTTCTTTATGTAATTTGTTAAGGGTTTTAGTGGCATGAAAAAAATGATGAAATTCGATTACTTTATTTACCTGATTTTGACGCCACAATCAGCTTCAAGGTTCGATGTCAGTGGGAATGACTCAAAATCTGAACTTGAGGATCGTACAGATCAATTTTAGGTGCAATCTACGTGGGTCTTTAAGAGGTGGTCGATGTGTATGTGATGCAGTTAACTCCAACGGGATCACAAATCCTCCCTCTTTCTTTTTCTTTAACTAAAACCGATTTTTTATTTTTAATTTCACATCCCTATCCTTATTTTTATTCTTATATTTAAACTAAACACAACTAATTTTTCTTTCTCTTTTCAATTAAATAATATTTTAAACACATTTATTAGTATTTTTTTTTTCCTTCACTCACAACCACTTTCAAAGATATTAAAAAATTTATAAGGGTTAAACAATAAATCTTTAAATTTACAGATGAACAGTAATATTTTCTCTCTCCTCCACTCACAACCACCCAAAACCATACCATATAATTTAAAGACTCTACTCACACATTTTTAAAAAACGGGATGTGAATGCTCTTATAGTTGTGTTCCTCAAAACTAACCATGACTTCATAAGTTTGCTTACCATAACATTCTAGGTAAATCACATACTAAGTAAATCACATATTGAGTGTTATATTGAGTGTGAAAAAAAAGAGATGAGTTCAAAAGAACTATAATTAACATGTTTTGACGTATTAATTGTGGATTAAAAATAAAAAAAAAAAAAAAAAAAAAAAAAAAAACTTTACAATTAAACGTGTCTGGGTTTACAATTAAAATGTATGGGTGAGAAGTAAGAACAATTCAAAGATGAGTGATCTTTTGGAAAGTTTCCTGATGAAAAACTAAGTTTAATATCATGTTAAACGATGGCTCACATATCATACATTAAAATACACTAAACTTGATCTTAGTCAGAAGGTCGAGAAACGTAAGGTACCAAAAATGCCTGTTTGAGGTATGGATATTCTTTCACATAGACTATTCACACTCACAATTCTCTCTGCTTTTCTTTTCCAATTACTTATCTCCGATTAAATACTTATTCTCAGGATGAACGGTGATCATAGAAAGGACCACCATTTTTTGTGTCGAGCGTGACAGTGTGTTCGTTTTTCATACATGTAGCCGGAATTAGTCCTATTGTACTTGTTGAGGAAGTAATCCATCTGATCCTTATCAGTGGTGATAGTTTACTTCATCATGCGCCATCTTATGTTTCATAACCTAGCAGCCAATAAATAAAAGTGATATCTAATTATCAATCAAATGCCGATCAACAACGGCAAAAAACACGTCAACAAAGAGTCTATAACCATAAACAACTAGACAAAAATTAAAACCTATGGCAAATGTAAATCTTGATTTCTGACGGCCCGAATTATACAAACACATACATCTTAAACAAACCGTGAACTTCTTGTTGTAATCCTGCGGTTTCAAGAATTCACATTATTAGTCCCATGGAAAGCGTAAGTGAATGAATATTAATGCAACAAAAAACGCCACTTAACCTTCCTAGTCGAGACAGCTCACGCTCCTCTAGTAGCATCTCTTTCAAAGATTTCCCACCAGAACTACAAATGCAGAAAACAATTTTATGGCGATGAATGAAAAAAAAAAAAAAAAAAAAGAACTATAAAACCTATGCAAGGTGTTTGAATGTGTGTTTTGAATATGATATTGTGATATTGAATAATGATAACTAGAATCACTTAACTCGAAGACTAAAAACATATAATTCTAAACAAAAGTATGCAAGTGTATATACCTGTGAAAGAAGTCAAGAGAGAGCAGCCTATGGTGTATGACAAAATCACTCCCAACATAAGTGATGATAAGATTACCAGCATCAGGGTGGGGCCAGCTCCTTGTTGTCGGAAACCTAAGAACGAACGTACCGGGATCCACAAGGCTGTTTCCGGGGCCATGAAGAGAAGATTCAGCTTCTTCTTTTGTAACGATTCCTTCGATCCATCTTGTATCCCACATCTCATTAAGCCCGTTTTGTGACAAACTGAAAGCCACAGGATATAGCCAACACCATAACTTTTCAAAGTTTTCTTGAGCAATGAGCTCCTGGCAACTACCAATTCTCCTTATAACTTCAAAATCCTGCACAAAGGTTGATTTTAGTTATGTTCTATCTTTAAAGGGTCAAACAGGTTAAAAGCCAAAGGCGTTATATTAAAAGAAAAAGGGTCGAAAGCTATTTAAAGGGTGCCCAAATGCACTAAAACTTTAGAAACCACTTTACTGAAAATCCAAGAAAACAGACAAAAATAAGTTGCAAGATCATACCAATTGTATGTCTGTAGCTGACCTATATTGACCCATAATAAAAAGTACTCATTTAAACCCGTTATGAACTCATCATCATAACATCAAGGATATGATCACACACACACACACAGACCTGCTGTGTCAAGATTCTGTTTCGGCAGCGTGAAATTTTTATAAACTGGTCTTGAAGCACGGGAATCATATTATCCCACAAAACATGGTAATTGTTTTGTGATAACAAATTCCAAACCTTTGTTCCGTCCTCTATTATTCTCTTTGAAATTCTTATTTGATCCCTGAAATCCAAAAACAGTTATAAATAAATATTTATAATCTTGACTCGTATATAAAAAACAAATCTTTTATTCAATGTTTTAAAAAAAAAGAAAGATTAAATGTGTGTTTTTTTTTCCAATAACAAGATGCAAATTACCGATGATGAAGACAACCCGAAAACTGGGAAACCTGCATTGCAAAGTCCATAATGTCTTTCTCAGAAGCTGAATTTGCAAGTTCCTTTAGAATAAGTGACTTTTCGGTGAGGTTTCCAAGGCAGTATTTGAAGACATTTAGGTCTGAAACCGGGCTCCCGTTGCTTGCAATGCTTTTACATGAATTTGTTGCTTCGCTACTATCCGAATCACATGATGAATTGTAGCTTTGTTCATGTGTTTCTTGTCTAGCCTCTAAATACGAAGTCCTACCATTCGGTTTGTAAGCCTAATGTAAAAAGACGTCAAACTCTACAACATTGTTTACCAAAACAAACACCTATTTTATAAAATCTAAAACATGTTTTTACATTCATTGGTGTGTGTACTGGGAGGATAAATTTAAAGAAATTATGTGATACTAAATTATAAGATAAAAGGGGTTATAGAAATTAGAGCTTATAATCAGATATCAGCTTCTGTTGTTTAAAGTTGAAGTTGTAAAATCAGATAATAAAATATTCATATTCAAGTGTTAAAGTTTCATAATTTCATGAATTTATAGACACCTGAATAATCTAACACATTATTTGTTTTTCAAAACATTAATGATTCATCATTTTGATTTCAAGCCGGAATAATCAGATAATTAGTTTCAAAAAGAAAATCTAAACACACCTTGTAGCTAATGAGCAGAATTCAGAATCAAACATTTGAATGAACTAGAATTACCTCATGACTTACTTGATCCCATTGCTTTGATGAATTATCAGACTTTAAGGTCACAAAGGGATTTCCTTGACCCAACTTGACCCGTTTTGATGATGGGATCGTTTTTGCCTCATGAACAATGTTGTTCATAGGTTCTACAGAGCCACCATCGAGCCAAGATGCTCCACTAACCGCATGTATGGCAGAGGTTGACCGTTTCCATATCAACGTAGATGGGCGTGGATTTTGGTTACGTGAAACACACCGAATAGGGGGTGAAAATGCTTCAAAAAAGGGATATTCTTTTTCCATCTTAGGAATGAAAAATTTAAGACGAAACAGCTTATTATCACACTTTGATGATAGCTGAAATGATAAACAAAAGAAATAAAGAATTTGAGTAACATAAAGTTTAATTCAAGTTAGTGAGTTTTTGAACAGTTGTATTTGGTTTTCACTGCAAAGTAATTATCTTTCTTGTAACAATGCAGAAAGGAAAAAAGAAAGAAACATCATGCAAGAATTAACATATAATAAGTTTTGAGTATATCAATTATGATTCTGACTATTTAAGGTCAAGATGATCTTCATATTTGCAAAATATATCCAGACACACCAAATTGTCAAAAAGATTGAAGTTTTTCCGTTCCACAATTTATCCAAAATATTCAACTCGTTTTTGCAAAATAGTGTTCCATTTCTTCTTCTTTTTCTTTTTTTCATTTTTATAAGAATGGTGTCCAATTATAGAAATCTTAACTAATATCATATTTTAAAAATGACTAAAAATTCTATTGATACCTGAGATATCTTAAGCTTAAAGGAAGCACGCCCATTTACTAGTTTACTTGGTCTATCCCAAGAAGCAAACTCCATTCCATCATAGCTTGTCAGCAGCGGAGCTTCTAAATCATCTCGTTTCTCAACATGTGCACCATTATCAGCATATACAAGTGAAGCAACAACCTGCGAGTAAAAACATAATATACTTAATCTTGTTATAAAATAATACTAATAATAATAATAATAAATGAAAGTGTCAGCTTGCATTAAAACCTCCATTTCTTTGTTCACTAAGTGCCCAAATGCATCCATTAGAACAACATCCAAGGAGAAATTTCTACGACATGATGCCTGCATTCCATGTGTATTTAATTAATAACGACATGCAAAACTAACGGGAAAAAAATCTTGATTTAAAGAAGCAGATAAAATTGATTCCAGAACTACATATCCCTGAAATGCCTAAATGGCAGGAAAACTTGACGTTTAAGATTCGTTAGTGTAAGAACCTGAGGGAGGGGGAGGGGGATGATGAAATTGCTTTTAAATTTATGTAGGTAGGTACATATGTACATACACTTCACTTTTTTAGAAATCTGTCACGTATCGGAGGTGTTAGACAGTCGATGTTTGGTCGGAATATGTAACATCCGTTCCATGTCTGAATTTAGGCATTCAACTCATATGTTTATTATTTTTATCATCATAAAGAAAGACATGTCATACTTGGAAAATGATGCGCTAGTTAGATTCATCATTTAATTTGAGAAAGAAAAGATAACAAGGTAAATTCGAAGAAATGTGAACAGAGAAACTTGATAAATAGTTACATGTGTTTGGGAAAAAAATTTGATTATGATTTTGACTTTTCATTTATTTGGGTAATAAAATAAACATAAATTATATAATCATCCCTCAACTCATAATAACTTATCAATTCTAATTCTAAAAGTTATAGTAATCGCTTTGAAAACGCACCCCTCCTAATATTCAAACCAAACCAAGCAAGCCTCTGAAACCACATGTCATTATGCAATCGGCCTTTAGATATAAAGCCCAAAAGGATAAACTTTTCTTACTAGAAAAGAGAAATATGCACTAAAATCCAGTACATGGTGTGAAAACTTACTGAACTACTGAAACCTGTAACCATTTATAATAATTATGAACCAAATATATGTTTTTATGAAGCAAAAACAAACATAAATGTATCAGAACTTACCTTGCCACCAACAATGCTCCACACACCATCACTATCTTCTTCAATATCAGTGGCATTCAGACCATCAACATGTAGTAGCAATGGAAGGTCCTAACAACATAAAACAGCAACGTTAACTATAAAAACAAAGTGCATAAAAGTAATGTGGAAATTATTACTGTGAAAATAGCAAAGATTCACCTTAAAACAGTAATCTTGAATACATGACATAACAGGCAAGACTTCCACACCATAGACATAACCCTCAATTGAATCATCTTCATTAGTTCCAAATAAAGATAAATTTTTTAAACTGTCAAAAGTGTAATTTGCATACATCTCTCCCATAATCTCTCCATTAATATAAAGTCGCATAATATCAGTCGATACCTGATTTAAACCCAACAATTAAATAGCTTAAATAGTTGAGTTTATCAAAGATATAACTTATAAGCACAAGCATATCATGATTCAATAACAATTCTTAAAATTTGCTGACCATATACCTCACAACCAATATGAACCCATTTATTCAAAGGCACTTCATTTATGGATTTTGCACTTGGAATTTCCATCTCGTTAGAATTTGGTGCTTCTTGAGGTATCAACTGAATAGGGTAAAGCACCATTCCTTTACTTGCAGTCAACGCAAGAAACGGGGCGCTGCTGTTTATATCAGAATTGTGCTGTGGAACATAAAAACAGCCTCGGTTAATACACTTGCTTCAAGATTGAAACATTTTCAGTAAGTACGAGGTTGCAAACGAGATCCTGTTAATCATCCATAAGCATATTCAACTAAACAATTCAACTCCATACAAGTATCATCATCAGTAACAAAAAAATCCCAAGTAAATTACTGATTATACAAGACACAAGGTTAACTTTAACAACACATCTATCAACACTAACATAGTTAAAAGACAAAATGTGTGTTCTTGGACACCAAAACCTTCTAAACAAACCAATCTGTATGAAATTCACAACATTAACGACATATATCACTGATCATTCCTTAAGAACAAACCCCACGTATAACGTAAAGGTTTCTTCACAAAACAGAACGTCAAAATCCACATTCGATGGTCAAAATCAGAGGAAAATCAAGGAACCCACAACGAAATTGGGTTCGATTAAACACAAATCGCAACAAAACAAAGCAAAATAAAAAAAACCTGATGAAGAATGTTAGAAGGAAAAGATGATGAATCTGAAGGTAGATAGAGCCAAAAGCAAAGTAAAAAACCGCCATTAACATCACCATCGTTCTTCATGATCTCCAATTTCAAGTCTTTTAGCGAAGAATACCCATCATCTTCGATCAAATTGTTGCCCATTTTGGTGGGTTATTTGCAGAAAGAAACAGAGTATGAACCAGAGGTTATATCGTCTTCTTGATTTCGACTCAAGAAGAACTCAAAGTTTGATGCTTGACTGCTGTTCTTGACGGTTAGGGTGTCTGGTGGTTCTTGAAATTAGGTAGAAATTTTTAACACCTAAAATAAATTGATGTCAAGCTTAAGTCAATTTTTTATATTAGAGTTAGTTGCAAAAATAGTCCAAAGGCTTCTCTTGATAACAATATTAGCCCCTTAGTTAAAAAGCTTCTACTTAAATCCTTGAGTAGTTATATTTATATGAATCAAGTGTTGTTATTTGAGTTAATGAAAGTGATAAACACCTTTCTTTTGGTTCAAGATCAAAGGATAGATGGGTTTTTTTTTATAATTAGGCAAATTGAATTTTAATAATCTAAACTATTACCTATTGGCCGATAATAATATATACTATTAATTTGGCCGGTAACACTCCCAACTTTCACTTTTATAACCAACAACAGTCCTAGTGACATAATTTTTAATTTTTACGTTTAATTTGTATCTAGTTTAGTCTCAATTTAGCTTGTATGTTTCTTCATTTCATTCAAAATTATTATTGCAAACCTAATCGAGTTCAAATCAAACATAAAAAATTGAAAATTATGTCATTGGGACTATTGTCGTTAATAAAAGTGAAAGTTGGAAGTGTTACTGGTCAAATTGATAGTATGAATTATTATTGGCCAATAAGTAATAGTTTGGATTATTAAAATCCAATTTGCCTTATAATTATGACCTTTTAACTTAAAACATATCTAAAGAATTTAGATAATATTGGAACTTATAACACACTATAAAATTTTATATAAACATGATCAACCCTTGTTTTTCTTTTGGGTTCGTCTAATCACCCACATAATTTACATATATGATAACGTTTTCATGTATGTCAGATATTCACTATCCGGTGAGTTTGATTTGAAGAAAACTTCTGGGTTATATCACTAAATGCATTTCAATAAACAACAAACCATGCCGGAGCAAGTTAGGTGGGACAGCGGGAGCAGTTGGTTTTTTCTACCTCTTTGGTGGTTTAACAATTCAGTTTTAATAGTTTGAAAAGTATTTTTAAGTACTTTTACAGAATCATCAATTTGTCTTGATATTTTATAATGATAAAGATTGTCCATGAATATAATATATGTATAACTACAAATATTAAAATTCATCGCGCATGCATACGCACGCATCCAAACACACCCATGACATATGTATCTATGTATATATGTTTATGCGTATATAATAAATTTTAAACTGTTAGTTTAGCTTACTTGAAAAGTTTCAAGTTTCAAACTAAACCAAACCAATTAAATTCACCATCGGTGACAACCAAACTATGTCACCAAACTATTTAGATAAGAAAGCTACCAAACCAACCGAAAACTTGCTTCAACTAGCTAACACTTTGGTGGGTTTCAATTTTTCATGAACACTAAGATTGAATATATGCAAATATGTTTTATGTTGATGAGGGGCTAACATGTTTCTTGGGTTATACTGATGCACCCTTAGAGCGGGTGAGACTCCAAGAATATGAGGAAGAAAGTAGAGATGAGCTTTGGAGCAATTTTCTGATGATTTTTTATTTCCCCCGACAAAGACTTAAATAAAAATAGAAAAAGATGCAGGTAACAAATAAACTTGCGAACATGGAATAATGGAGAAAATGCCATGCAACATGGAATCATGGAATCATGCGTGGAACATGCAACGTGGCTGACTCAAAGAGATTGGATCCCAACTGACTTAATCCATCAACCTTCTTGGCAGCTTACTCTCTCGCACGGGCCTGTTCCGATGCCCATTTGTAACGGACTGAACATCAGCAGAGTGGGCTTCGAGTTGGGCTGCATCAATACCCCCTTCCTGAGAATCAACATTGTCCTCAATGTTGGTAAAACAAGGAAATTGTTGTCGGAGTGAAAGTGTTCCCTCCCAAGTAGCTTCTTCGATAGGATTCCTCACCTGCGTCGTTAATTCTTGAATCAAGAATGGATTCCGGCAAGTAATCGACCTGGTCCGAGGAAGTGAACTTAGTGAGATCTCCACTGGTTGAGTTCGCAGTACCATGACACTTTTTTAACAAGGAAACATGAAAGACTGGATGGATTTTGGATCCCCCTGGAAGTTCCAGCTTGTATGCCACCTTTCCAACTCGTTCAACGATTTTGTAAGGCCCAAAAAATCTCCGTGACAGCTTATGATTCTTCCTTTCAGCTACCGACTTTTGGCGATAGTCCTGAAGACGAAGATAAACGAATTCGCCCACTTGAAACTCCTTATCAGTGCGTTTTTTATTTGCTTGTTTTATCATTCGCTCCTTGGACTACTCCAACGATTGTTTAAGTCGTTGTAATAGTTGCTGATGTGCCCACAATGTCGAATCAATTGAAGCATTGTTACTGTCACCAGGAAGGTAATCAAGTATCGAAGTCGCATCCCGACCATACATCGCTTTAAAGGGCGTCATTTTGATTGAGGAGTGGAAACTAGTATTATAAGAGAACTCAGCCATATATAAATACCTTTCCCACTTTGCTGGTTCATCAAAAACATACGCCCGAAGATAAGATTCCAAGCATCTATTGACCACCTCCGTTTGACCATCCGTTTGCGGGTGGTAAGCACTCGAATGTAACAACTTAGTGCCCATTTGCTTGAATAGTTCTTTCCAAAATCGGCTAATGAAAATTGGGTCACAGTCAGAAACTAAAGTCTTAGGAAGACCATGTAAACGATAAATTTCACGGAGAAAGATGGTCGCTAAAAAGGCTGCCGTGTAATGAGTGGGTAACGATATAAAATGCGCGAACTTGGAAAGACGATCAACTACTACCCATATTATCGTTTTACCTCGTGAAGGTGGTAGATTTGTGACAAAATCCATAGAAATATCAAGCCATGGTTCTTCAGGTGTGGGAAGTGGTTGGAGAAAACCATAAGGTTTATGATTAGGTGGCTTGATAACTTGACAAACTTCACATTTCTTAACATAGTCAGCGACATCTTTCTTGAGGCCAACCCACGAAAAAGCACTAGAAAGTCTCTTTGCGGTACCATCAACACCTGCATGTCCTCCTAAATATGAAGAATGGAATTCTGCCAATAAAGTGCTTCGTAAGGTGTTTATTGGTGGGACAAGAACCTTTCCATGCACATATACCAAACCATCTTGAAACTTGTGATGTGGAAAAGCTGATGGATCCTTTGTAATCTGCAAAACAAGTTGCTGCCCAATTTCTGAAGTAGCAAAATAATCCCTGATTACATTTAACCATGAGGCCGTGGGATGAGAGAAAGAAAACACCGTTGGAATATCAACTCGGCTAAGGGCATCGGCCACCAAGTTCTCTCGTCCCGGTTTATACACCACCTCAAAATCATAGCCTAGCAATTTGGTTGCCCATTTTTGTTGCTCCGGGGTTTGAATTGTTTGAGATAACAAATGCTTTAGGCTATGGTGATCCGTGTATATACGAAATCGTCTACCCAACAGGTATTGGCGCCATTTTTTTACAGCTTCAGTAATCGCATATAACTCCTTGGTATACGTTGATTGAGCCTGCATGGTCGAGCATAGTTTCTTGCTGAAAAAAGAAATGGGGCGATTGTTTTGAGACAATACCGCGCCGATGGCGACGCCTGATGCGTCAGTTGTGACCTCAAACAGTTTTGTGAAGTCTGGAAGGGCTAAAGTCATCAACTTTTCCATATGATTCTTGAGACGAATAAAAGATTGTTTTGCCTCAGAATTCCAAGAAAAAGTCTTCTGTTTGAGAATGTCGGTGAGTGGTGCTGCGGTTTTGGCATATTGAGGAACAAAGCGACGATAGTAACCGGTAAGGCCCAAAAAAGCCCGAAGTTTGGTAAAAGAATTTGGTTGTGGCCACTGCTGAATTGCAGCAATTTTGTCGGGTTCTGGCGCGACACCGTTGGATGAAATACGGTGGCCTAGGAATGAAACTTCTTGTACTGCAAACACACACTTTGATGGTTTTGCATGGAAGTTGTTGTGCAGTAAGGTCTCAAAGACATACTTCAAATGAGAGTAATGTTGCTCTTGGCTTTCACTATAAATCAAAATGTCGTCAAAAAATACAAGAACAAAACGACGAAGAACCGACCTGAATAAGTCATTCATGGCAGATTGGAAGGTGGACGGTGCGTTGGTGAGGCCGAACGGCATTACCAAAAACTCGTAGTGGCCGTCAGTGGTGCGGAATGCGGTTTTATGGATATCTTTTTCCGCCACCCTAATTTGATGGTAACCCGAGCGCAAATCAATCTTGGAAAAGATTGTTGCACCATGTAATTCATCCAAGAGCTCGTCGATGGTCGGAATTGGAAATCGATCTTTAACCGTGATGGTATTGAGTGCACGGTAGTCCACACAAAATCTTCATGTTCCGTCTTTCTTCTTGACTAGGAGAACCGGGGAGGAAAATGGGCTCTGACTCGGTCTAATCACACCCTCTTGAAGCATTTCAGTGATTAGTCGGGTCATAATTTCTTTTTGAAACTGTGGGTACCTATAAGGTTTAACATTGGCTGGTGGTACACCTGGAAGAAGGGGAATATGGTGATCATGAGGGCGATTGGGGGGAAGGCCTTTAGGTGGTTCAAACAAACACTTGAATTCACCCAATAGTTTGGTGATTTGTTGATCTGAATGGGATAGAGAAGGCTGGTCCACAATCTGATGTTGGGGAGGGCTATTGAACAGCATGGTGTGCAGAGAGGATATGGAATCGTGTTTCAAGAGAGTGGAAAGTGAACTAGGTGAAACAGGTGTACCTAGTGGTTCACCCTTAAGTGTGCACAATTGACCATCTTTGGAAAAGGACAGTTCCGGAATTGAAAAATCTGCTGTCAGACGACCTAGCGTGCCAAGCCATGCAACACCCAAAATCACATCCGCCCCTTCCACCGGAAGAACAAAGAAGGGAATTTCAAAACTAGCCTTTTGCAACTGGAGTTTGACATTGGGACAATAATCTTTACAAGAAATATGTTGTCCATTACCGACCATTACCGAAAACGGAGAAATCGGTTTAGTACGGAGCTTGAGACCGGCGGCAATGCGTGGTTGGATGATGTTGTGAGTACTCCCACAATCGACGAGAATAGTGACTGGTTTTCCTTCAATAAGGCCAGTTACGCGAAGGGTTTGTGTGGATGACAGACCAAAGAAGGCGGCTTGGGATAGTGATAAGAAGTGGGGGTTGTGGAGGGTCTCGGTTGGTATATCGGGCTGATCAGGTGACATGTCTTCACGATCATCGTTGTCGACCACAAGCAAAAACTATGGTGGAGAACATTTATGGCCAGGGACGTATTTTTCAGGGCATTTGAAGCACAATCCGTTTTTGCGACGTTGTTGTAAAGCTTCAGCAGAAAGCTTGGTAAATGGCAGATTTTGTGGGGTTTTGGTTGGGGTGGGTAGTAATGGAGAAGAAGAAGGAGGGTTAGAGGCTGGTGGATTCGAAGTAGGTAGGGAAAGTGTGGGTGGTTGGGTTGTCCAGGTAGATGAATTGGGCTTGTAAGTGTTTGTGGATTTGGGCTTTGGGTTTTGCTGAAATTTTTCCTCCACAAGTCTAGCGAGAGCATAGGCTTGATGTAGGGTGGTGGGCTTTAAGATAGCAATTTCACTTTGGATATCGGGCCGTAGTCCAGAGATGAAGCAATTACGTAGAGCTTGTTGCGAGAGTCCAACAACACGATTGCTCACGCGTTCAAACTCTGTTTGATATGCGGACACCGTCGATGTTTGTCGAAGTTTAAAAAGTGTTGCTTCATGATTCTCGTATGTGGACGGCCCGAACCGAAGTTCCAGTTCACGTTTGAAGGTGGTCCAAGTGCCAAGTAATTCATTGTTTGCTAAATGTTTGTACCATGAAAGAGCATCTCCAATGAAGTAAAAAACCGCGAGAGATAAACGTTGTGCATCTGGAATTTGGTAATAGGAGAAATAATTTTCTGCTTGGAAAATCCAATCAAGGGCATTTGACCCATCGAATAACAGAAGGGTGATCTTTGGTGGCCGAGGGTTAGAAGTTGGTGGTGGTGTAGGGTGCAGTGGTGGTCTAGTAGCAGGTGGTGATTTGGACCCAGGGGATTTAGATGACTCGGAGGTGATGTGGTCGGATAGTTGGTCGATTTTGGTGGTCAGGTTTTGGGTTGCTTTGATAAGGTCGGATAATTGGTTGGCTTGTTGGGTGGAAGCAGCGTTGGTGGCTGCGATAAGTTGGCTAAGTTGCTCGGAAACGGTGGGTGGTAGGTCATCCGAAGATGAGTCTTTTCGCGGTGGCATGACGGAAGGCTGAGACGAGAATGAAAGCACCAATGATGCACCCTTAAAGCGGGTGAGACTCCAAGAATATGAGGAAGAAAGTAGAGATGAGCTTTGGAGCAATTTTCTGATGATTTTTTATTTCCCCCGACAAAGACTTAAATAAAAATAGAAAAAGATGCAGGTAACAAATAAACTTGCGAACATAGAATAATGGAGAAAATGCCATGCAACATGGAATCATGGAATCATGCGTGGAACATGTCAACGTGGCTGACTCAAAGAGATTGGATCCCAACTGACTTAATCCATCAACCTTCTTGGCAGCTTACTCTCTCGCACGGGCCTGTTCCGAGGCCCATTTGTAACGGACTGAACATCAGCAGAGTGGGCTTCGAGTTGGGCTGCATCATATACTTTGATAACGATAGTTGTACCATATTTGTTTATGTATTCATTTATAAAGCATAATGGATTTAAGAAAAAGTATTATCATAGTCAATTATACATTTTGGCAATTGGTTAAAAGAAACTTGAATATGGAGTAGTCGAAGTTTAACCACTTCTAGTCTTCTATGATCACATAACATCTTAAATAACCAAAAACTAAAGCAAACAAATCTTATATGGACATCCATGTCAAAAGATAATCTGATTTGCGACCTAAAACATAACTTTGAACCACAGTGACCGAATCAAGATACAAGAGATAGTAATTTCAGAAAAACAGACCAGTTTGTACAACAAAGATTCAGATTTATGGATCATGTTTCAATTCCTGAGTTTCAGGTTGCATTCTTCTCCATATACCTGCTAACGCGCTCCCGAGAATTGAGTGACAGACACTAGAAACCGCACATGGTACTGCAGTCAAAGGGTTTCCAAAGTGTTGTGTAGCAAGAACGACACCCAAAACCGAGTTCTGAAAAGAACAAAAAAACACATGCCAAATGCATTAAAAAAGGAGTTACTTTTATCAACCAGACGCTTGAAAAATTGGTCAACTCTGACTTTTCATAGTCAAATGCGGATACTATGTCTACTACAACCAAATCTGTAAATGGGGGTATTACTTAAATAGAGGGGATAAGACTGGGTAACATGTCAAAACGAGGCATATTTTAGCATGGATCGAAACTGGTCTGGTGGGGTTGGCCTGCAACCACTTTTAAAAGAAACAATTTAGGAGATTGCATGCGTTGAAATAAACCTTCGGTGACTTTCAACCTGCTTGACGCAGTTCCCTTATAGCTAAAAATTTTTATTTGCTTCGTATTGAACTCATTTTACAAATTAAAGGGTGGAAATTGCCATCTCATGGATATAGTTAGACATCATGATTAAAAAACTAAAAAGAGTGAGATAGTTAATAGTAGCCAACCTGCATTCCAACCTCGATAGATATTGTTCTTGAAGAAGACACGTCTACCCCAATAATCCTTGACAAAAAATAACCGAAGAAGAATCCAGACACATGAAGGAGAACTGCAGCAAGAACCACTTGTTGACCAGACATAAGAATTGCAGAAGAGCTTTGAGCAATTGCATTCCCACAAAGCACAGCTACTGTTGCTACAGCAATCGGTGGCATCAATGGAGATACAAGTTTCACAACCCCTTTAAAGTATTGGTTCATAAATGCACCCACCAACACGGGAAGCAGCACAACCTTAATAATTTTGAAATATAAAATTACTTATTTAGCTATTGTCATCATCGGAAATTATTAGTTTAAAACTCGCATCACACCTGTAGAGTGGACATAAGGAGTCCAAGTGCATCTACTGCAACAAATTGGCCAGCTAACTTGGCAGTGAGGAATGGGGTCATAACCTGAAATTAAAAAATCTCATACGCGATGACAGTTTATGGAGATATAATTTAAGCATGCATATTAAAAAAAAAAATTATGTACCAACCACAGCTGACACAGTGCTTGCAGCAGTCATTAATACCGACAAAGCAACATTTCCCCTGGAAAAGTACCAAAAGATGAGTTATTAGCTTATTGCTGGAAAGTAATCTGTGAATATTTAGCCATATCATCATATAAAGTTACATACCTTGCAATGTAGGTCACAATGTTACTTGCGGTTCCTAAAATTGAAAATGGAAATTTTGGTGACTGAATGAGGATGAGTGTATAACAATCTACATGTGCCAAAGTATAAGTAAAGATCAAATAGAAAGAGTGTAATCACCCCCCGGGCAGCAGCCAACCAATATCAAACCCGCAGCATAGTATGAGGGCAGATTTAAAAGTTTACTGACAAAAAATCCTGATAGTGGCATTACCTGCAACAAAAACAACAGTTAATTACTTCAGGATTTTGAGAAAATATTACCTAAATCCACTTTTTTGTCTTTGCAAGCTTACTCGTGTTAAACATATGAGTATAAACATTAAAACTTCGTATATCATTCTTCTTGTGTTCTTTCCAAGGAATTAACAGAATCATTACAGTATGAAATTCTTTTAGTAAGTTTCAAAAGACACCACATTTCTAAAAGGCTAGTTGCTACATCTGTATTCTAAGTTCCTTATAGAAATAACATATAGCTGGGGCCGAAACAGAGGAGGGTCAAGAAGGTTCAGCAGCCCCCCTTTCACCAGAATTTGTCAACTTTTTATACATAAAAACTGAGTTTTCTATTAAAAAACATGTCTTGAACCCTTAGTTGTAGTCGGTTAAAAAGATGATCATATGATGACCCGACTAAGAAGCTTTGTTACAACACTACATAAAGCAGTCAGTCAATCATAATCTTAAACTCATTATTTGAGTGCATAGTTTAAAAATCAACAAAAGCCCCAAGCCCACATGACCTTCTACTACAACAATCTCCACTTGATCAAAACTAGCACATAACAACAATTCCCATTCAGTCTATCATCTTAATCAACAAGCAACAACAAAATCCATCGTAATCAAGATTCACAAACGTTCAATCTGCTGCATAACAAATAAAAGAGATTCTAATCATCCACAACTAACCGAATACTGCAGAAAGAACCCCGTCAACAGCTCTTTAGGCATAGCCAAAGCCCCTTTCAGATCATCAAACGTGAGTGTCATCCCCATCCCAAGCATAGTAAACGTAATACCCATCATGGTCCATTTGGGTTGAACCCAATTGTACGAATCGGGCTTCACAAGCCCCAAAAAGCAACCCAACGCCACCCATATCGGAAACGCCGTCGATATCGCCTCCCCAACAGCCTCCACCACACCCCTCAAACTCCCGCCACTGTTACCACCACTATTGTCACTAGCGCTCAAGGTGTTCGACGTATTGCCGCAGAGAAGTGGAGGCAGAAAAGAGCGATTATTGGTTCCGTAATTCAATGTTGGTGTTCTAGATGTTGGATTTGGTGTGTGAGGTGAGTTGATTTTAGCGATTGAAGGGTGATTGTAGGTGAGATGTGTTGATGAATTGGGGTTCAATGGGTGTCTTTGTAAGCGAAGAGATAGTTTTGTTTTGCACAGAGGGGTTACGTGATCGGATGAAAGTGGTAAAGTGAGCATTGTGTCTTCTTTTTCGCCGGTGGAGATCTTCGACGGTGTACGCCGGATCTGAGAAGAAATGAGGTCTCCGGTGAAGTACTCAGGGGAGATGGTGTGAGAAGAAGACAAGAGAGTAGCAAATTAAAAAGAATAGAAATAACTTGTATGTACAGCAATCGGTATGTTTTTTTATGTAACGATAATAACAAGTAACGTTTTTAAAACCGTATCGGACGTTCAATTAGACGTTTTATTTTTTTGGTGGTCGGGCCGGTTGGATTGGATTTAAGAACCGGATGTCATAATTATATATATATAGTATATTATAGATATAGTTATACATATAAATCAAAATAAGTAATTTATGTGTATATTTTATAGTTATATATAAAACTTAACAATAATATTATGTCCAACATACTAATTTATTGTTTAGCCCCTTGTTTTTACACATTAAAATCCAAAAAAAAAATTTCAAAATCCGGTCCGACCAGCCGGTTCATCCGACCTCCGGTTTGGGACGAACCGGCCGGTCCAATCCTTCCAAAACGAACTGGCCTGAACCGGTTCGGCCCACCCTCTGATTCCCGGTCGGACCAGTTCGACCGGCCGGTCCGATCCGGTTTCGAAATCATTGATTAACAAGTTAAAAGCTTAAGATTCGATTTTGACTTGTTTAACATAGAGGTGTTTAACGTAGAGGTGTTGATCGTGTTTTGTATTCAGATTTTTAGCAATTGGTTTAGGTTATTTGGGCTTTAGTCATTTGTGATAACCCACTTTAACAACAATCGATTTATTTGGGTTTAGGGTGTTGAGGAAAAATATTTTTGTTGTCATGTTTTGGGTATTTAACGAAAGCAGGGCTAGTGCAAAACAAATTCAATACCATCTTCATACAAGTATTAAGTACTAGTTAGCTCGGGATTTTGTATTATCTTTTACATTTTCGATGTTGGGATCCCAAGGGGTTAGCCTCGTTTTGTTGGATCAAACATCATTCGCAGAACTCGTTTGAACGCCTCCAATGCGATGTTTCAAACGGCTACAAGCGAATAAATGCGGGACCCTCTCTCACATTACACTCACAAATATTAGGCTTTCTACTATTTATAAGAAAAATTAGATTTTTGGCAAAACCCTTAACGGAAGTTATATTTATTTTTTTCTTATTTTTAATAATATTTAATTAAAAAGAACTTCAAACCCATTACACTTAATTTAAAATGATTTTAATAATTCATATTTATCGAAATGACATTTTTACTAAATGAACCACTATACATAGTCTTATATAAGTATTCTTGTTTTCACTCATAGTCCTAATCCATTTTCAACATTGTAATACATTTCATGTTGATAAAAACTTAATTTGCGCTAAATTTTTATTCCGTAATCATACTATTTCACTTTCAAGCCGTCATGGAATTGAATATCTTTTGTAGTTAAATTTGAATCATATCATTGGCAGTCAAACATACTATCTAAGACATCAATTAACATATTGAGGTAAAAGTTTGACTTAGTCATCTTCTTTCTGATTCTGGAATATATCATTATATGGGAACAAGAAATGGTATACTAAGGCAGATGAACATGTGAAAACATCAAGTATATGGTATGTTGTTGATGCATAATGTACAGCATCATTATACATTTTTCTAAATCAAATATTGGCTTTATTTTTGAGAAATACATGGGTTAATGCAGATAAAGCTGTTGTTTTTGGCAAAAGAAAAAAAGGACCCAAAAGTTATGCAAAATGTACTCAGCAATGAATTCTTGAAGGTGACTAAAGACAGAATTGAGCGTACCACATGACCTGAATAGAAAAAATGCTAAATATGTCATAGTATTATCCATTCTTAGAGTAGGCCAAAGGGTCTAGAGAGACTAAAATGAAAAAAAAAATTTACTGCTGTCACAAAAGATAAAAAAACTGTTACAAAAAACACAAAAACAGACCAGTCATCATCTTCCCATTCTAAATGTCTGGTTTTTGTATCATTAATGTTGTACAAGACGACTAGAATCTAGAACATATTAATTAATCTAATGAAATTGTTTCGTGCTTTTATTTATTTTAATAATAAAAAAAACAACTAATCCTTAAGCAAAATCGTGTACAGGATTTGATTCCAAGTATCCGGAACACCAGCAAGACACCAGTGGCTGCAATCCAAGCCTCCACCAGCATATTTTGATGGGTGCCCATCTTTCCTCAATTGTGTAAGTAATGTTATATCCAGTAAATAAGCCGGATTTTTCATTTTTGAAATTACATCTTTCACCACTTGTTCTGCTGCATATTTTTTCCCAGGATAATTGTATCCTAGTATAGGCTCGGTTTGCCCGTTACACGTCTCAACGCTTTTCGCCCCCCAATCGTTGCCTCTGTTGCTACAAAATAAAACCGCGGTTAGAACAGAACCATGAAACTCTAGTGTTTAGTATAGACAGGACTTAACTCATAATGAACAGCAGAAATCCCTTGGAAAAAGACTCTGGTCTTTGTAGGATTAATGTTCGAGTCAACCCATCGAGCCCATGTAGTCAACGCGATCCTATAAGCATCCATAAGAGCCATGTCTTGGTATAACCTTTCACCAACCTGATAGTAGTCCCACCTACAACCAAAAGCACTAGTTTACAAACCTATTTAACAAACCACTTTTATTTAGTAGAGGTGGCTAAACGGGCCAGCCCTTACTAGTTGGTTTAGCTAAACAGGCCGACCTGTTTGGATTGACAACATGCCACCTCTACAGCTCATGGTTAGCTACAAATCATACGATTTAAGCGGTCCACCATGAATCCACCAGTGATAGCTGTTGAAGATCAAAATATCCGCGTCTCCCCAAATTCTTCCTCTGCTGATCGAGTCAAGCCTTAAAACCCGCCCCTTCTCCCCCGTCACTAGGTCTACTAGAAACCCGTTTTTCAAATACATAATTGAAACTTGATGCTCCTTCAATCACAAAAGCCCAACATTTTAGATCAAGAAACTACAAATGTTACGAACTTCTGGCTTTTGTTCAAATCATTTTACATTTAGATACTTGGAACACAAAGACTCACAGTAAAGTAAATAGTTGAGAATGCTCCTTGATGAGTGAGTCGTAGGTTGTAGTGTCCACCATGGCTATAAAGCAAGCATGCTAACGATTGCCACTGGTTATAACTTAACGAGTCCCCGACAAACATTATCTTCTTCCCAGTATTTCTCTTTAGAAAATCTTCACCGTTGAATCTAAAATTTTGGCTTGAATTTCTTACATTTATATACAGTTTTGTATAACCAATAAAATTAGGTAAAAAGCAAGTGAACAGTATAAAAACAGTAAAAGTTGGATTCAAACCTAAAACCTGTTAAAGGAACTCTGGCTTACCAGTGCCCTGCCCCCCGTGAAGGTTAGTTCATAGTTATATGATTAATAGAGGAAGGTTGAAAAGAAAACAGACCTCGAAAGTGAACAACCATGAGGCTGCCACTTGAAGTTGAGGTACATGTTATCGGGTCTACCGTTTTTCTGGCAGTTCAAACCGGGGTTAATAAACGGGCATTCCAGCGCGTTATACATCGGGTATGAACCCGACTTGTCCCATATCCATCTACCTTTGAAAAAATCGCACCTTTTTTCGTCTCCGATAACACCAATAGCTTCTAGAGTTAATACATAAACAAGAAGAAAACACACAGTTCTCACACTCATTTTCAAAATGAACAAAGCACACACTTGAGGCCTTTTGTGAGTGTCTAAAGTGGTTGGACAATGAGTTTTTTGTTTCCTTTTAAAACAAGTGTAACAACTTTTGTCCTTCAAGAAATAACATTCTCGTTTTGATGAAAGAATTGATCCGATATAATCGCGTTAGCATAGTTTGTATAATTGTATGCAAATTGGTGGCTCGACAACCTTTCTTGATGGACTTCAATGCTGGTCGAACTAGATCGCAAATATTAAGTAGAACCATTGTTGATAAGAGGGGCGTTCAAAGCAGGTTTGTTGTTTCTTGAAACCATAATAAAGAATTGGACTAAAATTTTCATTAAATTAGACCCGAGTGTACTGTAAACACACACGTAACTGATAATGCAAAGTTGATCTAAGAGCTAAAATATTTATAACAACTGTGTTTGATGAAACAAATACTACGAGCTTTAAAAAAAGGGTATGCATCAAAATATATGATAATTGTGTTTGATGAAACAAATTGTTCGAGCTTGAAAAAAAAAGGTATGTATCAAAACTTGAACATAAGTAGATGTATAAAATAAATGTCTTAGAAAAGAACATTTTAATCACCACAAATCACCCATGAAGGCTTTAAGTTTCCTTTCATACATCTTCAACAATTCACTAAACACGTGGCTGGAATAATTATGTCAATAACAATATTCTAAGGCTTTTTTTAGTCACTAAAATCATTTTTCTATAATTAAAATACATAAAAATTAGAATAAACATTAATAGGTGTTGGGAGGTGTAAAATGCCCACTCGACCGTAATTATTCTTATATCATGCATCAATAGTTTAAGGGGGTAGCGCCCTTTTGGGGTTTCAAAGGGTTGCCGCCCCTCCAAAAGGTAGAGTCACTGGTATCTGGTAGGAGTCTCATTGCCTAGTTAGCAAGTAGCATTCACACTTTGATTTTTTTATTATCTTATTGAAATGTCTCTGGAAGTTACTTCGAACTTGCGTAATCAATCGATGAAAAAATGCATAAAAGTGATTATCAGTATGAACTGATTATCAATCTTAAATTGTCATTTATCATTACTGCTAGTTGAAATGAACTTCATCTATTAGTACTAACTGCGATCAACAGTGATCAACAATAATGAGTGATCATCAATGGTAAATAAACTTGATCATAAACACAATAAGATTATAATCTTAATTTTTCAAAATAAAATAAATCAAAACCTTTTTAACTTTCGCTAAGTTTTAAGGTTTGCATATATTATATATTATATTATAGTCTTGTATAAATAGTAGAAAATGTTACACCTGCATATACATCTTTGTTTTTTTTTTTAAAACTATCATAAAGGTTTCATACCTTTTTAATTAATATCCGTAAACATATATTTTTTTCTAGAATATAGAATTATTTTTTATATACTTGAATTGCCACCACAAAATTGCAAGAATTTTATCTTTTTTATTTTCTATATATTTAACAAACCAACAATTAAGGTGATAGTTGGTTTTATCACTTTATGAGAACATAAGGTTGTAAAGCAAAATATTCCAAGTATCAGGAACTCCGGCGAGACACCAATGGCTACAATCCCTCCCGGACATCTTGCCATGCCCATACTTCGACGGATGACCGTCTTTTCGCAGCAGTGACAAGTTGGTTACGTCGAGTAGAGTCACTGGTTTCTTGACAGTTTTCAATTCCTTCTTTAAAACCGTCAATGCCACTGGCTGTGTTCCAGGATAAGTAGAGCCCGGAACTGGAGTTTTCTGTCCCATGCAGGCTTGGGCCTTTGGCTCTCCCCAACTAGTGCCGCTGTCAAACAAAACATAAGGACAAGACATAACAAACAATAAACGTTCGAGTATTTGTGTTTAATTAATACTTTTCAGTGTTCATAAAGAAAATAAACACATGATTCAAGAAACAAATTTCACCACGACAAAACTAGACACTTACGACTAAAAAAATGTTCGAAACTATTACTCGAAGGTTCAAGTGAAATTGCATTCGTATTTGTTTTTTAGTAGTGTTTATTAAATAAAATAATAATAAACTTACTTGTAATGAGTAGGTGAAATTCCTTGAAAGAAAACCTTGGTCTTAAGTGGATCAATGTTGTCATCAACCCATCGACCCCATGTAGCAATGGTTTTACCAAAAGCAGTAAGTCGATCCATATCTTTATGTATTTCATCCCCATCTTGTATAAAATCAAATCTGCATAATCGTCATCATAACCGTAAGTTCGTTGAATCCATATCATATTGTTATGATATGATATTAATGTTATATATACAACAATGTTTATTATATAATAATTATATATATATATGTATATATATATTATGATAAATTTTTTATTTTTTTTTTGAACGGCTGGTTAGTGGTTAGTAGTTAGTATCTCCAAGTTAGTAAAATTCGCCAATGCCAAGGTTTGAACCTTGGACCTCCAAGAGAGGCAAAGCCAATATCTTTACTATTTATATAACTAGCTCAACGCTAGACTTAAGTTCAAATCAGACTATGCCATGCTTAATAAGCTAGCTAGTTAAGTTTGAACAGTTACACCCTCTAGTATCTCATTATTTTAATAAAATTATTTTAATAAAATAGTAATTAAGAGCGACACATGTCAGCACAACATTTATTCTCATCAAATTTTTCCCGCTTATTTCTCCTATTAAATAATCATATTAGTTACTAATAATATTATTTAATTCTTTTTTCGATTAAAATAGTTTTTAATATATTAAGAAATAGGTTTTTTTATAAATGTTATTTTAAAAATAAATTTTAATAAAATAAGAAAATTTTCTAAAAGATCAAACTTTTTTAAAATATAAAATATTTTAAAATTAGTGTTTTTAAAAAGTATAATTTCTATAAATAAAAAGTAATTAAAATCAGGAGTTATAATAGGAAAGTTCTTAAAAATGATTTTTTTTTTTAAAACCTTTGTTTGAAACAATATTTTTATTAAATTTATAATAAGAAATATTTCAATCATATCTTATTTTAGAATATCGTCTAATAACTAATAAATTTTCACTCTATTTAATATTTTTTATTCAACCTGTGTAATAAACGAGTGTACTAAAACTAGTATATATTACACGGGTTGATTAAATAATATATTTAATAGACTAAAAATTTATTAATTATAAAATTATATTCTAATATAATATATGATTAAGGACTATAAATAATAATAAATTATATTAACTTTTTAAACTTTTATTTTAAAACTTTTCTTTGTTTTTTTCCAAAAATAAATTAGACATTTTGTTTCAAAACAAACTATTATAAAAAAATATATTTAAAAAAGTTTGATGTTGTTAAAAAATTTATTATATTATAAAAGTTGTTTATTTAAACTATTTTAGATCTAAAAATAATTAAATCATATTATTAGTAATTAATGTAGATATTTAATAGGAGATAAAAGCGTGAAATGTTTGATTAGAATTAATGTGATGCTGCCACGTGTCATTATAGATACATTTTTATTAGAGTAGAAAGATATGTATGCATAAAGAATTGTAACATACGGTTGGGTCGGGCCTCTACGGCTCCACCAATGCCATGTGTTAAACACGAGGTAATCAACACCCAACCAATGCTTGCCACTTGTAATCGAATCCAGTTTCATCACCCTTCCAATTTTTTCCTTGACAATATCCACCAAATATAAGCTATGATGGTAAACCACTTTCGCTCCATAATCCTACAAATCAACTTGTAATGATCATTAACTAAACATTAAGTTTTGGCAAAATAATATTTGAGATCGGGTTTGGGATAACTAGATGACATACCGTAAAGGTGTAAGCGGTCATACCACTAGCCCCATGGATTTTTACAGCATACGACGCAGAAGGTACCGATGAATGAATCATGCATAACAATGACAACCAATGGTTTTTGCTCAACGAGTCTCCCACAAACATTATAGTCTTCCCTCTTAGTTTCTCTAATAGGTTTGGACCATCAAATCTGTCAGAAACAAAATAATATATGTTCGGATAACCAAAATATTCTTTACTTGCTTTGAAAGAGGAGTTATAATTCTAAGCTTAAAAATATAATAGTAATAATAAATCATTTGTTTTCTATCTCACTTTTCTGTCTTAGTATTTCACTTATATTATGTTGTAGGGCAATTGTACCTATAACATACCATAAGGGGGATTAGCACCATTAGGTAACGTAATTAGAAGAATACAGTTAATATGCTTGGAGACATAGAAAGACTTTTAGATTTGTCATTATATAACAACAAATTAACCTCCGGCATCAACTAATATTGTCTAAATGGAGACCTCCAGGATGAGTAAAATCACTCAAGCATGTTTGACCGTTAAGATCTCCTTAACACAACTAATGCGTTTAAAACACATTTGCGACATTTAAGGTTAAATATTCTTTATTTCTTTACACACTTAACATCTTTTCTGATTAAAATTTAAGATTTGACTTTGATGTTACACATTAAATGTTTGTTTTAAAAAGAATTTATTATAGAAGCTAAAAGCTTTACAATAACTTTTTTATCAATACATTCAAAATGTGCAATATTTACCTTATGAATTTAACAATCTCTTCTCATTAAGAACTATTTAATATTTGCCTATAATTATACACATTAAATGGTGATATAAAAGGAATTTTTCATAGATGCTTTACATGATAACATTTTAATATAATTGAAATTCAAGTAGGTCATGTGTCATCTTGGTATGGTCTCTAGACGTAATTACGTGATATTGAATATTAGCAACAAAAACAGAAAGAATATGTGCCGTATATTATTAAATTTGCATATGTAATGTCTTGCGGGATAATCCTTTATTTTATTTAATTATTATTTTTTTCAAGGTTTACATATTTGATTAATGATATGAGTGAACATAACTTTATTACGATTTTAATAAGATACGTACACATTTAAATTTAAGAAAGTATCAAATCAAATCAAAATGTTATAAATAGATACTCTTTGAACAAATCCAAAAATAAAAATGGTAATAAACAATACGTTCTTAATACCTTCTCTTGATTTAATTCTCTCAAGTCTCAACATCAGCATAGTTGGTGGCTTGTTTTTTTTCATTTTCTAACCATGCAACTATCTTGAATCACCAATATTATTTGTATTCATAATGTATTTGATCACACATACTATTCAAAAACCAATTTTAATGTAATTATATGTGTGTTTTTTGTTTAGAAAACAAAACAAAGAATGTGGTATACTTTAATTTGTTTTTTTTTTTCAATAATAATAACTAAATCAACTTTTTTTATGCATTAATATACTAAGGGGCTGTTTGGCAACTTCTTAATGAGTAAGTGCTAAATCATTAAAAGTTTTGAACCATTAAAGTCTGAACAAGTAAGATGTCTGAATCATTAATAGTTATTATATTGCTTAACTATTTAGAGATAAATGTCTGACTAATTCAGATAAGAGCTCTTAACCATTCATACTCAGTATTTAACCATTCAGAGGCAAAAATATTTAACCATTTAAAAATCTGCTCACGAAACAAACACTCTAAACTATTAAATGTTTAACCATTCAGATATTTGAACAATTAAAAGACTGAAACAGAGTAATTGATTACTTAAGTTAACTAATACATTTATTGTGTTGACTCATTAATGGTAAAAAAACCCAAAATATAAATTCTAAAAAAAACAGAAAAATAGAAAAAAAATAAAACAATTAAATTAAATGGCAAAAAATAATTTTAAAAATCTTATTCATGCATACCTTGATAAGGAGCATGCATGGGGTTGCCATCGATATTGAAGATACTGTTGATCAGGTCGTTTATTCTTGACACAATCGAACTCTTTTCCGACGAATGGGCAGACAGATGTGTTATAGAGCGGATACGATCGATCGATCACCCATTTCCCCTGGAAGATATCGCAGCTCAGATTCTTGCATTCTCCATTGATGAACAAAGTTAGAAGATGAAGAAGAAGAAACCTAAAATGTTGATGAACCTTAAAACCCATTTTCAATATCTCACACAAAGAGAAAGAAATATGCTCACTCTTTGTATTTAGCTATTCAATTCGATGGGGAGTAGGTATTTATAGGCTAGTGTTTACACAATATATTTTAAAAGGTTTTTTATTTTAAGAATAATTTCATATATTTCCCTCTAAAGTTGTTAAATCTATCTATTATAATAAAAGAAGGTTTTAGGTGGACATTTGGTACAATTCTAGAACTTCTAATTTTAATTTTTCTGCTTCTCTATCCTATCAAAAAAGTACATTAATTACAAATTATATTATTTATTTCTTTTTATATTAAATATAGTTTTTTAATAAATTAAAAAAGAGTTCTTTTTATAAATTTAAATTCTAAAGAAACAACTTTGTTAATAAGAAATTTTACTATATCAAACTTTTTAAATCATAAAATAGTTTAAAATCGCATAATAAAATTATAATAAATCAAAAAAATTAAAATTCATAGTTATAATGAGTTTTTTTTAGAAATGACACTTTTTGAAAAGGTTTGTTTTGGAACAAAATGCTTGAATTTTTTTAAATTACAAAAAAAAATTAATTAATTATAATTATTACTCATAAGTAATTTCAATCATAAGCCTCTATCAAAATATTATTTTATAATTAATAAATTTTCGTTACTAATTATTTGATATTTATTTATTCAACCCGTGTAATACACGGGATACTAACCTAGTAACATATATATTTAAAAGAAAATTTAATATCAAATATATCCCTTCTTAATATTTAAATTATAATATATATATATTTATTTTAATATACTTTATTATAAATAACTCCTGATATGACTACCCTTAACTATTTAAATATCAAACATATCTCTCTCTAGTATTTGAAATATCATATTTATTTATTTTAACATGTTTCATTAATGATATTTTCTAAATGGGTTATTGTATTTTAATAATCTTAAGTTTTATTTATTGGTCGGGATTAATCCTAATTCAATAAATATTCACAGACACTCCTAACTTTAAACTTATTTTCCTCTAACAATATCTTACTAACTGAAATTTAACATTCATTAGTTTTTTTGATGAAATGATGCCAACATTAAGTCATTTTTCAATTTTGTCGTCGCCCAGCCTCCATCAAGTTCGTTTTTCGGTGTCTAGTCTCTAGCGTGACCTGAAATCTACCTCCAATGAGTTAAGTGGTTCAGATCAAAAGATGAAGATTGATGAGTTTAAGGGTGCAGAAGTTTCAGATTGACAGACCAGATGTTTGATTTCAACTTTCTGCTTAGTGTTTTGGCCATATAAACATTCCACGCCATCGAAAACTAATGGTGTTAACTCTCAGTTAATAAAGGATCGTTGAAGGAAAATAAGCTTAAAGTTGAGAGTATTTGTAAACATTTCTTAAATTTGGATTACTTTCGGCCAATAAATAAAAATTGGATTATTAAAATCCAATAACCCTTTATAAATATACTGGTATTTTTTTTTTTTTTTTTTTGCTTTTTCCTTCTACTGTATTCACATAAAGCGCACATAAATAAAATTGTAAGTAAGAATTAAATCATTTATCTTTTTTTAACAGCGAATTTTTTTCTCCTTATTCCACTAAACCTTGCACTTACAAGGACTTGAATTCACATTATTTTTATGGGGGCAACATCAATACCACTAGACCACAAGTTCATATTAAATCATTTATCTTATTATTACCACTGAGGTAATGAGATACGTCGTAATGCTAAAAAGAATCTTATGGCCTAAAATTACAATATGGATTATTAAGGATTCGAATTACATTAAACTGCATTAATGCCAATTTACGATTCACTTTTTTGTTTCACCAATATCAATTTTCATTTACATAATTACATGTCTAGTAATGATCCAAATTTACTTTCTTGTTTCACCAATATCAATTTTCATTTAAATAATAAATCTTCATTTACAATAATAAAGTTCAAACAGTATCTAAACAAAGCCAACAAAAAACGTTTAAGTACTTGAGTATGGGTTATTGAGCCATAAACAACAATGAATCAAATGATGATATTCAATACAAATAATGAAAATTTAACATAAATTAAAACAATGAACTAGCATCGATGACTACCAAAAAAGGAACACAAGCTCTTATTTGATTGTGTCTTCGCCATTATAAATCAGTTACTGAACTTATAGACATTGCTATGATAATAGCGAGGTCCAAAGGATACTCTAAGTTCATTCCAACATCAGCACTACAACCTAGAAACATATTGTCACCAATGGGACACCCACGATCCATACCAATTCTAATGGCACACTAGACTCCACGTATATGTTGCATCACTGTTAATGTCAGTCATAAGTTATGGATTAACACAAGCAACTATGTAGGGATAGGACCCAATGCAAACTTACACGTCCCCACTAGTCACCACTACAAGTTGGGGGAATGGGCCCACACTAAGTGCATCATACCCGACCATGACAGTTTCGGTTTCCATGCCCATAATAGAGTAAATGATTGGTGGGTGGAACAACAAAGGTGTGCGCACTTTGAGGATCAACTGCTAGAGAGTCTAGGTTGGTAGAATTGCACAGACAATTAACATATGATGATAGGACGTTCGCCACCCCCAAAATAGCAGTAGTGGGTGGGACCCAATAATATATCCTGATAAGAGGAAATGGGTCGCGCCCTCATGTTATGCATCTACAAGACAATAGGATGGATCGAGAACTTACACTAGCCCTTGTCCAACAATGCTGATGACCTATATACAAGGAAGAAAACCCACAAATGGGTTTAGAGAACCATTCGTATTACAAACCCTTTAATTTAAGGATGTCTAATGTAATTAAAGAATAGTTGTCATTGGATGATGGTATGATAGCGACACTTTGATGATAAAAACAATTTACTAAACCACGTATATACACACAAATCGGTCCCCATGACAACTCTATTAATCAACTCTAAGTATACATAATAAATTAATTAAATGCATTACGGTTTTAAAGAAATCAATATGCAGTTTTAGATAATGGGTTTGCAAATTTAATGATGAAACTTCCTCCTTTAACCTTTTCTATAGTTTAGTGTGATTATTATTATAAGGTAACACCCGATCCCTCGAAAATGTATTTTTTAGAAACTTCAATATTTTCATTAAATAAATTTTCATTAATTGTATTTAAAATATAATATTTTCTCAAAAAAGTTATCACTAGTTTAAGAGTTGAGAGTATCCTCCTCACAGCCTAATTAGAAGTCAATCCCACATTAAGTACCAATATAGAGGGCGGTGTTCCCATTCTCCTGAGCCCCTCCATCTCGATTTCTTCTCACTTCACTACTTCCAATTCTATATTTCTTGGACCATCAACACCCAACCTTTTATTTAGATATGTAGATCTTACTCGTTACAAGATTATCCACCCACAAAAGTGTTGCAAGTGACCTTGTTGCTAGGTAGCTAGATCTTACTCTTATGTAGCCATGTAGTTAGCTAGAACGTGCTACTTATGATCTTATGTCACCCATAAAGACCATCGTGAATAATCACTGCTCGCTTAACGTGTTGGAGGCCTAAAGCTGAAAAAAAATTAAAGGTCTTTTAAAAGTTTATTGGGGTAGCTTTACAGAATAATAACTAAGTTTTACAAATATTCCAATTAAATCAACTCAACTTTCATGTATTATTTAAACTAAAGGTCTTAATATGTTTTCTTTTTGTTTCAATTAGGAAATATATTATTTATGCTGATGTGGAGTGGTAACGTAAATTTTAAGTCTTTTTTAATTTTTAATATAAATAACATGTTTTTTTAGATAATTACATATTGGAAATCACGACCCTCATATTTTCTCTTATATTACTTTCCTAACACAAAAAATCCAATAATGATTTGATTTGATGGTTTAATTATTCAATTTGAGCAAAATATGCATGAATGATCTAATTAAAATATTTTTAAAAATTGATTAGTATTGTATGACACTTTCTCTAGTTTTTATTATTAGAACCTTTCTTCTTTATCCATGCGTGTGACCAACGGTAATAAACAAAAATGTTTATAATGAGCAGAGTTAATTTTATTTTTATAACTTTTAATAAATATGTGTAAATAAACTTAAATTAAATTTATTTTTCTTGCTTTGCTTGTTGTAAACTTGTAATTGTTTTTAATAAAGTCATCATAATCTGATTCATGATTTTTTATGATTTTGACAATGATCCTTTTTAGATTCACTTAAAGATTCTTGTTCGTTTTTTCTTTACCTCCATTGCCCAACTCATTTCAACATTTCTAAATCGTTTTGATAAATTCGATCAGTTCACCAAAACTAAGTAATCAAAATTTTAAAATAAGTAATCAACGTATCAAGGATATAAGACCGTGAATTTGATTTTCTAATGATAGATTTTGATCAACAGATAAACACATCTACGTATATAAGTATTTTCAACAAATGAATGGTATGTGGGTTGTGGCCTTTAAAAAAAAATTTGTTAAATAGGTTTGAAATTTGATGGCGTGTTATATATAAATTTATTTTATAATTGTCTTTAAATTTTCAGTAAAGTAGGCTCAGGTCAAACTTTTAGCTTGCTACAAGCTGGGCTCAGGAATTGCAGTCAGCCGCTTTCCCTGTAGTCGTCAGCTCGATTTTGACAGATTTGATCGGGTGTTCATAATCTGGAGTAAAAGGATTCGAACCTTTGCATGTCGGTACCAAAAACCGATATGGCATATTAATAAGTCCTATCAAGATTAGGGATAAATCACAAATCTGCTATCCACAGAAAGATCGATGAACATATCAAGATCTTTATTTTTTTTCTTTTCTTTTTTTTATATGCCTCTAGATGGCATTTTACTTTTACTTGTTGCGTCCTTATACTACATAGTCAAAAGACAGACAAACATTGGCATTTGGCGTGTATATTGTAGATTTATAGACAAACAAACATTGGCATTTGACTTGGCATGTATATTGTAGATTTATAGTTACTTAAAGTTGTGGAGACCACATGCATAGTATCATCAAGATGACGATATAAACAAGTGAACGATTTCGAGTATGATGGTTACTGAAGCAAACGAAGCACCTGCTGCGTAGATTCCAGGCTTCACGACATGACACACAACATGAGTTCCCGTCTTATTATCATAGTATATCTCCATTTCTTGACTATTTACCATCACCAAACCAATGACATAAAAAGTCATTCCAGCTAACCATGCCACCCTACATGATCAAATTATCTTAGTCCGCCATAATATATTTAAGCTCAAATCATATTTAAAGTTCATGCAGTTAAAAAAAAAAGATGTAATTTACCATGAAGAAATAAAGCTAAATCGAGCCTTCAAAGTCTGCTCGCGAATTCTAGGGCAATAAAAACGGTAAACCGTAAGTGTTGCAAGTGCCGCGACTCCTAGTCCGAGTACATGGCTTTTCGGGTATGTGCAGCGACCATTTATTTCTTTTTGAACTTCGTGAAGCTGTGTCCATACTCACGAAGGTCAATACAAGAATTTATGTATGTATATAGAGATGTTCATTTCAGAACCAAGAAAATGTCGAGAACTTTATAATACACGTATGATTCAAATATGATGTACTAGCTTTAATAAATTTGTGTTTTACACAACTTCAATAAATAAAATATTAAATACAATAAAATTTTATTAACTATAAAATGATAATTTAAGATAAGATATGATTGAATGTACATATAAATAAGGACTATAAATAATGATATCAACTTTTTAAACTTTTATTGGTCTTTTCCACAAAAAAAAAAAAACTAAACATTTTGTTTCAAAATAAATTGTTTTAAAAATATATTTAAAATTTCCGTATTATAACTCTTATTTTTAATTATTTAAAAACTTACTTTTTAAAAACATCAATTTTAAATATTTTGTATTTTTTAAAAGTTTTATTTTTTGGAAAATTTTCTTATTTTATATAAATTTATTTCTTTAGAAATAAAATTAATAAAAAGATTTCATTTTAATTTATTAAAATAACTATTTGTAATGTGAAAAATAATTAACAAATATTATTAGCAATTAATGTGATTATTTAATAAGAGATATAAGCGGAAAAATTTTAATAAGAAGAAATGTGATGCTACTACGTGTCCGTCATAATTACTATTTTATTATAGTAGAAAGTTAACACGGTCACCGTCACTAATTTCTCTCACTCACTACTTTGATTATCTTATAGACAAACATAATTTTAGTACTCCAACCTATAACCTTTAGCCGATAATAATCCATACTAACAGATTTGACTAATGATATTTTGAAATTTTACTTGTGTTGTTAATGGTAATACTAGTAGTATAATTATCAAATATTTACACTTGATTTTCACTAGAGTACACTCACAATGATAATTATAAAACAAAATAGAAAAACATAAGAGTAAAATCAAGTGAAAAATAAATGCAAATCAGGTTTGAATCTATGATAGTTATGCTAATAAAATTATCACTGACAGCAGAAATAAAAAGTTAAGATTATGATTGATCAAATTATTAGTATGAATTATTATTGCTCAACATCATACTTAGGATTATTCAAATTCAATTGAATTTCCTATCTTGTATTGACACAATTAACAGAAAAATGATTAGATAACTCAAAGGATTCAAAGCTTTAAAAACGAAAGGTTCTTTGACAAAAATTAAAATTTGTTAATAATCCGACATGAATACACCCCCAAAGTTTTTAAACTAGTTAAATTCAACCAATTCAAAACTCATATAATAAAATATAGTTACTCTTGCATCATACTTTTCATTTAAAAAATATATATATAAAAAATCATCCTCGAGTTTTGCCTACGAACTAAAGCCAGCTAGGTAAAAAGAAAATCAAGGTTCACATTCAATTTGACCCACTCAAATAGTCCACCTACGTCAACTTAATTCAACATCCTCAAAGTATTTAAACTAGCCAATTATAACTCTTATATTGTTGGATTCTCTTTGTCCGGAAATAGGTTTTGATATCATAATCTTTGACTTTGAAAGCTATTTCTGATTGCCAAAATCGGGCAATTTGATCGTTGTACAAATTTGCATCATTTATCATTTAGTATCAGAGCTTTTGGTTATCAAACGGCTGCTCGTGTAGAGGATCAACGCCCTACCCATGGAACCGTTGATCGAGATAGTGACGGGCTCTATCCCAACCCACGGGATCTTAAGATCAAACAACAGGAACAATGAGTCTGAGATCTTGAAACCCAACAAGAGATCAAACTACTCCGTTAAAGGATCCAAGATCTCGAGTAGAAAAAGAAGATGAGCAAGTAGGAAACCGAATCGGTGACCATTGTTAGAGATAATTTTTTATTTTCAAATGATGTCACGTTGCATGGTGTCGGTTACACCCTGTAGTCGACAAGTCTAAAATTCCCGAGCCGTCCAAACGAATCATTCTAGCGGGATATGACGGTAGACACGAGCAGGAGTTGGATTTTCTCTTCTGAACTAGATCACGTTTGCAAGACTCAAGGTCAAGTGTTTTCCTAGCCTGAGGAGAATGAAGCAGGAGCATCAGAGCCGGAGCCAACCCGACCCGAGTATTCAATCCAGTTGAAGGCTTCCAAGGACGCTGGATCACTACTGGCGGAGCTTGGACGCTTTCATAGGGGAGCGAGGGCGAAATAAAAAAATTTTAGACGAGCGAACTCATTATCTATATATAAAAAGTTACACTACTAGGATCAAAATTTTATACTATCAGATCAAAAAGTAACACTACTAACGAAAAAAAATACTTCGCCCATATATAGTTGGATGTGGCGGGGAAATGCGTATTTTATTTTGGATTTTGCATGATAATCTTTTCTGAGTTGGTAGGCATTATGATTCTTACATTGTTGGATTCTTTTGTTTGGAGGTGGGCTTGATAAATAATGTCATCGTTTTCGGGATGTTCCTCCTTCCATTAATTCTTATCACAGACGACAACAGTTTCTTGAATCTTCTTGCCATCGCCTTCTTTAGAATGCTCCTCTTTCCCGACATGCTCATCTCATATTGTGATCGTGTGTATTGAACAACATGATTGTTGCCTCTGTCGGTGAATTTGCAGTTAAGAAGATAATCATTTTCATAAGTAGTTATTTGAAAGTCAAAACTCTGATACCAAATAACGAGGATAACAAAAACATTTGAGTTAATTTCAGTTTTACTCCCTAAGGTTTAACTAAAGTAACAATTTTCCTCCAAAAGATTAAAAACATCAATTTATCTCCAAAAGTTTCATATGTTGTTTCAATTTCACTCCAAATGTTTCATTATTTTGGATAAAATTAAAACAACTAATGAAACTTTTAAATTAAAATTAAAACAATTTATGAAACTTTTGGAGGTAAATTGATGAATTTAATCTTTTGAAGGAAAATAGTTATTTTCAACAAACCTCAAGGCGTAAAATTGAATTTAACTCAAAACATTTAAATGACCAATAACTCAAATAATTTAAAAAGCTTTAGAAAACCAAAGGAGAGGTTCCTTGATAAAATAGAAATCAATAATTATCCAACCAAAATACATCAAAGTTTTTAAATTAGTTTTTTACTCATAAAGATAAATTCAAAAACCATTAAATAAAACATAATTCAACCAATTCAAATAACTAGTTTTCAATGTATTTCTAGTTCTGTAAAGAACGCATCTCTATATACGTATAAACGTTAATTAGAGAGTTGGATCGGAACTGAGGAAGGGATGGTGAATAACCACCGGGATTCGCGAGATGATTTGTGTTTTGCCAATTGTATCGTACCACACACACAACACAAAGGGAAAATGTGTGGGAAAATGGGAAAAAAATAAGATAACACCTTACATAAACAGGGAAAAACTGAAAAAATTAAAATAAAAATCTTACATGGCAACCTAGGGAAACTAAGGCACACGAGACGAATCTCTCTCCCCTTATGTTTACGTATATGAGATGTATGTATGACTTACCCTGGGCGCACTAGCTTCAGCAGCATAACCAAGAGCAGCAGACGCCATGGCCATAACAGTGGCAATGGCTGCGATCACTGCTCGTACTGGTTCGTTGTGTTCATCAATGCTTGTTTGTTCCCTGTCATCATGCTCATTCATGCTTGTTTGTTCTAAAAAAACTAATGATTATAAACAAATGGTGAATTTTTAATGTAAATTATGCATATATATACATGCATTTTGATGAACTTTGGATGAAATTACATAGAATCTGCTTGTTTTGTCTCAATATTATTTGAACATATTAACAGAATCTACAAAGCAAAACGAGACAACGACTTGCATCCCAAAAAATTATTAAAAAATTTCATTGACCGTGTAATCTATCCTAGTAATTCGGCAGATCTCGGCCGGTTGTTATTTAACAATGATTTTTAACACGTAGTAATTCTATATTTTGTCACTTGGTTTGATAGCCCACCGGTAAAAGTCAAAGACTCTTAAAAAAAACCGTGGTTAAATTATGGTCTGAGCTAGATTAGAAGAGAGTAGAAGTATATAGCAGTGTGAGTCACTATTTATTAAAAAAAAAAAGTAAGTATATATTTTTGGTCAAGAACTATTGGTTATGAATTTTATCATGTTTATAACGCTACCATTGTTATGAAATTTAAATTGATGATCATGGTCTGGTAGGTATGGTAAGATTATTTTTAAAACGAATTTGACTAGATTTTTTAAAAATTAAACTAAACATAAGTGGTTACAAAGATGATCGGTTTTGTTTTTTTTTTTCATATTGACTGTTGAAATTATGACCGCTTTTTATTCATTTATAGACCCTAACGATTATTTGGATCCGTCTGTTGTTAATTTTTTGGCACAGCTTTTCCTTTTCATGCTTGATAACAAAATGGTTGCTTGAGAAAAAAAATATATAAAGAAGTGTACCCAGTTGTTTAGCAAAAAATTTTTTTATCATATTTGACACGCTAGTTACTTGTAAAGTTTGACATAATGTTTCGACCCGTTGATAACTATGAGTTCTAATTACCATGCCTAGTTAAAACCCTAAATTGTCAGCTTCTTTTTTCTTTCTACAAGCTACCTATCTTCATTCAATGTCTGCTACCATCTTCTATTAAAAACCTAACGTTGTGAAAATACTTGCTTTTCTACTTTACAACTTTGATCGGCGCGTTTTAGAAACACTTAATTGGATATTAATTGTCTTATAAAATGCATCGATACTTTTATAAAATATAGAGTAAATTACGCGGACAGTCCCTGGGGTTTGCACATATTGTAACTTTAGTCCCTACTTTTAATAAATTACAGATGAGCGCCTGAACTATGCATGATATGCACACTTGCAGTCCCCGACGCTAACTGAGGTTAAGTTTCTTTGTTAAGTCAATGTAAAATTACCAATATACCCCTAAATTTAATTTATAAACAAAACCTAACTTACCCCCACCCATCACACCTCACCCCTCCCTCCATCTTCTTCTTCTATCTTCATCTTCTTCATCTTCATCTTCATCACCATCACCATCACCACCACCTCTCCACCACCATGTGAGAAATAAAGCATCATTACTGGTCTAAGTTACTTTATATATATATCTCTCTCTCCCCTTTCTCTCTCTCTCTATTTATCTCTCTCTCTCTTTCTTCTAAGACTCTCTCTCTTCAAATCTGATGAATCAACTTGTTATCATGTTTAGTGGCAGTCATGGGTGGTTGTTTGATTAGTGGTGGTGGGTCAAGAGTGCAGGTAGCAACGATGGTGGTGGGTTGAGGGTGTTACGGCGATGGTGGTGCTGGTTGAGGGTGCTCTAGTACGGTGGTGGTGGGTTGGTGATGGTGGTGGTGAGTTGAGTGTGATGCGAGGACGGTGGTGGTGGGTTAAGACGGTGGTGGGTTGAGGGTTTGGGGTAGAAGGTGCAGGCGGTGCGATGGTGGTGGGTTGAGGGTAGAGGCGGCGGAGGCGGTGGTGGGTTGTGGGTAGAGGCGGCGGCGGCGGTGGGTTGAGGGTAGAGTGGTGGTGGTGGGTGTTGAATGTGGGTAAGAAGATAAAAAAAAGGGTATTTTTGTCTTTTTAAAAACATTAACAGAGAAACTTAACATTTGTTTGTGTCAGGGACCATTAGCGTGCACTCTTGGCATAGTTCAGGCCCGCATCTGTAATTTATTGGAAGTGGGAACTAAAATTGCAATACGTGCATACCACAGGGACCATCCGTGTAATTTACTCTAAAATATATTACTTTGGTTGTTTCTGTATTGGATAGGGTATGGAGAAAATGGGCTAAAACGATGTTATAAGCTAGACGTGAGACCGACATGTGAATCAATAGAAATATATGTATGTATGTTATTATGTCAATCTTTCTAACTTAGAAGTTAATAGTTGATAGTATTGTCAATCTTTCTGTCTTAGAAGTTGATAATAAATAATATTATATTGGTTTGAATTTGGATGTCACAATTGAAGCTTTTGGAAATAAAAAGATATTAGAGTTCAAATTTAGATGATAGCTACGTATTAACATAATCAAACTTTTTTAGTTTGGACTTTGATTTAAGCAACAACCTAGGGCTAAAACCAAATATTAAGTGGGCTGCTATTCAATTGTGGGCTTAGCAAATGGGCTACATCAATACGAACGGAAAAGAAAGCATTAGTTTTGAGTGCAGATCCAAATCTATATATCCAAATAAAAAACTTGAAATTTCCGGCCCGAATTATTTAAAACTTCAGATATCTTAAAATTTAAATATCTAAATTCGAATGATCCAGAATATCCGAATGATCCAGAATTTTCTGTAATTTAAAAATTAGGAACTTCGGATCCAAACCTTAAATATTATATTTATATATTATATATATGTATATTTTGTTTTTAAAACTTTAAGATTGGTTCTTTCATATATAAGTTAATAGAAATAAATAGATGTATAAATTATTCAAAAAAAAAAAAAGATGGGTTCTTTCATATCAAACGCTCTAGGGAGTTTTTGGAGAAAAACAATGTTTATTTATTTAATTAAAAAAATTAAATTTTATTAATCCAAACTATTGGTTATTGTTTGAAATTAACAATTTGATCAGTATAATCGCACCTTTTGATTTTGAACTAATAACAATTCCAGCTTAACTATTATAGTTACAATTTAAATATAAATATATTACTCAAAAAAATTTTTAAAAGAGCGTTTTCTAAAGTTATTTCGCGCAACCTTTTTTTGTCGGTTGACTAGTTTGAAGACAGATAGACACAGAAATTGAGTGAAATATATATTAATTATGTAATATGCCATGTCGTATGTCACGTCACGAGTAAAATCATATACCACATCATTAAAAACTAACGAAGTTAACGAACGGTTAGCTTATGACTGTTATTGATAACAAAATCAAAAGTTGAAGTTAATATTTGTCAATAATCAATAGTGTAGATTATTAAAATCTAATTTTTCTTTAATGAATTACATAACGACGGCTACATTAGACGAAGATGTAGCTCGTCTTTCCTTGCATTAACTCCAATAATAAGAGACCTGGCTAGCCCCTAATCATCGTCCCATATCCTTACTCAGTTGTATATCAAAGGCCATCTCATCCGTTTTGCTAATCGTCTAGCGAAGGTTGTAAATTGTATAATCTCCAAAGAACAATCAGCCTTCATTTATGTTAGAAGCATCTTCGATGGTTCACTGTTTAAACGGAATTGCGAACACAGACATTCTCTACTATATATCCATTTCACATTTAAAATTATCATTTATATTTTACAGCATTTGAATCCATAACCTTTGGTTGAAAAACAGATTATTTTACCACTAGGGTGTTGCATTAAAAACACCGAACTCTGTTTGCTTTCGGATTATATCGGTTTTAAGATCACCCATCCAACTCAATCAATGAAAGTTTTTTGGAATTTAACTAGTTGCTGAATATACATATATAAAAATTTGTAAATAAACTAAACAAGTGATTAAGACATAAAGAAGACAGATGTGGAAAATATGAATATCGATAAAGGAATATTTAACATTTAGTGTTTTGTATAGTTTTGAACTTTGACGTGGATGTTGGGAAGGGGTCTAATTTGGTCGTTAAAAGTTTTAATATAATATTATCCAACTACTCTCTTCATGGCAGTCTTTTTTGTTGTCGGGGTAACAGAATAGACCATGCATTATTGCACTTTATATTGAACTAGAAAAAAAAAAGAAAATTTAAATAGGTAAATCAATTGTATAAATATGTTTTGTTTGGTTTCTGAAACTTCTATACTTTACCTATCTTAGCTTTATAATTTTTAACATTTACAAAAAAAAAAAAAAAAAAAAAAATTATATATGATTAGAACATCTAATAAAAGCTGAGTGACTTTAAATATAAAAAAATTAATAAATTAAATAAACATTTAAAAAATGATTACTACTTAGTAAAAGTTTCTCTTATCAAAATCTAATTTTGTTATTGTTTTCAAAATACAATGAAATTTGTTCTATCTAGAAAACATAAAATAAAACATTGATAATTAAGTTGTTAATTTTTTGATGGAATAGTTATGAGTATTTTCAACTCATCATCATCCTTAAATTTTAGAAAAAATCATAAAATCATTTATTGCATTTTTTTATTTCTATACATCATCCATGTATTTTTAGTATAAAACAATCTCATCCTTCGAATATAAAGGTTCATTATTCATCCTTCATATCTTTGTTAATATTTTTTATAAATAGATATTAATGAAAGAAAAAAAATACTATTAAAAAAGATAAATAACTATTATTTAGATATGAAAAATGAAACACGAAATATTTAAAAAAAAAATAGATAAACTTAGAAAATAATATGTGCTTTTCTATAATTATAGGAAGCTTGCACTATACTCGATAGTATATTTAGTATATATATCATGGATACGCTGATTGTAAATTAAAACATAAAAATAAAAATAAAAGAAAAGTCAAAAGTTAACATCACCCCGCGATATTTAGTTGAAAACTGGTCAAAATCAAGGAGTAACATGTTGCCGTTTGTTTTTCAGCGGCTAAACTTCAACACGTTATAATCACATTTACTGATTTACATCCTTCTAATTTCTACTTTCCAAAATCTCTCACATTCCGCAAAACTCTGCTTCTATTCGCTTATCATCACCTCATTCTTCCATATCTCCGGCGTAATTCCGATCAATTTACTCCGTTAATGACGTCATCTCACCGGCGACCTGCAACTCCGACCGCCGGATTGAAGTTCTTCACGTTCACCGTGTTTCTATTCTGCTTTCTGTACGGATACAGATCTGTTGCTCAACTTTTGCCTGTTGAAGAAGGTTTAACATTCTTCTCATGAATCCTTCACTTTACTGTTTCTGCTTATTTTAATTGTTGTTGAGATTTATCAGAATTTGTGTAATTGTGTTTCATTTTTGTCTGATTTGGAGTTTGCACTTGGAAAGTGATGATTTAGGCGTGAATTTTCCTTCGAACAACTTTATATGCGTATGTGTGATCTGATTATTATCTACAGCCACGTGATTATCTCCTTCGTTAATTGTGTGTGTGACTGTGTGTGTTAAGAGTAGAAGTACTAACGGAAATGACGTATCAATCGCAGAAGTTATCGTTTCTTCTTCAATTCGTTTTACTCTTTGATTATCTCCTTCGTTGATTGTGTGTGTGACTGTTTGTATTACGAGTAGAACTACTAGCAGAAACGACGAATTAATGGCAGATATTATTATTTCTTCTTCGATTTGTTTTCATTTTTGATTACTTTCGTTTGGTTGTTGCATAATATTTCATCTGTTAGACTGTTAGAGAATTGTTGTAGCTATGCAGGTCGGATGATTGCAAATACATGTGTTCATGAATTTGTTTTCTTCTAGTTGTAGTCTTCTTTGTTTTTGCCTCTATCTAGGATTATGTTATTATTAATTTAATATCTTCAGTAAATTGTTGAAACTCAATTTTGTTCACAATTTCTCTTTCTGCTGATTTCTAAATTGGGGGCGTAGAGATATGGTTAGGAAGCAAATAGATACATGAAGATTGATGTTATTTTTGTTGAATAATCTAAAATAAAAGGTGCAACCATTTTTTGACCACTTCGTGTTCTCGGAAAAGGTAGCTGGTCTCTTTTTTGAACTTGTAATGATCAATAATTGGGCAATTGATTACATGGCTGCCATATAAAGTTTTGATTGGTCTCATAAGGTCATAAATGTCTTTACCGTACATGTATGGCTGATTTCCTATGGTCTATTCAGGTCAAACATGTAATATTCAAATAAATAAATTAATAGAAAAAAAGAAGGATTGAACATATTATCTACCAGATATTGAGATTTATCATTTAACAGGAAATGTAGTGTACTCTTTAGTTTCTTTATTAACTTGCATGATTGAAGCTCAACTATTCATTAGTTTAACAAATCATTAGTTTTTATAACACATATGTAAGACAAACCGGTCATCTTTTCCTGGATGAACATGGTAAATACTAAAAAGTTTATGTTGTTGCTTGGCATTTAAATTATCTGTGGAGCAAATCAGACAAATTGTAACGAGGTTATGAACTTATGATCTTTTTTTTTTCTATTGAGACGTAACATGAACTATTAAATTTCACTACAAAAAGCATTCACTGTTAAACCTCTTCCATTGAGGAAAAAATCTGTAATTTCACATTGAAATGACAGGTTGTGTAACCTTTTTTTTTTTGGAAAAAGTAATGTAAACAATTTTTTTGGATTTACTTTTAACGTTACGACATTTGATGCCTTTTTTGGACTTTCGTTTAATGTTAATTTTACATTTATCATAGATTGGTAGTTTTTTTGTCACTAACTTCTGGTTTCATGACCAAATTGGTAAAGTTTTTGTCATCAATTTATCCCATATTTACCCACTATTTATAGTTCCCAACGTTAATTTCTTTTTCTTCTTTTTATGGCCCTGTAATAGTTGAAGCTCTTCAGACAATATCCTCAAGGCTACAGTTAAGCGATTGGCAGGTTGCTAGAGATTCATGCATAGGCGGTGGTCGTCTCAATATAACATATTCTCGGAACAACCAAGGCCTTGTTGGGTTTGGCAGCAATGTAACCTGCAGCTGTAACACGACGGAATGCCACATTACGCATATGTAAGAATTCTTCTTAATAATACACTATACAGTGAAGTAACTCGTAAGGCATAATGTATGTGACTCGCAAGGCATTGTGTATATATGTGACAATTGTATTTCCATCTTTCACACTAATAATTTGAATATTTAATATTAAATTTCAGCCAGTTAAAGGGACTTAATTTAACGGGAGTTCTACCTGAAGAATTTGCAAATCTTACGTTTCTGCAAGAATTGTAAGTGTACATTGCAACTTTATATTGACCATTCGTCCATAGTATAGAAAGCGTTTATCCAACAGCTATCTTATAATCTTATGTAGTTGATTTTTTTTTTGGTGTCACAGAGATTTATCTCGCAACTATATCAATGGAAGCATTCCAGCACGTTTTGGTCAACTTCCCCTTATCATATTGTAAGAGTTACTGATTCTTTTAGCCGTTACTTCTTTTCTTTTATTTAAAACATTCTTTTGATATTTCTTTCTTTACAGAAGTCTTTTGGGAAACCGACTTAGTGGTCCAATACCTGGTGAAATAGGTGATATTGCGACACTTGAGGAATTGTAAGTAAAGATCTTTATTTACTCGATGAATCTTATAACGCATCACAATTTCTGTTTAATTACTCTTATTTCTGGAAACCTTATAACAGAGTCTTGGAAGACAATTTGCTTGAAGGACAGCTTCCTTCAAACCTTGGGCGTGCAATTCGCTTGAGAAGAATGTAAGAATACCTGCAATTTTTATATATTGATCAGAAATGAGAAAAATATAAATGCAATTCACATTTAAGAATTTTCCTTTCCCTGCAGCCTTCTTTCTGCAAATAATTTTACAGGAACCATTCCTGAATCATTTGGAAATCTTACTAGTCTAAATGATTTGTAAGTAGTAGCAGTCATTATATTCTTTTAGTCATCCATCAAATCTTTTATCTTTATTATTGAAACTTGTTTACAACACTTGCAGTAGGATAGATGGGAGTACATTGTCTGGGAGAATGCCTAGCCTTATTGGAAACTGGACAAGACTCACAAGACTGTGCGTATTATCTTGCTTTTCTTCTAAAGTTTTGTCAAACAATCTCAAACAAATCTGTTGCATTCAAGGATAATTTTTATATTGTTATATTATCTTACCATGCAGTGATTGGCAAGGAACATCAATGGAAGGACCTATCCCTTCTACAATATCTCTGTTGACAAATTTAACAGAATTGTGAGTTCACTTTTTATCACCAATATTTGTTTGTAAGTGGGTGGTTTTGATTTGAGCATATAACTTACATCATATTTGTGTAATGGTTCTTAGGAGGATAACAGATTTGACTGGACCAAGTTCAAGCTTTCCTGATCTGCAAAATATGACTAGCATGACTAGACTGTGAGTTGATTTAATGATTAGATTGTTTAAAAGAAGTTCAATTGATTTTTCTAGTTAATTTTCTTGCAGGCACCTTAGAAATTGCATGCTTACAGGTTCAATTCCTGACTACATAGGAGATATGAGTTCATTGAAAAACTTGTGAGTCAATTATTAACACTGATCTTCTAGAAAAAAATGTTGCTCATTCTCTTTTTCAATTACTTATTTGAACCATTGTTTTGTAGAGACCTAAGCTTCAACATGTTGGATGGCCAGGTGCCGGATTCTATTGGGAGGGTGGAATTTGATACCGTGTATGTAAACTAATCAGAAGATATTAATTTCATAATGGATAATATAAGGCATGCTTTTTTTAATTTTCTCATCAATTTTTTTAATTTTAAATATTTTTCATGGATGCAGGTTTCTAAACAACAACTCACTGTCTGGAAACATTCCCGCATGGGCATTTGTTGGCAATAGAAAGATGTTAGTTATTCCTTTCTGCATTTACATATGATTTTTTGATATCAGCATTGGATGTACAATTTTATCACCAATTTCTCATTACAGTGACTTATCCTACAACAATTTTACACAAGCACAACAAAGCGGTTGTCAGCAATCTAGCTTGTAAGTTTTCTAACTTATACCACATGAAAACATTCTGTTTTACATTCACTTATTCGTCATTTTTAATACATTCACAGGAATTTAGTTTCTGCCCTTTCATCTTCAGAACCAACGGGCCCGTATGTTTCCATCTCCAACCTTTGCGTTTATCTTTTTGTTCTTTTATGTTCTGTACAATTATTCTAAACTTAATTTTATCATGTAGAAATTCTTGGTGTTTGACGGATGGACTTACTTGCAGCCAGAACCCTGACCGTAAATCATTCTCTTTCTGTGAAAGTATATTCCCATACTCCAATTACTTATCTCTGATCTTGCATCTTATTCTTTAACATTTCAGGTTATTCTTTGTTTATTAACTGTGGTGGGAACAGAGTAGACTTTGAGGGGAATGAATACGAACAAGACGCTAGTAGCGAACAGTCTTACTTTTTTCCTTCTTCTGAGAGATGGGCTTATAGCAGCAACGGTAATTTCTTGGCCAATGATGATGCTCCATTTGTCGCGACCACAAGCAATGTGATAGGTGGTGATATATATGCAACCGCCCGTCTTTCTCCTACTTCCCTTAGATATTATGGGCTGTGTTTAAGAAGCGGTAGCTATAGAGTACGCCTCCACTTTGCTGAAATACAGTATACGGATGATATGACTTTTTCCGGTCTTGGAAGGCGTTTTTTCGATATATCAATCCAAGTGAGTGACACTATTTAGATTGTATGTTTTGATCATATATATAGTTACTAATACAGAATGGTTTTTTATATAGGGGGAATTATTGGTGAAAGACTTCAACATAAGGGAAAGAGCTAATGGTACTGGAAGGGGCATTGTCATAGATTTTGATGATATCCGTGTTAACGGTAGCACGTTAGAGATTCACTTGTACTGGGCAGGGAAGGGGACTACCGCAATTCCAGATCGTGGTGTATATGGGCCGCTTATATCTGCTATTACCGTAACACCAAGTTAGTAAAACTCATTGATATTTCATTGATTCATTTTCCAAAATGAACGAGCGTGAGCTTATTTATTATCTTTTCTATAGACTTCGAAATACCAACCGACGGGCTCTCTGGTGGAACGATAGCTGGAATCGTTGTTGGTTCATTTGCATTTGTGGTGTTGATTTTATTTGTTCTTTGGAAGAAAGGTTATCTGGGAGGGGATAAAGAAGACGAAGGTTAGAACATTATTTCAAAAAAATAAATTTCACAAAAATCACTATTTCCCATCTTTTTGTAATTATTCTGATATTCATTTTCGTCAACAGAACTTAGAGCTCTTGAATTACAAACGGGTTATTTTAGTCTACGACAAATCAAAGCTGCTACACATAACTTTGACTCTGCAAACAAAATTGGTGAAGGGGGCTTTGGACCTGTTTACAAGGTGGTTATTATCTTGTATTGCAATAATCAACATTATATTAGTCTAATAATTCTGGATGTGATTTTGTTTTTTGTTTTTCTTTTCCTTTTTTTTTCTTGTAGGGTGTACTCTCGGATGGTTCCGAAATCGCAGTCAAGCAACTCTCCTCAAAGTCAAAACAAGGAAACCGTGAATTTGTGACTGAAATAGGCATGATATCGGCTTTACAACATCCAAACCTTGTTAAGCTTTTTGGCTGTTGTATAGAAGGAAAAGAATTGTTACTGGTTTACGAGTACCTGGAAAACAATAGTCTCGCACGCGCTCTTTTTGGTAAACAATTTACTATCCACCATTAGTTCACATATCCTAGTTAATAAAAATTGATCATTATGTGTCATTTAAACTTTAGGTAAAGAGGATCAGAGGCTAAATTTAGACTGGACAATAAGACAAAAGATATGTATACAAGTAGCCCGGGGATTAGCTTATCTCCATGAAGAATCAAGGTTGAAGATTGTTCACAGAGACATAAAGGCGACTAATGTGCTTCTAGATAAGGAACTTAATGCGAAAATATCAGATTTTGGTCTTGCAAAACTTGATGAAGAAGAGAACACACATATCAGCACACGAATTGCTGGAACAATGTGAGCCTTCTCTTATATTAATGATTGATAATATATGGTTCATATATTTGAGATGCTTATGGTGTGAGATTTGCAGTGGGTATATGGCTCCAGAATACGCTATGAGAGGCTACTTGACAGATAAAGCGGATGTTTATAGCTTTGGAATCGTTGCATTAGAGATTGTTAGCGGGAAAAGTAATACAAATTATCGGCCAAAGGAGGAGTTTGTCTACCTTCTTGATTGGGTAACATTTAAAATTTAATTTCTTTTGGTTATTATTGCACATTTGCACCTCACATGACTTATATAATGTTAACTACACATATGTTATCCCCTTAAAGTATATGAAAGTAAAATGCTTATATATGACTTTTCTGTTGGTTGAACTTGAAGGCATATGTTTTACAAGAGCAAGGAAACCTACTTGAGCTGGTGGACCCTGGACTGGGTTCAAACTACTCAAAAGAAGAGGCGATGAGGATGTTGAATATAGCTCTTCTCTGCACCAATCCATCACCGACTCTTAGACCCGCCATGTCAGCGGTGGTGGGTATGTTGGAGGGAAAGATTCCAGTTCAGACACCACTAGTGAAACGAGGTGCAATGGATGCTGACATGAGGTTTCGAGCATTGGAATTGCTGTCACAAGACAGCCAAACAATAACCTCTATTGCCCCGGGGGATAGTGAAAGACCAGCGAGTGTGTCAACAGATGGTCCATGGATTGATTCGTCGGTCTAGAGAACATCATTCCTCTTCAGAAATTGTTGTTTGTGACTTGTAACAATTCATTTTAGATGCCTGCATATGTGAGTTTGGTTAATAGAGAGATGTATCTGCAAATTTTACTTTCGGGTTCTTATTGTTATTATCATTTATTTTTTGAAAATCTTAGTAGGATGCTTAATACGAGTGTATTTGTGTATTTATTATGTTCTGGTGTTCATATTGTATAAAGTTTGCAATTTCTTTCAGAGTTATGATCTGTTTACATTTGTTTGTGATTACACGTGCTTTATTAAAACAAAAAAAAATAAAAAACAGAATAGAAAAGCGCCATTTGTTCGAAAGCACATATAGGAAGTTGAGATTTTTTAAGGAATACAAACAATAACATATTTATCATTATCTGTGGTTATTTTGATACAATAAGTAGGGTGAATATAAGGTGTAGCTACTTGAAAGCAACCTGTTAAAAGTTCAAATAAGTCGAGTTTAAACAAGTTTGAAAAGAGCTTTATAATATATACAAGCTTAAGTTTACTCATGAACCTAAACAAACCTATTATATATATAAGAGTTATTGAATTTTTAATAATCCCAACTTTTACTTATTGGCCGGTATTAATCCCAACTCAGGAAATGTTTACAAACACCCCCAACTTTAAGCTTATTTTGCTTCAACGATCTCTTACTAACTGAGAGTTAACACCGTTAGTTTTTCGATGTTAAAGTCAACTATCTGGTCCATCAATCTGTAACTTCTGCACCCTAAAACACGTCAATCTCCACCTTCTGATCTGGACCACTTAACTTATTCGAGGTAGATTTCAGTTAACGTTGGAGAAAAAGACTTGGTAGAGTCTGGGTGACGGCGTAGTTGAAAAATGGCTCAATCTTGGCCCCATTTCATAAAAAAAAAATAAAAATAAAAAAAAAAAAAAACAAATGTTAACTCTCAGTTAGTAAGATATCGTTATAGAAAAATAAATTTAAAGTTGAAATTGTCTTCAAACATTTCCTGAGTTGCCATTAATTTCGACCAATAAATAAAAAATGAGATTATTAAAATCCAATAACCCTATGTATAAATATAATAATTACCAATGTTCTTTGACCTTGCAATAACTTGGTGTGTAAAATGATTCTTCTTCTCATGAGGTCAAGGATATATAAATATAATAACTTATTTAATATAATATTATATTACATCTATAACAATGAAAAAAAATAACTAAATAATATATAATACACTATGTAATATATAAAAATTAAAGATATAAATATATGTATAAAAAGGTTGAATATTCATATAGTTAAGATAAAATAACTAATAATCAAGCCAAGCTCAAGACAAATAGCTCAAAACAAGCTAACCTAAATCTAAGTAACCTAAATCTAAGTGAATTCGAGCTCAAGCTTTACACAAGATGTAGGGTTCCTTTATTTTCGAAACACCAACTGCAATACAAGTGTGCTACCATCCGAACAAGGTTTCAAGCTCGGTGTCATACAAAAAAGGTGGTAGCTCAAAGTATACGTTTCACAACATCACATATATTTACATGAACTAACCTATATAACTTTAAAACTTTAGATGATAAGCAGGTCGTATACTTTGTGATCAAAATTCAATACCACTATTTAACTGAATAGAAAAGGAAGGCCGGCCAACATCCGTGAGGGGCGTCTCAGCTCTAAATACTACCCCGGTTTTCCCAACATTCCCATTCCACTTTGACCTACCTATCTGCATATACAGTACATTGTCAATCTTAGACGTAAAAAAAATAAAAGTTTTAACAATTTCAAGAATTCAAGAAACTTACCGACAGTGATGCAAATGCAGAAGGATGTGAAACTAAAGAGCAACCACCGATGAGACTCAGTTCTTCATTAAGAGAATGCACGAGTTCGGCCTTCAGCCCAGGGTTGCTTCCACCAATCATCGGCTGTAAGCTGGTCAAAAGACAAGGCTGATTAGAAAACATGCATTGTGCATATACTTGTGGTGCCCCATATTTAATCATACCTGATCTGAACCGTAGGCCTCACCATGAGACCAGATCTTTTCCAAGCTAAAGCTTGTTCGAAACCCAAGGTAAATGATTTTGCAGGCCATTGAACCATGGGTGTGACCCGTGTTCCCCATTTATTCTGCCAGCGGATTTTGCATTAGAAATGTTTATGAAATGCAGGAATTTTGAATTCAGAGTTGCATAATATCTCACCTTGCATGAGAAACTGAACTTCATTTCTCCTGGATATTGACCTTGTGCTTGAAGCAAACCGCCAAAAACAGGTAGGAAAGCACTGGTGGTTATGCCTTCACCTGCAACGTATGTGAGCTGACCGTTTGGAAACTGCAAATCCATGAACGACTGCAACATGTAATATTAAATATTAAAAACAATGAACTTATAATATTCGTTATGCTCAAATGACAATACCATCAGCAAGAGTTTGACTGGACTTACACAAGCCATAGGATTGAGACATAACATTGACATCAATAGCCATCTTCTATGTTTTGACCACACAGCAGGACACAAAGAATGCATTCCATTCTGACAATTAACCGTTAAAGATGAGTTCTTGTGCAGACATTAATTTCAAGATCAACATGCTAAAAAAGATTAGATATTGAGTATACCTTTCTGTCATAACCATACCAAAGTAAATGTTTTTTCGACAAATGAACTGGCAAAAGAAGAGTCGAATCACGGATGAAGAGTACAGGTCCAAGCTGGACAAGAAAAAGGGACGAATTCACATTTCCTGAAGTCAAACTGCCATTTGATGCCTCAATTCTCCATATATCTCCCCTTGCAGCTAAAGAACTCTCCAGACCACAAGTTCGACTATCAAACATTGTTGAAAAATTAAGAATTCCCTGTAATCATACGAACATCAGAAAGAATTTATAGACGTTACGGAATTATTTATGTACGTCACGTAATATTGTGCCTAATTGTGGTGCACATTTATAATGATGCATATACCCTTCACTAAAGACGTCATGCATCATGGTGGCTTTCTACACTTTGTAAGGAAACCTACCTATACGCATGTGTGGGCAAAGCGGATATGGTTTTGTCACGGGCCTTACATGCAAAACCTCTCAAAACTATGCCGCTTTAGCTTATTTATACCAAAACTACAACATTTTAGTCAAACATATAGAAACCAACTTTTCTATTTTCATTCTCAACACTAAAATATCTTCAGATCAAAATGCATCAGAACTTCAAATGTTGCATTCACCATTACACAAGCAAGAGTTGTTAAAGGAAAACTGTAATGAAGTAAATTTCAACATGGGCATCAAAATTACATAAAATAGTCTTTAGATAGTTAAACTTAACTAGAATGATTGTAGTTTCAATGTAAATTAAGCAAAACAACCTAAGTTAAAAGGCTTCGCATCTAAGCTTATGCACGTGATACCACCATATTCACTATAAGCTAGACACACATATATACACACTTATACATAAAGTGATACAGATGAAAGATATGCTCAATCTACTTAACTGGTTAAAATTAACCTGAATTTACCTGACTTCTGCCTGAAAATCCAGCACCCTTCAAGTTCAATCCAGCAACCTCTTCTCCACCTGAATCATCTTTCACTTTCACCTTCTCAGTCTCATCAAACCCAAAATCCCTAAACCTTTTGGCCAACGTACCCAAATCCTCATGAACCTGCATATTAATCCCCAAATCAGCAGCCCTCTGAACCCCATCATCCACCCTCAACATAACCGTATCTTCATCATGCCGAAACGGCACCGGCAACCGCCGAAAAAACTGCTGAACAACACCGTTCAAACTCGCGCCAAAATCCGCCCCAACTTGCCCTAATTTGTTCCCAATATCCAAAATCGCCGAAACCCCAAGAATCCCATGGCTCGAATTGTCGACCAAAAGCCTGAAATCTCGCTCCGCGAAACTATGAGCATGAAATTCGACATCGAAGAACTTCGGAGGGTGAGGATTGGGCCAGTTAAACGATGGTGGAGTGATGTGTGAGTGGATCAAATCGGTGAACCCGTGGGTTAACCTATCAGCTAAATCTAACCCTTGACGCTGTACTTCTTCCCATGCTTCAAACGATCTCTCGACAGACATCGATCGGAGCCGAATTTCAGCACCAGAATCGTTGAATCGGATCAATTGGGCGAAATCGAAGAGGTGGTATTAAAGGATGAAGGTGGAGTGATCATGTATGATGATTTTGATGAGTGAATTTACAGGTCGAAGTGTTGAATTCGAAGAGATATTAGTTGATGATGATTATTATTTGGATTGAAAGATGGAATTTGGGGGAGAAATATGAGGATGAGAAAATTTTAGTGGGAAGATAAGAAGGGGGGTGGAATATTATAATATTATGGGGAAATGGGTGTATGTATTCGATTTTGTTAGTGGTTGGTTGGTTGGTGGTGAATATACGGGTTGGTGTGTGAATTGGGATTCTTTTGCAAGATGCAAAGAGTTTATTTATTACACGAAAGTTCTTTTGGAATTCATGTTTTAACTTTTTTTTTCGAATCGGATCAGAGCGGAGATTTTTACTCTATATGTTTACTTGTTGGACCGGTAGGACCAGTCGAACTAAATTTAAGAACCGAATAAAACGAGAAAAAATAATAATAATAATCTTTGCTGTTGATAGAAAAGTAACGCATACGATTTATGAAATTGTTGGTCTTGTTTTGAAACGATAGTCCCTCGTGCGTTCACGATAACTTCTAAAAACGATGAGATCATTAGATCATTAGTGAAAGAATGACTAATGACGATCCTATTCTAAAGGTGAAAATAAAACAGGAGGAGTTGGTTTTCTTTAAAGATCGAGGAATCAATCTTGCAATCATGTCATTCAGAAGAAGTCTTCTACGTAAGAAAAGTTTGGAACAGGTGTATATCACCCATATATACAATACAAAAAAGTATGAAAACATACATAACCACTAACGGCTACCCTCACCGTATTTTCATTCGGCAAAGCAATTACTATAGTGACTATTTTGCTTGACGACTCCCCAGATTTTAGCATGAGCAATTATGCCAGTGAAATGAGCCATGTTCATCAATTTTGACTCACACAACCAAAACACATAATGAGACATTATGTTATTTTTTTATTGTTTTTAATATATTAGAGTAACTTACGAGATGGTTCGTTAACAATGTCAAAATTCAGGGCCTGTCTACCTAAAAATCAGCCTAAACCATCGACAGGAAGAGAAGATAACTTCTTGTTACGGGCCGTATGATGATGATAATGAAAGTCGTCATCCATCATAAGGACAAGAAGTGTCAAGGATGTAAGGAAAAACAACAAATCAAGTTATTTTCTTCTATTGTATATGGAATAAAAATGACCGAGGGATGTGCTAGCCCACAAATCCATATTCCACTTTCTAAAAAGTAGTTTACATTATTGTCAAGATAAAATTGCATAAATGGTCCTTTGTGGTTTAAACAAATTGTATGTTTGGTTCTCAAATTTTAAAAACTCCAAAGATAGTATAAACTTTTGTATAATCATTGCATGTTTGGCCATTGATATTAAATTCATTCATTTTTTATACATTTCATCAAATTTAATTTAACTTTTACATTTGATTTTGGAGACCAAAAGTGCAACCTCACATAAAAGTTTGAACTAACTTTGCACTTTTATAAAATTTAGATACCAAATTTGCAATAACTACATAAAAGTTTAGACTAAGTTTGTAATTTTTAAAATTTGAGAATCAATCATACAATCTGGTCAAAACACAAACACCATTTATATAATTTTCTCTTTTATCTATATCTATACTGCTATATAATAAAGAAATCATGGCTAGATTTGTAATTTCACATCAGTTTTAAGATGACATATGAAGAGTTGCAAGCTTTAATGTGTAATGTTATAAAATTTATTTCTATTATACCTCTTTTAAGCTTTAAATACTTGTACTCTATCATTTTCTAATTAAATTTATAATAGAACTATTACATTTAAGGTTATCTTAATCTATCTATATCTATACTACTATATAATACAACATTTTGGACAATATTGTAATTTTAATTCATTTTTAAGACATTTAATAACAATTTTGTTGCATTTGGTACAAATGATTATGCATAAACAACTTGTTATTTACAAATTTACTCATTCATGTAGTAATATAGATATGTTTGATATCTCATATTAATCAAATAAAAAAGCAAAATGAAAGTTAGCACAATAAGAAAGAATTAGCTAAATACACAATACTAAAAATATTTATACCCCCGTCGCACCGCACGAGTTTCACCCACTAGTCAATATATATAGACACACTCTAATCTCTTAATATTATACCTAGTACTCGGGTGTTAGGTGACAGCCTACATATTTGGTATGTTTCACAACGATAACGAGAGAAGACGTAAGTTCCCAATGTCATTGTTGCTGCTATTTTGGTGTGTTTTACTTTTCATTGATTTGTTATAATCTCCATTTAAGAATTGTACTAAAGAATAATAATAATTTAATAGTGATGGAATAACATTTTTGAAAAATAAGTCTTAATACAATCTTATTTATCACCATATATATTATCTTCTAGAATTTGAATTTTTTATCTCTTAAATAAACAAAAGATACATTTCCACTAAATGTCTCTTATAGTGAGGGAATAACTACTTTCAAACACATGGTAACTCCTAATTCCTACCCAATAAAAACCCCTAATGATTAGGTAATAACTAATCATTATAAAGTCTTAAAAACCATATCCTGGAGGGGAGACATACATTAGCAAATCATTTATTAATCTAGAATGACATATACGCTTATTATATTAAGAGGCCATGTGATTACACAAGGTCATGATACTATTATTATATTTGTAAGTTAAGGGTATCTAATAATCAGAGCCGGTCCTAATGATTTTAGTGCCCAGGACAACCCCGAAAAAAAAAAACATTTTGACCCTAACGAATTGAATTATATAAACTAATTTTTTTTAAATAAAAACAAACGTTTTAGAAATAAACATAATAAAATCATAGTATTACAATGACATAGCGTAATTGTTCACCGATAACTCATGAGGTTCGGGTATTACAATAAACATAAACAAAATCATTTATTTTTTGGCTTCTCAATATTTAACCATCTAAATAACTAAACGAGTAATAATAAACCATTACACATGAGATATAAATATTTTATTTTTTAAAAAGGGGTTTTAATTGAGTAATTGGGTTAATAAATGGGCCTAAAAAATTAAATTGGGTTTAAAATATAATTGGGTTATTTTTTATGATTGAATTATAGTTTATAACTATTTTTTTATAATATATATATATATAATATAAAAAATAATTTAAAAAATTTTGTGCCCCTGAGCGAGTGGGCCCTGGACGGGTGTTCATCTCGCCCCTCCTCAAGGTCGGCCATGCTAATAATTTCTATATCAAGAGGAGAATAAATGTAATTTAGATTCTAGTTTGTCCATAATTTATGTTATTGGTTGAGACTGGTGATCATGTGTTTAGAAGATTATCTAATACACCCATGATTTGGAATGTAACAACAAGATGGTTATATGTGATGCTTCTGGATTCTAAAGTGTTGAGTTCGCTTATTCACTGGTTAAAAGTGTGGCTAAAGGAGAAGGAATTGACCGAGGATTTTTTTTTTTTATGCATTGGATTGATTTTTTAAAAAGATAGAAATTATGTTATTTTTTGTTCTTCAGTTTCCAGTTCAAAATTGTTGTTTGATTTGATGCTTAGTGTGTCTTTTTTGTGGTTTTCTAGTCATTATCGTAAGATGAAATTTGGTTGGGTAAAGTGGTTTAACTGACAACGTATGATAATTGAACGATAAGAAAAATAGGCATGTAGAAAGCTTAGGCCTTGTGTGCTTGCCCATCTAACGCACCTTCAGGGTGAGTCATGCTAAATCAATACCCATATGTGTTTTATGAAAAGACATAACAATATAATTTTTCAATAAATTAAGATTTAAGTTTCAATTTAGTTAACTTATTTAAATAAGATTAAATGACCAAGAGGTGAAACCGTTGCTCACATTCATATGAAGGATACGTCTACTCTAATCAACCAAACGTTAGTTACAACCATGTGGTTTTGCTGTCCTTAGCTTTGATAAAGTGTTTGAAAAGATAAATTGATAAAACTTTGATCGTTACCACTTCATGTTAACTTTTATCAAAGTGTATTAGAGACTTAGGTTAGTAATGTGTTATAAAACAATTTATTGACAAAGCCTAATAGTATATGTTCATAGAGAGAATTTTATTATTTTTTATTTAAGTATAGTATTATCATTTATTTTTTCTTACAATGATCTTTTTTTAAAAAAAATCGTTAACAGGTAATGATATGATGAGCATAATTATGCATATAGGTACATCGCATGGTTATACATAACTATTACATTAGTACATGGCATGCTTATATTTATCTACTTGTGTAAGCAGTGTGCGTGATTATACATTTGCATAGTCAAGTTGCGTGTTATAATGCGAGATTATACACAAAAGATTTTGTATGATTATCACGTATGATTATATGAACGAATATACCTTTCTTCTTATATACACACGTCACATGTCATAAGCTTCACAAAACATATATATTTAACGAGAACCGACCTATAATCCTATATACACACGCATAACTTTTTTATAGGCAAGTCCCTGCAAATATAGAGGCATCAAGCCTTAGCAAATAGGGAGGTCATTTTTTATTGGTCAAAATTCTATTATACGTTAGTCAAGATAACCAATTATTTGATGTTTTCCTTCAAAAGGGTCCCCTTGAAGAAGTATTCAAATTGGCCCCCTTATTGGCGTGTGGATTGGATCTCATCTCGCCAAATGGCCTTTTGTGGCCATCACTCAAGGACTTAAGGTTAATGTATTCAATGCATACGAGTATTTTAATAGATATTGTTAGCATGTTTAATGAAGCAAGATAACAAGTCGACCCAGTAGTCCGTTTATGACATGTTTAACCAGTTTCATTAAACACATCTATCATAATTATTATCTTTTTATAGAAAAACTTACATACTCGCCTAATTTACTTTTAATCTACATCATTTTTAATCCATATTAATCTACCATACGTAATGCTCGAACCCTTATCCTCAAAAGAGCATCACTACTCTAACATGAAAGACATTGTTATTAAACCAACCCCGCTCAGGTGAAATACTTTCAAGACCTATAAATATGAGAAGATTTTTGGATTCAAGTATCATCCTTAACATAAATATTTAGAGTTGAATCAGATGGTTGAGTTTGCTCTTGAGTAAATTGGGGATACAATTAACGATCCCAACAAAAGAATAAATAAATGAATCAATTAAAATAACATTTATCGTTCGAAGCAAAATTATATATTTATCGTTAAAAAAATTCGCATTTACTTTAATTACTACCTACATGACTATAAATTAATCATATAAAACCCAAAATAAAATTACCACACTACCCCTCAAAAGAAAACTCCACCTCCATTCCACAAGGACAAAACAGTAAAAACCCACACATCAAGCTCAAACCTCACGTCTGGCGTTTTTAAACTCCCAATGTCCTCTGAGCTGCCATCAATCAGACATACATTTTGACCTCTGTTCTGTCCATTCTTCTTCTTCCATAAATTTCTTCATCATTCACCTGCACAAATCCTTCAATGGGATTATTATTATTATTATTATTAATAATTTCACCATGTTTGTGCAGATGGAATAATTATTAACACCAATTTCACCCTCCAACAGACAATCGAACCTTCGTATTCTGGTTAGGTAAGAAATCGGCTCAAATGGAATTGTTTTTATCCCGATCCTCATGAATCATGTCGGATCAGAGGTTTTTAATGGGTTTGTTTTTGTCTGTTTGCTGATTGATTTTGTGTTTTATATGTGTGTATAATAATAATAATAATAATGGTGTTATATGCTAAACACCTGTTTACAGCGAAGCTATTTGTTTATTGGATTAATGTATTGCCATTTGGGGTTTTATGAATAGCGAAGAATTAGGGGTTTAAATGATTGGGGGTTTTGATTAGGGTTTTTTGTGTGGCTGATTTGAGGTTCAGTGGTCGACGTTAGAGGACGCTTGATGTGTGTTCTTGAGGTTTGAATCGCTGTGCAGGATAATCAAGTCGTCTTATCCGCTTGTGAAGGTATGTTTGTTGTTAGTTTATGGTTGAATGATCGTAAGATGTTGAATTTGTTGGCTTTCATTTTAATCGAATCGACCCGTTCTGTGGGTTTAACTTTAGTGCTTCATAATTTTTTAATGGTTAAAAAGTTTTAGTGATACCTATATTTTTTACCAATTAACAAATGTTATAAACTATTAAGAAGTAACGTATTAATGATTATTAAAAAACTATCAAACAGTCTTTTAGTTTATGCAATTCAATCTTGGTATTTTTGATATGGTATTGGTACTAATACGAGTATCATCCCTACATATAGATGATCCATATACCAAACATAAGTTTAGCATTATTATTGGGTAACTCAAACATGAACTTTTATATAAAAAGTTATAATGAGTTAGCGAGTTGTGATTCAAATATAGCTCATTTAATCTATTTAACCGAACTTGTCAAATGGGTTGTAAACGGACTACGAGCTGTCATGATAACTATGATCAATTAAAAAACATGATAAATGAATAATAAACAAGTTGTCAGGTGGTAATAAATGAGTAATACATATAGTAAACATGTTGTTTTAAGTTTTTAACCTTATGAAATATATTTTTCTATCTTAATTTTAAACAAGTTAAACAAATCAATTTAAATACAAGCATACAACCCATCTAATAATCAAATACCAACTCTTTATCTTGGGTTTAAAAGCAATAATTTTTTTTTATTCACTCGCATGTCGACAATGTTACTTTTTCAATTTGTGTGTGTAAATAAGAGGGCTCTCGAGACGATGCAGAGCTCGTTATTCAATGGAAATAACAGAGTAATTTTAACGTAAAATCTGGGTCATAACGGTCCCACCTATATCTTTGCCTTTTGTTTTCTCGCCATTTTCGGTGGTATACATTTATATTGAATATAGCCTAATTTAAGTATCCAAACAAGTAGGGCCCAATTAAATTATTTACGCCTTTTCTTTCAATTAATTTGGATTTGGTAAATAATACAATGCATAATAAAGCTATCTAATCATTTGATATTTTGAATAATTGAAAAAAACAATAATATATATAATTTGAGGCCTTTAAAATATGAGAATATTTGACTAGAATTTTACTCTAAAATATTTTTTACTTTCCCATTCTATAAAATATCCCATAAACATAAGCGACCGACCTTAAAATAATGGTGTTAGCACTTGCACCCGGAAACACAGGCTTTCAACCCCAAAACACAGGCGTCCAAACTCACAATCACGGGCGTTCAACCTCACAAAAACAATCGGAAGCCGATGAAATACAAGTGGAAGCCCTTAAATTTCGACGGAACCCATTGGTGGAATGAAGTGGTCAAAAGGAGTCTGAGAGAGAAAATAATAGTCAAACGGAGATCTTGAGAATTTTCCCCTAAATGTTGAGTCTAAACCTCTAGTCTCAAATTTTAGATTGGTTTATTTCCAATCTTATAAGAAAAGTCGATAACCTTAATCTGACTATTATTAAGGTTTTTCTAGAAGTAGTTTGTTTGAGAAAAAAAAAAAGAGTGAGGCTTTCTTTAATTGATTGTGAGTTATGGGTTAGTCTCTATCTAAAATAAAGATTCTACTTGAAAATTTGCATTCTAGAAGAGTGACTAAAGGGTTGTTTGATTTGCAGGTCTCGGTCAGAAGGGGCTGACCGAGTAAGAGGGTGTTTCAAAACTGACTGGGTAAGGGGGAAAATATGCATGGGTTAGTGGTATAGGACTGAGTCAGACGCGAAATAGTGAGAATCAAACACGCTGACCGGCCAAAATGTCTAACCGGGTCAGTGGGTCAGACATTTTGACCGGATCAGAAGCAAATCAAACAGCCCCTAAATAGTTTTGTCTTTTAGCTGTTGAAGTCACTAGGTGAATAGCAACTTCAACAATAAAAAGACTAAGCCTGTCACTATACACAATACGTATTTGCATGAGCTTAAGTCACTATGTTAAATAGCGACTAACCAATTTTCCACCCCGCCAATAAAGACCATAGTTGTCATCATCCATTTTCAGAAGAACCTACATTTAAAACAACTTTAACTACTATTTTAAACAACTCTTTATGTAGTTGTTCGACTCTTAAATTAATAAAAAAATCTCTCTAGTGCGGTCATGGAGCTAAATAGATCAAATGAACCACTTTATATTCATGTCTTTATTATTCTTATTCAGATCAGACTTTCCAACAAGTGGATGTAGATATTAAACTTTGTATATTATATTCTTTACGATGTGGAACACATTACACATTATCAATTTCCCATCCCACTTCTTGAAAAGATAATATGATTCAATGAATCATATATATCAAGACTTTTCGTTTGACTTTTTACTTTTAAGATGATCATTGACCATATTTAGTTCCATAATCCCAATTTAGGTGAACTAAAACTTTAGTGATTATATGATTATGATGGTTCATCCATAAACCACAAAAGAATTAGGACGTGCTAAATATACCCTTTTATTTTTACTTTTTACATCTATTTCAACTTGTCAAATTAGTAATATTCTTGTCTTTTTACAGTAAAAGACAAAAAAGATACATTTGATTTGATATATTCAGTAGGCATATACTGTATGAGGGTACGTTTAGCTAACCTCAGTACCAATGGTGTTCTGTTATAACAACAAAGTTTCTTGAATTAAATCATACTCTATCTGTTAAATCTGATAGCAAATTATTTTCAGATAAGGTGAATGATGTGTGCTTAAAGCATACTGCTTTTTGTACAGCATATTGCTTTCATCTTTTGTTAAATCATGCTCATCACACCTTCTTTCTTTCAGATGGATTCAATCAACCAACCTGCTCTGACACCACGAAAGAGTAAATTGGCTCGCGCATTCGCCAAAGTTCTACACGCTCGAGCGGCAACCAACATAGGCAACATTCACAAGGTGAAATCACAATCACAAGATAAACCGAATCATGACAAACCAATTCTCACTGCAAATCAACATCTCCATGAAGAAAATGAGAAACTTGAAAAGAAAGAAGCCATGGATGCCTTCATAGCCAAAGTTTTCGCGAGTATATCGTCTGTAAAAGCCACTTATGCTGAGCTGCAGTATGCTCAATCTCCCTATGATCCTGAAGGAATTCAGTCAGCTGATCAGATCATTGTATCTGAACTTAAAGGGTTATCCGAGTTGAAACAATCTTTCTTGAAGAATCATATCAACAACGCGCCTTCTGAAGCCACCCGATTGTTAGCTGAGATTCAAGAACTAAAGAATCTTGTGAAAACATATGATATAACCCAAAAGAAGCTCGTTAGCCAGACCCAATTGAAAGATCAAGAGATCGTGTTGTTAAAACATAAACTAGAACAAATCGAGAGAGAAAACAAGCTGATAGAACGAAGATTGAACGCAAGTGGCCCTTTATCGCGCCACGAGAGCCTCCAGCTATCGAAACTGACCCCAAATGACTTCACAAAGTTCCTCAAACACGCGATGAAGTCAATCAGAACCTTTGTGAAGCTAATGATCGCTGAAATGGAATTCGCCAATTGGGATATTAATGCTGCAGCCAGATCAATACAACCTGATGCTGTTTATTGGGACGAATCGCATAGATGTTTCGCCTTCGAGTCATTCGTGTGCTTACAGATGTTTGATGTGTTTAACCACCCGAGCGTTTCAACCTCGAGCGAAACTGTTAAACATCAGCAGATGTTCTTTGATCAATTCATGGAGTTGAAGTACTTAAAAGCAAGAGAATACGTCCTATGGAAACCAACATCTGCATTTGCTAAATTCTGTTGGTTTAAGTATTTAGAAATTGTTCATCCCAAAATGGAAACATCTTTGTTTGGGAACTTAAACCAAAGGAACTTGGTGTCAGCTGGAAAGTTCCCGGAGACGGCGTTTTTCGAGTCGTTCGCAGAGGCTGCAAGGCGCGTGTGGCTCATGCATTGTCTGGCTATCGCGATTGATCCGACCGGGGTGTCGGTTTTTCGGGTGAGGAACGGGACTCGTTTCTCGGAGGTGTTTATGGAGAGTGTTAATGAAGAGGCTTTTCTGTCGCCGGAGAGCTCGCGGGCGGTGACGTTTACGGTGGTTCCGGGGTTCAGGTTGGGTGCTAGTGTGGTGCAGTGTCAAGTGTATGTGAGTTGATGGTGGTGGTGGTTGGTTTTGAATTTTGAATTGGTAGAAGGCTTGCCAATTTTGTTAAGGGGTCGGGTTTCATCCGTCACTTATTAGACGTTTTACATTACTGACACACTGTAAATGACTATTTACGTCGAGTAAACTACGGTTTACAGGTTTTTAAACTGTTTGTAAATTGTAGTTTACTTAATGTAGATGTTATAGTTACAGTGCAAGTTGTGTATGTAACTAGATTTATTTTGTTAATATAGGGTTGGTGGGGGCAAAGTCTATATGTTAATGAAGTAATGTTTATTTGGATTATCTATGTATTGCAATTTTAAGTGATAACAGTTGAGATATTAGTTGCAATTTACAAGTTAATTATGATGGTTGAGTGGTTTGTGTATAGTTTCAATTTAAAAATTATTTTTGAAAAAGAAAAACAATTGAGATATTATTATTGAAAGTTTAGTTGTATGATTTTTTGTTAAAGTTTATATAGTGTTTGATATTATTCATGCCTTTCAAAAAGAAAAAAGGAACGACAAGACGTTGGAATGATTTGCCATGTGCCTTTCGGTTATAGATTATCCCATGCTGCTGATTGATAAATTTCTAATAAAATAAAAGAGAAATAATTGATAGATATTTTATGTTTTTTTAGAAAATCATCAGAATGCACGTAATTTTATAAATTTGTAAAAATATACATCGACTTTTTGTGTCTTAAACTAAACATCTAAAGAGCTAATTATCTATTTTGTAATGAACACTCTTGAAGGCTAAGTCATGTAGCCTTCAAACCAATCATTGAAAAGTACAATAAGTCGTAAAAATACCAACTTATATCATGACACGTGATATTTTTAGCATCTTGTTTCCATTGTTAGCAGTGGCGGATCTAGAAAACAAGTTCAGGGGTAACGTAATTTTTTTTACCGTACATGCAGTGACGGAACCAGTAATTATTTCCTGCGGGGTCACTATTTTTTATAATTACCTTCTAACGAAACAACATAAAAAATTTTGGGTTGTTCAATTGACTCGAGTCTGATCGGTGGGACTATTTTTCACATAAAATTTTTTATGTGAAACTTTTATTTTTTAAAAAGATTCATTTTAAAATATTTCATAATTTAAAAAGGTTTTGCTGTTTTAGAAAAAAATCATAGTTTTAGACAATTTTGATTTTAAAAAAATATATTTTTAATCAAAATATTTAGTTTTCATTTAATAAAAAATATTTTTTAAGAAGTTAATGATTAAAAAAGGATATAGATTTATAATATAGAGATAAAAAAGAGAAAAAAATAATAATTAGTTATTTAACTTTTTAAAATAAAATAAATAGTTTGAGCGGGAAAACTAAGATGTAATGACTTGTGAGAATGCCATGTGGCACCACATGTAAAGGATTATTATGTTAGATTAGACTTTTATTTATAAAATTTAAAACTTTCTATGAAGTGTGGAGTTTAAAAGTTTTTTAGGGGTAACGCAATTTTTTTCAGGGGTAACGTAAAACCGTAACTTTCTTTTTACATAAAACCGTAAATTTTTTTTACACTACCCGTAACAAGTTGAGGGGTAGCCTCCGCTACCCCTCAATTATATATATGTCCGCCACTGATTGTTAGTATGGTGAGTAGGTTTCTGACTAGTCGAGGAAACTACATTAGGAATATATGAAATGGAACCTTTTGTACTTGAATGGTATATGGATATTGGCTTAAATTCTAGTGATGCTCACCATGAAGAAAGTAAGGTTCTGGTTAAATATTGTTAACTTTACAAAGGATCCTATTAAACTGGTTTTGCATTTAAAGTTCTTGGAAGCATTGTCAGCGGGAAAGCATCACTTCAGCATGTGGTTGTTGTATATAGCTTTGACTAAAGCAGTGAAAGAATTAAGCTTTGTGATTAAGCGCTTTGTTACTAAACATGTGATCAAGATCAGTGATGTATAAGTCTTGTGTAATAACTAGGGTGCAATAAACATACAAAGAATCACGTGTTATGTGATAACTAAAAATATCAATGTAAGGCTACATTTCATCAAGGATGTCATAAACTCAAAGAGATGAAGATTGAGTGATTAACAAGGCTGATACTAATAAGAATTTGTTGATATGTTGACGAAAGCATTACAAGGTCTAAAGTTTTAGAAGTGTTTGAATGTGCTACACTTTTACTAAAGTAATTGGGTTTAACTTTGCAATAAAATGGTGATTGTAGGCAGCGGCGGAGCTTGAAATCTTTTGTAGGGGGGGCGGGGGCGAATTTAATTTTTTTAGGGGGGGCGAACTCGATATTTATATAAAAATTTACACTACCTGGCCAAAAATTTACACTATCGGACTAAAATTTAACACTACTGGCGAAAAAAATAGGGGGGGCGGCGGCCCCCCCCGGCCCTACTTAAGCTTCGCCCATGATTGTAGGATTATATCGCTAAGGTCAAAATATAGTCAATGAGTTAAAGTTTAGAGTTATTACATGTTCATAGTGATAATGTTGACTTTTTTCGTAGGTTAGTAACAACCAAGTTTAATAGTGACTTTGGCATTGATAGTTAGTATTGATAAAAAAGTTACCACTAACAAATAAAAGACTTTAGTAGATAAGAGCTTCAGCTCTTAATGGTTTCTACTGAACTAGAATAAAGTTGTTTTTATTTAGTCGTAACCGCTTAGTTGGTTAGACAAAATGTAAATAAAGGATGAGGAGATATCTTTAGGTCATTGTATTTTTCGTTTTCATTTGTTAATTTCTCTACAGTAGTTGAGGTTAATTAATAGAGTGGTAATCTTCCGTGATAGATTTTTGTTTCAATTCTTTAATCCGTTGTTCTTTGGTGTTAGAAGTATTGACTCCCTTATGCTATTTCTAGAATTAATCAAGAAAATCTTTGATACTAATAAGGGAAAAATGAATGAAAAGAAATTCCTAAACACAAAGAGAATTTTCATAAGAAGATGGAATCTAAGTGAACCAATACAATAGAACAAAAAATGGGAAGTGGTACTAGCAGTGATGAGTCTTTTTAAACATTCCAACTTTGAAGCAAATAAAGATTGAATTGCAGCTAATATTAGTTTAAAGTTTGGAACAAAAAGATATTATCAGTGAGCTTTAACAGAAGGCAGAAGGTAACAGAGAAATTCTTTGAACATTATACTTTTTCTAAGCATACCACTGGGCATGCTTGATGAAGGGTCCTTGTTACACATTCAAATTATTTGGGTCCTTGTGCTTAATTCCTTTTAGTTAGGGAAAAAGTGACATTTCAAATATAATTTATACTTCAATTAATGATGGCATTTATATCTTATTTTTTTTTAAATATAAAATTTTTTGAACTTAAGAGTTGTTTGATAGTCTATTAATGGTTAATAGCTAACATTAATATTGCTGAGTGATTAAGAGTTACCATTAAGATTTAACATTTTAACCATTCAGTATTAAGGTTAACTATTAACTATCAAAAAGTTATAAACTATTAATAGGTAATCTATTAATGATAATTAAAAGGTTATCAAGCAATCCCTTATATATATTTAACAAGATATCTAGTGGGGGAAAAGTAAGTGTTTGATATATTAACCAATCCAAAATATAGAATTATTGGTATATTCCAAAAGATAGAGAATATAGAATTATTAATTATATAATTAATACAATTAATTGCTGAGATTATATGTTTATTAATCAAACTATAGCAATGATAAGAACTTAAGAAGAATCATCTTGAAATATATTTCCTTATAACTTTATCATACAAATGAAAAACAAATAGTTCCTTTTCTCTTCATTATTTCACTATAAGTCTATAAGTTAATTATATCTTTAACCTAATCTAGTTTACTTTTAAATGAAAACCACATCACTTTTTAATTTATCATATGTTATTATTTAAACTCTAATCTTCTTCAACGAGTCTTTAGTTTTTACCATGGGCTACCCATCCAAGTGACGCTAAGTTAATTATTCATCCCCAATATTCTTTAACAAAATTAAGACGAAGAGACTAAAAATTAACAAAGATATAATAAAAGAATTTGGATGATCAGAAGCTGATCCAGGACTAATTCGTTTAGTATGATTTCTTTATGACTTTTTCCTAAATAATAACTTCTAGACTTGTTTAAATTTTATTAGTTTCTTTGAAAACTCAACATTTCTCGATTTAATGTAACTATTTACCCTACCCGTCATTTTTTAATATAACCTGTTTTCAGCCCCTAGCGACGAATCAAAATTCTTGAATACATCATTGTTAAGTTGTTTTTCCATTTTGTTTATTGGTGCGTTTAAGTTAAAAACACTAATTAAAGTTTAATGACTTGGAGTTTCTTTTGAAAGTCCTTAAGTTGGCAAAAGAAACTTTATATATCTTTCTTTTAAATCATATAATAGATACAACTGGAAGTGATATATATCTTATTGATTTTACATGGTGAATTTACTATTCTTTAGGTAGCTATAACATGAGTTGTGTTAAGTTGTAGATGGTGGATTCACAAAACCTCATTATTATTGCGCATCTTTGTTGAACCATCTTTCTTATTTATAAACGAGAGCTATCATGAAGATGAAATTGGTCAGATAAATCCTTTATCCACAAGTTCTTTTAACTGTCTCATGTGATAAAAAGATAATTGCCATAATATAACCGGGTAAGATTACGGGTCAAACAGATCTTATGAAAATTTGCCATATACACAAACACTATTTATTCATCATCTTTGTGTTGTGCAGTAAATTTAAGAACGAGCTTAATAAATTTATTATGTTTGTTGTAAAAAAAGACTTAGTTTAAAATACTTTTAACTAGTCCTCCTTTCTTAATAAAAAACAATTTTTGTCCTTCAAAAACATTGTACAATGGTATCTCATGCAAACTTCTACACCAGATATCAAGTATCAACTACTACATACTAATACAATAAATTAATTAATACAGTCGTTTATCAATATTACTATTACTACTACTATTAGTCTATTAATTACTAGATACACTAACGTCACTTAGTGACGATTCCAAAAAATTAAAATGATCAAGAAGTTGAAAGATGAAACCGAATCATACATCAAAACAACATCTGATGAGCCTCTTTAACCTGGACATTCTGGTCTCACGAATACTATGCAACTTCTTGAGCATCTCATCGACCGAGCAGATGAATCCCGCGGGCGAGTTTATAAAGAATTTAGGAGGCGCGATCGGAGGAGACCACAATCCACTTCGGTCATACTCGAAATTGAATTCTGAAGTATCCACGAACTTATTTAGCAGTCGATCGGACAACGGTTTGGATACAATCTGAACAACAACAAATGAAGAACCGCGGTTGCTGAATCGGTAAGACGATGAGATATATGCAAGTGTTGATGAAGGAGATGAGCATTCAGACATGCTGTTCAATGCTCATGAATATAGGTGCTGAGAGGGGTTATTAGTCATGTAAAGACCTTTTTGTGTTTGGGGCTTTTATGAAACTGTTGTATCAAGGTATATAAAGGCTAAAGAATTTAGTTTTTGGGTGAAAATTTAAAAGAAAATTAGATTTTAATAATTAAAACTATTGACTATTGATTAGTATTAATCCCAACTAACTATTTGACTAGTGTTAATCCTAACTTTCGATTTTGTTACAAATAACGGTCCCATACTAACTGTTCGTTAACTCCGTTAGTTTTTTATGACGTATCACGTGACATGGCTCGTGACATGACGTATAAAATAGTTATAACTAAAAATATAAATATATTACTTAATTATTTTTTTATAAAATATCAATTTTTGAAGTTATTCAACGTAACGCTTTTCACACTGCTTGAGTAGCTTGGAAACAAAGAGACGTAAAAATTAAGTGATATACGTATATTTTTTATTTTATTTATGTAATACGTTATGTCACTTGCCACGTCATGAGCAAAATCACGTGTCACGTCATAAAAAACTAACAAAGTTAACGAAAAGTTACCTGAGACTATTATTGGTAATAAAATCGAATGTTGGAATTAATGCTTTCAAATTGTTAATTGGGATTAATATTCACTAATAATTAATAGTTTGGATTATTAAAATTTAATTTTTTAAATTTAAATAGTTTGGAATTTAGTGTTTGGTGGGAAGTAGTTCTGGTTTAAATTTACAATTTATTTGATATTGAAATAATAATGTTTTGAAAAGTAGTATAAAAAGTAGTTGTATGAAAACCGTTTCGTTTACATCCTCTTAAATCTGTGTCTTTATATACATCAGCTAACGTTCAGGATAACTTATTATCCCTTCGTATAGCTACTATAGCTGCATTTAATTTTTTTTTTCTTTTTTTTTTCAGCAATTTTTCAGAAAGTAAACTTTATTACAAGTTACAAGGTGTTGAGTACATATACAATATTTTTTTCAGGTTTTTTTAACGATAAATATACGACCCTACTTCAGATGATAGGTGTTATCTTAATCGGTCTTATCTATCAGTTTCCCAACGGGATCGCACTCTCAATCTCTTCAGGAGGAAACCCACATCTAGGAAAACTCACCAGCTCAACCTTGATATTTTTGCTTATAGTGATACTAGAACTCAAGTCCTCCCCATATTTTCATGTATTGGGGTACCTCACCTTAACCAATTTTAACACGTTCGAATACCCCTTGGTGGGGTTCAAGGCAGAGTTTGTGCTAGGAGTCGTGTTGCCCGTCGACGTGGAAAAGTTTTTATTTTGCCTTGTGAAAAGCGTTAAAAGCTGCTTTCGGATTTGTATGGGTGAAATTAATATTAGCTTGGTCCACTAGTGGCAAGTGAAATCAACATCAAGTTGAATTAGCAACAACTTCAATCAATGGTATCTTATTATCAGCCTCAACATTAATGGTAACTAAGTAACTTACAATCATCAGCAACAAGTTACTACTTAAAAGGTTCCTGATGGTTTTTGTGTTAATATAGTTACTGTTAATATAACTGAATGGTTATAATCAGTAAGTAAGTTACTCTATTATAAAGAGCTATGACATTTCAAATTAAAACGTTTTGATGGTTTCCTAACTCTAAAACAGTAGGCTTTGATTCTTTTATAATGGTTTTTTTCTGATATAAATTACTAGTCGTTCTTGTTTTTTTTAATTATCTTGAATATTCGATTGTACGACGAAGATATATCAATCTATGAGGGATTCATGCACGTTCAAGATGCCAAAACATGTCTAGATTGTAAAAACTACACACAAAAGAGACGACCTGGGAAGACTCATGTAAATTTTCCAGTTAATGGGAAACATTATAGTGATGTCGTTGCAGTGGAAGAGAAGCATAGACAAATATACTTTTTTTTTCGAAGTTGGTGATGTTAGCATGCATGCATGGTTTCTAAGGAAAATTGTAACTTGTTTTCAAAGTACTAGCGGATGTCACACGCGTGGCACAACAAAACATAACTCTTGGTTGACATGACAAAAGTGCAATGGTCTCGTTAGCTGAGCAAGAGGATGTCGACATCTGTTAGTACAATGAGCGGATGTCGACATTTGTTAGTACAGTGAGCGCATGTGAATAGTTACACTCTAGGCTCGTCAACTTTCACATGAGGTGGTAGGCTCAATAAGACATCTGCTACTTCAAGTAACGAATGCAAACAACTATTAATTTAATGAGTTTTTAGTAGGTATTGTTTTAGGAGAGATTGTGATCCCCTTATTGAATAAGTGGATGTAAATAAGCTACAATGTACACGAGAACTACAAGAGCTTACCTATGGCATTCCAATTTTACCACTTTTTAAGCTTACCTATGGCATTCCAATTTTACCACTTTTTAATATTAAAGCCACCATTGTTGTAATCATACATTGACTATGATGAAACTTGTAGTCATGTAGTCAAACTTCTATTGTTCATATTATATAAAACTAGAGAGGGACCGTGCGCCGCGGGGGGGGGGGGGGGGGTGACTTCTTATGTGGTGTATGTTTATTCTCAATTAACAATAGTAATATCGCAATACGTAATTTTCAAGACGTTATAAAACAATAAATCTTAATCAATGATAAAACCATTGTTTACCCAAACCATAGTTACAAAAAGTTTTAACAATTTTGGTATCTTGGTTCGTCAGTTTGATGTTCATAATGTTGTTTTACATTATGAGTTGTCTCGGATAGTTTATAAATGTAGTATAAAGTTGCCAACAAATCACATGCATATAAGCCATTCCTTACTCTTGATGGTCTCAGTCAAACCCCTTGTGCCTGGTTTCATGGCATGTCACATAACCTAGCTTTCTTAATTTTGACGACTCCAATACCGACACCTCTCTATCCGTATATGTACACCCATGTTATGTGTGGTGGCTCATGTTAATGATTTAATCATCACTCAGAACAAACCCATTAGAGTTGCATACTCATCCTTGACTTCTCGTCAAGCCTTGAATTAGTCATGTCCCTTGCATTTTCTCCTAGGTGTACTGCTAATATTTCCTTCAAGTGCACATATTTTACGCTAGTACGTCTATGGTAAGCCTATGTCAACTTTGTTAACTTTATATCCACCCATCTTGAAATCTCATAAACACAGTCATACCTAAAACCATTTAGACTATAATAGTACATTAGCAATAACTATTTAACATCTACTCGACCATACCTTCCTTTCAAATCAAACAAGTTTCCACATATCATGAATCAAGTAACAAAGTTCATTGATCAAAAAAATGATCTGATATCCTCAACCCACCACCTCCATATATTTTATTTTCCTGTTGCAAGCTACCATTCACTCCGGAGGTTGTTTACAAACTCAACCTCCTCTCCCATGTTGACATCGACAAACTTAAAGGCCTTTATAAATGCATACGGTGCATGTTGCGTAGATTATAGGCGTCAACGACCTTGTCATCTTTATTCATGCCAACTTGATTTTACGGTATCCTCTTAAGCATAAAATTGCATCACGCTTGTCTATGAGACCTTAGCATAAAGCACTTGCTAATATTGCTACTGGGATAACATGTTTACTGTTTTTCTCTTACTGATTGCATTTTCTCACTATGCATCTAACTTGTGAAAATCTTGATGATTCGTGCCATCGATCTACATCCAAACCTTGTTTTTTTTTTATATAACAAGCTTTAAAATTTACCCTTCTAATATTTCAAACTTTTAACACCTGCATAATAACCTAACAACAATTTTTTCTTTTTACTTTTTTTTTACAATAACTAACAACACTAAAACTAAAACAATCCACAAAGAAATTTTTTTCTTTCAATTTACTCAATAATATGGTTGAGGTATAAGATACCAATATACACCTTCACAAATTTGATTTTTTGAAGACGAATTAACGCGGGAAATTGAAGTATTAAATTTATATTATTATATACTTTCACAAATTTGATTTCCTTTAGGGGTTGTTTTTGTAAAATTCATAAAGTGCTAAATTGATTTTAGGGCTTATTTTCAACACAAACGCGGGAAATTATATTACTTTAACATTTATTATTATATACTTTCACAAATAGGGGATTTCCTGTTTTTGGTTGTTTTTGTAAAATTCATAAAGTGCTAAATTGATTTTAGGGCTTATTTTCAACACTCTGTGATCTTTTGTGAAGAATTACCCGCGAACAAAAACTCAAAAGGCGGGAATCTAGCCCTAATCAGACGTTCTTTTGCAATCTTCCTTCCAATTTCATCGATTATTCGTTATTGACATCATTATTCTCTCAATCTAAACCCTAAAATCAAACAATTGGAGGAAAATCCCCAATTTCTAAAACCCTAATTTGAGCTGATCGGATGGAGATCTCACCCAATTCGGAGACTAAACCCCGTGTTTTCCGGCGATTGATTCAGTCGACGCTGTTTCCACACAAGTCTCAAGATAATGTGGAATGTGTGGATGAAGACCTCGAACCTGATGTAGAACAGGAAGATGATGTAGAGGATAATTGTGGGAGTCAGAACCAAGTGAAGAAGAGTAAAAAACGAAAGCCGAAAGCAGCGGCTCAATCGCGAGCTTCGAGAAAGGTATGTGTTTATTTGTTAAATTTAAAAGTTGACTTGTGATTTCGATTTTTGTTTGAATGATATGCATGATCGATGTGATGAACTTGACTCGTAAATTGAGTACTCATTGTTAGTCGATTGATTTACATAAGTGTGTCATCCATGGAGTGTATTAGGGCTGATTCTAGAAGATTTGAGACTTTGGAGTGTGGATTAGTAGTTTTGTTTACATATTTAGCTGAAGTGGTTTGAGTACTGTTATAGGAGTGAAAACAAAGATTAAAATAATATTAAATTCCGGTGAACAAACTAGCTTAAAACAGGGCCTGTTAGACAAACCTGTTGGTTGCACTTGTTTTGCATTCTTTGTTATTTTACTTCAAACAGAGAGACTGCATTCTTGTATTTTGAGTCTTGTTGTATATCAGCATGTTACACAAGAAATAAGCAAGAAGAAACATCACATTTACCATGTCAATCAACGAGAACATAGTTTTTCTATAAACGGACTTAACGTGACAAATTTGATTAGTAAGGATAAAGTAAAGAATAAAATACAAGACAGTCAAGAGAACAACCCCACCCCCCTCTCTCACACACACATGCCCGGGGTAAAAGAAAGGATGATCAAATAAAAGGAAAAACACGATATTCACGTAGGGATCATTATATGACAAAGCGCCCGCCTAAATAAATAAAACATACTTATAATCGTATATGTCGGACTCAATGAATGAGAACATAGTTGTACTCTATGAAAAGGACAGTGAAAGAAAAGTGACATGGATTTTACAACATTAATATGCTAATGTTAGATGGTGACTATAAACTATTTCATTCAGTGTGCTTTTATGTTTTCTTTGTTTTAGACTTGAATGATAACTGTTCTTTTAATACTAGCTTGCTGTAAATGGGAATGAGATTGGGGGAAAGAATACTGACGAAGAAGATTCTCCTGCTACTGTTAGTAAGTAATTGGTGAACCAAACACATGTTACACGGTCTCTATGTTCTGTTAGTTGGCAATTTGGTATATCATGTAAAAATCAACAATGAATTGAGGACGTCAACTTGCTTTGTGCAGAAGTTGATTTCTTTGTTAAAGTTTCTGACAGACGAAAGAAACAGCAAAAGGAGCAGCTACCAATCCTTTCACCCGAGAAAATTGAACAAAGTTGTTCACCTCCAGATGTCATTATGAGTATGTTGATTTTCACTAACATAGTCGCTTTTAATTTCTTCTAAAACCATTATGACTTGAATTTAAATGATACAACTATTCTGTTGGGCTGTCGGATTTTAGTAAATCATGTGTTACTGTTAGGAAAGATAGTATAGTCATTTCCCTAAGAGATTTCCAACTCTCAATGAACAACATATGGCTTTTACATTAAGTAGTTTTATAACATTAATAAATTTCAATATCTTACACCTCTTATCATGATTTTAAATTATGTTCACCATCCTAGTAAACCCAACTTTCACTTTCTTTTATATATGCCTGTGTGTATGGAATGATTCTATTTAGTATTTATGATTTTAATTTCATATGGCTTTGAAGATTCAAAGAGCCCTAGAAAGCCTAGAAAACGAGCAAGTTCTACACCAAAGAAGCAACAGGCTAGTGTTACACCGCAGAAGCGACAGATGAATTCAGCATCTAAAAATGCCATTAATGGTGCCTTAAATGAAGATTATTCAGATAAAATGCTGGCTAGTCCCCCTAAGCAAATTCCAGATCTACGGTTAGAGGCAAAAATGACTGCAGAGGTTGGTCAAAATTCCTTGCTCTAGCTGAAGTGGATTACCTTTGCTTTTGTGCTTTCTGATAAATTAAACTTTAGGGATGTTTTGCTGATATTTGGAACTGTGAATCTGATTATTGCTACTTGAGGTGGCATTAATCATTTTTTTTTTAGTTTTTTGATAACTGCTTCTGATATCTGATTAATCAAGGGTCAAATATTCAGTTCTGCATAATCAGCTATTACAAAACTGACTATTAATAGCACAATATGCCACTAAATTAGCCCTTAACTTTAGCATAATTTTAGAGATTTCTATTTTTGTTTTAAATAGCTAATGTACTTTTTCCTTAAAAACGGCTCTTAGTCAATTTGATTTAGGAGTTTCTTACATATTCTGAATATGCCAAATGTTAAACATCTGATTAATTACAACTTCAAACAGGAGAAGCACATTTAAATATATTTTCTACAGTCTGTTTACTACAGTTAGATTGTTTGATTGTGATTTTTATAATCACATAATCACTAACACCCCCTAAACATAGCTTCATATGTGGATCTGCAAAATAACAATTTCGTTTAAAATGCTGGCAGCATTCTTTTTTCTGTATGCAACTTAGGTAAATCATTTGTCATGTGTCCAGATTCTATCAATATCTTTTTGTTTAAAAATCTAAATTTTTATCGTTCTCTATCAGGAAAATTCACGTATATTTGCAGGAAAGCAAATACATCCTTTCTTTTCATTTCGGAAAACTGGCAAGAAAAACACTGATAGTACTGACACAGAGAATAAATGGTGCCGTGCTGAGAGAAAAGAAAGTAATAATGATTTTAGTCCTGTTCACATATTTGAGAAATCACAGGTAACTTATTTCTTTTTTAAATTTCTAACAAATTTTTTTAAATATTTTACCTTAGATCTTGAAAATCACCTCTGCAGGTTGAATATTTATTTGTTGACTGGAGAAACTGGTCATTTTCTGAAAGCTTTCCCACAAGAACCAGTCAAGATCCTGGAGATTCTTGCTCGCAGCTGATTAACGAAGGATTAGTCAATTGCTTACAGTTTGATAATTTTCTTGATATTTCTCCACCTGGAATATCATTGTGTGAAAATATCAAGGTGATAAGCATGTATCATTTAAGATAAAGATCTCAAATTTTAATTGTGTTGTTCAATGCATATAAAATGGTTTCATGTCTGTATATCACTTTGATATTAGTATAACTTAATTTGCAGGTCCATGAAGATGGAAAAACTGGTGACTTCTCAGAAAACTCTGAATCTGTGGTGAATTTGGAATCAGAAAGGTGAACATTCTCTTCTATCTTTAAGAATTAAATCATGACAATCTTTGGATCTTTTAAAACAGATTAACTCCGAATTTGTGGTGAATTTGGATTCCGAAAGGTGAACATGTTCTCATCAATCCTTTAAGAATCATGACAGATCCTTGGACTTTTTGATTTAAAATGCCTGCTATTTTCTTATTGTTGTTGCTTGATTAATCAACAATTCTGTTTACTTTTTTCTAAAGCACATATTCATGTAACTATAATCGAATCTAGGTGGTGCGACAGCTGTAGCTGATTAATTTATTTTTCGCATTATCAGGATGACATCAAATCATCATGACTGTAGTTTTCAGTCCGAGAATAGCTTATGGACAGCCAAGTACCAGCCTGAAAAGGCCATTGAGGTCTGACATCCTAAATCAGATTTTCCCTGTACAAATGCAACATAATATTTCTAGCTTATATTTTGTCATCAAAAGTTCCACTTCACGGTCTACACTTTTCTCTAGTTAGTGCAATAATCAATTTTCCATGTCATGTGCAGATATGTGGAAACTCTGAATCTGTGAAGTTTCTTAGTGAATGGTTACAACAATGGCATGAAAAAGGTTCAAGAACCAATAAGTGTTCCACTGATAATAATTTGATCATGCAAGATGTTGACCTTAATTACTGTCCCAGTGACACTGATTCTGAGTATAGCAATGAAGAAATTAGTTTAAAGAATGTTCTTTTAGTTACAGGCCCGGTTGGGGTATGCGTCTTTTTTTTCTCGCTCTAAAATACTTTTTCATTTTGTACCCAGAGGTTTATAGAGCTTTTCTAATGTTTGGGCAGAGTGGGAAATCTGCAGCCATTTATGCGTGTGCCAAAGAGCAAGGGTTTCAAGTAATTGAAGTAAGTTAATATTTGATTAGCTCTTGAATGCTTGGTTTTTGATGTGAGTTGATGAAAATATTCATAGGTAATAGCAATTATTGTTTGATGATAAAAGTATCTTAATAAGTTGGTTGACATTTTAGGTGAATACATCAGATTGGAGAAATGGTGCACTTATTAAGCAAAAATTTGGTGAAGCTGTAGAATCACACTGGCTTCAATGGTTAGTCAAAATCATTCTTTGCAAGTTAACATACTTCTGTCATTGGTTAGTCACATTTTGTTTGATAAATGCTATGTTATTTCAGCGTTATGCCCAATTCTGAAAATCCAGATATCAAAAGTCAAGTGAAGTCAACCCCAACCAAATCTGCCAATGATGTTATAGAATTGATACCCTTATCAGATGATGAGGATTCAAGAGATGTTGGTGGGCCTGCTGTGAAGCCAGTTAATTCACAAAATGGAACTAAAACCCTAATTCTTTTTGAGGATGTGGATGTAACTACATATGAAGATCGTGGTTTTATTGCTACCATACAACAGCTTGCAGAGACAGCAAAGCGTCCAATGATATTAACTAGCAACAGTAAGAGTTCTATTGAATATAATGCTTCCTAAATAAATTAATTACTATATCTATTTACCTAATCAGTTTTTATCATGTTTTTATATTTTCTAGGTGATGATCCTGATTTACCAAGTAACTTAGATAGGATAGAGGTTAACTTTAAAATACCATCATCAGACGAGCTCCGTAGGCTTGCATATATGGTACATGATTGTGATGAGCATTCATTTTTCTCATATTCTAACTTGTTTCTATCTTGACTTCTTTAATGTATAATTTTTTCTAGGTTTGTGCTGCAGAGAAAGCTGAAATTGATCCTTGCGTCACTGAAAGGGTTATTGATCATTGCCATGGTGATATCCGTAAAATCATAATGCTTCTCCAGTTTTGGTGCCAAGGTCAAAATCAGAGAAAAGGTTGGTCTGCAATTAGTTGTCATAGGTGGCAATTTTGACCCATTTACCTATGACTGTCAATTTGGGTTTTGTCTAACTTTTTGACATATCCAACGGGTAAAATAAGGAAAAAAAAAAAAGCTTAAAAGGGAACATGTCAACCGGGTTGAGAGTCAGAAAGTGTTTATTTTTAATGCATAAAAGTGATAAAATTTTCTTCAATATTGATTAAAAAAATTGTAGTGTTAAAGTTATTTTATTCATAATCATATTTGCACACTAAATATTCAATAAGCATTAGTAAATTTGGACAAAAAGTGTTTGGACCCATACCTGAAATATACCCACCTGACCCTTCCATTTTTCCAACTCTAGTTTTGTTTTCAAGTAACATATAGTGATACGTGGATCTTATGTTGGGAATATGGCTGAACATATATTCACTGAAATCATGTTCTTCTGACTGGCCAGATAGTGGAGTGAGGAATAAATATGCCCCCCTGCTGTTTGATACTAATGCTGGGCATCATATATTACCACAAATGATCCCATTTGGTTACACTTCCAAACTATCTGAAATGATTGATAACGAGATTACAAAGTCAACTCTATTGGCACAAAAAGACGCTATCTTCATAGAGACAATTGAGGAAGAAGAGGAAAACAACATTACACACGATATCAATACCAAAAAGGATGAAATGCTACGCATCCACTGCTTTGAGCAAGAAGAAAATGGTCTTGCATCCACAAGAAGAACTCTTCAGAAAAAATACAATCCAGAAATTTCTTATGATTCAGAACCATGCTGGAATGATGTACCCAATATAGTCGATGATTTAAATGAAGAAACGCCTATTGAAACAAGAAATTCTAGGAGAAAATATAATGCAGTACTGTCATCTGATTCAGAAGATGAGTGCTATAATGAGGACACTTGTCCACCATCTGAAGTACCATGTAATTCCAAGATTACAGTAGATGTATCTTGTGTTCCGGAATCTTCTTACGTTCCTGAGACAGAAATTGAGGATGGAACAATGACATACTCTACTATGTGTTCTAGTGGGTGTGTTGATGGTGGAATAGAAAAGGGTCCCACTAACCCTGATTGTGAAACCCGCAACCATGATTATGGTTGTGAAGAAGATAAGGTGGTGAGAGATTTGGCTTTAGATAATGAGCAGGTTCATGGGGAAGAAATTGGAGATTCTCACATTGAACCAACAGAAGCTATTTTAAGAGATTATGAAATGATGGATGAATGTAGCCGAATAGATTTTATTAAAAAATCAGAATCTAATCATGGGCGTATATCTGTGGGATCAACAGATACTGTACAAGAAACATGGAGAAAACTTAGAAACTGCAGTAAAGAATTAAGTCAATATGTCTCAGTTGAGGAAAACGACACTTTGGAAGCATTAGGGATTTCTTATGGGATGACAAATTTAATATCAGAAACTGATTTATTACTTGCTGATTGCCAATCATTAACATGTGTAAGTATATATATTATTTGATAAATTGCTGTCTTTAGCTCTGTGATATCTTTAATGGTTTGAGTTTTATTTATAGGATAACTTGAAACCATCAATGATTTCAAATGAGAAATCACATTCATACAGCTGGCATGATGACCAACTGCAAATGGCCTCGACATTTGCTCAGCATGGCTTCTGTGTATTTGCAAGAAGAAGTTTTGCTTCAGGATCAAATGACAAAATGGATTTGGCTTGGGAAATGCTGGCAGCATCAACTAATGCTATTTCTTTGGGAAAATTAATCAACGAAAACAGTAAAATGATAAAAAGTTTAGGAAATCAGAAGCCGCAAAGTGGAGTCTACTCGAAAAGGTACTGTTAGTTTGAGCCTCGTTTATGCATCTATTTGTTTCATTTTACATTGGATTGTCATTATATAACCTCAAAGCTTCAGGATTAACATGTGGTGTGTTTAGAGAGAGGTCCGTTAAATGCACTACTAGCTTTAAGTAGAGAACTACGAGAACCACTTAGGCACTTGTATCTATTGCTTTGATTGCAATACATAAGGTAGTTTTGTAACCGTATAATCGTCTCTGTTTCTTTATTCAACTAAATTTGGTAAGCACACATGCTTATGCGGTTCTCTACTTTAAATTGGTTTTGTATTTGACGCATCCCTATTTATGTGCGTGTAGTGCTAGATTCAAATGAGAGCCATTAAACATTTGAGAACAACCATTTTATTCACTGATGAATACAATGCATAATATTTTTTACACTATAAGTATTAATGATTTAACAAAGTGTTGAACCAGTGAATAAGATGGTTCCTAAGTATTTAATGGTTCTCGTTTGAACTCAACCCTATATTTATATATCCATTGTGCAACCTGTTTTATTGCTTGTAACCAAGTGTTTTCATATGTATTTGCAGCATCTTAGAGTCACCAATATGCAATACAATTCAGTCCATAGTTCCTTCACGGTCACAATTATCTTTAAAAGGCTATGTATTCCATGAATACCTTTCGACACTGGCCCACATTTCAAGATCCGAATCTTCTCGTTTATCAGAAGCCATTAACAATTCAAACCAAAGACGGTAAATAAACAGGCTTACACCAACAAAACTGTTTTACTTCTTTAACATTAATCATTATTTTGATTTAATAATATGTCTATTCTTTACAGAAAGAGAGTCGCTCGAAATTACTTGAGTAATGGTGCATTATCATTATCAAGTGAAGATATCTCATTACTGGATCAATATAAATGTTACCAGAAACATTCATCAGAAACAAAAACCAACAGTTGAGGCTTACAGAGGGTAGAAGAGTAAATTAATAACAGATGGCTGCTATGTGATTAAACTGTAGAAAATAGCTGGTGGATTGATCATTCGGGACACTAGAAGGTAAAGTTATTATCACATTTACAGTTGTAATTCTCGATTTAGTTGTCTACATTTCTAATTAATCAAAATCCCCATGTTTTTATCAACTGTCATACTGTAATAATCTCCCTCTTCTTCCAGAATAGCTCATACTTCTAACTGGTTTATTTATGGACAATTTGTAGAACTATAATACATGGTTTAACACATTTAATAATCAAAGTTATTTTACATTATAGTTTTACACTCTTAAATGTTGACTTTTACAATTTTTATACATCTAAATTATAAACTATGATAACTTTGATTTTATAAAAATCAAAAGACAAACTTAAAATCAAGTTTTGATATACAGGTAGGTAGTGGATAATGGTTGGCTGGTCTTACACTTTGCTTCTTGTTTGTATTAATTGTTCTAGTGTCTTACTCATAGAGAAACTGGGTGTTCAAGTAAACTTCTAATTTTGACATTTTGCTTTCTTTTGGATCTCACATTTGACTTATGTGTACAAACATAAAGTCATGGCAACTCTCAACCAATACTTCTTATCTTTAATACAATTGGTGATATATCTTTTATTTTAAATATAATGTTTGATAATATGATTTTGTTGTAAATTATATTTCTTTAATTCATCGGATGCATAGATTCATGTAACATAAGTGTTAAAGTTATAACTAGCATTGTTTCGAGAAACAGGTCAACCAGTTAACCTACCTAGTTAATTTTATCGTACGTTATCAAACATGAGTCACATGATAGCTCTAGTTAGAACTTAGTTAAACCAGAAACCAGTTCTCATTTGAACCATAATGGTTGGAGACTGGGGTTTCCATTTTTATAGAAATCAATAAAATTATGTTGATATCGAGTATAATGTGAGTTATTATGAGTTTTTTTAACGTGTGTTTTATTTGTATATATAAATGTATAATAACCCTTGCATGCAACATGTAAATTTATAAAGTAGACGGATTGGTTGAACCGGTAAATTGATAGATTGGTCAACTTGATATCCATCGGGTTTTCAAAACATTTAAGAAATAATAACCATTTCTATCAAACCGTATGTTTTGAATTGCTTAAATAAAAGTAAATTTGTATATTTTATTCAATCAAATTTTTATTATAAATAATTTAAACTCATTTAGCTTATTCCTTTCTTTTTCGTTTTTACTTTAATGCATTTTGTGCTAGTATTTTGCTATCTCATCATGTTTGTTTTTTTGTATTCTGGGATGGTGCATTTTGTTTTGGTGCATATGGAGTACTATTCAATAGCACTAAATGATGATTTGGTCAAAGTCAGAAAGAAAGCCAAATGCTTAACGTTTGTAGAAAGTCGCATGTCTTAAAAATTTATTTTTTCTATTTTCATGTTAAAGAATTTAATTGTTCTTTCTTTAATTCAATAAGTCACATGTATAATGTATACGGTGCTTGTATCATGTATGATTCTCTTAGTTAATAATGTATTAGTGAGATTTCATTAGTTTTTTAATAACAAGTTGTTACTGTTATAAAAAAAATTGATATAGCATGTCACGAACAATATTATATTTGTATGTCCAAATAACAAATTGAACCACACAAACTCACGTGAACCTACAGTGATATATAATATACCTTTGATCATTTGCATCTTCGTTGACTTTGTCAAAATAGTGATGATTTGACTAAATACAGAGTGAGAGTACGTATATTGAAAGATTGCAATTTTTTTTACAATATCAAAATGAGAAGTTATTATAGTAGCGCCTTTTAAATTCTTTGGGAACATGTTGAAGCTTAAATGGCATCTATATTAAACCCCCAACAAAATTAATTAATCATGTAACAAGTAACTTTATAACACAAACCACATTGTTTCGTTGGGTTGATTTCAACCTTTTTCTCTACTAATTAACTAACTGAATACGATTATAAAGATTATGATTTTAAAATAATAAAACCAAGGTACTGTAAATTTGGAAGGCTCTTTAACGTTGCTTTCTTCACTTAGCAACGTGTGATGGGGGCACGTTTTATAATCATTTTTAGCATTCTTCTCTCTATATATGGATGAATTTTTATATTACATGATGACAACTTATAAATTTTTTGTAGAAAACTGATTAAGAAAACATTATTATACAATTTCTATCACGTAAAGTCATGACAACAAATTTCATCTAAAAAACATATTAACATATAAATGAATATATATGGTTATCAGTCTACTGGTCTAAGGGGGAGGTGTGAAACTTGGCTTCTCTTGAAGGTCAAGGGTTGTGAAATACTTCGAGCAATCGAGACTTCAATAAATACCTTTGACATTTTAAAGATGACAAAACATGTCTAATCATGTTAAACAGATCAGACATGACATGACACAATTACACGAACACGGCCCATTCAACACAATTAAAATATTAAATATCACATGTTAAGTAACACGAAGGACACGGTACGATATAACTTGTTTAATATAGTTAACAAAAAACAAAAAGAAAAAAAACATAGAATTCTTATACCCAATACATTTCATTTGTAATAATCTTAAACTCAAAACGTACAATGCATGATATCATTAATGCAATTAGAACTTTATTCATTCAATGGTAGGAAAGTACAAATTATAACCATTAGGTTATTCGTATATAAACTTGCAAAGGCAATTAAAAAATCTTTGAATCGAAATGGAAGTAACAAAAAGGAGAATACTTGATTAATCGTTGATCATTTTAAATAGGTTTAATTGTGTCATAAACGGGTTTGGAGGGTTGAACCCACTTAGACTGGTTTTGGTCATGTCATGATCTTTTCGACCTGTTTATGACCCATATTCGTTTACCTCAAACCCAAATCCGCTTAACTTCGTGTCATGTCATGTGACACCCCACCCGAAACCGGGGAGGGCGTTCACAATTGATACAACTTACAGCGAAAGCAGACAAATGTTTTACTATAGAATACAATATATTTGGCTTGTTACACTACTATTTTACAATAATATATAAAATCAAACTAAAGTGAAACTTTTTGGTCTTTTAGATCCACTATCTTGAAGCAGCTTTTAAACATTTCCTTAGGGGTTACATGTGATACATATACTCAAAAAGACGTCGTCGGTGAGCTCATGCTATACAACTTATAAAATTAACTTTGACATGCATACAATATAGGTTATGATATTTAGATCCATAGGCACAATGTCTTCTCTGTATTTACCACAACCATCGGTAGTAGGCTTGTTAGGCCCTCTCGACTTTCAAATAGTATGAGCATGTGCCTAATGCATACGAGAAACCATATTATCTTTTCAGCCAGTTCGACACATCCCATTAAATATATCAGGATCCCGTATGCCCCTATCGACCCATGCATATTTGTAAGAATTATAATTATTAGCAGTACAAACACAATGGGTATATTAACATAAATTTGAAAACAGTTATGATAACTCACATGTAAACAGTGGCTTAACAGTTGATACACAATTGCTAGTACGATTTAGTAATATCCCAAACTCGTAATACAGTTTAAGTAATACTAGGATAAGTAATGATACAATTAACTAGTTATTGTCATATTTGGATATTAACTAATGTTATCTTGTTTAGGTATAAGTGATCAGTTCATGTTTAACTAATACTAGGTTACCTGAAATCCAAACCTAACAATAAAAAATAATAATGCTACTAATACTAATGCTACTCTTAATAATAATTATAATAATACTAAAAAAAATAATAATTAACTTGTATAAACTTAAACATAAACATATCTTAAAACTATCTACGGCAGATTGATGCTGAGTCTCCTTACTCGTGTTCTTACTCGAGCTCCAAAACGACTATTTGCAATACCCAGTGGGGTATTGCATACTCAAGATTCTCTTTATAATTGTTTGTTCTCAAAAAAACTTATATTAAAAAAAACATATAAGCTCCTATATATAGCAAGCTAACAGTTAGTTGAATTCTTATTAATGTAGGATGAAAGGGAGCAATCTGGCTGTTCACTTACTTATTGATCAGCCTGATTGTTTGCTTACTAATAATTAATTTAGTGTTTCATTTGTTTTTCTCTTATAACTTTTAAAACATAGCGTTCCATAAATTTCGAATATGTCGTTACGACGAGCTCATTTTTCTTTGCAAGTCGACCTAAGTTTCATTAAAAACGAAGTAAGGTCAAACATAATATATTTAATTATTATTAGACGATCTTTTAAATAATAATAACGCTCATCGTTATACCTAATCCTTCAAATAGTCATCTTGTTCGTTACCTACTCGTTCGACAAAATATGAAAGAAAAACTTCATATTTCACATAATTGTAACTATTACCTTTGGCATCTTTAATCCTTTCTAATCTCTCTCATTTTATCCTCAAAATTCAAATACGACTCGTTTAACCTTTTGCTTCTGAACTTCAACTTAACTAGTCCCAATCCCACTTTAAGGTCAAATGGTCGCATCTATTATAACAATAAGGAGTGAAACAGTGAGATTGTATGAAGTTAAGGGGAGTAATTGAAATTATACCAATCGGTATCTTGGGTCGTACATGCGGTCAAAGGAGGTGGACTGCTAAACCACTAACTTCACAGGGCTGTCATACTTCTTACACCACAGACTTCCACTCCAGCCTGTAATCATGCGGGGACAAAATAGTCCTAAACCACTTTTCACTGTGTAAAAAAATAAACAAAAATAAAAGTGGTTAAACACAAATAAATTTTTTAGAAAAAATTACGTAAATAATCTAGTGATTTGATCAGATTGCATTATTAGTTCTCAAACTTTAAAAATTATAAAGTTAGTTTAAATTTTTATGTAGACATTAAAAATTTAGTATCCAAATTTTACAAAATTATAAAGTTAGTCCAAACTTTTATATGGACTTTACACTTTTGGTCACTAAAAATAAATTTAAAAGTTAGTTTATATTTTATAAAATACATAAAAAATAAATGAATTTAATGCTAGGGACCAAACATACAATGATTACATAAAAGTTTGAACTATATTCGTAATTTTTAAGTTTGGGGACCAAACCCGTAATTTAGTTAAACCACAGTGACCATTTATGCAATTTTTTCATTTTTAATTTGTAATATTTAGCTCTTTAAAGTTTTATTCAAAGTCTCATTATAAAGTTTAAAAAATTAAATTTATTCAATTTAACATGTTTGACCTTGACAAATAGTCGATAAGTTTGTAAGCTGTTTTGCTTCTCATTTGAGTTGACATCAAAGACTTTTGCAACCCTCAGAAAAGTCTTATAATCCTTAAATTTTCATATAATCCATTAAAGTGTAATGAAATAGTTAGATTTTTATCACATAAGTACATTAAATTTCGTGACTAAAAGAAAAAGCCATTAGACGACTTTTGCAATTGACCCTAAAGTCATCACTATTATATGCGTAGCCGGCCCTGAGGAGAGGCAAAGTGGACTTTTGTCCAGGGTTCACTCGCTTAATGTTAGAAATTTTAGTGTAATTAGATTGACTAACGACCAATTTGATCATAATATCCATCAAACAAGTCAGGAGGTGCGGGGAGTGCACACTTGTTTGAGTTTATTGTGATTTTGAAATTGAAAACCTTATTAGGGGCAGTTTCCCCATTGGTTTTGGTCGATCTTCTTCATATTCTCTCTTCTGGTTCATGATCAAGAACACACACAAAAATCATACTTCGATTTCTGAAACTTGAGTTTTATCCGATTGAATATTTGGTATGAACCCTCAATAGTTTCAATCTGAAAGCGATTTGCGACTCTCAAGTTTTCCAAGTTATTATTACGATTCTTCTACACTTAAGGGGCACAAATTTTTTAAAAAAATTGTATATTGTATAAATTTAAAAAAAAATATAGTAATAAGTTATAATCTAATAAAAAAACTTAATCTAATTATGTTTTTAATCAAATAAATATCTTTGCATTTATTTCATTAATCCTATTATTTAATAAAAAATACATTTCTTAAAAGACAGAATATCAATTCTCATAGGTCATTATCCGTTATTATTTGTTATATTGTTTAATTGTTTTATAGAATGAATTAACTCAAATTGAGCAGCTCACTTAAAAAAAAATAGAAATCGAGGCATTCACAAGTGAAACAGTAGAAGGCTACGACGTGTAGGATAGTAGGGTTTTTGTGCACCGACTTTGTTAGTTGTTTGTGAAAATATGGTTTCACATGTTATTGGTTAGATATTACGGTATGTCATCGTACTACTATGATTTTGGTATGTTTATTGGTGAACATTTGTTTTCGTTTAACAAACCACTTTATATAATTTAATTTGTTACGGTCTAGGGGCTTTTTTTTCGACTCGTTCAGGGTACTAAAATCCTTAGGACCGACCCTGATTATATGAATTGATATATGATGTAACGGAATAAATAAATTTAGAAATGTTGATGAGGTTCTTATTAACATTTCACAGTCACAATTTAATTGACTGTAAATATTTTTGTTTTATCTGAATTTAACAGATGCTAAATAAATTGTTTTTACGTGTTTACATCAATGGTTGTGGAGTTGTTGTTTGGCGCGCCTGCTTAGAGGGGAAGATGTCTAGCGATTGCATGCTTTCTTTTTTTTTTTTGTTTTTTTTTTTCTTTTTTTTCATTTTCTTTTTATATATATTATTAATTTTTCATTTAAATCATTTTTTCTTTTTTAATATTTATTCCACTTAAATTTTTTTAATGATTAGGCCGCACACGCATAATGAGTTTTGCATACATGCCGCAACATGCCATTAATCGCGTTAATATCATCATATAGCTCTGCCACAACTTCTATTTAAGTTTTTTAATTATAGGTACCAGATTAAAAATATTATTTATAAGGTTTCAAATAAGATTTGTAATTTCAGTGGGTGTCATTTCGCTTACAAATGAAGGCGGGTGGTATTTCCGCTCCTACCGTCATGCTATGTAACCTTATATCCTGCTTCTCCTTGTCGCTTAATCATTTTCCTTTCTTGTATATAAATTTATAAGTCCATCGCTAATGTATTTTCAATAACCTCTTATTAATGTCTGATATGTAACTCATGTCTCATATGTAGCCCATGTTGTTTAACAAGTACCGATGAAACATATATATGAATCTGAAGGGATGTAATGTTACGTAATTGAGCTACAAAATCCTTATATCTAATTGCTCAATACACAACTTTGCAGGATGTAGGACAAACCACAATGTTTGCACAAGGGATTTTGGATATAGGTGAAGGTATCGTTGATGGTATAAATGATGGTAAAGCCGTTATTGACATACCCGATAATCTTCTAATTAAAAATTCAATAGCTTCCCAATCTGAGTTAATTGATTTTGTATATCCTTCTGTTTTGAAAAATTATTAACAGTCAAATTACTTTTATGAAATGGCAGTTCTCGCTCCAAAGAATGAGGTGATGCATGTAATAAATGATAGAACGCTTTCAATTTATCCGTAAGAAGAGAAGCAATATCTGAGTTCCCATAATATATGTTAAATATAAATGATGAATTTTAATTTAGATGAAAGTTTATACTCTCTTGATATTGTTAATGGAATCAAACTTGACTGTTTGCCCAATCACAAGTTAGTGTTAAAAGTCAGTGCTCTAGCTATGCTTCTTAGAAACATTAACAAAAAAGTAGGTTATGTAATGTAACTCGACTACAAGTTGTATCACTAGAAAATCGTGTTATAAAAATAGAGATTATATCTAGCGGTAACATTGAGTGCGTACTTCTCTATAATTTTCTTGATATCTACTAACAAAAGGCTACCGTTTAAGTTTCAAATAAGATAATTCCCCCTAGTCGTGTGTTTTGCCATGACTATAAAAAAGAGTCAAGGTTAATCATTATCGAGAGTTGGTTTGTTTTGAAACATCCCGTTTTTACAAACGGACAATTGTATGTCGTATTGTCAAGAGTTACAAAATAAGATGGATTAAAGCTAGTGATACTGAATGGCAACGATGAACGTTCAAGTACTACATAGAAGTTTTAAGAAATTTATAAACATTATTTGTTTTTTCTATGTATTTAATTTGGTCATGTAATTATATTATAGTACATAATTTTTTTTAATTTTTACATTATTATACATTACAAACTTATATTCTCGTAAGTAATATATTTTAAATGCATTTATTAATTATATTTTTTTAACTTGTGTAACACACAGTTCGTTAGACTAGTACATCTAATATATTAATCACACAACTATTGAAAACAATTTATATTTATAAGCATGTCTAAATGTCTAGTTTTCATTTATATAAAATCCAAAAGTTAACCATATATGTTGGACGAAAAATATAACTTTAAATTACATAAAAAAACAAGATTACGTTTGTTGCTTTTCCTATTCTGGAAAATAAAAACAATATCAAACGATTGAAAATTAAAAGAAAGAGATTTGTCATCGTAGCATGTTTTTCAATGTTAGTTTTACATTAATGAATCTACATGGATATTTGTGTAGTATTTATACTAGTTTTCAGTAATAAAATGTAAAATTGTTTACCAAAACCATAAAAAGAAGGTAATATATATTGGTTTGTATTTATAAAAATCTTTATACTCTAATAAAAATTATTAATATAACTAGCAGGGACACGTGGCAATAACATATTTAATTTCACTAAATTTTTCTCTCCCATTGATTAATTATATTAATTACTAATGATATTATTTAATTCTTTTTTAAATAGTTTTTTAATAAATTAAGAAAAATATATTTTTATTAATGCTATTTTAAAAAAATTTATTTTATAAAATAAGAAAATAAGAAAAATAAAACATCAAACTATTTTAAAAAAAATTTATTTTATAAGAATAAGAAAATTAAGTATATCAAACTTTTTTAAATAGTATATAATATTTTAAAATTAGTTTTTTAAAAAGTAAAATTTATAAACAAAAAATAATTAAAAATTAAGATTTATAACAAGAAAATATTTTAAAATGATATTTTTTAAAAACATTTATTTTGAAATAAAATTTTCATACTATTTATAATAAGAAATATTTCTTATTATAAAAAATAATTATGAATGGTTGTGAGTGCAGACGAAAGAAAATTTATTACTATTTATCAGCATATTTGGGTAATATTGTTCATTCCTATAAATTATTTAATATCTTTTAAAAGTAAGTGTGAGTGAAGAATAAAAAAAGCAACTAATGTATAAAAATTATTATTTAATAAAATAATAATAATAATTTTTAATTATAAATATAATTATAAAGATAACAATGAATGTGAATGTTTTAAATATACTAAATTAAGCGGAGTTTATGATTAAAAAAAATTAGAAAGAAACAAAATCCAGAATTAATAAGTTTGTCAGTCTGTCAAACTTAGGTCCGCTGACGGACACGTAACGTTAACCTTCTCCCTTCAAATCCCATGTCTCCGATTAATAATATTATTGCCGTTCTCCCCCTTTTCTTCATTCTTCTCTCTCTCTCTCATCCTCTGAAATCGATGTCGCTACGAAGATCATTCTTATCGCGACGAATCACCAGCAGATCCAAATCGCTTAAGGAATTCATATCCTTAGATAATGCACAATTCAAATCACCTCAGATCTCCGGTGGTGGTGGTGGTGTTTACGGCAACGTAGACGTTACATCTGAATCGGACGGCAGCAACAACGGCGAGGATTCGTGGTCTAACATGTTGCCGGAGCTAATCGGAGAGATTATCAAGCGAGTGGAGGCCAGCGAAGACCGGTGGCCGTCTCGCAAAAGCGTTGTTGCTTGTGGATGTGTGTGTAGGAAGTGGAGAGAGGTTGTTAAGGAGCTCGTGAAGCCGCCGGTTCACGGAGGGAATATTACTTTTCCGTCGTGTCTTAAACAGGTTATGTTTTGAAGCGATTTTGTTTTGATTTTGATTGTGTTTGTTATTGATTATTTGATCTCCGTAACTGTTTAGGTTATGTGTATCTTATGATGCTTCTGGTGTTTTTATTTTGCAATTATGCTTTGGTTTTGCTAATTAAGTACTGGTAATCGAGGCATATGAAGTCAAATTTGTTTAAAATGTAGACACATGCGTGTATTTTTCTAATTAAGTAACAGAAATCGAGGTCTATGAAGTCGAATTTGTTAAAATCGTAGACACATGCGTGTATCTGGGTATCTGTGCTGGCCGGAGGAGATCTATGGCCAGTTGGCTTGTTTTTGGTTACTGCTAATTGATACTGGTTAATATATTAAGTGCAATTAGTTTTTGTAAGAATAATCTAATAAGTTCCAGGTGAATTAAAAGGCTTGTTTTTGGTTTCTGCAAATTGATACTAGTTAATGTTTCAGGTGCAATTAGTATTTGAAAGAACAATCTAGTAACTTCTAGGTGATTGAAAAGGCTTGTTTTTGGTTTCTGCAAATTGATGCTTGTTAATACTTTTAGCGCAATTAGTATTTGAAAGAAGAGTTAATTTCAGATTTACTCCCTAAGTTTTGATAAAAATAACTATTTTCATCCAAAAGATTAAAAACATCAATTTACCTCCAAAAGTTTCATAAGTTGTTTCAGTTTTAGTCCAAAAGTTTTATTATTTTGGATTCAAGTTGAAACAATGATTAAACTTTTGGACCAAAATTGAAACAAATTATGAAACATTTGGAGGTAAATTGATGTTTTCAATCTTTTGGAGGAAAATGGTTATTTTTGTCAAACCTTAGGGAGCAAAAATGAACTTAACTCTTGAAAGAATAATCTAGACATCTAGTAACTTCTAGGTGATTGAACTTGTATAACGGGAAGTGGACAATTGGACTTTACTGTTCGAATGGCGACTATTTTGGTATTATGTAATATATCTTCTGATCGGATCAGGAGACTAGAAGTGTTTAAAAAGCAGACTGATATAAGGGTTATGTTTGTTCTTACTTTTTTATCGGATGCTGGATGATTTCCAGCCATTATGGATGAATGATCATGTTTAGGGTTGTTTTAGTTGATCGGCTAACAAGTTATTTGGCTTCGTGCAGCCTGGTCCACGGGATAATCCGCTTCAATGCCTTATAAAGAGAAACAAGAAGAACTCCATGTTCTACCTTTATCTTGCTGCTAGCTCATGTAAGTACAGATCTTGTGTAATCTCGTTTGTTGTTGATGTTTGTAGACTCTAGAAGGTGCAAGAAGGTGAGACAATTATGCACTTTTGTATTTAAGGCTAGTAATTACAGAGATGTATGGGATCAAAATTTATTGTAGTTTGTTTGCACCTATATGCATTTGGTTCCATTTGTATGACAATATTATAGACGTTGAAAAATGCAACATACAAGTTTTATTCCTAGTGAGCATGCTATTTAAAAGCGAAGTGCGTTTCATACGAAAACAAATATTTAACTTTTAACAATTTCATATACACACATAGACATGTATATACATATGTGGCTTGTATAAAATATATGTTTCTGTGCATATATTTCCATTTGATGAGCTCATAACACAAATTTGAGGTTGACAATACAGGAATAATTATCCTGTTTCTGCGTTATGTGCTTTGAAATATATAGTTAGACGTTCTTAGTAGCCCGTGAGATAGAATAATAATATTTAGTATGGTACTTTTAGCATTAACTCATTATTAATGTGTGACAATATTGTTGACGTCTTACTATAGTTGTCATTTACACTTCCTTATTTGGTTCTATTTGTGTGACAATATTGTTGACGTCTCAGAATGCTACATAGAAGTTCCTATTACTAGTGAGCATGCCATTCGAATGTGAATTTCACATCATACGAAATTTTTTTATTTTTATTTTTAACAATCTCATATATGCACCACACGTGTGTCTGTAATAAATTTCCCTTTGGTCATATCTCATCGAGGTTGACCTTACAGAAATAATAAACTCGGTTCTGCCCTAAGTGTTTCGAATACATGGTGAGGTGCTCTTAGTGACTCGTGATATACTAGTATAATATTGTGTCAGGATGTGTATCATTATTTTTAGCATTAAGTCATTCTTAGTGCCCTTTGCTACTTTCCATTTAATGCCAATGTTTTACCACTAATTACTTCTTGATATGGTTGTCATTTACACTTCCCTCTTTCATATAAATTTATGTTTTCTGGGGAGATCTGTTTTTGTTTCTTGAAAACTTGACCAGAGATGATGAGCTATCTGTTGTGGTGGGATTGAATTAGAATTAACTGACCAAACAAAACGGAAGTTACTAAACAACCAATGACTTAGTGATTAAAATGTGCTTGTCACTATTTTTGAATAATTAACAATGTTGATATCTTTAGAAATTTTATCAAACTATGCTGAAAATGAAACGTTTATAACTCCGAGTTCTATTTTAGCAGCATTTACAGAAAAGGGCAAGTTTCTTTTGGCAGCTCGTAGGTATAGACACGGTGCTCATACAGAATACATAATTTCGCTCGACCCAAATGATCTATCTCAGGGAAGCAATGCTTACGTTGGTAAATTAAGGTAAAACAATTGATAGATTAGGTTTTATTTTTCTTAAAGGTGTAATTAACTGCACATTGTATAAAGTTATCCTTTTTGGGTGAGTAATAACCATCTCATTTATAGTCTAGATTTTATTTAACTTTATTTTGTTACAAACCTGCAGCTCGGATTTTCTTGGCACCAAATTTACAATCTATGACAGCCAACCGCCACACAACGGGGCAAAGCACTCAAGCAACAGGGGTGGGAGGCGATTCACAAGCAAGCAAATAAGCCCGCAAGTGCCAGCTGGCAACTTTGAAATCGGAGAGGTATCCTACAAGTTCAACCTCTTGAAATCTAGAGGCCCAAGAAGAATGGTATCTTCTTTAAGGTGCCCTGTGCCTGATGAAACTCAACACGCCGAACCCAAGTTAACGAAGTCAAAATCAGTTGCTGCTGGTCAGACTCTATTGAGAAACAAAGCGCCAAGGTGGCATGAACACTTGCAATGCTGGTGCTTGAATTTTCATGGGCGTGTGACAGTTGCATCAGTGAAGAATTTTCAGTTAGTTGCAACAGTGGACCCGAGCCAACCCGGTGGGAGAGGAGATGGTGAAACCGTGTTGCTTCAGTTTGGAAAGGTTGGTGATGACATGTTCACGATGGATTACAGGCAGCCGCTCTCGGCTTTTCATGCATTTGCTATTTGCTTGACGAGTTTTGGAACAAAGCTTGCCTGCGAGTAACGGGATGTGTTACGTACCATTGTTGTTGTTGGTTATAACGTGCGTATTGACGGGTATTGTGTTGTGTTTGTAGAAACTCCTTTGCCTCATGCCTTAAAATCATGTTTTACTTTTTAGGATGTATATATGCATGAACAAACATTAATTTTTGTGGGACTGTTTTGTTGTGGATTTAATAGTGTTGTTTAAAGCAAGAATGTGTTTTTTGTTTCCTTTTGAGGCTTTATTGAATCCTAAATACCATTGTAAGGGAGAAGTATACATATAAGAAACAGTATGTTTTAATAAAAAATGTAATCATCCGAAAAAGAACACAAACTCTTCAATTTAAATGGAAGAGAAGCTAGAGAATTTATTTATAACTTTATATGTATCTTGTAGGAAGGAGTTCTCTATAGGGGATCCCTTTTCAGTACTCGGTTATTATTATCATGCAAGCGTTGAAGTGTTATCTCTAAGAGCATTCAGAGCCCATTCCTTAAATTATGTGAGTGAGAGTTTTATATTATATGAAATGATTTTGAGTGTTGTGTGTGAAGGAGAGAGAAAATGTTACTGTTCATCGGTAAATTTAAGGATTCACTGTTCAACCCTTATAAATTTTTTAATGTTTTTTAAAGTGGTTGTGGGTAAAGGAGAGAGAATATGTGATGAAAAGGGTATAAAAATATATTATTTAATTGAAAGGAAGTAGAAGAATTAATGATTTTTAGTGTAATTATAAGGATGAAAATAAGAAATGGAATGTGAATGCTCTAATCAGAGTATATGCCTTGATATCTCTCACATTCTATGTGCGGATGAGGCAATCTTTATTGGGGAATGGTCTAATTGTAATGTTTAAGAGTTATCAATCTAGCCTTTGGCCTAAAGATAAACTTCACAAAAACAGATTGTATGGGGTTGGGGTTAAAATTTACAAATCCAAGACTTGGCGACGTGTGTCCCTCTTGGTGTGCCGGTGGGAGGCAACTTGAACCGTACTAAGAATTGGAAACCAATTATCGATGTTTTTCAAGTGCTCCTCTCAATCTAGAAAGCAAAATCGTTGCCTTCGGTGATTGCATTATCCTTATCAAATCGGTACTTGGGAGCTTACTGACAATAATTTTTCACTCTTCAACGCTCCTCTCCATGTAATCGAAGCACTTGGACGGATCAGAAAACGCTTGTGAGGTGGAACAAGTACATCATCCAGGATCCACTGTATTGTGCGGGACCAGTTGGGAGCTCCAAAGTCCAAAGGGGGGATTGGAATAAGTTCTCTAAGGGTTGCAAACTTAGCATTATTATTTAAGCGGTCGTGGAGAGCAAAAACGGAAAGAAATAAAGCACGGTTCAAGGTGATCTAGGCAATCCATTTCAATAATAAGATGACAATCTTCGCCATTGTAAGCATCACCAGAGTATGGGAAAATATTATATTTATTGAAGCTCACATGGAAAGATTTTCATCAGTAAACATCACTGCTCTCTCACAATGTGTCATGATATTAAATTATGGATATATGATTGGTTACTCTCAGTCCACTCTGTTGTGTTCCCTAAACACTAGCTACAAATGCCACTATTCTCACACATCTATGCTTAAAAATGATATATTGTGTTGAATGAACCTCATGGAACACAAAAAAAATCAACCACATTCAAGGCAAACACCATATCTTCAATTCCAGCAATAGAAAACATTTTGAGTATATCTTATGCACAAGCCAGACACTCAATGGTCATAGACTCATAGCCACATCAACATGATTGGTATTAAGCATTTATGATAAACACATCAGAGCATCTTAACACTAGTTAACACCCAAACATAACATCCACAATAACAACAACCCATGTCCATAAAAGAGGTGGTCAAATCAAAGGAAACAAAAGGTTTTGTGCACCCCCACTCCTTTATTTTTTTTTTTTTTTTCATATTTAGCAACAAAGGGAACTCCATAGAGATGTCAACTGTTACTGTTCTATTTCTTACCCCTAAGTTTCACACCAAGGGCCCTTTCCAGTTTGGTGATAATCTGTTGATTGGGTATAGCCTTTCCAGATTCATACTCCTGTATGATCTGGGGCTTCTCATTAATCAGCTGCAACGATAGAGACAACATTAGGTCCCACCATTAGAAATCACAAGTCTATTGGGTGGTTGCAAAATGGAGACTAACCTGAGCAAGTTGAGCTTGGGTAAGCTTCTTCTCGGTACGACCCTGAATGATAGCTTTCTTCAATTCTGTTGGTACCTTTTCATCTGTTATAAAAGAAAATCTTGTTACAAATGTGGGTCATAAAGTGATTATGCCACTACACCTGTTAACCTTATATCATTTTTTTTCTCTATTAAGTTCTTTATGTTGGTGTAGTGTTTGGTTCTAGACACGTAGTGGACTAGTGGCAACATGTTCAATACGAAGCTATAATCGAAGATATACTAAAACTTTCAATATAAGAGGATTGGAAACAAAAGACATATCAACAAAAGCACAAAAGGTATGTGTGAAGGGTGAGTATTCAAACATTATGTTCTGTAAAGTCAGTAAATTGAAACATTGCACAAGCATGATGATGATTACAATCAATGTGACACCATATTATGTTTAGTACTCTGTTGGTCGCACAAAAGGAACGTCCATCGGATTTTTGAAATCTAAAAAGTAAGCTTTTTTCAAATCTAAACTTAACACAGATGATTACGTATGTTACACTATCTACTCCTTCTTTATAACCAAAACCAACTTTTACCGACGTTACTAGATACATAAAAGGAGGTTTAAAGGGACAAGCAAGGACTCACGGGAGAGATTTTCAGTCTCTTCATCAAGCTTTCTAGTGTTCAGAGAAGTACTGCTAGAGGCAGCTTTGTTTGAACCCGCAGCAGCTGCAGAAAACATAAAAGATCAGTAGCCATACATGCCAAAAGACACAAATTATCCCCGTAAAAGCAATACGTGTAGCCATTTTCAAGATTTTAGTATGAATACAATATGGAAAAGCATCCCAAGAAAATCAAAAGCAAAAAAACCAACTACTACAAGCAATTGTTAACAGGCTTCGTTTAACTAGTCGTTTTTTCATCATGCCCACATACTTTCATGTGCTTTGATACTTATATCAACAACTTTTTTTCTGGAAAACACAATATAGTTTCAAAAACCAATACAATATTATCCAAAAATGAACTCTTGAAGCAATGAACACATGAAATGAGGAAACTTTAATAACTCATATGTTCTACTCACAGTTCAAAAGCTGAAATATTGCAGCAAACCATACTAAACATATACCATACTGAAGCAATAAACACACCAAAAAGATTCCCAAAAACCAGTAAATAACCAACAACAAACCCAAAAAAACAAGTGAAAACCCAAACCCTAGGTCAACAAAACACAAATCCCCCAACACATACACAAAATCAAACACACAAACGAATCATGAGATTAGATCTAATTCCCAAAAAACAAACTTTTATGACGAAATCGATGAATAAACGGAATACAGACCCTTTCTTACAGTCTCGATCTCGGCACCGGCGCGACGGGCGGCGTTGACGGCTTTCTCGTCCTTACGGGCGGCGGCGGTCGGAGCTTTCTTGCGGATGACCACCGGCTCCCAATCTTGTGCGATATGACCAGACATGTTTCTTCTCCGATTGGTATTGGGAAATAATAATAATAATCAATCTGTTGGATTGATGGATAGATTGGTACGAATATTGGTGATTAAACAGTGGGTGTGAGCTTATATATAAAGGGAGAAAAAGGAATCAATTTGGGGGTGTTTGGTTGTGAGGTTTATGGTGTTCTTGTTTTGAACTACTTTTTTTTTTTTTTTTTTACGTCAAATCTGTTTTACTCCTACACAACACCAAATTACACCATTGTTTGGTTTTGAAATTTGAATCGAAGACCTCGTCTTTAAAAGGTCAAACCTCTACCAAATGGGTTAACCCCACATTGACTCTTGTTTTAAACTACTAACACATGATTAATAATCTTTAGCTTAAAATGTTAAAGATAAAATATTCTATACATGTAAATATTAAAACTTAAAAAATATTGGATTCAAGTTTTACTTTAAACGAAAATACTCGGGATTAAACCCTTTATTTTGCATTCTACTTTATATCTATTATACTTTTGTACTCTTTATACACCTTAACACAAATATCATATGGTTTAAAAAATCACTTTTAAGTTGATGATAAATTTATGTTATTGTTTGAAAGAATTTAGAATATCATGTTTGTGTAGAAAAAAGGTTTTTATATGTTTTATTATAGTAATATATACAAACTGTTTCTTTATCTTGTTTAGTGTCAATACCGTTTATTCATAATTTACATGTTATCATGGTCTTAATTTGATTGATAAGTATTTGTGTTGGTCTATTACTTAATTATGATGAGCTAATCATGCATGGTATAGAATATGTTTGAATTATTATATTATTTTCTTATTGATATTTAAGAGATAAAATTTCTAATTCAAATACTATGTTATTAGAACATATTAATAACAGAGTTACTTACGATTTTTAGCTATGTGTTTGACCCAAATAATTATTTTAGTAAAAAATTATGCTGTATATATAAATTAAATTATTTGCTACAACATTTTTTTTTACTGTTTGCTTTTTATCATTAATTTTTCTAAAACTTTTATTTTTTCCACAATAATTTGCTTTTTTTTAGCTGTGGTTTTTAAATGGGTGATAGACAGCTGCTATGATCATTCTGCAATTTCTTATTTAATTATTATTTTGCAATATCTTCTCTACCCATTCTACATCATTGTTTATCGCTTGCATGTTGGATCGCGTTGTTGCTTGCGTTCGTCCGTCTTTTGTACAGATGTACTTTGTGCATTGATTTTGGTTTCGTGCTCCGATATGTGATTCGTTTCTATCTTCTGCATTTCTTCTTGCATGTGCTTGTTATAATTATACTTAAACTATTTTGTTTTTCTCTTATATCATTTAAAGACATAATGCTTTATGAAAATTTCAAATATAATATTGTGACACATTTAGTTTTACCTATACCTAGATTTACATTTTGTTTAAATTGAGTCAATTAAATTTTAGTTACCAATGATTCTTAGCCCAACTGGTTAATGTGAGTTGCCCATAACATGTAAATATTGAAAGATCATGGGTTCAAGTATCACTCTGAGCAAAAATGCTCAGGGTTGAGCCAGAGGGTTTTCTCAGCAATGGGTTTCCTCTTGAGTGAGTTGGGGGTGCGGTCTCGGCTGGGATACGAATAGATGGGCCCGATTAAGATAACACCTATTCTCCGAAGCAAGGTCGCACATTTGCCGTTCAAAAAAAAAAAAAAATTAAATTTTAGTTTTCTGTTATAACTCAAGCTATATAATATTTAATAAAATTTTAAAACTACTATTGAAATAAGCCTTCATACTCATGGTTGCCTGCCTACTCTACTAGAGAACTATATCTGCATGTTTCATGATTTTCGTCAGTTGCATAAGCTTTCTCAAATACACAAACCATCTGCTGATCCTTTTGGTACTATCCACAAAACAACATCAATCGTGTATTCCTCATGGTGATACAAGTGGACTTGTGTTCATTTCATGAACAAGTCAACCTCCGGTATATACGCCCCCCTATTCAATTGGTTATCGATCAGAATTCAGAACTTTGTGATCGAACCGTTAAAACCCGTGATTCTTCGGTTTATTGTATGTTATTTCTCATGATCGGAGAACTGACCAACCCTGGTTACGGTTCCTCATCGTGCATTTGTAATGTCTAATCGGAAAGTTGAGAAATTGGCATCGATCGATGCCCAATTGAGGCTTTTAGCCCCTACAAAAGTGTCGGAGGATGATAAGCTCATTGAGTATGATGCTTTGCTTTTGGATAAGTTTCTTGACATTCTTCAGAATTTACATGGGGAAGATCTTAGAGAAACGGTATGTTATTCTACGACCCCTTTTTGTTGCTTATACTTCTTTTACATGTTTTGATTTGGTTTTTGATAGGTCAGATTAGAGGATCTTGATTTTGGTTTAGATGGGTCTTTCTCATAGTTGCTGGATTACAATTGTTGTCAGCATTTGAAGGCTGGCAAAATTGAGCATGAGTCCATGTGTATTGATCACCAGGTGTTTGATGAAATGTCTCAGTGGCATATTTTACTCTTTTGTTACCTAATAAAGAAATCCCAAATTTCAAGTTTTATTATTATTATTATTATTAATAATAATGTGTAATAGTATAAACATGTTGAGAATCACAGCCCTAGAGCTAAAGATATCATGAATTATTGTACTTTTAATCTCTTATTATTAACCAACTTGAGGTGGTGATGTTCTTATGTTTGAAATATGTTAATTCATAAATGTGTCTTCGTTGGTTGTGCAATCTGTTCCACATAAAGAATGTTCTTGTCTTCTTTTTGTGTAGGTTCAAGAATGCTATGAGCTTTCTGCCGAATACGAGGGAAAGCATGATCCCAAAAAGCTAGATGAACTTGGAAATCTGCTGACAAGTTTAGATCCTGGGGATTCAATTGTCATTGCTAAAGCTTTCAGTAACATGCTTAATCTGGCGAATCTGGCTGAAGAAGTTCAGATTGCTCATCGCCGAAGGATCAAAGCAAAGACTGGTGATTTTGCTGATGAGGCTTTGGCAGCAACCGAGTCTGATATAGAAGAAACTCTCAAGAGACTTGTGAATAAGCTTAAAAAGTCCCCTCAAGAGGTTTTTGATGCATTGAAAAATCAAACAGTTGATTTGGTGTTCACTGCTCATCCAACTCAGGCTGTTAGGAGATCTTTGCTTCAAAAGCACGGGAGGTCTGCCCTCTAGTTCTTTGAACAAATCTTACTTTGATAAAAAGAGGTTGGGAGTTAAGTTACAAGAGTAAGAAGGTGTGTGAGTATTTGTTCGTTAGAAAAGAAGTTAGGTTGAATATCTATTGATATTCTAGGTGAGTAAATTTCTAGGCCTGATATGACAACTTAAAAGTTGATTTAAGGTAATCAACTTTTAGAAACATGATAACGGGTTAAATATATGGCATGGCATCTGATATGATGGTAACATTTGATCATGTTGACTTTTTTCCGGACTTGTCATTTTAAATGTTGTTATATTAGGTAATGACATTAAATCTTGATGTTTGAAACAAAATGAGTTGGTTAATGTTCTTTATCGCATTCTCCCTATCAAAAATTCAACTTCCACATTTACTTTTTACTTTCTTGTGCTCTTAGGATTCGGGACTATCTGGCTCAGTTATATGTCAAAGACATCAGTCCGGATGATAGACAGGAACTTGATGAGGCTTTGCAGCGTGAAGTAAGTATCAGCACTTCAGTTTATTCCTCACCGACTTTTAATTCAAATGTGTATTAGCCAAATTAGAAACTTACACACCACACACACACACACATATATATTCATGTACATTTTTAACGTCAGTTCTGTTTCTACTTATAATACTTTTAATTTTCTATGTAGTTATCATTTTTTGAAAGTGGTTCCTTTGACTTGCACTATTACAAATTTTCTGCCATCACATTTTTGTTTTCTTGAATTAAAATTTGTAACATTTGTTGCATACTTGTACCATGTTATATACACCATCCTTTGTTGTTTAAATTGCAACATGATTCTATGCATTTTTATGTAGAGGTGTCTGACTATTTCTCAATTGTCAAACTAATGGGACTGTGATCAACCATTCAACTTAATCTGTAGATTCAAGCTGCTTTTCGCACAGATGAGATTCGTAGAAGCCCTCCAACCCCCCAAGATGAAATGAGAGCTGGAATGAGTTACTTTTATGAAACCATTTGGAGAGGAGTTCCTAAATTTTTAAGGCGTGTAGACATTGCTCTTAAGAATATTGGAATTAATGAACGGGTCCCATACAATGCACCTCTTATACAATTCTCTTCATGGATGGGTGGTGATCGTGATGGTATGTTTTCTAAACAAGAATAAGCGTAATTGCAGTAGATAATGAGAAAAACTAGTAAGGATTTTTTCAAGATTGAGTAAATAAATAATTCTGGTAACAAGAAACGTTTCTTTCACCACCAGAAACCAAACCAATACTATTATAATGAATGAGAGTCTAATATTTTTGAACAAAAAAATTTAGGAAGCTGCATACATCAAAAATATACTTTGGATGAGTTGCAACCTGTACCTTTTTAGCTATTTTTTTATTTTACTCGTTTGACCATAGAGATGAACCATAACCCAAATCCTTTCATACATAAATCTATGAACTCTAAACTTAGGGAATCCTAACGCTTACTTGGAATCATATTCAGGTAATCCTAGAGTAACACCTGAGGTCACAAGGGATGTTTGCTTACTTGCTAGAATGATGGCTGCAAACATGTATTTTTCCCAGATTGAGGATCTAATGTTTGAGGTATGCAAATACTTACAAATAATATTTACATAATTCAAGGCACCACTCCCAGCTTTATATAGTTTATTTACTCTTGCATCATTTTTGCCAGTTATCCATGTGGCGATGTAGTGATGAACTTCGTCTGCGGGCAGAAGAACTCTATAGATCAGCAAGGAGAGATGTAAAACACTACATAGGTAATCATTGATCAATGTTAAAGGTGGAATTTTACCACTGTTTATGCAAACACTAATAGAAGTAAATAGCTATTATGTAAGTGTTTCGTTTTTCTTTTCAGAGTTCTGGAAACAGGTTCCTCCCACTGAACCATATCGGGTTGTTCTTGGTGACGTGAGGGATAAACTGTATAATACTCGTGAACGGTCCCGTCATCTATTAGCCCATGGGTTTTCTGACATTCCAGAGGAGTCCGTTTATACCTACATTGAGCAGGTATATTGATTCTGATATGTGCATATTTGATGTAAAGGTGGCAAAATGGTGGGTAGGCGGAAGTGCATAATGAGTAAAGCTGGTAACTTTTTGTGAAGGTCACAACTGATCGGGTTGGGTTGCCATGAAATACTAGTTTCTAAATGTTTGAATAAAATTAATGATTAAGGAGGTTTTGTGTTTAAAATACATTGTGGACGTTTTGTCTGTTTCACCCGTTCAGCCAATTGGCCCCCTTTCCTAAATATCTACTTTTTGTTTTCCCATTCAACCTCTTAGAGATAAATCATAACCTGAATCTAACTGATTTATAAGTAAACAGATCGAAATTTTCAACTCTAATTTGATTGTTCCCGGAATTTTGCAGTTTTTGGAACCGCTTGAGCTATGCTACAGATCACTATGTGCGTGTGGTGATCGTGTGATCGCTGATGGAACCCTACTTGATTTTCTAAGGCAAGTATCCACATTCGGGCTCTCACTCGTAAGACTCGATATCCGTCAAGAATCAGAACGCCACACGGATGTCCTAGATGCCATCACCCAACATTTGGAAATTGGTTCATATCGGGAATGGTCTGAAGACAAACGCCAACAATGGCTTCTAGAAGAACTAAGCGGAAAACGTCCTCTTTTCGGGCCAGATCTTCCACAAACTGAAGAAATTGCAGATGTTTTGGATACATTTCATGTATTAGCAGAGCTCCCATCTGACTGTTTTGGTGCTTACATCATCTCAATGGCTACATCACCTTCTGATGTCCTTGCAGTTGAGCTTCTTCAACGTGAATGTCGTGTAACAAAACCTTTACGGGTTGTTCCCCTTTTTGAAAAGCTTGCAGATCTTGAAGCTGCCCCTGCAGCCATGACCCGCCTTTTTTCAATTGATTGGTACAAAAATAGAATCAATGGTAAGCAAGAAGTCATGATCGGATACTCTGATTCAGGAAAAGATGCGGGCCGACTCTCTGCTGCATGGATGCTTTACCAGGCTCAAGAAAAGCTTGTTGAGGTGTCGAAAAAGTATGGTGTTAAGCTAACCATGTTCCATGGACGTGGTGGGACCGTTGGGAGAGGAGGTGGGCCGACCCATTTGGCTATACTGTCCCAACCACCTGAAACCGTTCATGGGTCACTTCGAGTCACGGTTCAAGGTGAGGTAATTGAACAGTCTTTCGGTGAGGAACATTTGTGTTTTAGAACACTTCAAAGGTTTTGTGCAGCTACACTTGAGCATGGGATGAACCCCCCTATCTCACCTCGACCCGAATGGCGTCAACTTATGGATAATCTTGCTACCTATTCAACTGAAGAATATCGTTCTATTGTATTCAAGGAACCACGATTTGTCGAGTATTTTCGTCTTGTAAGTATCACCGTCTCGGGCAAAAAAAAGATTTATTCGTTTGAATTATTTATTATCATTTTTTTTTGTAGTAGGCCCTATACACATGGCAAGATAGAAGGGCCTGTGAAGTTAAGTGGGTCGAAGCAGGGCTAATGGTTGAAACTTTGTTGAAAGGGGCCATGTTCAGTTGGGTAGTTGGGTTGACCCATGAACACTCCTCTTTTTTATGTAATAAATAACTAATGTTTTACTTATGATAACATAATATATATAATGATTATATGAATCTTCGAATAAAAAAATTAGAGGTTGTATCATGTATTCATTGAAAATGCAATTAGGGCGGCATTCAAACTGTTTGACCCATTTGACACGTTGCTCTTCTAGCTATTATAACTTTTAGTTAACCCATTGGAAACAAAACATAACCCAGTATAGCTAATTAACATTAGATGTTATATGAATATTGTTTTTTGTTGTGTTTTTATACAGGCCACGCCCGAAATGGAGTATGGACGGATGAATATTGGTAGCCGTCCATCCAAAAGGAAGCCAAACGGTGGCATTGAATCACTAAGAGCTATTCCTTGGATCTTTGCATGGACCCAAACGAGGTTTCATCTTCCTGTTTGGCTCGGTTTTGGTGGTGCATTCAAGAAAGCCATTGAAAAAGATGCGAAAAGTCTTTTGATGCTACAAGAAATGTACAAAACATGGCCTTTCTTCAGGGTCACCATCGACTTGGTAGAAATGGTGTTTGCTAAAGGAGATCCTGGTATCGCTGCTTTAAATGACAAGCTCCTTGTTTCTGATGATTTGTTAGCATTCGGAGAATCCTTACGGAATAACTATGTTGAAACCAAGAATCTTCTCCTCCAGGTATAAATTTTGGCTCGACTTTCATGACATTCTATATAACGGTTGACCTTTATGCACTGTCATATTTGGAATTCATTGCCAACAAATCATCAGCCTTACAAGAATGAAGTAGATATGGAAAAATAGGCCGGTCAGCTAACATGCCAAAACAGTTTTGAGTCTAAATAAACAACTATTATTGTACTGGATTGAAATGGGTCAAATTGGATTAACCCCAAAACACTTTCATTAAAAAAAAAATTACCATTTTTCATGCTCTCTGTCCAAAGTTCTTTTATCCACAATGTGCAATCAATCTAGTCTCTGGTTCGTAGCCAAATTTACCATATCATTGAGCTGCAATATTTATTATAAGGTAGGTAATTAAGGGTAAGGTGGGAAGATGAGTACATTATAACTATCCATTCCTAAAAGTGGACAATATTTTGGGGCAAATTAAAATAGTAATGTAGACAATATATTTGGGATGGGCAAGAAAATAGTTACAATGAAATTTGATTACAAATAGTTACATTATCTTAATCATAATGATCAAACTTTTGAATAATGTGATTTAGGAGGTTTTGTGCATTAAAAAAAATCTCTTTTGATGATTCTCAAATCTTGACCCGTTTCCTATCAAGATAATTTAACCCGTTCAACGAGTTAGAGTTAAAAAATAACCCAAATGAGGGCTCCACGATTTGCTTTTTCATTTTTATGGGGCTATATATGAATATAGTTTGTTGTTTTGAAACTTTAAAGGCTTTGAGCCCATACAAACACTCATATTTTTGTGTTCACAGATTGTTGGACATAAGGACCTTCTAGATAGTGACCCTTACTTGAAACAAAGGCTCAGACTGCGGGATTCATACATAACAACATTGAATGTATGCCAAGCATATACCCTGAAACGTATTCGTGATCCAAACTATCATGTGAAGTTAAGGCCTCACATCTCTAAAGATGGGCCTGAGCCAAGTAAACCAGCGGACGAACTTATTAAGCTGAACCCAACAAGCGAATATGCACCAGGGTTGGAGGACACACTCATCTTGACCATGAAGGGTATTGCTGCTGGAATGCAGAATACTGGTTGATCATTTGACTTTTATTGCATAGTTTTAAGAGGGTTCATTGTTTTTTGACCTTTCCTAATGCCTGAAAGGCATGGTCCCAACCTGGCTATAGATAGGTTGCGATTAGTAGTTGAGTTGTTTTGTTGTTGTGTGGTCTCATGACCGCGACCCATCGTTGTCCACTTGGCTTTCTAGACAATTGAATTACTTCATTAATGAAATGGTTGCATTTTGCTATGAATAAATCTGTAGTGTTCACAAAAGTTCTAGTAACATTCATATGATTTATAAGTCAATTATAACACTAGTGCATTTTGCTATTGTTTTACTATACGAACATTAGTGTAACCGTATCGTGTTGTCACTCTGGCCAATAATTGTTTACAAAATCATTGGTAAATCATATAGACATTATTTGAAGAACTACTAAAACCTTAAATCTAATTAAGTACATGCACTTGTTGTTTTAGAGGGTATTAGTTATTCACTTATAAAATGAGGAATGAATCCCTTGGTTTTCTATCCGTAGAGATTTGAAAGGGATATATGTAAATACATCCTTTTTTATAGACTATTCAAATATTTCATAGTTATAATTGTTGCATCTATAAGATAATCACGTATATGTTTGTCATCAAGTCATAGGCTTTTACGCGGTTATTGGCTCAAGTTATAGACAATGCTAATGAGTTCTTACAATTTAATGGTTATTGTATATCTATTGAGACAATTGTCAATTTGTCATAGATCTTACAGGTTATGTTTCATATACAAAGTAAACTTAATGAATAATATCAAACACGGTTAACAAATTACAGATAATCTCATGTATATTTTACATGTATGAATATTTATTCACATTAAGTTAACAAATTATCAAGCGTTATACTTTGTAAAATTAGTTGAGTGTCAAAAAAATCATCATATCCAACGCAAAAAAGTTGCGTGTGGTATATGTTTCGATTGCGCTCTCACAAAAGAATGTATTAAAAGATTAAATATGGTTTATGGTTATTTTAAACTAGTTTATTACCCGCCACGCATTGTGGCGGCGGCGTACGTGACGTGATAAAGTATAGACTACAATGGACTTGACTCATTTTTAAACTAAATTTATGCTGAAATGTAGAGTAACTTGAATTTATACGTTTGGTGAAAATGTATTATATTTGATACAATCTCAAAAAAAAAAAAAAATTACCTCGAAACACAGACAAACACAAAAATACATAAAAATAAGCACGTCATATGAGACGTAATAATATATACTACAATCGCTCTGACTCGTTTGCAAACTAATGGTATGTCAAAACGTAAAATCATTAGAATTTATATGTAAAATTAAAACGTATTATATTTAACTCTATTTATTTTGAAATAAAATATAACAACAATAATACAGATTCACTCTTTATTTCCAATTTGTTCAGTAAAAGAAAAGTTAGTTGACTTTGTCAAACAGGCTTCAAATATGAACATAATTAACAATTCAGTTCGGTTTTATATCAAATCAAACAATTTAAATTGTAACTCTCTCTTTACTCACTGCTTTCCATCATCTCTCTTAAAGTTATCACCATCTACAACACCACATCGCTATCACCACCGCCAGGACACCACCTCTACCACCACACCGCCACCGCCACCGCCACCGCCATAAGCGACACCGCGGCCTATCACCTTGCCACTAAACCACCGCCACTACTCATCGCCACTACACCTCCGCCACCACACCACCGTCACCACAAACCACACCACACCCGCCACCACCACACTCCGTCACACCATTGACACAACTATATCGTCGGATTGTAAGTTAGAACACCGGAGACCTCACCAAATCTGAAAATCGTTTCCCTCATTGGAACCTGGTGTGTAAGTGAAGATGTGGGTCTCGTTTTCAGACCTTCATCTTCGTCTTTCAGATATGGGTCTTAACTTCCTTTCTCTTTCACGTATTCGGTTGAAACCCGGGAGTGCAAACTTAGGCTTTAGTGGTTGTATTGACGACTTAGATCTAGCGGTGGTGGTGGCGTTAGCAACAGAAGTGGAAGAACGGTAGGTTGACGGACTCGGCAGTGGCGCCGATGGTGGCAGCCAAAAAAAAGGAAAGGAAAGAAAGTGAAGTTGTACCATGTGTTTAAGATGATGTACTGTTAGCTACAGTACATCCTCCTCACAAACCAATATTCTTAAATGTATATATAATTTGAGCACATGTTTCCAAAGTTACGCTTTAGCTTTACCATATCAAAAGGCAAGAATCGACAATTCTTCAAAAATGGAGTCCCAAATAGCAATATAGAGAACAGTTCTACATAAATACGATCGAATCCATAATAATAATATCCCCTCACTTTCTCTCTCTAGAAAACCCTCTTTTTTCTCTCTTCTTACAAAACGCAAAATCCCCTATAGCGTAAATCTTCCCCTTCGATGGCCAACAGTAATCTACCTCGAAGAATCATCAAGGTATCATCATCAACAGATTCATGATCTTACGCTCATGATCCACATCTCAATTACTCGATTTCAATTCTTCAATTGATTAGAATATATATATGTATACATGTTTGTTTGTATGTATAGTTGTATATATATATATATAGTTTGTTTCATGTTACCTCATCGATCACCTTATGTTTGTGCATCTGAAAGCCCTAACTTAGGTTTTGACTTTGATGTGATCCAGGAGACTCAGCGGTTACTCAGCGAGCCAGGTGAAGTTGAATTCTGTTTGGTAGCTTTTTGTGTTTTTTTGTTCAATTTTAAATGTGTTGTGGAATTTTGATGGTAGTATGTGGATCTAGATCAGTGTGAGTTTTTGTTGTTGTTTGGAAGCGTGAGGAGAGATTTGTTTGGTGTTTGTGTTTATTGTTTGTGATTTTTGTTGGTGTAGCTCCGGGGATAAGTGCTTCACCATCTGAAGATAATATGCGGTATTTTAATGTCATGATTCTTGGTCCAACGCAGTCCCCGTATGAAGGTAATTTAACTTCAGTGCCTGTTCGTTTGTGGTGGTCAGTTGGTCATTGTAGCTGTACTTTTTAGTATTAATGGTTTTTTTCTTGGTTAACTCATTTGAATATATATTAGGAAAAAAATGATATCTTTGTACAGAACTATATTTAATTGAACAGGATGATTAACATTAACGAGGCTGCTTCTCTTGAACTTAAACATCACACCTATATTAATGTTTTTACACACTCTACTGGTTATGAGTTATGGTGAAAGAAAGAGCTACGTTAGGTCTTTGTGATGTCAATACTACCATTTATACTGAATACAAATTTGATTTGATTTTGTTGCTTATTAAACCTTGATTGTATAACTTTGCAAATACTTGCTATAGAATTGATGTAGAATGTCCCCAAAACATTCGTCCTTTAGAATGAGCAATTGGTTTTTATCAAAGTCAAACCTTTTCTTTCTTGGTTTTTTATGGGTCAGAGGGGGGTGGGAACATTATGGCTCATTCAATTTTGCAGTGATATATTATAGCTGATGCTGAGTATCAATCCTATGATGGGAAAATAACACTCTGGTGTGTCTGCGATTTCATAACCTCATTATTTGTTGTTTTAATTTGTTAGTTATCCACTTATTATGTACTGGATGTTTATTGACACAGTTCTTTTCTTATATTTATGAGTGAATAACTGGATCAGTCCTATATAAATATCCAAAGGGGTGTTAGTGGTAGTTTATGCTATCATAAAGTTTGGAGAAAACTTCTGTTTTATACTTGCTTTGGTTGACCCATAGGAGGAGTTTTCAAGCTGGAGTTATTTTTGCCAGAAGAATATCCAATGGCTGCTCCCAAGGTACGTGGATATATACTGATGCATACTAATTAGGATGTCTTTCAATTCCCCTTATATGATATATTCTGTTATAAGATTTGCTGTGTGTTTGGTGGGTGTTCATGAATGAAGGTATTGATATGCAAGTGATACGTCATGTTTGTATTAAGGGTTGTGTTTAAAAAAATCCACAGCATGGATTTCTTCAAACCTGTTGTGAGGGGGTGGGTTTTCTTTGTCTTCCCTTTCTTCTAGACTTATACCCATTTTCAGTCCCATTTACAATGCAAATACCACCTTGATGTTCTACTGGGAGGGTTCCAGTGATGGCAGTTGTTATTATCCTGTTGATCTACATCTACTAGCATTGTTGTCTCCTTTATTATGACAGATGCGTCTAAAATTTGAATCTGATCAAGGAAATTATTGTATGTTCCTATCTGTAACTCGTTTATCTTTCACATTATGTGGGAGGCTATCTATGATGATGTATGCTATGATTATTTTGCTTGTAATATATGTTGATCTATATGTCAATTTTCTTTGTGCTAATATACCTGCAATTTTTATCTCTCATGCTCTTGAGCTTTAATGAGCTAATTTTGATCTCAATCATGTTTCTTTATTTCCTTTTCATCGAGTTATAAGGGTTTTTTGTAGACATGTGCTTTCTTATGATCAAATATTACAGTTAAGGAATATGATTAGCTAGGATGCACTGGATATATTAATTTCTATATAGATGGAAAAGATTGAATTTCTTGTGAACTATACATTCTTTTTCTTACAAGATATAAACTTTGTTTTGTTCATACAAAAAGTTGGGTGATAATACATTCACAGGAATCTTCGTTGCTGTTCTTTTTTGTATTTTCATTAACTCTAATGGTTACAAATATAAGCCAACGGGATCTTTATGTAAAAATACTAACATAATAAAGCTTATTAGAACGGTTGTTGCTGTAATAAGCTTTATTATGTTAACTTGTAGTATTTATACACAAAGATCCCCTGGCTTTTATTTGTATCCATTAGAGGTAAAATGTGCATTGCCTTTTAAAAAAAATAATCTTAAGCTGATTACGTTCCTACTGGTCAACCAAAAATTATTACGGAATGCTGTAATCCATTCCATTCCCATGCTGATTCTATTACCTCGTCTCTTCCATTCCTCTGTCATTCCATTCAAGTCAACCAAACTGAGTTCCAGATATTCCAGTTGAATCAGATGTAGCATCTTTGTTTTGTTCCATTTTTCTTGTTAATAGTTTCTCCTTTCATTTATGCAAATCCGGACATGTTAAATTCCTTTGTGAAGCTACCAAAGGTATTATGGTGTTCGTGCAACTTTGGTTGACTAGACAGCCCGTTTTGTTATTATTTTTTATAGATCCATAGTATATGATCTCTTTTTGAAGTTTGAACGCTACTTGTTTCATATCATTATATGATCTCTTTTTCTACAACTTCATTTTTCAGCAGTCAATTTTTATGTTTGAAGTTTGCTAGTTGACTATTGGAGCAAATTTCTTCGTGCTAGCTTTGTTAACATATAATTAATTTCTTGTATGTTTATAGCTGTTTCACCGCGTGCATGGGACCTTTAATATTATCTGAGTTGCATAACGTAATGCTTGGCTTGGTGCAACTTAAGGTTGGCATTTACGCTTGTGTTGTACTGATAATATTTTTTACTGTACTGAAACAGGTTCGGTTTCTTACAAAAATTTACCATCCCAACATTGACAAGGTGCGCTCTCTTTCTAGTTTCTGAGTTTCTCATGTTTGCTTGATTGTTTCTTACTATTGGTTTTCTGTGCAGCTTGGTAGGATTTGTCTTGACATTCTCAAAGACAAATGGAGCCCTGCTCTTCAGATTCGCACTGTACTCCTGAGGTATAGCTGACCATGATTTCGTTGTTTTAACTAATCCTAACAAATTTGATTTTACTAGAGCTTGTTAAAGTGGAATCGGTCCTGTTGCGCTGATTTTCTAGCTCTTCCTTTACAATTAAATAATTTAGGAGGTTATGATTATTTGAATACACTTTAGATGAATTTTGATCCATTTGACCAGTAAACAATACTTGAATCAAAATTTGCCACTTGAAGATGTTGAGAAATTTGTGTTGTATTTGTTCTATCTGATGATAATAGAAAACTGAAACTTGACATTTGCATTGGTTATAGCATTCAAGCTCTTCTAAGTGCTCCGAACCCAGATGACCCACTCTCTGAGAACATAGCAAAGCACTGGAAATCTAATGAAGCTGAAGCTGTTGAAACAGGTACACACCATAGTTAACAGTTTCTTTGTTTTGAAAAAAAAAAATTCAGATAATACCCAACAGTAAAAAAGTTGTTTTATTACTATTTTTATTATTATATTGTTTTATTTTTTAATCTACAGCAAAGGAATGGACCCGTTTGTATGCTAGTGGCGCCTAACGAAGACGCAGATGATTATGTTGTTTGGAAAAATAACAGTGTATTTGGTTAGGTCCTGAAATTTATAACTTGAATGCTGCAATATTGTTAACTTCCTTGTGTTTTTTCGAGACAATTTTCCTAATTTTGTTATGTGGAACATTTATCTGGTTAACTATGTGTCAAAGGGTTGCGTTAATCATATTTGCATGAACCATATAAGTAGGGTCTGAAATTTAGATGTTTCTTCTCCATCTTGGTTATAAGCCAGCTTTGATTTGAAGTGACATATAGCATGTTGAGAAATTGAACTTTTGATCAAATTGCGGTTTGTCCTTTTTTTTTTCTTTTTCGGCAAAATTTACTATTGTACCCATACAAAATTCTTCACAAAACGGGGAGGACTTATCAACCATTCACAATGGGATTCATTGACATTGTGGATGGCGATCTCTAACGTGGGTATAGGTTGCATAGAATATTGCTTGGTTTGCGTCACTTTATTCGGTATGAGATAGAAGGGGATGAATTTGTGTTGACGATGGGTTTAACCCTTGACTATTGCCTTGTGTTATTTCTTATTATGTTGGGTACTATTGCTTTCCTGAAATTTTGCTTTGCATTATTTCCTGTGGTGGGTACTATTGCTTTCCTGACTCATCACTATTTGTATTGGCAATGCGTCACTACAATACAAAATTAAAGATGACCCAACCAACGCATCGCCATTTTTGTTGACTATGACTTTGTCTGCCCGTTTGATTGAACAAACAACGACTCCACCGACTCATTGCCGTTTATATTGGCAATATCTTCTAACTCATAGCCAATAGTTGTGATTATTCCTTGGGCATGTGAGAGTTGAGACCATCAAAATTACAAGATTGCCAATGGTAATGGCAATATTCAATAGATTGTACTGACAAGCCTGAAACATATCTGATTCTTCATGTTGTCCTTACATTTTGAGGTCGAGATTGTCATTTACAATGATGGTGTCCCGCGTTGTAAATTATTTCAAAACCATCCCATGTTTTGTAGATGTTACCATTGACGATCTTTAATAGATCGTACTGAAAAGCCTGAAACATATCTGATCCATCTCTTCCGGCCTACATGTTGGGGTAGAGATTGGCCCTTACAATGGTTGTTACCCATTGTGAATGATTTCTTAAAACCATCCCTGTTGTGAATATGTTTTCGTATGCATACACCCAACTACTAATGTTTAAAACATCATTTGCACAGTTAACCCACTTTGGTTTAATTCACAATAAAAGAAAGATGTTACATAACCCATCTAACCGCTCAATTTATCACATCTTACAATTACAACATTATATAATTAGTATTTACGTGGTAACACAATTCGATCCCTCTAACCGGGTAGCAATTTTCGACAAGATCGAATATAGCAAGAAATATTCAGGTTTTGTGTTGTCATGATTTGTTTAATAAACCACGTTGACATGTTTGATTAAACAAACCGAATAGCTTACTTGTTTGATTGGATATATCCACCAGTTAAGCCAATTACAATCCGTTTAACCCATTAATTATAGCCCACCAGGCACATTAACAACTTGATAACTACCCGTCAATCCGTTTGACACGTTTAAATAAATCGGTAAACAAGAAGTATAAGGGTTAGACAATTTTAAGTTTTGGCAGGATTAAGATTGGATTGATGTTAGAGCATTCACATTTCGTTTCTTAAAAATGTATGAGTGGAATCATTATATTATATGTAATAGTTTTGAGAGAGCAAAGAGAAAATATTAATGTTAATCTGTAAATTCAAGGATTCATTGTTTAACCTTTATAAATTTTTTAATATTTTTAAAAATAATTATGAATAAAGGAGATATAAAAAAATAATAATAAAGGTATAAAAAATATTATTAAATTAAAATAATAAAGAAAAAATAATAATTTATAATATAATTATAAGAATAAAAGCAAAGAATGAAATATGAATGGTATGAGTTATATTTGAACTAAATAGCTTAATGAGTCAAGCCAAAACCCGTAAACCTAACACAATTCCCATCGTTAAACTAAAATGCTAATTTCAAACAATTTGGCCCCTTTAGATACATGCTAACTTCTAACATTTATATTTCAAAACTACACAAACTATGTTAATTTATGAATACAATTAAACTTTTTAATCTATAGTTGCATGAGACACAAATAGCATGTTTCCTTCTTCAACTTCTGCAACGGATTTCTTCACCACAACGATAATGGAGTCGATTCAATTCAATCCCATTGGTAGCCATTGATATTTGCTTTACAAACTAACAATCCATTCGATATCTGAATTCATCTCCTGTTTCAGAGGCAGATTCGGAGATTCCGCATTCTGATCATCAGGTACGCGGTTTTACGCTCTCGATTTCACCTAAGGTTTTCGAATTTGAACAAATTAGCTGTTTGATTGTCATTCTGTGATCGTGATCGGTTTTTAGGCCTGAAATAGACGATTAATCGATCCAGTACTCTTCCGTGATTGTTTTTGAGACAATCTGAATTCATCCTTTGTTTCAGAGGCTGATTTCGCGTTCATTGGTGTATGATATCTGGTAAGTCCTATGGCGTTCTCGATTCACGTATGGTTTTTGAATTCGAGTCAGTTAGTCGTTTGGTTCTATGATCATGATCGGTTTTTAGGCCTGAAATAGACGATTAATCGACAGTTCGATCCAATACTATTTCGCGATTGTTTTTGAAACAATCGGAACTCGTCTTTTGTTTCAGAGGCCGATTTCGCGTTCATTGTTGTATGATATGAGATACGTCTATTTGCGCTCTGGATTCAGGTATGGTTTTTAAATTCGAACCAGGCCTGGAGTAGATGATTAATCTGTCCAATACTATTTCGTGATTGTTTTCGAAACAAACTGAAATGGTCTTCTGTTTCAGAGGCAGTTTCAGCATCCACTCTCGTACGATATCAGGTACATCGTTTTGCATTCTCAATTTCACTTTTCAAACTTGAACAAATTAGCTGTTTGATTCTCATTCTATGATCATGATAGGTTGTATGAAATAGATTATTAAAACCTTGTAGAATAATAAATGGCTGAGGAGAAGGATGTGAAGGAAGTTGTTGAGGAGAAGAATGATCATACGCCAAGGAAGGGGAAGAAGAGTATATTTTCTCGATTTTGGAACGGATTGTTTAGGTTATACGATGATGATTTTGAGAAGAGATTGCGGTATATAGCTAAAGAAGAAGATACTATTCTTGTTAGAATGAAGAAACGATCTGCGAGATGGAGGAAAACTGCTAGGAATCTGATTGTATCTTTTGTTGTCCTTGAGGTAATAATCTTGTTCCTTATATGAGTAGTAGTAGATGAAAATGATGTTAAGCTCGGGCCTCAGCTTCTACTCAGGGCCGGCTCAACCATTTTAGTGGCCTAAGGCGGGGTTAATTTTGGAGGCTTTTTTCTTAAGTCTTTAATAAAAACTCTCATCCTTTATCCGGGCTTGGTACCGGCAAAAATAAACTAAATAGCTTATATTTGGCAGAGTTAAAAAAAAATTTTAATCTACTTTTTATATATTTAAAAAACATGCGAAGCATTTATATAAAGCTTATTTTTTAGCTTTTTTTGAAGCAAACTCTTTAATCAAATCTTTATACTCAATGTATTTTTCAATTGACAAAATAGCTAACCCATTTCATATTTTTCTAGCAGGCCTAAGTTTTAAAAACTAAAATTAATGCCAAGCCTAGTCCGGCCCAAAACAAAACAGTTAGACCAAAATGTAGTAACTAACCCAAAAATGTAATTATCCTAGCCTAAACACTGAAAAAACTTGAGGCTCTCAACACGTGGAGGCCTTAGGCCACCGCCTGACCCAATAATCTTATTGGGCCGGCCCTGCCTCTACTGACCCTTTGAATGCCAAATGTCTAGCACAAGCTGCATTTGGCTCGTTGGTTAGCAGAATATTGATTGGCCAGTGTAATAGGTTCTCATGTTTATCAAAAAAGTGTTGCATATCCTATGTTTTGTCTCAGGTTGTTTCAATTGGATACGCAATAATGACAACACGTTTGGTAAAGTTAGAGTGGAAAATGAGGGCACTTCGAGTTTTGCCTATATTTGTATTGCCTGTATTAGCATGGGTTTTGTACTCTGGGATTAAAAGTCTCACAGGAATTTGTAAGTTCCCTTCATAAGTATATAGCCATCTTCTTTCTCTATTTGAGGACTTGTTTCAGTTCAGTAGATTGTTATCTAGGGTGAGAAGAAAACCAAACTGTAACCGAATCAACCGATAAACTGAACCAAACGAACAATTGATAATTCGGCTAAGCTATTTTCTAGACACTGAGTTTTATAAACCAAATTGATGTCATAATCTAACAACCAAACCAATATGTAGCAGGCATGGTTTGGTTTAATACAATAACTAATCCATGCTTGCCATACTTTTATCCCAAAAACTTATCACCAACTATATCCTAATACCATTGCTTGTGATGATGATGATGAATTATACATATGGTGACACTCCTTCAACCAATTAGCCCCCCTTGTCTTCTGGAATCACATCTTGTGTTTACCAGAAAGTTGATTTGTTGAAGTTAAATCTTAGTCAGGGCAAATTAACCAATGTAAATATGTAATGAATTTGGGTATGCTCTCTATACAGGCGAACGCAGGGATCAAAGAAGTTTAGAAAGGCTTCGGGAAGAAAGGCAAGCAAAAATCGATGAACTTAAAGATCGAACTAACTATTACAACACCCAACAACTTATTCAGGTACCACTTCAAGCTCTATTCTCATCACCAAATATGATAGTATTGTGTACTGCAAAACCTTTGTTTTCCAGAGATATGATCCGGACCCAGCAGCAAAAGCAGCTGCTGCATCTGTTCTTGCATCCAAATTGGGTGCAGATTCAGGACTGCATTGGTTTGTAGACGATTCGCATCTTCATCCACATGATACAGGGAAAAGTAATGATGTTGAGTTTATGCAATCTGGTGGTCTAAGAAGACGGAACCCATCAGAGGCTAGATCTCCTGCAAGTACAGCAGTGCAAGACGGGGGGTTTCAGTATGCAGGAAGTGAGGTTTCTGAGATTTCTTTGCCTAGTGAGCTTGTTGTTGAGCATCAAAATCGTGTGGCTATGAGTCCACAAGATGGTGGTTGGATGGCTAGACTTGCTGCATTGCTTGTTGGAGAGGACCCTACTCAATCTTATGCACTTATATGTGGAAATTGCCATATGCACAATGGTGAGTAGAATTTGACTGCTTTTGATCTTAATGGAAAGTACATAAACATCCTTCTTGTGTTTGCTAAATGAGCTAAAAAGTTATCAACCTTAGGTCAGATTTAACCAACTTTTATATGCCAGAAAAAAACCATCAAAGTTTAAATACAAATTGATCCTCCCAAGAGACCTAGGTTCAAACCTTCTTTCAGTAACATCTTGGATGGCGATTGCCTTTTTAAAAAAAACAAATTGATCCAAGGTAACTAACGTTCAAAAGTAGTATTTTGAGGTCATTAAAATGCGGACCAGGCAGGTGATGTGTTGATCAAAGTTCATTACCTTGCACGTGATTCCCCTCTAACAGAGGTCTCAAGTTCGAATCCAGCTTCCACTGGTTTCCATCTTAACCCCTTAAAGGCCGCCTACCAAGCGTAAGCAACATGGTCCCACGGGTTAGCACGGACTTTGTGGGCCTGTGAGTTTTCATAACGGGTTATCATGGTTAAAAAAAGGTTTGTTACTTTTTATGCGTTTTTCCATTACTTAAGTATTCATTTGAAATCTATACAGGCCTTGCAAGGAAAGAGGATTTTCTTGTAATTACTTACTACTGTCCACACTGTCACTCCCTGAACAAACCAAGGAACTTGGACGAAAGCTCTACATGTAACAATAGCCCGAATATGAGATCTTTAATGGCGCGTCACCATGCCCTGATTAAAGGCGAAAATCCTTCGGATCCCAACTCCCCTGATATGAAATCTCCACCAACAAATCACCATCATGTAAATAAACCAAAGAAACCAGGTGAAAAATGTTCAGATATCAGCATCCCTGATATGAAATCTTCAACAACAAATCACCTTCACGTGAACAAACCAATGAAGTCAGATGAAAAGTGTTCAGACATCAACGTCCCTGACAAAAAACCATCAACAACAGTGGTTAATACCAACGCAATAGAACAAAGTAGCGAGTCCATAGGTGAGAGTGTGTCTGCTAATAGTACTCCTGCTACTTTAGCTGTGGACGAGAAGAAACAATTAGTTCCCGAGGATCCAGATAACCATTGACATGATATCATTGATATGTACAGGTTATATTGTGACATTAACAGGTGCAACCTTGAAAGATTTACAATCAGTGTCCTACTTCCTTTGTGTAACAAATTCATGATGAAATATTATCCACAGTTCTCCATTTGATGAAGCTCCAACATTTTCTTTTCGGGTTTACAGAGCCCTCTGAGATCATATATTCATTACATAAATATGAGGTTATATATCATATGAGCATAATGATTTTGTTGAAGGAACTTTTAAAACAAAATACTGAAGCTGAACACTTGGGGACATCCCATACAGCAATGGATGTAGCAGTGCATTCAGGTTGATGATTCTCCTTGTGGTTGGCATTCATGGAAAGCATCCACGCTCGATTAGTAACATCATCATTGCTGAACATACAGAAACTAAGGATGCGTCATTGACTTAATAATGTTAGTAACGATTAATCTAAATATTAGTAACACATACAAATTTAGAACGAATCATCATTAATTTAATAATGTTAGTAATGAAAATAAGAATCATTTATAAGCTCTTACAGATAGAAGAAGCATATCAAGTTCGGTTTCATACTAAATCCACAAGCGCAAAACACATTTATAACTACGTACAATGTTGAGTTTCCTTAGAAAATTTACTTTGTTTAATCTCTATTTAAAGAATTTATAAAAATTTATTAATGGTAAATATATTTTTACCAAGAAGAAATTTCAAGAGAGATTAATGATGCTCCAAATTCCTCATCTAAAGGCGAGTTGAAAAAGAAGCAGTGTAAGAGAGACTCCTCCAATTCAGATTCGTCCTATGAGTGATATACCTTTATTTCTTTACTTCTTAGACATATTCTTTACTTCTTAGACATATGAGCTGTAACCACAAAAAACTTGTTAGAGGGCCCTGGAGCTTGAGTTCCGAGGATATTTTGACGCTCAAGTTAGTATGTGTATAAGATGTATTAAACATAAGCATAGATGTATAAAAGTGAGAGTAAAGATTATGGGTAGGAGAGGTTAAAGCTAAAGAATATGTAGAGGAATCGTAATAATGACTTGAAAAACTTGAGAGTCGCAATTCGTTTTCAGATTGAAACTATTTGGGGTTCACTCCAAATATTCAACCGGATAAAACTCAAGTTTCAGAAATCGAAGTATGAAATTCGTGTGTGTTTTATGATCATGAACCAGAAGAGCAGAATGAAGAAGATGACCAATTCGATTATTTCAGCGATGGGGGAAAACTGCCGAAGGCAGTTTTCTTATACGAATTTACACTTTTTACCCTGAAGTTTCACATGTGAAATTTAGGGAAAAAACAAATTCTAATGCATTTTTGATAAAGCAATGTTTACCAAAATAAAAATTTTTCGCGCTGACCTGGCAGCTCGATCCCAGCCAGGGGCTGCCGCCCCTTGGACCCCGCTACCAGGGGGGCTGCCCCAGGACCCCGGCCAAGGGGGCGTTGCCCCTTGGAACCCCCATCGCTTAGGGGCTTCGCCCCTAATAAGGTTTTCAATTTCAAAGACCAAAATAAATTCAAACAAGTGTGCACTCCTCACACCTCCTAACTTGTTTGATAGATATTATTATCAAATTGGTCATTAGTCAATCCAATTACACTAAAATATCTAACAAAATATAATTACATCGTATTTTGTGAAAGAGTAGATAGTTTTGAATGATTGTGTCTAAGTTTACCTTTTGATGGAGAGTGGTATTTGTATTGCCTAACAATCCAAAAAGCTTGAGGTCTGGTTTTATTTTTAGGTATTATGTGGTCAAATATTTGAAGTGGAATATCCTTGAAGAGAGTATATATCATTTTAATCCTAACCCGGCCTAACCCTAACCCATCTTGACCCGTTTTTAAATTTGCCCGTTCTGACCTGAACCCATCCTGCCCCGAACCCGTTCTGACCTGTTACACTGCCCGACCCAACCCGCCCGTTTTGCCAGGTATAGTATATATCATTTTGGTGTAAAGAGTTTCTTGCATAACATAAATGACCATTGTCTTTATAGTTAACTTATAACTTCTTTCCAACTTGATTGAGTTTACTTGTATCTTCTTGTCTTCTCAAAACCTAACCTATATCTTTTGTTATCTTGCGACCTAATTATATTTTCTGACAACCAATGGGAGCCTTCTTTGATTAAGACTCTTCTTTCCTTTATGCTTGACCCTTCGAAATTTCTAAGTGTGGAATCGCAATCCGCACCCATCCTTATCAAGCTGCAACCAAGGTTATACTCATGCTAGCCGCGGCTAAGGTTAGAGGTGTACAAACCGGTTTTTTTTTTTCCAAACCGGTTCGGGTTTAAAACCAAACCAGTTTTTTTTTTCCCAAACCGGTTTTTTTGACATGTAGGCAAACCGGTTTCTTTCCAATCCGGTTCGGGTTAAAAACCGGTTTGGCTCATTGAATACCCAAACCTCTTTGAAACCGGTTTTTTTTTAATATTTTTGAATCGGTTTTGAAAATGGTTTGTGTAGCAGGGGAGGTCAAACCGAGGGTGAACCGGTGGTTTGGACAGGGTTGAAACCAGTTCTAGGTCAAACCGATTTGGAGCCAAATCAGTGTCGGGTGTTCCCAAACCGGTTTTTTTTCCCACCTCTACTGATCACGGGGATGGTACCTCATTAGTTACTAAAAAATAAATCTCAAAGAAACATTAATCCCAAACAACACCAGTATGGTCCTACAAGTAACCAAGCAATTCCAACAAAAGAAAAGCATTGAAAATGTATTTTGCAACAAAAAAGGTTGTTGCTTGTCTTGTGGGGCAAGGAAAAAGGTTGTTGGATGTCTTGGGGGGCAAGAAAATAAAGCAAGTTATGTACAACAGAATTCATCTAAACATCCCTCATGTAGTTTGCATATTCCTTTAACAACATACTACACATTTCTTTCCCTCATAAAACAAACAACTGCCTACACAACAGATGCATCTTCAACTTCCATTGTTATGCTTTTCGTCACAAATCGCAATATTTAAACTGCAAAACTTTCTGAACCCTTCAAATGTACAACTCTTATTGCTCACTTTTTGTACCCGGCCCGATTTTCGGGCTGTCGGGTCATTGGAGGTTTTCTGGTATAATCGGGTTTACTTCAAAACCCGCATCAAATGAGCTTCCTTCAGCTTTTGAAGATGCTTGTGGCTCTTCAAGCAAAGGCTTCGGGTCTTGGTCTCCATCTTCATGTATAACTACAGCTTCGGTTGGAGTACCTGTTCACATTTCACAATAGAAAGAAATTAAACTTTGTTGGATGTTTAGTGGGTTCATCAACATATGTAGACATGGCGAAATGGACGCGTTAGAATGGGTAAAATTTTTATTTGGGGAGAAATAATTAACGTATTAGATATAATACGAAAACTATAATCTAAAAATCATATTTTTAAATAAATTTAATAAAGCAATTTAATGATTGTAAGCATTTAAATCCACATCGGTTCACTTTCAATTATTTACACATTCCATTTTAATCAAAAAAATTTAAGTTTCCTGTCTAGGTGGAGTTAGAATTATAAGAAAAAGGAAAGGTGTGTACTTTCGGGTGCACCCTGATACATGGGTTTCTTGAGCCATACAGTTCCTGGGAAGACCATGAGGCTGGTTTTGGTCAAGGTCTTCTTCTCATCGGCTTCCAAGGGTGTGAACCCAAACCCTTGGGTCCATGTGTCAACCAGGCTGGGGATGGCAGATACCACCAGCTTCTCTACCTTTAAGGACTTCAGCAACTAAAAAAATCAAGACATAAAACGAAAGAGTCATGTTTGCATATTCATTGGAAAATAAAATAGAATCAAGCAGAATTTACGCCATTTACTAACTTTAGCTTAAAGCTGTAATAATAAATAGGTAACCATGAAATTAGCCACTACGGTCTAAAGTTTGTTATTAAAAATCACCTCTTCAATAGTATTCATGAGACGCCTACACATTCCCTGGCGGCGATATTTGCTACATGTTGCAATTAGTGGCATCTCGGCAACATGTACTCCATGAATCCTGCCAATGAGTTCAAACATATCTTTCCAATTAATATTTAGCAAATAAACGTCTAGATCATATGCAACAAGTAATTTGCAAAAACCAAATAATAGATCATTAATTATTCAACATTTCAACAAGAAATTTACGTATACCAACTATCACTAAATTGTATCTCCTAGGCCAAAGTTATTGAATTCAAATTTTTTAACAAGTGAACTGATATGGAGCTGGTAAGTAAGATAAACTAGGAGGGTAAGCTTGGTTATCAAAAGGTACCTTACAGATGCCACACATACAATGACATCATCTTTCTCCAAGATCATTGTATAGAACCCCTCGTAGTTGAGACGGGCAAATTCTGATCTGAAAAGAAAATCAAACAAATAAATAGTCTCCCAAGAGTCGTATTATTAGTATACAAAGTGAAAAACTAGTGAAAACAATTAGAATTGGCAATCTCAACCCATTTCCTTAAGAAGAGATCAATTTGGAATAATTTTGATCTAAAACAAGTCACATTGGTAAATAAAGAAGTTTAAGCTAAAAAGGGAAAAGACCGATGGAATTATGTGAAAGTTGCCTAAGTGAACTTAAAATGCATACATGATACAACCTCCTAAATTGTAAAATCAGAGATTTAGATTATTATTATTATTGGAATATTGTTGTTTAGTCATATTAGCGCATTAACTGTTGATTAAAATCTTCTAAAAATGGATAACAGTTGTTTCAGTTTAACCAACCTATCTTGCCACCTCAGAATAATCATGAAAACAGGGAAGGTGAAATAAAGATCTACTTTTAATATTAAGCACCTGAAAACAGAAAAAAAAAATGGAAACAGAGTTATACGATGAAGATGGTGCTCACCCCCAATTATACAGGACATGGGGTATCATATCAATGCCTGTTCTTGGATCCACCATGGGAAGAAAGCATTCTTCCATGATTGTAAGGGCAACAGCTAGTTTCAGATTGCATTCAGCTTTCAGAGCAACCAAACGCTGTGCAGAATGAACTTTTAGGTCTCCATGAATGCATTTCAGAATTGCCCACGAGAAGCCATCAGATATGGGATTCATGATCCCGATCTGGGAATGAAGCCCCGAGTGAACCTACAAATAGTTTAGATTCAAATTAATTAATAAGATCCAACACTGCAATTTTTTATCTTATTTTGTGTTCAGGTTTGGTAAAAGTGTTAATTTACGTTACCTCCTCACAACTTTCCCCACAGAACCATGTAGCAGAAGACCTTAACTCTCTTTCCATTCCCTTCTCTCTCAGACATTCCTCATGATCTGTTTACAAGCAAAACCATTCACGAGAAAGAACAAAATTTGGAAGATAAATCAAAGATAAATATAACATATAATTATAACCATCACAACAATTATAGTAATAATGATGATGGTGGTTATAACAGAGGAAAATGTCACAAATCAGCAATATACTTTTGGCAGTGCTCCATTTTGGTGACTCGTAAGTTTTGAATGGCCTACTCGAGAGATTAACATTTTCCGTGCCTATTTGGTAATTATATGTTCCCTACGTCCTAAAAAATGTTCACCTTTCTATAATAGTTCGTCCCAACAACAATGTGCACTTCCACATTTATTTGTCAAGTTTCAGTCTATCCTTAATCACTAAAAAGGGCGTACCCGGTACTTGACTTAGCTCCCGCTTTGCGCAAGGGCCGGAAAGGGGTCATTTTGTGTAGGAAGTTGTTCCCCATGGCTTGAACCCATGACCCTAAGGTCACAAAGCATAAGCCTTACCGGTTGCTCCAAGGCCCGCCTCACTAAACTCCATTAATTGCACACTTCTAAAACTGTGTATAGGGATAAAATCAGGATTGAGCTATTATATGAAGCATTAGTCATACTTTCCTATTACTTTGTGGTTTTCTTTTATCGACGGTTATTTGAAAACAGAGGGAGCATATTTTTTTGCCTCTATCTGCTTATCTTTTTTCCATTTTCTTGCTCTATAATAACCAAAATGGACCTTTAAAACCAAAATGGACCTTTAAAAACGGGTAATTATTTAAAAGTTATACTTACCAAATCAGACTGAAAAAGCCATAAATACAAAATATGCCAAAAAAGGTTATAAGTACCAAAAATGGGACGACCAAAAGTATATTGCCACCTTATGACATTTTCTGTAATAATAACAACTAATATCCTGGTTGAGTGTAGAAATCTACATTTATGTTCGCATTGCAAGCATTTCAATGCACCCAAGCTTGAAGCCTCGGTGTCGTTGACCAGGTTCCCACATATCCAGCAAGAGCACTTTGAACAATACCAATTGCCTTCTGGTAGTTCCTGGAAAAAGCAAGGCATGAAAAAAGGGGATATGGATAAACAGATAAATTAAAAATTAGCAACAGAAAAATAAAACAATCAGATAAATTATACATATAATAATATAGAACAAAGTAGCTTTCTTTGAGCAGCTAGAACCCCAAAAGTTGTTGAGGAAGTACAAAACCTAAAAGTTGTGTTGGACATATTATAAAATAATGGGTAAATAAGATTTTCGAAAAGATTATGAAAGTAAGACTAACCTCTACACACAAGCATTTTAGATGAAAAGTTGACGGGCAGTTATCACAGCATATCAATTCACCACCATCGCCACACAAACCACAACTGTCGTCATTTTCATCAATATCTTCAACCTCAATAGTCCGTGTAGCACCTCTCCTAACCTTGTATTCAGCTGACCAAGCTTCCAGCTGGCACAAAGTGAATGGTTTTCCAGACTCCATAAAAAGATTTAAACACGGGCTTTTTAAGGTGAAACCAGCATGAATCTTAAACTCAGAAACAGAAAGAATCTTCTCACAACACCGACACAAAATACCATCACGGGTGACTAAACCATCTTTCACCACTAAATCATCACTTGGATTCCTGTACTGGATCACTTCATTAACTTTAATTACTCCAAAATCTATTAACCAGGATAATACTGTTCTTACACCAAGCCCAGACCACCTCCCTTCCACCTGCTGTTGACCACCTTTGATCAAACTTCGTGGACGCAGCCTGCAACTTCCCTTTCGGCCCTTGCTGAACCTCCTTGGAGCTTTTGGGACACGAGATTTTTTCTTCAAACCTGGTGATTTGTTAGTAGAACGGTTCTTTAAAATGGCTGAAAGTAAAAGATCATTATCATTAAGGTGACAATTTCCTTTTTTCTCTTTTCCATGTTTATGATGGTGAATCGGCTTCTTAAATCTGGATTGCTTCTTTTGCTTCTTTTGCGTCTTTTCATTTTGGTCATCAGAAGAGCAAAAGGATGATTTTATACAACTCCCATAACTCTCAGATATATTTGATTTCAATTGAATGCTAATCTCACTGATCTCCTGCATGCCATCGGAAGCACTTGCTTTCATCTCAGACAACCTCTTCGATTTCTTGTGTTCTTTAGTTTGCATGACATCATTTTGATGAGGTAAGACAATTTCAGACCCTCCGGTTAATGCATTAAGATTATTTGTTTGGCAAGAAAATGGAACTAGATCGCTGTTCTCTTTCCCAATCTTTTTTGTAATTCGATTAGCAACAAGAACTTCATTTTTTGGAGGTAAAACAGTATCATCGCTAAAATAAATACTATCAACCACGCTTCTCTTTGTTTTAACCGGTTTCCCTTCCTTCAAATACCGCAGGCTTTTATCAATATACACCACTTTTGCAAAAGGATCGAGTAAATACCACCAATGAGCTAAAGCAGTCGCATGTTCCAAATTTCTAAGCTGTTCTTCAATCTCTACTAAAGTATCAGAAAAATCAGACTGGAACTCGGCAAAACTGGTCCACTGTATGCCATTACTATCACCGACAACATAATGTGCATCTGCAACTAGTTTCTGACCACACATATTCCATGCTCTGTAAAATTCCCGAATTGGCCTTCCTGATGGAGATTTATAGACATATTCTCCATGCCCTTTACAATGTGTGGTTCTGTTTCGCCTTCCTATAACCCATTTTGCTTCCCTAAGTAACCGATGAATGTGAAACCGTAATAATGGTCTAGGGTCGGTTGTTGAATCTTTAGGTGGTGCCAAAAGTTCATCTTCATCAAGTTCCACAAATGAAGAATCTTTCCATTTTCTTTTGGAACATTGAACTGGTTCAGGCTTGACGACTAAAAGCTTGCTGACATGACTTTCCTGAGAAACAGGCGATGCAATTGCAGCGCTGACGTCAGTTCCTTTTTGATCATTTGTGTCAGAGCTTGATAATCTGGATTTTGAATTATCCTTGTCAGCAATTTCTCCAACAGTACCTTTAAGCAGATAGCAACTGGATTTAAAACCTTGACTAGATGATTCAACTAAACGACATGTTACCATTGTAGTTGGTTGAAACAAACAAGAATCAGTTTCTGTTGATGGGATTGAAGAATTAATGACTTTCTCTAAATAAGGTTTAGCATTGACTTGTTCATCAGGTAACATCTTCCTTCTTTTAACTTCAACATCAGGGTCGTTTCTTGATAATGTAGTAAAGTCTTCAGATTCTTTCATGTTTTGGAAATCTGTTTGACTTGTCATGACTGAATTGTCACTGTTGCAACCAAATGAAACATCTTTAGGTTTTTTATTTTCATTTTCAAAATTGATTGCTCCGGTTACAAGACACTTTTTACTAGTTTTATCATTTTCATGCCCAAAGAATACTTCTCTAAAAATGGAATCTTCTTCCTTTGAACCCTCGAATTCATCATCATGCAAATCTTCAATACCTCGCCTGAATAACATCTTTAAGGACTTGTTGCAGTTCCCCTTCATTGTAAGTGTCTTCTTTAAATCCCTTATCTAATAATAATATTCAAGAGACCCTCTTCTTAAAATAAATAGAAATCTCCACAGAATCAAAAAGAGAAAATGATCATAGCTGAATTCAGAACGATCATATGACCATATATGCCATGCCCTCTGCAAATCTGCAATAATTCAATATCATAAATTAGATGAAGTTGAACGCGTAGGCTATACTAATATTATCCAAATATGCTCGTGACAACCACATCAATAAATGGAAAGCACGTGATGCGATTTGACTTAAATAAATAAAGATCGAAACAGCCGTAGCTAATAGGAAAGAAAATTCGTAGTGAAATAATGATTATTCCATATTCATAACACATAAAGAGCTTTCAACAGCTTGGAACGGTGTCAACTTCTGCACAATCTAAGAAAATGTCAAGATCAAATGATGCTGTAAAAGACAATACAACGAAGGATATAAATGTCGTAAAGATGCAGTGTATTTCAAGGATCTTCACTATATGAAGACATTGTGAACTGTAGTCACTGGAAGATGAATATGTCTCGCTCTGAGTTAGTTGTTGGGTTAAAAAAACTTAGAAACTAGATGACTCCTTGCCCGCAATCTTAGAAACAAAGGTTATAAGTTAAGAGAAAATAGATTTACTTAAAAAAATAGTAGACAACATGGCAAATAAATCTAGATTACCACTTAGTAATGATCTAGAAGAAAACAACTTGGTTGACGACTACTTTAAATGTTTATGAGAAAACGAGAAAAGTAACAAAAATATGTTGCATGATACAAAGAGCATAAAGTCAGAACTATTAAACTACGTATTGTGGAAGACATGCCCTAAAAAGAAAATCTAGAACATGGATAGCGTCAAAGAAGGAATATTACGGAAGAGATGGCAAAAGTACAGGTTTACAACGAGCGAACCAAACATGGGTCCATGTACATGTACCATTAATGTTACAATTATACATAAGAGCATAAATAGATGGCAACTTATTTATTATGAAAGCACATGCATTAATTAATACAAAAATATAACTAACATGTACTTCTACAACACCCTCGTTAAAACAAATAAATAATATGTCAAGATAACAACCAACAAGATTACTAGCTAACGTGTACACCAATACAAACAATATTTTCAAAAAGTTAAGTAGCATATATACCCTGATCAATCTGAAGTACAAGAGCCTTGACACTTTTTTGTTCTGTTTTAATTTGATTATATTCAAATGGGCAAAAGAATTTCAGAACCAGCATGTGTTTGTCTGCTTGATTGATTGAATAGCAATTATTAACCTACACAAATTATGACGGAAACTTAGATACAAGCGCCTCAATTTTGTAAACAGAAGCATATTAATATAATATATAGTTTTTTAGATACAAAGAATATACTTTAACCTTCACATGAATGATGATATTAACCTCTGCATATTGCTTTTAGAGATGCTTCATAAATAATTTAAATTAACTCCCAAATGTCCTCTGTAACATATATAAAAAACTATAGGTTGCCTAAGCTTGCATTACAAAAGAACTTTGAACATGTACCATGAGTCCATGGCATATCTATAAGCATCCTTTCAGTAGATATGTGCAATTAAAACACTCACTACAAGCAATTAGTGAAATAAGTTTCATCACAAAAATAGTTTTTACCAATGACATTAATGATACTGAATGAAGTGCATGTTGAATTTATGCAACAAATAATTCTAGTGAAGTTGAGGATTGATTTCCAATGATGACGTAAGGCCATCAATCACTTAAGGGTCACAAGCTAAAACTGACAAGGTGAACCAGCGTGGATTAGATCGACTGATATGGTAATGTTAGCGCAAACGTGTGGCTACACAAGATACATAAATATCCACACAAAAAGGTTATTGTGGACCCGGTGAAGGAATATAAGAAAATATTGCCTAAAATTACCGGTGTATCTAATTCAATTATTGTTCGTAAGTGTTCTCCAAATTGAATTATGCGTTCGCTAATCGCTCATAAGGTATGAAAACGGTTCTCATAATGCCACTTTACCAACAAAGTAACCCCGTATTAGTACCAAGTAGCATGAACAATAGATAAGGTCAGCCTCAAATTGGTCTAGGTACAAGCAGAAAAAGAACTTGATCATTCAAATACCAAAATACCTTGAGAAACACACCATTAGTAGTCAAAGACATCTAGGTTAGGTCATCTTACTTCTCATTCCAGACCTACATTTCCCCTCCTCTCTTTAATCCTTTTTATTGTCATCATTTTCCATCCCCAAACGAACCAATACTTGTGGTCAATACCTTTTCTGAATTGGATTCAATTGATCATTTTGCCAATGGTGTTTGTTTGTATCTAATAAGAACTTCTCCTAAGAAACCTAGCCATTTTTTCCCAGATCCCATTTGACCATTCCACATTGGAAACTATATGAGGGATAAAGAGTCTACCATTCAGCTACATTATTCCAAAAGGGGGAGATTTACAAGACAGAGTTAGCTCAATTGCTACAAATGAAATGACTATATGTTTCAGCAATATCAAAATTTTTAGCAACTCATACGCAAAATCAATGCATTAAAACAACAAGAAACAAGTCAAACACCACACACAACTGAGAGAATTAACCAAAGAAAGTCAAGTACTAAACCTACATTAGAAAATTAAATGTAAAAAATATAGTATATACAACTCCAAAACCTAGATATATGTTTCTTCCTTGACCAATTCCCAAATCAATTTAGGGGAAACTCAAAGAATTCATAACTAGATCGATATCCAATAAATCCGTGCTACAAAAGGGTCTCAACTTCCAGAAATGGCATCTGATTAACGAATCCAATAAAAGAATTAAAATCAAACTACATCGCCGACGGCTAAACCTCCCAAAACATTTCCAAAATTCAGCACATAAACAACAAATCCCCACAAAAACTCCCAACATTCTCCAGATACACACAAATCGATCGCAAAACTTCGAAACTAAACCACGGAGATCAAAATCCACCACCACAACCGTCAATCGGAAGTGTGGAGTGAAATTGAGCTAAAATTGAAGGAAAAACGAACCTCTGGAGTGCAATTTGAGCTCGAAAGCGGAAATTAGGGTTTGAGGAATGGGGAAAACCTCGAGGATGTAGATCGAAGGCGGAGAAAACGATGAAATTGAGCAAGTTTGAAGCGTTACGTTGATGTGTGAAGAATTATCACACTTCTCACGAGTGTTTAATTGAAGCAAGGATGAAATGGCGGAAGATTGGGCTTTGGGGAGCCCGAAGAACAATGGTGCTCTGTAGCACACCAGATGGTAATCACCTTTGTCTCTGCTTACGTCAAAATTCACATTTTCTTTCTCAAATTTTGTATTTTCTGTGTATTTGTAAGGGTTTTTTTATAAACATGAGTAATTTGATTGAAAGTAATTTAATCATTTCAATCACTGGATATTATAAAATTTAAACTCTTGATATCTTGAATATCGTTTATTTATAGGTTTATAGGTTCAAATGATAAGGCTAATGCAATTAGATAAAATGAAAAGTAGTTATATTGATAACACATGCGTTACTCTGCATCAATGGTTATAGATCGTCACCTTATATTTTCAAGTAAAAACTTTGTGGACAGAGAACCTTTTTTTATCTCTTCCCTTTGGTTCTCTTTTTTTTTTCTCTGCGAACAACACGTTAAGGACTATAACTTTTAAGAGCATGCAATGTTTTTAAATTTTGTTATGTGTAAACACTAATGGTGATGCTCTGATAATACATGTTAAATGGATTATATGAATTAAAAGTAATTATTTGAAAATTCTATTAAACGAATCTGATTTTTAGTATTTTAATAATAGCCTTTTTGTGATTATAGAGTGACCTAAATGGTTTATTTGCTTTAGTTTAGAAGGGAATCTAGGAGATACCATCTTTGCACAAATATATATGATTCTAGGCCTTTTGAAGGTTGTTTTTGTATTGTTTATCATGTTTTTCTTATTTTTGCATGTTTGTATGTTAAATTTAGTATGGATTGCATGATTTATGTCCTTTATTTCCATCATTAATAGGTTTTCTATTGTTAAAATCAACTTAATATGGTTTATCTTTGTTTTGTCTCTCTGTTCTGTCTCTATATGTATACTCGTCAAATATCAAATACAATCGACTATTCGTGAATCGTAAAAAAATAAACCAGATATCATATTTATCTTCATTTCGCTAGTCTTTTTTCGAGCTCTACTATTCCTAATGTACACCACCTAAACCATTTCACTACCTGCTAGAAGCCCTCCAATTTGGTTGTGGGCGTACACATGGTAGCGTTAGGGCATATGCCATTTGCAGTCGCATATGAACTTTTTATTATCTTCATTTCACTATCAAAAAAGTAAGTTTTGACGATGAAAAATTCCTCTACGCATGCATTATCACCTGTGCAGTGGCCAAATTCTAAAAATAGAAATAAAAAATAGTTTTTAAAACATTATGTTACGTCATCAAAGAATCACCGATAAATTGATCAATATCCAAAAATGAAAATAAAATTTTATAAATATCCATTAGAGGTCACAGAAAGATCATCGAAAGGTATGATAAAATAATAAAAAATGTAAAAAAGTAACTTACAATTATTGGAATCCGCTAGTACTCAACGCCAGAAATTTCATCCATTAACTTTATAGTAGTTGTCGGTTGAAAAAAATAATGACAACTTTTAATGATCGTTGATTCATCATAAATGTTCATAAATAATTATTTCGAGGCCTCTTTAGTTTTTACATTCTTCGTTTTGATGCGTATTATAGTTTGTCTTTCGGTCGTGGTTTTCAAATTATGTGCCCTCTTTGATTTTCACATTCTATTATTGATTTTCATATTATACCATAGTACTTATGAATATGACGATGTCATGTCAGCACTAATGGTCCATTAATGTAAGACAAGTGAATTATGAGCTTAAACTTGCGAAAAAATAATGCAGTCAAAGTTAAATATGCACCAACATTAGTTGATTCACTTGTCAATATATCTATCATCATTTGTATATCAGTATATGAAGATATATATAGTATACTGAAATTAATTATCTCATATATGGAATTAACAATACACATAGTATCAAAGGTGTAAGATAATGTGTAACGGTTCTGTAAATATTAACTTTGTTTCAGTTTCTAAAAGAAAATTTGGTGCTAAAGAAAATTTGGCCTACAAATGTTAGAATAGGGTCTCAAAATGCTCATACCTCTAGGAATTCTAAAATGATTTCCACTTGTGTGCTCAAAATGCTTGAGGAGAAAGACCTATGATGTACATCATTAGCATAAGTTTAATTTATGCTCTTGAATTAATCACTTTTTCTCTCTTTGTTAAATTAAAGCTAGGTAATTTAATGTAGCACAAAATATGATTTAGTGCACAATTGAGATGTTGAACACGAGCACTTGGTTTGCGTGTCATATAGATTACGCTTATGACTTGTTAATTTCATATATATACTATTTGTATTTAAAATTTAGTGGGTTTGCCATTAAACATATGTTATTAACACCTGTTGACTTCTTATCACATAGCGTGAGTTACCATGACCTAAAACAACAAATTAGCACATACTTACGTCCAAATGGTGACCAAACGCTTGATTTAATTATCTCTTTACGCAGGGTCTATGGAGGGATCGAATTGTTTCATAATTTGATGTATATAATTTTACCATACACTTTTGTGTGGCAGGTTGTTTCCCAATGTTTGAACCTATGGCCTCAGGGTCATAAAACGTCAACTTTACTAGTTTCTCCAAGGCCCGCCATGAAACAAGTCATTACCTAAAGTGGGACTCAAATAAAAAAACTATGAAACTTTAATTGTCTTAAGTGCATCACCATAATCATTTGGGTTAAAAATCATTGGTATATATTTAATTTACCATGGTTGAGTCAAGATAAAAACCATGGCACAACCATGGTTTTTAGTTATGTATATAAACTCAAATACTTAATATTTAACTAAATACCACAAACAATTTAAGTAAAAATGAAACTAAGAAGTTGTTTGGTAATTATATGCTAAACTATTAAAAAGTCTGAATGAATAAAAAATAACATATGAATCATTCAGCATGTTTTTAAAACTTACACATTAAAAAACAATAGAAACCATTAAAAGATAACTATTAAACAAACCAAACACGTTTTACTTTTAACTAATTAAAAGCTATTAATTACAACACTACCAAATTCACTCTAAACTAGTTTGGTGGCCGGACGCGCGTTGCGCGTCATAAGGACGGGCTAAACGGAGGCTCAGAACTCTGTCATCATTGCCGTAAGCTAACACCTTTACCAGTTAAAGCTCAGACTCGTTTTTGCGTGTCATCACAGACCATAGTCCTCAGATGTGCCCAATAGCCAACGTTATCAAGCAAACCACGAAAGGCAAACATGTAAGCATCAGAGCACAAATGTTAGAAGGCTCAGAAGCGGTTGTTCGTTGCGGTTGCAAACCTCAGGTTTACCTTACCGTAACAACAAACATAACCTTTTTTTCATCATCATCACCTCTAAATCATCCCAGATTAGCCTCTAAACACCTAATGAGGAGCCGACAGCATGTATAGGGTCTCAGATGAGTTCATGCTCATCTTCATCGACTACCAGAAAAAATAAACAATTCCAGAGAGTCTTGATTGACAACCTTTTTTGGGTCTCAGATGAGCCAACCTCATCATCATCGACAACTATTTACATCAGAACAGGCTGAAATATCCCAATAATTCAACATACACAGGTCAATTTCATGCTGTTTAACATGACAATCTTTTTAGGATCTCATATGAGCCAAGGCTCATCATCATCGACAACCACAGACCGAAGAACAGACAGTCTGTTCAAGCAACATAGAACAACCAGATAACAACAACAAAGTTAAATTGGGGATACGAAACCCAACAACAACAAACCAGTACCTCGGTCGTGGTGTAAAGTAGACACCACCAAAAGCGACCAGTAACGGCCACCGGCGGCATCCGACGATTACAAAAGAGATGGCCGCAGCTGGAAACGGGAGGTGAGGCCGCCGCCGTTCACGATGCACAAGTTGCGGTCGACAGCGACCAAAACAATACATCGACGACCGAACATCGGCGAAATAACCCTAACTCGCTGCTTGTTGCGAAACGACGGCGACCACCACAAAACCAATCGGATCTCAACCGACGAAGGTCGGCGACGCTACAATCGAGCACATCGGCGATGGCGGCGCCCCATAACCTTCGACTACATAACTCCAATAGCAAACCCTAGAACAGATCTGAGATCAAGAACCCTAAACGCAGAGAAGGAAGAAAGGCTGCCGTCGCCGCTGCCAAAGGAACCCATGCAAGCAAAGGACCGGTGGCGGCGAGGCTCCACGCTCTCTGCAGATGTCAATTTCAGGCAAGATGGATCGGCCGGAGCCACAACAACCACCATAAACATCGAATCAGAGGAGGAAAGGTATAGGGGAGGAGGATACCTATGCGTCGGTGAAGCCGATGACAAAAGATCAGCGACAACCTCCACCAGAGCCCCGGTAACCCACATATTTACCTCCAACGAAACCCCCGGTAAGGCCGAAGCATCGCCGTGGGAGTTACCGGCCGACGGCCGCATCCGGCAACACCTGAAGTAGCCACACCGACGGTCATGCCACCATTTACCATCGCCAACTCCCCTCTCTCTCTAACTTTCTCCCAAAATGAAGTTTCAGATATAATATGCAGGGCGGCGGTGAGGGGGTAAAACGAAAAATCTCAAAACTATGTGGCAAATCTCAAAAGGTAGAAAAGTAACTACTGATGGCAGTTACTTTTTTCATAATAGGGTAATTAACTAACCATAAAAAAAATATACAAGTATAGATTATGAAAAAAGGTATAATAATCTATACAACACCCCCTCCTTCCTTATCCGATCAACAACTAGGGTTTTAGTCTTTAGACACTGAGAAACCCAAAACCTCTCGAAACCCTTGAAAATGGCGACTCGTGTTCTCCTTCGTTCACTCATCACCACCGCCAATCAAACCCTAACCCCTCGCTTCTACACCACCACTTCCGCCTCCATCCTCCGTCTCCGGCCACTCATCGCCGCCGTCAACAACTTCCGTCACGCCGCCCTTGTTGCCACCAGGGCCCGTGCTTTCTCCACGCGACAAACCACATCTTCGCTAAACGACTCGAACCCTAACTGGTCCAATCGGCCTCCTAAGGAGACGATCCTGCTTGATGGCTGTGATTTTGAGCACTGGCTTGTTGTCATGGATAAACCGGAAGGTGAGCCTACGAGAGATGAGATTATTGATTCGTATATCAACACCCTGGCGAAGGTTGTTGGAAGGTAATATTTTGGTTCTTATTTATTGTTTCTGTAAGTTTTTGTTGTAATTCTTCGGATTTTAGTTGTGGTTTAGCTGGTAGGATTGATTAGGTGGTGAGTTTTCGATCTAATGGTTGATAATTCACATTTTTAATGTTTATGTATGGGATTGTTTACAGAGTAATGTAAACCTAAAATTATGAATGTGCTTATTGTTGAATAGTACATATATATCAGTATGGAGGTCCACTGTATGCATTTCTTGGATAGTGTATGATCATTTTCATTTCAAACCATCAGAGGACAAAGGTTAAACATTTTATTAAACTATAGATAGTATACTTATGATAAGCAAGACTGTTTAGCTGCACATATATGCATTTTCTTTGTGCTTCTAATTTACTTTGAAGCCTGTATGGTTTACTATGGGATTAATTATAATTTGTGGTTTCTAGCTATGATGAAGCAAGGATGAAAATTTATTCAGTCTCAACTAGATGCTATTATGCTTTTGGAGCTCTTGTCTCTGAAGAAGACTCCTACAAGTTAAAAGGTAACAAGTTAGCTGCTTTTTGACATACTCAACGGGTTTTTATTGAGATCTTTGCATTTTTTTTTGCTTTTGTTTAGAGTTGCCGGGCGTTCGTTGGGTGCTACCTGATTCTTATTTGGATGTTAAGAACAAGGATTATGGAGGTATCCCATTCCATTTAGCATTTCATTAGCTCAAAGTGCAAGGTTATATGTGGAAAAAGTATTAACTGATTGCATTTGCATATTCATGTGGCAGGGGAACCATTTATTGATGGGAAAGCTGTTCCATATGATCCTAAATACCATGAGGAATGGATCAGAAACAATGCTAGAGCAAATGAGAGAAACAGAAGAAACGACAGGCCTCGTAACTTTGATAGGTCAAGAAACTTTGAAAGGAGAAGAGAGAACATGCAGAATAACCGTTTACCACCTAGTGGTGGCATGGGAGGACCTCCAAACAACGTAGGAGGGCCATCAAATGCTGGAGTCGCACCACCATCTGGAAACATGGGGAGCATGCAACAAGGTGCTGGCATGGGAGGACCACCAAATGTTGGTGGTGGTCAGCCTAACTGGAATGCTCCCCGTCCAAGCTATAATGCAGGCTCGCCAAACATGGGCAGTGTGATGCCGCCACCTAACAACATGGGCGGTGGGATGCCGCCACAGAGCAACATGGGCGGTGGGATGCCGCCACATAACAACATGGGCGGTGGGATACCGCCACAGAACAACATGGGCAGTGGGATGCCGCCAAATGCTCAGAGTTACCAGCAGCAGGCAAGGTATATGCCAAACAATGGAGGCACACCTTATCAGTCTGGACCAGGGCCAAACAATGGAGGTCCTTTTCAGTCTGGACCAGGGCCAAACAATGTAGGTGCACCTTTTCAGTCTGGACCAGCGTTAAACAATGGAGTTGCACGTTATCCATCTGGACCAGGGCCAAACAATGGAGGTACGCCTTATCAGTATGGACCAGGGCCAAACAGCTATGCACCAAATGCAGGTGGTGGGAACCCTTACCAGAGCCAGGACGTACCTGGAAGAGACATGCCGCCTCCACCAAATTATGCACAGAACTATCAGTGAGCATATAATAGACATGAGGCACTAATTCTATTCAGTTTCAGTTATTTAGACGTGATGATTTTTGTTTAGTTCATAATATGGTTATAAATTGATGCTTTAGTTCGACAACTTTTTACTGCTCTATTGAAATGGTCAATTTTGTGGTCTTTATTGGCCTTGAAGCATCAGGTTGCTAACTTATTATATATGCCGGTTCATGCCTCACAGTATATTATGCGGTACTTTGATTTATGATCATTGTGAGTGGTTTCTATGATGCTATTATGAGCAGTTTTAGCCATTTCTAAAACCAACCCATGGCTGGGGCTATTCACGAGCAAGTTCACTTTGAGCCAGCATCATCTCGGGCTTGAGCGAGTAATAATACAGACCTAGTGGAATCGACTAATTTTTTCAACAAGGAAAAAACCGAGCTTGTATTTAGTTGGTTGGTAACTTGATGAGTTTGATTAGCTAACTCGTTTACTTTCAATTTTTATTGTTATGATGTATATTTTTTTCGATAGAAGACTTTGTATCAAAGACTCAAATAACAAGTTAACTATGATCTCAAACTATACAAGTCTTGCATAATTAGTATCAATCTATGAATATACAAAGAAATGAGAAGCCAAACTGGCTTGCAAACCAAGTCAGCTCGAGTTTGTTATACAAGCGAGTTAAATCCAACTCGAAGCTTTCTACAAGCTAGTTATGGTTTAATACCATTAAATAACTTATATTGGTGTTTCATACTGGTCACTGTAAGATTTACTCCTTTAGGAATGTTACATCTTTGTCATTTGTCTGTTATAAACGTAAGCATTTTGTAATTTTGCTATAATCTGAAATAAAAATGATGCAAATGTAACTTTTACCAAGCCTAGTGACTACAAAAAGTGTTACATAATTGCCTTCTTGTATCAAAACAGAAACTCTTCAGTCCATAACTGAGTCACACAATATGCTCATTTAGCTCCTATGAAGTTATCAGAATTCAACAATATATATTTAAGGAGGATTAAAGGAGTGCTAAAATTACACCGTTTAAGAGAACGGATGATCAGGGGGTGCAGTTTTCAGAGCTCCATTAATGAAGATCTCGGCTTTCTTGTTCTTCATATCACGAATTTGATCTGCAAGAGAAATATCTTCTTTCCTTGTGTTTCTTTTCAAAAAGTCAAGGTCGAGTTTATCCCAAGCCCTTTGATCTCGACTACTAAGCTGATTGTTTATAGATCTTTTCTTGTGAATCTGTCACACACCAAATGAATCATACTAATTACTAAGAGAGTGCCATATAATGTTAAGTATCAAGAGAATTTCAAACTACCCAGAGAGAAAACCAAAGATTCTTGAACAGTATAGAGTTATACACGACGAAACATCATCAAAATCTTGTATCGCAATTGGCAAGCAAGTAATTATAGAAAAATCTTCCAAATAAGAAAAGGTTCTTTTATGTGTCAACACGAAATGCAAACCTCTGCCTTCTTTTCTTTTCATCCCGTTTGTATATTACCAATAAAGCTTTACACTATGGATGGCAAATTATACCTATATGCGTGAAATCAGGTTGAGTTGGACTTAAGTAAAAGAGAGACGAGCCAAACAGATTGGGTGGATTATAAGTAACCCATGAGTCATGAGATTATCAAGTGTTTATAACTGTTACCTATATAACTTTATCAAATTAACATGAATCATTATTGTAATATATCTAATATACTAAACTTAGTCCTTTATGAGTTATGACCCTACCCTGTTTTGACCCATTGCCCAACGTGCATGATCCGCTCATTTTGCCACGTCTACTGGTACCGAATACGTACGTCTCTACTTGTTTTGTCAAGAAAATTATGCGAAAGTCACCTAATAATTCGTGTGAGGTTTTACCTTTGTTAATCTCTCTTTCAGTTTCAGATCTTCAGCAGCAGCCAGCACTTCCTTTTCTTCTTTTGATTTTTTCTTTGTTAACCCTTTTACTTTCGCCACATGTTTCTTTAGTGCAACCTTCACTTTCTCAGCTTTTGATTTTGCTCGTTTCTCTGCTCGTATTTGTGCCATTTCTTTTGCTTTTGCCACATCAGCAGACCGTTGAATTTGTTGAAGGGCAATCTCCTTTTGAATCTTGTCATAGCTGTCCCAGTCTAGTTCTTGTTGATCATGCCCGCCTTGCTTAGCAGCTTTTGCTATGCCCTCGGCCCATTCTGATATGAATCTTTCAGTTGACCTTTTCCACCTATTACGCTCTCTCCATTGTCCTGTAATTGTTATGCGTATTTTTTCCTTCGTTTGTTCGCTGCACAGAAATATGACAACAAATATAATATATTTGTAGAAGTGGCAAAAAGAACGACGAGCAGGTTGGGTAAAGTGTCAGCAGGAAAGATTCAGCACGGTAATTATTTATATGTTGAAGCATGTCGGGTTAGATTCACCTCAAATGTCTTTTGTCCAAAAAGGTTAGCCTCTGATAAACGTTTAGTTCGTAAAAAAAAAACGCTTAGAGAATTATATTATTTCAATGGCATCTAGAAATGTAACATTGTGGAAATATAAGTAGATAGCACCAAGTACTAAGGCTAGCTAGTTGCCCCACCTAATAAATCTTGCCTTCCTCTGCTGCAGAAATGTTCTAACATAGAGTAGAATCTAACATTGAAGAGATTAGTTGACAACAGTCAGCCGATACAGAAAGAGAGACTGCTTGCTAGCCCTAAGGAATAGAGTGGGATTAGCTGGCATAATGAAACGACCAAAGAACAGAAAGCCTAAGATCTGCCTGTGCGTGGAGTAACTCCTTCTATCTAGCGCTCTCAAGCTGAGGTAACATTGTTCCACTAGCTAGGATAAAATGATCAGATGTCAGCAGAGATCGGGGAAGACGTTCCACAGCTGCTTGTGAGCTAGACTTGCATTCACTTACAACAAGAAAGAACCACCAGTGTTTGGTGCATTCTTGATTTCGGGTTGTTTTACTCTCTTTCAAACAGCATGACAAGGAGAGGATAGCTAGACTTTCAAAGACAGTAGCAATGGCAAGGAGACGAAAAGGGCACCCCTAATCTAATGTGCTACTACCGCGCTATACTGCACCAACGCTTACTATGCGCTTTAGCCTTGACTTTACTCCTGAGCCCAGTCATTCCCCGCCACTCTTTCACACAGCATTGAGGGCTTTTTCATAAGAAGCAGAATTTAGGGATTTCATGCCCCACGAGTGAGTTGCCAAGTGCCCCCTAGGAGGCCAGTCGTCACTAGCTGCAGATCTGGCTTGGCTCGATAGGCTAGTTGCCAAGTGCCCCCTAGGAGGCCAGTCGTCACTAGCTGCAGATCTGGCTTGGCTCGATAGGCTATTGAATAGGATGGAGGAAGGCTTGTCCCTAGCTTCTGAAACAAGAGAACGATGGGCTACCCTGTCAGCCAGAAGAGCAGAAGCTTGGGGCGGGCCACCAAAGCGGGTTTAACCAGTTAGAGTCTTCTGTTTGCAGTTTTGAATCTTGCTATGAGTGCCTTTACCCTTCTCTAAGAAGCCATAGGACTGTGCTATGAGGGGGCCAAAGAAATGTCTCCACCTGCTGCCAACAGGACAGCTTGAGGAAGAAATGTGCTTTAATACTTTCCGAGTTTTGCAAGAATAATAATCGTGAACATGAGACCTTCGTCGACATCATACAAGAACTGACCTTAAAAAACAAGATAAGCGAAAAATTCAATTAAGATATTGTATGAAAGTATGATTTCTTCTATTCTCCTTTGAGAATTGGAGGATTTTTGATTGAGTGGAAAAAGAAGGTGATGTTTCGCGAAAGGAGGAGAGGGGCATAAACTGAAACATTCTGGAGCTACAAAGATAGTTATTAAATCGTTAGCACCACATAAAAACATTCCTCCTATAGTAGCTGTTAATACGAATAAGAGAAACTCTGTTATAGCCATTTCTGTACATTCAATGTACTCTACGGATAGAGGAATACATTCCTGAACTAGCCTCATGAACAAGCCAGTCTCAACTTTCCTGTTCAACTTTCTAGTGCGTCTCTTTTCAACCGAGGAACAAAACAAGATCATTTCGCTTGAGAAAGAGATAAGTGTTCCGTATAGGTTCGTCTATATGAAGGTTGGCAGCTGCAAGACCCAAGTCAATGTCTTAAGCCGGGCCTTCGACGGCGGCATTTCCCATATGGTAGGCGTTGGCCCCTCTGGCACTTTCGACGAAAGAGGGGGATCTCTTGCGCAAAGAAGATGCCCAATCTATCATAGCCAACTCCTTTCTTTTCTGGGCCGGGATCGATAAGTGGAATGGAAGTCATAAAAAAGATATCTTGATCTTCGCACCTCAGATCGCGCTCCTAGTTAGTGTAACGCAGGTCTTTTTCTCGGTTGATGGAGGGGATAAATGCATACGATTGAGTCCTTGGGTTTCCGAAATAGATTCCCGTTAGGTGGATTGGTTGCTGTGCAGCTAGTAAGGGTGGGTTGAAAAGGTAAAGAAGGAAGAATGGATCCGAACGAATGCATGGGCAGGGAGCTAATCACTCTAAAAGAAAGTGGATTTGGTCTCGACTATTTGAAAAGGTTGAAAAGCTAGTAAGCCGATTTGGAAAAAGTCAGTTCCTTCCCTCCCTTTTACTCTCTTCTCTTATTTATGATATTTCTAGTTGGATTAGCCACCTTCCGGGTGAGAGGAAAACTAGACCCGGCTAAACGGCGTTGGAGCGTCTAAACAGAGTCCTGTGGGGATATAGTGTGTACCGTCCGGTTTGCAACCCCTACTACATCTGCCTGAGGCCCGATGCTTGAGGCTTGATGCTCGCAGTTCCCTACTTCGGGTCGGGGTGTCCTAGCTCGTCTGAGAGCTAGATTAGCCTCAATTCTTTCTCTTAACCAAGCGAGAAAAGCCCTTTCTATCTTCTTAGTCAAGCGCGCTAGCTGCAATCAACTGCCTCCTTCGACTGGAGGTCAATAGCGGCGGCCAAATCGATAGTCCTTGAGGGGATCTCTTACTTCATTGGAACGGGCTTCTTCTAACCACTCCCTAGTTCTCTTTCATCGATCCTGTGGGAACATCTCTACTGACGAACCATTTCAATAGTAGTGATATCCTAATTCGGCTACCTCTCCCAGTCATTCAAGCACTCTTCCTCCCCACCAAAAAAAGCGATTGAGAATCTCGAGACCCAATCTCCCATTTGTGAAGCAGATCATGAGCGTATTCCGCCCCAAAACTGGGAAATCAACAGAAGAAGCAGAAGAAAGAAGTCAGAGGACTAGCTTTTTTGGGAGATCTAAAAAAATATCCAAGAATAACCTGAGCCAAGGAAATGTAAATTGGTTACGGGGCTGGATTGAATCCTTCGCGATGGAAATTCCCTTCAAGGTGCTTGCTTCCACTGGTGGCGGGCGGGCGAAGGGTCGGGTTCTCAAAAAGACTGTTACCCCCGGCCAGAGTAGAAGTAGGCAAACGGATGTTTCTGGCAATCATATGCTTCTGTGAAAAAATGACCTCTCTTGTTCGGAAGAATCGAAAAACATCGGGAAAGGTCTTCTCCAAAGCATTCTCTTAAGCTTAAAAGCAGCATTGACCCTAGTGAAAGAGGACTTGAAAGAAAACAATAATAGGTACCACCACTCCAGGCAGAGTTAGTGAGCCGTGTAATAGGCGACCATTTCGCGCGGTTCGGGGGGCACTTGAGGGGTGGTTGGTGGCCCCTTCGAGAGTTGCGGGTCCTTGTTGCTGCATGAGTGGTAGCTCAGAGCTAGAGCTATGGAGTGTGAAAGACAAAGTATAGTTGTAAGTTGGAGTTCCTCTGAGCACACAAGAAAGAGTGCCGAAAGTGCCACACCTGAGAACAACATATGAATTTGCAGCAGGAATGCAGGAAAGTGCTAAACTCTCAAAGTAGTGATGTTCCCCCAAGGGTTCGGTATCATAATAGAGTAGTATGCCGGAAGGCTTACTTCCTAGCCCCAGTGGGAGTAGTGACTAGCGTTATTGGTCGTTGGGCGGCCGGAGGGTTGCCACGAGTAAGTCAGTTTGGGGGACCGTGGTCTTATTCTGTGTCCCGTGCTAGGAAGCATTACTCCTTTTTTCATTCCAAATTCAAAAATACGACCGCTTTCAGGGAAACTCCTTCAGATGTATTGGAAATGTACTTATCTTCCTTTCCTTCCTTGTCTTGTATCGTATGAAGCACTAGACTCAGTCCACAGGAACTAGCTTTACGGGTTGCTGCCCTGCGCCTCTCTAGGCTTCGCTCTCGCTCATGACCGGTATATGATCTCTCTACGTAGTGATCGGCCTTCTAGAAGCTTCGAATAAAAAGTAGGTTTTTAGTAGTAGTTCATGAGACCTCGAATTCCCACGTTCCAGCTCCTGGCTAAAATGAGTCTTGGTTCTACCCACCGGCAAGAGGGATCCCCGATAAGGGAACCCTAGGAGAGCCGCCGACTCCAACTACCGTCCATGTACGATCCATACTAGATCTGACCAACTGCCCATCCTACCTCCTCTACGTTCTTAACGTTCTTGACAGCCCATCTTTGTAGATTTCATCAAATGGTGGAGCGCTTTGGGCAGGGAGGATAATATCTTTTGGCAGCTCAATCCTCACGGTAATAATTATGCCAATTCCGCCTAAAAATCTCCATTTTTGAGGTTTTTTGATTGTCCTTCCCAATCAATGCTAACTCTATCTTCCTCTACCTTTCTTACGATCCTATCTCAACTTTACCTTACCCCCTCCCACCTTCCCCTTTCCACTTCCCGCAAGGTTCACACCGCGGAAAAGGTTAAACGTCGTCTCTTTCTGGTCTTCCTTCTGAGCCAGGATCAATACCAAAAAAAGAAAAATGAAAAGTGCTAAACCAGATCGTGGAAGATCGGAATTCTCTTCATCTCTTTCCAACTCCGACTGCAGCTCCAGCTAAAAGGGCAAATATATCATGTCGATTACTCAACCGTACTTTGGCTATCTTACGTGGAGCTGAATTAGGTTTTTAAATAGAAAACTCGCCATTCATTCATGAACTGTCTTGCCCGTGCCATCAAGAGCTACAGCTATATCTCTCGAAGGGCACGAGATCGTATGCACCTCCTTTTGTCACTTCGCTCGCCTCCCTTCCGGTCGCCTTAGCTTCTGAATCCAATCCATCTACCATGGGGGGAGCTCATGCACAGGGTCTAGCTCCATGGCACCGAAAATGTATCAGGGCTTCTTATTCATTCTTTTTATAATATAGGAAGAAGCAACGAGGCGCAGATAGCAGACTTGCCTCAAGACAGGCTTTAGTCTTTTCAACGGTACTTGAATCTTAAGTCGCGGTCATGTCTCGGGATTCTACCCGGCCCGGTCCTATTTCAAACAAAAGAAGCAAAGAAGGGAAATCCATGATTTTGTGCCGCGGTGAAAAAATAAAAAAGTCTTGAAAAAGATTCTTTCCGGACGTGAGCCTCACCCAAGAGGGAAACAATTTCAATTTATATTTCTAAATTAGAATTCTTGGAAATTTTTTTGGAGTCTGGCCGCGTTCCGCGGTGTGAACCTTGCGGGAAGTGTTGTATACTTTAAGAATCTTAAAATCCTATTCAGTCTGATTAGATATGTCACTGTGGCTGTGAAAACTCTTGGTCTTGGAGCATCAGTGTCATCAGTTCACCCAAGATCGGCAGGACAAATAACTACTAGGTTTGTGCAAGGAGAAGCACGAGCGGAGCGGTCTGGCTAAACGTGCAATGCCCCGTAGGGAGATCTAGCTGACACTTCTTGTTACTTGACCAAATCACAACAAACAAGAAATACTAGGAGTCACATGACATTTTTCTAACTAAAGCCAAGCTAAGCTAACGGGAGGGAAAGGCCCCGAAGCAAGGCAAAAATCGAGCATCGAAGTGAGCATATAAGAAGAAGTGCTTATTATTAGTCTACCTGTAACAGCTTTAGACCTATTAGATAAGCAGGAGGAATCCCCTAGGGTTCTTAGAAAAATTAGTATCCTTCCATGATCTCCTTTAGGCCCCAATCTTTTTGGCTCTAGCCTATGCCTGTCGAGATGTTATCCCTAGTCGATAGTAACTAACATCTAATAGTACATCACTTAATTTTATTAGTTTGTAACTAATAATATATCATTTTATTTTTTATAGTTGTGTCTGTCCAAACCTAAAAATGAGAGTGGACAATCATACCTAAGAGTGCGAGGACATTCGGACATTTTCTTTCTTACCTGAAAATAGTACAAGAAAGCTGTAAGGGAAAAGTGACTTTAAAAGACAAGAAAATTAATTTGCAGTGTCACAAAGAATATGCACAATACCTAAAATCAAAGGGGTCTATCAAACTAGAACAAAATATAATTAAGAATGCACAAAAGCATGCACGGGTCATAGAGGAACGTAGGTCGGATTCAAATATGTAACTGTGTATGACATGAGATGGAACATATGCCAACTAAATAACATATTTACACTGACAGCCCCTTACATGAGTTCACACCTTGGGATCTTTTAAAGCTTCTTTAGTTCTCTGACTGATCAACGCGCGAGTCTCTGTAAGACAACACTATAAATCATATCAAATCACCCTAACAAAATCATATACCGAAAAAAGGGGATAGACAACACATCAGATTGAAATTCAAAAATACCTGCGGTGTGTTTCTTGCATTTGTTCCATGGAACACTCCCTTTATTTGCTAATCCGATTTTTTGCCTTCTTTCTATTTCGTTCTTATCCTTATCTGACCTTTTTTCAACAACAAAGTTACGCAGATGAAAATTCTCAAGGTAATTGTAATTACGCTGACTTCTTAATTCGGAGAAGTTTGATGCTTCATCTGAATGAGGGCTCCTGTTAAATGCTCTAGGTAACTGAAGCCCTCTGAACGATCTAACAAACAGCAATCCAGGAGACACACGAGGATCCAAGTATGCTGTTTTCAGGCAGCCATTCGACATAATGATGGAAAGATTGTGACAAACACGTGTTTGGAACCAGATTGTTGTTTGTGCAAGTAACAGATAAATTCCTGAAGAAAGATACAATCATGAGCTTTAAAATAACCTACTTCAATGAACACCTTAAATCTGCTTGTTTCGAATACTGATAAATCATCATTACCATTCTTTATCAGACAATGTTCTTAACAAATACACTAAATAGATGTGCCAGAAATATGAATGTTTGAAATTTGATTTCAAGCACCCATTCTGTTATCACATGATCCAATTCCCAAAATTTGAATATCAAGAACACCCATTGGCCATTGTTACTCCCTGCACTCACATTGCCATACTTGCAGACTATAAAAGCAGTAATATCAAATGGGCAAATAACTTAAAGGGTACCCACATAAACACACACATAGACATTTAGCAGAATCTTGTTTTATGTGGAAGTACTTAAGAGGGAATATGAGCTTACAAAGAAGTGGACAGCATCTCTGAGACAAATGGTCGAACAGTTGGTGGTCAAACATCGAGACAAAGGAATTTGATTCAAAGAATTAGATTAAAACCCAATTGAGAATACGATCCGATGATTCAGTGATTGCAGGATAAACATTCTGTAGGGTTTTCGAAGAACCAGTGTTTGGTGATATTAATGGATAGGGAGAACTGAGAAGAAAATGCCTTACGAGCTGACTTACATACACCACCCCCTTATGGGTGTTTGGGATTGTTTATTTGCAACTAAATTTTAACTTATTAATTTTTGAAAGTTAATAAGTTAAAAAAAATATTTGTAAACTCAAAATAATTTTTTAAATTAACTTTTTATATAGGGTAAAAATAAAATTTTGAAAAGTAAGTAGGGATATTAACTTTTGAAAACGATTTTTAGTCTAATTTCCTATTATACCTATCTACTAACTTCTATTAACTCCCTTCATTTTAATGTCTCTTTTAGTTATTTTACGACATTTTAGTTTATAAGTTAATCTACACATCTTTTTAAAAACTTCTTTTGAAAAGTTATAAGTTAATAAATTATTTTTATCAAAAGTCTTTTTCAACCAAAATAAACAATCCCAAGCAGGCCCTAAATTACAGTTTATACATTAATAAATTGTCGTTGACTGACATCGTAAACAGCCGGTAAATGGCAGGTTATTTTTTTTGTAACTATAGTTTACTTTTTGTTGGATTTATATGAGGTGTATAAATCTAAGACCTCATGCGTTATTTTACTTTCATCTGTTTTTTGATATTTCAATAGAAATACCAGAAACCTAAGACATCTGAGATTAAATAAACAGATATGACTGTATGAGGCCTGGTATGAGATTATTTTTTTCCCCGCTAGTGTGGGATTGCATACCCGTTTAACCAATTAAGCGTACTTTTTTACCCAAAGTTATTTTATCTAATTTATTTTACTTAATAATTATATTACACATAATTGTTTCCTTTTATTTTTTATTTAATAATTATGTGTTAAATAAGCTATTAAGTTATATCTGTAAGATTAAAATATCTTGATATCTATCCCTAAAATAGAAGAGTATTAGTTGTGGAATTATATATTCTTCAACAATAGGTTTAGGTATTGTTATTTTTCCTTTTAAACAAAGCCTAAATATTTTGTTTTCTAAAATTTATCAACAAAATTTTATATCTCATTTTTTTAATTAATTCTTGCATCTTGTTTAGTTTTGTCTATGTTTTAACCTGTTGTGGAGTGCTTGTAATTACTCAATATTAGTTTACTTTACTGCCTTTAAAATTTAATGAAGTTACCATACGATTCCTGAAATTTAATAGATTCTATTTTTTTTACCATTTTAACCAAATATACATTATAATATTTTTCAAACCCTTACCTAGTTAGTTTTATTTATGTTTTTAGCTTCAACGAAAAGGCAAGTAAAGCCGAGTATATAATTTCAATTTTCAAAATAAGATATAAAAAAGTAGGCATAATGCTGTCAATTTGTACAAAAAGTATTCTCAGTGGCAATTTGGTTCGCAGAATGTTTTGCAAAGAAATTGGAATTTTGTTAAAATTGATTATGTGTTGATTGGTCAGTTTTGAGTGGAATTGAAATGTTAATTTTGAACATTCTATTGTATTGTTAAACATTTCATGGGTAAGTGGAAGTAATGTTAAATTCCAATGAATGAGGGAAAAATTTTCAATTCCACTTTCATCCATTGACCAACCAAACATGATTTTGGATGAAAAATTTTTTAGTTTTAATTCCTGAGAATTCCGTGAACCAAATGGGACCTTAGTGCAAGTATGTTAAATATTTTGAGAAAATATTTTTCTTATAACGAGAAACTATATAATATTTTTGAACAATGAAGAGCAACATCTCTCATTAAAAATAAAAACGGACAGACAAAGTAACTAAAGTAACTAGTACCCAAATGCCGAATATACTAGATTACACTTTATATACAAAATTACAAATACATCACATACCTCAAACAATCCAATTAAATTTCACTTTATTTTTAATCCAAATGAAACTAAAACCTTAATCTCCTCCATAATGTTGCTTGAACATATGTCTATGCCATACAGCCTGTTGTTTCTAGTTCTTTATATGCACCACACATATATCTAAAATAATTGACTTGATGAGATTAACCTATTGATTTCGCTAAAAACATGAGTTCGGACCCTCCATAATCTCGACAATTTGTAGACTCGCAAATGATGGGAGTTTGCACCACCTGGAAATGTTCATCCATATTACCTTTGCAAAGACACACCCGCATGACAAATGATATGAGATTTCCTCCGCGTTATCACAAACTGCACATAACTTAAACATTTATCCCTCCTTCAATGATGCAATCTGAAAAAATAGTTTGTCAAGAATCAAACTATAAACTACAAATTTAACCTTGATCAAGACCATTTTATTGTCCTTATGGTAATCACCATAATGAGTAACATATTTTTTTCGATCAACATATTTTTTTCGATCAATATTCTAACTCCGGAAAAAGAAAGCTTCTGCACTATTAGCTAACCAAAGTCCAAAGCCATGAGTCCTCCTCAGAAATGGCAATATTATGCAAAGCATTCGAAAGATGCAGTAGCATTCAAAACACTCACTTTGCATACACAAAGGCCCCTTCCAATTATAATCCCAAAAGATGATATCATCCACTAGCATTCTTTCATTAGGCATTTTTTTATTACTAGCTATAAAACATGAGAGAGAATGACTCACTTAACGGGTTGTTATTCATTAAATTTTCGGACCAAAATGATATTTGACTCCCATTACCAACCCTTGCTTTTATTAGTTCCCCAACACAATAAAAACAATATACATCGACCGTTTAGAATCTAGTTTGACTTAATTCTTATTTTATAAAATACAATGAAACTAATTTATAAAATCCATTATATAAATACTATTACATATATTAAAATAAATGTACGAATATCTCTTTTTAGTCTTGCGTATTACAAAACACATATTAATACACACAAATTGTACATTTTACACATCATAACAACCATTATTGTACATTTGTATGTTTTTCGACTAGAAGCTCATGAATTTGTTTGTGCTTACTCGAGTAGAAACCTTTTAGAGGGTCGCTCATGAATTGTTTTTACTTAAGCACCATCAATACACTCAAATGCATTGATGGTTTTGAAGCAGAAAATTTCTTATGACATAATATATTCCTATGGACACAACATAACAATACGAGATTCGTCAAACATGTAGACAAAACAATAATCAGTATATTATAAGTAATTTAATGGTTATTACTATTCTCATGAACTTTTAATAAGTGAATTATGAAGTTTATATGAGCTTTTTCATCTTTAATGCAATTGTCTTCGGACAGTTTTCTAAGTCTTCTAGTAAATTATAAGACTAACCTTTTTTTGGTTTTTATGTTTACATATTTTCTGACATTCAGTTTTATTTATTTAAAAACAACTATAATTCTAATGATATTAGTGAACATTTTGTAGTAAAATATATTTTTAGTAACTTCTCACATTAAACATGTAGTAATCATATGAGTTATTTATAAATATGTAAATTGTATAAAATAAAAAATAACGATTTTAATTTAGGAAAAACCTTTTAAATATTAATATCATAAAAAACAATATTCACATAATAGTATTCGTCATTTGTGAATATGCCGTTGCTGAATAAATATTTTGAAAAAGATGGTTGTGACAATAACATAGGGAATCACAATACCCATAGGTCGCGTTGGCTTTATATTAATTACCCAACTCTTTCAACGAATTGCAGAAACATTCCTTGAACTATTTATAGTTATTTTGTTTACCAACCAATGATTTTCTTAAATTATAACACTTATATAATATTTAAACTATGTTATAATGTAGATGTTATGTGGCATACGTTAGGTGAAAGAGTCGAATATACACACTTATATCAACTTTTACTTCCTGTGACTTGCCTGTTTTTTTTCTTCTTTTTTTTTTTTAGGTGTAAAATTAAATATTTTCATTTAGTTTTTAATCTTTTCACATAAAATTATGTTTAATTTAATTTTTCTGTTGTGTTGTCTTATTATTACTTGCCTCGAGGAGCCACTCGCTCTCTAATGTTATCACACAAGATATGCACCCCACTCACCAGCTGATTGGACGGATCTAAGTTTTTGACAAACATACTCAATCATTAATATTTCCTCTTCATAACATATATGATGATGAATTGAACAATATAGTTATACGTATATGATGATGATAAAACTCATATGTTGGACTAAATTTTAGATAGTTAGATCATAAAGAACATTATTTCAAAGACACACCTTATTTCTATCTTTTCATGTGAATTAATTTGTTCAATATACTTTAAGCCATTTACTCCTTGAAATATATCAATACATCCTACTAACCAATTAACTTTATTTTGAGCTTTATTTTTTAGTTTTCTTTTTATATCAACTAATCTCAATTCTTCTCATTTAAAACAATTATAACCATGTAACCAGACATGTTATGAAAACAAAAACTTCAAGAAATAACTCAAGTCCAGTCTTTAACATTATCATAAAAAACATACATTCTTCTCAAAAACATCTGGTTGAACTGTCACACAAACAAACCGTCAAATCACCACTCATGCGTGTACAACAATTCAACCCTTCAAGAAAAAAAAAACTAGAATCGCCTATATTTCCGCAAGCCTATAATTTAACATCACCCAAACAACAAAGCTTAGATCAAAAACAGACTTCATCAACATCATTTCTATAACCATCATTTGTACAAAATCTTAGTAGAGGGACAAAAAATGAAGATCTAATAATAAACAAGGGACCATTACTGTCATTCCTCTCAGCTTATTTTCTCTCAAAAAAAAGCTTAAAAAACCAACAGTAGTGTGGTTCTTCACCATCTTCAATACACTTTCTCTCTCTAGAAACCTGCAACCACAGAGCTAACAATGAGGACGACGATGTTGAGATCGATCCAATCATCACTCAAAAACTCATCATCCTCCGCTTTACTCCGCCGGAGCTTCTCGTCGGAGTCGGCGCCGGAGCGTAAGGTTGCTATATTGGGCGCCGCCGGCGGCATCGGACAACCGCTTTCACTCCTCATGAAGCTGAATCCTCTCGTTTCTAGCCTCTCGCTGTACGATATCGCCGGAACTCCAGGTGTCGCTGCTGACGTCAGCCACATCAACACCAGATCTGAGGTTATCCTCCACCATTCGTCTCTGATTATGATAATTGTGTATGGTTTTTGTATTTTAGATAGTTTTCTGTGATTGATTGTGTTGATTTGGTTCATATCTTACTTCTAGGGCTCTTGATCTGCTTTGTTTTGATTGCTTTTTTGTTTTCTCGATTTGCTTGTGGTTTAATTTACTTTTGACGTAAAGCTCAGTAGAATCATAAGAACCTTTTCTTATGATGTTATTTGTAATAATTGGTAGTAACGATTGCAAGTTCAGTAGAATCATTATATGACTATAAATGTTGGTGTTTAGGAACTCCAATCTTGTAACTTGAAAACCGATTGTGATCAGATCAGTATTTACAAGTTACAACTTAGCTTACTTTTGACGTAAAGCTCTATTAATCAGTGTATTATTGAAGTTAGATGCTTATGAAATTATATTTTAATTGTTGACGTAGGAATGTTTTGATGTTTTATTTCATAGGTGGTTGGTTACATGGGAGATGAAAATTTGGGGAAGGCTTTGGAAGGAGCTGATGTTGTCATCATTCCAGCTGGTGTACCAAGGAAGCCAGGTATGACCCGTGATGATCTTTTCAACATCAATGCCGGCATTGTGAAGGGTTTGTGCACAGCTATTGCCAAGTATTGCCCTCATGTGAGTACTCACCTATCTCATTTATGCAATTTGTAGGATAAATCAAGATATGAATGTCATGTAGTGTTTCAACATATATCAGTTTGGATGGTTGTTTTTTTTATCATCTAATGGTTGTCACGTGTGTAATTTGTCAGGCGCTTGTTAACATGATCAGCAACCCAGTGAACTCTACTGTACCCATTGCTGCTGAGGTCTTCAAGAAAGCAGGAACCTATGATGAGAAAAGGCTTTTTGGTGTGACCACACTTGATGTTGTCAGGGCAAAAACTTTCTACGCTGGAAAGGCGAAGGTTCCAGTTTCTGGTATATTTACAACATCTCGTAACTAAGAGGATGAATACAGTTTTTCTTGTAGTCTAACTTATCTAACTTGGTAATCCATATATTCAGGTGTAAATGTGCCTGTTGTTGGAGGACATGCTGGTATTACCATTCTACCTTTGTTTTCTCAGGTACTTTTGCTTATATTTATTTATACATGTAGTTGCATAAAAGTGTCTGTATCAGTAATTTTGGTTTATGGTACTGATGATTGCTTCTAAATGAAGGCCACACCACAAGCAAATAACTTATCAAGTGAAGAGATCGTTGCTTTAACGAAAAGAACTCAAGATGGTGGAACGGAGGTTGTGGAGGCGAAGGCTGGAAAGGGTTCCGCTACACTTTCAATGGCGTAAGTCCTAACTAACATTGTTGTTTCCCTTCATTGATTGTTTTGTTTAGTTCAATAATACCACTTATCCTTGCATGTTTTATGGGTCCTCTGGCCAGAAGCTGTTATTGTGATATGAATATAGTAGCTGAGAGTAAGTTGCAAGCTGATATGTACTATAGTTTGGCATTATTGTTTAATCAATTCTTGCAGCACAAAAAGATTTTTTTTTTTTTGCTCCGTAGCTTTCATATCTGTGTTATGCCGCATCTTTCTCCTTTCATTTTTTGGATGTTCAGTCGACAAGACACACTTCTAGGAAGTGCTAATTTTTTGTTGGTTTGTGCAGTTACGCTGGGGCCATATTTGCTGATGCTTGTTTGAAGGGACTTAATGGGGTCCCAGATGTTGTGGAGTGCTCATTTGTGCAATCAAACGTAACTGAACTACCTTTCTTTGCCTCTAAGGTACATTCATCTATCATGATCACTCTTATTCCTTTATAGTTTGTGGCCTCACTGAACAAAAGATTCGATCTCCTTTGGTCGTTGCAAAACTTTCGAGTGAACACTCATTGCTCAAGAACTGACCTTGCTTGAATATCAATCTTTGAAAATCTTGGACAATGCTTTATGCCCAAACCCCTTTGGTTCTTGTCTTCCTTTCACTTCCCCTTTATAAAAAACGATCTCTTAGAAAATAATGAAACTCACGCGCCATCATGTGCTTTTCATTTGATTGGGTGTTTCTCTAAAGGCCAAATAAGAAGAAACTGCAATCTACTATTCACTTTTTACCTCTAAATGCAATTAGATGGTTAAACAGTTGCAAGTATGCAATTTGATAATAAATACATCTGTTATACAGGTGAGACTTGGCAAGAATGGTGTAGAAGAAGTCCTAGGCCTGGGCTCACTTTCGGACTACGAGAAACAAGGTTTGGAAGCCCTTTTGCCCGAGCTAAAGTCATCTATCGAGAAGGGAATCAAGTTCGCCAACAAGAATTGAACAAAATCTTCATCGGTTTAATAGAAATTGTCACAGTTTTGGACAGACATTTTACTTAAACCTTTGTTGTGTCCCCTTTTGCTTGAGTGTTTGGTATTCAGGAGGCATTAGGCTTGCAGCTTATTTACCTGCCCAATAAAAAGAAAGGGAAGCAGTGTAGCCTACTTTCCCTTTGCAAATTTCAGATGAGTGTAACATTATTATATTCTCTGGGCATTTTCATTGTTGTCTAATAACACTATTTTCTGTCTAGTGATCACAAGAGATCAGTGGCTGTTTGGTAAGGTAACAGGATATATGAACCCATGACCACCTTTCTATCTATTATCACAGGCATTAACATAATTAATTTAGAGATCTAATCATAATTCTTAGCCCTATGGTTAACAGATAGGGTGGGTAGTTTCTGACTTTAAAACCACACAGACACTAAGTTAAACAAGCTTGCGTTTGTCCTCAGACTCTCCCATTGTCATTAGACTCTGATCGTTCACTAAAACTCTAGACTCCCTAACTGTCCTCAATCACTCTAGACTCTTCGAGCGTCCTCAGATTGGTGTATGCCTATTTGATTTACATAGGACTGGTGTGTACCTATTCGATTTTCATAGCATTGTGTTTTGTGTACAAATTTTGTTTGGTTATACATTTGGTGTGATTATACATTTAGAATGAAATTTCTGTGTTTTGTTTTCACATTTGGTTTGATTTACATTAGTTTTTTGCTTGAACTGTTTTGTATTCATTAAATTTTCATACATAGGCCGAAACCATGCTCATGATATCAATGGGAAAGTTATGTTTAACTTCATATCAACGTTGCTTTATGCGAACTGTCGTTTCCTTTCGTGCTATGTTTGAACTGTCATTTCTTTCATGCCACACCTTATACTGATATTGTTTTATGTGAAAATGTGTATTGAATTCTAGTAGAATGGGACATAGGAAAAAATATTTAGATAATGCATCTTCAAACGACACTTTTATTGGGCTATATTAACAGAACAACTGAATACAAATCTTCACTTGTTTTTAATTGTAGGTTTTTTTCTTTTAAAATGTTGTGCACGTATTTTAGTCTTGAATCTTGATTATGCAAGATGGCCTAAGGAAATTGAATTAGATTCAAATGGAATTGTGTACGGTGTACCTGTTTTGCTTGCTCCGTAGACGGCCTATAATTCACTTGCAAGTACGTCACAAGTTAGCCGTTAATTGTAAAAATCATAGATCAAAATCTGGATAATCTGAGTCTTGATGCACTTTCAAATTAAACATTTCGATAAATCGATAATTCAATTGAATATGAATCCATTAATTGTGTACCTGCTGCCTGCAATGATTCTCCACTTCTCTTAACTTTATGAAAGATATTGGTTTCTAATAAGTGGTAATGAACTTACAAAAACTTAATCTCTAAATCTAATTGAAGTTATTGAATTCATGTAGTTTTTAATTGCTGACAGTGAATATTATATGAATTTATTTTTGAGATTGTGATTTTTTTTTTCTCAAGTTTGTTAGTGGGATTGTGTTAGGGTATACATCTGAGGTCTTATAATGCTGAATTAATGGAGTTATCTTCAACATAACTCACCAAAACTTAACGTGGTTTGTTACAACCTAAAATAAACATTATATAACATAATATAACTCACTAACACATTATTGGTCTATCCAATGCCTAATCATATCAAATTAATGAAGTTATGTTCATGATTGAGTCTTAAGAGTCATGGATTACATTAGATTGTAATGGATCATATCATGTCTTAATCAATGAGTCGATGATAGGCCTTAATATCTCATATTAGGTCTTCATGTGATATAGTGGGCCACACATGCCATGATGAGTTATACAGACTCTTAAAATACTAGATTTAATTGTAATTAGTCATATTATGGCTTGATTAGTTATAACATGCCATACATATCTTAATGACCCGTATTGAGTCTTAATTGCCAGGTTAGCCGAGTAATGTGACATGATAGACCTTATAGGTCATATTAGGTCTTAGTGGGTTACATTCGGCTGTAATAGGTGTAGAGGAATTGTAATAAGATTATCAATAACTTGGAAAAACTTGAGAGTCACAAGTTCACTTTCAGATTAAAATTATTTGGGTTCACCCCAAATGTTCAATCGAATTAAACTTAAGTTCAGAAATCAAAGTATGAATTCATGTGCGTTTCAAGATCGTGAACCAGAAGAGAAGAAGAAGAAACCCTGACCAATCTTGTACAAGTTCGAAATATTTCAAGGATGAGGTAACTGCCTTCGGCAGTTTTTCACATACAAATTTATTGTTTTAACCCCCCAAGTTTCACATGTGAAATTTCGATAAAATCAATTTTCGATGCATTTTTAGTAAAGCAATATTTACCAAAATAAAATATTTCCAAACCCCAGCCAGGGGCTCTGCCCCTTGGACACCGCTAGTTGGACCGTGCTCCCAAGGGCGTTGCCCCGCCAAGGGGGCGTTGCCCCCTTGGAACCCCCATTGCTTAGGCTCGTAACCAGTTTTTCGATTTGAAAGATCATAATAAACTCAAACAAGTTTGCACTCCGCACCTCCTAACTTGTTTGATGGATATTATGATCAAACTGGTCGTTAGTCAATCCAATTACACCAATATCTAGCATACAGGTCATGTTAGGCTTAAATGAGTTATAACGAGCCATATATGTCTCAATGAGTCATACTGGTCTTAAGAGTAATGACAATTTTAATATAAAATGATGTGGCTAAATATGTGATATCAGGCCTTCAGACTCATTATAACTTTTAATCGGCCATGGCGGGCCTTATGAGGTTATATTATGTCTTAACGAGTTATGTTCAACCAAATATGATTAGTTTGATAAAGTTTGACTATTTTTAATCAAGTATGACCATTTGTGTTTATGTTTAACCAAGTACTAATGTATTTAATGAACCATGGATTTATTTAGCCAATTATGAACATGATTGATCATCTTTGACCAATCATGACCATGCGTTGCTAAACATGGCACCGTTTGATCAAGTATAGGTTTGATCAATTACAAGTATGTGATAAATTATTAGTGATTATAGCTATAAAGAGTCATACATGCATTAATGGGTATTATTGAGCCCCTCATTATAGCTTTTAATTAACCATGATGGATATTAGCATGTCATATTAGATCTTGACAAGGTATGTTAACCATGTATTACTACGTTTGACTAAGTATGGGCATGCCTTGTCAACCATAGATATGTTTGATGAGTCATGGCCTTGATTCATATGACAAGATATTATTATGTTTCATCAATAATTACAAGGTTGATCATTTTTGACCATTTAGAGTATGTTTAATAAAATATGGCTAAGTCTCTACCATGATTGACTAACATATGATCATCATCGTCAACGAAAATTAAAAGCCGCCGTCGTCATCATTAACAAATGCCTCCACAACTAAAAAGTTAGATTTTTATTCAAGGGTTTTGTGGGATTCATCGTATCACCAATGAATTTTCCAACACCAATTATAATTTTTACTTTTCTTTTTAGGTTTTTCTGGGATCCATAGGTAACCTATGACGAATTACCAAAGACATTAATAACTAAATTTTTATGATTTTGTATGATTCAATGTTAATAGATATTTTCGCTGCTAAATTTTTGTTAGTGAAATTAAGTTTGTTTTCTAGTAATGAAAATCTTCAAATATACATTTTTATAATTGTAAAAACCAAATAATTTGATGCTACAAAAACGAAACATGAATTTTGAATATTGATTATTTTAACTACTAAAAACAACGTACATGATATTATGAGAAAGAAAAATGTGATAATAAGTGGGGATATACAAGCAAATTGCAGGCAAATTTATTTCTAATTATCATTTCATACCTTTGATATCGATCAGTTTACTTAGATTGTTTATTATAATTTAAATATAAGTGTATATTAGAAATAAATGTATAAATCCTAAAATATTGAATTAAAAAAATATGAAACCCTAATTATTGATTGAGATGTACCCTCTCAACCTAGTTTGCTAAACAAAACAACTTATCAAGATAAAGAGATTTCTAGTAAGCACAAGCACATGTGATCACTTAAATTTTTTTTTGTAAAGATGATTACTTGCTAAAAAAAGTTAAGGAGATTTTGGATCAAAAGTTTAACAACTTCAATTCAACACATAAATATAGAAAGAAGCTATTCCCTTCATTTTAATTCCTCATTTGGAAGACAACATGAAAACCAAAAACAGACAATGTATGAACACAAATTCACTTCAATGATGATGACCATCTGGACCTCCAGGAGCAAGTCTTAAAGGGGCCTTTTCTAACATCGCCCTCGTCCAGTAATACTTCAGCAACGGTTGATTAAACCCGTGTTTGTCTAGAATACTACGCGTATCTTCCCTAAGTTGCATGTCAGTTAGCGCGCCCTTTGAACTCGAAGCGCATATCAACAAACTTCCTGCTATAAACATCAAGACAAGAAACTTTAGACTGATTACATTAGCCATGGATGTATGCATATAGTGTAAAATAAAGATAACGATAGTTAGAAAGATTTATCAAGGTGTTTATATAGAGAAGATCAAGGAAAAAGAGACAAAAGGGTTAGTGGATAGTAAGATCATCGATGATGAAGCATCACATGAGAAAGCTTAAATTAAAGGTGTGATATGTTAAAGGCGAGGTGACCAATCAAGATTAAATCATCCAAATAGATAACTCTTTGACTTTTAAATTGAAGTGACATTTTCTTATATCTAATATATATGATTTTTTTACTGCGGCTGGATTAGTCGTAAGAGAAAAAAAGTTGAAGCTTGGGGCGCAGCCGGCTTGGTTGCAAAATTTTTTTAAATAATTTGCGGCTTTGGGCACGGCCGGCTTGGTTGTAAAGAAAGTTTGAAGCTTGGCGCATGACCGGCTTGGTTGTTAAATAAATTTGTTAAGGCGCATGTTTAAAGGCCAGGTTTTTAAATTTTTAAGGTTTAACTTTATTTAACTTCCGGAAGGATCTATGTGCATCAAGCTTTTTACTTATTGCTTTTAAGTGATGTGATTTTTATTAATATATATTTGCTTTTCTTTAATAGCTTTTAATATATATTGTTTTATAAAAATACATGAATTGTGCGATGTGTTTATTTTAAATTAAAAGAAAGAGTCATATCAAATATCAAATTTTATCGGTCAGGATATATTTGATATGCTTCATTTTTATACAACTTATATTAAAATATAGATAAAAATAAACGTAATTTTAAATTATAAAAAACACAATATATTAACTAAAGTCATATCACTTAATGAAATAAGTAAAAAGCTTGGTTTAATGGTAGAACCCTAACTTTTAGGGTTTTGAGAAGGAAAATAAAAAATCAGTAAATTTAAAAGAGTTTTTTTTCCCACTAAAACTAATTTCTAACTTTAACATGTAGTGCTTTCTAAAAAATGTATACAAAATATATATGTAATCATATCCCTAAAATGCAAGGATCCTAAGGAAAAGATGTTTTTTAACAATAAGAAACCAAATTTGAGAATCTGTTCTAGGCCTTCAACAATGTAAAACCAAACTCTTCATCACCTAATACATAATTACGAACACACAACAATGCATTTATTTATACTATATTAGTCGCTTTAATTCATGATCCGACAAATGTCAAAAGAGCATAAGAAGTTTTAGTTAAAAATCTAGTCATCCTTTAGTGTTTGTTTGTTTTTCCATTTGCATGAAGTTAAAGACATAAGGACAGATAAGACATAGTTACCTTTACTAGCTAGATGTCTATATTATTTGTCATTATCAACTAACACGAATGTATCAAGCTCTTTGATTTGTTTTGTCATCTTTCTGGCTAATGAGTAATGACAATCTGCATATATATAATATATATATCCCTTTATGCAGTGACGATTATATCTTCTATGGTTACAACTCTACACACACGTGCAGACAAGTGTAAACATACGTATGAAGGCAGACAAGAAGATCAATAAGGGCAATATGGTAACTCTAATTGGTGATTCTTCTATTATATAGTTGTGTATTTTTTGTTGATATAGAGTTAAGAGTTCTCAACAACAAAGAGAAAGAATCTAGGTTTCACTGCTAGAAAAGTGAGTATTACCGATATTAACCAACGGCCATTATATATCATATCTGACTATATCACTAAAAAGAAAAACGATAGAGAGTGAAAATGAAAATACCCATTGGTAGTCCCTCCTTGAACATATAGCATTGATTCATTTGTGATATTGCCATGGTAACCGCTACGTACTAATCTTTGTCGCTAATTTATCAATGAAAACTTCATTAGTGAACTCTCAGTCAACGCTTCACCCATGTCATAATTTTTGACGAACTATCACCGACGGATTACCAATGAGACCAAACTTCAGCAAGGGTTACATGTAACATATGTGTTACGGTTTAATTGGTCATTTTATTTTATTTTTAACTGGTCTATAGCGTCGACATGTTGACTCAATATAATAAAGGTAACTTTCTTATATATTTTTTTTTCTAAAAAGAGAGTGGTACGACATCGTGGGCTCAACATGTCAGCGCTAAAAGGATAATCTATGGCATCGTTAGTAATTATTTTTCATGAAGTCACTATTTTTATATGCTCCAAGCCTCCAATTTCATAAAACCGGACATAAAAGTTTCTAGGTGTCAAGTTAAGTTGGTTACACAATAAAAACACATACAAAACGTTGATTAATCTGTTAGTAGACAATAAATAAAAAGAGATAAAAGCTAAATTAGCCTAGAGGTAAGTATCAAATATATTTTCATTTTATTCAAATAACTACCCTAATTCAATCTTTGTTGCAAGCTTTGTAGTCTTCAGAAAAAATAAAATTTCAATTAACATTTTTCTTTACTTCATCTTAAGTTTGTTTTTTTTATTAAAATCAAAATCATGTGAAGTCACCATTCAAAAAACAATATTGTCACTCAAAAACTCATACATACATATTTATATATATACTTATGAAAATTTACTATATTTCGGTGATTCCAACATACCCTACGTAGGTCCTCCCCTGCAATTAAGCAATAGCGGTGCATGCTTGATGTCGACATGTTGATGCAAAAAGCTATACTGGCGGCATGTTGACGCTATTGAACAACAAAATTTATACGAAATACAATTTTTATAGTAATTTCTGTCCAGATTTCTCACCATTAGATTATTTATTTATTTATTTTTTTCTATTGATTTGTACTTTTTTAGAAACTAAATACATGATCAATTTTTGTGTTGAGGTTAGCGGTAGTGGATTGGGGGATGGTGGCCGGTGCCTAGTGTTGGGTGGGTGGTGCCGTGGTGGTGGTAGAAGATGAAGATTCGGATAATATTGAAAATAATGTAAACTTAATAATGTATAGAGGGACGGTTTCTACAACAATTGCAATACAAATAAAAAATATGCTTTAACAACCAAAAAAATAATACAAGTGGAGGCCGGTTTAAGAATTGTACAATTAATTGTTTTTTTTTTTTTTGTTAAATGATAAGTCAAATCATGGTAAATAATGTTTTTATCTCTTAAAAACTAGGTTTGAAGGAATAAGGTTCTATGTGACAACTATCCGGTAGTAGAATTAAAATTATAGTTCTTTATAAATTTATGAAACAATAAAATAAATATATTTGATAAGGATAATGATTATAATTGTAATAACATTTAAACAAATTGAATTTTAATTATCAAAACTATAATAGTATTCAGGATAGGACTTAAAAAGTAGACGGATTTTTCTTTATTTTAGTTATTTTTCTGGTCACGAAAGGTGACAACATGCACAATGAGTGCTTGTTGCTCTTCTTGCAGCACTTGCAGGCTCCTCCCTAAATCCCTTATGCTCTCTCTTGCGGTGCCAATGCGTAGTTCTGCTTTTGCAAGATCTATTGTTCTGACGTTTTTCAAAAAAAAGTTTAGCGTTTTTTAAATTTCATTTTTCAGTTGTCTTATTTTGGTATAAACTACAAAACGCCTGTTTGCAACAACATCCATAGCCATACGTACTAGCAGTATCACCAATGACTCTTGACGACGACGATTATTATTGTTGTTGTTGTTGTTATTATTATTATTACTACTACTACTACTATTACTTTATTTTTACTATTACTATTACTATTATTATTACTACTACTATTATTATTTTAAAAGTATATAATTAAAAGATAGAAGATGATATATTAATATAAAGTTGGGGACTCTGTGTGGAAAATACTGATAAGTTCATCAAATAAAACGAAATAATCCTTTTTAAGAATTTTTATTCTCTTTTATAAAGAGTGGCTAGTCCAACAAAGTATTGAATAATTTATCCTTCTTCAAATTCAGGTTTCATCATTCAACTTAATTAAACTTTTTAAAAACAAATGAATAATAAAAATACAGGTAAAGATTCTCCTAAAGTCGGAGCACGTAAGAATCCGTTGAAAGGATCTACGGAGATCCCACCACATAGTGTTGGTGGATAGAACGATGACAAACAACAAGTGCTTCTTTTTTTTTTTTTTTAATGCACACCTTCTGCTTCGAAGTATAGATTTTATTATAATCGGATTCATCTATTCGTTTTCCAGTTATACTTATGACCGCACCCCAATCATCTCAAAAGAAAACTCATAATTAGAAAAACTTTCTATATCAACTCAGAGCATTGTTACTTTGAGCGTGAATTGAACTTAAGACTTTTTCAATTTAATTGTTTTGGTACCTAACTGCAACCATTTGGGTTGAGGCTCATTTGTAAAAAGTAACAAGAAGTGCCTTTTAACTAATCAAGTCACGCAGTGTCTATTTCAATCAAATGCATCTAGACAACCACATAAGCTAGATTACCAAAATGACAAAATCAAATTATATGCATGCGTATATTGCTAAGATCAAATAACAAGTTTTTTTTTTTGTGAAGGGTATGAAATTATACTAAAGCCTTTTATCATGTTTTAACTGTTAAGATTGAGACTATGTTGTATGTAATAAAAATAAAAGATTCAAAAAGGGTGAAAGGACAGAAACAAAAAAAAACCTCTACTTATATTTGGGTTAAATTTATTATTATAATTAGTTTTTTTAGATCAAATAATTTTTTATATACTTAATTATATATATTAGGGGTGCTAAACGAGTCGTGTTCTCGGGTCGTCAGGTCCAACCCGACACAATCCCAAAAATTTTACATGAACCTGAACACGTCTTGAACCCAAAAACTATGTCAGAAGTGTCAAACCGAACATGGCACGAAAATATACAGGTTGGCATAAACATAACCCAAATTGACTCGAAAACATAACTTTAAATTTACTATTTTACAACGAAAAATACCAATTAATATAAAACAATTATATTTTAGTTATCGAATATTTCTAAATTTTGAAATTAATTTATGACACAAAATGTATAAAAGAATAAATAAATAGCTAAGCGGGTTCATGGGTTTGACCCGGACCAAACTCGTTTATAGTAAACTCAAACACGTGAATTTCGTGTTAGGTTTGTGTCGTGTTAGAAATTCACACCCTATATATGTATATGCATTTAAAGGTATTTAAAGCATATGAGGAGCAATAGTTAAGTTTTGGTAGTTTAAACTTTGCCACACAACTATGATCTTTTTACACTTTTAACACAAAACTTGAATAGTTTTAGTTTTTATCGTTTACTTTTATCTTCATCCGTCTTGTCATATATAAGTTACGCTTTTAACCTGTCTTATTTTTTATTAGTTTTGTTTTTCTATAATAACTTTAGTTCATTAGCTTTTTTAAAAGAAATGCACAGTTGATCTTTTTGTCAACACTCTAATATTACTTTTTTTTTTGAAAATTGAGTTTTATTTTAAACCGAGTACTTTTATGCACAGATTGATTGTGAAAAATCAATATTGATGATAGAAGTCGTCTTTTTCTTATTGTTGAGCTATATATGTGTAATGGCGCGTTACATATGCAAATCATATGAGCAACATCGAGTTACAAATACATCCCATAATTTACATATGTAACTCATAGTTACCAATACATAATCAAAAGATTTTCTATTCCAAAATTCTCATCTTTTCTTCCCCATCTTTTTATTTTTAGTTGTTTTGTTCAAATTGTGTTTAAATATAAGTAAAGATCGCATTTAGATATATGTACACCTATGCTTACATATTAATAAGCATGTGTGCTACATCTATGTAGCAATCATATATGTAACAGGCACTGATTACATACTATGTAACAAATTACGTATATGTAACAGACGGCAGTTATCAAATCACTACCCATGCATGTAACTTTATGTATGACTACATGCGATGGTTATTCTCTACGTATGTGCAACCAATATGTAACTTTATGTATGATTTCTAATATTACTATAGAAGTTGGCTCCATGTCACTAAGGTTTGGCATTATATATTCATTGGAATGGCTTAAAGCTATGCATCATATATAAGATGATTCACTTTCTTGTCTAGTAAAAACTAAAAAAGCTATTTTTATAAAGGTGTGTTGAGTGTAAACTAGAGCTGGGTGAGTCAACCCGCTCTACGTATGAATTATGACATGATCATTATTTAGTTGTGAGGTTTATTTGATTTAACAATTAGTTATTGACTTAGTTAAGTCAGGGAGGAGTTTTGTTGTATTGCTACAAAGGCTACTATCCCACTACCTAATTTACGTTTATTGACAATCTTAGCTTTCTCATAGTGTGTTCTTAGTATTAAAGTTCTATTCAATAATAGTTTCCTTCTCATAAAATCTTCGTGTCGACAAGCTTCTCCCTAAAGGTACCTTCTTTTAATGTGTTTCCTCACACATCAATAAACATAATCTTCATCATAGAAAACCCATAAACAGAATCTTCATCGGCTTTTTGTATAACTTTTTCCTATGTAAATAATAGAATATGACATTAATAATGACAAGGACGAGTACAAAAACTTTCGTTATGGGAACAAAATAAGGGTCTAGTTCAGAAAAAAAAAAAAACAAATAATAATGAACATAGAATGATTGATCGTGTCTACAGAACAACCATTATAACAAAAACTTAGGAAAAATAAATCAAAATTAACATAAACAAAAATGAACATATTAAACCATATATAACTAGTTACCAACAATGATCACACAACTTCTATATATGTAATTATAGAACTTATAGAGTAATTAGACAACCTATGTTTGAAATTACAAAATTTATATTTTTAATTACACAACATATTAACGTTTTCTTTTTAAAAAAATAATTCTTTCAAAAAGACATATCGTAAGTCTATACTCAAATTTGAATTAATAAAATATTTGATTTTACGATGTAATTTTTTAAAAACAATAATGTTGTATAAAAAATTTATATGCTTTTTTAAAAAAAAAAGAGAGTTTAAAAACTCAATAATTATAAACTATTTTAAATTTATATATTCAGACCCCATGTGAAAGAATTGTTTCTTACAAGCATGATAATTTTATTATCAGATCCAAATCATTATTAGTTTCATAGATTAACAGCTCACACTCTTTTATACCCTTTGTAGGATCTTCTTTACATTTAACAATTTTCATATATATATATATATATATATATATATATATATATATATATATATATATATATATATATATATATATTTATGGTCATGACCACCACTTGTCCACTAATAGGAATAAGCGGACCCTACGTAAGGTACCTTTTTATCTTTTTACATGTCATTTAACAAAACTTAAAAAGGACTAAGTACTCGATTAATAGAAAGGTAATTTCTTACACTGCTCAAGGTTCCACAAAAATAAGAAAAATAAGATAGATGGCTTACAAGCCTTATATATTGCGCGTTACATAATAGAAACATATTAAGCTCTCATTTGATCATCTCAAGCATTGACCCGATCACTAAGAACATATCTTCTTTTTGTAATCTATTGGCGCGTGCTAATGGTGTCTAGGGTCAGGACCGCCGGGGCTCCTCCTGTTGATCTTATAACGAGTACTTAGTTCCTTCATATTATGTCTTCGAGTACTTTCTTCTAGTATTTCTCTTGCCTTTTCAAGCAAAACGCCTCCATAACGCTCTTTTGGCCAAATGGTAGTAAGAACGCGTGTTTCTGAGATTGTAAGTGAAATCAGAACAAGAGTTAGAAAGAACCAAAACCTAGAAGCAAATGCCATTTTTAACTGTTTGAAAATGATTTGTGATGGTAGAGGTGATATGCTAGCTAGCTAGAATACTTGAACTTATATAGACATCCATTGACTCACAATAGTGTTATTTAATTGTAATAGCAACTCAGAGTGTAACCACTTTGATACCTTAGTCAGTATTGCAAATTCTTAAGTGTTTTAACTATTTCATAACTTAATTAATATTTAAAAAATGTGCATATATTGAAAATAAAGACAATTATCTTCCCCTAGCTAGAGTAGCTAGGTATGATACTATAAGAGTTATCTTGCCAACTTTTTTTGTTCTTAAGAATATAAATATACACCAACCAATATGCTCCAAGAAATGTGATAATGTTAACCACATTGCATATGATCTACAGGCTGGGTTGCATTTAAAAGCTTTCATTTGGTAATTTGTAAGTTTTCATAGCTTATTATTACTATAGAAGTTGGCTCCATGTCAGTAAGGTTTGGCATTATGCATTAGAATGGCTTAAAGCTATCGTGAATCATATCTTAGATGGATTCACTTTATTGTCTAGTAAAAAGCTATTTTGATGGGTGGTTCAACCCGATCTACATATAAAAGTACGACCTAATCGTTTTTTAGTTGTGAGGTCGTTATTTAGTTGTGAGGCTTTCTGATTTTTAGCAAGTAGTTATTGACTTAGTTAAGTCAGAGAGGAGTGGTAGCATTAGTTTCTATTGCTATTCAGGCTACTATCGCACTACCTAATTTATGTTAATCAGGAATCTCAGTTTTCTCGTATTGTATTCTAAGTATTAAAGTTCAATTTAGTAACAGTTTTCTTTTTATAAAATCTTCGTGTTGATAAGCTTCTCCTTAGATGTACCTTTTCTTGACGTGTTTTTCATGACAAATCAACACACATGATCCAACAACCAAGAAGGTGAACTCTTATTTATATTATTAAATATATATATTTTTTAATCTCTGAACGACTAGCATCTTGCTCTTGCATTCAATGCCGACATCTCTTTAGGAAACCTCTAAACAAAATCTTCATCGGGCTTTTGCGTAAGTTCTTCCTATTTAAGTAATAAAATCTAGCACTGGAAATGACAGCGACGAAAACAGATTTTTTCCAACAAGATATATACCGGTATGGTCAATAAAAGAACGAATAATTATGAACATATATGAGTTGATCATACAAGGAAAACAAACATTGTAAAAAAATAGGAAAAGGTGATAAATCATATACAAATCAAAACTAATAAAAGCAAAATAAATAGAGAAATGAAAGATGAGTATTACTATAATATTGTTGTTTTTAACTAAAAATTATAGATTTAAATCCTGTAGGTGTATATGTAATGATTTAAGAAGTAAAGTATGAAGGTATTTGTTTGCTGGTAAAAAAGAAACTATATTATTATGATATTGGTGAGCGGCCAGCAAATGTGAACTTCAATCTTTAGTGTTATTAATTAAACATGTACAATTTGACTTTCTCCAAAGGGCATGTCTTTTCTATCCATCTCTTAATATTTAATATTTATGTATTTATGTACTTTTAGAGATGAAAAGGTCGAACAAAGAGCGGCTGCTTTTAGAGGTGGTTTGTTTAAATTAAGGTTTGATAATGCAATTGTAGATAAGCAAAATTGGTTGTTTATAGACTAAAGTCCCGACCATAACATATTTAATATACACAACTGAGAAAGAAAAAGATTCGATATGGATCTCAAATATTTTTTTAAAAATCATTTTAAACCACAAGTATAAAAAAAAATTTATATAATACTTAATTTAGCTCTCGCTTTGTGCAGTATCTTGAGAGTGGCTGGATTTTTTCATGATCAGATGTACGCAGTCTTATTTTACACTTACGAATAAAAATGTTTCACATGGCTTGTACCCTTACTCTTAATAAGACAGAATAACAATAAATTTCGAATTGTTTTAAGGTCTATCCTCTAAACCTAACAAGTATAGGCATGTTAAAACAATTTAGGGCGAGTTTGGTTTGTGAATTTCATTAAAGGAATTAGAATTTGAAGTAACTGAAAATGAAATTTTAAAAAAGTTAAAATTTATCAAATAGAGTTGAATTTGTACCGGACGCAAGAATAATAATAATAATAAAATCAAATTTATTATCCCCATCTCGTTCGACATTGCCGCCACCACCTACCATTCATCATTGGTAGCGGTGGGCGACGAGGGTAGCAAAAGCGGCAGTGGTGAAGACAACGATGAAGATCACGGTGGCAGGGGTGGCAACGAAGAAGAGGGTGGTGACGGGGGTAGCGATGATAATGATGGCAACGGGGTAGCCAATGGCAATGGCATTGGTGACGGGGGTGACAACGTTAAAGGTGGCCGGTGACAGTGACAGAGTGATGGGTGTGGTGCATGTGATGATGATGAGTTATTTAAGGATACGCTCTCATTTGTTGTATTTAAAGGAATTTGAATTTAAATTTAAATTTTAACAAATTCTACCAAGTAAATACATTAAGAATTTGAGTTCAGATTTTATCTATTTTAATTTGGGTTAAGTATAAAGCAAATATTGTTTCTATATAGCCACAAGTGATAATTATAGTACCCTTAAGGGACTAATATCACTGAAGCCAAAAGATAAAAAATAAAAACTTTTGCATTTCTAGTTTGTTGATAAAGTGTATATAAAACAGAGTTTTTACTTTTAGTTAAAAGATAGAATGATATGTATTTAGATTTAAAGTTGTAAACATGGTATAAGATAATTCTCAATAGAGTTTGGTCGCTAGTTAGTTACATGAAGGCATGGAAATGGCAATCTTGACCAAAGAATCTACCTAAATTAAATGATTCTTTGACATATTTTTAATAACCTAAACATTTAACTGTAAGAGTTCTGATAAAAGTTATTCAATAAAAGCATTCATAACCCATTCTTTATCCTTATTCATATTATTACATTAAAAATTATAATTTTTTGTTTCATTTTTTTAATTAAATAATATTTTTTATACCTTTATTATTACCTTTTTTTCTCTTTCATTCAAAATCATTTTTAAAAATATTAAAAAATTATAAGGGTTGAATAGTATTTTCTTAAATTTACAGATTGAACAGTAACATTTCTTTATTCTTCACTCACAACCACTTAAAACCATTCAATATAATATAAAGATTCTACTTAAATGTTTTTACAGAGCGCATTGTGGATGCTTTAAGAAGCAAACATGTGTGTAAAAATGAAATTCATGTTTTTAAGGGATTTTCTGGCTTACGACACGTCAAGGAACCAACCAAATGATGTGCTTCCACAAAGTTCAGCTTTATGGCACTTGTCATTTTCTTAAAACTTAACAAAAATGGCGCACCCAATAACAAATCAACCAAATGGTACCATATGTCCATGGAATTCAATTTTTTTGGGGCTAATCAGTGAAATAACCCAACCATATATATTCTCTTAGTTTAGCTCCAAAACTCCAAATTTGCGCTTTTTACCCGAGGTATAATGTTATGATTGTATATGCTTTTATGTAGAAGCATATAGTTATTTTTAACAATCTAATATTGATGTTCTAACAGATTATTCGGTTACAAAATTTTTTAAGATTTGTTCGTTAACTGAACTAAACCAAAATTGTTATATTTTTTAGATGTATAGTAATTAAAATGGTCATTTACTTCACAAGGGTTTTGCTTTTTTTTAATTAAACCTTTTAATTCCATCTCCCTTAGAAAATAGGTAGTATTTTCAATTAAATAACACGAGAATGTCAACGGAAATGACAAACCCTGGCACTATCCATGGACACGAAATGGATAATCATGATTCATGTCACATTTAGCCACATAATCAGTTGGCATCTAACGTATTTCAAAGTGGTATTAAACAAAGAATCAACTTATCATGCGTGAAATTAAGGCTTAAATATTATTTGTATTTCTAGTTATTATTATTATTATTATTATTGTTACGTTCGTTTAATATTATTATAATTTCAAAGGTGAAGTAAACGTTATCTAGTAGAAATGCCTCTCTTTAATGACCATTTTGTTTGAATCTCACGAAGCTGAAATGTTGACATTAGAGTACTTAAAAAAAATCATATTCTAGTAATAAAACGATATACTTCTGTACCAGTAGCAATTATGAAGGACGAAAATAAAAATGAACTGGGCAATTTGATGTCATGGTTTAATTATTTCTCAAGGAATCAAAAATGTCGCAAAGAACTCACGTGCTTTGCAAATAGACACATAAATACACCAAATGAAATCCTTGTGCGTTTACAGAGAGTGCGCTTTTCATCGCACCCCCTTTTTATATAAACTTCGAAGAGCTTAAATGTTTCTTTCACCCCCACAATGATAAAAAGAAAATTATGTAAAACAAGTCTGGTGACCTGTTAATAATATTTGTTTAATTTATAATATAGGCATCTAACATCGTTTTTTCACATGCAAATTAGTCAGGTTGATTACGAGACAAATTTTTGTTGGAATTTTATTTTGGATAAAGAATTATAAGGTTTTGTGATTTGCTTGTTTCATCTTGAAATTTAATTTTAGGTGTTTCAACTCTGAATTCAAATGTATATGTTTCAACTTTGAATTCAATGAGAGTGTTTTAACTTTGGGTTCATTGTAAATACCAAGACAAGCCTTGGTTGCTAAATGCACATGAACATCCCAAAAACCCACATATTTGAACTTTCTCATCTCTCTGAAAGTTCTAATAATCGACTTCTATATTTTTCTTAACTCAAGTTATCTTTTTCGGGTGGCAAGCCAGTCCTCCGCAGAAGTACATATTGCAATGATTGTTGTATCTTTAAGAAACAAACATATTCTCTTGTGAGAATTGAACTTTGTTTTAAGTGACTCGTATCAAAACAAGAATCCTCAACCACAACCTTTCTTCTTCTACTTCTTTCTTGTCTTTGATTTATTTCATTCGTAAAAATATTGTAACTTTTTACTTGTTTGTTTTACCTTTCCTTGCATTGTTATTGATATATAAAAGAAACTTTTTATTATTATGTACAAATTTATTGTTACCTATAATTACAAAAAGCCATTAGTCTTGCCACAAAAGGCAAAGACCAAACAACTTGCGGATAAGAACGTTTACGTAAAGTTGCATGAAGTATTGGACCTACTTGGCATGTGCCATGTAATTAAAGATGCAAAAACAAATATCTCATCCTTCTCAAAAAAAATATCAGGTCTGATTAGAGGTGTACAAATTGATTTTGTTTTCGTTTGGGTCTACGTAAGTTGTAACTGGTTTGTGTGAGAAACTGGTTTTTGGAGAAGGAAGTAATGGGTTTTTTTAGTACTTATAAGACAAATTTACTGTTGTAATTTAAAATCATAAAAAGAAACTTTAATAACAACTTTTAAACTATAGCAGTGGTTAAGTAATATCAAATTGTAACAAAAAGGTTTAAGAATATTTAAGTAAATAGCTAAGTAAACCTTATGGAATAACAGGATGGAAAGATATAAAAAATAAATTCGTGTCTAAATATGTAACTTTTTTTTTAATGATTCCAACATCAAATTGCACCCTGCTTAGGTTTTGAACCCGAGACCTTATTTTTTAAAAATAATGCCTCTATCAAATAGACTAGCCGCACATTAGTTTAGATATATAACTAAAAAGTAATAATAAAAAGAAGGCAAATTGGATTTTAATAATCCAAACTATTACATATTGGCCGATAATAATCCATACTATCAATTTGGCCGTTAACACTCCCAACTTTCACTTTTATTACCAACAATAGTTCCAGTGAGATAATTTTCATTTTTATACGTTTGATTTGGACTCGATAATGGATCATACAATAATTATGACAATTTTTATTACCATACTATCATTTTTATACATTCGCAACAATAATTATGAACGAGATGAAGAAACATACAAGTTAATTTGAGACTAAAATGGATACAAATCAAGCGTAAAATTTTGAAAATTATGCCACTTGGAGTATTGTTGATTATAAAAGTAAAAGTTGAGAGTGTTACTAGCCAAATTAATAGTTTGGATTATTATCAGCCAATAAATAATAGTTTGGATTATTAAAAATCCAATTTGCCTAAAAAGAAACACAAAATGTTCTCATATGGGCCTAAGCACCGGCTGTTCCCAAAAAAGGACCAAGTCTAGATTTGCCGTTTGCGTATGATCTTGGTCTTTTTTTTCAAGATTTGGGCTCTGAAACCAAATCTGAATTTTAAAACTTTACCAGTTCACTGGGCTTAGTACAGGGCCGAAAAAGGTATTCTCAGGCCAGACTTAGTCCAGGCCCATTGGATTTCCCTCTACATTTCCTTACGAAGTAGTATGTTCAAGTAGAGAAGCACCAGAAAATTATAGTAAAAAAAGTATTAAATCTAAAAAAGCTAAAAAGAATTGTAAGCTTAACACATATTTTTTTTATTTTAAAAAGTAGTGCATTTTGGTTATTGTGTTAAATATGTCAGCTCATTATGTCTTATATATTCATTGTGTCAAATATCAGTTCATTGTGTCATATATTATACGTCATTAGTTATATGTATTTATCATTGTGTTTTATGTTTTAAATCATTTTTTGTTATTTTTGTCATTATTTTTATATATTAGAGAAAATTGCATAAATCATTTACATTCAATAGTTCATTCCATTCCGCCCCTCATTCCTACGTACCAAACGCTACCTAAATCTTACTAACCGATGGGCTTCTAGTCCAACTAGTATGTATATGGCAATATCTCTCTATAAAATCGAGGCTTAAGTCTTATAACGAATAACAACCTAAATTTAAAAGTAAGATTGAATATGTTTTCACATAATCCTACAAGAATTATATCTCTTACTAGAAGGTTCTAAATTTGTAAAAAGAAGAAGAAAAAAAAAATGGAAGATGAATATCTTGTAAACTCTGGTCATCTTCTGACATGCTTGCAGGCTTTGATCACCAACTAACATGCTCGTACACAATACTAGAAAAACATGCAAAAATAAAATTTATCGGTTATTCATACCAAAGAGAGAGTTATAACTCGCGAATGTTTCCGACCAATAATTCTTCTATATGTAAGTGTAGATATATCTTCAATAGGGTGAATAAAAAAAAAAAAAAAGTTATAGTAAAAAATGTATATAATCTAAAACGTTTAAGAAAAATTATGTGCTTAACACGTGTCATTCTATTGTTTTAAAGAGGATGGCATTGTAGTTATTGTGTCAGATATGTTAACTCATTGTGTATTATACGTTCATTATGTCAAATACGTTCATTGTATCAAATATTAGATTATTGCATCATAAATTTTACATCTTTGTTATATGTATTTATCATTATGTTTTATGTTATAGATTATTTTTGTGTTATTTTTGTCATTGTTTTTATAAATTATATAAGCTTGTTATCTATTATTGTGTTTTACAGCTAAAAGTGTACAATGATATACTTTCCACCAATGTATTTTCTAAATTTATAGTGATAAAAAATAACAGAATATGTTATTTGTATTGTTTTTTATAGATTATATAAAATTGTTTATTGTGTTTTACAATTAGAAATACATAATGATTTTTATTTCACCAATGAAATTTTTCAAAACTGATAGTGTTCAAAATAACAGAATGACGATCAAAAAACACAATGAGACAATTTGTTTATATTGTACATAAAAATTATGAAAATTTAAAAAAACCAAATTTGCAAAAAATCAATAACTAATGAAAAGTAATAACTAATATCACTGCACTACAAGTCTAGTTGTCATGAAAATATCTCTTAAATAATATGTCTTATTTTTTATTAACAACGCTACTATATTTTAGACTCTCTAAATTACTTATAATCAAATTTAAAACTGAATGGTCTCCAAAATATTTTTTTTTTTACTTTTTGTCATTGGCTATCGACCAAAGTGAAACTTCTTTTAAGAAAATAGAAAACTAAGATGGGAAGTGGGAACAAATATATAAGGTTGATTCTCCGTATGTATTAAGCAATTGACTTATCTGTATTCAGTTAATAATTTATAATTCAATGGTCTTTATTTGTCAAGGTTATTTGATCTCTTCTACTTTTGAAAATTTGAAAATAATGGTATTTTCTCTTTCAAGATCGATAAGATCATGCTTTTAATGGTAGACGAAATCGAGCATGCATATGATCATGTTCAGGCATATTAATCGTAGGCTTCTAGCTACTTGGTGCAGCTATTATTTTGAACAAATTCACCTTCGATCAAAAGAAAGTGTATATATGATTATATATGCTTGGGACATAAATTATCGACCATGTATTATAATTGAGTAAATTAGAATCAGGTTAATAATATTAATTAAATAATATAATTTACTATTACTAATTCATAAAAAAAAAAAGTAATTTTATTTGAAGGAAAATGATTACTTTATTTAAACATTAGATAGTAAAACTAAAATTAACTCTATTTTTTATGACACTATATAATAAGTGTTATCTCTTTTGCCTCTTTAGCAAACACTCCTCATCTAGTTGCAATTGCTATATCATGGTTGATATCACGATTTGGCATTTTGTTACGGAACAAACAAAAAAACTTATTTCATAACAAAAGACTAGACTGATAAATAAGAACTCATTTAACTTATAAACCTTATATTTATCACATAATTTTAGTCTTAATGATTTAATTCCGTAACAGTTATCAACTCATTTTTTTTCCATGGATTAAACAAGAATACCATGTTAATGATTACCTACTAGAAGAATAAAATTGCGTGAGGTTTGATTGGAAGAGGCCAATCAGTGAGTTTTGACCTATGAAAAATCATGTCACCTGAAGGCAAACTTGGGACAGGACACTTTAACATCAGTACATCACATGAATGTGCATTATAATGAGAGAGAGAACGTAAACATTTTAGCAAGTGTGTTAGTGATTATTAACTTTAAATAACTCAGTGTCATATTATGAAACACAAAGACTCGAATTTGTTTGTTTTTGTTTGTGTATCATAATGACATGTAATTACACGCGACCACAATTTACAAAAGTATGAAACTTTGTTTTTCTAAAGCCCTATGATACGTGACCACTACTTAGTAGTTCGTATTTGTTTTGATTTTATATTTTGTTTTTGTGATTATTTGTATGATATGAATTTGTTTGTTTAAATTGTAAATGATTTCAAGTTAAATTGTATATTTTAGTTAAAATAAGCATTTCTGCTAAAGTTAACAAAAAAGATTGTTGATCATCTATTATTTTCTAATCGTGTTTTTACACCACCAACGATAAAATGAAGATAATTTGGACGAAGGAATACTACATTGACTCTTTGTCTATTGTTCGTGTGGAGGTGACGGTTAAAATAGTTTCTAATGGTTGTTAGTGCAACATAATATTACATAAGATTTTCTTCTTGTCATAAGCTAGCTTAGTTATTACACCTTGAGCACCATCATATTAATCTTTAAGCAATGAACTATTAATAATATCTTTCAAGAAGGCGCTATGTAGTGCCCGTTATTCGTTATCAAGCATCTTCGTCTTATGCTATAGTTAAAACCGTTGAGCGTTCTTCCGCCTCATCTTCTTCAAATGAAATACAACCAAAACTGAGTCTGAAAATTATATGCATAACTAACAAGAAAATTAGCATAACCTAAAGAAAAAGTATAAGTAAATATCGAAAAAGGTATTCCTTATTTTCATATGACTTACATTATTTTCAAGATGTGCATGTCGAGTTACATTTTATTTGATTCTATTTATCAACAGGGTTTCAATAGAAATATAAAATTACATAAGTTTTCCATAACGGATTCTCACGTTTAAAAACATTATTTTGATAGGGTTTTTGTACAAAACATTTAACTCGATCCCTTATATCGGACAATGATGAGAAAGATTGGTCTAAAAAAGTTGCTTTTAAGGCATGCGTGATTGTGCATTTATGTTGAGAAAAAGACTTCCCATCAATCCATCAAGGTCAATTTATTCACCCACACCTATTTTTTTCTTTTCTTCTTTAATATATTCACATCTTATATTCCTTATGTAACTTTTTTGTTAACAAAAGGCCAATAACATCCCAATAAATTTAATTTATGAAAAATTTGATTACTGTTATATAAACATCTTATTTTTGAAAAGTTTAAAACTTTGAAAAATATGCTGTCGTACTTTCAATCATTTATCATTTATTTTATATATGTAAATCACTATTAAAAGATACAAATATTAAGACATCTGCATTATAAATCAACATCCTTTATACGTTTCGTATAGTCCTGTGCGAGACGTAGAGGATAGATGACACGGAAAACGAGAAAAATTGGGGCGGGGGAGGCGGAGAGGGCTATTAGAGGGCTATACGTCTCATACAACCTTTATTCGTCCCATATAAGCATATACAACGCCTACGAAATTCAACACTGAATAGAAAAAAAAATTCAGAGGATTGTAAGAGGGGTTATACGCCACACATAGGGGTGTTCAAAATTGGATATCCAAAATTTGGGTATCCAAATTTTGGATATCCTAAAATTTCGGATAGTGCATTTCACTATCTGAATCCGAATTCAAAATTTCGGATATTCGAAGTTCTAATATCTGAAATTTTGGATTCAGATATCCGTTCTAAAAATATGTATTTTTTAATAATTTTTATATGAATATATATTTTTTAAAAGTTTTCGGATATTCAAAGTTTTTATAAAAATATCCGAAATACTCAAAAATATCCAAAGTTTTTAGCTATATTTATTATTTAATATTTTTTATAAAACTCCTCAAAAACACTATCTGGATCCATATGACCCCCCTTATAACTAATTTAGAATTCTGCAGTGTTGATTTATAATTACGTGAAGTGTCTAGATATCAGGACGATTATTAAATTATTGATAAAACCGTGTGATAAGATATTTAAATGGACTTGATATCTAAACACTTGCAATTACAAACCAACACGCCATAAATCTATACACGTCGTATAAAGGGGTTCGTATAGCCTTATATGAGACGTATAACCAATCTGTCATCCCCCTAAATTTTCCCCATATATCAGAGTCGAATTTTGCTATATGCGCTGTATAAATCTATATGTGTCGTATATGAGGTTGTATAGAGATATATAGTGTGTATAACCCTCTGACTCCCCCCCTCGAATTTTCCACATTTCCAATGTCATCAATCTTATACACTGTGTATAGCGCTATATTAGACGTATAAGAGGTGTCGATTTATAATAGTGGGTGTTTTAATATTAAAACCCTATATAAAATGAGCAGATATGTATGTGTTTATTAAAATTAATTTATAACCACTATTTTTAAGATACTATGTAAATTGAACCGTCGTAAAAGTAGTATTTACGCAAGGTAATTTATTATTATTGTTAATGTTAATAATATTAATATTAATATTAATATTAATATTAATATTAATATTAATATAATAATTATAATAATAATAAATAATAATAATAATAATAATAATAATAATATTATTATTATTATTATTATTATTATTATTATTATTATTATTATTATTATTATTATTATTATTATTATTATTATTATTATTATTATTATTATGTAAATGTTACGATAATTTAAAATGTAAAAACTAATCTCAAATATCAAATTTTCTAATCAATGGTTGAGATCAAATTATAGAAAAATACCATAAAAATGAGCGTTTTTATATATAAGACGAATGCAATATTATTATATAAAAATATAAAAAAATATAGTTTTCAACTCATATGATTTTTGTTTTTTTGTTATATATTTAGTACAGTTTATTATAATTTTTTATTTATTGTTATATTTTTTTGAAAATTATTGTGTTTATTTAAAAAGATTAGTTCTAAAAAAACATAATTGTGAAATAACAATGTTGCATACTTTTAGTATGCAAAACACAAATTGATATAAAATATAAAACATCATGATAGATGTCTTATTGTGTGTTTTATGCTCGTAATTGTTTTTTCTTAAACACTTTAAGTTTCAAAAAACACAATGGTAAAATAATATCATTATATAATTATAATTGTAAAACACAATAATAAAATAACAGTAAATTTATATAATATATAGAAAAACAAAGACAGAAATGATACGAGATAACGTGAAACGTAAAACTCATTAATAAATACATATAACAAATAATAAAAAATATTTGACAATAGTTTTGCGTGTTAGATACAATAACCCGATATATTTAACACAATGAGGATCTCATATTTTAAAAACAATAGAATGACGCATGTTAAACACACAATTATTCTTAGCCTGTTTAGATTAAATATTATTTTTATTATAAGTTTACTTTTATTATTATTATTATTATTATTATTATTATTATTATTATTATTATTATTATTATTATTAGTAGTAGTAGTAGTAGTAGTAGTTTTTAATACTTATTAGTGTAGATTTATAAAAAAAAATAAGAAATCCATAAAACAATTATATGTTGGACAGGAAAAAAAATCAAAGCTTCTTTCATTTCATATATTTTAATATGAAATTTTATTTCCTCATATATTTTGCATCTAACTTATCCCAATATGACATTGACAATTCGACATTTTAAGATCTCGTTGTCAATTGCTTGATTTTTTGCTGTCACGATTTATTGTTTACTATAAGAAAATGATAGATTTTTTTGGTGGCACCATTTATTATTAAAAGACAATAAAATAAGAAAGTGAAAGAAACGTAACCATCTATTTTGAAAGGAGGTAGTTTTCATATTAATAAACAATAACACACCTTTTTGATGATATAAAAATCAATTTTTGTGGTGTGGAAAATTCTTTCAAGAGCATTTGTATTGAATAAGAAAAGAAAGTTAGAAGGTGGAACCGAAAGACGACCTAGGTAAAGAAGAGAAACCGAGAACGTTGTCTAGTTCTGAGGTAAAAGTTTGTCGTGCGGCTGACTAAGAACACGAAAGGGGGAGACGTCCAAGAAGATCCATGGGAGTGTTTGATGAGTACCGACGTGGATGTTTGTGGGATGAGAGCCGTTGCGGGTGCTCTTGGGGTCAATCAATTTATACTTTTACAAATTCTAACTAGTAACTAGGCTATTGACGTGATTACTTTCTAAGTTTTTTCATTTAAAATACAAACTAACGGATGACCCCGCACCAATAATTAAGATTATTGGGGTTGGATAATCTATCAAACGTTGATTTAATGAGGAGACAATACGTTGCTTACGAATCAAGAATTGTTGTTTTCTTATAGTCACTTGTTTTTCTTTATCTTTGAAAAACTAGTTTTATACCCGTCCGTTGGACGGGTAGTGCAATGTTATGAAACAAACACAATCCACCCAAAAAGTTATGCTCAAATGAAGCACAAATAAGTAGGTGAATACATTTGCGTGGTGAAACAATTCTTCTAAGCTGGCTCAACTTGGCCAGTATGAAGAAATGCTTCCATGTAGTGATTAAGGGTTTAAGTCGCATAGTAAACAAAACATATAGTCTTCCTGGTAGGGTTAGGCGATAGTATGAGGTAGACGTTTTGAAGAAAAAAAAACGAAGATAACTCAAGTTGTCTCATATTTTGTAAGGTAATTAGATGAATTCAGGCTTAAAGGAGTTTGTTTTGTGGTTCTTAAAAATACTCAAGTTCTCTCACGTTTTATCGATTTGCGAATTTTGTATACATAAAAAAGATTTCAAAATTTTTTTAAGTCGCACATGAAAAGATAAGTCAATAAGAGAATTGCATAATTTTATATTAGATATGGCTTATTTTAAGATAAACTTTAATATTATATTGAGATGTTGATTAAACTAAACCTATTGTAATACTGTATTAGAAATTTCAATTTATATAAATATAATATAGTCAAAGATATACAAAAATGAATTAATATTAAAATCAGTAAAACACTAAAAAAGATTACAAAAATGTTACACCAAAATGTAACTAGTAATTAAACGAACGTGTATAAAAAACCTTTACTTTAGACGTGTAACCTATAACGAAAAGAAATTAGCTTGTATAATGGAGGCTATAATTACATGAAATACGGTGGGGTGTGGTGCGTTTAATAACAAAGTTATTTAAAGTTAAATTAATTAAGTTACCCTTAGGGTCAAATGTTTGAGACCCGTTTATGATGAGTTTGTATAAATTAATTGAGCTGTAGAAACATTAGCATATTAAATAAGAGTGTGCGTTGTTAATTTTTTTAAATAAATTAATTGATATATAAAATCTTAGGGTAAAAGGATGATGGTTTCGCTTTAACCAACATTTGTAGTTATTAAATTAACTACTTGAGAAAGCGGGTACACAATTTCATCTCTCCCAAACAAAATCTAAGATAGATTATTGTTGTAATATTTTATATTTACAAATATGTTATAAATTCTATTCACTTTTGATTTTTTTTTATAGTTTATTCGGCAGGAAAAATTTTGTAGTTATGTTTTTATTTCTCATGTTCAAATTAAGATTTGAAATACACTGTTGCGTGGAAGGGCAATAGTGTGGTAAATTGTAGATACCGTGGTTGTTTGAATGTTTGTCGATTGAATTGATGGAGTTCGACCTCAAAAATTGGGTTTATAGATAATAAAGATGGAGATAGGTTGGAAATGTGTTTTAACGGGTTTCTGATCATTGAAGATGAAGGAAGGAGAAGGGGTATTAAGTTTATGGTTGTCTGGTTGTTTGTGCCTCTGTGGTAGCCATACATGTAGCTAATGACGAGAGATCTGGATGGTAGTTGGAGAAGACGAGGTGGACAGGAGAGCCGACTGAGAAGGTTGAAGGCTTTTTCAACTTTTTTTTAACAATAAAGGTATATTGATCATTTTATAAAACAACTAAGACAGTCTATTAATGTTTAATAATATGAAGGATCATCAAACATATCACAAATAAGTAAACAACGGGAACCAAACCCTTAATATCTTTGAAAAGCAAGGAACAAAACTTTAATATGGAACTACATGGATGCTTATATGATCGTTTCATTATGCATGAGACGTTTTCTGTCCGCATATTTTTCTCTTGCCACTGCAGTGACCTTCCATCTTGTTATCGCTTGTTGTGGGTTCTTGATTCCAATGCATTTTGTGAAGGGATTTTAGGTTTTTCGGCTAGCGGAGGTGGTAAACTCTTCGGCTTGCATAAAATTTGACATGAGATGGGTATGAGACAGATCTTGATAGATTGACATAGATGTTTGAAATTTCAATATAAAATAGAGTTACCTGTCTAGTTCAAAGGTTTCCTTGTAAGTACCATGTATACTCTTTTATGATTTTGGGTGTTTACATTTTGTAGTTCCATCCAGCTTAAACTTGATCGTAAACACATCCCAAACTTGATCTAACAATTACATATTTTAGAACTGTAAAATATCATTTATTTCCTATGATTATATAAAAAAGTTATCCTGTAAAAATATTAGAGTCATCATAATTTAATTTATCATCCACGTAAACTATATCCTAAAATATATTTTCTTTTATCAGCTTAGTTTTTAGGAATGCAGTGGTTTTTTGGAAATAACTATAAAATTATTTGTGATTTTATTAATATAATCTTTTTACTATAATAAAAGGGTAACTATGGGTGACACGTACCAATGATCTCTTGGTCTAGTGGTTAAGGTGGAGGTGGGAGGTTTTGCCTCTCTTAGAGGTAAAAGGTTCAAACATTGGCATTGGCTAATATTACTAACTTTGTGATACTAACTACTAACCACTAACCACTAACCACTAACTAGCCGTTCAAATAAAAACAAAAAAACTATGGGTGACACGTGATAGCATCACATTCATTTTAATCAAAATTTCCCGCTTCTCCCTCCTTTTAAATAACTACATTAATTACTAATAATATTATTTAATTCTTTTCATATTAAAAATAGCTATTTAATATTAAGAAATAAATCTTTTTATTAATGTTATTTAAAAAAATTTTATACAAAGAATATTTTCTAAAATATCAAACTTTTATTAAAAATACGAAATACATTAAAGTTCACTAATTTTTAAAATAAAATTTTAATAAATAAAAAATAATTAAAATTTAAGAGTTATAGTAAGAAAATTTTCTAAAATGACATTTTTTTAAAACATTTTGCACAAAATGTTATAATTTATTTTTGGAAAAAAGCAAAAAGTTGAACAAAAGATTAAAAACTTTATACCATTATTTTATTACTTATAATCTTTACTCATACATAATAATATTATCTTAAAATATCGTTTTATAGATAATAAAAGTTTATTCTATTTAATGTTTTATTTATTCAAACCGTGTAATACACGAGTTTATTAAAGCTAGTATAATGAATATAACGTTATCCTATATTTAAAAAGTGACGTTGTAATGATTTTCTCTTCATTATATTATATCATTAGTGGTCATAACTACGTTGCTTTATGCCTTTATGTAATAATATTCGTCTATAGTTACACGAATGGTTCTTGCATGCTTATACCTTTTAAGGCCAAATCATTCCTATAAAACATCTTAAATTGCATAATTCATTTGAAGAGATGCGAAGTGTATTTTTAAATATCTGGATAACTTTTATATAAAAAGAAAGAGAGGTGATTATATAGTTATATAAGTATCTTATTAATTCAAAAATACTCAAAAACAAAAACAATTATATTTTAGTTTTCTACATCCAATTCAATTTAAACTTAAAATTTTCAAGTTATTTAAATATTGATCATCATATAATGTCCGCATGTAAATTTTCTTAAACTATTAATCACATTTTGAATTTTTACATATTGTTTACACGATGTAATAGAAGTGTCAAATTGATGTCTCTTTTAAGAGACGCAAATGATGAGACCACAAAAAAGTGTAAAAGATGAAACAATGTCACTTTTACAAAGTTAGCATCATGGCGTTAATTAAAAATAATAATCATTTTATGTCATACGTGCAGTGATTCTTCATCATTCACCCTTTATATCTTAGTGTTACATTAACCTCCACTTAATCTTTCATCTTTTAACTATGAAAATACTCATTATTCACCATTCATTCCTTTTATAATTTCATGTAATACCAATGATATTACTTGTCTTAAAAAATACCAAATAAATAAAAACAAATAACATTAATTAGACTTTTTATTAAACAAGTTAGATAATAAGATAAAAAGAAAAACACACTAATTAAAAACATTTTTTTTTTTCATAATTTCTTCCTTCAAGGCTTTAGTTGCTCGAAAGGCTACTCCACTTAGATGATCAGTGCTAGTTATTTTAAAGAGTAAAATGTCATGTTCATCCTTAACGTTTTGTTGAATTTGTTATTTTAATCCAAAAATAATTTTTTTTTTTGGCAATTTCAGTCACTGTATTTACCATATTTTGACATTTTCATTCACTCTACTAATATCGTTAAAACCTCCGTTAAATATGATAGTATTTTAGTATTTTTCAACATTCTAATTATACGATTAAAACAAATTAATCAGTTAATATTTAATTAAAACTTAAAAACACATTAAGCAACTAGTGTGACCCGTTACTTACATTTAGCCCCCTCACAATTAACTATGGTTACAATTTATACCTTAACCTTATCTAACTAGTTTTCTTTATCCATTCACATTCTTGTTTATAATTTTTATATCTTATATTATCTATAGTTTCTTTTTTTTTCCTATAACTTTTAATCTATGATTTTTAAAATATTAAAGTTTATAAGTGTTTATTTTATCAATGTTTATTTCCGTTATGTAGTGCTTATTTTTATTAGCGTTCTAACATGAACTTTCTAACAGATTGTTTTTTTTTCTGCATATATATTTACAATGGCATAGCTGCAACACATGAGTTTGTGATTGTTTTATTTTTTACATAAAGTTTCGCATGTTATACAACACTATGATTGTTTCATTTTTTTTAAAAGAACAACTATACAATTAAACAGTTATATAATATTACGTGTCTTATCAATGCCTCCTTCGTGCTGAAGTTTTACCGTTAACTTTTTTATAATAGTTTTGTTGCAACGCAGTTATCTTTCTTATATATAAATATAAGGTTTCTAACATTATCAACAACGTTAGGATTTGTTTTGTTATATTAAGTTACGTATTTTATCAATGTCTCATTCAATATGCACGTTCGTCATAACTTTTCAATGTTAGTTTTTTTACGCATTTACACCTCTGACTCAACACGAGTGTCTTAATACTAATTAGATATTTTTTTTATTTTGATGTATAAGACTTCCAAATTTTCTAAACTACTCTTTGCCTCACCATTATCAACTTTTTTTCACAAACATAATTTTATGATCTTAGAGATTATTGTGCGTTAGCTTAAAGTGATGTCGACCCAATGTAAATGTTATATTCTATACTAGGTCTGCAAAATATACCGATAACAATGCTCGAATCTACCTTTTATATTCCTCTCTTCGTCAGTGAACTCGTCAAAATGGTCCCATAATAAAAAGTTTTTCTTTTCTTTGAATTCACTCCTCTTTTCTATGTTCTTTTCATTGTTATGTTGCTTTTCATCACTTTCATCGATTGAAACATATATTTTCAAATTGTTGCAAGTCCTTTATGATAACAAAAATAGAAAAACAAACTTGTTTAAATCAAACTGTCAAAGTTTTTATTAATTATGTAAACCATAAGATCGTGTAAATAAACCAAAGCAGCACGTAAAACAAATCATCAACGTTCATCAATTTTAATAGTAATTAATATATTTTCATGAGCAATGCAATTTGATCTCAAAGTCGTATTTAATGCAATTTGATCTTAACGGATTTCTCAATACGTTTCGCTGTCATGTTTAAAAGAGAGCATCCTATTTCCTTTCTTTAAAAGTAACTAAACTACTATTAAACTATACTAGTTAGAGAAAAATATATAAATGATTCATGTAATTTAACCAGATTGTATGATTGTTTCTGTACTTTAAAAATTGCAAGTTTAGTAAAAAAATTATGTACTTATTGTATTTTTGATCAATAACATTAAATTCATTCATTTTTATACACTTTATAAAGTTTGGACTACTTTTTAAATTTAATATTAGGGATCAAAAGTGCACTTAATAAAAAGTTTGAACTAACTTTATAAATTTTAAAATTTAGATATCAAATTTACAATTACTACACAAAAGTTTAAACTAACTTTGTAAATCTCAAAATCTAGAAACCAAACATATAATTTGATGAAACCACATGGACCATTTATGCAATTTTCTCATACTATTTATTATCCTTACTGGATTTGTATTTGCATTTCTTCAAAAAGATTAATTAGATGTTAATTTATCATTGTGTTTTACATAATAAAATTTAACGATAGTAATGTTTTTAGAATTCATCAGTTTTAGAATAACACAATAGTGTTTAGAAAAAAAACAATAACTAATAAATTGACATAATAAACTAACTAAAAACACAATGACAAGCAGATATCATATGAGCTAAAATCGTTAAAAATATTAACTTTTTATAGAGCGATATTGTACTCGTTTTAAAGACAAAATAACTCGTTTTGTGATGTAATTTTTATAAAAAAATAATGACGTATATAAAAATTGTGAACGTTTAGAAAAAAATTTGAAGAACTTGAAAAAAATCAACAAAAGTGACGATGCTTAAAATACGCATCTAACTAATTTTTTTTCTATAATTTGATTTAAACCACGGATAATAATCTTAACCAATGATTAAAAAAATTGATGGTTAAACCCGTTCAATAAAAATATAATTCAAATGAGATCATTTACTAAGTAACTTTATACTTTTATAAATATAAAAATATAGTTCACTAAAATATATGAAAAAGAAAACATTTCTTATCTTTTGTTATTTGATATACTTTAAACCATATTTTTTATGAGCTAATAATTTGATATGCAAATTCTGTCAATTATATTTTTACTAAATAATTTCTCCCCAAGATTTGTTGGCCGCCATATCAATCTGAACCTTGTGTTATGCTTCAGTTGGCAAATTACTAAAGGGATAACGATAAAAATGATTTTGACTAGCTTGTATGTTCTTTTTAATTATTATATATATTTTTTCATTCTGATGTTTACTCAAAGGCCTGTACTTTAATTTCTGCCAATGAAATAAACAATTAAATCATTTTAAACAAAAAAATTTTGATCTTTAAAAAACTATGACAAAATTATCATTTCTAAACATTTTGAAAAATTAATTCCTGTATTTAGACAAAACGCAGTTTGCATCTTTCATAGTAAATATTAGTGTATGCAAAATCTAGAAGACTTGATTTGTATAAAATAATTATCAAATTTTAGTTATAATTTTGGTATTCCTATCAATTAATTACTTTAAAGTACAAACAAGATCTGAATATAAAAGAGAGGACTTGCAATACAACTATACAAGATACAGGCATACAGCCAAACATGAATGAAAAAGAGTACAAGTTTACAATGTTACTAAACTTTATAACGTTCCATAAGATTTAAAGTAACATAAACGTTTTCAAACAAAAATCAATAAAACACACATGTTATGTGTAATATGTGTATATATGGATGAACCTAAGACCATCCGCATTGTGGATACTTACCGGATGTGCGACGTCAAATATCACTTGACAAACGGTGAAGGAATGGGCGTCGAGTTCCGTCTTGATCGAAGAATAAAGGGGTGTTGTGCTTGTAGATGAGATGTTAGAGGTGGAAGATGGGTCATTTCAATTTTTTTTCTTCTTTTTTATTCTTTGAATTTTTTTTTAACTTTTATTTTTTATATTGTTATATTTTTTTTTTAAATTTAGCTTGTTAAATAAGTATAAAGTTTATAAAATATATTGAGAAGCTTTTAATAATTGAGCTGGTTATAAATTTATAAACTTCTTATATGTTTATATTTAATAAATATATAGTAACTGTGTGTATAACTTAATAAATATATACTAAAAACTGTTTTAATATTTTATATATATATATATATATATATATATATATATATATATATTAATAAGCGGTGATATTAAAGTAGTTTATTATATAAAAGAAAACAATATGTTACGACGACTCGGGCGTGAAGGTAGAAACATAGACAGAAAACAATTAAATAACGATTGAGATAGTTGTCCCAACACTTAACCATCCGTCGATATAGCCTACATGATAAAAAATCATATTATTTTAAATACAACTCCGTTTTTAATAAATTTTATATCGGGATAGAAAGATATTTTTTTAATTAAAATTAGTTTTTTTTAAATGATAAGTGAAATTGAAAAAGATAAAATTTAGTAAAAAGATTAATTGATCAAAAACGTATAAACGTACACGAGTCAAGTTGAAACTTTAAAAATTAAAAGAATAAGTTTGAAAATTATGTAGTGTTAACTTTAAAAGTTATTTCGGTTGAAAGCAATAAACATTAGTAATTGTGATAGTATAAGTTGTGTGAAAGAGGTAAATATGTTTTGTGTATGAATTGTTGCTTGAGAAAAGAGTGGTAGCTCATGTATCATATGACTAAACTCACTTGTGGCCGTGTGGGTTTATGCATTTTCTATACTGTTTGAGTACTCAAAGTGAGGCATTAATAGACGTCCACGAACAATCTGTATGACAAAAGATGCCATAATCCACAAGCGTTCATAGGGATGGATGCCTACAAATAGGTCACGTATGTTCTCATGAGTTTTTTTTTATATATATTTTATATTTTATATTTTATGTTTTAACTTTTAAATGTTTTGCTCAAGTAAAACGATGTTGAAAAAGACCAAAGGTATGGTTTTTCTTGCGTTTGGTGCAGTGTAAGGTAGCAGTCGACGGATAAGAGGAAGAAGACAATAGTTGTAGTATGGAGAAAGGAAATGGATAGTTTGAATCCTCCAACCATGAGATATTTTTTTTCTATTTTTTCTTTATATGATGTTGAGGGGGTCATAATTCTATCTTCTTATTTTTCTTTTCTTATCCATGTTAACTTTTAAATGATTTCATAAATTTTATTTTAATTTTCATAAATTCTATTTTAATTTCATCTTTTTTGCGGCTGTTAAGTCTACTAAAATTCGTTTCTATTTTTTTATTTTTATAATAATTTTATTACTAAACTTAAAAATAATGGGTAGAATATAGGATGTTTTTAGAATGAAAGAAGTATTATTGATATATTAGATAAGTAGACTCGTTTTTTGTTATGATTTTTGACCTGTCGGTGTACCCTAATGGGGAGGGTGTTAAATTCATCTTCAACACATTAGGGTTGTAAAATAGCGCTTCGCTGCGACATTAAGGGCGTTAAAGGCCCTTCTCGTATTCTCGTTAACGTTTTAATGAGTGTGAATGGGGCAGGGAATGAGTTTTCAGTATAATATTGTAATGAATATTTAATATTAAAATAAAAAATGAGTGATATGGAGTTAAAAGGTTAAAACCATTTTTTTAGAATGAGATGAAGTGAAATAGAATAGTGGATACTGTGACGTTTTATGTTTACAAGAAGTTAAAAGGCATAATATGTATATATAATATATATAACTATAATTATATATAAAATTAAATACAAAAATATTAAGTAAATTACTAAATAATAAAAGAGCCGAGCCCGAACCGAACTCGAGCTTGAAAAAGTACTCGACGAGCCGAACTTGAGCTTTAAAAATAAAGCTCGAAACGATCCGAGCTCGAGCTCGATCTCTCTTATGCCAAAACAAGCCGAGCTTGAGCCTATACGAGATCGTTCTCGGCTTGGGTCGTTTACACCCCTACCTCTCCTCTTCTTTCATGAAAATAATCCATGGATGACCGCATGAGACGTTTGTCTTGAGAACCAACAGTATTTGTCGACTTTTTCCTCCAAGTCAATGTCAACTAAGGAGCTAGTGGGCAACCTAGCTTTAAACTGTTAAATGCTAAACTAGTAAATATCTGATTGTATAATAGACTATAAGCTAGTAAGTGATGAGAAAGCATATATTGTTTGATTGGATATCTAAATAACTATACAGAATAACTATTTTGTTCTTATTAACTAATTTGTGTTGACTAAAATAGTAAAATGTATCTAGTTGGCTAGAAAAATGATTGAATGACTCTACTAAATATAGAATAATTATACAAGAAAATACAAATTACAAAATATATAGAAAATCCAAAAGGTCGAAGTTTAGGAAAGAATCTTGGCAATAGTTTGGTCGGGGCAACAAGTTTATATTCTTCAACTACTCTCGTACACTACTATGGCTTACAACTAATATACGTACGACTTTTGTTCTTCATCTTCTACCTTGCTTTTACCTATTTTAAAATCCCTAGTTTCTCGTCCAAATCCTTAATTTCAAATGCAAATTTATAAAATTGACTCAAAATTATTGAACTTTGCATCATGGGTGTTAGAATTTCTTCACTCTAATTATAACAATTTTAGTAGCTCTAGTCACATACAACATCATCATTTTAGCCAATGATCCTCGGTTCATCACAAAAGGTTAATTCTATTGACTTAAGCATCAAGATGTCCCGAGATTGAAAGTCGTTGGCTAACAAGAAGAGATTGTTACATACTGCAGTTACTGCCTCTAATTCTGTTTATAACACATGGCAGTCAAGGGTTATGTATTATTGGTTCAAGAAGATGAAAGAAAATGGCGAAAGTTAGTCACCAGAGTAAGGGTGCTGGCGGAAGAAGGTTGTCTATAGAAAATCGGGTGGAATTTTGTTTTGGTGGGGTGGGGGGGAGGTTGAGGTAGAGCGTAATGTAAAGCATGTGAGGTTAAAGTTGGTATATGTTCCATTCATCATGTTTTAATCATTAATGGTTATGAGGTAAACTGATCGATTTAGAGGAAGCTTCTTAATAATTCCATTAGAAAGATATTAAGCAGCCTTTAATCTCATGAACATACGTAGTTGCCCAATGTTTTTTTTAAGAGCAAAAACTCACACGTCCGTCTAACATTCTCATAATTCTACACCACAACTAGTTTATATCAAACCGTTATAGACGAATCTCAAACATTAAATCTCAAAAGAGGACCACTACAACTTATAATAACTTTACCATTAGATGCAATCTAACCTTCTAATGTTTTGTAAACTGAGTATTTTCGAACTCATTAATCGGAATGTGACACCCCTGACTCAAAAATGATAGGAGGCAATACGACTCAAGAGTTTATCAAGGCAACAAGACGTAGGGATCGAACTCAAAGGCTTAAGCTAGACTCCCTCGTGTTGGTTGACCATCCCAAGACATTTAACAAGTTTAAAGGATCAAACCTAAGTCCTCTTCAAAGAATCATAATGTTCTAAGAGGAGACCAAATTAGAATGGTTATCTAATATATCTTGTAAAATACAAAATTTCATAATACTTTTTTGAAGGACTCATCTTTAAAACTTGTGAAAGCTATTAAACACACAACCTCTTGTACACTAGTTGCAGACCCCACAAAAGTAAATATTCCTCTTCATTTCCTTCCCTCCTTTCACTGTTCTCTTCAACCACCTCCCTACATAAACCTCCTCCCACCTTCTTTCTCACCTCTTTCCTTCATCTCTGCACACATACATACATACATACAACTGCTTCCCCATCTCTCTCACTCTATCCTCCATTAACGCCTCTGTTTCTTCAAGCTTTTTGCAGAGGAGAGAGATGGGTTAGCCTTTAATCCAAGGCTATTCTTTAAACAAAGTTTAGGGCTTTTTTGTTCTTGAGATGGAATTTGATTACAGTTTGAGGTTAAAGAGTTGGATTAGGGTTGAATTGTGGAGTTTGATTGAGTTTTTATTGTGTTTTTGTTGAATTTAAGCTGGAACAAGAGGAGGGCGTTCATCATCACAAGGGTCTGATACTGGATCCTCAGAACCATCATCATCATCATCATCAGCTTCATCTTTATAAACAAGTGTTGAATCAAGAAGACGAAGATAAAGAAGAAATTCAAGCAAAGCAAATTGGGTTTTTTCATGGGTTCCACCAAAATCATCATCAGCTTCAGCAAGATCGAGAAACCCCATTTCCCGATGACCGTGGTCTCCACGGCGGAGTAGGTGCTCCGGCAGCTCCGCCGCCGCGGCCGGAGAAGAAACGCCCGTTTTCGTCTTCTACACACCTCGCCGGAGAAGAATATGCACCGGAGAAAATGGGAGAAAGCTACCAATTTCACAACCAACAACTGCAGCAGCATCAACAACAACAGCATCAAGCAAGTGGGTCTTCACGATTGAAAACCTCCGGTGGCGAAATTGTGGAGGTTCAGGGTGGTCACATTGTACGGTCCACCGGCCGGAAAGATCGTCACAGCAAAGTTTGCACGGCGAAAGGCCCCCGTGACCGCCGTGTAAGGCTGTCGGCACACACCGCCATACAATTCTACGATGTTCAAGATCGATTGGGGTACGATCGCCCAAGTAAAGCTGTCGATTGGCTGATAAAGAAGGCGAAATCCGCCATTGATGAACTTGCGGAGCTTCCGGCATGGAAGCCGACGACCACCACTGTAACAAGAACAACAACAACCACAACAACAAACCCTAATTTGATGACGGATTTTGAGCAGAATACAGACCAATTGGCGCAATTTGAGCAACAGGGTGGGGATAATATTGTTGATAATCAATTGGGAAATTCGCAAAATTCGAGCTTTTTGCCTCCGTCGCTTGATTCGGACTCCATTGCTGATACCATCAAGTCGTTTTTTCCGATGGGTGCTTCGTCAAATCCCCATAGTAATAATAATCATCATCATCATAGCAATAATAATAATAATGATGATGATTCTTCAGGTATGCAGTTTCACCAAAGCTTTCCTCCACCGGAGTTGATTTCAAGAGCCGGTGGTCGGAGTCAAGATCTGAGGCTTTCACTTCAATCTTTTCAAGATCCGATGATTCACAACCACCACCACCACCAGCATCACCACCAGCAACACCACCAACAAGATGGTGGTGATAATAGTAATAATAATAATAATAATATGTATTTTGACGGGTCGGGTTGGCCCGACAACCAGACCGGTGGGTTTCAAAGAATGGTGGCGTGGGGCGGAGACGGTAGCGGCGTCTCCGCCGGATTTATCTTCGGATCGTCGCCGGCGCCGGCGCCGGCGTTTCTGCAACCGTTATTTGGTCAACCAACAAACAATCAGTTGTTCAACAACAATTCTCAGAGGGGACCCCTTCAGTCCAGTACAACACCTTCGTTTCGCGCATGGATCGACCCACCGCCACCGTTCTCCGGCGTCGCCGTCGATCAACACCCAACCGTGGCGTTCCACCACCAGTCCTCCGTCGCCGGATTCAACGCCGGTTTAGGTGGGTTCACCGGTTTTAGGGTTCCGGCACGATTTCAAGGTGAACCGGAGGAACACGACGGCATCTCCGACCGGCCGTCGTCGGCATCCTCCGACTCGCACCATTGATTCACTGTCATCATCGTCATCGTCATCCTCTCTCTCAATCAGGTCGAAAAAACAAACACCCATTTGCAATTTTGCTCAATTTGATCACGTTGAGCTTTATTTTTCATCAAATTCGTCTAATTTCTATTGTTGTCTGCTGTAATTTCAGGAGAATTTGAAGCAATTTTGCAGCTTTGACAGCAAGAGATGAGAGGAAAAGAATCAAGAAAGCTGAGATCATTCAGGTTTTCAAGATTTAGTTTTCATGTTCAATTTGAGCTCATTGTTTAGCTCTAAACCCTGTGTTAAATTATCTGAATTTCATGTTTTTAGACCATGTAAGTGACTATTTCAATTGCCTTATTTTCATTTACAATCAAAGTACTCTGCTAAAACAGGGGATGTAGTAATTTGTTTCGGGTTGAGTAGTTCTTTGCTTGATTTAGGAAAAACAGGATCTTTGATGATGAGATGAACTTAGTCGAATCGGATATAGGCGAATATAGGCCAGATTGACACATTAGGTTTCCTGATTGAACCCATTAGAGGAGCAAATGGGATGTTTCACTTTGTTTAGAAAATTGTCAATTTGATAATGTGGGGTTTGAAAGAGAGAGCTCTGGTTTTGTCTCTCTTTTTGCCCAATTCTTGCAATCTTGCTTCATTTTGCTTTTCATTAGTGTGCCCTAATGGAACATGATGGGTAGGTTCATTTTAACATCTCCATCGCTGGCTGGATGCTCGAATTTCTGGGAGCCACATCAGTGATACGTCGTTTTCTAGTGGTTTTCGGGTGGTTATCTACACTTGATATTGATAAATATGTATTTTTTGATCTTGAAAGTTCCATGTGCCATTAATGTCATTGCTTAAAGCTCTGTTTTTGTTTGGGGCAAATTGAAATCTTGAAAGGGGTCATCTAGTTGATGTTTATTTTGAGACACTTGATTGTGCTTTTTGCCAAAACCCCATGTTGCTTGAAAAAAGGTTAGAATCTAATTCTTTCTTGATAAAGCTAAATACCCTTTTGGGGCTTTTTTCTTTAAGTGTGTCTCTAGATTTCATTTCTTGAAATTCAGTCTAAATTTCAAGAATTTCAAGCATTTGACTCATTGTTAAGGTAGAAGTTTAAGGGTGGAGTTAGTTATCTTTTGTGCAAAATGTAGATGGATGTGCATTGAGAGTGGTACTTAATGGTACAACCAACTAACTACACAAACCAAATCAACCATGGAATTTGCAGGCCTTAATAATGGAGGGAAGCCCCTTGCTCAATAAATAAAAATATTAAAAATGTTGGTACTTGTTTCTGGCTTATGGTCCCCTACCCTGCAAATCTCTGTCAATTTTAAAACTAAAATCAATTTTTAGAACACACAAAAATTGTCTCTTATAGAGATGGTGACAATTGCTTGTTGGTTGATGAAGACAACTCATAGAACAGAAGGCTATTAATTGTCTAGCATTTTCCATTTTGAAAGAAATTGAAACCAAAAAAGTTTAAGCTTGATCATCTACTCAAAATGATTCATTTGCTTGGAGATAGAATTGGTTGTTTACAGAACTATAAATTTTATATTATGAAAACTTGTGAAAACAATTTAATTATTTGTATTTATTTAATAATTTATTAAGATTTGGACATGATTATAAATAAAACATTGTTATGTAATTATCTTTAATTGGTGTATATATATAAAATTTACGTACATTTTAAAATTATAAATATATTTGTTTAAAACTTATCACTAAGAACTTAAGTAGGGGGAGTGAGACGGTGAGTAGGGGAAATTAGAGAAATAATATTATTTAATTTTCTATAATAATACATTATTCAATTTTTATAATAAAATGGATTTAATTGGTTTTCATGATATCTTGCAATATTTGTAATTATATAAAAAAAACTCACCCAAACATATATAAAGGATGTCTTTTTGGTAAATAGTGTATTGATGATCAAATAATTGTGAGTTTAAATCTTATAAAGTGTAAATGTGATGATTTAAGAGATCGTTTGGCTTTAAGAATATATTGTAAAGGAATTAGAAATGAAATTGAATTTGAAATTGAAGTGAAATTTTGTTAAAATTTATAAGATTTTTGGTTGGTATAATTTTGAGTGGAATCAGAGTGTTATTTTAAACATTCTATTGTATCGTTAAACATTCAATGAATAAATAAAAGGAAAATAAATTCAATGAATGTGAGAAATAAATTTCAATTCTGATTATATGAGTAATCAACTGAATATGATTTTAAATAAAAAATACTGAATATGATTTTAAATAAAAAATGTTCTAATTGAGTAATTCCAATTTCAATAGGTCCCAATAACATAGTACATGTAAAGTTTGTAAAGTTGCTTGTAAGAAAAATATATAAGTTTTTCTTGGATCTTGGGGAAACTACGATAGTAGGCTCTGTGCTTGAGGTTGAATCTTGTTGCAAAATTTGATATAGAAATGTACTAATTGCAATGATTGTCATAATCTAATTGATGTATACATCAGTTAAATAAAATTTTATGTTAAACTATTAGACATGGGAATCATTTTTCTATAATTTCTGTTTGGATTTACAACTAAATTTATCCATTATATAAAAATAATATAAGCCCCATCTAACCCATGAATGTGATGGGATATTTATTTTTTAATACTTGGCTAATCATTTTTATAATATAAATTGTTTGGTTGGTTCAGAGGGATGTTGTCCAAAAAGAACAACTAACCTTTTAGAATATTATAAACTATTATATGTGTATTAGTACTATGATTAATATTGTTTAAATAAGTGAAGACAACCCTAATCATGGCAAGAAAACTATTTTACTAATAAAAATAATAAAAAAACTATTTTACATTTAATAAATAATTGTAATCAAATTGGCCGCCATTTAAAAATAATCAGAAAGTAAAAATCACAAAGCAAAGTGTTTTACTATTTTTTAATCCAACTTTAGTGTTTTACTATTTTTTAATCAACTTTATGAAAAAATAATAATAATAATCATACCCCATGATGTTCAGGTGAAAAGGATATGCCAATATGTCATGTAACACCTTACAACACACAATATATATAATAGTTTAAAAATTTACAAGCATTATGCAATCAGTAGCTTGTACTATACGCAGTGGAAGTTGTACATTGAACAGGATGTCATCTTTCATGCTGGAAATCTTGATCTCCTAAGCTTTGGAATATGTATGATGTAACAAAAGCTCAAGAAGTACCATTGCTTGCTTTGGTTGTACCTTTTCCGGTACTTATTTGTGGTTTAACAACAACTAACGTTTTTGTTTTTGCATGCTTTATCTTTTTACCCGGTTTATTCGACTGCGTTGCCCGAGTTGGGATGATAGGTCGGGCTACAACACGGACCTCCCACGGGCAAACCGCGATCCATCTCTCCATCCAGCTCCAACCCCAGCTTTCTTTGCTTATATCATAATAAGCTTGACCGAAGTATCGGTTAGAGCTCGCCCTCCACTTGACACCACAAGTCATGTATAGTTCGTAAGAAACATAACATATTTATCAAATGCGAACTAAAAAAAACTAGAGGTGATTAGGTGAAAATGTCCTTTTATTTATAAAAGATCAACTTGGTTTGTGTTTTATCTTAACAGTCAAATGAGCCGAATTAAAATATGAACATATCAATTGACTTGAAAAGTCATCCATAGTTGAAACTAGTGTTTTAACCCGCGCTACGTGCGCGGGAGTTTGTTTGTTTTTCTCTGTCTTACGCGATCGTGACTTTCTTCGTTGTCGGGTTGGCTCATCGGAAACCACAAAAGCGTATACACCAGTTCGATTAAATACCGAATACCGATACTAATGTTTGACGTCAAAAACACAAAAAAATAAACGTTTGTGGTCAAAAAACAAACTTAACCTACGTTACGCGTGCGGAAGTTTGGTTGTTTTCCTTTGTCTTACGCTACCGTGACTTTCTTCGTTGTCGGGTCGGCTTATCGGAAACCACAAAAGCGTATACCGATACCGGTTCCGAAATATCGAATACCGATACTAATGTTTGAACCCAAAAACACAAAAAAATAAACTTTTGTGGTCATAAAACAAATATATAAAACTTTGTTGTTAATCCTAATTACAATTTAGGTTTTAAATATATTTTATAAAAATATGTGGCCAATATATTAAAAATCAAACTTCTAAATATATTTTACAAAATGTGTGGCCAAAATATTGAAAAGCAAACTCCACTGTAGCAGTGAAGTTGCTTTTTAATATATAATATAATGTATACATCATCATAAATCATTATTGTAATCATATTGGTTAGTTGAAGTGGTCAACCCAACCCATATTTTTTTCATAAAATCTGTTTTAACTCAAATCTATTCTGATGTATTACCCAACCAGATTAACCTACTTATCTCGTCACATGTAAAAACACATACTTGGTGAGAGAAGGCATATGCCATAGCACGTTCGCGCTTGTTGGTGGCTTCCTCTCTCTGTTGTATCTTGGACATGATGGCGTCCATTGACTCAGTTCCACTACACCATTCAGCCTATTGAAAACCATCATAACACTATAAGAGATTCAGGGCTTGACATAAATTTATCGTATCAACATTCAGTAGAAAGGGACCGATTACGCAAATTTTCAAAGTCGTACGCGCAATTCTTAGGTCATAGGGGAGCACCAAGTGCATTTTTAGGCCGGACCACAGGAGCATGGAAATTTCCTTGAACCAAGGGTAGTTGCAATTGGTATATCCAATGATCTTTTGAAATCAATGCCAATAAATTTCTTAAAAAACTCCTTAAATTTGCAAAATGTGTATTTTTTATTTTTATCATGAGAACCTGTTGGTAAACTCATTAAATTCGTCAATAACCTGCTACCTGACGAATTATTCACAGCTTGTGTTGGACAAGTGACCTTCAAGAGATTATGACAGAAAACTAGTGAAAGTAATAATCAAACCTGAGGCATTTGTTAGAGGAGAATCAGGTGCTTACCATTGCACCACCTATTAAACAATAATTCCACAATTCAAGTTAGTAGTACCTCTAGTTCATGAAACTTGGACTCCATTTTCAACTGATTTTGAAGCTTCTTTCGCTTTAATCGGCTTTCTTTGACCATACATAGACGACGAGTTCTGAGTTCAAGCTGTATTTTGCTCCAAAAATGTATTCTATCAAGAGCAATTGAAGCTTGCTTATTAAGAGCATTAGCCTCGATTAATGAATGACATTTTGAGGCCCCTTGCAGAGATCTTATCGATTGTTTTGCCTATCATTTAATTATATAAAAATAGAAATCATCATCAAGATTTCGCCTTTTAAATAACACTATATAACTTGAAATGAATGTTTTTTTGGGTCATTTAGATCTTGGTATTCTGTTGTATTTCTAGTTTCAAATTTTAACAAAGAATGGTGATTTGACTTTTAAGGTATGATGAACTACTTTCAATTTGAAAGTTAGTACGAGTGGCACTCTTTTAGTTGAAAATGTTGATGATAGAATTGATTATGACAGACAGGACAAACAGAAAATTTGTTATAATAGTTTGAAAAATAGTCTATTTGACTTTTTGATAGTCAAAAACAGAATTCTTGTCCTTTTTAACTCTGGAACAACAAAGAAGACTACTCACAACTTATTAAAGAATCATAATGAAGGTTGCATACATAGTTATAAAGATGGTTTCATAAAGTTAAGTGTTTGCAACCTCTAGGTTATTTAATTTAAAAGACAAAGGTGTTAACAGGTCAACAAACTCTGTTTGACCCGAGCTCTTTTTGAGTTGTAAACGCCCACCCCCACGCCCACCTCGTCCTCCTTTCCCCGTTTGAGGTAAAAATCAAGGATCAGATAAAGTGTCTAACTCAGAATAAGTATCAAATATACCGCGCTACCTCTAGTTTGTCGGGTTTGTTACCCTTCTTTCTCTTATTGGGAATTATCCTCTTAAGCCAAGTCCACAAACCCATGTGTAGCTGGTAAAACGGAGTCGAAAACTAGCACAAAAGGATCAATTTTTATCAGAAACTCCATAGAAAACTTTTATAGCTGAAAGTTGCAGCTTTGAAGGTGTGTCCTGAAGTATCATAGTTAAAAGTCCAATGCTGAATTCATATGTTGGATATCAATACTTCATAAACTAAATAGCTTTACTAAATCTAGCAATATGTTTAACTCATAAGTATACATCTTGTTCTATATAGTAATAGACTAATAGTACCTTATAGTCAAACTTGAGTTTACAAACAACATATTCAACACCAAAAACATAAACATTTGACTTACCGGAAAAAGGAAGTTTTTGCTTTTTTATAGTAAAACTCAGTAATCGGTTTCGTTAGACCATAGTTGAATTTGACTCTAAGAGCAATCTTTATTACACCCAAATTTCAAATATGACTCTAGTTATGGGTACAAAGAAGTAGTTGCATGTTTATAGAACATCTCAACCATAGGCCATATCAAACTCAAGTCAATCAGAATCTTGTTTAAAGTACAATGTAGTGGTTAGTTTCTCACCAATAATCAAAATCTGAATCTAAAAACAACCCTGCTGACTATCAAAGGTCAAAACTTTGACTCAAGCAAGAAATGATGCATCTAAACTTGCAAATCATGTAATCCAATAGAATTCAAGAATACTAACACTAGCATGAACATAAAGATGCACCAATTACAACAATTACAAAACATAGTAATAATAGTCATCAAAAAAAGAAACAAGAAACCCTATTTATAAACAAAGTGATCGACTCCATTAAACCCCGATTCATTACACGAAATACCCATCAAAAAACAAGATTATTAAACCCTTTTGCGCACCTGCAACTGCAGTTCTGTAACATGAACCTTCAGATCGAAGAGGGGCTGAAAACCGATGAAGTTTGAACCATTATTTGATCAAATTTTAACAAAAAGATTGGACATTTTTGGTGTTGAGGTATTGTCGGACACTGACGCAAAACCGACAAATTGGGTGGGAGAATTCAATCAAGAAACCATAAAAGAATACAGAAAACGAAAGATTAGCGAGTTGGGTCGTGATCGATTGATTCAATAAGCCAAAAATTAATAAAATTTTGATTATTGGTCCCGGCGGGGCTCGAACCCGCGACCTTCGGCTCATAAGACCAACGCTCTAACCAACTGAGCTACGGGACCTAGACAATGAGTAGTCATTAATCTCTGAATTCGTAAGATTAAGGTGAAATTAACACTAATGGTTTTAAATAATGTTGTTGGTGTGATATTTTCTTTCCATCAAGACTGGTTAAGTTGAAATTTGTAATTATATGAAATTAATATTTTGTAAGCGTTTTCTAGGAATTTTTCTTTGAACAGTCATTTTTTAGAAATTTTTAAAGTGGTAATGATGTTATCATTCTATATCGCTTGTTTGATGATGAGGTAAACGAGTTTTACGGACGAATTCAGACTGATCTTAACTGCAACAGAGAGAATTATGAGCGTGAACACACCTGTTTTGTTTCTTTAACGTTCAAGTCAATAATGATAAAAAAAAATAAGATAAGTGTGTGAATTTAAAGTATTGATCATATATATCGTATTTTTTAAAGTTGAGTTATATATAGTGTATCTTTAGACCTGCAATATTTGCAACAAGCTTCTCTTGCCCGTCAATGTAACAAGATGAAAATTAATACCCGCCTTTGTTGATGTGGTCCTCTAGTCATTTGTTACTTTCATATCTACACCTTTTTAATGAGTGCAAAGTATAATTTTGTCTTGAATGATCTTCTTAGCCTTAATTATTCTTGAAGTAAACATGAGCTCCATAACCTCTAACCTTATTCCCAAACATATAGACAGAGTTGTCTTTAATTATCATCCTCAAGTTAAGCGACTTTTGAAGCTAATCATGATTTCAGCTTTGCTTAATACATATTCAAAGTTGCTAATAGTTTAGGTTTTAAAGTCAATTTGCTTTACAAATTACACTATTAAGTATTTAAGTACCCCTAGCCCACTATGATAGCATCATAATAATATTATGCTAGACTATTTTTATTCAAGAAGGCTATTAAAGTGTTTATCGAGAGATCGAGGTGTTTATTTCATGATACACATCATGATGTGAAGCTTCTACAAAATTCATATATTCATGTTTGACTCGATATGTTTCATTGTTTTTAAAATTGAAATTTTAAAGATCTTAAATTTGAGGTAATAAAAACATAGTACTTTGATGAATGTACATTTTTTAGTAATGAGATTTTTCACCTCATCATCTGGTAGTAAACTAAATGAATAGACATAATGTCACAAGTGGTGTGGTGCTGCCTTGAGTTTTCAGTTAATTTGCATAATTAACAATTTTAATACCTTTCATTGTATGAACTTAATTTAAGCCTCTTCTTTATCAACTTTTTATATGCAACACAATAATATAATTTTTACAAAAATTTAAGTCCTAGAGGCTAGGGGTAGGAAAGACATGCGTAAATTAAAATAAAACACTTTTAAAATTTAATTAATCAATTGTGATGCTGGAATCAAAATGAAAACAGTAAGTTACATTACTTTTTACAATCGAAGCAAGTATATACAAGAACAAATGATGAATAACAAGAAGAAGAAAGAACAGGTTGTGGTGATTGAGGATTCGTGTTTAACATACGCCTCTTAAAACAGATTTTCAGACTCCTAAGAGAACTCATCTATTTCACAGATACATATCCAAAACAGTTAGTACCGCCAGAGAAAACACTAGCCTGCCAAATTAACATAACCATTGCTGATACTGGGTTTTTTAGTAGTGAGGTGTGAGGAAATGACTAGGGATGACACCATGACCGAGAAGGTTGTATGGCCCAACAATATGCATATAACGAACGAACGTTTGAAAGATTTGGTGATCAAAGCATAGGAGGATCTCACCTTTATATTATTTTTGATACAACATCATAATTTACACCAACAATGAGTTTAACAACCACCTTTCACATATGTGTATGCTACCTCATATTTAATACATATGTGTATGCTACCTCATATTTAATGTCTTAATTAAGAATCTAATAGTAAACTATAGAAAGCATGCAGATCTTGTAATATTAATATTATTTATCTTTACACCGAAAAACAATAACATAAGCCTCCTTACTATGTGACTACACTACTGGTACGTGATCAAGCCATCTATCAATGTTTGGGCAACCTATTCATTATTACAATTGGTTGCTTCAAACAACCTACTTTAGTATCCATGTCAACACTAGTACCATTTAATGTTTGGGCATGAACATATTATACAGGATTGTTGTTTATATTGATATTAAAATGTATAATCAACAAACTTGAGGTCAGTTTATGTGTATATATTGATATTTAAATGCATCTAATAAAAATAGTATTAGGTTTTTCCAGACAAATTACTACTAAAACCTTTTTAAGAAGCATTTGAGTGAAATTTTATATGACATATGTATGAAAGCAAAAGATTAGATATTTTGATTTTAATATTGCAAGAAAATTAAAACAAAAAACTAGGAAAGAGAATGACAAGAGTTTGTATAAGGGAGAAAGAGAGAAATAATAAAATTTAGAAAGTTTAAATTATCAAAAATATAAATTGTTTGTTACATAATCCCGGTTTTGTAGAAATCCCAAGAGATTATTTTTATCCACATAATTTATAAATAAGGATCTTTGGTATCTATGAAAAAACCAGTGTACCAAACGAGTGTCAGACCAAATATAAGATATAATTTTATAATTAGATATGAGACCAAGATTATAAAAACTCGTCTCATTACCATTTTTATGGAAGTGTATGGGATAGTGTAAAACATAACAATTTATGTAAGTTTGATCATTCGGATTTCATTTCCGTGTTATAATTCCATAATCGGTGTACCAAACATATATTTTCAGAATAATTCTCATCTCGTCACTCAAAACCAGGTAACAAACACATGCTAATTTTATAAAATATTCTTTGGAGAAAAGAAGAATCCTATTAGTAGATGGTTTAGTTGAGATGTCAATTGAGATATCTAATAAAATCTTCAAGGGAAGTTAAAACGATAAAAGAGGTGTTGTGATGCAAGCTTTGTAGTTGCATACACTTTGGTTTTGTTAGTTTCTACTTTTAAAGGTAGAGATTGCCAATGTGGGTCCATTTTGGAAAGCAGAATCCATTAACCTTGCATATATCAAGATTCGCGTGATGTCCATTGAATGTTATTAATTTTTATGTACGTTTTATTAACCTTTTTTATTTCTATTTTTACCGGTTGTAAATATCCATATGAATATATAATATTGATATAAGATAATATGAAACATATTTATAAATATGTTTTGTGACTCGTGGATTGACCAGGTGAAGCACATTTTAATGTTTTTTTAAAGAGTAAAATATCATATTATGAATTGCCTTTCATGAAATATATTAAAGTAAATATATATGCTACTTTGAGTATTTTAAAGGATTTATGATATTTGTTATGTTTTGTAAGCATATAACTAATGTTTATTTCTAATTTTAATATGTATGAAATTTGGTATATTATAACGATATATACGAAATTATACATTTTTTTCGCATGTTAATCCACTTTATTTTATTTATAAAAGGATATTTAAACAATTAACCAGTTATAACACTTATAACTAGATTTCTCGATCCCCTTATTAAATATTGTAATAGAAATTCAAAAATAAAACTAAAGTGATTCTTCAAAAATATGGGTTCGAAGGTCGCACAAGCTATATATATCGAGTAATATGAAAGTTATAATATAAATAGGTACTGTAATAAATAATTAGATTATGAAAATAAATGTAAAATATGATGTGAGAATGTAATGAAGTTTGTGAAGAATGGACCCCTGTGTGCTTACGAAGGATAAATGACATATAATATAGCAATTGACTGGGCACGTTTTTTAAAATTCTTTATCGCTCTCCCATTAGAGATACTCTAGGAGAAGTAACACTTCCTCCCATATACATGACATCAAAGTACATGTTAAAACACACATCTTATATCTAGTAGTTTGGTTCATATTTATTTAAATTTATGGATATGGCACTTAATGAGTTTATGTACATAAAAATTGTTAGCCTAAGTCTAACATGTTGAAAAAGCTTAATTTTTCTCAAGATGGTTAACAGAATAATAAACTAATCGAATACATAAAACTAATCGTTTAACCAAAACCTGTCCGTTGTAATTATTCATAACCGAGACCTTGTGTTATTGTTTGGTTGAAGGGTATAACTGACATATGCATACTCCTACCTCCACTCTAGATACAATCACCCTTGATTTCATGTCATTAGTTTTTTTAATATTAAATAACTTGTTTCATTATATGAAAGGGTCTAATAAACAATTAATCGATTGTCACCCTTAGAACTAGATCCACCGTAATTCATTATTGAGTGTAACACAAACCTAATTATAACTACTTAAAAGCAAAAACATATACATATTACAATAAATGTCACACGAGTATACCATACAAAAATAAATGCAATGATACATGATATCAAAGCCTTCTTACTAATAAGATTATAAATTATTTTTAAGAAGCTAGTTAATACCTTTAATAGATGGAGATATTCTTAATTTGTTAAACGATGCTACACTTATCATTAGTATTTATGAAGTTACCTTTTATTGTAGATTATGATATAAAGTTTGTTTACAACTATTTTGTTAAGTCTCAACACTCCGTTTTTAAATGGTTTTCGAAATTGCCTAGTATGTATATTAACTTCCAAATGGCTCTTAATCACCTAGTATATATGTATTCTTAATGTGTCATAAAATCTGAAGATCCTTGCTTTCTTGATAGATTTAAACACATGCCACCTTCCATAATAGGTGAAATAGTTGTTAACATTTCAGTCAAACAATCACCCTCATATCAATATGCTTATGTTGCGAGTTTGAGTCTACTATGCGGGTAGCACATGGAGGACTCGCACTTCTTGAATGTTTGTCTCATTTAGGCTAGTTGTTTATTGTTCGAAAAATTTAAGGGTTTGGAGACACTTGAATCCACAAATTGCTAAGAAGAGTTCAAAATGAAACTAAAATGGATCAAATATCGGTACTTAAATGGCATTTTGAAATAAAACTACAGTGACAAATTTATTAAAAACTTGTCTCATATAAGAGGATACATAAACATTTGAGTGGTTTATAAGTAAGAACACTAGACTTTTAGTTACAATCTTTGCATTTTACTAGCTCCAACTGCCACGCGCGCAGAAGGGTGTAAAATTTTATTTCAATGGATTAAAATTTGTGAACTTGTGCACTCGTGTGACATGTAAGTAAAAGGATGTTGTTCAGGGAAAATGGGAAATGCATTATAAGTATATTATCATGGTTAAATATTATATTTTGTGCTGAATGAAGCTTTAGGCTACAACTTTGTGAGGTTACTATTTCTTGGCTCCTTTCTTGTTCTTTATATAAGAGTTTGAGTTGTTAAAAGTTAGATACCAAAAACTTGAAAGTGGGATAGTTGGTGTTAGAAAGTAATAGTTCCTATGGTACTAAATTAATCATGTAGATATTGAGAGTCTCATGAAGAAACTAATATGTACCATTTAACATTAAGTTTAGACCTCATTTGTAATTTCAAATCTTTTATACTATACGAAGTCTCATGAGCATCACTAATTGATGGTGTTTGGATTAGCTAGTCATTGGACACCTCCTAGATCAAACATTATCATAGTGGATCATATATATGAACAAAAGTTATATGCAGTTAAACTCAAGACCGAAGCTTTTAATTTACACTTTGACAAGACACCGGAGAATGATTATCTAAATATCAAGATAAGATCGTGTTAACATTTGAGTTACATGTCTAATCTAATGAGAAAATCTTATAGGCATGTGATGTAACCTAGTACAAAGTTATTTGCGAGGATACGCTTGTGTAGTACAAAAATAATATTTAGATTAGATCTGTGTTATAATGAGTTTGAACGCCATGGTCTCATTTACTTTAGGGTACGAACCTCATTGTATAAGTACTAGGATGATATTTAGGGATATGTGTTATAATTATATTAACATGATAAAATTCTATATATATTTTGTGCTGAAAGAAGATCCAGGCAACAACTTTGTGGGAGTACTTCTTTGGCTCCTTTTTTGTTCTTCATATAAGAGTTTGAGTTGTTTAAAGGTGGATACAAAAAACTTAAAAGTGAGATCGTTCGTATTAGAAAGTAGCATTCCTATGGCGCTGAATTAATCATGTTGACATTGAGTTTCTTGAAGAAACTAATATGTACCATCCATTATAAAGTTTGAACCTCGTTTGTATTTTCTAATTTTTTGTAAGAATTCTCATTGACGTCACTAATTGATGAAACTTGACCATTAGCTAAAGTGATTAGGCACCCTTTGGATTGTGATTAGGCACACTCTGGGTGATTATTAGAGTGGATCATATATATAGAAAAGCTAATATTGGCTTATACTTCGAGACCCGAACGCTTGATTAAAACTCTCGTGAGATAATGGAGAATACTTATCTTGATATCAAGATATAATCGTGTTCTCCTTTGAGATACATGCCTAATTTAGCGAGAAAATCTTATAGTCATTTAATGTATCTTAGTATAATATTGCTAGGTTAATTACAAACCCACGTATTACACGGGATTGTACAATAGAAATTATATAACTCTATAATGTGTATCATTTGGGCTAAATTATTACACCCGTCTATAGCCCAGGTCTTTCAATGTAATAACAAAAAACTTACCAATTTATCAACCTAAAAAAACCTAGTAAGTAAAAATGAAATTAAAATATGTAACCAACAAATAATATTTTATACTAGCTAATTTCTAACAGTCATAACAAAATGAATTTCACAATAATAAAAATATGTTCAAACAAAACATATCAAAGTTTTAAGAAGCTTAAAACTAATCTTTTGACAATCATTATTCCAGTTGAGTAAATATATTCTTATGAATAGCTACCATTTTAACATGGTGCACAAATATAATGTAACTTGACAATACAATTAACATAATCTAACGTGATTAGCAATTAACAATTATGTCTAACAATCAAAATTACATCAATTTTCCTAAAAACTAAAAAGTTGTATATGTTCAGATTTGCGCTTATATGCATGAACTAATATATATATATATATATATATATATATATATATATATATATTATCAACATAACAAAGCTATTAACTACTATCTTTCAGTTTTAATAAGTATATTTGATGTTTTCAGTATAGTATCATGTATCAATATTCTTTAAAACAAAACAATAAAAAACCACATTACTTTTAATAATTATTTGATATATAAAATATATATGTTATTTTCTCTTAAAGCATTTGTAAGTTATCAGGAAGAAACTATTTTTTTAATAGTTAAAAAATTGGTAAATTAATAGGTATTTATTGATCTAAAACTTATAAAAAAAAGTATAAACTAGTTATTAATAATAAATCAGTGATAACTAAAACATATGTTTACTAACATACAATTAAAAAAAGTAATTAAAACTGAGAGTTAAAATAAGAAAGTTTTTAAGAATAATATTTTTAAAAACATGTGTTTTAAAACAAAATTTTTATTTATTTATAACAACAAAATTTTTAATCATATCATATTTAATATTATTTTATAATTAATAAATTTTCATTCTATTTAATATTTTTTATTTAATCCGTGTAATACAGGCTAAAGCTAGTAAGGATTATATTTAAGGATATGCATAATATAAGGATACCATGTCTCTCAAATCATGATATTTAAGTTAAATGAAGTGATTAGGCTCCCGATAGATGATTAGTGGTGTGTATATATCCCATCTAAACACAGAGAGAAATATATTGGGTTAAACCTAAGATGCATATGACATGTATCATGGATTTATTTTATGTGATTGTTAAAAAAATATTATTACTAGAAAAATAACCCTAATACAATCTTTTAAAAAAGGGATTTTTACATATTTTTTCTTCATAAGACCATAAATTACATATTTTCCCAAGCTAAAAAATTAATTATATATTTTTCTTTCATAAAACATATATTTTTACATATTTTCTCTTCATAAGATCATAAATTACATATTTTCCCAATCTAAAAAATTAATTACATATTTCCCCTTCCTAAAACATATATATTACATATTTATCTATTTTATAATTGTTTGAAACTCTTGACCATTATGTTTTGTATTTGAATATATAACTTTGATTATCGGTTGTTGTTGTTTTAAAATAAAATTTTAAACGATATGAAATTTTGTTTTTTCTATTAATATAGAAGACTTGAACTTGAGAAACTATGTAATTGATCGTTGGAAATGAAATGTGTAAAAATAGTTTAGTGAAAATATGAGTAATATAATTATTCAATAAATAATTTTAATAAAATAGGTAATTATGTAATATGTATGTTTTAGGAAGAGAAATACGAAATTGATTTTTTTATTTGGATAAATATATAATTAATGACTTTAGGAAGGGAAAATATGTAAATATCCCTTAAAAAAAGAATCTTTCTACTCTAATAAAAGTGTAACTTAGGGTGACACGTGTCAACACCACATTTCATCTCACCAAAACTTTTCCGCTTCTCTCTCCTATTAAATAACTAGGTTAGTCCTCGTTTTATACACGGATTGAATAAATAAAATATTAAATAATTATTAATAAAAATTTATGTATTATAAAATCATACTTGAATATAAAATATGATTATAATTACATATAAATAGCTAAGTAAATAAATAATAATGTATTTTTCTTAAACTTTTGTTTTATAAAAAATTATGATTTTGAAATATATTGTTTTAAGAAAAATGATTTTTCTTAAAAAAAAATTTCGTCGTATTCTGTATTTTATAAAAATTTTGCTTTTACAAAATGTGCTTTTAATAAAAAATAGATTTTTAATTTATTAAATTATGTATTTTTTTAATTTGAAAATGGTATGAGTAATATTATTAGTATTCAATATTATTATTAATAATATAGAGAAATGAGTAAGTAAGTATAATGAGGTTTAGAATTGTTTTACGTTTATTTTAGTTTTTATAGATAGATAGATATGCTAAAAACCTATTAAATAAACAGATTAAATTTTAATGTAAAATATATATGTAAAATAAACACGAATAGTTACAGTATAATATTTTAATATAAAATATAATTAAAATTATATATATGTAATAGTTCAAGAAATAAAACAATTAGAGCATTTTTAAACTCTTTTATCTAAATAGTTTCATTTTAAAACATTTGTTTTAAGTTTTTTATATAAAAAATATTTTTTTATAAAAATCTTATTTTTTAAAAACTCTGGTTTGTAATTATTCTAGTTGTTTTAATAAGACTGTTTTAAAATATTTCACCTGTGTATAATTTTTTTTAAAAACAAAATGATTTAAAATATTTTGTTTAAAAAATATTTAGTGTTTAAGAAAATTTTATTTTATATAAAACTTTAGTTTGTTGTTATTTAGATTTTAATTAAAAGATGAAAAGATAGTTTGATTTTAAAAAAATTTAGATAAGAGGGAGAAATATAGTAATAAAATTTATTTTTAATAATAGAGAGAAATTTGTATGATTATTTAAATTCTTATAATACTATTTTGAAGGGAAAATTAATGTGGACATGTGTAGAAAAATGACAAGTTGCAAAAAAGTGACTTAAGGGAATGACAAATGGCAAAAAAACCTTGTTTTATTAGAGGTTATAGATTACCTTAATTATCAATAATATTATTTAAATTCTTTTAGAATAAAAATAGTTTTTTATTAAATAAAAATCTTTTTATTGATGTTATTTCTAACAAATAAATTTTTATAAAACATCAAACTTTTTTAAAATTAGTGTTTTTAAAAAGTAAATTTTTTATAAACCAAAAATAATTAAAATTAAATATTATAATACCAAATTTTTTAAAATGATATTTTTGAATATGATTTGTTTTGAAACAACATGTTTATTTTTTTTAGAAAAAAGTTTTAAAACAAAAGTTTAAAAAGTTGATATAAATTTTTTATTAATTATAGTTATTACTCATACTTAATTTCAATCATATTTTATCTTAAAATATTATTTTATACTTAATAAAGTTTTATTATGTTTAAAATTTTATTTGTTAAACACGTGTAATACACGGGTTTACTATAGCTAGTTAGCTTATAAAAAGGTTGTCTTTGCTAATAAAAAGGTTGCATTAGCCAATAAAAAAATTGCTTTAAATCTAATGTAACTTCACCTAATGCAGCCTTTAATAAAAAGATTGTCTTAGGTTAATGCAATCTTTTTAAAAACTAATGCAACCTTTTACCTAATGCAATGTAATGTAAATTTGTTGTATTCCTTATTAACAAATATAAGATGTTGTAAAGTAACATAATTTTGTCTCAATATTCTAAAAAAGAAGAGTGCTAATTTATTCGCCACAAATAATTAACGATACACTACCAAAAATTATAATTCATTGATATACATTCCCAATAAGAAAAAAACATGAAAAATCTATATTTTCAATTTATGAGTCATCGTAAATAAATAGCTTTTATAAAATATAGCATAACATATAATCAACACTAAGGTTTAACTTTATTATAAATTAATAAAATTTTAATTAAGTTAACATTACGCTTTAGTACAAAAAAAAAACTTAAACTCATTAATTTTAATGGAATGAAGGATTGTTGTTTCTTTAATAAACAATATCAAGCACAACATGAAATAGATCATTAATTTCATTTCACGAACGGAGTTATGGAACGAAATTTAGAATTCAATGCCATCAAATTTTAACAAATCTTAACCACGGTTATGGAATGAAATCTAAATTTAATTCTATCATATTTTGTAAAAGATTATGGCAAATAACTGAAATTACTTGAAAATAAAGAAATATGAAAAATAGGTAAAACAATTATATGAGTTGTCAATTTGTCATCATTTATTAAATTGTTTCTCCATGAAAAGAAGGATTGATGATATTACGCGACATAATGTTACATAATATTTGGCTTTATGTTCTTATTAATGAGGAAAGGAAATCTGATACGTAAACTCTACAAGTCAGGTCTTAAACGATCCGAGTCTAAATCGAGCTCGAGCTAGTTTTGAGCTCAAACTCGCTTTAAGTTCTATAGCCAAACTTAAAATGGTTCGTGAAAGAATTTTTGAACCTCAATATCGCCTAGTTTATTAACTATTAATTACTTTACTTAATTTTAGATATATAATTATATCTTATAATTATAAATTATAATATTATTTATATAACATAATATATATTATTTAGTTAATTAATTTATAAATTATAATATACAGAAAATAAAATAAAAAAATATACAGGAACATTCAATGTAAAGACGAGGAGGATGTTAATGTGAATGTTCTAATTTATTAACATTTAAACTCATTTATTCTTTTACATAATTAAATAATAATAAAATAAAAAAATGTTTGTTTCTTCATGGTATGAAAGTTGTCACCTTTACCTCTCTCTATATATAACAAGATCACAAGAATCAAACAGAAGAAAAATGGAGGCCAAAAAACACTACGAAATTCATGGCGAATGAGTGTAGATCTTAATGCAAGAGTTGGTCTATCAATTAGAGCGAGGATTTGGGCGATTTATTAGATGCCGATTTCACAAACTATTTGCGTTCAAATTGTTACTCTAGATTTTCCAATTTTCTGTTCAATTTCCCCTAAATTTAATGTCCTTTTCCTGTTTTTCTCACTGATCTTCTGCATCAATGCATATAATCTGCTTTAATTCTTGCTTTAAGTTATCCAGATCGTCTGTGATCTTGTTTGATTTCGCATTTAGATGCCCATTTCCGTTTCGCTTTCGATTTTGATCATCCACTTATGAATTACCTAATTTGACTTCTTCTTCAAAAGAAATTATTGTGATTTAGATGGCAGTGATCAATGGCTCAAGACGAGCATACCTCTAGGTGTAGTAATAGCAGCGGTGGTGGTGGTGGTGGCGGTGGCGGTGGCGGTGGCGGTGGCGGTGGGCATAGATCTACGAAGAAATTGAAGCATAAGAAAGTGCCCCAGAGGGGAATGGGTGTCGCTCAGCTTGAGAAGATCATATCGGAAGAACAACAGCAGAAAGATGCAACTGTTTTGACTCACAATTCGATCATTTCTCCGAGCAATTCGTCTTCCAATTTGGGTAGTATTCAAAAACCCCCAAATTTTAGGTCGACATCGATTTCTTCATCTGTAATCCCACCGCCGCCACCGCTGCCACCGAATCACCACCCTTTGATTGCAAAAACTGATGGTGGAAACCATGTATCTGCCTCTAAACCACTGAATTTGATCAGTGGTGGTGGTGGTGGTAATTGGTGTAGGTTATGGAGTAGTGGTGGTGGTGATTATAAGTTTGATGGGGAGAAACAGAGTCAAAGTTTAAGTTATGGGATGGACGACAGTAGATACACTGCATCATTTGCAGGAAATCTTGGTGGTTTGCCTTACGAATCCAACCCGACGATTTGGCCGCCTTCACCTAATCTAATGCTGCAGAGATCACAGCAGTTTCACCAACCGTGTTCGTCATCAATGGTAAAGTTTTCGTGTTTGTTGTTGTTTTTTGTTGTGTGATCTTTGATTGTTTTGGATTTGAACTTGTTGATTAGTAGTGTAAATGAATTGGAGTTGTGAAATGATACTTGCAGGTGAATGTTACAGCAAACACTTCATCATCGTGTTCATCGTCTGTTATGAATTATCAGATGGAGCCCCCTTCAAACCAAAGCTATTGTGGCAACAACTTCCAACCATTGTGGCCAGAGGAAGAGAAGGTGTTGTTGCTCTTTTCTTTTAAACTTTTCAACTATATGTATAATTGTTAATGTTTCTGTCACGCGTGTTTAATTTGATATGAAAATCTATTATAAAGACATGATCATCCATTGAATTAACTATCTTTTCTGCTACATCTATTAGATAGCAATCTTGGTTAGAATTGATGTATATTTCTTCATGGTTTTTGACAGATGGTTGGCATGAAAAGGGCATACCCCTTTGCGGTTGAAAATGCGCCAATTCCATCTTTTCAGTGCAAATTTCCTTCTGCATATGTGTCTCCTATTTCAAGATCAGATGAATATGCTTCTTGCAGCAATGGAGGAGGCAATACTAGCATAGAGCATGCACATCCTGCTTTCAGGTGAACAAAACCTTAGACAATTCATGTTTGTGATGATTGGGCCACAATTTAGGATCTTTCAGATTGTTGTTTATGGTTTGTGTTTTGGGACTTCATTGCAGAGAAAATTGTTCAAGCTCAGGTGCTATATCTGATGCAATAACAAAGAAATTCATCGATGAAAACCAAATTATTACGAGGGATTTTCTCAAATTAGCCCCTCCTCAAACATCCCAATCGGATTCAAGTTCAAAAGGAAATTTGCATCTTTCACCTTGTACGGGAGAGCAGCCCCTGTTTGAGAGGCTGCCACTTCAAAAGGTGAGATTTTTTGAACAATTTTATAATCTTTATGCTCATTTTTCATCCATTATGTTGATAATTCTATCATCTTTTTCTTTAGGACCAATCTAAAGATCCAACTCATCTGTCTGGAAGAAGCGGGTCAAACCCACAGCCTTTTCTTAGTTTCTTTCCAGCTGCAAAAACACCTATGGGGCAGCCAACAAACAGTAATGGTGATGCAGGGGAAAGTGTTGATCTAAATTTGAAGCTATAGAAGGTTCCTATTTCTTGATGTTTTCTTTATTTATGTAGCTCTTGTTTCGTGCTAGCAATGTGACCTTGAAAAAGTAATAAAACTACAATTAAGTACCCCTTTTATCTCTATTATTTGAATGCTATTTAGTTAACTTTGGGGCAAGTTTAAGTTGTAAATGGTACAAGCATTAGGCAATCACAGTGTAGGTGTACTTGGCACACCCAAGGGATCATGATTCCGAACTAATCGAACCGTGTAGATTCTTACAATCCAAGTTTAGATTTGGTTTCAGTCGAAACCGATGTGCAAAAGTTGGTCTGGACTGGCAAAACCTCACTGCCACTGGACCGTGCTATATGCAGTTTTATTCTATATTTCCATGCTAGAGTTCTTATAAGAATCATCTTCAGCTCTATAAGTTGTTAAAAAGCAGGTGCTCAGTTCAGCTTGGTCTGGAACCAACATTGTTTAAAGTTATAAATTTTGCACATTAGAAAACCTGTAGTTTTTGTTTAGTCCCATCTGGGACCGAACCAATTACTAGACCAGTTAGGTCGGTATGGTTTCTTGATCACCTTTTTTTGTTATTTTTGTTGTGGTTTGGTCGAGACCAGTTGTGGTCCGATGAAGAACCTTAGTTGGTGAGAGGTTAAGTGGCCTCAATAACTCAGTGAGAGGACGTAGGGCACCACCGTAACAAACTTATGCATGTGGGTTCATGGCGCTTTCGTCATATCGGTCTACATCATTCTTGTCTTTACATATGTGGATACTGAGATCTTATCTTCCACATCGTGATTCTAGATTGATGATGAAACTATAGACCCACCAACAACAACAAAAACAGAGCAAGGAATTATTGTATGATGACAGCAGGATATCTTACCCCTTGATTTGTTGTACAACCAAAATTGTGTCAACTTTTTGTCCTAAATTAGTACCAATGTCAAAATGGTAATTAACTTCATTATGGTATGATCACACATTTAAAGAAAGGAATCAACAAACAAGATAATCCCACCTTACAAAGAAACCAAACCTTTATTACTTCATATATATAGCAAACCCTTGATACATATGGACATAAAGATCAAATAACAACCGTAAGAACTAATCTGAACCACTCATTTCAAATATAAAGTACATGAATAGTTATTACAGTTATTATGTTTATTTCAAACTAAAATAACATAAAAATGCCGACATGTCTATGACCAACCGTAACAGTTGTCAAGAACATATACGAGTATGAGTGAGAAGGGGTAGAGTAGGAAAGCCAAGAACGAAGTCCATAGTGGAAACGTGGTTCGACAACTACCAAACACGCCCATAACAATGCAAACAATAAGAATCACCAAAACTTCGGATGAAAAATCCCATGTCAATCCTCTAACATATACGAGCGCTAAGAACACTGATAAGCACAATACGTTGTTCATTGTTACAGCCCCATATAACTGCATAGAAACAAAGCATTAATAAACATTTGTTTTGTATAATTCATGTTATTCTATCAACCACAAGAAACACAGAACAAACCTCGGAAAATGTTAGAGATGCCGATCTTTGTTTCTTACGGGTGGCAAAGATGATGGCTGACACCGCTTCACTGGAGTTTGTTGCTAGTGGTAATGCAATGAATGAAATGAAGAAAGATGGGATGTGTGTTGCAGTTGAAAAATTACCAACAACATCTACCAACGGGTCGGCAAAAATAGCTGCAATAACAGTGCCAAGTAACAACAACAGCACCGCCTTAATAGTTGTTGAACGAGGATCATCCACCCCCTCTTCTTCTTCGTCATCGTGAGTTTGATCTCCCAAAAGATCATGTTCTTTCTTCGTCTCCTGCATAATAAATAAATTATTAAATGCCCACAAAAAGACTCAGGTTTGAGTGGGGCCCATGAGAACCCATCACTAGAAAAACTCACAGGGTCCCATTAACACCCTGCTAACCGATAAAACCAGTTAATATTTAATACATAGTATGCGCTAGACAGACAACATTTAGGGGTTAAAAGCATACCTCATAATAGTCATGAACATACTTCAATGAGTCAGGACCAGCAACAGAAGTAGTCTTTTTAAAACCTTTGGCCTCTTCAAGCCATCTTCTAATCCCATTCACAAATTCATCAAACTCAACTTCATTATTTTCAGATGTATCAAAATCTTTCATAACTTTAGTCACAGCATCATCTTCATTCAAGTTTATCTCATACAACTGCATTCCCACTACCAATGCCCTTAGTTCAGGAACCGAAAGGCTTCCGTCTTGATTAGCATCAATTGAGTTAAACAACCTGTCACAACAACCATACAAAACAGTCAGACCACACGAAAATAGGTAACAAAACAGATGTGTTGTGCTTGTTGGTAAATGGGTCAAATTGGGTCCAGAACTAACTTGAGTAGAACATCACGGTTAGGATCACCATTGTTATCAACGAGTCTTCCTAGTGCACGCTTTTTCAAGTACTTGAGAATCCTAGATCGAACGTGCTTGTGTTTAGCAAAATCAAGGTGTCTCTTTTGCAGTGTCGGTTGATAAACCTGCAAAACCATTGCAGAAAGTTATTTTTTTTTAAGTTTAAACTCTTCATGCTCTCAAGAAAATGCATTGTGTAGACAAGCAAAATAAATATTACCTGATAAAGGCAGTACACGATTAGAAGAGAAACGGAGAGCACTAGCGCGACTAAAACTGCAGTGTGTCGTCCCGAAGTCGAATGAAGGATTTGTGGGAATTGGACAACTATAAAAGGAAGCACAGATATAGCCATTATCATTGCTGAATAGCTTGTCCAAATATCAGTACTCACACCAGATCCTGCACCGAATTACAAGAAACATCAACATATTATTATTTTACAATTTACAGCATTACGAAAAACAATCAAGTGATGCATATTTATGTTGTAAAGTAGTAAGACAGACCTATTAAGTTGAACCCTTTTGTATCTTTGTTATCTTGAGCCACTGAGTTTTGTATATCACACTTGCCGACGACGATACAGGTTCCCCATATGCTTGTAAGAAGCATGACGGTCGAACCAGCCAACAAGCCCATTCCGACTAAGACCTGGTCTTGAGCCGTTTCTTTGCTGCCTGATAGTCCAGATACTGCAACCAAATGCAAGCAGTTAAAGCAGATATCAAGAACCATTGTAAGTATGGGTTCAGAGAAAAAAAACTTAAAAGAAACATAATTTTTTATCTGTCTGGAGTTCGGTTACAAAATGACATGACCATAAAATAGGTATAACTGTTTACCTAAAATTAACATAGCGTCGGGAAGCGCACCAAGGGCCGGGAGGCATAGGCCTCCAACTAAACCGGGCCCAAGAATCTGCAACAACAACTCACTACCCGCGGAGAGGTAAGTGGCGGCGAGGTACATGAGGTAACCATAGACAATAATAAGAAATAAGTTTCCAAACGCGGTGGTGGTGCATGGCAAGAACCCGTACGTCTGTTCACACTCTTCCAATGATGATGTGTAGAAGGGGTTGAGCCGGAGTATGCCTCGGTCACCATCATTAACACCATCCGATAAGGAAGGCGAAGTGGTGGTTATGAAGCGACCAGCGGTGGCGACCGCGAAGAGGGTGAGAATGGTGATTAGAGTAAGATATGACTTGTTGTTAGCCATAGGGGGAGTTGGCGTTAGGTGTGTGTTTAAAGATTGAAATGCAAAGGTGTATATATATGTTTGTTTTCATGGTTAATTGGATGATAATGTTATTATTTTGTTGATATTCTGTTTTTTGGTTAAACTTGTGCATAATTACTTTGGTTGGACCGTCGGGAAAGGGATCTTGTGTAGGCCAAAATCCAAAAGAGGGCATATGATTCTTTTAATTTTATAAATTTTTAAAACGTGAATTTAAACAAGAATAGATCATCACTTATTTCATACTTTATCACTCAATTCATGGATTTTTCTCATATTTATAAGATGGGGGAATTTGTAGTAAAAATGATTAAAATACTAAAATTTGTGAGAACCGGGAGGGGTAAATGTATCCGACTAAAAATGTAAAATTCTGGCATAGAAAAAACCAAAAAATCACTTATTTCGTACTCTTTAATCTTGGCATAACGACTTTTATAAAAAGGAAAATACTACAAAACACTATAGTTAAATTAAATAGAATAATGTGTTTAATTTAATTGGTATTATGTTTTAAAATAATAAATTATATAAACGTCATTTTCTTTTAAAAAAATAGTGAAACTAACTAAAACTAAGGTTCAAATAAAAAGCCGAAAAATCCTAAAAGAAAATATGTATATTAATCATCGGAAATCATGACAAAGATTATATGGATTAGCACCTGGACATTAATTCAGTTAGGCCGCTGATAGTCGTCTCATTTTTAATTTTTTTCCTAGTTGACATATCAGCGTCGCGTTAATTTTTATTATTTTTCTTGGTTTTTTCTCATTTTGCAGAGTGTCATCCCAATTTTTCTCGTTTTCCCGTTTTTTCAAATTATTTACTTTCTAATAATAAATTATTTTTCATGTAATTAAAAAAATAGAAAAATAATAAAGAAAAAAATACTTAAAACTTTTAATATATACATCAAATAACTTTTATATATTTTATTATTATTTAGAAAATATATCATAAATTTATATATATTTTTCTTTTAAATTTTAATATAATATTAATGCAACCATAAAACAATCAAATGACTTAATAACAATTATTCACTCAAAGTTTATAGAAACCAAGAAGAACAAATTTCTTGTAAATTCAAATTCAATCAAAAACAAATGTGAACATTCATCTAAAACAATATTTATGCTATGCCCTGACAACGGATAAGATAAACTCCAATAGATAAAAGATACGATAACCAAAAAAACACTTAATAATAAAGAAAATAAATACTATTTAAATCTTCGATTTCAATTCTGTTACGAAGTGAGTTCAACTCTTGGGTCATTGCCCACAAAATATATTGTTGCATTTTAAGTAAAGCTTACTTTGAAACTCTTTTGAACATTTACGTGTTGTGATATTCAAAAAGAGCGTCACACAAACTTTTAACGAGTTTATAAGATGGATTGATGCTTAAAAGGTATTTTCTTTTGGGTTTTGTTTCAAGCATGCGCGACCAAAATCATTTGTGCTGGCTCATAACATGCAAACATAAATAAACTGGTGTTTGATTTAACCCTCATTTTATACGAGATCCAAAGAGAAACCAGTTTAATACTAGGATGTGTGATGTGTAACTTGCCACCCAAAATGAAGCTTGGTCATGTTTCAATTTTGAAGTAATAAATATAATACACTTATGAAACATGGATAACAACCACAAAATGTAAAAACCATACACTTTACAACATTTAGTACAGTGGTGAATCTATGACCAACCGAAAACATAGTCGAGAACATAGACAAGAGCGAGAGAGAACGGGTAGAGGAGGAAAGCAATGAAAGATGTCCAAAGGGGGAACGTTGTACGCAAACTACCAAAAACGCCCATAACAATGCAAACAATCACTATAACAAGCACTTCTGATGAAAAATCCCATGTCAATCCTCGTACGTAAACGAGTGCTAAGAACACTGATAAACAAAGTAGATTGTTCATCGTTGCTGCCCCGTATAACTGCAAGAAAAGTACTCACTAAGATATATTCTTGTGTCTCGTTAACCAAAACTTCATGTGACATTTCTACTACTTCAACAGATTAATGGGTCAAACGGGTTGAAAGTCAGATAAAATAATTTTTAGTACGTAGAAGCTACACCTCCTTGAGTATTTTCAGAACAAGATACATTTTGTAATCATATTTAACACGCCAACTATCAAAAAAACAATGGACAAAGTATTGTTTAAAAGGTAAGCTCTACCTTAACCGTTTTGACTTTTGAAAACAACTGGTTTTGACCTGATTCCAGTTTTACCCGTGACCCGACAAGCAAGAAAGTCAAAGAAAGTCGAACCTCTGAAAAAGTTAAAGAAGCGGATCTTTGATTTTTGCGGGAAGCAAAGATGATTGCAGACACTGCTTCACTAGAGTTGGTTGCTAATGGCAAGACGACGAATGAGATGAAGAAAGACGGGATACTTGTAGCTGTAGAGAAACCATCAACAGCATCTACTAAAGGATCAGCAAATACAGCAGCGATAAGTGTGCCCAGTAACAATAACAGGACTGCTTTTATCGTGGTCCAACGTGGGTCGTCTACACCATTCTCTTCGTCATCTCCGCCTTCATCTCCCAATAGGTAATGTTGCCTCTTTGTTTCCTGCATATGCAAAGTCGTAGTGGGGCGTTAAATGGGTCATGTTCAGCGGCACACGAGTAGAAATTGACATGAATATTTATTCATATAAGCATACCTCATAATATTCATGAATATAGTCAGGACCTGCAAGAGGTGAACTTATTTTAGTCCTCCTCGCCTCCTCAAGCCAATTCACGATTCCAGTTAGAAACTCTTCGAAATCTACTTCTTCGTCTCCAGAAGTGTCGAATTCATTCATTACTTTATCAACAGCATCATCTTCACTTAAATTAATATCACTTAACTGCATTCCTACAACTAGAGCTCTTAGTTCGGCTAGCGAAAGGCGTCCATCTCCATTCACGTCAACCGAGTTAAATAGTCTGCCCAAGATAATGGTAAAAAATAACTTGATCTAACATTAATCTAAATATTTGATATTTCAAAACACAATATATAACAATAAGTAGTAATGCAACTTACTTGTGTAGAACATCTTCATTAGGTAGGCCTTGATCATTCAAAAGTCCTCCAAATGCATTTGTTTTCAGGTACCGAAGAATTCCAGACCTTACATGTTTATGCTTCGCAAAAGCAAGGCGCCTCTTTTGTATATTAGGTTGATACACCTGTAAAAGATTCTCGACCGAAGTCAATTAACCATTAGGTGATTGATTACTTGCTGATGGATTACAAATATACCTGATAAACGCAGTACGCAATTAGAAGAGATATGGAAGTTATAAGACCAATTAACACCGCTAAGTGTCTTCCAGAAGTCGAATGGAGGATTTGTGGGAATTGAACAACTATAAAAGGGAGCACAGATATAGCCATTATCATTGCGGAATAGCTGGTCCAAATATCAGTACTCGCACCAGAGCCTACAACAGAACATATTATATATCCAAAAGGTTACAACCTCATACAACTGAAGAAGACACATTGGCTTAACATATTCAGATCATGGTCGTTTTCATAAGTTTTTGACAATAGTTAAAGTATATCACCAAATGGTTCTATTGGTATATTTCATGAAAAGAACCAAGTGATTCTGTAGTTACATTCTAGTTATTTAACTTTATGTGTAACATTTAGCCCCCAATACCAATCAATATTGTTCGTTCTACTCACGAGAAGCTCACATGTTTGTTTTTTGTTATACAACTGGAGCTTTTCGAAAGGTCATTCATCGTGGAATCTCTCTCATCCAAGCATTATTAACCGTGGAGTTATCTTCTCATCTACAATCAATGTGCTCACAATGCATTGATAGTATAATAGTGTTTGAGGTCAGACTCCTTACAGCCCAACATCTCTCTCGTTCATAACCAATGTGAACATTATGTATGCTAGAAGTCGGGAAGGATGTACCTACTAAGTCGAATCCTTTAGTGTCTTGGTTATCTAGAGCAATTGATTCCTGTAAATCACATTTGCCTATGATGATACATGCTCCCCATATAATGGTTAAAAGCATGACTGTTGAACCAGCTAATAATCCCATGCCAACAGAGACTTGATCTTGAGCTGTTTCTGGGCTTCCAGATAACCCAGATACTATAGAAAAATATAGATAAGACAAACATATTAAATTGTTGTATAAGAAGTTTTTAAAAGAATTAAAAACTTTCTGAATGGTTTCCAAACAAAGGGGCAAACTTTAACCATGAGTTTCTAGTTTAGTATTGAGTAACATATATAGACAGTTAACTTGTAATAATAGATATAATAACATAACTTTAAATGTGTTAAACATTATAAGAGTAGCGTTATGTCTATCTACTTTTGTATCAAAATGTGTCTCAATCACATGAAAATATAGGGGTATTTATCGAATCGAATCGAATTTGAGTTAATCAAATCGAATAAGCTGAATTTTGAAACTAGGTCCCTTGCCCAACCATCGTTTGTTAAAAACCGACCAGTCCGAACTACTAACGGTATAAGAAGAGTCTGGTTTTCAATCCAACGGATCAGTGGGTCCGATTACAAACAAAACAAAAAAAAAAACTAAAAGTACATAACAGATAAAGATAAAGCATAAATATAAAGATATCCATGTCATACAAAATGCATCTATCAAATGACACTTGTTCAAAAGTAAAGGTATCCACTATTTATTGTGTAGGTTAGGCGTTGGGACAACTGAAATATCACGACCGAGGTAAGGTATCAAATTTCTTAAGTATCTTTAATTCATGTAACTAAGATAATACATAACAACAATACAAATCAGGCAATTACGTTTTAATAACTTAAACTATGACCTACGGACTCATAAAAAATATGTCAATTTAACCGATAACGTTTCCAATTTTCATATTAGTTGTCAAGTCAATCCCATTATCCCAATAAAACTAATTATAGACTTCATTTAATTTCATCTCGATTTTTATTATTATTATTTTTATTTCGTTCAAAAATCAAAATCATCACCATTCGTACAAAACTGAATAAAATTAAGAGCAAATAACTAATAATAATGCTAAGAGAATTTTCATGGCAATGAAAGCACCATTCGGAAATTATATGACATTATATGGTCGCAAAATCCAGTCGCAATATTAAAAATTGTCGCAAAATGGAATTACCACAGAGGTTTTTGCGACAACATTGTTAGTCGCAAACAGCCTTTTGCGACTAATCTGCAACCAAAAAGGCTGTCGCATATTGCTAGTTTTAGTACAGTAGTTTGGATTATTAAAATTCAATCTAAAAACAGATTCTAGAAGTAAGGTTTTTGTTTCTGTACCGAGAATAAGCATGGCGTCCGGAAGAGCTCCGAGAATCGGAAGAAAGAGACCTCCGACGATACCGGGGCCTAAAACCTCCAACATCAGCTCACTACCAGCGGACAAGTAAGTCGCACCGAGGAACATGAGGTAACCATAGGCCAAAACAAGAAACAGATTACCAACCACGGTGGTGGTGCACGGCATCAACCCGTACGTCTGCTCGCACAGCTCCGATGATGGCGACAACGATAGCGACGGATTGAGGCTGAGGATAAGTTCGTGACCGTCGTGAATGCCGTCGGTAACGAGATTGGTGGATGAATTGGTGTCGGTGATGGTGCGACCGGTGGCGGCGACGGTGAAGGATATGAAGATCGTGAGGAGGATGAGAAGATTGTGAGCCATATCGCCGTTGTCGGTCGTCGGTAAGGTGGTTGCTGTTTGGTATGTGTGTGTGTGTGACTGTGTGTGTGTCTGTTTGAATGTGTGTGTTTGTTTGAATGTTTGTTTTAGAGGATAGTTGTTTATAGAGTGAAGTTACTACGGGGTGTTGAACGTGTTGGGAGCGTGTAAAGACTAAAGAGTAAAGACATAAAGCGGTTATGTGAGGGCCAAGGGTGTTTCTATTACTAATTACTAATTAGTTAAATACATACATAGTAGCCAATGGACTTAAACTCGGGAAGGGTGTGTGTGTGTAAACTTTGTGGTTTAAGTGTTAGGGGGCGTTTGGTTGAAAGTAATGGAATGGAATGGAATTGAGAAACTAGTATAATTTTCAAGCAAAATTATGTTTAAGTGGGTAATGAAATGTAAAATCCAAGTGAATGTTTCACCTCAAATTCCCTTGGTTGTGGGATTTCAAATTCCCTCTCTAGGTGAAAGGATTTTGAAATCCCACAACCAAAGGAATTTGAGGTGAAACATTCCCTTGGGTTTACTTTTAATTGCTCACTCAAACACAATTTTACTTGAAAATTATATTAGTTTCTCAATTCCATTCCATTCCATTCCATTCCTTCTAACCAAACGCCCCCTTACTTTTGTTTAGCGTGTTAAAAAAAATTACTTAGAATTCACGTCATCATTTTATTTTAAAATTAAAAAAATAAAAAAATATGTTAATTATATTAAAAAATAAAAAAAATTACGTAAAATTCACGTCACCATTTCACATTAGCATTAAATAAAGAAAAACATATTTTTTTTTAATTAAAATAAAAAGAAAAACATGCTAAAAATATGTAAACACTAGTAATTTAAGTAAAACATGAAAACCGAGTGACCTAATTAGAACACTTTTTAAAATTGAGTTACCTAATTGTAACACTTTTAAAACTTTATTACTATTTTGTAAAGTTATCCGTTTCTAAAATGATGAATTTAAGAAAAATATAATGGTGAAATAATATTGTTGTGTATATGTAAATCACAATAGTAAATTAACAACTAATTGATCTAATATATTAAAAACAATAACAAAATAACACAATGTCTCATTGTGTTTTTTGATTATGCTATTTGATCATCATTGTGTTATTTTGAACACAATAACTTTATGAAAAATACATTGGTGAAATAATATAATTGTGTACTTTTAATTGTAAAACATAATAATAGAGCTAATTAGGTTTTGCTCTCTAAAATTTGTTAAAAAATATATTTTTAATAATTAAAACATAATTTAACTTTAAAAGTTTATAAATTGTTTCAACTTTATCCTACAAAATTCATTGTTATTTCAATTCAAGGTCTAATTTGTCTTCAAATAATGAAACCTTTGATTGAAATTGAAACAACAATACAATTTTTTGAATTAAAATTGATGTTTTTAAACTATTTAAGAAAAACAATTGTTTTTATCATATTTTAAATGGTAAAATCAGATTTAACTCTAATTATTATCTTAAAATTTAATTAAAATTTAGTTTAAAAGTTAATATATTTGCATCTAAATTTAATATTTATTAAGTCTTTTTTAGATTGACTTTTAGTTGATAAATTAAAAGTTTCTACTGTTTATTTTAAGATGGCTATTTATAGTCCATCAACTTGCACTGTTTAAATAAACTAAAAGAAATATATTATGACATCATAAACATTTGATTAGTTTTATTTAAAAGTTAATATACTTTATATTTGCTAAAACTTTATCATTTTTTAAACCTTTTAATTAGGTTGGTTTTAAGTTGATATAAAATTTTTTATTGTTTATTATGAGAGAATAGAACGTCGTACAAAAAGTTTATAAGACGAGATGGATAGGTCATAGGTGCAAATAGTGACACACGTGAGCTTGTCGTTGCTTTCCATGTCGACAAGATTATCCTTAAACTAATACAAATATTTTATGATTGTAAGAATTGTATTTGCTCTTTTTAAAAAATAAAAGCTTTTATTATTTAAAGTAAACTAGTATTGTGTTTGATGTGATATATATGTGTTATTAGCGAATTAAACTTTGTTTTAAATATCAAAACGTACATTAAGCGATAGTGTAAAAGGTTTAAATAAACAAAAGACAAAACTCTACACAAAAGAGTATGTTGGTTTCCGTTTATGGTTAGAAACTTATATTTATTTGGCTACATCAACAGTAACTCTTTTCAATAGAAAAATTTATCAATATGAACTCTTTCAACCCTAACATAGTTGTTGCTGATAATTGGTGTGTCAATAGCAGTAGTAACTCAATACTACGCTCAAGTTGTGGTTATTGACGAGTTACCCCTGTTAACCAGTTACTACTTATCACAATTACTAGCACTCCCATTTACTAATGATCAGTTATTGCTAATCCCACTTGCCACTAGCTAGTGGACCAACCCGCTAAGAGCGTTGTCTCCGGACCCCACTAAAGGCTTGAATCCTCCCACTCTCACTGGTTCTTAGGTGTCAGAAATAACAATAGTCACAAAAAAAAAAAAAAAAAAAAAAAAAAAAAAAAAAAAATTGTACTTCACAGCATTTATCTTGTATTCATATTTATTACAATCTCCCTTTAGGTCTTAAGTAATTTTACTATCTAAAATAACTTGATGACATTAAAATTACCAACATACACACATGCACTTGCACCAAGTAAACGATGTCAATCTCTATCAAATTAGTGTTTGGTTACGGTTTTTGTATTGGATGATACTAGTCCAATTACCCCAAAACTGATATCATACCCATTTACCTATGTTAAACTGATCAATATATTAACATATCATATAATATCACAAAATATATTAAATAATATTTTTGAGTTTATTGAAGATTAGAAACTTGAAATTGTTATAGTTTTAAAAATTCTTTTACTTGAATATTTTGATATTTTAAGTTAGCTTTTCAAGTGATGTAATACTAAAGATATCTCTTAAACAACTAACGTCATAAACGAGATCCTTGATTACAAATCCAACATGTAATGAATTATCAAACGAGATACACGTACATATCATAGGAAAACCTACAAAACCACGTGAATACGTGATACAATAATAATATCAATAATAATATATGATACAACAACACATGATACGATATCAACAATATTTATGTTAAAAGAATGAATGAATTTTTTCCCTTCTAAGTTACAATCTATTGAAAACATAAACGAAAATCAAAGATAAAGGATAGAGCATGTATGCTATGAATGAAGTCCAAATGGGTAACTTCGTTCTAAAGCTAGTTGTCACGCCTACGATGATACAAACCGTCAGAACGGCCAACACTTCACCAGAGAAATCCCACGTCAAACCTCGAAAATATATTACCGCTAAAAGCACAGAAAATCCAAGAACATTGTTCATGAACACACCGTTGTATAGCTGCGATCATAAACAAAGAACCTACAAATTAATCATCAAAGAAAGACTGCTCGAAATGCAAATTTAATGATTTTTTGCCTAAAATGTGTGGGTTAAGTAACGGATCATATGAATTGAGTCAGCCGAGTAATTATTCAATTCGAGTCAAAACTAGTTGCGACTCAAATGTGCATGTTAACTGTTAAGTAATGGGTTGAGTTGGGTAACGGATCAAAAGGTCTAGTTTTGTTAGGGTCAAAATGTGCAATTTTCAAAAAGTATTATTTTGGTTTGGGTTGAAATGAGTCGTTTTAAAAAAATAAAGGATCAAAAGCAGTTCACTATTTGCTTTTAAGGTGACTAGTGGCAATGAGTGGTAGTGATGGCGGCGTAGGGCCGGGAAGCAGTTGTGGTGTAGGGTGCAGGGGCCATGAAAGTGTTGGATGGTGGTGACTGCAGGTGGGGTGGGGGAAGCCACCCATAAGGGTGATCGTTGTGGGAGAGGCTGTGGCGGCGGTGGTTAAGGTTGGCAGGACCAATAGGTGGTGCTTGTTGGATTAATCTTGATTTAGTGTAATAATGGGTCAAGTACGTGTCATGGATTAGAAAACGGATGTCTTTGATTTGGTCTAACAGGTCAAAAGTAATGGATTTTGTTAGAGTCAAAGTAGTGGAGTAGTGGTTAGGTGGTTGTTTTCCTTTTCTTTAGGTGAATTGGTTATTTCTTTCTATTTATTGTAATTGTAAGTTTATTTATGAATGAAAGTGTGAGATTGAAAACATTAAACTTTGTGTGTTTTATGTGTGTTTTTATTGGGCCTGAACCAACAGTGCTCACCCACTTAAACCGTTTTAAGTTAGCTAAGTTTTATAATAGTTATCATTTTGACCCATTGTATAATTTGAGTAAAACCTAAATTGACCCTTTTGTGTAATTTTCATAGACCCATATAAACTCATAAGCGAACTTCTTTTACCCAAATCAACCCATTTCCTGGATAATGGGTTAACAATTTCTAGGTGTACTCACACATGTGCTTTTTTACTTATTTTCTTGTACTTTATATTATTTAGCGCATCAAATATGATGACAAAAACTATATTATAAAAATCTGAGGCATACCTCGGAGAAAGTCAAGGAAGTCGTTCGTTCTTTCCTTTGATTTGCGGTTTGTACAGCCGAGATCGCTGCTCTAGCATTAGTGGCCAATGGAACCAAAACAAAAGATATGAAAAATGAGGGTATGTTTGCAGCACTAGAGACATTCTGAACACTGTGTATCAGAGGTTCAGCCAGAAGTGCTAACATGACTATTCCAAGCACCAACAACATTATAGCCTTTGCCCAGGCCCAACTAGATCTATCCACACCATCATCTATCCATCTCTCCCATGGTTTCTGCATATATGTTAACCTTTTGTGTCAAACTAGTTTATACAGTTAAAATTTACTAGAGCTGACAATTTATGATATGACTCGAAACTGCTTAACGTTACGCTTAAAGGGGTTCCGATCATAAACAATTTGACTCTATTAGACTGCCATATATTAAGGCTTACCAGGGATGAATCAGTTTCAGTGACAGGTGAGCAGGGAATGATTTCACCATTAGATGTGTGAAGCCATTCTCTAAATCCATCTATGAACTCCTGTTCATCAATTATCTGATCTCCACTTTTGTCAAGATCTTGCATTATCTGATCTGTTGCTTCATCTACATTCCATTTGATCTTCTCAGAATCCACTTCCATAATCAATCTCTTCAATTCAGATTGTGTTAAACATCTATCTTTATCAAGATCAATCCTTTCAAACAACCTGAAATTGCCCACACAATCACTATCAAGATCAAGATTCATCGATTTAATACTAAAAAACAAATCTTGATTCTCACCCCTTTATCACAGATATGTTTGGTGTTCCATCTTCATTGTAGAAGTTTCCTAAAGGAAGACTTCGAACATGTCGAATAATTTCAGACACCAGGATCTTCATCATTTCTTGTTCTTTCTTTTTGGTCTGAACCCATGGTTGGACTATCTGTAAGTAGATATATTTGGGTCTTTAATTTCACAAAATTTATTTCAGAAAATGTTTGTTTGAAATGGTAAGTTGATAGTTTAAGTGCTTGAATACTTGATATAAATCCTTCCATGAGCTAATCGATCGATATGGTCGATGATCCACTGCACCCTTCGTCTCATCGAGCCATTTTGTGAATCTATCAACAAATTCTTCCATGGAGACTTTACAATCAGAATCTTTATCAAATTCTTTCAATATTTCTTCCATTGTTTTCTCCTTGTTCCAAGTTAATTGCCTGAACTTGATATCCTGGAGAAGCTCTTTTAGTTCAGAAAACGATATGTAACTGTCTCCATCTTGATCAATCTTTGTAAAGAAACTGCATAATAAGAATCATGTTTATGAAACCATAATGAAAAGAAATTAAAAAATGCAGATGTTTTAGTATGTCTACAACTAAATGCTCGTGTTTAACGTATGACAATCTTCTTTTTTGGATCGAAGGCTCGAGCACCTACATTGGAATATTCATGAATCTTGTTAATAACCATGAATAAAATGATCTATTCTATCAAGTATGATAGTATGGTGGATGATATTACATTAAAGGCTCTAGTGAATCACCTGATAAATGAAGTATACGAGCAAGAACATGACCGAAACAGGGAGAGCAATTACGAAGATGTATCCTTGAGATGAATCTACACCAAATAGTTCTGGGATCAGGATAAGTGTGAAGGGGACAACCGAAAGAATCATAATTTTAGCTGCCCAACTTGTTTCTTGATCTGTAGTTACACCAGATCCTGTGAACAAACACAAAATGTCATACTAAATGATGAGGAGCAACTTATTGAACAAATGGAACAGAGGAAGTGAGTATGAAAATTAACATGAAAACTTTCTTCAGCTGTAGCTTTTGATATTAGTGAAGCTATGGGCCTGTGGCCAGACCATGGAAACATCTAGATGGACCGAATAAATGGGCTACAAGCAGGCCCAAGTTCCACACTGGGCCTACAAATTTGAACTTCCAAGAAATTTCAAGACTTTGATGAGTTTATTTCCCTTTATATTTAATGTAAATAGAATGAAATCTAAGGAATTTCAGTATTTAAGGCATAAATATTGAATTATTTATGAGCACCTTTATAAAGATTTCATTATATGTGTATGAAAGATGCCAAAAAAATGTTAATTTGTTCATAAAAAGAAGATTGTAGCTAACCAGTAAAAAGTGACATTATTTTTTCAAATGAATATTGTGTGGGATTGCTAGAACTAAATTCAGCATCAAACTTTTGACTGCCAATGATGACACAAGTTCCCCATACTAAAGTGAGAAGGAGTATCGTTGATCCGGCTAGCAATCCAACTCCGGTTAGGACATACTCTTGAGCTACATCTTTAGTGTTTGAAAGCCCAGATGCTGCAAATAAACATCAAACAGTATAGATTATAACAAATTTTAATAAACAATAATACGGGTATGGATTAAACTGATATAAGAAGATACAAAGTATGAGATATACCGAGAAGTATTAATGATTCAGGAAGGAAACCAAGGATATGAAAAGCACTAGCACCAAAGATCCCAGGACCAAGAATCTTGAATATCCGTTTACCTCCAGAAGCAACATATGATTCACCATGATATAACAAGTACTCATAAACAACAATAAGGAAGAGATGGCCTAAAAGAGTTTCTGAACATGGCAAAAAGCCATACATTTGCTCACAATGCTCTTCAGGAAAATCGATTTCTTTGAGATGCAAGAACGATGATCCGTTTTGTGGAGTTGGTTCATTGGTGCCATCTGAAATTAACTCAGAATTACTCTGATGTAACAGCCTGCCTGTAACCTTGACGAATAACACGATAACAAGAAACAAGGTGTAATGTGTGATTTTGGTAAAATCTACCATCTTTAATGATGGTTGGTATATTTAACTTTTGTGTCATTAAGCATTGGATTATATAGAGAGAGGGTAATTGGTGGATTAATATTCAAGAAAATCTTGGAGATTTGAGGAAGACTTGTACTTCAGGTTATTTCAAGGTCAACCGTATGTTCTTTACCAGTTTTTGTTTTGTTAAGGTTTTAAATGAGTCACCATAGGATTAAACATTTGAACTTTATAGATAATTCATAAAATGAGAAGTTCAATATTCATTTCCATTTGATTTAGTTATAAGATAACTACTGAATATTTTAAGTTTTCTGAATCATCAAGTGATCATTGGCATGAAAGATTAATCTTTTAGTTTTTAAACCACTTGTTAGATAGGTAAGTTTTCTATGATCTATCACTTTAATACACAAGAAAAGTTTAAGACATTGGGAAGGTGATTAAGAATTAATAGTTTAGTTGGTCAGGTCGTACATGTGAAACGGGCCAATTTCAAACGACATACATGAGGGCCTCTGGGCTCCCTTCAGATTCTATTGACCATACATGCACTGCTTTAGTTTAGGCTACGCTTTTCAGTTATTCAAATAGATAAAGAGCCTTTTTGAACTAAGGGAAGATATCAGAATAAAAATTATTGCGAAAACAGCAAAACAAAATAAATCACTTATCTTTCAATCTTAAAAAAATGTAAAAGATTAAAAAGGCAATAAATGGATAAATTAGTTTGATTTTTCGTCTATGTATATGACATACGTATGTGTAGATCATGTTTAGATATATTATTTACACGTGTAGAGTATGTGTAGGTTATTAAAAACATATGAAAAAATTAGTTTGACGTTTATATATTCATAGTGTATGTAAGAAATACGCCAATTGAAAAAATATAAACAATTGATAAAAAGTTTGAATGGTTTGGCTTTATTTTTCTTTTCTTGGAATAATTTAGAGTTTTGTACTAATCGTCATCCCTATAACTATTTGGTTATATTATAACTGTTTTTTATTCAAATACTTGTGTGATTTGTGACTTGTGTTCTACATCATAATTATTGCAAGAGAGATATGGAAACACTTCTCCCCAACCTATATGGCAGCCTGTACATGACACATAAGAGACTAAAATAAATTAATTAAAAACAACATGTTGCTAGAATTATCATCATTATTACTTCATTAGATGTTATTTCTTTCTTATAATTCAAAGTCAAATGGTATGATTGTCATTAATTGTGAAGATGAAGGGGGATAAAGATTACTTCTCTTAGGATATTTCTTGCAAGCTACCTACATCATTATTCTTGAGTGGATGGAAAGGTCTTATAAACACCAGTGGCTTGCTTTGTAATTAAATTCAGTGGTTATATATGCTTAGACGATATAACTATGAAAAAATAGAAAAATTGGTGGTGGGTCTATTAGTAAATCCAGTCTTATACGTATATGTTACCCTTTTGGAGGTCAAAATGACACTTTTATCTTAATTAAAAGCAACCCTTTGTTCTTCAAAAGTAAAGTACCTGTTTTCAACAATAATATTGGTCCAGTTATTGATCTTTAGAATTGTGATTTTCATAAGACATCTAATGTGATTCACTAGTAGTCTAGCACTTCTAAGTTCTAATAAACCATGTACACAATACGTTTCTAGCTCGTCGCATGCAAGTTCTTGAAAGATTTTAAGAATCTGTGTGACGGACTTTTGGTAACAAAAAGATTACAATAAACATGAAATGATCATATAATTTGGTAAATAAGCATCAACTTCACAACAAACGAACAAAATAAACAAATTCAATTTAAAGAACTTCAGTTTAGTTGTTTAGAGCCATACCCATTAATGGACATGTTTCAAAGCTGCAGCCTAATAGCGTAACGATGACCGATGAACTTTATGATCATATGTAGAACTCAAGAGACAATAACTTCAGTTGTTGTAATTCATACGCCTCTGAAACTCGGGGATCGCCGGTTACACATAAGACAATCATCACGTTGATTCCGTTAATTTCGTATATCTATCAATAATGGATCACAATCGATGGAGTCGCTGATCACAAGTCACAAACTTCACCATGATTTCTTCAATGAAAGGCTCCATTATGATCCACGAAGAATCTTGATTTGCAAGAATCCAGATAAAAGATTCAGTTAAGAGTTCAGATCAACAGACCTTCAAATTTTCACATCGAATCATCTCGTTTTTCTCGACCCATGTTTACAAAAATCTACTATTTTAAAGTATACTATTAAATTCAAAATTGTATACTGCTTTTCACTTGATTTGGGTATTTCTAATATAATTTTAATAAATTTTAATAAATAATTAGTGTTTTCTCCCGCGCTACATGCGCAGAAGTTTGGTTGCTTTCTCTTGTCTTACGTGACGTGATTTTATTCATTGTCGACTCGGCACATCGGAAACCACAAAATTGAATACCAAGACCGGTTCTGATAATGCCTATACCGACAACGATGATGTTCATTTATAATTGGTTCGATTCTTTGCAGTAACGCAACAGTAACTATACTCGTTATGCCCTACGATACAAAAAACACTCAATTATAATTAATACCCCTAACACCAAAAAGCTTGTTGGTTGTCACATAGCAAAAAACTAAAATCTAGATGGCTAAACTTGAAAAACCACAAAATTTACTGTAGTACTCAACTTGGTTTTTAATAAACAAGAAATATCTCAATGCGCATTGCCCGTGTAATTGCATTACTGACTTGAATATGAGGCCAGAGCACAAAAAATATCGTAACGGCTATCACTCCAACTTAAAATTCAAAGACATCAAGCAAACGAAAAAAAAGAAATAACATCAACATAACGTGTTGAATTGACGCAAGTTTTCACATATTTTCAAAAAAACCTTCACAATGATGAGAAAAAAACTATCTAACATTTAAACACGCATCAAGTCATATAATTTACAAAACTAAAAAACTGCAAAAAGAAAGAACATAAAGTCAGTAGAATAAAAAAACAACCGACAACAATCGAACTTGAACCATCGCCTCTTTGTAGGGGAGACAAAGCACTAACTTATGGGTTGGCCAACTTCTTTATTAAAGATTTGCAACAAAAATACTAATATTCACTCTTTAATTTTGATTTATTAAAAGTGGTTGTCACATGATATCATTTAATCTACACTCAACAAAAGCTAACCAATTAGAATCATTTACTATACATAATAGTCATAAATTAATAATATATGATTAATTGTTTTTATAAATAACTTGGTTAATAAAAATAATAATAAAATCATTAACGCACACTAATATTTATAAATGATAATTTATGCTCGTTTCCTCCACTTGTCTTTTATGATGCAAAGTAAATAAATAGGTATTTAAAATAATTTTTAATTACTAAAAAATTAGAGGTAAATACTTAATGTCTCTTTGTATGGTAAACTCTAAAAGTATGGTAGTCTATTGCAACGGTATACAAACATCAATGAAACGTTATTCATACACCGCTAACGTGTTATACGGGACGCATGGCTCATACGGGTCGTAAGATATGTCAATAATGCTTATATGGGTCGTATGTGGGCTAAATCTTACAACCTTTTGGATCTATATCTCATTGTTGTATTGAGTCTTCTCTGATCAAAGATTGGAATCCCTTTACTGCAATTGCAAGTGACGACGGAATCAAACAAGTTATAAACGAGTAAGATATGTCAATAATGCTTATATGGGTCGTATGTGGGCTAAATCTTACAACCTTTTGGATCTATATCTCATTGTTGTATTGATTTCTTTCTGATCAAAGATTTGGAATCCCTTTACTGCAATTGCAAGTGACGACGGAATCAAACAATTATAAACGAGAACAATTCATAGTTGCTCACATAAATGAAATGTACTATTCTAAAGTATAAATAAGTACAACCCTATTATGAACCTGAAAACTAACATTACATGTTGAAACACAAAATAACTAAGTATAAAAAATGATTTTGTGAGTTGTTGTACTTGTGAATTTACAAAAACCTTTGTGAGTTATAAACTTCTTCCTTTGAGTTTAAAGCTTCATGTGTGTTAACAAGTGAACTACAAGTTAACAACAACATGTACAAGTTAATACCTTTAAGAACACAAATTTACCTTTTCACCTAATTTAACCATTATGAATCCAATGATGAACTTAAAATTTTCAAAACCAAAATAAACACCTATAATCACCATATCAAAGTGTTTTGTCAAGCAATCATCCTTCAATCGAACCCTACATACCTATATGATGTTTTGACTGACAGATAAAAACTGAATGACGTGAGGATGGCAAAGTGATACCACTAGTATTACTACTTTTTGCATATCATATGACCCGTATGATGTGAAAGATTCTGATGTACAAACTCATCTGATGGTAAAGAACAAAATCTTACAATATTATTTATTTATTTTCTCTTAATATTCTCTCAATTTGAAAGAAATGTAGGAAGGAACATTATTAATAAAATCCTCTCTTCTCTTCTCTTTATCTCGTTATACTTTCTTTCGTGAAAAACTTTGATGCATTGTGTTTTGCATTATTTTCACTTCATTTCACTTCTCTTTTTTTTAAAAAAAATATTTGAGAACATAACATTAATGAAAAAAAGACCTGCAAAATGTGTGAGAGTGTAAGTGCAGAAGCACGTATAATATATTAGAAGCTCTATTTGTTTTCTTAATCTTTTTTTTAATGTCTTTTAAAAAAATAAATATACTGTTTTTGATTTAGTTTTAATTTTACCAGTTGTCATGTACCAATTGGATCATTTCACTATTGTAATGTATATATTCTTACCTTAAATTTTATTCAAGAGTATGTTTTTCATGTCTTGAAATATACCCTTAAGGTTAAAAACGACAACTTTACCTGATGCTAAAAAGTAAAAAAAAAAAAAAAAAAAAAAAACGTTACCAAATAATCGAATTTTAATGCAAAAATTATATAATTTAATAAATTAAAACCTATTTTTTTTATTAAAAACACAATTTTTAAAAACAAAAGTTTTATAAAATACAGAATACAACAAACTTTTTTTAAAATAAATTCATTTAAAATAAATTCACTGTTTTAAATAAAATATTTAAAACCCCCATGTCTTTTATAAAATAAAAGTTTAAGAAAAATATATTATTGTTTATTTACTTAAAGTAGTTATTTATATGTAATTATAATTATATTTTATCTTCAAACATGATTTTATAATTTATATATTTTTATTCCTAATTATTTAATATTTTATTTATTTTAGCTCGTGTAATACACATGATACTAACATAGTATTCGTGTAATCAAAATATTTTTTTCATTTAAACAGTCCACGTCTTCTTTATTGAACAGGAACCCAATCTTTTCGATCCAAATCAATTTCAAACTGTACGTTCATCATCGTCTTCAACTAGGGTTCGATTCGTGATCTATTCACATAGAACCATTTAATCGCTTATCAGATTGCAATGTGTTGATGTGTTCTCTAGGTTTAGTGTTCCAGAGGGAGCTCTATTCAATGCTCTTCATTCAATTTGCTGCCATTGATTCAAAGTTCATCCCCAAACTATCGCCATTTTCACCAATGGTAACGCAATTATTGTTTTTACGATCAATGTTGTTTGAGTTGCAACTGATTTATGGAATCGATCTTTACTTATGCTATTTAGTTACAGATCTACAACGAATGGCAGTTATGTGTGATGAGTACTCTCATGTCTGATCATTTTTATCTTATGTGCTAATTGCTATAAAAAGTGAATGAATTATGGAAAATGGTATCAAGATAATGTAACTTTTATTTAGAATGACAAACACACACCTATCTAATTCTACTTCTAAATCTACATGTTGTTCACCACGAGAATCGAACCCTCAATCTTATTGAGTGACACCACTATGTACACACCAGGCATATTCTTTGTTATCAAGAAAATGCAATTATATTACTAGATGTAGGAGACAATTCCTTAAGTTTTATTTTACACAGTTTGTTAGGGAACAAGAAGAGTATGAGGGAATTTAGTTGAATACTGTTGGGAAAAGGTTCAATCAGCACATAATACTTAGAGTTATGCATTTAAATTGTCAAAGCTTGTTGTGTTTGTGTCTGTACATTTAGGAGTATTCCTGTGAATTAGCTTAGATAATGGCAAGAAGACTCTGTATTTTTACTGTTATAATAGAAACTGCCCCTTGGAGGACATAATGTATTTCCTCCCTATGGTTCTGCAGGTTGTGATTGCATTTTAGGACAATGGAGCTTGAAAGGGATAGTAGAATCTCTATGGGGGGTGCCATGTGGTAATCGTTGATGACATGTTGGTAAGGATCTCACTCTTTTTCCATGTCATTCTGTTCTGTTCTATCCACTAGATCAAAAAGTTACCTTCTGCAGTGAAATGGGTCCATTTGGGTATGATAAAAAATGAGATAACAACTGGTCCAATGTATCAAAGAGAAATTTGGACTGAACCCAGTTTATGAATTAGGTAAATGGGTCGAGCGACGAATAAATTGGGCGCCATTTAACTAAACATGGACAATGTTTTTTTTTCTTTTAATTTTTTTTCACTTTTGCTATTATATTCAACATTTGATAAGTTCAATAATTTTGGGTGACATTGTATAATACTTGGCTGATATATTTCGATTATAGAACGACTTAACACATTTCACTTTTAGTAGTACCTACAAATTAATTATTATATATTTTTGAATATATTTATATAGTAATTATTATGATGGTTAATATTCTAATAGTTATAGTGTTATACGATAATACTTTAGCATTTTGAATTTATTAAACAACTCCAAAACATTTATTATTCATATACTGATATACCTTAAAATAGATTTATTATTAATAAAGTGTACAAAGTAAAGCAAAAACGTTATAACGTATAAACCAAATAATCAAACAATATCACAATTGTTACTAGGAATTGGTTCTCGACCGAGATTCTGGCCCAGCTGATCCTGGTTCTAATTAGGTTTATGGATAAAATCAGGAATTCAGGATAGATAAAACAATCAGACCTGTTCTACTGGCCTCAGCACGTGTCATGGGCTCAGTCCCACTCGTGCACCTCTAATCCAAAGTTCCAAACCACTACAACTCTTAACCATTAGGCATTAACAACTAAACAAAGAATCATAGCCTCTTGCTGAACATCTACAATGTAATTATCAAACCTATATTATAAATTAACGAGGTTAACACTATCATTAATAGATTTCTACTTACAAAAACGTCACAAAATCCCAGATGTTACATTCATAATAGATTCACTAATAACTCTGACCCATGTTCCATTCTAATAACAAGTAAATAGTACTTCTCTAAAAAATATCAAATACATGAATTTCTTGTGGATATTGTGTATGAATACAATAATCCTATATATTAGAATCTATTAAAAATATAAACAAAGATCAAAGATAATGGGTAGAGCAAGTATGCTATGAATGATGTCCAAATCGGGAACTTTGATCTAAAGTTGGCTGCTGCTCCCATGATGATACTAACTATCACCACCACCAAAATTTCAGCAGAGAACTCCCATGCCAGGCCTCGAAAATATATGACCGCCATAAGAACAGAAAATCCAAGAACATTGTTCATGAACACTCCATCATATAACTGCATATCATCAACAAACAAAATATGTACACTTAAATCTATCATCAAAGAAGAACAACCCAAAATGTATCACCAATATAATTATATGAAAGGTGATGATTTCGAGTCATTTACTAAAAAAGGGTTCACTTTGAGTTATGTCTTTTCTTTAACAGGCTAAGCTAGCTCAAAGGCCCATCAATGACCAGGCAAAGTATATTCATATCCATAAGATCTCCTTAATTTGCTTTAGCGAAAAACTAACATCATTATTCTTAGGTCTAATTTTTAAAATCATGTATAAGATATCAATTATTTGTTAGATTTTAAAAAAGATAAAAATGTACGTGATTTTGCCCAACAAGGCACGTCTTGACTGTTCATCTTACCATCTCTTATGATGATCATGACAATCATCCAAGAATATCAAGAAGAGAGGTAAATAGGCAAGGGACAAACCTCGGAGAAGGTCAAAGAAGTAGTTTGTTCATTTCTTTTTCTTGCTATTTTGATGGTTGAAATTGCTGCTCTAGCATTAGTGGCCAATGGAACTAAGATAAACGATATGAAAAACGAGGGTATATTTGCAGCACTCGAGACGTTCTGAACACTGTGTATCAAAGGTTCAGCAAGAAGTGCTAACATGGCTATTCCAAGCAGCAGCAACATTATTGCTTTTGTCCAGGCCCAACTAGATCTGTCTACTCCATCATCCATCCATCTTTCCCATGGTTTCTGCATACATCGTGACTTTGTCAGTCAACTCTATAACTTGACACACCTGTATCTAAAATGCTGTTAAAAGGTGTGACTTTACTTACTAGGGAAGCATCGGTTGTATGCCCAGGTGAGTTGGGGATTAGTTCGTAGTTAGACGTGTTTAGCCATTCTTTAAATCCATGTACAAACTCTTGTTCGTCAATTTTCTGATCTCCAGTTTTGTCAAGATCTTGCATTATTTTGGCTGTTGCTTCATCTACATCCTCTGGTATTTTCTCAGAGTTTAGTTCCATGATCAATCTCCTCAATTCTGATTGTGATACAAAATTGTCTTTATCAAGATCAATTCTTTCAAACAGCCTGAAATTGCCCCAAAAGTAGTTAGATGCTCAGAGTGTACTGTACTTTACTAGTTTATATATCTTATACAAAACTTCTATATCAAGATCAATTAATATTAAAGGGTTTACATGTAAAATGATTGCCTAATAATCGGATAATCATTTTCAAAACTCGATGCCAATCACCACCTTAGCTCCAGAACATATTTCTCACCTTTTTATTGCAGATGTATTTGCTGTTCCATCTTCATTGTAAAAGTTTCCTAGCGGGAAGCTTTGGACATGTCTTATAATTTCGGATATCAAAATCTTCATCATCTCTTCTTCTTTCTTTTTGGTCTGAACCCATGGATGGATGATCTAAAAATAAATATATACATAAGAAATTTTAGAATTTAATGAAAAATATATTTGATGATGCAATTTTTCTAGTTGAGTACCTGATATAAGTCCTTCCACGATCTAATTGATCGGTATTTTCGGTTATCCACTGCAATTTTAGTCTCATCGAGCCATTTTTTGAACCTTTCAACGAACTCTTCCTTAGTTACTTTACTGTCACCATCTTTATCGAATTCTTTCATTATGTCTTCCATTGTTTTCTCCTTGCTCCAATTTAACTGCCTAAACTTGATATCTTGAAGGAGTTCTTTTAGTTCAGGAAAAGATATATAGCTATCACCGTCCTTATCAATCATTGAAAATAGGCTGCAAAACAATATTCCTTTTATTCAACATAATATAAAACACTATAAACAGAGCATAAATATGTAAAAGAACAAGAAACAAACCGTCTTATAGCAGGTAGGTTTGCTGAACCATCTTCAGTGAGTACTTGTTCTGCAGCATGCTCTTGCAAATGTTTTATTATGTCCACAACTAAATGCTCGTGTTTGTCTTGATTCTTTAATATAGTATATACCTGGTATATAAAGTATGTGATCAAGAACATAAACGAAACAAACAGAGGGATCATGAATATGAAACCCTGAGACACGCCAAAAGTTATTTCTGGAATTAGGAGGAACGCGAATGGTATAACTGAAATAACCATAATTTTGGCTGCTTTACTCGTCTCTTCGTTTGTAGTTACACCAAAACCTGCAAATATGAAAACACAGAACATTGTAGTAAAAACCATGATATCATGTTGGGGTGGCAATTTCTGACCCCATCCGAAACATGACATGAAAATAATCAGGTTTTGGGTTGTCGTAATTAACCTGTTTAATAAGTAGGTTGTGTTTGGGTTGACCTATTAACCAGTTTAGTTAAACGGGCTGTGTTTAGGTCGAACGGCTTTACTTGTTTAATTAAACATGTCAACCTGTTTATAAGAAAAAAGTAAATGGATTGAGGGATCGAGGAATTGGCTGACCAGTGCAAAACGATAACAATTTCTGGTATTGATTTTGTGTAGGAACCATTGAAGGGCTTGAACCAGATTCTGATGAAAATTTTCGACTCCCGATGATGACACAAGTTCCCAATATTACCGTTAGAAGAAGTATCGCTGACCCGGCTAGCAATCCAACTCCAGTTAGAACATACTCTTGAGCTACATCTTTAGTGTTTGAAAGTCCAGATACTGCAAGTTGACAACAAAAAGTAGACACATTTAGCATTTTTAGTTTGTGGGTCTCGCAGAAGAAACCGCCAATGTTTCTGTGGACGTACCAAGAAGTATCATCGACTCAGGAAGGAAACCAAGGACTTGAAAAGCACTCGCACCAAAGATCCCGGGACCAAGAATCTGGAATATTCGTTTGCCTCCAGAAGCAACATACGATTCTCCGTGAAAGAGTAAGTACTCGTACACCAGAATCAGGAAGAAATGGCCTAAAAGAGTTTCTGAACATGGCAAAAAACCATACATTTGCTCACAATGCTGTTCAGGAACATCGATACCTTTGAGATACAAGAAAGACGACACGCCCCCTTCAGTCGGATCATTGGTCCCGTCTGAGATGAACCCAGATCGTAAAAAGCGACCCGTAGCTGACATAGCTAACATGAACAGAATGAATGAAACATAATATATTGTTTTTGCAAAGTTAGCCATCTTAGATGGTGGTAGGTGAATCTACAACTTTTGTGTGATATCACTTGAAAGAGTTGGCTTATATAGACAAAGTTTATTAGCTGGAGAAAGATCCTAGAAAGTCTTCAAGACCAAGACTTGGTAGTTTAGAATTTTCAAAGTTAACCATCTTCTGTAGGGATGTCTATTGGTTCGGGTTTTAGTTTCCGCGAGTTGAATATTATCTCACCGGAAACCGAAAACTAAACCGCACCAACTTCAAAGTTGCTAAAACCGAACTGAAAACCGAATTCAAAGTTGGTAAAACCGAACCGAAACGGATTAAACCCTAATCTTTTGTATGAGTTGCCTGCCACATGATTGAATACATAGTTCAAGTTCTGCTCCTACGTGGGGCAGATACACCAATATCAATGGTCTAATTATCATTCTAATCTCTTTGATTTAATCATAATGGCCCCCATATTATGAAGGAAGCGTTCAAGAAACCGCAGTCTAGATGAAATTATGCAAACAATTACGTGAGCAACTAACGTGTTTCCTTTTCTTCACTTACAAGAAACCTCTACGATCAAAACATAATATCTACAAGTTAAAATTTACAAAATTATTGATATTGGAATTTGGAATTGATGATGAAATTCGGACCCTAGGGTTCGGTTAAACCACTTATGGGCTAGTAGTTTTAAATGCAGGATAAGTTATGCTCGTTTTAAGTTTTGTATTTTTTAGCCCGTTTGTTTTGTCTAGTACGTTCAAGTATGAGTTTATCAACTCTTGGATTATCTCTGTATTAAATACGTTGTCTCAATTCTTTTTGTATATAATTACGTAAGAAAATAAGTCTATAAAAATATATTAGTGTGAGAAATATTGAACTTGGTTACGTGAAGTTGCTTTACGGACTCCTGTGCATGAGAATAGAATGTATTGAATTAGTCCGTTAGTTTTAGTTTTAAAAGTCAAGTGGTATAACATAGTTGTGAGTCATGAAAATGAAAGAAGTTAAAGAAGATAAATAAAAAGAATAAAAAAATGGTTGTATTGTTGACTGGTTGATACGTTTTGATAAACCTAAGAGGGCGTTTGGTTGGAAGGAATGGAATGGAATTGAGAAACTAGTATAATTTTCAAGTAAAATTGTGTTTGAGTGAGCAATTAAAAGTAAACCCAAGGAAATATTTCACCTCAAATTCTCTTGGGGGGCGTTTGGTTGGAAGGAATGTAATGGAATGGAATGGAATGGAATGGAATGGAATTGAGAAACTAGTATAATTTTTAAGTAAAATTATGTTTGAGTGGGTAATGAAATGTAAAACCCAAGGGAATGTTTCACCTCAAATTCCCTTGGTTGTGAGATTTCAAAATCCTTCCACCTAGAGAGGGAATTTGAAATCCTACAACCAAGGGAATTTGAGGTGAAATTCCCTTGGTTTTACATTCATACTTACTCAAACATAATTTTACTTGAAAATTATACTAGTTTCTCAATTCCATTCCTTCCACCAAACGCTTGCTGGTTGTGGGATTTCAAATTCCCTCTCTAGGTGAAAGGATTTTGAAATCCCACAACCAAGGGAATTTGAGGGTGAAAACATTTCTTGGTTTATTTTAATTGCTCACTCAAATACAATTTTACTTGAAAATTATACTAGTTTCTCAATTCCATTCCTTTCCTTCCAACCAAACGCCCCCTAAATGTATTAAATAATACAACTTGGTGTGTGTCAGTTTAATCACATGCGGGGTTATAGCCTCCACATTATTTTTGATCGGGTCATTATACTATTGTAATGTTGAAAATATATTCTAAACTAATCACAAACAATAAATCTTATAATATTGGCATAGGTTAAAGAAAATATTAAGGTAGCGTTGGTATATCAAAAAATGAAATGCGCAAATGCAATGAATGATTAATAATGAATGGAAAATAACATATTTGTTTGACAAAAAGAATATAATAAATCATTACACAAGTTATCTCATTCACTATAATTACAATAAAATCCATTCCACCTACTTCATTTCTTTTTTTTTTTTTCTCATTTCATTTTATCCTTAAAGCATTCACAACTCGTTATTCATCATTATCCATATAATTAAACAAAAAATTATTATTTTTTCTTTTTTGTTTTCAATTAAATAATACTTTTTATATCTTTATCATTATTTTTTCTCCCTCATGCACTCATAAGCACTTAAAATATATTAAAAACATTATAGAGTTTTTATAATGTTTCCCAAAAAATACAAATTGGACATTAAATTTTCCGTATCCTTCACTCACAGCCACTTATAACCATATCATATAATATAGAGAATACATTCACATAAATTTAGAGAATGAGCTGTGAATGCTTTTAGTCACCATCACTACTACCACCCACTTACCATCACCAACCACCACCAGCCACGGGTCACCACCACCACCAGCCCCCACCACCACCGTACGCCACCACCAACCACCACCACCACCGTACGCCACCACCAGCCACCACCACCATCGTATGCCACCACCGACCACCACTACCAACCACCACGGTCACCACCATCATCACCATTGACCACCAACATCGAGAGCCACCATCACCACCACCAAATCACCAATCACCACTGACCACCACCACCATCAACACCTGTCACCACCACCGCCACCATCGCCGGCCACCATGCACCACTACCACCGGCCACCACCACCACCACAGCCACCTCCACCAGCGCCACCAGCCACCAGTCATCAGCACCATAACCACTTTTACATTTTAGGGAGTAATTTGGTACAGGATCCCAAATTTAAATTGAATGTGTAGTTATGTTCAACATAATGGACGGTTAAAATGTTAATTAGTGTTAAACTAACTATTTATGAACCATCTTTTATTATTTTTTAAATTTGACATAAATTAATAATTTTAAGTTTTAAGCATATGATTCAAAACCATTAAACTGTATATAGCGTAAAACAAATAAGAGGCGAGAAAAGTGGAGCGATTCCCCGCTGATGTGGCGACTTTGGTGGAGGTAACACACCCCATTAGTACCTCAAGGTACAGGTCACAAATTCTTTTTATTTTAATTTTAAAATCAAACCGGTTCTGATTTCAAACCGGTTTCAAGTCAAAACCGGTTTGAGTTAAAACTAGTTTTGATACAGTTTCGGTTTGAAAACACTTGATTCAAAGAAATGGTACTTGGTTTGGAACTGGTAGGTTCAAGGCACATGGAACTTGGTTTGAAACTGATGGTTTTTCTCAGGTTGGAACTGGTTTCGAACCGGTAGTCTATGCACCACTACCTCGACTCCGTGAGGCTATAAATTATATGCTCCACATCCGCACAAGCCCTGACATTACCCATAAATATTGGGCTTTATTCGGATTGGGCTTACCGACAAATTAGTAAACATTATAGGCCATGCTAGTTGACAACCTATTGTAATGTGAGCAGTGTTTTTAGAATCGGACCAAGCAGACAGGTAGAACCGGTTATAGAACCGGTTCGGTTGTGTGCATTTAGATCGTTTTCAGTTGAACACTTGAACTAGCCGGTTATTGGTAAGACCGATGAACAGGTTGGAACCCCCCCCCCCCCCCCCCCCTCACTCTGGCCACTCAACCAATTATCTTTTCAAAATACATACAATAATCCAAAAATGATTGTCAACCATGCCGACATAATTCAGGACACATTGTCATTATATCTAGAAGACTAGAACCACAACTTGCCTAATAACTCCAATTAATTTCCTAGCAAAATTCCAATATCCGATCTAGAACTACATATCTGAATGGTTTGCTTCAAATTCAAATAACTAATTTTCTGAATGATGTTGAGCCCACAAGATTACTTCTTACTTAATTTACGCGGTTAACTTAGCGGTACATGTGGTTAAACCGGCTGAACTAAACCAGTTTTGACTTGTTTAACGAAATCCTAATCTGATTGATTTGTTTTGTGAAATTGTCTAACCAAGCTTCTACTGATTTAAGTTATGGCTAGTAATTCTTGACAAGATTCAAAATGCAACACTAAAATGATCATGTTTGACGGTGTTATAGGAATGATATATTGATATGAGAAAATTGCATAAATGGTCCCTGTGGTTTAACCAAATTGCATGTTTGGTCCTCAAACTTTAAAAATTGCAAAGATAGTCCAAGCTTTTGTATAATCATTGCATGTTTGGTTCCTGACACTAAATTCCTTTATTTTTTATGCATTTTATAAAATTTAAATTAACTTTTAAATATGATTTTGGGGACCAAAAGTGCAATCTCACATAAAATTTTGATCTAACTTTGCATTTTGTAAAATTTGGGGACTAAATTTGCAATAACTACATAAAAGTTTGGACTAACTTTGTAATTTTTAAAGTGTGAGGACCAATCCTACAATCTGGTCAAATTACAGGGACCATTTACGTAATTATCTCTATTGATATATTTGACCAGTTTAGATTTTACTGATTTAAGTTAGTATATGATATATTAACAAGCTTAATCAAATGGGTCGTGATCAGTTGACATGCTTAACTCATTTAACTAGATTTAATTACAAATCATTTACAGCTCGCCAACACAATTACCTACCACCATGTTAAAACCAATCAACCCATTTGACTCACTTAGAGATAAAAGAGTTACAAGTGTTGTGTTAGAGTTACATGATCTAAACATGTCTAAGTTAAGCTGATGTCTTTGACACACAAAGTTACAAATAAATATATGGCCCGTGTTTAGATTCTTCAAATAAACCAGCCAAACCTCGAACCCAAGATGATTGCCACCCCTAAATTCATTGTGCCCTAAACCAGTTAAATTTTTCATAGTACCAAAATCAGTTTACTAGGTTTTTTTTAACACATTTTTTTACTACTAACAGCATCTTACTTTACACTTGTAATAATTTAAACTCATCATTCTTGTAAAGAGCATCACTAGTTCCACTAGATTACAAGACCATAGACAAATAGTAATAATTTAAACTCATCATTCTTGTAAAGAGCATCACTAGTTCCACTAGATTACAAGACCATAGACAAATAGTTATTAGATTTTACTTTTTTAAATGACTCATAAATAACTCTTAAATCTACTTAACATGCATGCCTAACGTAAGATTTAATCGTTCAAACAGTCAACCGCCATATAAGGAAGCATCTATAACACATAACACAACCCGATATCATTTGAACTTAATGTCTCTCGGTACTTACTTGGTTGTTACAATGATATTAATATAAAACCATTTACGATGACTAGTCAGATCCTGTTATAAGTTGACATTTGACAATTGAAAATCAAGGTGCAGCTTGATCACGTTTTGAATTATTAATATTGACGTGCCCTCCTGAATACCATACTTTTATTCCTCATATTTATTATAACATATAATCAGCGGCGGAGCTTGAACTATATCGTTGGGGGGGCGGGGGCTAAATTAATTTTTTTTAGGGGGGCAAACTTGATATTTATAGAAAAATTTACACTACCTGGCCAAAAATTTACACTATCAGACTAAAATTTAACACTACTGGCGAAAAAAGCAGGGGGCCGGCGGCCCCCCCGGCCATAGTGAAGCTTCGCCTATGCATATAATATATATTCTTCATCGTTCATATTAATTTAAAGTCAATATCTAATAGCCAATAAAAAGATGAGATCATGCTTACGAGTATCACTATGACCCAATCACAACCGTATGGAATATCTTGAGCGTTACTTTTCAACCATACGTGTGATATGTTATGGACTTTTAGCTACAAAAACATCATTATAAATTAATATCATCATACATATGAACAAAAAGAGTATGCATTAGCTTTTGAGATACATAGGAATCCACCAAAAGATTAAAGTTGAATCCCACAAAGATGTATCATTTTTATAGTTACCTTATTCTTTCTTTGGTTTCTTTCTCATTACCATGTTTTCTTCTGCAAGCAACCGGAAGCCCGACTACTGTGCCAAAACACGAATATGAAACGGGAGTAGGTGCCATTCTTGACCAAACGTCTAGGCCAGGGAAAGAGGCTAAAGTGGCTATCGAGTTAGCGATTCAAGATTTCAACAGCAAAACCGAGCACCCTTTGGTTTTATATCATAAATACTCGCGGAACAAGCCTGTTTATGCAGCTATTGCAGGTAAAAAAACTTCGTGTTTCCACTTTTGCAGAATAAAACAAACAAACAAACATACACAACAAATAGATTGTTTCCAAACAAACCTTCATGACTCGGTTGGTAAGATAGAATTGAATGTCTGTAACCATATGCTAACTTTTTTTATGATGTGAGCCTGCAGCGAAAGAACTTATCGACGAACAGAAAGTGAGAGTTGTTTTGGGAGGTCATGCATGGGAAGAAGCGTCTACGATAGCCGAGGTTATCAGTGACAGCGAATCTGATCGCGATATCCCCTTTCTTTCCTTAGCCGGCACAACTCCACCACACGCAACCGATCAATGGCCATTTTTCATTCAAGCAGTTCCCACACAATCCACACAGATGAACGCAGTGGCTGCCATTTTACAGTCGATGGGTATCCGTCAAGTTACACTCATATACGAAGCCTCCTCATCAGCATCCATCGTTTCTCATCTCTCTCAGGCGTTTCATCAAACAGGTTCTGTGCTAACGCATATTTTACCACTCACGTCTTCTTCACGTTCATTAGATAAAGAGCTTGAGGTAGTCAAGAGACAACAACGTAAAGTCTTTGTACTTCATACATCTTTGGAGCTCGGGGTTCGCGTGTTTCAGACAGCTAGGAGGATGGAAATGACCGGAGATGGGTATCTATGGATCGCGACTAATGGAATCACAGATCTTTTTCATTCCGTCAATTCCAATGTGATTTCTTCACTAAAAGGTATGGTCGGAGTCAAAAGTTACTTCCCTGAAAACACACCAGAGTTTCAAAACTTTAGGAAAAGATTCAGGCAAAAGTTCAGGTTAGATTACCCCGAAGAAGAGCAGGATGAACCAGGAGTCTTTGCTGTACAAGGATACGACATCGTGAAAATGATGGAAACGGCCTCACCGGATAACTTCCATAAATGGAAACCGATTCCGATGAACACAGTAGAGATCGTTAACGTAAATGGAAAGGGATATCACAGCGTGTACTGGACCGAAGGATCAGGGTTTTCGGAGATAGTTGAAAATGACATCAATGGAGCAGCTAATTACACCCATTCTATAGATAATGTTGAGCATGTTTTGTGGCCTATGCAACCATGGTATGCTAGTAGACGCGGTCGGAGTCTGGCCGAAAGTTCAGAGAATCGAATGAAGGTCGGCATTCCTAGACATTCATTGTTCAAGCAATTCGTGAGTGTGGAATTTGACCCCGAAAAGAATGAAGATGTGATCGATGGATTCGTAGTTGATGTTTTCGATGAAATGATGCGACAAATGAATCAACTGTATGACCCAATTCCATATGATCATTCATATGATGATTTGATAAAAGCAATACATTCAAAGGTTAGATATCTTCATAATCAAACACCCATTGAAAACAAATCATTTGAGGTTTAATTATATGTTTCTTTTTCTGTAACTTTCGAATAGGAATTTGATGCTGTAGCTGGTGATGTAACGATCACATCCGAAAGACACGAGTTTGCAGAATTCACACAACCATACACCGAGTCAGGTTTGGAGATGATTGTGCCCGTTCGGTCCAGTTTATCGAACCAATCATGGTTGTTCTTGAAGCCTTTCACCGCAAAAATGTGGTGGATAACAGCAGCAATAACTGTTTACAATGGCTTTGTTATTTGGTTGATTGAGAGAAACCACAATGAAGATCTTCAAGGCCCCATTGTGCCCCAAATCGGAATCATCCTTTGGCTTGCGTTCTCGACACTCTTCACTTTGCGTGGTAACTTACTAACTTACGCAATTGTGTTTACGAAGCTGATAGTTTCGACCCATTTACTTATAAACGGGTCAATTCAAATGGTATTTTATCTCAAACAGGTTATATTACAAATTTAGTTAAAAGTGTCTAATAAGTGTGTACGCGTCACCTTAACACCACCAATAATAATAATCATTCGTTTGAACCTATTTTGACGCGTTACCCAACTTGTCTAAGACGCACATGGGGCCACCTATGGTGCTATCTTTGCTTGTCATCCTACTTATGATAATTTACTCTCACAGGTGATAAGATGAATAGCAATTTGTCACGAATGGCGGTAGTCATGTGGTTATTTGTGGCACTAATTATCACGCAGAGCTACACGGCTAGCTTGGCGAGTATGCTCACGGCTCAAAGGCTTGAACCAACGATAACAAGTGTTGAGATGCTTAAAAGTATGAACAAACCCGTGGGGTATTGCAATGGATCATTTATAAACAGATATTTAAGTGAAGTTCTTGAGTTTGAAAATGTTACAATCAAGAGCTATAACTCGACCCATGGATACGCTGAGGCCCTTAATAGTGGTGAAATTGCCGCCATCTTTCTTGAAGTTCCTGCAGCTAAAGTCTTTCTAGCTCAGTACTGCAAGAGTTTTATCAAAACCAAAGAGACGTTCAAAGTTGGAGGTTTCGGATTTGTAAGTCCTCTTGTTTTTAGTTTCTCATAATCACAGTATATAGTTTTACTTTCAAGTTCAAAATGTGTATATAGTTTTACTTTCAAGTTCAAAATGTAGTATCCCAAATTCTAAATTGATCCATTTTACCCTTATTTTTAAAAGTTAATAAATAATTAATGCGTTAAATATGATTAAAGAAACAATATTATCACACAACAATGTTAGTTATGAGTAGATGATATGTGAATTTGCATTCAATAAAAATTTAATTCGGGAGACCTTCGACCCGTATGAGGAAAAAGAATACGCAACCTAAATTGTTTCAATTTCAAGTAAACAGGTTTAAACTGCCACCTTTATAATCAACAATTAAATATTATAAACATCTATAAACACTCTGACATGATGTTGTATTATTTATACAGGCGTTTCATAAGGGGTTTCCGCGACTTTCAGATGCCAACAAGGCACTAATGAACATATCAGAAAGGGGGAAACTCAAAGATCTCGAGGACAAACATCTTATTTCCGAGAAGTGTGTGGATGAAGAATCTTCGCCTGATGAAACCGGGAGGCTTAACCTTCACAGCTTTTGGGTACTATTTGTGTTAACCGGAGGCACGTCAACGATTGCTCTTGTCATCTATATCATCAGCAGTTTCAAAGAATATAAAAAATCTAATCAAGAACACACGAAGTTATCCGTATTGATATCAGCATTCATTAAAGACTGGAAGTATCGAATGAGACGATCATCTAGCACAGTTGCCAGTGTAGAAAGTGCTAGACCGAATCGAAACATCGATCAATTAGTTAACACAAATGATGGTTCACAATAAATACATTTAAGCCCCAATAGATATGATCATAGTTTCTACTTTATTCTTTAAACATGTACACTTGCTCTTTCTTGTAAAGCATATTATGTACACTGATGTTTTAGATAATCGTTAGTTATCATACCACTTGTTCCTTATAAAATAATACCATATGTTTTCTTTCATAATCATCAGAACCCATAACTAGAAAACCCACAGGACCGTATCAATATCGTGTTAAAAAGTGTGATCAGATAAAACACAGCTTTTGATGTGTAGGCTGTAGGTGGGCTTCATAGCAAAGAAAATTTTATTACTCATTCAAACTCTTGAAATATTATTATTTTACAAGGAATCATAAGTCTACTTGTGTAATGACATTTTCAATAGTCAACATGTAGCAGCCTCTGACTAAGTCATATATATGACTGTAGATAATTATGCAGCTGTTTATAACTATTTGGTGTAATGAGTCAATAATTTAAACCATGGACCATGATTTCACCCACTACTCTACTATTTTAACATGATCCAAACCATAAAATAACCATGTTTAAAATAAATTAACAGTAGCAACCTGTTTGGCCCGTATGATTTGTGACCCGTGAACAAACTGATTAACCTAGCAAGCTTTATCGACTAGCATAGACGGTTAAAATCCTTATATTAGTATAATATCATTCATAAAAGTAGAAATAAGTAAGATGACGTTTGTGATTATGATTTACTATAAGCGTTCATGGGTCCACAAGAAAGAAAGCTGCAAGAAATTTCATGGGAAAATTCTAAGGTGGGCTTGATTGGTGTATGGACTATTTGCAACGGAGAAATCCGTCGCAATACACATTTGCGATGGGATGACGATGGAATTTGTATGAAAATAATACCGAACACTTTTCCTAACGCTAATGTACGATGAATTTGAGACTGATTTTGAAGGTTATTTTGCAATGGATTTCTGCTAATATTTGGGGAGCGATTCGCGCCAGAACATATTAGCACTAATTTGCTACGACCAACACTTGCGATAGATATGTGACGAAATAATGTTGTGTCTATTTTGGATAGTAAATTGTGTCGCCATTATTACCCTGCATTTCTACATGAGGGTTTGAGTTGTATAGCACTCTCTTCTAGATATATAAGAAAAAGGTGCAAAATGGCAACGTGAGCAAACCATTCAAACATTAGAAGATATGTTAATAGGTTGTTTTATTGACTCTGATGTAATTAAGATAACCACCTACTTTTAATTAAAGTCTTGTGTAATTACGGTTATCACACAAGTATAAAGGTTGCTTCTTTTAAAGCTTTATATGACAGAATGTAGAAACCTAGTGTGCATGTCAAAAGTGGGTGGAAGTCAGTTGTGTGGGCTAAAATCATACATGAAACAAGTGATGAAATCATATCGATCAAAGATAGATTGATGACGGCACAAGATTAACAAAATTGATATGCTAATCATAGAATAAGACCATTAGAACTTTAAGTTGGCGATAAGGTACTGTTGAAAATATCTCCATTAAAAGTATAGTATGGTTGAAAAGAATGAAAAAGTAAGACCGTGATGTGTTTAGATCATCTGAAATTGTTGCTGGAGTTGGCAATATTGATTAGAGTTACCTAAAAAACTGACTGATATAACACTTTTCATATGTCAGATATTAGAAAATGTTTAGATGATGAATCCATAGTAGTACAACTCAAGGATATACATATAAACAAGAAGATGTACTTTGTTGAGTAACCCATACAAAGAACCGACACACAATGTCAAAAAGTTAAGAAAGCAACGAACTTTTGGTTAAAGTAAAACGGAATTCTCATAGAAGCCTCGAAACGCCTAGGACCGAGAAGATGCAATAAAGGAAACGTATCCTTTACTTGCAATAAATTTTGAGAAATGAATATATCATTATATAAGTAATTTCATTCTCATTAATCACTTCGAATTCATTCTATCTATCCTTTCTTTCTTACTTTTTTTAAATTCTATTTGTTCCCTCATCCTTAGTCACCACCACCATCGATGACCACCACCATCACCATCAGCCACCATCGGTCGGCACCGATCAACACCTCCAATCACCGCTGGCCACCACCACCACCACCATCACCGGCCACAAAGATTAATCATCACCTGCCACCACCAACAGCTATGGCCACCACCACTGCATGGGCACCCACAACAATCACTATCGGCCACCACGAGCACCACAGCCACTACCACCAGCAACCAGCACCACCGCCGACCATCACCACCATCAGTAACGTACCACGGCTACCACCAGCTACCACCCGTCGTCACCACCTTAACCACTTTTGTCCATTCATTTGTCTTTTCCTATCTAGCAAACAACACAAAATAATGATTCATTTCATTACCCAATATCAAATAAACCTTTCAGTGTTCAACTTCAAGATATTAAGTTATTCAACCCAAAACCTCTAGATTCATTAGATAGATGCTTCGGGCTTAAAATCAATGGGTTTTGTGAAAATAAAAGGTTGAATCAATTAAACATCAGAACCACCTCTATTCATTAAATCAAATTAAATAACTAAACGCAAGCTAAATTTCCCTAATCAGTTATATCCTATATTAATATTGTAGGCTACGTATAAGATATCCAACATTTTGCATAATGTTTACGTAAATCTGGTAAAATCTTGATAAAATGACCACAATTGAATGAATAATTGTGGGACCTTCTTTGTTGCAGAACTTTTGTTGGTAATCAAAGACAATTAAATGAACAACATGATCAATTCACACAAAACTTCCTTTTTCTTATTAACAAATGATTACACTTGATGATATGTTCATCATCGTCGATAATATATATACACATTGAGCCAACGCTTCCTAAAGAACACAAGTTTTTTGTTGATAAAACACTGTATAAGTGTATAACCTTTTAACCTAATTACAACTTTAACCCCTAGGTATTTACAGTTACACTTTGACCCATAAACATACTTTACAACAATGACACAATAACCCTTATACTAATATAAGTTTACTTTAACCTTCTAACACTTTCACGGAGAATCGTTTTGCTTGATGCCAAAATATTGTTTTAGGTTAGAAACGACTGTTAGAAATGACGTCGCAAGGTAATAATGACATGGATTGCCAGAGCAAAAGTTGACGTGCCACCGGTTAAAATGAAAAGAGACCAAAAGCTACTAAGACCCAACCTTCCATATTCATCATGGATTGATTCCATGTCTACACAATGCTCGGAACCAAGCATTCGTTTTTCTATGTTTTGGAGAGTGCCACTTTCGGATACATTTAATAGAGCCTTCGTAAAATCAGTGACCATTAAAGAACCTTTCGGAAGTACCTATAGCAATAGATACAACTAGTAAGTCATTATCCACCACTTAAAATGAATAAAGAAAACAATTAGCGCTTTAATGAAACATTAAGAATCTTACAAATGCGAATCCTCCTTCTCCGAATGTAGCCGCTACTATGAAGCTTTTACAATACCTTGCAAGAAATAGCTTAGACAAAGGAGCCTCGAGAAAAGCTGCTGCTATTTCTCTATTTTGAAGCGCGTAAGCATACTCTTCGGGGGACGTAAAGCTTCTAATGTTTTCGTTCTTGAAACCCAAGACATCCACCAAGTAACTAGCCACATGGGCTCCTCTTCCATACCCCACCGCGGCATTTACATTCTTTAGGGTTTCATAATCAGCTACTTTAGGTGCTAGCCTTCTAATAGTGAGCATGCTGGTGAGGCTCGCCGTGTAACATTGACCAATAATTATTGCCACAAAGAGCCATGCAACGGTTACCATTCTTGTCAAATTGTTATTAAGTTGCTCACCTGAATGATTAAATTTAATAGTGTTACATTGACCATTAAAGAACCTTTCGGAAGTACCTATAGCAATAGATACAACTAGTAGTCATTATCCACCACTTAAATGAATAAAGAAACAATTAGCGCTTTAATGAAACATTAAAGAATCTTACAATGCGAATCCTCCTTCTCCGAATGTAGCCGCTACTATGAAGCTTTTACAATACCTTGCAAGAAATAGCTTAGACAAGGAGCCTCGAAAAAGCTGCTGCTATTTCTCTATTTTGAACGCGTAAGCATACTCTTCGGGGACGTAAAGCTTCTAATGTTTTCGTTCTTGAAACCCAAGACATCCACCAGTAACTAGCCACAGGGCTCTCTTCCTACCCCACCGCGGCATTTACATTCTTTAGGGTTTCATAATCAGCTACTTTAGGTGCTAGCCTTCTAATAGTGAGCATGCTGGTGTGAGGCTCGCCGTGTAACATTGACCAATAATTATTGCCACAAGAGCCATGCAACGGTTACCATCTTGTCAAATTGTTATTAAGTTGCTCACCTGAATGATTAAATTTAATAGTGTTACATGGAGATGTCATTCCAAATACATTGTTTAAAGTATTTATAACTTACCATCTAATGAAAATAGTCTTGTAAAGGCTAAACAAAGAAGAATTCCAGCTTGATTAAGTGCGGAGCCTTGAAGTTCAGGACTGTGTTTTCGCTCAATTAGCCATAACACAAAGCCGTTGTAAATATAGATCACAATCGTTAGAGCCCACATGCCCAATGTAAAGGGCTTCACAAATAACCATTGTTCATGGTATGATATGACAGGTACTACCATCATCAACCCTGTTTCAGTATATGGATGTGTGAACTCAGCGTATTGATACCGCCTCGATACTACTGAGACATCACCTACTACGGCATCAAATTTCTGCTCAAAGTATGCAACCTTGTAAGAAAAGGGTAACAAGAAACTAAAAAGTATATATAGCTTAGATGCAAAATTTATCAATTAGAGAATGTTTTTGTAGAATAATGTGCATGCAGTTTGATAATTGTTTCTAAAATGATTAGTAATTAATATCAAGAACTTAAGCTGGAATGTTATAATTTATAAATAAAGTATGTGGTGATTCTTTACCTTGAGATAAACTTGCTCCACCAAGGAATCATATGATCCATTAAAGGGATGAAACTCATAAGATAAATAATATGGCAACCGTTTGACCGTTTCTTTGAAAAGCTCGATTGAATATCCAGTGTAAGTAAAGTTATGATCCAAGTGATCATATTTCACTTCGACAAATTTTTTAAAAACTGCCATGGTTGGCACACCAACTCGTAATGGTTTGACGCTAGTAGGAATGGCCCACCCTCTCGGCGTATGCAATGGTCTTCCGGGCCAAAAAATATGACCTAAATGTTGCAAAGACGTGTCATAAGTAGCTTTATCATTAACAACCTCAGAAAACCCAAGTCCTTCTGACCAAAACCCAAGGTCTCTATAGTATTTTCCTATAACATTAATAATGCGAAATCTATGTGCTACAGTTGATTTTCGGTTTACAAATTGAACTTCACCTGTCATCCCAGGTAAAGATATTAATGCAACTGTATTTAGTAATCGTTTCCCACTCATGTTCTTTTCGCGTAATGCTAAGGCTGCAATCCATGTAGCATCATAGGCTTGCATCGCGAAAATCCCAGGCATGTTGTTTTTTTCTTTAGGTTGCTCAATCTTAAACTTTGTCTGAAACTTCATGCTAAAATCATGAAACCGCGAGCCAGTATCCGTGAAGAAACTCCCAATTCCTACAACGCCTTCCATAACGGAAAACGTAGAGGAGTTCATGATATAGAGAAGATCTGTGATTAAATTTGTGGTAATCCACACATAACCCTTTTCCATCATTCCAATGGTCTTTGCATTTTGAAAAAATCGAACACCCATTTCCAAAGAGGCGTGAACCAAAAACACTCTACATTGCTCCGTATTGATCCTTTCAAGTTCTTCCAGCAATGAAGAAGAAGAAGCTGAAGATGGCAACTTTATCATATTGCTCATTTGTATGCGAGATTCTTTGATGGTTTCCATTAGATGATGGATGACTTCAGTGGATGCTGAATTGATATCCTCAAATATGAAAGTAAAGTGCTTCCATCGAAAGGATTCCATAATTGCAACAAAAGCTTTCATTTGAGCAAATTGAGGCGATGATGCTTGAAAAAGGAAAGGAAAACGATCTAGCGCCCACTGAGGAACTGAATCTAGAAGAGAGAATGTTGGAATATGAGATCTACTACCAATTTCCCCAATTGAAAGCACTTCTTCCATGGTATGAAGCCCCAAAAATGCCTCAACTTTATGTCTACCAATAAGATATGAGGCTGCATTTCAACAAAGTCCAGAAATTGTTAAGTATCTCTACACATAGGATAGAGAAAGAAAGAGACAAACAGGTGGAGAATGCTGCACATTAGAGATATATTCATAGAATTATAACTTTCTTTCGTGCACCGATCAATTGATCATCTTAATGTTCCTATACATAATGAGTTTTTTGGTTTTTACTAGTATTTAAGAGCCTAACGATGTTAAAGGTCGCCAACCAACAAGAAGACTGGATTCGTATCCCAAAAGGAAGAGTGTCTGTGAGTATTGTAATTTTACTTTCATGTATTGTAGTTACAGATATATAATAATAACAATGATACAAAATGATAAGTATAAACATCTATACGCCAAAGATTATTCCAAATAGATAAAAGGACTAAATTTTGATGAACATATTTAGTGGGTTTCATTAAACTTCGATTTTAAGTGGCTTACCTTCACGGATTGCGCCAAGGAGATTACCTTTAGAATTCCTTGTGTACAACGTCACATTTTGAGACATCTTAGCATTGAAATCATCTACCGCAATTTCCATGGCAACTTTAGCTTCTTTTCCCGCTCGAGATGTCGTGTCCATAATGGCACCAATGACAATTCTATTGCTCATAATAGTTTGAATTCCTTTTGTAACAGATGCCACGGTAATTTTAGCATTTAGAGTAAGTAACAAAAATATAATGAGAAATACATTGAGTGAACTACGTTTGATTGCCATCATAAAAGAAAAAAGATGCCTAAAGAGAATAAGCCTAGACTTCAATCTCTTGGTTGTCATCACCATATATAGAGATAGATATGATTGGTTGAAGCATGCAATTAATAATATATATACTTAATATATAATAATGAGACTGGTTTATTGTTAAAATTTGCAACTAGCGGTTGTTTAAGCAATATTCACCGGTTATTCCTGTGATAGTCTACTTTAACATATTTTCGTGTTTTTTTTCTCTAGTGTATTATGATGAGTTAGAAAACTAGAATAAAACACTTAATTAGTTCATTTTTATTTCGATAATTAAACAAAAAACAATAGCTTAAACATTAATTAAACAGAATCACATATTGTTAAATATTTTAGTGTAATTGGATTGACTAGATGACCAATGTGATCATAATATATATTAAGATGTGGAGTGCATGTTTGTTTGAGTTTATCATGATTTTCAATATTTAAACATTATACCTTATAATGTTTAGGGGCGAAGCCCCTAACCAATGAGGGTTTCAAGGGGGCAACACCCCTTTGGTAGGGGTCTGAGGGCAGTGCCCCTGGAAGAGGGATCCAAAGGGCGGCAGCTCCTGGCAGTTTCATCCCTTCCCTACAAGGCTACAAATGTTGAATTCAAAAGACAATATTGGTCATTCGCTCTTCTTCTAGTTCACGAAAATCTCACAATTATACGTACTGGTTCTTGATCTCTCGTCTGAATTATATCCAATTGATTTATTCGGGTGAACTACCAAATAATTTCGATCTGAAAGTGATTTTTACGACTCTCAAATTATCCAAGTTTGATTTTAATTTTTCTAAACATATATAGTTAAAAGTAGCTACGATCAATATGAATGTAAGTGTACTGTTTTTATGCTAGAAATCTTTCTACTATAATAAAAGAGTAAAATGGGGTGCCACGTGTCAGCACCACATTTCACCTCACCAAAATTTTCCCGCTTCTCTCTCCTATTAAATAATTACTTTAATTACCAATAATATTATTTAACTCCTTTTAGAATAAAAATAGTTTTTTAATAAATTAAAAAAAAATATTTTTATTGATGTTATTGCTAAAAATATGTTGTTAAAACATCAAACTTCTTTAAATTATGTTTTTAAAAAGTAAATTTTTTTAAAAAAATAATTAAAATTAAATATTATAAAAGAAATTTTTTAAATGATATTTTTGAATATGATTTGTTTTGAAACAAAATGTTTATTTTTTTTAGAAAAAAGTTTTAAAACAAAAGTTTAAAAAGTTGATATAAATTTTTTATTAATTATAGTTATTACTCATACGTAATTTCAATCATATTTTATCTTACAATATCATTTTATACTTAATAAAATTTTATTATGTTTAATAATTTATTTGTTAAACCCGTGTAATACACGAGTTTACTATAACTAGTGTATACATATGAAAGTATTTAAAAATGAAATAACAAAATGTTTCTATTTAAAAATGAAAGTATCCAAAGATATTTTATTAGAAAATGAACGAAATTATGTAATCCAGAGAGCATCTAACCAATAACCGAATATTAAAAATTGTAATTGTGATGTTTTTGTATTGTTACTGAGATTTGCTTGATTAATTTTTATATTAAAATAGCCAAGTTCCACGCACTTTCTTTACAAAAGTGATATGAAATCCATGGTCCATTGAAAGCGAGTATACATATTATAAAATCTGATGTAATTTATAAAGGAAGTAGTTAGAAGACTTTGACTTTATGATAGAAATGCATGTTTATGTCAGATAATTTGATATTTAAATTGAATCGGATAACTAATAACTTGGGAGATATGTCTTTGATTGTAGGAAATCAACTTATTATTGTTGATTCAAGAAAAAACACTCAAGTTTTAAGAAACAAAAAGCTCAAACAGAAAAAAAAGAATTTTTTTTTTTTGTTTGTACCTAATTTTTACACTACTACAGATATGATTTTCACCACGGATGGATCTTTAGACCGTTTTCCCCACGGATGGATCTACATATCACTGACACATAGGGAAAAATAAAAAAAAGACTAAAAATTGTATTTTTGTTTATTGCCGATCAATATTAAGAACATTAAAATGTTACAAGGAAATTATAATTCAAGTCACTACAAAAATGCAAAAGGCAACCGAAACTTTGCAACCGACAAAAACAGCTACAAAACTAGCGATCAAATTAGCGACAGAAATCAAATAGTTGCAAAAGTTGTGATTGAAATAAAATTGGTTGTAAAATTAACAATCGAAACCAAATTGGTTGCAAAAGGCAGTTGAGATTGTTTAGTTAATAAAACAGTCGCAAATATAACGATCGAATCGTATGAGTTGCAAAAATAGTGATCCAAACCAAATCGTCCACATAATTCACCACTAAGATTGTTTCGGTAAAAAAGTCGCATATATAGTGATCAAATTGTATTGGTTATGAGTACAGCCGCTAATTTTAGAAAATAACAAAATAAAAAACAAAATAAAAAATAATTTGGTCGCAAATATAGTTACCAAAATTGTTTCAGTTAAAAAGCTTGTCGCAAGTTTGAAACAAAACTAAGCTGCTATATCTAGTCGGTAATGATTTTGGTCAGAAAATCAGTCACAAATAGGTTGTCATAAAAATGATCGATCTTGAGTTTAAATTAAACTATAACACCCGTATTTTTAAACCACTTATAACGAAACTCTATAAAATATTCTCATGTGTGTAAAATAATGTCTTAAGTCATGATCACAAAAGTTATATCTCATTGTATTCTATTCTATGAGTTATATTATATACTACTAACTAGTGAATGAAAGCTATGGTCAACGGAAAAACTTTCAGAGTCTTGCAAGATTCTTTTTATTTTAAATGGCATCTTATGTCTACTTTTGTCATTTTTGATAATGCCATTTTCAAGAGTTAAATGTGACAAATCTATATATTATAATAAATCAAGATTTTCGAGGACATATGTTATGATTCTGTGCATTTTTGGATTGGTTTTCCTGCCTAAACTCATATATATTTTTTAATTTAAATGATATTGGACACTTACTAAAAATAATATTTTTCTTTTCTTATATAATTTTTAATTTCATTTCCTGCATTTCTTTATTTTATTTTAGATTAATAATTTTTTATTTCTCTATACAATCAAGCGACCTAAAATTTTTCAATATTAATTACAAAATCATTTGTTTGATATTGTTTGAATGATTTAAATACTGTTAAGTAATTATCTTAGTTACTGGTAATTTTTTTAAGATATTAAATGATAATGGTTTGAAGTAAATAAACTAAATAATTATATATCTAAATATAATCTTTTTATGCTAATAATTTGTTAAGATTTACTAAATTATAAGATTTCAATCGTAACATATTTTCAAATTTATTTTTATAATTCATAATTTTCATTGTTTGTCACTTATAACTTCTTATTATTTATTATTTCTTATTTTACCAATTGTTGATAATATCTAATATACAAAATTTATATAAAAAGTTAATGATTTTAAAAAGTTAAATTTTATTCCATCCATGTAATACATGAGTTTCTAACCTAGTCAACTATATATATTTATATATATGGTCTTACTCTAATAGTGGCTTTGCATACAGTTGTTAATTGATTGTAGATAATTTGTTTAGGTATTAGGTGTAATTGGTCAGATTGGTGATTCCAAATTAAATATACAGCAATTATATAAATGACCATAATAGATACACAACACATAATCTTCTTCCAATAAATAAAAATAATAAAAAACGAGCATATTTTTGGTTTTTATAAATAATAAAAAATATCCGTAAACCACAAAATTATCCATGGTCTCTCTAGTAATTGTATCGTCGTTCGTAGTGTGCCACCTTAGTGTCTCCTGTTGCTTTCCCTGCATGCACTTGCCTTTGCACCTTCACCTCACATGTCGTGTTCAACGCCTCCACCGCTTACAGTGATACAAATTAAATATTGAGTTAATTGTCATTTTCGTCCTTAAGTTTTGGTTATTTTTACCATTTCCATTTAAAAAAGTTTTTTTTATCCTTTTAGGTCCCCCACTTCTTAAAAAGTTGTTATTTTCATTCATTTGTGTTAACTTAGTTAATTGTGTTTGTTAAGTTAGGGACATTTAAGTTATTATATAATTCATTTAATTTAAGTTTTTATTTATATAATGACTTAAATGCCTCCAACTTAACAAACACAGTTAACTAAGTCAACAAAAATAAATAAAAATAATAATTTTTTAAAAAGTCAAGGACCTAAAAGAAAAATAAAAACTTTTTAAAATGAAAATGATAAAACAGACTAAAACCCAGTTACGAAAATAACAATTTAACTCTTAAATAACAAAGAAAGTATAATACATGTGAAAAACACAAAAAGGTAAATGTTAATAGAAATTTTAACCAACAAAAGTACCCTTTGCAAATTGTCCTCGTTGTCAACAAAGAGTTCTTACAAACGGCTAACGGAGTTTGACTTACAAGCATCGGTAGCCTAGGAGTAATATGTAGGTGATAGTCTTGTTTTTCTAGGTTATGAATAATCGACAATCTACCATTAATTAGCAATAGATTGTACTTTTTTTTTTGTTATTAATCACGTATTGTGAGTCATATGATTTTATAAAATCAATGTTATGAAATCGTTGGATCAAAGACCGAAAATCTTTTCCATGCCCATGGTTATAATAAAAATAGGACTACCAACCACAACATATCCATAGACCGATATAGCCAATGCAGCACTGCCCCAACTAAGTCCGTCATGCGCAGTTAGATCTTTAAGGTGGTTAATGGTTTAAATAATTCATATGAATTAAGTGGAAAGTTGTTTCAGGAAATAAAACCCCACCAATCATGTAAAATATTATTAATCTTACCCGTTGAATACATTACAGTTCTGTTGCATTTTTAAAAAGTCTAACTTAATTAATTCTAAAATACAGGGCAAGTTTATTTTGTAGCTTTTTATAGAGTTCAGTGGTAGTGGAGCACCCATATGATTATAAAATCATACTGCTATTTGATCATGTGTCATAAGATTATCAACTTTAAAGATTACATTACTCTATCAGTAAACACACAAAACTTGTGCATCTTATAGGGTAAATGTGGCTCCTCCAACGAGTTGGTGAAAAATGTGTGTCTCGAGACACCATCTCTCAATCAATGCGTGTTCAAAACACGGTCAAGTTTGCGCCACTCAAATTTAACAACCGCAAAACCGTCACTCCTGTGAAATGCATTACGTTTTAGGGAATGCCATTTGTTTGGACATGTTTCCAAAACGATTGATCGTTGCACCATATATTTAATGTTCTCTTATTGCAGTCTCGTTTTTTAAAATAGTTAAATGACCTGTGATCTGCGTTTGAAAATAACAATTCGTTAATGAGAGAAACATAAGTGAAACGAGAACTGATTTTCTTTGGCCTTACAACACACAAACGTATGTTTCTGAGAGTAGTTTCTGAGGAGTAGTGTTTGAAAATGTTGCTTTTAAAAAAGTATTTATAATCTATGATTTCTAAAAGAGGTTTAATATTAATTATTTTTGTGGTTGTGTGTTTAAATTAGGGTGTGGATATTGAGACACCTCAAAATTATAAATTAACACCTCAATTTTTTATACGGATCGTATAGCTCCATACACGTCGTATAGCCTTATATGAAGCGTATAACCCCTCTGACAGCCCCCTGAATTTTTCCTCATAGTTAGTGTCGAAATTTGCTATACGCGTCGAATAGCCCTATATGTGTCGTATAGGGCTATATGGGGCGTATAGCTCTCTGACAACCCCCCTGAATTTTCCTTGTTTTCAGTGTATTCGACCTTATACGCCGCGTATGAACCCATACGAGGCGTATAGGGGGTATCGATTTATCCGGTTGGGTATCTCTATATTAGGACCCTTGAATTATTATGGTAGGCGTCTCAATGAGAAAACAATAAAAACTTCGACAGATGTCGCGGTTAACAAGGTGGATGTCTTAAAAGCCTAGCAGCCACACATAACAAGTGCAATGTCTCCTTAAAAAAACAAATCAAATTTACATTTTTTACTCTAAGAAAAAAATAAATAAAAAAAATACGTGATAGTATCACATTCATGACATCAAACCAAACTTGACAAGTGTGTTTGTATAGCTTCTTGGAGATATGTAGTTACTATGTGCAATACTCATTAAGAAAAAAATCTTGTTTCAATTCCTCTTGTGTTGCATGCATCTGCATTGACCTTTTTTTCTACAAAAAAAAAAAAAAAAAAAAATTCGGTTCAAGGGCTGCTACCTCATAGCATAAATTTTCAAACCTTACTCTTGGCGCTTGTTCAAACCTTACATTTGTCGGACTCTGATTCAAACTACGAAGATATATATATATTTTTTTTTGAATGGCAAATGAATACTTTTAAGCCCGGTCACCCAGGTAAACTCAATAGCAAAAGGCCAACCACGCAGACAGCGCTGGTGATCCGGCCCGCCCACCAATCCAGGGGAAATCCACCACCCGAAGGACCACTGTGGTAAAACCACTGATACAGTTGGAGCATATTGTACCAAGTGAAACTCAAAAGCATTGACTTTTATTTTGAAAAGTCATGGAATGCCTACTTCCAAACCAATTGATATAAGGCTCATTAACATAAAAATATTAGACTATAAATTTATTGTAAATATTTGTGATTGTCTATTCCTTATTAACTATGGTATTCTTCCCATGAAGGCATAAAATGATGTAATAAATGGTAATCAGAAAAGTTATATCTAGTTTTTTTCTATTTGTTATGAATGATATTGTACTAATAAAAGGGATCTAACTGTGGTGAATGAAACTAAATGGCTGTTTGATTTGCAGGTTTCGGTCAGAAAGGACTGACGGAGTAAGAGAGTGTTCCAAAACTGATTGAGTAAAAAAAAATATGCATGGGTCAGTTGTGTCGGACCGGACCAGACGCGAAATAGTGAGAATCAGACCGGGTTAGTGGGTTAGATATTTTAACCGGGTCAGAAACAAATCACACTGGTTTAGAATGCAAAGACATTTACCTTAGTCTTATTACTCATTCAAACTCTTGCAAGGTTCTTATTATACAATGCATCTTATGTCATGTGTCATTTTCAGTAATGACATTTTCAAGAGTCAACATGTAGCAGCCTTTGACTAAATCATTTATACGCTCTTACTATAATACCCATTTTGTAAACAATTGTTATTTGACTGTAGATAATTGCAAAGATATAATTAACTTTCTTACGGGATCCATTATCCCATTAACAGTTTAACACCCTACTAACCAATAAGACAAAATGCAACTTCCAAGTGGCATTCAAGGGTTGAAGGAAAATGAGATAGATTAAGAATCAGCTGATTAGATATACGAGTATAATAAATACACAACATGAAATTGTTTTATAAGCAATGAAAATGGTACAATGATTTACGATTTATCAAAACATATACGTACATGATATGCTTTACAAGAAAGAAAATTTGTGAAGTTTTCATATATTTCTTGCTAAGAACTAAACAACAAACTTGTGATCGATTGTATCTATGGGGCTGGACTTCCATGTGCCTAAAATGAATCATCATCTGTGTTATCTAAATCGATGTTTCGATTGTGTCTATCACTTTCAACACTGACAACTATGCTAGAAGACCTTCTCAATCGACGTTTCCAATCTTTAGGAAAAACTGATATCAATCTCAATACGTTCATGTGTTCTTGATTAGATCTTCTAGATTCTTTGATGGTAATGATGATATAGATGACAAGAGCAAGTGTTGATGTCCCTCCGGTTAACACAAATAATGCCCAAAAGCTGTGAAGGTTAAGCCTTCCGTTTTCGTCAAGTGAAGATATTGCATCCACACACTTCTCGGAAATAAGATATTTGTCCTCGAGTTCTTTAAGCTTCCCACTTTCTGATACGTCCATTAATGCCTTGTTCGCATCTGATAATCGTGAAACCCCCTATGAAATGCCTGTATATATAATATCTTATTATTTAAATTGTTGCATACTTTTAACCTTGAAAATGAAACTGAAATATGAAAAACTAAAAACAAGTAGACTTACAAATCCGAAACCTCCAACTTTGAATGTCTCTTTTGTTTTGGTGAAGCTCTTGCAGTACTGAGCTAGAAAAACTTTAGCTATAGGAACTTCAAGAAAGACAGCAGCGATTTCACCACTATTAAGGGCCTCAGCGTATCCATGGGTCGAGTTATAGCTCTTGATTGAATAATTTTCAAACTCCAGAACTTTACTTAAATATCTGTTTATAAATGACCCATTGCAATAACCAACAGTTGCATTCATGTTTCTAAGCATCTCAACACTCGTTATCGTTGGTTCAAGCCTTTGAGCCGTGAGCATGCTTGCCAAGCTAGCCACGTAGCCTTGTGTGATAACTAGTGCTACAAATAACCACATGACCACGTAGCCTTCTTGACAAATTACTATGCATCTTATCACCTGTACATGGGAGAAAATGATCAAAATGACAAGGCACTATACGAACAAGTTGGTAACGTGTCAAAATGGGATTATTAATCTTTGTAAGGTAGCATGTTACCACGCAAAGTGAAGACTGTTGAGAATGCAAGATGAAGAATGATTCCAATTTGGGTAATGATGGAACCATGGAGATCATTATTGTAGTTTCTCTCAATCAACCAAATAACAAACCCATTGTAAATAGTAATTGCTGCTGTTAACCACCACATTTGTGCAGTGAAAGGCTTCAAGAACAACCATGGTTGATTAGATAATCGGGATCTAACAGGCACAATCATCTCCAAACCTGACTCAGTGTATGGTTGCGTAAAATCTGCATGTTCGTGTCTTTCTGATATAATCCTTACATCACCAGCTACAGCATCGAATTCCTGCTTCAGTTTAAGAAAGTAAATATATGAATCTCAAATAATGAAAATGTAGAAATTGCAAAAGTGTCTGACCTTTGAATGTATTGCTTTTATCAAGTCATCATATGAATGATATGATGGAATTGGGTCATATGTTTGATTGAGTTTTTTCATCATTTCATCAAACTCAATTACAAATCCATCAATTACAGCTTCATTCTTATCCACACGCACGAATTGCTTGTAAAGAGATTGAGCAGGGATGCCGACCCTCATCGGATTTTCAGCGAGATTCCTACGATATCTATTAGCAAACCATGGTTGCACCGGCCACAGAGCTTGTACAACAGTATCCATGGAATGCGTGTATTTAGTTGTTCCATTGGTGTTGTCCTCAACTGCTTCCGAAAACCCTAATCCTTTGGTCCAGTACACACTGTGATATCCCTTTCCATAAATGCTAACAATCTCTACTGTGTTCACTGGAACTGGTTTCCATTTATGGAAATTTTTTGGTGGGGTTGTTTCCATCATTTTCACGATGTTGTATCCTTGCACAGCAAAGACTCCTGGTTCATCCTGCTCTTCTTCAGGGTAATTTAACTTGAACTTTTGCCTGAATCTTTTCTTAAAGTTTAGAAACTCTGGTGTGTTTTCAGGGAAGTAACTTTTGACTCCAACCATACCTTTCAGTGAAGAAATCACGGTGGAATTAACAGAATGAAAAAGATCCGTGATTCCATTAGTCGCGATCCATAGATACCCATCTCCGATCATGTCCATCTTCTTGGCTGTCTGAAACACGCAAACCCCAAGCTCCAAAGATGTATGAACTACAAAGACTTTACGTTGTTGTCTTTTGACTACCTCAAGCTCTTCATCTAATGAGCACGAATCAGATGTGAGTGATAAAATATGAGTTAGCTCAGATTCTGTTTGTCGAAATGCCTGAGAGAGATGAGAAATGATTGATGCTGATGAGGAGGTTTCGTATATGAGCGTAACTTGACGTATGCCCATCGATTGTAAAATGGCAGCCACTGCGTTCATCTGTGTGGATTGTGTAGGAACTGCTTGAATGAAAAATGGCCATTGATTGGTTGCTTGTAGCGGGGTCGTGGCGGCTAAAGAAAGAAACACAGGGATATCGCGATTAGATTCGCTGTCACTAATAACCTCGGCTATGGTAGATGCTTCTTCCCATGTATGACCTCCCAAAATGACCCTCACTTTGTGTTCATCAATAAGTTCTTTAGCTGCAGGGTCACATCATCAAAATTTTAGCACATGGTCACTAACTTTCGACTGTATATAACCAAATTTGTTAACTTTTTAGGCTGAAAAAGTGGTAATACGAATTGTGTACCTGCAATAGCTGCATGGACAGGCTTGTTTCGTGAGCTTTTAAGATATAAAACCAAAGGTTGATTGCTTTTGCTCTTAAAATCTTGAACTGCTAACTCGATTGCCACTTTGGTCGCTTTGCCGGGCCTTGATGTTTGGTCAAGAATGACACCAATTCCCATTTCATTTCTGGTTTCTGGTACCATAGTCAAGCTTGCGGTTGTTAGTGTTGCTTTGACAAGAAAACATGGTAACAAGAAAGCAACCAAAGAAATGATCAGGTAACCGTAGAAATTATGCATCTTTGTGAGATTCTACGTTTATCTTTTCGTGGATTCCTATGTATGTTAAAAGTTAATGTGTGTGTGTATATATACATACATATATGTGTGTGGTCATACGTATTAATATACGACAATCATTTTAACTGAAGCTAGAAGTACATAAAGAATGAATAAAAGTGACATGCAAGAAATTCCCCTGCAGCTGCAATGTTGGACCGACCTGTTATATGCAGACACTTATCACAGTAATACTCGTAAGCATGATCTCACCCTAGTTTTCTCTGTTAAAGAATGAATTTAAACAATATAAACACTAAAGGATATATTATAATACACAAAGATATAAGTATGCTATTCTATGGAGCAAAGTCAATGAATTTTTGAACACTAATCTTTATATATACACATAACTAATAGTCTCAACTCTCCTGAAGATGAAGCAACCCTTCAGATAGATAACAGAAATAACTGTCTAACCGTGTCAGTTTTGTCTAATAACTGTTTTGTTTAACTGCATCAGTCTTGTCTTGAGTACTTCCAATATCAATTTCTTATTTAGGAAATTGAACATTTCAACTTGTAGAGCATTAGTAAACATATCTGCCACTTGATCTTTAATATTGCAATAGTTAATGTCAGCCTCATGATTCTCCACCAATTCATGAATAAAGTGATAATTCTTATGCGTTTGCTCTGTCGTGATAGACACAAGGGTGGCTCAACCTTTTTTGGTGCCCAAAGCAAATTTGAAAATCAGCGCCCTTTCCTGTCATTTTTTAACCTAGAGTGAGTTGGGTGACAGGTTGGTATCTTGTAGAGATGGTTCAAGCAGGTCAGATTTCAGGTGAAACATTGATGAATATTTTAGTAAATAATGGAATAATGGTTCAGGCAAGTTCCCAACTTAAAAAAAAAAAAAAAAAAAAAAAAAAAAAAAAAAAAAAAAAAAAAAAAATTGTTGCTTCTGCTTGACTGCTTGTAGATAAACTTTAAATCATAGGAACTACTTTTTTTGTTATTTAAAGGCTATCCTTCTGATTCAGCATATCCCTAGCCAAAGTACATTTCTCATTCTTTGTTGTCTTATATATAATCATATTAGAAAACAATCTGCAAGAAAAATCCACATTAGTAAAGCTAGTAAAGCCAAAGAAAAACTTGTATAACATATTATTATTAACACTCATAAGTTGTATAAACAACAAGAAAATGAAAATATAATAATAAAGCTCAACATGCTTAGAGCCATTTTTCAATTTCTTCGCCCAGGTTTTAGTAATGAGTTCAAAATGCTTAGAACCATTGCTTTCAATTTCTTGACCCAAAATGCACAGGACCATCACTTTTAAACTCAGTAGGTAAAACCTGATTGAGTAGTACCTTCACAAACACCAAAGCATCCCCTAATAGTGTATCATTCCTCGTTTGATGTCACCAACATCTGCAAAAGAGTTACTGCATAAATCTCATTTCATTAACCTGCAGAGAAGCAGCCATTGATGATGGAACTGAAGGAACTGGAGAGCACTGGTGAATTAGGAACATAATTTATGATGAATAAGGCTAATTAATATATATCATTTGATATTATCCTGCTGCACTATTTTTAAATAATTTAGAGGATATGCTGTGATTGGTTTCTAATATTCAGCAATAGTTATACAGTCTCTTTAACAATAAGATGTCTTTTAAAATTACAAATTCTTAATTGGCATATTTTTAATCTAGAATTAGCAATGTTACCAATCAGTGGTTGACTTTACTCATGTTATTTTGCGGGGTTAAACTACCAAAAAAAAAAAAGTTACCACAGTATGTACCCCAGTTAATAGAAAATTTTACTTCGGCAGAGGTTAACGGACCCCGGAGCCTATTGGACTCCACCCATGTACTTATTACAAATTTACTCCTGTATGCTTTTGATATTAGTCCTTGGTTCATATTCATATATTCTTCATTACTGTTTACATGATATACGAAGTATGACTCTATAATGATCAAGTTACAATTCTTTACAAATGGGTATTAATGTGAGTGTATAGATGATTTAGTAAGATGATTCTTCATGTTGATTTAGTCAGACCCTGATGCAGTTGACTTTTGATATTGATACAATACCTTGCAAGAGTTTGAATGAGTAATATGTTAAACTAACGCAAATGTCTATGCATTGTAAACCATTGACTTTTACCAAAGATTAACAAAGTTTGATTCATACCTTCTGTTATACCAGATTAACAAAGTTTGATTCATACCTTCTGTTAGTACGATTTACGATATTTTAAGTTATACCAGACGGTGGCAAGGGGTCCACATCAGAGAAAGCTGCAAGAAATTTCATGGGAAAGATTTAGTAAACTGAAATGGCCAATGAAATTGGTTAATGTACTACAACTTTTGAGATATATATAAATCAATGAAAAGAATCACTTTTACATAAAAAGAATCTCAATGAAGATGCATTATTTTGCAACTCACCTAATCGTTTTGCTTACTTTCTCCTCGTGGTGGTTTCTTCTGCAAGCATCACTGACCACAGAAAAAGGGCTCACTAGGATTGGCGCCATTCTTGATCAAACGTCTAGGCCTGGGAAAGAGGCCAAAGTGGCAATTGAAATAGCAATTCAAGATTTCAACAACACAACTAATCAGCATGCTGTTTTATATCTACAAAACTCAAGAAGCAAACCAATACATGCAGCTATTGCAGGTAAATCATTGATTTCCATCTTTTATTAAAAATCTCCATGATAACAATTCTGTTTTTTGTTTTTGAAAAGTTGGTTAGTTCGTATTAAAGAACTTCGATTTGATTGTTTAGAATCATACCAATATGCTCACTTGTTAATGTAAAAATTCAGCTAAAGAACTTATTGATGAACATAATGTAAAAGCCATTTTGGGAGGTCATACATGGGAAGAAGCATCTGCAATAGCCGAGGTTATCAATGAGTCCGATCATGACATCCCCGTTTTCCTTTCATTAGCCAGCACACCTCCCCTGCATGCAATCGCTCAATGGCCATTCTTCATTCAATCTGCATCTACACAATCCACACAGATGAATGCAGTGGCTGCAATTTTACAATCATGGAGCATACGTGAAGTTACTCTCATATACGAAACCTCACATCTAGCATCATCATCAGCAGCAATCATCTCTTATCTCTCTCAGGCATTTCGTCGAACAGGTGGTGAGCTAACCCATATCCTACCACTAACATCAGGTTCATTCTCCCTCAATGAAGAGCTTAAGGTACTCAAGACACAACAACGTAATGTCTTTGTAATTCATACATCTCTCGAACTCGGGGTCAGCTTGTATCAAACAGCCAAAAAGATGAATATGACAGGAGATGGGTATCTATGGATAGCAACTAACAGAATGACAGATCATTTTCATTCCATTAATTCCCACAAGATTTCTTCACTGAAAGGTATTCTCGGGGTCAAAACCTACTTCCCCGAAAACACAACGGAATTCCTAAACTTCCGAAAGAGATTCCGGCGAAAGTTTACTCACGATTACCCAGAAGAAGAACAAGAAAACCCAGGAATCTTTGCTGTACAAGGGTATAATGCCGTGAGATTGTTCGAGCAAACTTCACATGAAAACTCCGATCACCGGAGACAAACTCCGGCGACTACAGTGGAGATTGTTTACGTAACCAGAAAGGGGTATCACAGCGTGTATTGGACCGAAGGATTAGGGTTTTCAGAGGATGTTGAAGATGACACCAATGGAGCAACCGATGCAATCACATACACCCATTCGATTGATGAATTGAAACAAGCTCTGTTCCCGATGCAACCGTGGTATGCTCATCGCCGGGGCCGGAGTCTCGCCGGAGTTTCAGGGGATCGGATGAGGGTCGGTGTTCCTGGGAAATCTTTGTTCAAGCAATTCGTGAATGTTGAATTTGATCAAGAGAAGAATCAAACAAAGTTTGATGGATTTGTGATTGCAGTTTTTGATGAAATGATGAGAGAAATGAAGCTGCCATATGAGTACTTTTCATACATTGGTTCTTATGATGATTTGATGAAGCAAATACCTGAAGAGGTAGAGGCCATGGTTATTATAACAAGTTGTTTCTTTTGCAAGAAAGTGAACCAAATACACCGGGTCGGTCCGGATACGTAGCATGTATACTACGTATCTGGTTAAAGATCCGGATCATTTGGTTCTATTCATATAATTTGCATGTATTGATTTGGTGTTTTTTCTTTTACCCTTTTATCTTAGAATTTTGATATCATCGCGGGTGATGTCACCATCATGTCAATACGACATGAGTATGTCGATTTTACGCAACCCTACACTGAGTCGGGATTAGAGATGATTGTCCCGGTTAGGTCGCGGTTATCAAACCAGCCATGGTTGTTCATGAAGCCGTTTACAGAAAAAATGTGGTGGTTATTAGCATCAATCACTCTTTATAACGGCTTCATAATTTGGTTAATCGAAAGAAATCATTGTGCGTATCTCCGAGGCTCAATTATAGACCAAATTGGAATCGTTATTTGGCTTGCATTTACGATGCTTTTCACTTTGCGAGGTAAAACATTTAGTTTTGTTCAAAAGTTTCAAAGTCCATAAATAGAATCCAAAAAAGTTATATTTACTTGTCGTTTAAGTTACATTTGTTTTCGATCACAGGGGACAAGTTACATAGCAATTTATCAAGAATGGCAGTGGTTGTGTGGCTTTTTGTGGCATTTATTGTCACGCAGAGCTACGTGGCTAGCTTAGCCAGCATGCTCACGGCTCAGAGATTGGAACCAACTATAACTAGCGTTGAGGCGCTAAGGGACATGAATGCAACCGTGGGGTACTGCAATGGTTCCCTTGTCAATTACTACTTGAAAGATGTTTTGGGTTTTAATAGCTTTAAGGTCAAGAGCTATAACTCGACTCATGCATATGCTGATGCCCTTAATAATGGTGAAATCGCCGCTATCTTTCTTGAAGTTCCTGCAGCCAAAGTCTTTCTAGCTCAATATTGCAAGAGCTTCATCAGAACCGGAGAGACATTCAAAGTTGGAGGCTTCGGATTTGTAAGTTCTCTTGATTATCAAAATTCCTCATAATAAGATTTGTTTTTACATATTTGAAACTAAACATCTATCTTATCACTAGTTTTATGATTAAAAACTCCAAGCGTAAAATGTTTTTTTACAGATTTAAAATGATTGTTAATACATCAAGAAAAAAGATAATATTCTTTGGAATTTCAATGTTATGCATAAACCGTTTTGACCTAAAAAGTCAAATGTTGTCGTTAATGAATAACTCACACTCTTATGCAACATGTTTATGTTCTTTCAGGCATTTCCTAGGCGATATTCGTGGTTATCCGAGGCAAACAAAGCTCTAATGAATATATCGGAAAGTGGGAAGCTTAAAGAACTTGAAGATGCTTATCTTACATCGGAGAAATGTGTGGATGACCAATCTTATCCAAATGAAGACGAGAGTCTTAGCCTGCGTAGCTTCTCAATACTATTTGAGCTGACGGGAGGGACATCAACGGTTGTTCTTGTCATCTACATCATCACGAGCTTTAGAGAATTTAAAAAATCGAATCCAGAACTCAAGAATTTCTTTGTGTTGGTGTCATCCTATATAAAAGATCAAATAAAACGGTCATCTAGTGTAGTTGTCCCCGCAGAAAGCCCGACATACCCTTCGGATGCGTCCGATTCATGGACTTGAGTTTATAGTGATCGTTTGTACATACAAGAAAGCTTCTAACAGTATATTATCATGTTAGATCCTATCAATATATTATCATGATAGGTTTTGGCACATGCATTGGTTCAAATACTATTGTTAATAACACAACAATATTTTTTTTCTTTTTATCCCGTCTACATACAAGCACAAAATCACTGTTATGGCTACAACAGCCCTATTCTTATTCCAAGTTTCAAGTAACCTACTATCAAATAATGTAAATGCTCACCTATAGCCTATTACAAAGGAAAAAAAAAAAAAAACTTCCTTTATAGATTATTTTTTTATGAACTCCTATCTTTCCTCAATCTTCATTGTTGATCTTCGTCTTCAAAGATTTTACAGTATTAGAACATATTATTATTAGTGTTATTATTAAACTCGCAAGCCTAATTAGAAATCTAGAGTTTCTATGGTTTTCCTATATCTAATTGGTGAGGTATTGACACCAAAAATAAAGTGCATACCACCTTTAGCAAGGTTTGTAATTGAGCCTTGAGTAATGAAGCCAAGAGTGACCACATACAAGTTACAAATATATATATAGGAGAACCATAAAAACTTTAGATATCTAAGTAAATACGTTGGCTTAATAAAAACTCTAATAATAATACATTCCAATATAGTGTATCATTCAATAAAGTTTACTGCATCTTCGTTTATGTCATCAAAGCAAAGTACAAAATCAACCTGACTTTTATCACTAAATATCAAAGGAAGGAACTTTTCCTATGTAGATGGGGTCAAATATACTCCAAAGCATTTCGTATTGAATAATATATTTAGTTGACTAAAATAAATAATATGATTATATGCACTATTCAAATATACTCCATAGCATTTCGTATTGAATAATTTATTTAGTTGATTAAAATATTTCTACTCTAATAAAAAAATAACTTGTGATTACACGTAATAGCATCATAATCCTTCTCATCAAAATTTTATCGTTTGTCTCTCATATTAAATAATTAGCTTAATTACTTATAATATTGTTTAACATTTTCTAAGATTAAAAATAATTTCATAATAAATTAAGAAAGAGATCTTTTTATTAATATTATTCTTAAAGAAACAAATTTTTATAAAGTAAGAAGTATTTCTAAAACATCAAACTTTTTTAAAAATATATATATTTAAAAGTTGGTGTTTTTAAAAAGTAATTTTTTTTAAAACAAAAAATAATAATTGGGAGTACAATAAGGAAATTTTTGAAAATAAAATTTAAAAAATTGATATCATTGTTTTATTACTTATAGTGTTTACTGATATATAATTTCAGTAATGTCATATCTTAGAATATCGTTTTATAATTAATAAAATTTTATTATATTAATATTTTATTTATTCAACACGTATATTATACGGTTTTACTAAAGCTAGTAATTAATATGATTATATGCACTCAATATATACATGAGTTGGGTGACTTTTGATCAATTATCTCATTTGAACCGTTTTCTTTTAAACTATTTCTATTACCATTACACTGGTTAGAAATAAAAATTTCTTTAATCCATAAGTAAATTTGTAAGCCTAATGGATTACCTAAGGGGCGAAGCTTCTTTTGGGGGGGGGGGGGGGGGGGGGGGGGGGGGGGGGGAATTTTTTCGTCAGTAATGTTAATTTTTGGCTCGGTAGTATAAATTTTTGGTCCGGCAGTGAACTTTTTTTAATAAATACAAAGTCCGCCCCCTAAAATAGTTTACTTACGCCCCCGCCCCCCTAAGATTTTGTTCAAGATTCGCCACTGGATTACCTGTTGGGTAATTATCCGTCTAAGTACTATTTTTTACTGACACCCAGTCTCATCAAAAAAAGTTTTAAAATTGTACATTATTATTGGGAATTTAGTGACCGGGTAGTTAAAGTTTTCAAGTTTATAGAAATTTGATAACAAAAAAGGATGACAAATGATACGTACGATATGCATGGATATTCAATAAACCTAAATAATGCTCAATTTATCTACGTTGTAAAACAAACGATATAATATTGTTTGTTCATACAACTTATCAAGTTCTACTATTTAGTTACGAGTTCACTAAAACTTAGTTAAAATGTTTAACGGTCACAAGAAATGTTATCACGTGCTATACAAACAATAATGGCTTTACATAATTATTAGATTATGTCATTATGACGAATAAGGTTATTCAATATATATCTTTTGATATTATCATATAAGCACAACTTTTTGGGAATAATTTATAAGTAAAAATGTGATTAGTTTTTAATATGCAACTCTTAATACATAACTATAAGTATTTTTACCGAATGGCTTTTAGCCTAGCGTATCATTTTTGTAGTCTAGGTGCTCCTCTCAAGTAGTTGAGACTTCTAGTCTCATGCTAAGCAAGAATTGGTATTCTAATCCACAGTGGATATTGGTGTAAATATAGAAATAGTACGTTTTAAAGGGTGTGTGAGTTAATCGTATTAAAAAAAACTATAAGCAATGTTTTATAAAAATAAAACTTCTCGTTTAGCATATATATTTTAATCTAGAATTACAGTCTTACCAATCAGCGGCAGTAAAAGCATACATTTTGCAGGTAAACCAAAAAAATAACAACGTTAGAAAAAGGATATATAGTAAACCGTCAACGTCGTATACCTACGCTTGGACTCCAGTGTCTACGATTTTGATATTGGTCCCCATATTAGTAGTCGAAACACATATACATGACTTTTGAATGGCCAAATTACAATTCTTTACGAATATTGGGGAGATATGTTAACTTTGATATGTTAACTAGGATAGGTGTCGTTCTTGATCAAACGTCTAGACCTGGGAAAGAGGCCAAAGTGGCGATTGAAATAGCAATTCAAGATTTCAACAACGAAACTAATCAGCCTGCTGTTTTATATCTTCAAAATTCTCGAAGCAAACCAATATATGCTGCTATTACAGGTAAATCATTGATTTTCCGTTTGTTATTCAAGTATTCAAGCAATAACTCTATGCTTTTGTTAAGAATCCTAACCATGAGTTCACCTTTTGATGATGTGAAATTACAGCAAAAGAACTTATTGATGAACATAATGTGAAAGCTATCTTGGGTGCTCATACATGGGAAGAAGCATCTGCAATAGCCGAGGTTATCAGTGAATCTGATCATGACATCCCCATTTTCCTCTCGTTAGCCAGCACACCTCCTTTGCAAGTAATCGATCAATGGCCATTCTTCATTGATCAATCCGTAATAAAACAATCTACACAAATGAATGCAGTGGCTGCAGTTTTACAGTCATGGAATATACGTCAAGTTACTCTCATATACGAAACTTCACATCTAGCCTCCTCTTCCTCAGCAATTGCCTCTTATTTCACTCACGCATTTCGTCAAACAGGTGGTGAGGTAACCCATATCTTACCACTCACATCACACTTATTCTCCCTCAATGAAGAGCTTAAGGTGCTCCAGGCACAACAACGTAAAGTCTCTGTAATTCATACATCTTTCGAACTCGGGGTTAGCTTGTTTCAAACAGCCAAGAAGATGAATATGACCGGAGATGGGTATCTATGGATTGCAACAAATGGAATCACTGATCATTTTCATTCCATCAACTCCTTCAAGATTTCTTCATTGAAAGGTATTCTCGGGGTCAAAAGCTACTTTCCTGAAAATACACAAGAGTTTCTAAACTTCAGGAAAAGATTCCATCAAAAGTTTTGGTTAGATTATCCAGAAGAAGAGCAAGACAAACCTGGTATATTTGCCATGCAAGGATACAATGCGGTGAGATTGTTAACACAAATTCCACTAGAAAACTCCGATCACCGGAGACAAACTCAGGCATCTACAGTGGAGATTGTTGAAGTCATAGGTAGGGTATATCACAGCGTGTACTGGACCGAAGGATTAGGGTTTTCAGAGACTGTTGAAGATGACAGCAATGGAGCAAACACTTACGCACAATCAATCGATAAACTAAAACAATCTTTGTTCCTGATGCAATCATGGAATGGTCATAAACGCCGCCGAAATCTAGCTGAAACTTTGAAGAATCGGATAAAGGTCGGCGTTCCTGGTCATTCTCTATTCAAGCAATTCGTGAATGTTGAATTTGATCCAAAGAAGAATCAAACTATTTTCAGTGGATTTGTAATCACAGTGTTTGTTGAGATGATGAGAGAATTGAAGCAACCATATGAATTTATATCATTTAATGGTTCTTATGATGAACTAATGATTCAAATACCTTTAAAGGTAATTAGCTTTAACAAACTATTTCCTTTTCAAACACATTAACTAAATACATCATATATTTTGATTTGATCTTTTTTTTCTATGATCATGTTTTTGGAGCAGAATTTCGATGCGGTAGCTGGTGATGTGGCCATCAGGTCAAGCCGAATGGACTATCTGGATTTCACTCAACCGTACACTGAGTCAGGTTTGGAGATGATTGTATTGGTTAGATCCAAATTATCTAACCAGCCATGGTTGTTCATGAAGCCATTTACTTCAAAAATGTGGTGGCTAATAGCAGCAATCACACTTTATAACGGCTTCATCGTCTGGTTAATCGAAAGGGCTCATTGCCAGTATCTGCGTGGCTCAATAATAAACCAGATTGGAATCGTTATTTGGCTTGCATTTACGACACTCTTCACTTTGCGAGGTAGTAAATAAGTTTTTTAATTCGTCCGAAAGTTTTAAAATCCAACAATGTTATATTCGCTTGTTATTGTACAGGTGAAAAGTTGCATAGCAATTTGTCTAGAATAGCAATGGTTGTGTGGCTCTTTGTGGCATTAATCATCACCCAGAGCTATACAGCTAGCTTGGCGAGCATGCTCACGGCTGAACGGTTGGAACCAACAATAACCAGCGTTGAGGCACTTAGAAACATGAATGCTACAGTGGGATACTGTAATGGCTCGCTTGTCCATCACTACTTGAAAGATGTTTTAGGTTTTAAGAACTTCAAGGTCAAGAGCTATAACTCAACTCACAGATATGCTGAGGCTCTTTATAGTGGTGAAATCATGGCCATTTTTCTTGAAGTTCCTGCGGCCAAAGTCTTTCTAGCTCAGTACTGCAAGAGCTTCATTCGGACCGGAGAGACATTCAAAGTTGGAGGCTACGGATTCGTAAGTTCTTTTGCTTAAAATTCCTCATAACACCCTACAATTTGACTTTTCATATATTGTTTCGTAATATCAGGCATTTCCTAGGAAATACACGCTGCTTTCCGAGGTAAACAAAGCTCTAATGATTGTATCGGAAAGTGCAAAGTTTAAACAACTTGAGGATGCTTATCTTACATCTGAAAAATGTGTGGATAACGAATCTTCTCCGAACATGGACGAGAGAATTAGCCCACGTAGCTTCTCGATATTATTTGAGATGACGGGAGCGACATCAACAGTTGCTCTTGTCATCTACGTCATCATTAGCATTAGAAAATTTAAAAAATCTAATGCAGAACTCACCAACTTTTTCAAATTGGTGTCATCATTTATCAAAGACCAACTAAGAAAGTCATCTAGCGTAGTTGTTAATGCAGAAAGCCTTTAGCCGGTTGCGTACCCAGTAATTCTTTCTTGAGTAATGTTTATTTGGGATTTTCAGATGGCTATCAATTTGATTATATATATATTTTTTGTTCGGGTGTGGTCTAGCTATTATAAAAACTCAAAACCTATCATTATTTAAATTCAATATCCTAACTAATGGTTATATGAGTTTAAGTATGTAAATAAGTAATTAATAAGTTTAGTTTATAATTTATAATTTTGTAACAATGTTTCGACAGCTTCTTTTATTTGGTTTGTATTTGTTTATTTTTTTTTCTTGTAGATGCGTGTGGTTTTGAAAAGTATGAAAAGCAGAATGTTCTTTAACATAAGTTTGCAAGAACTTAGATAAACAGTATTAACATAAGTAAGAATTCATAAACTAAAAAAATCCGTAATAATCTTGATTAATTTTAAAAATATAATAACAAATAAGAACGTACGTATAACTAAAAGAAAATTAACTGGATTTAATAATTAGTAATTTATTTTAAATATCTAGAGTGGAACTGGTTGTTACATGCTTGTAGTGCTTAAATGAACGGGTCATAGTCTTTAGTTTTAATTTGAGTTTGATATCAATTAAACCAAGTTTTAGGTTATCAAACCACTTACACGTAAACATTAAAACAACGCAATCACCACATTCTATGTTAGAATTAATATTTATAATAACATGTATTAATTGTTTTTATGTGTTAGAATTAATATTTGTGTATATCCACGATTACTTCTGATAGCGCATATCGACACATTTCATACTTCTTTATTTTCTATGATGATGTGTTCATATATTTATGGGGCATTTTCGTATTTATTATTTCTAAACTCGTTAATTACATAATTATCCGAACTAAAAATTTAATTACATATTTTCTTTTTTTAAAACATATATATAATATATTTACTCATTTTAGTAAAATTAGTTATTAAATGATTATTGTATTCATATTATTACAAAACTATGTTTACACATTTTTTTTCTAAAAACATTAATCACATATTTCCTTCACTTTGAGTCTTCTATACAAATAAAAATAATAAAACTACAACTTCAAATATAAAAATTTAAAACTTCATTTCAAATATATAATCACTAATAATCAAAGTTATATACCCTAATACAAAACACAATTGTCGAAATTTTAAACAAGTTTAATAACAAAACCTCCATACGTAAAATAACCTTAGTGAAAACAAGATAAAATAGTTATTTCATAGGTTAATTTTAATAAAATAGATTAATATGTAATATATATATATATATATATATATATATATATATTAAAAAGAAAAAATATGTAATTAATTTTGTGGTTTAAGAAATTATGTAATTTATGATTTAAAAAGAAAAATATGTAAGAAATCCTTACGTTTAATGTCTTAGTCAGTTATTTGTGATTTATCTATGTAGTCAACACAACTCTCAAGTTGTACATGTGTAAATCGCACTATATATCTATTAAATTCGTAGAACATAATAATTCTATGAATATATGACCTTTAAACATTAATTCACAAAATGATCATTATGAGTATGCTATAATATATATATATATATAAAATTCATTTTCTAACTTTGACAATCACGTGAGACCATAATACAACATGTCAAATAAAAATTAAAATATGCCCCCCACACCTACGATCCTCACTTACATCAATGTTTATTTAATTTCAACTTTGGTCTTAAATGAATTTAAAATCATCAATATTATATAAGAATAATTTTATAAATTTGCTCAGATTTTTCATCAGACCATACCTCCTTGATCATCTGAACGCATATACTTAATGTTTTCAAAACCGTACCGGACAGTGTATCGGACGCCTTACCGGTCCGCTAGTCGGACCGGTTTAACCTGTCGGACCGAATATAAAAACCGGATTAAATTATAATTATATGTTATAAATATATGTAAAAATTACAAAAAAAAATAAAAAATTATATAAAAACCTGTTCAACCGGTCCGACCGGTTCAACCGGTTCGACCACTGGTTCAACGTTAAAACGAATTTAAGCACCAAATCAGACCGGATTGGATTCCGGTTCCCGGCCCAACAGGTCGGACCGGCCGGTCCTGTCTGGTTTTCAAAACCATGCATTTACTTGCATCAAAACAACGATATTATTGTTTTACATAACCATGTAGCATATAATAAATAGTATTTCAAACTTACTAGAAACTTGAAATTAGTAAAATTATAGAATTATTATAATGTAGCTGAGAATTTGATATATAGTTGGTTTCTTATACAAGTATAAGATCGGACTTTAGGTTAACGAACATTATAAGAGCTAGTAATCTTAACCACATAAAACCACGGGTACACTCAATACTCATAGTAGATACGTCTAATGAACTCAATAAGTAACGAGTAACGAGTACCACATTGATATATAATATCAAATATGAGAAATAGTTTTATAGTTCAATAACACCAAACTAATATTACTAATAAGATTCTCATCAAAAATTCAGTCTACACGTTAAATGAAGACATTTCTATCCACTGGACCATGACCATATGTGAATCCATCAACCATGGTCCATAATTCAAAGTCCTCAAACGTTAGAGAAACCGTGTGGTGACTATTCATAGTTCATACCCCAAACCAACTACTTAATAATTGTACTCCTAACCATCTCCTCATACACCAAAACTAACCAAACATGGTCATACCCACTAGAACCACACTCCTCTTATGGCTCAATCTTATTATTATTCTCATATGCTCAATCAGCACCATGGCTCAACCCCCCGATTTCATCTACTATATCTGCGATAACTCCGCTAATTACACGCGCAACAGCACGTACCAAAGAAACCTCGACACCACGCTCGTCGCCCTTCCCGCCACCAACTCGGGCTTAGGCTACTTCAACCGTTCCATCGGCCAAGGCAGCGATAGAGTCAACTCTTTCGCCCTTTGTCGAGGCGACATCAATCCCGACGTGTGTCTGAGTTGTTTGAATGACGCAGTTGTTAACTTGCGACGAGTCTGCCCGAACCAAAAGGATGCGATAGGATACTACGACTACTGTTTGTTGGTATACTTCAACCGGGCCCCATCCGAAAACAATGGTGTACAGTCTCGGGTGTATTTTTGGAACCGACGAAACGCGACCAGTATCGCCCGGTTCAATGGGGCTCTTAGACCGTTGTTGGGCAATCTAACCGCTGATGCGGCTGCTGGTGGTTCGTTAAGGAAGTTCGCTAGCGGGAACACTACGGGGCCCGATTTCTCGACGATTTACGGGCTTGTGCAGTGTACTCCAAACTTATCAGAGGTAGGATGCATTGGGTGTTTGGAGAATGTTATCAATCAGTTTGCTCTTAGCCAGTATAATGGGAGAGTTGGAGGGAGAATCCTAGTACCTACGTGTAACTTTAGGTACGAGATTTATAGATTTTCTAACGTAAGTACTCTAGTCGTAACACCACCACCGTCGTCACCAGCACCACCAAATTCCCAGGCTTCACCACCAGTTTCATCACCGTCACCGGGTAATTCATTAATCTACTCGTAAACTACACCATATATACACGACATAATATAAACATTCACCAGTTAGAATATCATAACACCTTGATACTATTAGACTTATTACTCTGGTTTTGAGTAAATATGTATGCTAATAAATGGCATGGATCTATAAATCTTTTTATTTCGCTTTAAATTTAAATTTTCATGTGTTTTGACATGATAACATAAAGATGACATAAAGTTGATAACAACTAATTAACTAATAAATTGCATGAACTATAAATATTTATATGTTACTTTAGATCTATCTTTTCGTGCGTTTTGACATGATAACATAAAGATTAATATATAAAGTTTATAATAACTAACTAATAAATTGCATGAACTATAAATTGCAGGGAACTAGAAATTAAGATATGAAGTTTATAATTATAATTAACTGCAAGTAATCATCCATTCATCCCATGAACAAATGGCTTAACAAAATAAATATTAAATAAAAAACTTAAAAACTAAACTTTGACTCATTAGGAACATATATAATCTAAGCTATTTCTTGTATTACTATTCTATCCATCTAATTATTTTCATAATTCTCTTCATTCTTATTCATATTTTCACCAAATCTTGCAAAATATTTGATTGGTTGTGTTTTTCTTTTAAATTTGTATACATACGCGTGCATATAGTACCGTTTTTAATTTCTATACGCTCATATAAAGTATACGTACACCATTTTCAACTTTTATACGTCTGTGTAAGAACTTACATATGCCCATACATAAACTTGTATATGACTTTTTATATATACAACGTATAACAATGTATAAAACATAGGTGGCCGGAAGGTATGTTTAACACACGTCATTCAACATCTAAGTAGAGAACTCTTGAATTATTTTAATCCATAAACTTCAAATTCATTAGAACCCAAATTTAAACTTCATAAAATATATTTTTACAATAAAATCTTAATTAATATATTAACAATTAAATCAAATATTAAGGTTCATTAACTAAGCTCAGCTTCAAACCTCAAGCTTTTCACCTTCATCCTAGACGAAAAGAAGAGGGTGGAAGAGAAGAACAGGATGACGAATGTGTAGTGGAGAATGAGAGGGAGAAGATGTGTGAGTGGAGACGAACGGCCTCATACAGATCCTATGAGAAAGTGAGGACCGAGAGACGTCTATTTGTTTTTCCACAGACAACCTAGGCAAGGTGACATGGGTATGTTTGTGGAATAACGCTACTCTTAAGTGTTAAATTCATCAAACTTGTCACCTCAAATATCACATTAAATTTCTGCTCATCCTTATATATATGTGTAAGAAGTAATCTTAATCGTCAATCTTTTTAATTAATGGTTTAGATCAAATTGTAGAAAAAAATTTGTTAGATAGATATTTTAGAAATAACTACTTTTGTTAACATTTTGCAAGTTCCTTCATTTTTTTTAAGAATCCATAACTTTATGTAAGACATTATTATTATTATTATTTTTAAATTGCATCATAAAAACTAGTGTTTTTTTCTTTAAAATGAGTAAGTATTGTTATATAAAAAGATAATAACTTTTTTACATTTTTAAACTCATATCTAGTCATTGTGTCTTTAATGTAGTCTATTGTGGTTTTTTTTGTTAGTTGTTTATGTTTTTCTGAATACTATTATATTTTTTTAAAATGATGAATTTAAAAAATATATAAATGAAAAATAAATTAACCTAATATATTAAAAAATATGACAAATAACACAATGACTCATTATGTTTTTTTTCTTGTTATTGTGTTATATAAAACAATATAAGTTTTGAAAAATACATAGTGAAATAACATCATTGTGTAATTTTAATTATAAAATACAATAATAGATAACAAGTTTATAACAAAATAACACATCTTCAACGCTATGAGTTTTGAAAAATATATTAATGAAAGTATATCATTGTGTACTGTAAAAAGCAATGATAGATAACAAGTTTATATAATATATAGAAACAATGACAAAATAAGCACAAAACGGTATAAAACATAAAATAAAATGATGAATACATATAACAAATGATATAAAATATATGACACAACGAACTGATGTATTTGACACAATAACCAAAATGTCTTTCTCTTTAAAACATTAAAAAGACACGTGTCAAGCTCACAATCATTTTTATTATTTGTAGATTAAATATTATTTTTACTATAAACCTACTCGTATATTTTTACTTCGAGAATAATATTTTTTTCTCTAATTATCAAATTATAACCCTTGTGCAACCTTCCCAAATCCCCGTCTTAATTCATCATGCTATTTTCAACTAAACCACGTGATGTATGTGAGTGACAGGAATGCTTCGTAACTAAAAATGTCACCACTTGACTAGCCTGTTATATATATCAAATAATGAGCAACGAAATTTCGTAGCTGCATATCATGTAGGCCCTTCAAACTGTGAATTCACGTATTTTGGTGATAATTTTGTAGGAAGGTATATGTTTATATATTTATGAAAGATATATAATATGATTATCTTTTTTTAGCAACTAGTTATATTTTTTTTTTAGTTTTAGACTTCTTATTGTATACATGAAAAACATCATACAAATTTGTTCATAAACTTTTTTAATTCTTAAACGGTTACTTGCACAACGTAGGTAATCTATAGGTAATACAAATTACCTACACTAACAAAACATGTCATATATTTATTTATTTTTATTTATTTTTTTATTTTTTGAATTTCAAGAGAAATAAATAAAAATTATCTTTACACCACTAACAATCTAATCTCACCGCACACTGCTTTCAAACAGTTGTTTCGAGTCGTTTTAAATGGCCATTTGAATGTTGGAGTTTGTGTCGCTACTACAAATATAGGCAAAAGCAACCGAATTTGTTACTTACAAGAAAAGGTAGCAAAATTAGCGACCAAAATCGAATGGTCACAATTTTGGCGACCAAAACATCACTCTATTGAAAGGACTTGATGATTTAAATAGGAGTTATGATTGTTGCCAAAGAACATTATGATAATTCGATGTATGGTTATTTCAAGGTTTGTGACTATTCACAAATGGCTTATGAACAATGTATTAAAATATTATTACTGTTATAATAATAGTAATAGTAACAATTATAATAATAATAAATAATAATAATAATAGTAATAATAAAATTTTTGTCGTTGTCATCATTATTTACTACCATAAATTTATTACAAGATCTTTCATATACATGAATATTTTGGTATATAATGCATTTCTATTCTTGCAGGCGGAAGTACTACAAGCACGATTGTTACAATAGTAGTCATTATTGTAATAGTCAGTGTCATCGTAATAATCACTTTCATTTGTATCTTCATAAGGTTAAAGAAAAGGAAGCAAACTTCGTCAACTGAAGCTATAGTGAGTAAGTTCTGAGTTTGAAATCATATTGCTAACATTGTTAGTAGATAATTCCTGTTGTTAACCCTTGGTACTAGTAGTGTTGTTATACTAAACAACCTTTAAATCCATCTTTCTTCACTAGTTGAATCTATGGATATCTCCAATGCTGAATCGCTGCAATACGACTTTAGTTTAGTGAAAGCAGCAACAAATGATTTTTCTGAAGATAATAAGCTAGGACGAGGGGGATTTGGAGCGGTTTACAAGGTATAGACTAATTGACATTGCTTGTTATGTGCCAATAATTTAGAATCTTGATGTTAATGGATGTTGACATATCTTTTCGTATGATATTAAGGGTACGCTTAGAAATGGACAGGATATAGCAGTAAAGAGGTTAGCAAGGGATTCTGGACAAGGAGATATAGAATTTAAAAATGAGGTTTTGCTAGTCGCGAAGCTTCAACATCGTAATTTGGTTAGGTTGCTCGGTTTTAGTATAGAAGGAAGTGAAAGACTTCTCATTTATGAGTACTTGCCAAATGGAAGTCTTGATCATTTTATATTTGGTAAGTTCTAAAGAGCAATCCCTTTTTCTCTACTTGATATATTATGCTCCATATGCCATAACTTTAGTTATTACAATTTTAAAGGAACCATGGCTTTCTTAGAGGACAAATTTAAGCCTTAGTTTACATTTGGTAACTTCTTGACAAAAAAATTACTTTTATGATATTACAATTAGTCTCACAAAGCCAAAAGAACAGTGATACATGTAGTCCTTGTAGTTGATTTTCTCTTTAAAATCTTATTGCTGATCAACTAAATGGAACTTTTGGGTAGTAAGTAATGTTCTTTTAATGGAGATATTGTTAGTGATAGCTTGCATGTTGATGGTTGTTTGCAGATCAAAGTAGGTGTACACTTCTTGATTGGGAAAAACGATACAAGATCATCAATGGTGTTGCGAAAGGACTTCTTTACCTACATGAAGATTCCCGGCTAAGGATTATTCATCGTGATCTGAAAGCTAGTAATATCTTATTAGATGCAGAAATGAACGCTAAAATTGCAGATTTTGGCATGGCAAGGTTGTTTAAACCCGAGGAAACTCAAGGTGATACAAGTCGAATTGTTGGTACCTAGTAAGCATACAATCTTTGTATAAACTTGCACAAGAAACTTTTTAGAACTTGTTTATTTTTATGATATTTCAAGTGTTGATATTTCAATTGCTTTATTTTCTTCTATAACAGTGGTTATATGGCTCCGGAATATGTCATGCATGGACAGTTTTCAGTAAAATCAGATGTGTTTAGTTTTGGAGTGTTGATATTGAAGACGGTAGTAGGTCAAAAGAACCAATGTTTTCAAAAAGAAGAAAGCAATATCGATGATCTTCTTAGTTTTGTAAGTATCCACCTTACATAATTTAATATTAAAGAAGGGAGCACATACATAAGGAAAAATGTATTATTTGTACAATAACATTCTCTTGAAAAAAATTAGTTGTATGCTAACGAACCAAATTGTTCTTCTATTTCAGGCATGGAAAAATTGGCAGAATAGCACAGTGACAAATATCATAGATCCCACATTGAAGACCGGATCTGGTTCATTGCGCGATATCATTAGAAGTATCCACATTGGCTTATTATGTGTTCAAGAATATGTTGTTGATAGGCCAACCATGGCTTCTGTCGTTCTTATGCTTAATAGCTTCTCTCTCACCTTACCAGTACCATCAGAACCTGCATTTTTTATGCATACTAAAACTAATCCTGAAATGATACTCTTTCAAGAGTACAATTTGTCGGCAATTAGCAATGGTTTAGAAAAATCAGCAATGCCCAAGTCATCCAAGTTTTCAGTGAATGGTGTTTCAATATCTGAGATAATTCCTAGATAGGTTTTGAGAATGCATTCTATATGGTACTAGATTGCTTTTGAAAACATAATTTTTTTCATTATGCCATAAAAGAATGCATGTTGAACTTAGAGATGCAGATTGGATGGTGCTCTTATATTCCAAAAACGTGAATTTCTATTAATTTAAATAGTTTTCTTTTTGTCTGATTTTTAGATCTTATGAGTATGACTGCAAAAGAACCGAACGAATACGAAAATAATCTTGTTAATATTCGTTCATTAAAAAATAAACTTGTTCATGAACTGTTCATGAACACTTACCGAACGAGAATTTTTTTTGTGTGTGTTCGTTCATTAAGGAAAAGAACATGTTCATTAACTGTTTACGAACATTTATCGAACGCAAACGAACAAAAACAAAACCAAACAAATACAAACAAATGTTCATGAACATGCCGAACACAAAGAAGTTTATAAACACAAACGAAATACAAATGATCATATTTATTTCAGAATAAAATTCGTATTTTCATCACAAACATTGCATAAAATCTATCAATAATAAACAAATACTTAATATAACTATCAAAAAATATTTAATATAATTGTCATAAAAATAACTAATATAGAAATTAAGAACATAAACGAACATATTATCGAACGTTCACAAACAGACATTAATGAACATAAACGCACACAGTATTGCACGTTTCCAAACGGACATTAAGGAACATAAACGAACATAATATCGAACGTTCACGAACATAAATGAACGAACGCGACTTGTGTTCATATTTGTTCGTTTAACAAAACCAAAGAACATAAACGAACTGTAAGCTGAACGTTCGTTTCGTTTGCAGCCCTACTTATGGGCTTCATTTTTCTTTGTCTCGTATCATCTAAATGAGGATTACTACTATTTCCAATATAATTGTACTAGCATTAGTAACCCATGTAATACATGGGGTTGAATAAATAAAATAAAATTTCATTTGTTTAAAATGATATTTCAAAATAAAATATAATTGAAATTACGCATGAGTAAATGTATAAGTAATAAAACAATAATATCAACTTTTAAACTTTTTTGTTTAAAAAAACTAAACATTTAAAAAAATTTATTATTATAACTTCCAATTTTTATTTATAAATATTTTACTTTTTGAAAACACCAATCTTAAAATATTTTATATTTTTAAAAAACTCTAATGTTATTAAAATCTTTTTATTTTATAAAAATTTGTTTTTTTATAAATAACATTAATAAAAAAACCTTTTTTATTTATTAAAAAGTATTTTTAGTCTATAAACAAATTAAATAATATTATTAATAATTATAGTAATTATTAAATATGAGAGATAAGCAGGAAAAAATTGATTAGAAGGAATGTGGTGTTGACACGTGTCCCTCTCATTTACTATTTTATTAGAATAGAGAGATTAGTAACAATCATGAGATTGTGTGTTTTTACTAATTAAGTAGTATTTAATTAAGTGAACTAACAATTTTTAAATTGACAATGTAAATATCATTTTTATCATGCTTAATCGGTTTTACGATTCTAAAATAATGGCGAAGCATATGTAGAACCCTAACCTTTTGGAATTGACGGTTCTAATATAGAATAGATATAAATACAAACTAAATTAAGATACTTGATTACACTACTAAAAGACTTGGGTTTCACCGACAAACTCTTCCTTCGGAAATCTATCAATGATAGTGATTACCAAGGAATTATGTCACTGATGCTCCATATATTGTCAAATGGTTGTCCCGTTCTAACGAAACACTTCCAGATAGAAATCGAGTATGTGCTTTCTAAGAAAATTTTAGTTGTAGAGATTGCATTCTTGGAAATGAGAAGATTTGATTTTGTTAGATATGTATGTGTGTATGTGCGTATGTATGTATTTGCGTGTGTGCGTGTGTGCGTATGTGCGTATTTAATATATAGGTTATTTTGTAGTGTATTGTGGGTATCTAGTAGTATTTATGTAGTTTATATAGTGTTGGTTAAATGTTAAACAAACACAAACACACACACACACACACACACACACATATATATATATATATATAGGTGTCATTATTTAATTTTATAGGGATCGGTTACCATACAAATTGTAATTTAAATGCGAACGTATGAAATCACCAAGACGTGACATATGTTTTATGACGGATTAGTAATTTAGTACGCGCTATAATTACGCATATAACCTATATATTAAAAAGGCTTTTGGGCCTTTTTCTTGGACTTCTTTAGAATCGTAGCCCACAGCCCCACACAACTAAAAAGCTAAAGCCTAAAGGTCGTTTGGTTCACGAAATTCCCCGGAATTAAAATTGGAATTGAAATGTTTTCTTATAAAAATTGTGTTTGGTTGGCACAAATAGAATTATAATTTGAATATTTTCCATCATTTAATGGAATGTTAACCAATGATCCTTAGTCCAACTGGTTAAGGTGAGATGCACATGACATGTAAATATTGGAAAGTCATAGGTTTAAGTCTCACTCTGAGCAAAAATGCTCAAAGTTGAGCCAGAGGGTTTTCTCAGCAATAGGTTTCCTCCTGAGGGGATTGGGGGTACAGTCTCGGCTAGGAAACGAATAGATGGGCCCGATTAAGATAACACATATTATACGAATCAGAATCACACATTTGCCGTTAAAAAAAAATTAATGAAATGTTACTTTCCTTCCCTTGACGGATGGAATGTTTAAATTCCATTGGAATTTATCACTAAAATACCCTCACACATATCTTCCATCAATGTTTTCCAGATTTATCAATCATCAACGTGGTTGTCTCTTTGGCCGATTGAAGACAAAATCAAAATGTACCAAAAATTTTTCCAAATTCACCATAATTGTTCCAAGTTCACCAAACTCAAGACAAAGTCATTGTTTCAGATCATTAAAATCATTCCAAATTTATTAAGATAGTTCCAAATTAAAAATGTAAATTTAAAAGCCACAATCGATTAAAGCTTTTACCAACCAAAAATGATTTCATCGTACCCGGACTTTCAAACATCAAATCTGGAGGGTTTTCAACCGGTCAATCGAAGCTTCTAACAACAAAGTGTGAACGATGATGATAATGGAGGGTTTCCAAAGTAGAACCCGATGATGTTGATGATGATGAAATCGAAGTTCATATAACAGATATAGACTTTAGAAACCAGTCCCCAACTTTTGATGGAGAGCTTCGTCGATGACGATGATGATGATGATGATGATTAATGATGAAGAAATCGAGTGTTAATGGAAAAACCAAGCTCGAAATCAGATTTGGACTTTTCATTAGGGGTTTTGGTGTTGTTGATGATGATGAAATCAAGTGTTAATGATAAAATTGAGCTCTAATTAGGATCTGGACTTTTGATAAAGGGTTCCAGGTGATGATGATGAATCGCTTAGGGCTCGATGATGGTGAACCTGATGAACTACATGAATCGAAGGGAAAAGGGGGAAAATGGGGAAGGGTTTTGACGGAGGTTAATTTAGTCATTTGATGTTTTATACATTTCAATTCTTTTATCAAATTTACCAACCAAACACCATAAAATTTTAAAAGGATTCTATTCTAATTCCAATTACAATTTCAATTCCAATTCACTCATAAAACATTCTGTGAACCAAACGTCCCCTAAAAGTATTACATATATAAACCCTTATAAATTTGGCCGCCCTATTTATAAATACATCAATGATTTCCATAGTTCAATCATCTCTAGACTCATCTGAGAAGTCTCCCAACTAAGAAAAGTTTTATAGGATTATAAATCATTAAATCCTCCACTCATCACAAATGTTCTAAGTATTCATTTGCTAGCAGAAAATAGATCATTTGCGATGTCCGGACATGAATTACATCTTTAAATGGTTTAGTCAACTTAAGCGCCTTAGTTTTAATTCCTACCAAGGGGTGTAAGAAATCATAATTGTTGATCTTAAAGGAACATACCCTTTACAATTTTTAACTTGTATCAATGTGTATTTAATTTGAATTTTAGTCTTAAATAAATCTAGTTTTGCTAAATGACATTGATTACACAAAAATCACCAATATTGTATGAGAATAATTTTAAAGATTTTCTCAAGTTTGGTATAAGGTGATACGTCCTTGATTATCTGAACTCATTTACCTACATCAGAACAAATATATTATTATTTTTATATAGCCTTGTAAAATATAACAAATGGTATGATGAATTTGTTAGAAACTTAAAAATTAGTTAAATTATAGTATTATTTTTTAGTGTAGCTTAGTATTTGATATACTTGGATTCTAAGCCAAGTATAAGATCATATCTCACGTAAAGAGCATCACACCTAGTAATGTTAACCATATAAAACCATCGGTATACTCAATATTCAGGGGTGGACATAGTAATTTTTTACTTCGGGGTCAGTTTTTCTGGTTCTCGAGTATACCTCAATTTGATGTTTGACTTTTCGGATCATGTCGGGTTACATAAATAAAAGGTATTTGACCTACGTTCGGAAGGATCACATGAAATATTTACATACGAACTTTTTCAGGAATATCACTTGACAATTACAGTTCGGGGCTTAGTATTTTAATACAAAACAAACTTAATTGATTATTTGATTTTAAGGTTATTAATTTTTATGAAAAGGGCTCTTAATTTATTTGTTAGTGCAGTGTCATAAAGTTTTTCACAGGGGTCGACACTCAAAAATTCACGGGATCAAATCAAAAACCGCTAAAACACGTTACACAAAAATGAAACCCATGAATAATGAGTAACGAGAATCACATTGATATAAGATTGAATACAAGATACAATTTATGGTACTAATACCTGTCTCATTCTCAATCCAAATCTAGTCTACACACTTTATAGCACACCAATAATTCATGGTGATATTTTCTAACCACTTGACCTTGACCATAAATCCATCAACCAATCAACCATGGTCCATAATTGAAGTCCTTAAATGTATATTCCCCTAACCATCTCTTCCTAAGCCACAACCAAACATGTTCTTATTCACTAGAACCACACTCCTCTTATGGTTCAATCTTATTATCATTCTCGTATACTCGATCAATACCATGATCATCATGGCTCAAACCACCAATTTCATCTCCTATACCTGCGATTACACCTCCAATTACACCCGAAACAGTACATACGAAAGAAATCTTGACACCACGCTCTCCGCCCTTCCCACCACCAACTCTGGCTTAGGCTACTTCAACATCACCCGTGGTAACGGAAGTGATAGAGTCAACTCTTTCGCCCTTTGTCGAGGCGACATCAATCCCGACACATGCCTCCGTTGTCTAAATGACTCCATTGTTAACTTGCGACGACTTTGCCCGAACCAAAAGGAAGCAATAGTATACTATGATTACTGCTTACTACAATACCAAGATTTATCCGATAACAATCGCATACAATCTAGAGTTTTCCTTATTAATGTCAATAACGTGACCAATACGGCCCAGTTCAGTGCGGCTCTTAGACCGTTGTTGGGCAATCTGACCGCTAATGCGGCTGCTGGTGGTTCGCTAAGGAAGTTCGCTAGCGGGAACACTTCGGGGCCTGATTTCTCGACGATTTACGGTCTTGTTCAGTGTACTCCAGACTTATCAGAGCTAGGATGTAGTGAGTGTTTGGGGAATGTTATCAGTCAATATGCTCTTAGCCAGTATAGTGGAAGAGTTGGAGCAAGAATCCTTGTACCTACGTGTAACTTTAGGTACGAGATTTATAGATTTTTTAACGTAAGTACTCTCGTCATACCACCACCACCACTACCACCATCGTCGTCACCAACACCACCAAATTCGCAGGCTTCACCGCCGGTTTTATCGCCATCACCAGGTATTAAATATAGGGAAATAGTTTAAATAAAAAGGGTAATAAATCTAAGAAATGAAAATATGAATCTCAACCATCAATCTTTTTAATTAATGGTTAAGATCTCGTTATAGGAAAGAAAATTTGTTATATGGTTATTTTAGCCATAACCGCTTTTGTTGACCTTTTTTAAATTCTCTCTCACTTTTCTTAAGCTTCATAACTTTTATATACGACATTATTTTCTTTATAAAAATTACATAATAAAAATGGGTATTTTTTATTTTTAAATAAGTACAACATCGTTATATAAAAACATAATATTTTTTACGTTTTTCAACTCATATAAAATCAGCTCGTCATTGTGTTTTTAGTGTAATTTATTACATGTTTTGGACGTTTATTGTGTTTTTCTGAACATGTACTATTGTTTTTGTCTAAGATAGTGAATTTTGAAAAAAAAAAAAAAACATAATGGTGAAAAATATTATTGTGTAATTGTAGTATGTAAAAAACAATGATATAAATTAACAATTAATTAATTTTATACATTAAAAGTAATGATTAAATAACACAAAAATAATATAAAAAGTAAAATACAATTATAAAATGTCTAATTGTGTTTTGTAGTCGTCATTGTGTTATCCTTAACATAATGAGTTTTAAAAAACACATTGGTGAAATAAAATCATTTTGTATCTTTGATTGTAATACGTAATGACAAGATAACAACAAATTTATATAATATAAAAAAAATAATGACGATAACAACACGAAATAATCTAAAAAGTAAAACACAATGATGAAAAATATTTGACACGACGAACTGATATTTGACACAATAACCTGACATAAATTTATTAGTAGCCTAGCTATGGATGAGATATACTTGGTATGACAATGACGATGATCACCAGATATATTTGATGTTATGACCAAAATGTTCTCTCTTGTAAAAGAATAGAAAAAACACATGTCAAGCCAAAATCATTATTGGTCGTTTTAAATTAAATATAATTTTATTATAACCCTAACCTAAATATAGTTTATCTCTGTTTAACAGCAAAATCACACATTACTAATCTACTCATATCTTCCTCACTTGAAGGACGTCATACTACCTTGATGTCATTGAACTAAATACTTTGAATTTAAGAAATTGCTAATAAATTGCATGGATTTATAAATGTTTTAGATCACTTTAGATCTGAATTTTCATGTGTTTTGATAACATAAATAGATTTGAAGTTTATAATAACAGTTAATAAAATGCATGGAACTAGAAATCTTTTTATGCAACTTTAGATTAAAATTTGCGGACTTGAAAAGAAAAACTACAACTGCAAATAATTTTCCCATGAACAAATGGTTTAACAAGATAAATATTAGATAAAAAAATATTTAAAAACTAAATTTTGACTAATTAGAAACATAACCTATTCCTTTTAAATATATATATTTGATCATTATGTTTTTTTATAAATATGTATACGCTCTTTTAAGGCTTTGTATACGCCGGTATATCCCATTTTTAACTTCTATATGCACGTATAAGGTTAGTGGTGTAGCTTGAGCCAAATCTTAGGGGGGCGGAGGCGTAATTAAACTATTTTAATTATAGGAGGGGCGGACTCTATATTTATTAAAAAAATTTCATTACTTAACCGAAAATTTACACTAACAAGCCGAAAATTAACACTACTGACGAAAAAAAAGAGGGGGGGGGCCGCCCCCCAGCCCCAAAGAAGCTTCGCCAGTGTATAAGGTATAACCCCGTTTTCATCTTCTACATACTCGTATAAGGCTTTGTAGTTGACGTTTTCAACTTCTATACGCTTAATTGTGTAAGGACTTATTTATGCCCATACATAAACTTGTATATTACATTTTATATGCATGTATAACAGTGTAAAAACATAGGTGGAGTATGTTTAACACACATCATTCAACAACTAAGTAAAGAAATCTTGAATTTTTTAATCCAGAAGCTTCAAATTCATTAAAATCTTAACATTGAAATCTTAATTACCAATTAATTATAATCAAATCAAATCAAATCTTAACGTTATTTAAACTCCAAAACCTCAAACTCTTCATCTTCACCGTGATCAAAAAGGGAGGGGAGGAAATCTTAGGCTATATCATTTTGTTTACAAATTATAACCCTTGTGCAACCTCCCAAAATCCCCATCTTCATCACGCCATCATCAAACCGATGACGTGATGGACGTGGGTGATAGAAAAGTTGCGTAGCTACATGCCACCATTTGACTAGCCTGTTAAATCAGATAATACTTAATAAACGCGAAATTTCGTAGCCACATGTCATCGCGAAAAAATCACGTAGGCCCTCAAACAATGAAATTTTACGTATTTTGGTGATCAACCACGGTCCATAATCCAAGTCCTAAAATACGAAACTTATATTACTAATACCCATCTCATTCTTCTTCCAAACCTAGTCTACACGTTATATATAGTACACCAATAATTCATGATGATATTTTCTAACCACAATCATGGTCCATAATTCAAGTCCTAAAATGCAAGACAAACGTGTGGCAACTATCATACCACAAATCATTAACCATACGTTTCCACCCAACTAAATTTTATAGATCCCCTAACCATCCCTTCCTGCACCATAACCAAACATGTTCATACCCAATCGAACCACACTCCTCTTATGGTTCAATCTTATTATTATTCTCATATACTCCTCAACCAATACCATGATCGCCGTGGCTCAACCGCCCAACTTCATCTTTCATATCTGCGATTACACTGCTAATTACACTCGAAATAGTACATACCAGAGAAATCTCGACACCACGCTCTCCACCCTTCCCACTACCAACTCGGGCTTAGGCTACTTCAACCTTTCCGTCGGTCAAGGAACTGATAGAGTCAACTCTTTTGCCCTTTGTCGAGGCGACATCAAGCCCGACATGTGTCTGAGTTGTTTGAATGACTCCATTGTTAACTTGTGACGAGTCTGCCCGAACCAAAAGGATGCAATAGGATACTATGACCAATGTTTGTTGCAATACTCTGATCAGGATTTATCTAGTAACAGTCAAATACAATCTAGAGTGTACTTTTGGAACGTTGAAAACGCGACCGATGTGGCCCAGTTCAACGGGGCCCTTAGACCGTTGCTGGGCAATCTGACCGCTGATGCGGCTGCTGGTGGTTCGCTTAGGAAGTTCGCTAGCGGGAACACTACGGGGCCCGATTTCTCGACGATTTATGGGCTTGTGCAGTGTACTCCAGACCTATCGGAGCTTGGATGCAGTGAGTGTTTGGAGAATGCTATAAGTCAGTTTGCTGTTAGCCAATATAATGGGAAAGTTGGAGGGAGAATCCTTACACCTACGTGCAACTTTAGGTACGAGACATATAGTTTTTTTAACGTAAGTACTCTGGTCGTAACACCGCCGCCGCCACCATCTTTGTTGTCACCACCACCGTCGAATTCGCCGCCGGTTCTATCACCATCACCAGGTACTAAACATATATATTTCTATGTTTTTCTAACAGTGAAATCACGTATTATTATCTACTCTTAAACTACATCATATATATATATATATATATATACACACACACACGCACGCACGCACGAACGACATGATTGAACCTTCACTAGTTAGAGGGATGCCAATTAAAACACCTTAATACGATTAGACTTAGTACTGTGATGTTGAGTAAATATGCTAATAAATAGAGCATGGATATATAAATCTTTTTATGTCACTTTAGATCTAAATTTTCATGTGTTTTAAAATGATAACATCAAGTTTTAAATTTCATAAAATATATATTACATTAAAATCTTAATTAACAATTATATGAATTCTTAACGTTAATTAACTAATTAAACTCCAAAATCTTAAACTCTTCGATCACCTTCATCCTTGTCAAAAGAAGAGGGTAGAAAAATGGAAACTTTGACATACAAACATAAAACAAAGAAAGAAGAGTCCAGATACACCACCCATTCTCTCAAATGGTCAGTTTGGACCAAAATTTATGTTGAAATAAATCTTGAAAGATAGAGATAGAAAGAAATTCTAGAAAAAAAAAAAAAGGGAAGATGCCTTCAGACTCAATAACGCGGGCATCTCCAATGCTCGTTTTTTAATGTTTTTGAGAAGAAAGAGAGGGAGAAGATGTGTGAGAGCGAACGGCCTCAAACACGTTCTTTGAAAAAAGTCTAAGCGCGTTTTCAAAGACAACCTAGACAATGTGATATGGTTGTGTTTTTAAAATAGCATTATGTTACATCGCTGTCATATTATATTTCCATTCAACCTTAAAAACCACCCAGGCTATATTATTTTGTTAACAAATTATAACCTTTGTGCAACCTCCCAAATTCCCCATCTTCGTCAATCCATTATCAACCAACAACATGATGTACGTGGGTGATAGAAAAGTTTCATAGCTACATGCAACCACTTGACTAGCCTGTTAAATCAATAATAAACATGAAATTTCATAGCCACATGTCATCGCGAAAAAATCACGTAGGCCCTCAAACAATGAAATTTTACATATTTTGGCGATCATTTTGTAGGAAAATGTTCATATATTTATAATTTAAAAAAAAACTTACTGGTTATATATATGCTAATTTTCAAGTTATGTGTACACATTTTTATGCTAATTTTCAAGTTATGTGTACATATTTTTATGCACGTAGGCTTAATATTTTTGCATCTTTTACAATTTAACTTTATAATTTTTTACTTTTAACTTTTATCTCTTATACTTTTCATCTTTTACATTTTTCCTTATATTCCTGTCTAAATTTTGAGAGTTAACACGTCGTAACGTGTGTGTGTGTGTAATTCAACTTTGTTACGCCTATTTTTTTCCCATTTAACAGCTCTATCGCAACGTGCGAGTCCTAGACTGATTTAGTTATTGTTTTATATATTTTACGTTTTACATATGTGGTTCAATGTTTCTACGTTTACTTTCCGTTCGGTTTATTTTTTTCGTTTTTATTTTTTTTTAATACAATTTTTTGCGATGTTGATGGTAACTGATGATGATATGATATTGATGTTACTTGGTACGGTTTTACGCCCTCGCAGCAAAGCGAGGGGCTTAATACTAGTTATTACTAGAATGCAAAAACAAACATAATATGTCTGAACTTTTTTCATCAACCGGTTATATATTTCTAAATTTTAGACTTCTAAATACAAATCTTATACGTAAGAAAACTACAAATTTGTTCATAATTTTTTTTAATTTATATATGGTTAACTACACATATGTAGGTAATGTGAAGGTAACATGAGTACCTAATTAACAAAACATGTCGCATATTTATTTTTATTTTGATTTTTTAAATTTCAAGAGAGAAATAAAAATTATCATCACTGACAATTGTAATCTCACACTGCTTTCAAACGGCCATTTTAGGTTGCTTTAAACGATCATTTGAAGGTTAGGGTTTGCGTCACTACTACAAAAATAGGCAAAACAACCAAAATTGCAACCTACAAAAAAGTTACAAAACTAACGATTGTATTAGCGACCAAAATCGAATAGTCACAGTATTAACGACCGGAACATAAAGGATCAAATCAACATGAAAGGACATGATGGTTCAAATAGTAGTAATGATCGTTACCAAAAAGTCATTAGATGGTTAATGTATTATTATTTCAAGGGTTGTGACCACTCACAAATTACTTATGAATAATCGAGGGATTGTTATAGATACATCAGGAATTGATTATTAAACCCATTCCTCTTTTATATCTCTCTTTATACATATGCGAATGCATTCATATGAAGAAAGATAAAGAGTATAAAATATACCAATAACCTAAATGAGTGTTATTATTATTTTTATTATAATAATAATAACAATTATTATTATTACTATTATTATTTACTACTACTATAAATTTATTAAATTTTCATATCACTCTTTTGACCATGTTACATGAATATTCGTAATGCATTTCTATTCTTGCAGGCGGAAGTACTACAAGCACGACGGTTATAATAATAGTAATTATTGTAATATTCAGTCTCATCGTAATAATCACTTTCATTTGTATATTCATAAGATTGAGGAAAAGGAAGCAACCTCCGTCAACCAAAGCTGTAGAGAGTAAGTTCTGAGTTTGAAATCATATATACAACAAGAGCTCAAAGATATATATTGTTAACATTTTTAGTACATAATACATGTTGTTGACTCATGGTACTAGTATTGTTGTCACTAAGCAACTTTTAACTCATTATCTTTCTTCACTAGCTGAATCTATGGATATTTCAAATGTTGAATCGCTACAATACGACTTCAGTTTAGTGAAAGCAGCAACAAATGATTTTTCTGAAGATAATAAGCTGGGACGAGGGGGATTTGGAGCTGTTTACAAGGTATATATAGACTAATTGACATTGCTTGTTATATGTCAAAAAATTAGAATCTTGATGTTAATGGATCTTGACATATGTTTTTGTGTGATATTTAGGGTACGCTTAGAAATGGACAGGTTATAGCTGTAAAGAGGCTAGCGAGGGATTCTGGGCAAGGAGATGTAGAATTTAAGAATGAGGTTTTGCTAGTCGCGAAGCTTCAACATCGTAATTTGGTTAGGTTGCTTGGTTTTAGTATAGAAGGAAGTGAAAGACTTCTCATTTATGAGTACTTGTCAAATGGAAGTCTTGATCATTTTATATTTGGTAAGTTCTAAAGAGCGATCCTTTTTTTTCTTTACCCAACAGAAGTTTTTACAATTTTAAAGGAACCATGGCTTTCTTTAATTACAGGGCAAATTTAAGCCATAATTTACATTTGGTAGGTTCTTGACAAAGATATTACTTTTATGACGTCAAAATTAGACTAAAAAGCCAACAAAACAGCAATACATGTAGTTTTGATAGTTGATTTCCTCTTTAAAAATTTTTTGGTAAATAACTAAATGGAACCTTGGCTAGCAAATGATGTTCTTTTATTAGATAATGTTAGTGATGCATTGTTGATGTTGGTTGTAGATCAAACTAAGTGTACACTTCTTGATTGGGAAAAACGATACAAGATCATCAAGGGTGTTGCGAAAGGACTTCTTTACCTACATGAAGATTCCCGACTAAGGATTATTCATCGTGATCTGAAAGTTAGTAATATTTTATTAGATGCGGAAATGAATGCTAAAATTGCAGATTTTGGCATGGCAAGGTTGTTTAAACCTGAGGAAACTCAAGGTGATACAAGTCGAATTGTTGGTACCTAGTAAGCATACAATCTTTGGATAAACTCGCATAGGAAACTTTTTTGAAACTTGTTTTACTTCCATGATATTGCAAGTGATGATGTTTTGATTGTTTTATTATTCTTGCATGAATAGTGGTTATATGGCTCCAGAATATGCCATGCATGGTCAGTTTTCAGTAAAATCAGATGTGTTTAGTTTTGGAGTGTTGGTGTTGGAGACGGTAGCAGGTCAAAAGAACCAATGTTTTCAAAAAGGAGAAAGCATCGAAGATCTTCTTAGTTTTGTAAGCATTCATCTTCTATTTTAAAATGTAATTAAGCGAGCTTGCATATAAAGAAAAGCGTATTAGTTATACAATAGCATTCCTTTGAAAAGACTTTATGCTAACAAACCAAACTTTTCTTCTATTTTAGGCATGGAAAAATTGGCAGAATAAGACAGTGACAAATATCATAGATCCCACATTGAAGACTGGATCCGGTTCATTGCGTGACATCATTAGAAGCATTCACATTGGTTTATTATGCGTTCAAGAAAATGTTGCTGATAGGCCAACTATGGCTTCAGTTGTTCTTATGCTTAATAGTTTTTCACTCACCTTGCCAGTACCATCAGAACCTGCATTTTTTGTGCATAGTAAAACTAATCCTGAAATGCCACTCTTTCAAGAGTACAGTTCGTCAACAAGTAGCAGTGGTTTACAAAAATCGGCAATGCCAAAATCATCCGACTTTTCAGTGAATGATGTTTCAATATCTGAGATAATTCCAAGATAGGTTTTGAGAATGCACTTGATATGGTACTAGATTGCTTTTGAAAACATAATATTATTATTCTATTAAAACTTGCATGTTGAACTTAAAGATGGAGATTGTATGGTGCTCTTGTATCATAAACGTGAGTATCTATTAATTCAAATAGTTTTATCACTTTATTATTTTAGATCTATTTTTCTTGGGTCTCATATCATCTAAATGAGGATCATTGGCGTTTTCAGTATAATCAGTGGTGGAGTTTGATCTACCTTATAGGGGGTCGGGGACGAAAGTAAACTATTTTAAGGGGGGTGAACTCTATAAATATTACAAAATTTACACTATCGGAACAAAAAGTTTACACTACCAGACCGAAAATTAACACTACTGTCGAAAAAGGGGGGGGGGGGCCTCGGCCCCCACTAAGCTTCGCCTATGAGTATAATTGTTTTACAGTGTGTTAATGACAACCATAGGATTATGTGCTTTCACTAGGTATTGGTTAAGTTGACTAACAACCTTCAAATTGGCAATGTAAATATCGTTTTGATTGTGCCCAATTGGCTTTGCGGTTCTAAAATAACGACTAAGTATATGTAATACCTTAACCCTTTAGAAAATGACGTGTCGCTATCTAGGAAGTTATAATAAAAGGTAATTAACCATCCATAATCATAAGACAAGATCCAGAGCTCCATACGTTAACATCCCGACATAAGTAAAATGTCTTAATTAAAGTACTGAATGTGTTACATTACTGGATTTAAAAACCCTTACTAATTAACAATCGACTTGACTTGTCTCCGGACTAAATTCATATCAAACCGTTAAGTAACTGGAATTTATACTATTGAACGAAAACGTATTATACTTCACCCACCTTTTTCCAAACAATATTACGTCAATACGTAGACCACGTTAAAGCATACACCAAAAAACACATAAGTTACAATCGTCCTGACATGTTCCAAACTAAATCTACTTTAAAATATAGAGAGTAACTCAGATTTATACCGTCGAATTAAAATATTTATTTAACCTGACTCATTTTCAAACAAAACCTATTTAAAAAAGTTGGCGAACATTAAAATGTAGATCATTTCAAAGCGTATATAAAAATAAACATGGTATTATTTTATACCTGACCCAACACATACCGATACGCATCTAAAAATACAAACATAAGAAATTATTTTTTTAAATAAAAATTGTATCGAGGTAACTCAGAATTTTACAAACTTAAAGAGATCAAAATAACATGTCAAAGTTGACAAAATAGATTTGAATTCAATAAACAAATATTATTTAACAAAACATATATAATTTATTAAACAAATATTATTATAATTTTATAATTATTATATCATTATATAATTAATTAGTAAATATTATTATTATTATATCATTTTATTACTGTTAAATTTTTTGTTAATTTATATAGGAGTAATATCACGTCTATTTAAAATAACAACATTTACATTTTCTTTTTTAATATATATCTTGAATAATGATATGTTATATGATATGGTTTGTAAATAGTGAATGGACATACGGTAGGTAATTGTCTTTCTAGAAATTGATTTAATCGAAAGTTGACACCTAGTAAGATTCCATACCAGCCAAATCCCTTTTTTTTAGATGGAAATCTAATTACTATTTCGTTTCTTTTTTTTCTTACATTTATATTGTGCCTACGGTTAATCATGTATGAAGAAGATAACTGTTAAAATCATCTAAGTAGTAAGCTCACTTCAGGATAAGTGCTCTCATATTTTGACTTTCTCAAAACCTCCGATAGCATAACAATAAGCTATGAAGATACAAATATACATTTGAATGTTCTTCTTAACTCTTTCTTTAGTCCTATGTCTCTTATCCCAATGAGTTTTTCCTCCACTAGGTCATTTTGAAGAAAAAGTACTTGTTAGTGATGCTTAAGTGGTTAGTGAAATGCTCATATTTGCTAAGATCACACTTTAAGAGGATGATGGATTGTTGGTGTTGACTATTTGGAAGATATAACTAGTTTACATCACAAGGAGCAATTATATGAATAGTCCTTTTAGAATAATTATCTGAACTATTTAGTTTTTATAAGTATTCAGCTTCCAAAAAAAATTAAAGGATTTCTACGCATTTTATTAGATTATATGTGTAATTACATTGCAAATTATAAAAGATCTATAACTAACAGCCTAGACTGAAGTTATTTCCAGTGCATTTGGACTTTCAATACTTTCTACATCACTGACTTTCCTAGAGAATCGTTTCCTTCGATGCACAAAGTACTTTCGGACCTCTGTAACAATGGTCATGAGGCTTCTCGTTTCAAGGCGGCAAAGATTTTGGAGGACATAAATAGCAAGAGCAACAGTTGATGTGCCACCCGCTAAAAGAAAAAGCGACCAAAAACTATCAAGACCCAAACTTTCATACTCATCTTGAATCTCATCCTGGTCTACACAGTGCTCAGAACCAAGCATTCTTTTCTCCATATCACGCAGAGTGCCACTCTCGGACATATTTAGTAGTGCCTTTGTAAAATCAGGAACCATTGGTGAACCTTTTGAAAATACCTGTAATAAGAGGTATAATTAGTAAATCATCACGCACCTTTAAAAAAGACAAATTAAACAATTGAACAGGCCAAAATTTTAAAAATTTACAAATGCGAATCCCCCTTCTCCAAATGTAGTCCCAGCTGCGGTGAACCTCTTACAGTACTTGGTAAGAAATAGTTTAGCGTAAGGCGCTACAAGAAAAACGGCTGCGATTTCCTTGTTTCCAAGGGCATAAGCATATTCTTCAGGAGAAGTGAAGCTTCTTAGGTTTTCACGCTTGAAACCCAATACATTAACCAAATAACGTGCTACTTGAGATCCTCTATCATACCCCACAAAAGCATTTGAATTCTTTAATGTCTCGTGGTCGGTTACTTTAGGTATTAGCCTTCTAACAGTGAGCATGCTGGTGAGGCTAGCGGTGTAACACTGACCGATTATTATTGCAACAAAGAGCCATGCCATAGTTGTCATTCTTGTCAAATTACTATGAACATTATCAACTGAGTTATCAAATTAAAATAGTGTTACACGTGTGAAAAGTCATATGAAAAATGTTGTAGGAAGCATAAGCACGTAGAAATTACTATTTGTGCAGAACATTCTTGTGAAGGCTAAACAGAACATGACTCCAGTTTGATTCAATGGGGAACCTTGAAGTCCAGGATTGTTTTTTCGCTCAATAAGCCATACGACAAAACCACAATAGATATTAACAATAATCGTTAGAGTCCACATGCCTACTGTGAAAGGCTTTATAAATAACCATTGTTCATGGTATGATGCAACGGGTACTATCATCACCAATCCTGTTTGTGTGTACGGATGTGTAAACTCGGCATACTGATATCTCCAAGACACTATGGAGACATCACCAACTACCGCATCAAATTTCTGCAAAAATTATCTAGATATTTAAATAGAAAGAAAAGAAGTGACATACTAAGAAATGTAGATAATAACTATACCTTGAGATAAACTTGTTCCACCAAGGAATCATAAGTTCCATTGAAGGGGTAAAATTCATATGGCATATAATAAGACAGGCGTCTGATGGTTTCGTTAAAAATCTCGATCGAATACCCATTGTAAGCAAACTTATGATCTATATCATCATATTTCACTTCAACATACTTTTTAAACATAGCCATGGTTGGCACACCAACTCGCAAAGGATTGACACGGGTAGGAACAGCCCATCCAGTAGGAGTATGCAACGGTCTTCCGGGCCAAAAGATATGGCCTAAGTTATACAAATGAGTGTCGTACGTAGCCCTATCATTAACCACCTCAGAAAAACCAAGTCCTTCTGACCAGAACCCAAGTTGTCTATAGTACTTTCCTACTACATTAATAATCTGAAATACATTTGATGCTGCTACTTTTTGGTAAACAAACTGAACTTCACCACTTATGCCAACAAAAGATTGTAATGAAACTAAATCCATGAAAGTCTTCCCACTCATGTTCTTCTCACTCAATGTTAAGGCTGCAACCCATGTAGCATCATAGGCCTGTAGTGCAAATATCCCAGGCATGTTGTTCATTTCTTCAGGCTGCTCAATCTTAAATTTTTTTTGGAATTTCGCGCTAAAATCATGAAACTGTGAGCCCGTATCTACGAAGAAACTCCCAAGTCCCACAACGCCTTCCATTGTTAAGAAGGTGGATGAATTCATGGTATGGAGTAGATCTGTAATTAAGTTTGTTGTAATCCACACATAACCCTTTTCCATCATCCCTATTCTCTTCGCGTTTTGAAATAGGCGAATTCCAGTTTCTAAAGATGCATGGACAAGAAACACTTTGTAATGCTCTGAATTAATCCTTTCAAGTTCATCCAACAACGAAGAAGAAGCTAAAGGTGAGAGCTTTACGATATTGCTCATTTGTACACCAGAATCTTTGATGGCTTCCATGATATGAGGGATGATTTGAATGGATGTTGAATCGATATCCTCGTATATGAAAGTAAAACGTTTCCATCCACATGATTCCATAATTGCGACAAATGCTTTCATTTGATTGAATTGAGAAGGTGACGCTTGAACAAGGAAGGGAAAACGATCTAGTGCCCATTGAGGAACTGAATCAAGAAGAGAGAATGCTGGAATGCGAGCTTCGGCGCTGATCTCCCCAACTGAAAGAACTTCTTCCATGGTATGTAACCCGATAATTGCTTCCGCTTTGTATGTATCAATAAGATTAATGGCTGCAATATAAACAAATCAAGAAACTATTACTAATTTGCACATGGGATTGAAGACGGAAGAGAAAAACCAAGTGAACAACACTCCACATTAGATATATCTCCTTCAAAATTACAAAAACATTTGTAGTTGATAGAGAATATATCAATTTCGTGTGTGCGGAAGCCTAATGCATCGGGTTAGGAATCCTCATAATCCGCCTTAATACATATACCTACATACATACATATAAAGATACCATACTCATATAATACTTTTAAACACCATAAATATTCAAATGCATTTTTTAGAATCTCTTACCCCTGTCAATAGGAATTCTTTAATCTTTTTAATATAAAAGTTCATTAATAACTTCATATTTGTATAAGATAGTACAAATTGACATTATTTGATTCAAATGTGTAACGAAATAAATGTCAGATTCGAATCAAGAACTAAGTACTCCTCAAGGGCTCAAGGCGCTCATTGTATTATAAAAGCGAGCCAATAATTCACAGGGGCGGACCTATGAATTAGGGAACATGGGGGTCACCCAGCACCCATAAACTTCTTTTTTCATGTTTAGAATATGTAATAAAAAAAACCGAGCGACCCCCACTAATTTTTTACGTTGACACCCATCAATCTTTTTTGAAAATGAAAACCAAAGAAAGTTAATTTGAAATTTACATATTCCTCTTGCAAAGAGATCTAGTTATGAAATCAAGAGGCATGTTGTTGTAGTCTTTGTTTTTTTTACCTTGCAGTATTTTTATATGGGACTTGACTTGAGAGATGTGTGAGTTTAGTTGCAGATTAGTTTGCAGAAGAATATATAAGAGAGATCAGAGAAATGGGATTTGGGTATCGCAAGCTTTTTTAAGTGAGTTACAAAAAAGTCGATTGAGAGACTTATTCAATTTTAATAAAGATAAAAAAATTTAATTTGATAATACCTTTTTTAAAAAGGCAATTTGACAATACTTTCCTAATAAATTGATTGCAATTACCGTAATTTCTAATGTTATTAATTAGATGATTCAGTTTATGAGTAACTGAAAATTTTTAACTAGCTAATTTTTCTTAATTAGAATATTCTGATTACTCAATTCCTTTTTAATTATTCAATAATTTTTAAATTAATATTTTTATTTAATATCAGATTAAATATTCATGGTTGTCAAATTAAAATCAAAGTTTTTAAGAAACGGAATCTAAGCATGTTTAGTTTTTTAATCTTTTTCAATTAGTTTGTTTTGTTTCTTTTATTACAAGTTTTATTATTTCTTTTGTTTCTAGATTATAATACATAACAATATGAAAATACATATTTTGCTTTCTTGTATATATTGTTTCATAAAGCTTCTACTTGTATGTCTGAGTTTATTTGCTTGTATAGTGAGTCAAATTATGAACCTCCATTATATAAAAATGAGAAATAAAGTATATATAATCAGATATTAAGCTTAGGAGTGTTTCTTTGTGTGGTGTGATGACTAGATTCATATAAAATGAAGCCCCATAGAAAGCAACTATAACGACGTTGTATTTCTATAATGTGTTTATACAACGATTGGCGTACTTTTATTATGTATTTGAGATTTAATTTGGTTTTATATATTTATTGTCTGACCCAACCTGAATTGACTGGATCAGACCAAAAAATTTTAATATTCGGTAATACACGAATGACTCTTAAAAATTTCCGACCCTCATAAAAAGGTATTCTGGGTCTGCCACTGATAATTCAGAAAACTACCATACTTCATTTTAGTATAGTTTAGATACTTGATTGATCTACAAAATATGTTTGATACAAACTTCTAAAATTTGGTATGAGTGAAAGGAGATGCTTGCTTAATTGATCTTCAAAATACTTAGAACGCGGATTAACACACTCATCTACTTCTACTATCAAACTAAATCAATTCTTAATCTTTCTATTCTAATAAAATGATATCTAGAAGAAACATTTGTCAACCTCATATTATTCTTCGCTATTTTTTTTCGTTTCTCTCTCCTATTTGATAATCACATTAATTACTAACAATAGTATTTAATTTTTTTAGATTAAAATAATTTTTTAATAAATTTTAAAAAAAAGATCTTTTTACTAATGTTATTTTTAAGGAAATAATTTTTCATAAAATTAGAAAAAATTTTAGAACATCAAACTTTTTTAAAAATACAAATTATTTTATAATTAGTGTTTTTAAAAAGTAAATTTTAAATAAACAAAAAATAATTAAAATTGAGAGTTACAATAAGAAAGTTTTTAAGTATGACATTTTTTAAAACATTTTGTGTTGAAATAAAACTTTTATTTTATTTATTATAAGAAAGATTTCAATCATATCTTATTTTATAACATCGATTTATAAATTATAAATTTTTGTTCAACCCGTGTAATACACGGGTTTACTAAAGCTAGTCTACCATATGTCGGGATTTAAACCGAGTTTTCTTCAAAGAGTCTTTCACTAGTACTCTTACTATAAGGCTACCAACTCAAGTGACAAATAGCATAGATGGTTTGCTCGCTCAAAAAAAACTTGAATAACAAAATGATCTTTTTTTACATGGTCTCTATCTTAGAAAATCTGTAGAGATTTTATACTGATCGATTAGCGACTAAAACGCGAGTCGTAAATAGTTTTGTTGCTAACTTTGCGACGAAAAGAAAGTCGCAACAGGGAGTACTAGAGTAGACCATTTTTTGCCATTAATTCTGATTAGGTTTTGCGACTGGTTAGCAAAACAGTGTTTTGTGGGATGAATTTTTGCGATGATGAACTCGTTTTTATGACATATTCGGGATGAAAATTTAATGAAAATGTGTCGCTAGACTTTTAGCATAATTTTAATGTCAATTGGGTTTTTCTCTAGTTACATATATGTCTAAGATCAAATAAATATGTACAGACACAAATCGAATCAATGTTCCACGCACAATATCTTCATCTTCTACAGACAAAGATCAACACCCAACAAATGCAGAATAAATACACTGAATCATAAATGAAGAAAAGCTAGAATATAGCAATTTAGACAAATTATTTTTTTTTTCTTGCCTTTCAAAAAAAAAAGATAAAGAAAAGCTAAAATATAGCAATTTAGACAAATTTTTTTTCTTGACGTTAAAAAAAAAGATAAAGAAAAGCTAGAACATAGCAGTTTAGTTTAAGAGAACTAGAATTTGAAAGAGTCAATGGCTTCAATGGTCTTTTTTTAAGTATTGTAGAATGTATATATAAGTCTTAAGTGATAAGTAATTTTATTTTAAAAATTACCCTACTTTAAAAAAAAATCACACATACTCTATCTTTTTTTTTTTAATTGTAGTCTATTATCTAATGTAAGACTAGAATCCTCAATCTTATGGGAAGGGGCGTCATTTTACACACCCGAATACCACACTATAAACGCCCTTTGATACACATACTCTACCTACCCTATAAAGAAGTTGGTCACATTTCTTGTCAACAAGATATTATTATGTTAAACGGATCTTACTCGATAAACGAGCTATAATGTAAAAGTTTAATCATATATTATAAAATTTTAATCATATCTAATATACTGACCATTCATTAAGTTTTAAATCTAGGCGGGACATGATATGATGATAGTATTGATGAGACCTTAAAGTTTACGACAATTAAGAAGGATGGTCTTGATCGAACTTGATCAACCTCATCCACTTTGCTACAACACAAGTCTAATAATATTAAAAAAAAATAACACTAACATATAGTGATAATAGACTAGTTACCGTCATGGATTGCTTGAACGACCTTTCCTTTAGAGTTGCTAGCGTAAAGCGTAATATTTTTGTGCGTTTTGGTGTTGAAATCGTTGACTGCAATCTCCATGGCAACTCTTGCCTCTTTGCCCGCTCGAGATGTCATATCCATCGTTGCACCAATAATAGGCGTGACACTCATGCTATTTTCCATTTTTGTTGAAATAACTCTAACTTGTAAAAGATGTAACAAAAATAAATATATAGCTAAAAATACAATGGTTGACCTTGGTATGTTTCTCATTACAGGAAAACTATTGCTAAAGAGAACCCCCTCACCTACCATACACATCTCTTCTCTTCTTGCTCATTGTGTGTGTATATATAAAGGGTTTATGCAAATAGTAATTTAATAATAATAATAATAATAATAATAATAATAATAATAATAATAATAATAACATCTAATTGTAACATATAAATAAGTGGTTTCGGCCAATCGTAGTAGTTATAGTCGTTATATATAGTTTACTTGGCTTAATAATTAATTAATCTCGTCTAGAATATGGTTGAAGAGTGTAGGTGTTACATCATTGCATCACATCATCACATGAACCACTATTAATCAATTATCAAATGGAGTATAACTGCAACGGAAATACAACCATCGCTTATAAGTTGCGACGAAAAACAATGTCCAAATTTTTTACGTTATTAGTTTGGTACGCTTTGTATTTGTGGTTAAAAGGAAGTAGTTTCCACATGTTGAACAAAAAATTTATATACATACATATCATTTTACACATTTTAATACAACTAGATTGACTAATTAATCAATGTGATCATAATATTTATCAAACAAGTTAGGAGGTGCGAAGTGCATGATTGTTTGAGTTTATTGTGATTTTCGATATTAGAATATCATGAGTTTTTATGAGCTTAAGACTGCAATGAGAATTTCAAAGATGCAATGTCCATTGGTGGGGGTGGGGGGTCTAGATGTACTGCCTCTATAATAACCAGGTTCAATGAGTAGAGCCTCTAGCTTTTATTTTGATAAATATATGTTTCATTAAAAATGCATAAAATTTTTATTTTCCTAAAATTTTACATATGAAATTCCGGGTAAAAATGACTAATTTTTTAAATAATTTTTAATTAAATGGAAACTGCCTTTGGTAGTTTTCTGCCCTGTCTTATGAAAAACAAATCGATTTTTCTTTGGCCATCACTTTTTGTTCTTTTGGTTCACGAATTCACATGCACATACATACTTGATCTTGCATATAAACGGAGTTTTGTCCAATTGTTGTATTCGGATTGAACCACCTATAACTTCAATCTGAAGTACAATCACGACTCATAGTTTCATTCCAGACGTTTGATCATCAAAGTACGAATTTCTAACGTTACAAGCTCTAGCTTTAGGAGGCAAGTCCCTAGTGAAAAAAAAAGGTATTTTTCTTCTAGAGAAATTATAAGGAAGAATATTTTATTTAAGGTTCTATATCCTTAATTTGACCTAGTAAAACCGGAAGCATCCAAACATTTTCTTTAAAAAAATCAGTACGACCATGCATACAACACATTTCAGCCTTTAAGCTCATATGATATATGAACGATTAATTAAGGTCCACGAAAACATCATTGTCAAAATTAATAGCTATGTTGAATTGAAAATCGGCAAGAAAGTCTGTGGAATTTACTCCACTCGTTGCATCGAATACTACAAGATAACGCCTATGAAAGTTAGTCCTCTTTCTCAAAATGCATATAAAATGTTAGTTTTGTTTGAACACAACAAAGTCATCTTTAAATGTATAATTTTCTTAATTACAAGACTAATTTTGCGTGTCTAATTTTCTTTTTGTGCGACTATAAAATCAAATAGTTGGTTAATCTCTAACGATCGATAGAAATCAGAGTTTGATAGAACTTTAAAAACTAGATAACAGAAAAAAAAAATATAAAAAAGACTGCTAGAGAGAAGTTTCTTTAATTTGTTCTATTATAAAAGAAAACATTAAACACTTTGCTAGTGAATTCATCTCTAGCACCAAAACTGCTATAAGATAGACAACAATAGTCGTGAAATATGGTTTAGTGGAATGGTGTTCGTCGTATCTTGAGATTAATATGATTCTTTTTCTGATCTTTTCATCCATAAAAATACTTGTGTCGAGAAAGATTAAAATACAAAGTATATATACAAAATAGCGTTGAAAATTATCATAAAAAATTAATTTACACTTACATGATAATTATCACATAGTAGGTGTTGGAAGTTATCACACAAGAAGAGATAGAATAATCTCACAAATGACCTAAGCTCTATGCTGAAATGATCAACGACCCAGATCACTTTGTATACTTTATACGTAAAATGAACTTTTGTATTGTAACGTTCCTCTACTTATATCTATATCATATTTTAGTGTGAAGTGTTTTGTATAATAAAAGTAATATTTATATCATATTTTAGGGTGAAGTGTTTTGTATAATAGTAGTGGTTTGTTTCTCATAAAGTAAAATTTTATTTATTTTATAAATTTAGAAACAGATAGATTTTCCTAACAGTTTTTTTAGATTAATGTAACAAGTAGAATAGTTAACGACTCTTTAGTTAAAGAATTCGTTAGATTTTCTTTGTGAAATAGCAACTTCCTGACAGTTTCCTCGTTCCATTCATATGTACGTAATCCACACTGCATGGAAAAATTTTATATTCTAGAATTATATATTAGTTTTTATATATCATATCAAAATAATATAGTTATATTTAAATATTGAATTGACTAAGCATTAAAAGGCAAATGACATTTTTTTAAACAAGATTGAAACATAGAATTATATTCTAGAATTATATATTAATTCTTACTAGCTTTAGTAAACCCGTGTATTACACGGGTTGAATAAATAAAATATTAAATTAATAAAAATTATAATTATAAAATAATATTTTAAGATAAAATACAATTGAAATAACATATAAGTAAGGAATATAAGTGATAAATAATGGTATTAACTTTTTAAACTTTTTTTTGTTTTTCCAAAAACTAAATTAAATATTTTTGTTTCAAAACAAACCGTTTTTTAAAAAAATATCATTTTCAAAAATTTCCTTACTATAACTCACAATTTTAATTATTTTTATATATAAAATTTTTCTTTTTAAAAACATCAATTTAAAATATTTCATATTTAAAAAGTTTGATGTTTTAAAAAAAAATTATAAAAATTTGTTTCTTTGAAATAGCATTAATAAAAAGATTTCTTATTTAATTTATTAAAAAACTTTTTTCAATTTAAGAAACAATTAAATAAAACTATTAGTAATTAATGTAGTTATTAATAAGAGAGAGAAGCGGGAAAATTTTGCTGAGAATGAATGTGGTGGTGACACGTGTTACCCTTAATTACCCTTTTATTAGAGTAGTAAGATAAGATAAGATAAGATTAATTTTTTCCGTCATCTTATTCCAAAAACGATGGTAGCCTCATTAAATTACTTTCTCTATTTATAGAAAAATATAATTAATAATTACAATTTTTATACCGACCTCCGAGATTATTGAACGCTGAACCGTGAGATTTCAAACCTAGTTAGAAAAAATCAATCTATGATGTTTTATGTGAAAAACAAAGCGAAAAGCATATAAGATGGTTATTAAATTTGATTGTTTACTTCAATTATTCTGTTTAAAATGGTTATTGAATAGTGCTAACATTTTCATGCTAATGATAATAATTACCTCAAAAACTTATCGTATCTTTTATTTGTACCGGTTACAAAAAACAAGTTATCATATTTGACCCCTCATTTACAACAGAAAATTTTAGTATGTGTTTGCAGGTAGGTATATTCTCTAGAATATTTGACGAGGTACTCAGGTAGCATCCTAGAGTTGTGTGTGTGTTTATATTTAAGTGTGAAATTATTATATAAACTATGAAATGTGATGTTTTTAAAGTCTTCTAATATGAATGATGAGTAAATTCAACCAAAGTAACATGTTTTAGTTTTGGGATGTGATAGTAGTAACACATGCGAGTAGCAGCAACAACCAAGCTATTAAACGGTTAATGGTAACTCACATCTATATTATCATACCGCTCAATGGTGACGACCTGCAATCGCGCCCGTCAATAGAAATTTCTCCCTAACCAAGCCCACCATCAAAAGCAAACATTAAAATTTAAGGCGGCTTAAAATGTAACATTGTTCCTGTTGTCTACGTTGGTTGCGTATACGCGAGGGCAAGATAAGTTGCGTCACATCCTTTTGGGTCCTCACTTGTTCCTTAGGTCTAAGAATTAAATCATTAATATCTAAGAAAGACTCTAGCTTATATATTGTTTTAACGTTTCACTCTCCTATGTGGGACATTCTCTTACGTGGGACAAGCTACTACCCAATATTTATTGTTTTCTATTTCAAAATACATAACTTAATTTGGGTTTCATAGTTTATTCATCTTAAATTTGTTGTTGTAGTTTGTTGTGAAACTCTTGTTAATAAGATTGTAAACCATTAAATAATAATTATATATTAATTATATTTAGGTAGAATTGGTGAAAATGAAACCCATATTTAAGAGTTGCTTAATCGATTTTTACTTTCACTATTTTTACAGCAATTAAATCCCGAATGATTTTTCTTTCATGGACTATTTCCACCGTTTTCGATATTTTCATAATCATTTGGAATATAACGAATAAAATCACTATATTTCTGTTTATAGAAATAACATAAGTATGGGAAAATTTATTTTATACGTATTTAAATTGTTTGCCGCAATAACTTAAATCATTTTTTTCATGCACATAATATTTATAAGTTTCCTAAATATATACTAAGAAACACTAAAATATCTTATTAAAACTTAGGAAAAGTATTTCTAGTAGTAGTAAATTTTCGTCCATCAGTATTCACTAGAATACTTTGAATCATAAAATCACTCAAGTCTTCACTTTGAATCATAAAATCACTCAAGTCTTCACTTTTAATTTACCAATTTTAGGATCGGACCGTTAAAAAAATAATTGGAGAATACACGAACGTTTTCAATCATTTTCAATGCATACTTTGAATGCTTACTTTGAAAGTTTAATTTATTAGGATCCACCTCATTGGGACACCATGAAAGAGATGTGAGATCTAATCAAAGTATTTAAAATCGGTCAATTACAAAGTATTTTTTTTTGGGGACGTTGACTAGACTATTGCCTAGTCAAATATCTCCTTGTAAGATTCATATCTCAGAAAGACTTCTGACTCACAATGGTCTCCTCAAAAGTTTGTATGGTTAGATACGTGTTTTATAATTTTATTTTTTTAGAATAAAAACGTAAACGAGTCAGGTAGTTTGTGATTTACTTGAGATCGGTTCTTTTGAAGTTTGAAGTGGTGAAAGCTCTAACAAGCTCAAGCTTATATCAGGGCTCATTTAATAGACGAGCTCAAGCCTGAAATTCAGATATCGAGTTAAACCAGGCTTTCAAGCCTAACAAGCCCTTTAAGTATTTAATTTTTGATTAACATGTTAAATACATATTCTATAAAATAACTATTATATATAATTTTGATAAAAATGAATTAAATGCCATATAGAATGTTATATATAAAAACTAATAATGTAAACTTATATACAGGTAATTATAATTATAAATATATAGAAATAAAGTAAATTAAGTAATTAAAAAATAAATGTATAGTAAATGAGTCAATCCTAACCCAAGTTCAAGATTCAAAAATTTATTATAAGCAGAGCTCAAGTTTTACAAATTAAGCTATAAATGGTTCGAGCTTGAGCTCTCTTAAATTAAACAAGCTGAGCTCGAAGCAAACTCGAACTCAACTCGATGTATTTACACGCATACACATGTACACTAACCAAGGCTCAAACATATCTATAATACTATATAAATTAAAATCTTGGTACACAAGTGTAATTTTATAAAAAATTAAGACATCAAATACAATTTTTTAAACATTAGGTACAAGTATTCTATGTAATTCTTTTATTTTAACCATCATTTAATAAACTTCTTCTAATTAATACATACTATTAATATATTATTTAATAGTATAAGATTATTTTAATTCACGATATTATATATTATATTATTTATAATACTTTAAATTAATATTTAAATTTATTAATAAGTATTATCTTATCTGAATACATAACTATATAATTACTAAATACTTTTATAAAAATAATAATAACAATAATAAATATAATAGTAACAGCAAGAGTAATAATAATAATAATAATAATAATAATAATAATAATAATAATAATATATTTATCATTATATTTTACGTCGTGGTGGTGGTGGTGGTATGAGTAGTAAAGGTGTAGGTTTTTTAAATATTAATATAATATTTTTTTTACGTGGTGGTGGTGGTGATGGTGGTGGTGGTGGTGGTGGTGGTGGTGGTTGTGGTTGTGGTTGTGGCAGTGGGTGGTGGTATGAGCAATAAAGTTGTAAGTTTTCTCAATGTTATTATAATAATTTTTTTTAAACTATAAAAAACCCTACTTTGTTTTTTTTAATAATTTTACATTTAAACCTATAAGCATTTTTTAAAACTAACCATAATACTTTCTCTTTTTTTGTAATTTTACATTTAAACCTATAAGTATTTTTTAAAACTAACCACAATACTTTCTCTTTTTTTATTTTTTCTTCAAATTGATAATTACTCATTTTGTATTTTTTAAAATTTTATATTTAAGATTTCAAGTTATGTTAAATTTACATTTAATTACCTGAAATTTTTTAAAATTTTATACTTAAGCTTTCGAGTTATGTCAAATTTATATTTAATCACCTGAATTTTTTTTTAAGTTTTATACTTAAGCATTCGAGTTATGTCAAATCTTCTTTTAATCAATTTACAATGGAGCTCGTTTCGCACGTAATTTTTTTCGTGTGGTTAGTACTAACGTATAATTTATCAGAAATTACATCTTTTAACCTTTTTAACTCTCGCTGCATAGCACGAGTTACACCCACTTTTGATATGCTTAGCGACAACACTTACTTCTTTTTTTGTTAGTATACCTCTAGAGTCTAGACTGGTGGTTTGCTGGAAGGTTAGTGATTGTACTAGTAATGTGAGTGGTTTAATTTTAGTAATTTATCTTTTGTTATCAAACACTATGAATGGCCTAATTGTTTTTGAGTCTAAGTAAGTATGATTGCAATTTATGAAAATTACCTCTCAAAGTTGTCTCTTTTCTTCTTCTTTGTATTTTTAAAGTTTAATCCGCTCTAAAAGTTTATACCATAATGTAGTTTCATATTGATTTGTAAGTAATTATACAGTAGAAAAAACACACATCATACTCTAAGGAATTTGTAGAAAAAACTCGCATTAAGGCTTAACTAAGTATGTGTGTTAGCTACTTTCTAGAGATTAGCTATAAAGTTCAACACTCCACTTACCTTAGACATAAACCCACTTTAGAGGATCACTCTTTGAGGATTTTGTAGAAGATACTACAAAATAAAAGACTTTCACCAACACATACCTCCACCGCAAATCCCTCGGTGAAAAATTTACCTACAGAATACATATCGATAACGACTCGCTTAAAGTATTGACAATATTCTACAGATTAACAATAGATGTTTTGTCAGTTAAAACCCCCCAAAAAGATGGATTTTGTCCTCAAATTAAGGTTTTTGGTTTCTTTGATTAGATTATGTTACATATACAATCATAATTATGAATGTGTAAAAAAATAATTGTACAAATTATGAATTTATAAATAAATAATTAATAAATAACAAATAAATCTACCTCAAGTATGAAATATTACTCATAAACCGAAAATATTACTCATAAACCGAGTTTTTAAAAACAGAGCATTAAGCAAGCTAAGCTCAAGCTTTCTTCACCCGAGGCTAGGCTCGGCTCGGCTCGTCTCTTAATCACACGTGTTGGATTATTGGAGCGGGGGTTAGTAGATTGGGCTATCTTCATGGACCGGAGTCTTCGGCCCTAAACCCATTTTGGGTTGGAAACCCTTAAATATAATCGACTCCAAATTATAAACCTCACACATCGCCGTTCGCCGGAGTACCTCCGTCGCCGCCACACTCCTCCGACGTACAACAAAACCTCATATTCAATGAGCGTTCCGATGGAAATCGACGAAGAAGAACACGTTGAAGAACTTAAAAGTATCAAAACTAAGAAGAGGAAACAGAGTAAGATCGACGACGGTGTCATCGTTGCATCGTCGAAGAAGAGGAACATTAAAGGAATAATATTATCGGTAACGAAGCCTTCGTACACTGTAAAGAGAGGTATTGGGCGAGAGTTACGGAGTTTGCGGTCGGAGCATCGGATTAGACTGCGGTACCTTCTCCGGCAACTGGTCCGGCGTCAGAATTGGGATGAAGCCGCCGGCGTGTTGAGCTTGTTGTTGAAGGGGACGCATAGGGAGAAGGGTTTATTGAACAATAGGACCAAGTATTGGGTATGTTAATATGTTTACTTGTAACATTGTATTTGCCTATTTTTTGGGAATCATGCATTCACACATACATAATTTACAAATAACTTTAGAGGTTTAAACCATGTGTTAATAAACCTACTTTTCAATAAGTTAGTTAGTATCAATGTTTTTGGAAATTAGGGCTATATTTTGGACTGATTGAATAACAAATTCCTAATGGTATTGTGATATGAATTGTTTCACTTACTGTACATAAATGACACAGTGACACTTAGTTTTGTGAATTTTCAGTGGCTTACATTCTTATCTTGCTTCTTGGATTGTTTACAAGTAACTTTAAAGTATTAAACCTCTTGTTAATTCTACTTTAGGGTCGGCATATATAGGTAAAATGATGAATTCATGAAGGGCCACAGCATACCAGTTTTGTTAGTGGTTTTTTGTTATTATTAGGTTAACCTAAGGCAATGTGTGCATCACTGACAGTTTTGTGGTGAATCATCTATAGATGAGCACTTTGATCTACATTTAAGCAAGATTGAGAGGGTAAAGAAATAACTCAAAATCTATTTATCATGGTTGATACGGGGTGATGATTGTTAAGTTTTATACTTAAAATTTTTAGAGTGAATAAATTGACTTCTAAAGTTCTAGGAGTTTCTTGTTGAGAGGGGTGATGTGTATCTGTAAATTTGTGTCTTATGATGTTGGTCTTCGGTTCGGTTCGGTTCATATTTGAGGTTTGCAATGTATGTATCATAACTTGGTTAATCTACCATGTTTGCTAAAGCTAATTAAAGTCACGAGAAATAGTTTTGCAAATATTTCATTCATTGTATCTAACTTATTTTCAGGTTTAATGTTGTAATTATATGAAGTGATAAATATTTTGGTTACATCCTTGCTATTTAGGCTACATTGGAGCTTTTAGAACATATGGGAACTGCAACACGTAAAGTTGAGCATGTGTATGATATATGGCAGAAGAAACATGATGCAGTTACCAAAAATAAGCAGTCATTGAAGGTATTGTTTAAATAACTTAAATTTTATATGACCTGTGATTCTGTAAAATTAAGTCTTTTATCTATTAGTCATTCACTCATTCATGTCCTCACATATCTGGTATGCAGTTGTAATCCGTCATGTGATTTTCTCTACCACTAGATATTCTTGGCTATCTACTCCATATTATGTTTGCAACATTGGGTTTGGGTACTTTTCTTGTTTATATTAGTGTGAATAGTGGGTTCTTGGTTAAATACTTAAATTTGAATCTGAAATAGCATACCTTTTGGTGGTTTCTTGTGTATTGGCAACATGTTTTCTTTTTTAGTTCAATTGAGTAGCCAATATCATGATTTAACATTACTATAACCTACATCTTGTGTGTTTAATCTTAAAAGAAGCCTGGATTTTTGGCAGGGTAGGTCTGATGTACTGATAGAACTCCTCCTTTTTTGTCTTTCACGAGGTGATGCTGATGGAGCCTACCAGAGAGTTTTAAGGTTTGCATCTTTGTTTTAGAAATAAGTACAAGAATGGTCTTTCTTGTTTGCTGGATTTTATATTTGGTCCTTAAGTGTTAGAATTTACATCTTTGGTCTCAAAAGGTATAGTTCCAACTGCCAAACGTGTGGGACCAAAGGTGTAGTCTGGTTCCTTATCAACCAAATTCAATATCTGCAGTTTCTGGTCATTTTACCTCATTTTAACACCCGTTACCCAACTCACCCAACCCGCTCATTTTTGCCACCTTTACTGTTATTCTAATTAAATTGAATTGTTTTTTTCTATCAGCCTTCAGCAACAGAGTGACTTCTCAACCGACCCAATAGCAAATTTGGTTGTAGGGTTAGCCTTTTCTTATCTGTGGTACAATGCTATTCAGAAAATATTTCGTTTGCATGATTCACTTGAATCTGGTAGTCCCATTCAGTCCGGGATGTCTGGGCCGCAGGAAATCATTTTAAGTGATCTCTCTAATGGACAAAGTGCTGTTCAAATTCAAGATTCTGATTCTGTCCTCCAACTGGATTCAAATACCTCTATTAGAATCGGCAAAGAAGGTGTTGACCAAGATAGAAAAATTCCAATGGAGGTTGACTGTGAACTGAAAAAAGAAATACCTGAATATGAGGAACTCCATATGAATTCTGATGAGAGTGATCAAAATGAAAACTTGTCACGGTTCCTGCATACTGGCAACAAAACTTATGGTTCTATAGTCTATGCTCATGGTGGGTTTTGAATTTCTTTTTATAATCTGCCTACCAGTCATGTAGTTGCCTTTATAGGAATTTTATTAGAATGAATGTGTTTATCGGATTTTGTTTTATCTCAAAAGGTGGCCAAAGGCAGAAAATAAAATATAAGTGCTTATAGTATTTTAAATGCAGAAAACCTCCTAAATCATTTAATTCAAAAGTAGATGATTATTATGGAAATTTGAATTAAATAATATTTGTATTCATATATGAAACACTAATTTTTTTTACATTAATATTTTTGGGCAAAAATGTTTAGGTCGCCCCATCCGGTTATAACTTACGATTACATATTTTGACCCCATCCGACATACCCATTTTGCCACTTCTAACTTTGAGTTTAATTTATTAATTTGGGCTCATGTTGGTATACATAAGTGGTATGCTACTGACACTGTGGTGTTGTGTTTTGTCATGATTATATCATATGCAAGCATGGTTATTTTCTATTGTTCTGTTTTTTGTTGTTTGGTTAGCTTATTTTATCCACTGTGTATTCTACTTCTTTTTTGTATACTTTATCTGGTATAAACCTGCATGTGTTTGGTTGTTTTTTCTACAGATCTAGATTATTTGTTGATGCCTTTAAAACTTCCAAGAACAAACAATTTAGAGGATTTCATCTCTCTTCAAAGGAGCATACAAAATGACCACTATAAGGCTGCAGTGAAGCATTTACGGAATGCTCTTCATTCTACTCCGCCAGCTTATGAGGCATTACTTCCTCTAATACAGGCAAGCAACATTATCTAGTTTCAAAAAAGGATTATTTTGAAAAGACTTCTCCAAGTTATAAAATCTCAACCCAACGTCTCAATTTTGACAGATGCTTTTGCTTGTGGATCAAGTCAAAGAAGCTATAGAAGAGGTGGAAAGTGCTGTTCAAAATTCTCATGCCTCACTTCCTTATAGGTGATTCTTTTTATTATCTCTTTGCGTCAGCCAGAACTATGTTTGTTAATTAAATTCATATGTTTATGAGAAATTCTGACTTTCTGTTAGTTGAACTCTTGTATTGATTAAGGTTAAAAGCTAGTCTTCTGGAGCATTTTTCCAAAGAGGATGCAAGCAAAATGTGCATCTGCTTTGAGGACACATTAAGAAAAGATCCAACATGCAGCCACTCACTTGCAAAGCTAATCAGCTTGCATCATGATGGTATGATATCATGTGATTCTTAAATATTTTTGTCTTAACAAACTACATTAGCCTGGTGTTTGGCTAAGGTTCTTTATACCTGTTCTTGATAATAGTGTTTATTCTCTGTTATTTTTCCATGTGGTACAGCAGTGTACCTCTGTCCGAATCCCAATGTCACCAACAGAAAAAGCTAGAGATCACAATTCAAACCATTTACTTATGAAAAGGGCTCCGGGCTATATCTTATTTTTAAAAGGCGCATCGGTGAAATATTTAAAAAAATAGTTTGATTGAAAGGTACAGTTGGATTTGAATAAGCTGGCAGTCTTGTACAAAAGATTGCCTGCTTTGACCTGTTACCCAACCTGCCCACACATTAGCCACCCTTTGAAAAAATTGTTATATTCTTGTGAGGATATTTGTCTAGTTTATTAAACAGTTAGTTTCACATGCAGAAAATATTGTTTTCACAAAGTTATTCTTATGCTTGAATTATATATAACTTGTCAATTCAAATATATTTTCTTTGGTTTTCATAAATTCTCAGGAAATTACAGCATAGAAAGATTGATAGAGATGATTGCTTTGCATTTAGATGCTACAAACGCAGACCGTGACATTTGGAAAGAATTTGCTTCTAGCTTCATAGATCTTTCCCGGTGTGATGAGGATAGAATGTCGAGTTGTGTCAACAGTTATGGTGATAGCTACACAAAGTTTTCCAAGAATATTCCTGACATGTTTCTAGATGATATATCCAGAAAGAATTGGAGATTACGTTGTCGATGGTGGCGGACACGTCATTTCACCCTGACCATACTTGCATCAGAAGTTACCTCAGGTATTTTTTTTTTTAGGCTTTCACTTTTTTAGGAACATGAATGTTGTGGATTTGTTAAACCGATAGTTTCTTAATTTTAAAACTTAGATATATCAAATTGTTAATAAGGACTGGTTGGTTTGATCTGAAACATTTTGTCCAAAGAGTTCTACTTTATAGAAGTAATTAGCGTGTTGACCTTATATGTGAAAAATCCTATTATCATAGTTTTTTTGAGGAATATTTTTAGGAGGTTAGTGATAGAGCATGACCCAGATCAACCCTTTCATAAGTAATGGGTTGAAATATCCATCTATGCTGAAATTAGTTTTTATCTTTTACTGCCGAAAACCATTATAGTTTCTAAGGGCATATGATTTCGGACAAATTGTATAAAATATAATATGCTAGAATTGGCACTTGTGTTTCCTCTCCTTTCTTGTGAATGTACTCTAAAGAACAACCTTTATGCAACTGAACTAATTATGATGATTTGGATTTTGTTGTTCATTGTGGCTTATTTGTCACCCAGGGAACTTGGAGCTTGTAGCATACAAAGCAGCATCAGCGTGCCATCTTTATGGTCCTGAATTTTTGTATGTTGTTAGGGCCTATACATTCTTAAAAAAGGAAAATTGTAAAGAAGTGTCTATCTTGAAATCGCACATGGAAAATGCTATTGGATTGACACAACATGACACAGGTGGATTGACACAACAAAACATGGGTTCTTGGGCCGAATCAAATGTGTAGGCCTTTGTCTTCATTTTTGTTGGTATGTATTAGCGGGTATACTTCAAAATTTTGATAGAATTTAGTCCATATATATTATGTTGAATATTGCAATTTTTGTATCCCCATGTGATATAAAGGTCAATGGGAGCATTTTTGTTTTGTATATTAATATTTGATGCCTCTTCATTTATTAATATTACACCATCACTACCCTTCATGGTAGTAACTTTTTTTATTTAATTTTAAGTTCAAGGGGAAAAAGAAAAAAATAAATAACCACAATGACTATGATTAAATAGTTCAATGTTCTGATTGGAGATTCAGTGTTAGAACATCAAATATGCTTTCATAATTTACTAGGAACGAGTTCAGCCTTGAATCTATGTCGATAATCGGTGTTGAATTCGCCACCAGAAGCATATGTTGATGATAAGGTCATCAAAGCTCGGATCCAGTGTCCTGCCAAGAGGTTAGTTTTCTTTTAATGTTGTTTTAGACTTTTAGTTTGTTAACATATTCAGTGAAAATGTAGCTATAGGGTTTGATTTTTTGGTTGAAATGTGGGAGCAATTGTCCATTTATGGTTTTCTTTATAGGGTTAATGATATATCTGTAAGAAGTTGAATTGCATTTCTTTCAAGATGTAATATTGAAATTCTACTATATAAGAAACTAGTACAAATAATCACCAAAAAGTACATTTTTGTAACTTTTAACAGCAGGTACCGTGCGGTCATAAGTGCATTCTACATAGAAGGTGTTGGTGCATTGCTTGTTTATGAAATCACACACCATGTCGCCTTTTAGAGCATCGACAGATGGCTAAAAGAGCTCAGAGACCATAATGAGACAACCATTTTGATAATTTTAGTTGGAAACGGAATTAGATTTACGCCACTCGCGCTCAGTTTCCACTGAGGATGCCAAAACATTGGCTGAAAAAGTCGGCTCTGGGAGCGCTTAAATGTAGACAATGCTTTCACTGAAGTCTTTACACAAATACTACCATGTGGTTAGCCGAAAAGCACTTGACACTAGGAACAATCCTTCATCATTGCCTGATGATCATTGTGGGTCAATGGATGATGTCTCAGCCATGAAGAATGTTGATTTTCTACTTAAGAACGATGGCAGAGGTGTTGATCGGATTGGTTTTTCAGCAAATTTGGCGTGTTTGATCGAAGAAGTAGATCATACTATTTGTATTACTTCAAATTGGTGGTGTTTTTTATTGGTTTATTTGTTAACTGCAGTGGATCTTGTATAATATACACAGCATACGCGTGTGAATGTGTGTGGCTGTTCTTTAATGATGGAACTTTTTCTTCGAGTGAAATCAGATTGTAATGTAGTCAGTCAGGCGGACAGTTACTCAGTCCACATAACCAGACATCAAAATGGCTACCTTATCGAAAATAGTAGGTGAATGGTAAACAGAAAAACAAAATTTTTATATTCGTATGTGAAAATTCTATGTATGTGAGTTGTAAATTTTTGAAAATCTGGTTGATGGTGTACTTTGGTTTTAGATCCAACCAAACTTAAAGCTGGTTCACTATTAAAAAAACCGATGACCTCTAACCCATAGGCATTAATCAAGAACCCTTTATCTTATTGGTATAATGTTTGAATCAATTAACCATTCAATTGAATCTATAATTGTTCATTCCAATTCCTTCTCTAACGAGCATAATAGGGCCGGTCACGGTTCATCTAGTCCTTATTAGACACTGCGAAACAGTGTTTTCAAGTATTGATTTTGTCACAAGTTTTTTGGATAATTGACTAAATACTTGATGGTACAGAATGCTCATAAAATTTTTGGATGTTATTGGTGATAGTTTTTGAATACTTGAATGAGTTATACAAATTACTTGTGTTCTTTTCACTATACATAAGTCAATATTATACATTTATATTTATTGCTTTAAATATGATACATGAGGTGGTTATGTAACACTTCTATTTCTCTCCCGCTACTTGACTATCATTTATACATATGTACAAGTACACTATACAGTTTCATGGTTCTCAATAATTTATTGGGTTTAAAACAAAGATGCCCTATACAAATAAATTATCCCTAGATGTGTTTAAAAGTTTTATCCTTCCAAAGAAAATGACTTTTATCTGCAATCCAAATACATGACCAAAAAGATGTTGAGTTCAAGTACCATAATGACAAACATGTATTATATTATATGCATACCGACTTAGACTTTATAAAAAACTTTTTAACTTGGTTTGATATTTAACAAATATACATCTGTTTTCAAAACAAAAGTTGATTGAAAAACAAATCGAAACTTGCAATTCCTACATTTTAATTCAGCATTGATGATTTTATAAGGTACAAACATTGCAAAAAGATGATCAAACAACTGGAAACACAGAGATCAATAGTGCCAAACTGGACAAACAGAGTGCCTCATGAACACCAACATATCAAACAAAGAAGATTCAATGAATGTTCAACCTGATATTAACAATCATAAGTACATATCACTCCAGACAGATCATCCACTGAGTGAAACAACATGAAAAAAGTCTATACAAAAAGGTTCAAAGGTGAATAGGTGATCACCTTCTTTTCAACACTTTGTTGACTGGCTCATCTCAGAAAGATACAAAAACCAGGTTCCTATATTTAACATAATTTATAAAAAGAGAAAGAACAACACCCTCTCTTTACTTGTATATTTATATCACAAGATGCCTAGATCATTTCAAGGCGTCTTGTTTCTCTTCGTGTATCTTCAGTGTTATGACTCCTTTGTTTTTGCAGCAACTGCTGTTGACTTGCAAATCGGGCAGGTGTTCTTCATTGTCAACCACTTTTTCACACATTCAACATGGTACTCATGCCCACAATCTAGCACCGCGATTTGTTCTTGATCATCGTAATTGGTCTGTGAAAACACAAGTCATCAATAATCATCCATGGCATATCATATGAAACAGATAAATAATATAAAATATAGTTATGATGATACGCGTATGCGCAAAGGGAAGGATAATTTTAGGATCAATAACTATAATTAAAGCTGAACCTTGAAAAAAGATTTATAAGGGCAACAAAAGATGGGGAAAGTTTCATAAAAAGTTAACCAACTTTAATTGCATTTCTATGTCATGCAAGCCTGAAACTTTTATTTACTAGAAATAAAAAAAAGCATTTAACTTCCCCAGAAAAGATAAAACCATCAAAATTTTAAAAATTTTAATTTAAAGTAGTGTGCACCAAGTCAACACGATAATGTTGTCACTTATGATAGCAATATCCACCAAGTTGACTTTTTCTCGACATGACATGGAAACTGTCTAACTTAAAGAAGATATCTTGAGCCAAATGTTCTGATATTTTGATGACATGATGGTTAAGTTTAACCTAAAAAGTGCTGGTTACTTCCAATAGAAAGTTGACTAAAGTTGGTTTCCATTGAACCAAATTGTACAAAAAATTGTATTCTAAAGTTGACCCCTCTTATGTCAGTGCAAAACAATGTAAATATGTGCAGTGCGTGTACAAGCAAGAATGTTTGGTCAAGAACGCGTATGAAGGTAGTGATAAAGAAATGATAATAAGCAAAGTAGGAACAAAAGTATGCAAAAATAAAATTACAGTTCATCAAATACCTGACAAATGACACAGGAATTCAGTTCTTGATCGGCAGAAGATGCATCTTGTTCAGAAGAAGATTCAGATGACATAAATATTCTTGTTTTTAAATGTTCTAGAATAAAATCATCTGACAAACCCGAGCCTGCACTTCCGATCTGTTCACCAAGTGCAAGAAGCTCCTGCACAAAATGGAAATGTTACAAGAATGATATGAAGCACGCATTGATATTAAAACACAAACAAATAATATGATAGTTTGATCAATGTTTCAAAGGTCAATCAGCTCTCCCACATGTTACTTCTGAGAGGTAAACCAACTCTCCAATGATATCATAACCACTAAGATTACAATGACCGTCTAAATACTAGAGATATCCTAATCACACTATAATTTGGTTAACATGTAACTTGCTCCCAAAGTAACGCTGAGTCGCTGATAATAAGAAAACTAATTAACCTCCTACTCCCAGGATATCTAATATATACAAACCACTGATATTACTTATCTAATAAGTAATCAGTTCTATGATTATAAAAATTATAATAAAATCAGGTCTTGACAGAATTCCCATGAGAACAAAGATTGCTCGAGTAAAGTTATCTTTCTACAACTTGCCTCGTAAGACATGTGATCTATGTCCAAACGCATGTCTCTATGATGATCAACTGAATGTTCTGCTAGTGCTTCATGATAACCAGAAATATCAAGGATTGCAACCCCCTACATGTTGAAAACACCAAAACATGTGAATTAAAAAACCCAACATATAAACACCACAATTTGCCGTTTTAAAATATTCATTAAATTAGCAAGATTTCAATTTTTGCATGAGTACAATACATCTTCAGGGAGAACCCTCAAGTGGGGAAAGACCCGATGCCTTGCAGTTGCCTCAACCATGAGCTCGCGCCTATGAGGCCGAAAAACTCTAAGACCAGTTGGCTGTGCGGGAACCACAAACCTAGTCATGGGAGGCTCAATCCCATTCTGAAAAGGATTTACAGCTGTGTTTGTTGGAAGTCTGTGTGAAGTTGATGCCACTTGAGAATGGAAGTCTATATTAGAGCCATGCATTGGCGGCATTGGTGGTGGTGGCGGGTGGTGGATATTGTGGGGACCCTGATGAGGCACGATAGCTGGGGGGTGCACAAAAGTCCCCGGAATTCTGTTGCTGGTTGTGACTTGATATCCATGTAACCCAACATTTGCAGCATCAAAACCACCCCCATTCATCGGTCCTACAATAGGCAAGTAATTAATTGTAAAATTTCACAAAAAATGAAGAAGTTTGTTTTCATGGAACTAATGTAATACAAATTAGGGGTGATATTTGGATGTGCATCTAAAGTGAATATTGCTACTTCAGGTTAAAATACTTAGTTCAATAGTGTTGGGCAAAAACTTATTCTAGTTTTGACTTTCTGGTTGTTTAGGTTCAAAATAAACACTTATAAAAGCAGGTAAAAGGTTTTCGTAAGAAACTTTATAATTAAGATAAGTTACAATCACATAACCATCCTCAACTTTTTGTCAACCTGATTATGGGTGTTTCAAGTTTGAACTTGAACATTGGAGCTAATTATTTGATTATTATGTTCCGAAGCCATTTTAGTGTTTGAATGATCAGATTATGCTTCTAATTAGTTAGAGATCAAATAATTAGTTCTACTAGCTAAAATAAAACTGATTATCTAAAGGTGAATCAGATTATTTATTTATTTATTTATCCATATACAAAACCTAATTTGAACTGACTCTACTATTTTCACAAAAATGCCATTTTTTATCATTTTATCAATTAATTTCTTAAATAATCCAAAAATTCAAACTTCAAGTACCATAAGCACGTCTAAACGCTATATTCTACCACCTGTTTTACTACATCTTGTTATCAGTTTCTAATTGTTCATATCATATAATCACTTCCAAAACACCCCCCCCCCCCCCCCCCCCCCCCAAAAAAAAAAAAAAAAAAAAAAAATTATCATCATCTAATTTAGATTATAATTCAGTCACAATGCGCACATCAAAGCATACCCTTAAAAGCAACAAATTTAGGATCATTATCAGAAAAAAGATAAATCGATGGCAACCACTAAATCCACCACCGTACCTTAGTTTCTCTCTGAAAAAAATGGAAAAAGTAAAATAATTAGTTTGGCGGTTGTTATAAATATATTCATAAATATTACCTTGGAGATAAGATACACCGAGACCATGATTCCATGAAAAAGCACCACCATCACTGCCATTACCACAAAATTGTTGATCCAACCATGGGTTAGGAACTGCTTGAAGAGGTTGACCACCATAGTTACCTGGAACTAAATGGCTGTTTCTCCCAGCTCTATGCACTGCAGGTTCCATGACCAATGATGGACCATCCATCATAATTCCCTCTGTGTTCAAAGGAATAGCAGCCGAAGAACTTGAGCCAGGTGTCGGATAAAAATACTGAATATTTCCCACGAATCCGTCCGCATTCTTTCTCTTAAATACATCAATAAATTGACCGTTTTCAAAGCTCCCACAAATGCTAGGAAATGGCACTTGATCTTGAATCCCGTGATTAATTGCAGCCGGGAAAACATGGACGCTAGCAGGTGTCATAAATACAGCGTTAGCAGGGTTATGAGGATGTTCAAGACCATTGAACTGAGTGATCCCATGTGGCAAAGGTCCATGATTTTCTGGTCGGTGTTGAGGATTGAAACTAGTTAGGTTTCCAGAAGGTGGCACTATTGTGCGATTATTATTAGTAGGTTGCGGGAAATTTGGTATGCCACCATAAGGTACTACACAAGGTTCTGGATGAATATGACCGTGTTCTGTTTCAAGTATTGGACCCGTATACAGCATATTCCGTTGCCCCATATTCTTGAATGATGAACTGCAAGCAAATCCTGATCATTCATGAAAAATATGAACCAGATTAGATAGATTCTTATCTTATATGACCTTTAAAGTTCTAACACAGAGATAAACCATAAAGCTAACATCACTGATAAGAAAGCCCAGCATGAAGTTCTGCAAAATTGTTGGATTAGTGTATATCAACAATAATATTCGAGTAAATATATGTTCTTTAATAATCTACCTAAGATGCTCTAAAATTACAACCATGTTATTTATAAATTTTTTAACATGTACTTTCGGTACTCTGATAACCTAAGTCAACTAATATGAAAAGTAGCCTGATATGCAATGTGTTACATATGAGTAAACACGGACGCAAAAGTCTGAGCCGAACACCAAATTCTCACCTAAATGAACTATCATCTAAATGTGATTCAATCAAAAGAAAATTGCTACGCATGACACAAAGTCAAACCGATCAACCACATCCAAATGTATTAAAAAAACCTTAAGTAGTATGTACTTGTTTGGGTGTTTGAGTTCACAATAAACAACTGCACTGAAAATTCACATACACAAACAAGAGAGAATCAAAGAAATTCCCTAATTGTCTGTCACAGAATAACTGAATAAGTTGTACATTCCAGTATAGATTGCTAAAGCAGCATTTGGAGAAAGCATTACCAACATTGCAGCTTTTTTTTCATTACTTTAAGGTTATGTTTGACACATAAAAAATTCTTTTGAAGGATTAAAAGCAACCATCAAATATCTCCTTAATTTTCAAGAATTCAACCTTAATCAAGCATTGCCCCCTTAATTTCAAGCTTCTTTCAATACCAATTCACAACTAACTTAAGAAAACAACACAAGTTACCAATTTTGCAGTCCTCATTTGGTCAAGTCTTTTGGGTTCAATTTTATTTCTTTATCTTGAAATAGGGTGTTTGTGCAAAGAAAGTGCATATACTTCATTTATTTATTTCCAATTTTATTCTAGACCATGTAAAGAAATTTTAATTAGCAGTTCCAAAAAAGAAAATCATCATAAACAACAAGAAGGTTTTCCCAGAAAACCCACTTCAAAAAAATAAAAAATAACCATAAATTATCATAAAAACTGTACCTTTTTTTCATCAACAGACTCCAGAGCTTGTATCAAGTTACCAATTTGAGCGAAAAAGCCCTAACAAAAAAGACGATCATCAACACATTTACAAATTATAATCCAAATAAAAACCACCCTTAGGCCTTATCCCTCGAGCAATGATGATCGATGTATGTATGAACAAAATCAAGTTTGTAGTTTATCTACTCAAGGTACTTATAATCCAAATTACCAACAAATTAGAGGGAAATTGGGGGTAAATTGATGAAGAACATACCCTAATGAGGGTTGATCGGAGCGTTTAAGATGGTGAATCGATTGAAGTTTAAGGAAAAGATAAAATTATTTTGGGAGAAAGAAAGAGATTCTGATGAAGAAACCCTCTTGTCTGCTTATTTCTCTAAATTTGCTTTAACCGTAATTTTGTTTCTTCTGTTTTCCTAATTTTTTATGTACACGTGGCGAGAATTCTAAACTATTGTTTCTCGTCTCTTTCTTCTATTAAATAAAAATATTTTTAATTAAATAAATTAAATAATTAGATATCTAAAATATAAATTTTTTTATTCTAATAAATTATTAAAACATGATAAATTGGTAGATTTTAGTTATATCTTATCTTAAAATAAAATTTTATAATTCTTGATTTTTATTATTTGTTATTTATAATTTCTTAAATTTTCATCGTTTATTATTTTATTAATGACTAATGACATGTAGCATATAATATATTATTAAAGCCTGACGATTTTAATATGTTGATTTCTTTCTACCCATGTAATACATGGGTTTCTAAACTAGTATTATTAAAGACGTGATTAAAGTTGCAAGGTTAGTGATAACTGATAATATAAACTATAACTTTGTAAGATAGTAATTAATAGGATTATTAAAGTTTCAGTATTAATCTAATTATGTTATTCATAAATTCAAAATAATTTTAAAAAAATTGAAATACTTAACAAATTTACATTATTTATACAAAAGAACGAACTATTTAAAAAATTTGCAAATTATTTTTAAAAAAATATGAGTGGCCTAATTGAAACATATAAAACTGTAATGACCAGATTTGAACAAATAAAAATATTAATGACTCGATTAAAACAAATAAAAATATGAGTGACCAAACTAAACACTCAAACTTATTTATTAATCTATAAAGATTTTTTTTAAATGAATATTTTTTGAGAAACTTTAACGCAGAGTTCAAATCTTGACATATGATATGTTAGTAAGTAGTGTGGTAAAATGGTTTAAATCATAAAAATTATTCTAAGATGTTATAGTCCATATGATGTTTTTCACTGGTCTAATTGAACAAATTAGTTATAAAGTTATATGCTCTATAATTGAGTTCAACCAAATCCGATTTAGAGCGAGCCTCACATGTGCAATTTTAGTTTTGGACGGGTCGGGTTCTAACAGACTTGGTATGGTTTCACATCTTTGCTCACCCCTTGTGATACAAGGAACCACCAAATGTGTCAAGTCGAGGGGAAAAGCTTCTTTCATAAAATATATAGTACGTTGCGTACATCATATTATAAAACGCTTCTGGTCCTACTCGTACCCTAAGCAAAGTGAAAGTTAAATCAAACACCGGATACATTCATTTAAACTAATGAAACTCAAAAGGAACTTACCTTTCCCAAACCAAAAGTACAATTTTAGTAAAGGTGATTAAATTTTTAAAGAAAATAATAAATCTAGTCAATTTTAAAAACTTGTTATACCTCACTTTACGATATACACTCTTTGTTATAATTTATTTCCAGAAGTGGGTCATACGTTGTAAATACTTGTCAGTTGTCATAGCTCCTGTTTTCACGATCTTTCATTTAAGAAAAGGAATGTTTTGAAATTCTATAAATCATGAAAGAATGAAACCATAAAATGTTTTCATATTCTTTTATTCTTATAAAATTAAATATATGCATGTCATCCATAGTTACATAAGTATAATATGCTTTTAAAATTTCATTAATTTATAATTTTTCTCATTTTTTAACCAACCCTTTAACCTTAATTCACAGCCCGTATCCCATTTTTATGTGAGTGGATGTCCTATATTATAGGGGATGGTTGTGAGTGAAGGAGAAATAAAATTTATGGGGGTTGTACCGTGATTCCCCATATTTGGGGAATCACGGTACAACCCCCATAAATTTTTTAATATTTTAAAAGTGTTTGTGAGTAGATGAGAGAGAAAAAATAATGATAAAAGTATGAAAAAATATTATTTAATTGAAAAAAAAAGAAAAAAAATATATTTTTAATATAATTATATGAATGGGGATAAGAGATGAATTGTGAATGCTCTAAACACACCATATGATTCAATATTAAATACAATTAATTAAAAAACCGGTTGTCTAACATTAGATTTAGAATGTCATCACATAAGGTCAAAGGTGATGCATCAAATAATGAGGTACAAAGCCCTTGCATGTACTTTGTACCATCTGTATGTCATGAAATAGACAAACAAAAACATGTCGGGATAAACTTTTAAAAATATTATATTTTTAATAAAGTTTATTCATCCAAATGTCTGGGTACATTCTAAATAATAGTAAAATAATGATTTGTGTATTTGTTAAAGCAAATTACATTAAATAAACAAATAATTTATGTCTGTAAATCTTACAGAATATCTTTAAAGCTTTACGAGCCGTATCATTCTATAATTAGAATAATAAAAATTGATAGAACTATATTTAAAAAAAAATAGAAAACTTCACAAAATAATAAGCAAGTTTTAAGATTGAATAAATTAAGTCACTCATATTTTTATCTATTTTAATCAAACCATTAAAATTTTTATTTGTTCCAATTAGGTCATTAAAGTTTTAAAAATGTTTCAATTAGATCACTCATCTTTTTTTCAAATTTTTAAATAATTCGTAAAAAAATTTTAAACAATTCGGCTTTTTATAAATAAATATTTTAATTATTTAAATATTTCGTAATTTATGAATGACCTAATTAGAACAATCCTAATATTTTGGTGATTTGATTATGAAAAAAAAAAGTTTATGAGTAACCTATTTGAGACAAAAACAAAATACGAATGACCTAACTAAAATAATTATAAAACTTGATTATTATTTTATAAAGTTATCCCTAAAAAACAAATATGCATGTAAGCAAGCAGCGGAGCCGAGATTTATTGATATTGAAAATTTTGTCTTGTTAAAATGTCTATTTTTCAGTCAAAGTATCTCTATTTTGATCAAAATTAGGCTATAAATTGTTAAAATTTTACACTACAAGATATTAAATTTTTTTTTATCTACAGGGGCCTTCAACAACCACCCCCCCCCCCCCCCCCCCCCCAACCCTCTCATATGATTCGCCGTTGTTTAAAGGCATGTGGTTATGATACTTAACACATATGAAACATATACATTTCAATAGTGTTTTAATAATTTTATCTATTAGGTGTCGACTTCTATTGAAGTAAGCTTGTGTTTATACATCTTTTTTTATTAATGATAAAAGTTATGTTTAAAAATAATAAAATTATTTACTTATTAGAATTGCATTTTCTAAAATAAATATTAGGTCTTAATTTATTTTGATATTAAAAAATAAATACACTTTGGTAAGTAGTTTAAAATTTTAAAATACAAATTGATAATAGATTTTTTAAATTACAAGCTTAATATTCAAGCAATTGAATTAATTATAATAGTGTTTAATAATATAATCTTTTTATGTTTTTTTATTAAATCAATGTTATATTATAGTTTTGAGAGTTTTACTAATTTTCAAAAAAAAAAAGTATACGTATAAAACAAACTAAAGTTAAAATAATAAACAAATAGAAAGACAATAATAAAATAGAAAAACTTAAAAAAATAAACATTGGTAAACACACTAACATAAAAATTTAAGAAAAGTCCAATTAAGTACATGAGTTTAAAGAGAAAAATTAATGATATTAAGATACATGATTTATATGTTCCATGTAATAATGGGTTTACAACCAAATAATAAATATAGAAGACTTGTGAATTGTGTACATGTTGTTTCTTTCTTTCAAGCTTTTTTAACAAAATCTATAACTATATTGTTTCTTTCTTTCAAGCTTGGTTATTGAGCTAAAACCAAATATATTGTCATGAGTGACGATATAGTTGGCAGTTGTGCATCCAACACAATTCACAATCAAGTATGCTTACTTCATAGGTAATCATCATAATAACTCCCTGGATGATTATTTATCATAATTGTCAAAAGATCGAGGTGTAAATACCTGTGATAATGTATTCTAGGTAGCAATTTGTTATCATGGCACGTTGAATACTTTAATGGTGCATAGTGCATGTATAATGTATGTATTCAGTTCATGTTCTTCACTGGTGTTTTCCAAACGATGATCGTTAGTTAATCGTGGCTTTGGTTTGAAGTGAATTGTGTATTTGGCGTTTATTGGGCCAGTACATGAATTGTGTCTCTAATAGGTTTAACGTGTTCACCTCTGTATTAAGGCTTCATTCTTAAGCTTAGTTATATTTAATCCAGTGTAATTGTACATCCCCAGCTATGGCGGTTTATCATGGGGCGTGAACGTTATGGTATCGTAGTCACTTATCGACCACTACATGATTTTGTAAAACATACATTGCAAATGAACTTAAATACATAATTGTTTTCAGATTAAAATTGCGAAAGTAAGTAATAAAGTAAGTTGTTTTCAAAACAAGACAAATACAGAAATAAATGTCCCAAACAGCATGTATTGCCCTAAATGTGATGTGATCCATGCTAACTTAACTTGGTGCATTTATCAATTACCTGATAAAACATGCATGAAAAATAGATTAACATAAAGTTTATAAGTTTTAAAGTAATACTAAACAATGTAATGGACCACAAGTGTTTTCATGATTTAATTATTGTACATACAATGCTACAAACGTATCATAGTCCCTCATGCCTATTTATACTTCATTTGCTTTATTGTTCTTATAAGCAATATAATTACTAGCATCATAACCGTCAATATTATTGTTACTAGAAATTAAAAACTCTTTTGAAAAGTCAGCATCATCAAAGTTATAGTAAAAAACCTGAACACCACCTACATAGATATCATAACATTCATTGTCTTGATTCATTGCCTCATTGCCTATATTAACACTATCCTCACAAACATTTAAACCTAAAATTGGATTACTACTATCATCAAATTGATTAGTAGCATCATCACCAACTACATTTGCACCACAACCTTCATCAATTTGATTAACAACCTCATTACCATCACCAATATTGATAGTCTCATCACCTTTTACATTGAACTACAACCCTCACCACCTTGTTTTCATTACAAAAACAATCTCCTTAAAATCTTCATTTTAGTTCTTATAGGTCTAGTCGTCTCATGTACTTCCTCAATAACACGTTTTGTTTATTATAGAGGAGTGAGTAAATTGTAAGTTCAATCTTACCATACTTAATACATAAGTCAATATCTTTGTTGTTCATAACATATTTTCCAAAATGATTAACATATTGGTCGTAGCCTAAAGTTGACAAACCCACATCTAAATCTTTGTATGGTGTTTGAAAGCAATAGTATATTTTTTGAATTGGTCTAAACCAAGTTCTTCCACTATAATATAAACGTCATAAATCTAAAATTAATTAATATCCAACAAATAAAAAAAGCTAACCCTGTCACATGCATATCTTCTTATAGAAAAAAATTCAAAAACACACATCCATGATCCATAATGAATCTTAAGAGAAAATATGTTGGGGTGTTCATCTTTACATTATACAAAGCACATTCAAAGATAAAAACCGTTAAGGTTTTTAAAATAAAAAAATTTTGAACCCATTTCAACCTTAAATAAAAAAAAGATGAACAATGCAAGAAAACGTACTATAAACCTCCCTCTGGTAATAGTGATCATCTTAGAAACCAACATATTGCCGGTTCTTTAATGTACGCAAGTTGAAATGTAACTAGGCCGATCAAAATTCGTTGAATTTGTCGGCAAATCTTTGAATGATTGATCCTATCATGAAAATGTCAAAGAATGAGAAGAGAGAGAGAGAGACACCTTGGATGGAAAAGACTTAATTATGATAACTCACAATTAAGCAGTAAGTCTAAACCTATATTATGATAACTCACAATTAAGCAGTAAGTCTAAACCTATTTCATTAATACCACTTGAAAATAATAAATTTATTGACACATGACATCATTTTTCGTTACAAACCGAAGGTCATTCACACGGAGTCTAAACATGCAATTCATTTTCAAAACTTTAGATTAACTTTGTAATCTTTCGTTTTCCAATACCAAAACTTGAAAAATTGATCGGGTCATAACTCATAAAGACCGATGTGTAAGAGCATTCACAATCCATTTTTCATCCTTATCCATATAATTACACTAAAAATCATTATTTTTTCTCTCTCATTTTCAATTTTATCATTACTTTTTATCTCTTCTCCGCTCATAATCACATAAAATATATTAAAAATATTATAGGGTTTTGAATATTGTTTTTAAAAAATACAGATTAAACAATAAATTTCTCATATCTTTTACCCACAACCACTTATAACCATACCTATAATCTATAGAACATAATAAAAGAAGGTTTTTCTTTGCCACTTGTCATTCTATTAAACAATTTTTTTGTCACATGTCATTCATTTAGATATCATGGATTCATTTTCCCTGCAAAAGGGTATTATAGTATTTTAAACATTTAAACTAATTTCTATCTCTTAATAAAGATCAATTTTATTAATTGATATATTTTTTTCTCTCATTTAGATTTTTTAAAATCAACTATGTTTTTAAAAATAAACTTTATTAAAAAAATTATAAATCATATCTTTTTATTAAAATAAAAAAAATAAAAAAATAAAATTTTTATATAATATAAAATTTTTTAAAACACTAAACCTTTTTGAAACATAATATTTTAAATCGCTCATTTTTTTAAAAAATTATAACCGTTTTGATACAAACCTTTCGTTTTAAAAATCATATCTTTTTATTCATATGCAATTATAATCATATTTTATCTTTAAATATAATTTTATAATTCATAAATTTTTATCATTAATTATTTAGTATTTTATATTATTGAACCCGTGTAATACACGAGATAATAACCTAGTATAGGAAATATATTCGCATGAATTTAAGGAATTGATACTTAAAAACTTGATTGGTATTTTGACCAAACGGGTCAAAAACCTAAAAGCAAGAAACTCTGTTCCTTCATCAACAATCGTCGGAGAAGCCGCCGGAGGTCCGACGCCGAACAATCTGAACATTTTTCCGATGAAAAACACAAAGCAGCTCAACCCCAACTGGGCTCAGCTCCGAAAAGTACCTTTATTTCATCTTCGTCACACCACCATACACAAAATATCATTTTTTCACTTCATCTCTCATTCTCTCTTGTGAACTTTTGTCTTCAGAAATTAGGTCATGGGTCTGCACTATCCTCGAAGAAATCAACAGAAACCCAAATACCCATTTTAGGTTTGTGAGTTTACTTGTGTCAAATTGTTGATTCGTTGCATAATCGTCTGTATTTGTCAAAATAGAGTCAATTTCAGATGAAATATTCATGCTTGCTTTGTATGTTCAGTTGCTGCTTCACAAATTTTGCTTAAATTCATGTCTATTAGAACATTCACTTGAATCTTTCATGAGAGACATTAATTTGGTCATTTCTTTATGATTTGATGGGAAGAATGTGTACTATTTTGCAGGAAAACGCAAAGAGAGGTCCGATAATGGGGATGCCGGTGACTGTGAGATGAATGTTCTTGCTCCTACTTCATCAGATTCAAGGTACACAATCTTTTCAAGCTTGATTTTGTGCCAAATTCACACACATATGCGCGCGCACACGAACACACACTCTGTTATTACAACAGGAAGATTTCATATACTTTATTGTCTTTCATGGGTTCATCAATGTTTTGCTTTTAGACCATTTAGGGCGTGTGGATGTGCTTTTTTAAAGAAGTTGTCGAAACTCGAAGAATCTGATTATTAGTTGATTAAATTACAGACGATAAGGAGATTAGCTAACTTTATATTTTTATTAAAGTGGTGGTTGGGAGGGCTTATCAAATACTACTTATAATCAGAATCGAAATTAGATGAATAGTTCTTTGAGTGTTTGGGAATCAGACAAGCAGTCTGAATAAGCAACAGGCAAACTGCTTATTTGTTGTTTAAACTTCCGAAACACCATATGCATATGCACATTGTTAGAAAGCAATCCCGAACACCTCTTAAGAATCTCTTGTCCAAATCTGTTTACGTTTACCATAAAGAATCATCAATCAGAATGACATTGACTTTTAGCTGAAAACTCAAAAGTGAAGATGCAGAAATCACTTAGGCACACATCCAAACACCTCTTTTAGACAGTTTAATATTTCAACCTTTTCATTTTTCCATATGGTGTGAAGTGTGAGGGTGTTTGAGGAAAAGAAGATGTTATTTTCATAATTTCATTTTTGTTCATGTGGGAGAATTGGGGCCATATAGCCACTTCGGACTAATTATTTTTCTTTTTCCACGATTCATGGTTCATGTTTTCTTTATAATCGTTGATTACTTGACAAATTATTGTAATCCAGTTTAACTGAGTAGCAATTTGACAGCATTACAGATTTGATAGCCATGGATTGTGAAATGGTTGGTGTCAGCCCTCTAGGAAACAAAAGCGCTCTTGGAAGAGTCACATTGGTAAATTAAGTTTTTTATCGGTTTACATGTAATAACATTGTCTGTCATGTCTCATTGGTTGAAGGTTGACCCCATAATGACTTTAGTCAACTTACCTGACATATTGGTTCAAGATGGAAAACAGGCCATCAAAAATGGATATACATGCAAGTAAACCGTTAAATATGTTTAATGGCAGGTAAATAAGTGGGGAAATGTTATATATGATGAGCATGTTCGTCCAGTTGAACGTGTGATTGACTTTCGTACTCAAATAAGTGGTATCCGACCCCGCGACTTGAAAAAAGGTTCTAATTTGTCTCTTTAATTTGGTATTTTCCCGCATATTCTTTTCCTTATCTATCTACTTGAAACGCTATTGACTGTTTTTGTAAGTTATTGCATTTTTTGGATATGCAATTGTAATTAACTAGATTTATGCAAATTTATAATGCTATTTTCAGCGAAGGATTTTCGTGTTGTTCAGAAGGAAGTGGCGGAATTGCTCAAAGGGAGGATTCTTGTTGGCCATGCGTTGCGCAACGATCTTAAGGTTGATAATTCTTAATTTACAAAACACAATAATAAATAATACAATGTGTAAAATTATTTGCAAAAAACGTTTTATTGTTATAAATCTTACTTCTTGAATAACGTGATTTGATACACTGCAGTAAAAATACACTTTGGGCGACTTTTGAATCACTCAAAGCATTTCCTTTTTAGCTATTTTATAAATTTAAACTGCTAGAAATAAAACATAATCTACACATTATTAAATGGATTGAAATTGCCACCTAAGCACAAATATTTAGAGAAAACACTTGAAAACAATTCAAAGTATTTCTTGATATTTTCTTTGCAGTCTTCATTTACTGGCTAGCACTTCTTATTGTTGGATTTCAGGGCTTTGGCCAAATGGCACAGCAAAGGCAATAGCATATTTAATCTGAAGTTATACTTTTTTGTTTACTTTTCCACAGGCATTGTTATTAAGTCATCCAAAGAAGGATATACGAGATACTGCAGAGTATCAACCGTTTCTCAAGTATATTATAAACCTTATATTATTTGCTAAAGTTCATATAAATATGTGGGAAAATACGTTTTAATTTATCATAATCATTCTTTATGATGCAGAGAAGGGCGTAGCAAAGCACTTAGACATCTTGCAGCCGAAGTCCTTGGTGTCAAGATTCAAAATGGCGAGCATTGTCCTGTGAGTTTTGTGTGGCTGGTGACTCATTTACTTATGAGAGTGGGTCAAAGTGGGTTGTGTTTTATCTCTAACGGATCAAATAAAGGAAAAAACTTGCCCAAAGTCTGTTTATGATTCATACGTCCTCTTAAAGTGTTTTATTCAAAGATATCGTTTATTTGTGTCGTAACTTTGTTTTTAAAATCATAAATTACAAATTAATGATTCTTACAACCTCCTAAAGTGTTTAAGAGTCGATCCAACCCGGCTTATATCAATCAACATGGACCCGTTTTGACCCTTTTTCCAGATCCCGGACACATTTTGTGATTTGCAAAAAAGTCTGGATTTCTATAGAAGGGAACACTTTTAGAGTAAGTTTATGCTTATGGATACCTGATGTGTGCATGTTTATAGATAGAAGATGCTCGTGCTGCCATGATGCTTTACATCAAGAAAAAGCGGGAATGGGAAAAAAGTGTTAAAGATTTAGCCAAGATGAAGTTGAAGCAGAAGAAGCGTAAACTGAAGAAACAGAAAACAGAAGGTTCACCTGCATCTTAGAATCACCATCAAAAATTTCTTCTCTGCAACAAATCTTAAAAGTCAAAAGTTATCGCTGCGGCTTCATGTTGTGGTCAATGGTGGCGATGGTGGCATTTGTAGATGTGATTGGTATCTTAGTGAACGAAAATGGTGATATTGTTTCTTCATTGATCAAGAATTTCAATCTATTGTACCCCAGTCCTTAGGCATTTAATAGGCTGATTAAAGCCAAAAGTTTTGTTATGCTAAAACATAAAAAAAAGAGCATTGAACTTCAGAAAAAGAGTGAAGTTTTTTTAATTCATATATTCACCCAATTTACAGAGAACATCCTTATGATAATCCTTCTGTTTTTTGCATCTTTTTCTCGTTCATAAAACAATCATACAGAGAACATCCTTATTATAAAGCAGTTTTTAGTAGATAACTTTACAACTGTAAGCAGTCACTTGTGGACTTGTGGTGATGGTCAGATATGATGGGAGACATAAAATAAGTGTTATGTAGATATTAATTCGTCTTTCATGCTATAGTTAAGGTAACTTGTATTTGTGTTTACGTGGTTCTCATATTTTACTCATTATTACGGTATTTATACAATAATCATTTATTTGATAACACTCATGTCTTAGTTTATTATTTTTGAAGGGTCATCAAGTGATAAAGAACTGGTATTTTGGAAATCAGAACTGATTTGAGACACTTTGAGGCCCTGAAGTTATGAATTCTGTACATATTTTAACAAAAAGTTCTTTAATCATTTATATTGTGTTATATCTATAAGCATAAATTAATAGTATAAAACCAATTATGATATGAAAAATAAAGAAATCAAGGGATTTAAAGTGATTTTATTATTTGACAAGAGAAAAAAAACATATATTAAATAAAAAAAAAACTAAATGCTACTCTTTAAAATCTAATGTAACATCTGTAAATATTAAATTTAAAGAATCAATTTGTGACTGATGTAAAAATTACAACCAAGTAATAGTAGTGGAAACGAATAGGTGGGCCCGATTAAGATAACACATACTTTCTGAAGCAGGGTCGCACATTTGCCATTAAAAAAAAAGTAATAGTAGTGGAGGGGAGGTTACATTTAGCGCATCCAACCAGATCAACAAAAGATTTAAAAAACCAACTTTTGTAATTTACCTTTACAAATTATCATTTACTAGGTTACAATCCCGTGTAATATACGGGCTAAATAAAATTATTATTACATAAAAAGTTATGTTTTAAATATTGTGTATTAGACGGATTGAATAAACACATATATTACACATTTGAAAATTTGAAGTTAACATATTTGAAATTTTAATTATGAATAGTTATTAATTAATTAATAGCTATTATACATTTATAATTAAGAGGAGAGAGAAGCGAAAAAATCAATTATTAGATGACTTAAAATGATGACAAGTGTCTGGATTTATTTTTATTTATTTATGTATAGAGATGAAGCTGGAAACAGAAAACAAAAATAATATGCTGGCCTAAAAAAGTTGAGGGACTATTTTAGCAAAACCCTAAAGAACAAGGACAAAACCTACAAAATCGCTCAGAACGACAAGTTTAACGAAAGCCAATAAAAACGCTAATCACTCGTATCAATTTTCACCCTACTTTCATCTAATCAAAAAAAAAAAAAAAAAAAAAAAAAAAATCAAAATCCCCAAATCACTTCTGTTTCAAATTCACCATCTTCCTTCACAAATTACAGAGTCCTTTATTCCAATTTGCAAAACAATTTATCGCAATTTTGTTTAAAATCCATCAATTGTTCTTCACTGGTTTATCGGAGGAAGAAGAAGAGCGTAGTCGGATCAATGGGCAGACCACCGAGTAACGGAGGCCCTTCTTTCCGCTTTAATCAGGCTGAGGTCACCATTCTATCTCCTTTCTTGTTCATATTCAGTGATTGTTTTCTTTTTCGGTGGATTTCGTTGCGGTTTTGTTGAATTTTGAAATCCCTAATGCTTTATGTTTCGAATTGGGGAAAAGTGTAGGTTATGGATTGTTAGTTTTTGGTTATAGGTGTTTTTGAGCTTGTTGAGATGTTTGATTCTTTGTTAGTGATTGTGGTTGTGGGATTTTGTTGTTTTGAAGGGTTATTGGTGTATGAAATTGGTTCGAAAGAGGGAAATTTGTAATGTTTATGTGATTGATGTACTTTTAAGCTTTGATATGTTAAGATGAAGCATCACTTGCAAAGATTTGTGTGTTTGGTCATCATGACTCATGAGGTTCAAGAAAATTGTAGATTTTGTTTTGATACCAAAAGGCACCAAGTTTAAGTGGAATATTGGCTGCTTTAGGTGAAAACTTCATAGTTCTATAAAATCTCATGAAAAGTATTATATATGAGAATTTAATATGTGTGAACCATATCAATGTGCGAAACTAGAAAGGGCTATTTACCTCTTCTTTTAGAAACCTTTTTGGGAGGACGAGCCGAGGAGGTTGTACTATAAGCAAAACACAACTGAACAACTCTCTAACCCGAAATTGCTCATGAAGGAAGGTCTAAATTATTATTTGCATATGTACACAAACTGCACATGCTCGTGAATCATTATATAATGGAACTTTTTACATGACAATGTCTTCTTATACATCTTTGTTTTCATAATATATATGCAACAAAGATATTTAATCTATACCATGCAATCATACATAATCTAAGTTGGTACTGGTAACTCTTTTCTTCAAAGATTGCGGAGATGGAAGCTATATTGCAAGCACACAAAACAGCTATGCCTGAACGACAAGTTCTTGTTTCTCTAGCTGAAAAGTTCAGGTATATACTAGCTTACTTGAAAATTTTTGAAAAGATTAAAATTTTGGGTGATCTTTCTATAATCGTGAGATGGTGGCATATCTGTTTGCAGTAAGTCTGTAGAACGGTTGGGAAAGATTGAAGTTCAAATGAAACAAGTCTGGAATTGGTTCCAAAATAGAAGATATGCTATCAGAGCTAAAGCAGCTAAAGCACCGGGGAAGTTAAATATGACACAGATGGCTCCGGGTGATTCATCTGTGGTCAAAGGTGTACCTCAGGTTGCACAACCACATGCTGCTTCTTCAGGTGAGCCGTGAGTTAAACTTGCACTCTCCGCAGTATGCGTTATATTAAACTTACTTGCATTATTGATAATTCAGGTAATGTTAGATCTTTGCCTCAAGCACCACAACATCCAACTGTTCCTTCAGGTAGAACTGAATTCACTTCATTTTGAAACTTAGTTTCATCTGCTAACTAATTTGAATTCTGGGTCAACTCAGCTTCGGTTAGAACCTTCCCACAAGCACCTCAGCAACCACCTGCCTTTTCAGGTAGACTTGTCTTTTGAAGGTTATCAGTGGTTTGGGTTATTTAATCATCTATGTTGTTAATGAAATTTAGGAAGTTATGAATTTTAAATTATGAATTCGGTCAGTTCAAAGTGCAGGAAGGCTGGCAGATAATTCCCAGATGGAGTATGAAGCTAAGTCTGCTAGGGATGGTGCATGGTTAGTATCTAGAGACGTTAATTTAACCTTGATGCTTGTCACCAGTTCTTTGAATAGTAGTAATAAAAGATACCAAGATGGTTGGGTTGTTTGGATCGAAATATCAAATTGGTTAACAGGTTCACCAAAAATACAGGTCATTTTAATGCCAGTCAAATGAGACGTTTCAGACTGACCCACCAAACTTTGTTCTTCGTTTTTACTGTTTAATCAATAATTAATGTATTCAATATGATTACAAAAAATTATTATCAAAATACTAATATAAATTAAAAAAAAGCGTTAAGGTTATAACTATCATTAAAATACTAATACACTTGTGACTTGCATATACATAGGCCACCCAATGTATTCAAAATTTTTCATCAAGGTCACCTAGATATTGAAAGAAAACAACTTTAGAGGTGGTCTAAGCGTCAATATGATTTTGTTTATGCCAAATCAGACAAGATTTTTGCCTTAAAACTGTAGAAGGACAAAGTTCCCTTAATTTTAAAGCTGTTGTTGCATCCAGAGTTGTAAATGTTTATAAATGCCCCCCTGAATCTACTCAAAGATGTTTGACTATCCGTTTATAGTTGCATTTTTGTTCTTTTAGAACTTTAGATGTGACAAAAGCTTTAAATGTAGGGGTATAATGTCATTTTGTCATTTTGCAATTTCTCGGCTAGTTTTTACCCAGAATTGGCATAAAAATTGCTACTTTAGTTTTTAATATTTGGTTGGCTTTAGTGATAACTTTTGAACTCTTGGTGGCCTATGTATACATTATCCTTTAATATGACAATGTTAAACTTGATTATGCTCTTTGTAGGTATGATGTTTCAACCTTTTTATCACATAGGTCTATTGAGACAGGTGATCCGGTAATTATCTAACCCAATCAATGCTTTATCCGCCTGATTTCCGTGATAATCTTTTATGATTTGGTTATGTCATCATGTAACAATATCAGGAAGTTTTTGTTCGATTTGCTGGTTTTGGAGCCGAAGAGGATGAATGGGTAAATGTCCGGAAGAATGTGAGACAAAGGTCTCTTCCATGTGAAGCGTCTGAATGCGTAGCTGTTCTGCCTGCTGATCTCATACTTTGTTTTCAGGTGATAATTAATCATATTATATATTATATTAAAGAAATTAGAATCCATTTCTAGAAACAGTTGAATTTTATAGGAAGGAAAAGAGCAGGCTCTGTACTTTGATGCACATGTCTTAGATGCACAAAGAAGGCGGCATGATGTAAGAGGCTGTCGTTGTAGGTTCTTGGTGCGTTATGATCATGATCAGTCTGAGGTATGCAAACTATATAAAACTTTTAATGAGATTTTTTTATAAATTTTTTTTATTTGCTATAGTTTTTATTTTTATTTTTTTCAGGAAATTGTGGCTTTGAGGAAGATTTGTCGAAGGCCTGAAACTGATTACAGGTTGCAGCAACTTCATGCTGTGAATGAGTCTATTACGGCAAACCAAAACAAAAATGGTGCTAGTAATAATCATCATACAGTCAGCACTTTGAGAGTCTATCCTCCAGCTGAAGTACAACCAAAGCAACATAAAGTGGAACAGGTGGTTCCACCTGAAGCACCACAAAAACGCCAGAGACTAGATTCGACGGTTCCACCAGAAGAATCACGAAGGCAGTTTAAAGTAGACCCTGATGCACCACAAAATCAGCAACCAGTACAACCTGCAGTACCTGCTCCTGGGCATAGAGTAGAACCGATGGTGCTTTCCCAATCTGACAAAGCATCACTAGAGCCAGAAAAGGTGCAAGCCGTGGCGCCTGTTCCATCAGTCCAAGGTTCAGGTGAAGTACCAGTTGAGTTGCAGAAGGTACTACCCTTGACGTCTGAACCTACAACCAAAGTTTCGGTTGAGCCACATAAGGTAGAAGCTGATGTACCTTCAAGTGAAGCAAAACAAGAGCTGCAATCAGAAGAGCATAATAAAGCTGAACTTGCCCCTTCAGGTAATTTACCTGGAGCAGTGGGACTTGTCATTCCTCCATCAGATGGAGCATCACATGAAGGGGAACATGAGTTAGCCGAGCCAAAGAAAGAACCTGTGGTCTCTGGCAATTCAGTTGAAGTACTAGCAGAATTACATGACGTAAAATCTGATGCGCCTGATCAACCTCATACAAGTGCACTAGAGACTAAATCCGAGGAGTCAATGTTGACTGTTTCTATCAATGAACCTAATGCAGTGGAGGAGACAATAGAGAGCAAATCTGAGGACCCTATGGTGCCTGTTTCTAGTACTGACCCTAATGTGGTTCAGGAGACAATAGAGACTAAAACAGTGGAACCTATGGTGCAAGTTGACCCTAATGTGGCTCAGGAGGCTAAAACTGAGGAACCTGTGGTGCATGTTGACCCTAATGTGGGTCAGGAGGCTAAAACTGTTGAACCTGTGGTGCCTGTTGCCTCTATTGTGGCCCAGGAGGCTAAAACCGAGGAACCTGTGGTGTCTGTTGGCTCTAATGTGGCTCAGGAGGCTACCCAGGAGGTTAAATCCGAGGAGCCTCTGGTGTCTGTTGGCTCTAATGTGGCTCAGGAGGCTACAATTGAGGAACCTGTGGTGCCTGTTGAACCCAATGTGGCTCAGGAGGCTAAAACCGAGGAACTTGCAATGCTTGTTGACCCTAATGTGGTTCAGGAGGCTGAAAAAGAGGCACCTGTGGTGCCTGTTGACCCTAATGTGGCTGAGGAGGCTAAAACCGATGAGCTCGTGGTGCTTGTTGACCCTACTGTGGGTCAGGAGGCTAAAACCGAGGTACCTGTGGTGCCTGTTAACCCTACCGTGGCTCAGGGGGCTAAAATCGAGGAACCTGTAGTGCCTGTTGATCCTAATGTGGCTCAGGAGGTTAATACTGAGGAACCTGTGGTTCATGTTGACCCTAATGTGGCTCAAGAGGTTAAAACCAAGGAACACATGGCTATTGTTGATCCTAATCTGGTTCAGGAGGCTAAAACCAAAGAACCTGTGGTGCCTATCAATGATCCTATTGTGATTGAGGCTAACCTAGAGCAGCCAAAAGTTTCAGATATCATGGAGATCATCGAGGAAGAACATGCGAATGTTGTAGAGAATGCGAGTGATACTAAGCTAGAAAACTTGGACCTCACACCAGACAATGATGCTGTACCTGTGGAAGAAGGATAGTTTAGGAAATAGTAGAATTATATATACTACGTGATGCACTTGTTATCAAAGTTTTTAGCTGTTTTTGATGGATCACCTTCAGTGGTTATTAGGGTTAGATCATGATATTAGATAAAGTTTATGGGTTAAAATCCTGTCGAGTTTTTCTTTGGGTTTATTAAACTAAAATGTCACAAACTTTTAATATTTCTGGTCGTCTTATGTAATGAATTATTTATTATCATTTGTTGAAGAAACTTTAATTTTGTTATTAGTTGATGCAATTAATTTGCCATAATCAGGAAAAACATAGTTGCCATGCAACGCTTTCTTTTACCAATCATAGCAATTAGATTGCATATACTTTTAGAAAAAAAAAAAAAAAAACAGACTCTATTTTTATGCAACATTTTATCTTTTAAGATTCTTTTTATAAGAATTATTAAAATAACAACCTTTCTTTTATCTAGTTTTGTTACTATTTAAAAGATACATTTTTTAGTTAAAAATCAAGGCAAACTTAAATCCTCTTGAAAATATATTAAAACAGAAGGTGGGTGATACCTTTTAAAAGAAAAATGTTTTAGCAAAGTCTTATGCTTGAATCCATTTTTTAAGATTATTTTTCCTTTAACCAATAGAAATAAATTTAAGATGACAAAAATACGGAAAGTAAAATAAAAAACAAGAATAGAAAGTGATATTAGTGTAACCGATTTTATATAGTTTTTTTTATTATCACTGTCCAGTAAATAATCCGAACTTTCAATTTAATAAATAGGGACGTAACTATATATATACTAGATAACATTAAATTATAAACTTTTTACAAACTGATGTGTGATTCTTGTTAATTGGTTTGGGCATGAGTAGCGACACAACTATATTCAAACTATTAGAATACAACTTCTGAATCGACTCTAGCTAATTGCTTTGGATTAAACAATCATGAAAATTAACATTTTCGGAAACAATTTGAAAAATACATAAAAGTGATACACGAAATAGATGCAGTTACAATGGACCTTCACATCCTCTGCGGACACAAACTAACACACGTCCACCGTCACTCACCACCACCCTCACACACTAAATTCCTCCATCTTCTCCGATAATCTCCTCAAATCTCCGATCATTCATCACAACAATCACACGATGCGTTCGTTATTACGATTCAAACATCTTAATTCTTCAACGAATGATCGTATCGAACGATTTCGTTATTCCGCTAGCAATTTAGGTTTCGGTGTCAGGAGTATCGTCACGAGCTGTAGGGCGGTGCTGTTGCCGCGGTTCGGCGGTGCTGATGTGTTGGAGGTACGAGATGATGTCCGTGTTCCTGATCTTAAGCCGAATGAGGTTCTCGTTCGAGCTCGCGCTGTTTCGGTTAATCCTCTCGATACTAGGGTGAGTTGTGATGTGTTCTATTGGTTTTTGGTTTGGTTTCGTTGTCTGTTTGTTGGAAATTGGATTTAGGAAGGGTGAATTGGCTTTTAGATGTCATTGTTTGTGCCGTAATTGATTGAGGTTGCGTGCGTAGGTATGGATTGTTATGAATTTGGATTGATTTCTTGATGTGGAAGTTTAGAACAAGTTATTAGGACTGTTTAAGTGTTCATTATGTGAAGTTTAGGTATCCTGCTCTGTATAATTGTGTATAATAGAGGCTTTAGTCAAGAGAATTTTGAGTAGGTTTAGAAAACTGCTAAAATTAGAACTGCTTAATTGCTACATTTTTATATGTATGGAACTCTGGATTAATCCCTTCATCCCAGGATTTAAATCCTCTTCACAGACTTTAAGCAAATATATATCTTCACACAGTTTATATAATCAGGGAATGTTTTGCGCTGGTACTATGATGAGAGAATTTAGTTCTTGGTGTAATTTTGATTTCATTTTCCCCTCTATATAGGTTAATTATGCTATGTGGTTGACTTCAGGTTCTGTTGAGTGTTTGCATTTGTTATTTTCGATAACCCTCTTATACTGATATATCTGGTTGAGCTTATTATATCTTTTTGGGTTAACCGTATTTACAAAACAATTTTATGATATGAAGTATTATAAACTACCTACGTTTTTTGTTAATGGTATTAATTAATTGTTGCATCATAGATCACTCTCGTACTTTTCACAGTTACCGTGCTGTAGGTCAAAAACCAATTGTGAAAGTGCTTTGTCTTGAAGATATATAGGAATGTAGCTTAGATTTTATATGCATGCCCACTTTGGCGTTATCTTTGTATCGACATCTTTCACTGGGTGTGAGACATATGTCTTCTAAATCATTTACAATGGAGATGCTGAGATTCTTATGTTCGCAAAGACATTATGCAATAATCTATTACATATTTAGAGGTTTCTTATATGACATCAGCAGTGTCATTTTTAAGCTATACTTGTTTCATTTCTTTTTTCAGATGCGAGCAGGCTATGGTCGTTCTCTATTTGAGTCACTTCTTCCTTTAATTTTGGGGCGTGACGTAAGTGGTGAAGTCGAAGCAGTTGGAAGCTCTGTTCAGACTCTTACTGTTGGGCAGGAAGTTTTTGGTGCACTGCATCCAACGGCTGTGAGAGGTACTTATGCTGATTATGCCATTCTCTCAGAAGATCAGCTTACGCAAAAACCAACAACAATCTCACACGTGGTATGTACAGTGGGTTTTGGACATCATGATATGCATATAAGTACATTTGGATGTCTACATACATGTTTACATACTTGTGTATAAACAGAGAGTTCATAAATTTCTTACCAAGGTTGAGAGAATGAGTTTATGTTGCAACATGTACCATGAATGTACTTTTCATGCTTCTTTAGTTCTTTTAAAACATAAGTATTGATAATTTTGGCTTCATCCATTAGTAGATCTCATTAACCACCTGTTTGATTTGTAGTATATATGTCAGGGTAATAAATATGGTGTAAATGTATGTTACTTTTGTAATACTGCAGGAAGCATGTGCAATTCCTTTTGCTGCACTGACAGCATGGCGTGCCCTCAAATCGACAGCCAGGATAACTAAAGGGTATGTTTTTGAGCTAATAGATACACAATTAATATTTCCTGTGTAAATCTACTACTAGAAGTATGCCTAGAGCTATAACCTTTTTCATCAGTAAGCTCTTGTTCTTTATAAAACCGATGATGCTGATGTACTTCAGAACATAGCAAGAGTGAAACAGTAAGAGTAGAAAAAGAAAAGAAAAAGCACATATTGCTCTATTCTAGAAAACTTTACCTTTTGTGCTATGCATTATGATAATAATGTCCACAGACAGAGGGTACTAGTGGTTGGTGGAGGAGGAGCTGTTGGTTACTCTGCCGTTCAGCTCGCAGTGGCAGCTGGCTGTGCAGTTTCAGCTACATGTGAAAGTGAAAGCATAGACCGCCTTTTGGCAGCTGGTGCTGAACAGGCACTTGACTACACTTCTGAGGTGATCTAGTTTTAAGCAGTTTTTTTATTAAATTGCATCTTAAGTTGGCTGTTTGGATGTGTGTTATAAAACTGATCATCTAATGATTATCTAATCAGTCTTTAGTGTTTGGATAAAGTGACCTTGGTTATGGCATTTTACCTGTATTTTCTACTAATGTTTTCATGTTAATAATACTATTGATAAATATAAATTTTGGAAGATAATATTCTGTTTACATATTTTTGATGAAATGTTTAATAGTTGATAGAAAGATAACTCATCATATACTTGAGTCCAAAAATTTATAAGAATAAGGGTCTTATTGTCCCCTCGTTGCAGCAAGATTAAATCAATGTTGTGGGGCAAGAGTGTACTTTGTATTAATCCAAAGGCCCAAAGTAAATCAATATCGTGGGGCAAAAGTATAATTATATAATTCAAGGATCAAAAGTAGTATGTGATAAAAGTAGAAATTTGAAATATAGTTACTTCTTTGCAAATTGATTCAAGGGATGATGTCCGAATTTCTTTTTGTTTTTCATTTTATCTGATAGTTCTTTAAATAATCTTAGTTCACCAGAACACTTGAACAATCAATTATCTGACTGATTTCAACTTCAAGTAGCAGCAGCACACCCTGACACCAAATCTTGAAGTGCTTTCTGTTACAACTAATTATCTAATTTTGATTATTTAATATCTTACAATCAGATTCAAAATAAATAAAAAAACATCCAAACACTCCCTACTGTTGCTTTTTGTTTGGTTGAAAGTAAAGGTGCCTTTTAGGCTGTGTGCTCATGTTTACTGGTTTATGGCAGGATCTTGAAGTAACCTTAAAAGGGCAATACAATGCTGTCTTAGACACAATTGGTATACAACAGACGGAACGAATGGGAATTAATTTATTGAAAAGAGGCGGACATTATATGACACTGCAGGTATCAATGTTCCATACACCAGCTTATTAAACTATTTTCTGATAAATGGATTTTAGGATCATTGTACTTCTTGACGTGTGTTAATTTCTCGATTTAGGGTGAATCTGCATCGTTAACTGATAGGTATGGTCTAGCTATTGGCCTTCCAACTGCCACAGCCATTTTACTTAAGAAACAGATGCAATATAGATTATCTCATGGAATAGGTAAACCTTATCTTATTTATCTAGTTATGATTATTTCACATCACATTATCAATTTATCACTTTGAAAACACATTGCCAAACACCCCCAGAGTTGCTAATCCTTGAATTTATTGATTTGAGGCTTTTTTTACATTATTATTATTTTTGCAGAATATTGGTGGACTTATATGAGAACGGATGCAGAAGGTTTACATGAGATTCGCAGGCTGACCGAGGCTGGAAGGCTGAAAGTACCTGTTCAAAAGACATTCCCAATAACACAAGTTCGCGAGGCACACGATGCTAAAGATAAAAGGATAATTCCTGGTAAAGTTGTTCTTGAATTTGATTGACGTACTTCCTTTTTCGATGAATATGTTATTTCAGTAACCACATGCAAAATGGCATGACTTTCTTTTGGGGTTTTTTCTCTATAAATTAGCAATAATACAAGCCTTTTGTTGTAAGATTCCTAGGGTTTGTACTTGTACATAGCTAGAATTTAAGTTTTGAATTTAAATGTATGATGCTAAATGTAGATCTTTAGGTGGTATTAGTTTTTAAGAGCGTGTTATACAACATAGCCATGTTAGAAACTACGTTTCATGAGATATGGGAATCCAACAATTGATAAGTGGAGAATGTTAGAGCAGTCTAGGTTTTGTACTAGTTAAGGTCTTAGATATATCATGTATTTCATTTTCAGATTAAAGTATTTGGATAGTACTTTTAAAATCTTATTGAATAATTTAGGAAGAATAAAAAATGAATATATTATAATTCCTATTATGGAAACAATACCTAAAAACTAGACCGAAATTCACTTTTTATAAACAATCCTAGGAGGACTGACGAATTGGGAAGTTCTCTCTCGTAACCAAAAACAAATATGAGTTGCTTGTGGCATCTTAGGGAATCCTAAGGAGATACCGAGCAATAAGTAACGTGTCATCTCAAATATTACGAACATGTTTTGGACGCACTGAGTTGTGGTGAGAAGAGAACAACATAGTTAAGCGTGTTAGGTGGGAGCAATCAACAACCTTGCGAGAAGTTTTCACTCTAACAATCAAAATAAATCCATGAGTTCTCTGTGACAAAGGAGTCAATATTGTTTGGTGTAAGAGGTTAGATGCCACCAACAATGAACAATAATTGATCATTTGATTTCAACTAGCTACAAAATCTGGATTGCCATCATCCTTGGTTTTAAAAAGCATGCCTCAAGCCTAAGGCTTTAGAGGCGAAGACAACAATGCTTCCGCCATGTTGAGGTGGAGCGTTTGCATCTAGCGGGCTAGAGTGACAGTTGGTGTATGAGGTGAGACATCGGAGACATTGCTTCTTGCAATTGTTAGAATTTTTGAGTTGCGGCACCTTTGCTTCATTGAAACGATAGGGAGGTGTCTTATCTTTGGTTTTTTGAAATATTATTATGTTTGAGTTGGAGGCAAAAAAGAGAGTTTAAGGAGTTGTGAAAGTAGTAGAGACGAGAATCTTAAACTATGAATTTTTATTTGCTTTTTTATTTTCTCCTTTAATCCATTTTTTATATGATTCTAAGTATTGTTTAAGATAATAATAGTTATCGTTCAAACCTTAAACTCTTAAATAACAAAACCAAGTATCTGTATTTGTCGTTTTAGTCTAAGCTTACGCATAAAAAGGGTAATATGCGAGTCCATTTCTCGTATGTGTTAAATTTTGTTAGCTACCTACCATGAAAGAAATCGTTAATAATGATACACAAGTGAAAAGTTGATGCTTGACTCTAATTAGTGTAGCATTTAAGTAAATAACTAAATATTAATGGAATGAGAGCATGTCGTGGGAGCAAAAGGAAACGATTGTGGACATGTGCGACGCATGACTATAGACGTATTTGTTTCATAACATGAGAGTAAACGCGCAAGAGATTGGTTAAATGACTATTTGATGGTTTTATTATAGTTTTTGTTTTTTTTTTTTTTTTTTTTTTGTTTTTTTTTTTTTTTAATTTATGTTCTTTGTGTGCTTATGAAGTGGTACATGTCACAATCAAGAGAAAGAGAAACAACTCCGGTTTTGAGTTGTTGGTTGGGTGGTTAGGTAATCCTCAACCATCCAATGCAATAATCCATTGAAAAAACACGCGCTCAGCTTCTCACACTATCAAACCTAGTATATGGGGATGCGATCACACTCCAGGAGTTTGTTTTTAACGAGTAAATACATGTACTATTTTCACCTAACCAATATCTATCATAAGATATAGACGCAATCTTGTAATCATCAGTTATCGAGTCAAAACCAAACCCTAATACTTCCTAAGCAAAGAATCTCAAACGAGGTTGACATGGCACGATTAGTCTACGCCTAATTGACAAGTTCCATAGACTGATTCCCTTATTATGCAGACAAAGAATTCCATTACACGAACCTACAACAAAAGATCGATCTATGATCTCGACATGTTGATAAGGGAACTTATCAAATACTCGTAAGCTATCAGAGAACTCAAGTCCTGGTATGTCGACGTACCAAGATCTTGGATCTAATGACAGTTGATCTTTAGAGTGTAATATGTAGATGTCTTTATACTCGTTGCAATAAGTCTAGTGCTTGATGAGGATTTTTTTAGGGTTTTTTGAACATCGAAGGCGGTGATCGCGTAGGAATTCGGGGCTAACGAGTCGAGAATGCCAGTATTTGGAGAGTGATCTGAATCGGATGATGGATTTGGGTGGTAGTCTTGCGAAGATATCAACCATCAAATCATTACAGGCATCATTAAAAGACATATTGTTAATGCAATTAACAAACAATGATAAAGATGATGAAGGATCAAGAAAACAAGATGTTTCTTGAATAGAATGAATGACATAAGTTGTAAATAGTCATATTATATGGATTCACGTACCGTCATAAATCCTTAAAAGTAGGAAACTCCTAAATAGAAGAAGATTAAAGCATGATTAAATAAGTAAAGATAAACCAAAACTCCTCGTAAAATATTGATACTTTAAAATATATGGATAATCGTTTTCTTAAATAAGAGACGAAGGAATCAACTACCTATAGTTTTACGCTTAGGTGAAAAGGATTAAAGTAAAATAAAAAACTTAGCCCACCAAAAAACTCTCACCCTTTTAACCAACCCTTTTAACCAACAATTATGATATGTAGTTTAGAGTTTAGACAACATTGCATTAACCAGTTTAACTCTTTATTTATTTTGTTTACTAGCTTTACTAACCACTGTATTATACCGGTTAAATAAATAAAATGTTAAATATAATAAAATTTTATTAATTATAAAACGATATTTTAAGATAAGATATAATTAAAATTACGTATTAACAAGGTTAAAAGTAATAAAACAATGTTATTAATTTTTTTAATTTTTTTATTTTAAAAAACTAAATATTTTGATGTTTTAAAAAATTTTATTATTATATAAAAATTTATTTCTTTACGAATAACATTAATAAATAAAATTATTTTTAATTTATTAAAAGGTAGTTTTAGTTTATAAAAAATTAAATAATATTATGAGCAATTATAGTAACTATTAAATAAAAAAGAGAAGCAGAAAAAATTTGGTGAGAAGAAATATGGTGGTGCCAAGCGTCCCGCTCGTTTACCTTTTTATTAAAGTAGACATAAAAGATTTAAAATGAAATATAATTAGCACAAACACATTTATAATTAAGTTGTTCAACTTCATAATACTCTAATGGCTCTTAGAGAAACCTGATTCAAAATATAGCAAAAAGGTTAAATTCAATTACTAAATCCTGGAGTTGAGCGGGACTACCAAACGAAGGAGTATATTGATAGCCCCAAATCATTTGAAAGGTACATAACTTTACTGATGGAATTCGTTGGTAATTGTTTGTCATAAACATGACTAAGGGTAATCTGATTTGCAATAGGATGTTTTAGTAACAAAATACCGACAAAATTTTAAAATAAAAAGTTTTTTTTGCGACAAAATTACAGATGAATTAGCAACCATGATGGGCCATAATAGATCATATTAGGCCTTAATAGTTATGCCGGCTCTTAACGGGCCTTGTTGAGTTTTTTCAAGTCACGGTGTATTTTAAAGGGGTTAAATACTGACTCATACTAGTATAAACAATAATATGTCATGTATTATATGTATTTTAATGAAACTAGTTGAGTCCATTGACACGCGTTGCGCGTGAGATGGCCGTTTGAAACCACGTGTCAGTAACTTTTTTTTCACAATGACTGCGTACTCGGGCTCAGAACTGGTATTCGGTTGTGACTGCTAACCATAAAGGATATGTAAGTATAAACACGTGTGTTAGTGTTCATATAACCAAGTAATAAAAATAACAACTCGAAACATAGGTAGAAAGAAACATATCTTGACATTATAAATAAATCATCTAATAATTGTAACATGTAAATTAACTTTATATTAAAATATAATGACTTTTTCAATACATACAATATTGAATGACCTATTTACATAACTATAGATATTATTTAGTTGTTGAGATTTAAAATTTTGAATTACAATAACTTAATATATATTAAAATAACCAATAAAAATATAATCTATGTTGTAATAATATTTTACTGTATATTTTCATTTTTCAAAATTTCTACAAGAGCAGGAGAGCACATTGTACTTTTCACCTTTCTTCATAATCACATCCCCCCCCTACATCTTTAATACCTATATCATATCCTCTTCTTCAACGTCCATCACCAAGTTGGCACCTCCACCACGTCACCTGTAACCCTCATACATACATACATGCATACATACATACAACAACCAATCCTCAATAAACCCCATTATCATAGATCAAGAACCCTCATCTTCATCCCAAACTCTTAAATCTTCTATTTACCATCACGATCTTCAGCTAACACCTTCTATCACTCTATTTCTACTGCCACCGCTGAATCCTCCGTCGGGGCGTCGTCTACTTCCTCATCGTCAATTGGTGCCAGTATTATTATCCAGTCATCCGCCGGAGGCATGCGACCACCGTCAAAGGCGCCGGAATTATGCGGCAGGCTGTTGGAGTGAAGTCGTGTGGCGGAGGGTGGTCGATCCACCGCTGTAGATGGTGATGGTGTGGCGGTTGGAGAGTGAAAGAGGGCGGCGATGGTGTGAGTGTTTGACGGTTATGACAGAGAGAAGAAGAAGGGCACCGGTGATTTTATTAACAAAATATTATTTTAACTATGTTAAATATTATCATTATTATTTTAACATTATTATTACTGTAAAACCTATGATGGATTAATATATAGGTAAATGCATAGGGCCTTAATAGTCATAATTATATATCTATATAAAAGCAAACAGTTAGCTACTTCAGTAGAGTATTATTCCTGAATCATCAAGTACAAGTTATGTTATGCAAGAGATGTAAATGTGCCATCAGAGTTGAATTAGCCTTTGTTTTGACTTTTTGTTTAGGTTACCAGCTACCTTAGTGGCTTAGTTGATGGATGGAATTGAAGGTCCAACAAGGGGTTTCTACCTTTTTGCTGGTTAAAGAAATTGGGTGCACAAAGAAGAAGACGACAATTCAAATAGTGATATGAAGTTGAGTTAAAGTGATGATTTAACAGCCGTGATTAGTGGCCAGCACGATGGTGGTGTGGACAACAACCGGTTGTCTTATGAAGTTGAGTTAAAGCGATGATTTAAAGAAAGAGATTTAATGGTGGAGGTGTGATTTTGATGAAAATTTTGAAAACCCTAGGGTTATTGGAACTTGAAAACTGTATTATATAAAGACATCATTGACTATTTTCATTACTTCTTTATTATTATTATTTGTTATTTTTCTTTTGTTGTTTACTTGTTGCTTTTAATAGAACATGTTGAGTTTTATCAAGTCATTTTGCGTATTAAAATGTCGTGTAAGGTTATACCGAATCATATTAGATCATAATGAGCAATAATATATGATAATATTTTAATATTTAAGTAGTCACTTTCAATTTAGGAACGAGCTTGACACGAGTTAGTCGCATCGAGTGGTTTTTAGGTAGAAGCTTCAAAATTTTTTTTTTTTGTAACCAGATGACATGATGTGATGCTCGAGTAGTTTGTGAAACTACCTTTTTGGTACCATTGCAACCAGAGCAAGTTAGAAGCATGGAACATGGAGAATACCTTTTCTAACTTGTCATCATTGGTGATTTTCTCTCCGCGTAACTTCAATTCAGAGATAATATGAAAAAATACGAAGCAGAGAAAATTCATATCGAGCTTTTGGGAAGAGTTCCAAACTCTGGTGGTCTAACATAGTTTTAATGTCTAAGAATGTGATGATGTTATAAATAATGGATTTAGTATTTGCTTGGAGGTAAAGTTATATTCTTGTTAAACAATCATATCTTTTTAATTATTCTTCATTGAACATCATGCAAGTTGTTGTAGATTATTGCACTCTAATGCATCTAAGTATTAGGTTTGAATCATTATTAGCCCCTTATTGTGTGCCTTACACTTTATAAGCTAAAACTACATCCACAATATTGTTGGGAGAATATTTGTAAACCACCGTTTGTACAAAAATGACTATAATAAATATATAAAAAAAACGTATAGCATAAAAATTAACATGCATTAAACCACTAAATCATAGAGATGGCAAATATGCATAACAAGTGCGTACTCAAGTTTAAATCAACATCTTAGGTTCAAACAAGACTTTTAAACAGCTATTCAAAACGGATCACTCATCAATCATCTCATACATGCAATCAAAAAATTATTATGCGATTATCCTTTTTCGTCCAAGAGAAGGTGTCCCCTCAAGCGGTCGCTCCTTCTTTGTCTAATAATTCGAGGCTTTCAACATACATTTCCATTTCAAGCTTAAAAAATTCCAGTCCAAGTTTCACAAGTACTGTTAACAAATTTGTTTGAAGATCATAAACTTGTGACTCGTCACAATATACCAGTAAATCACCATTAGTCACACGTTAAACAACTCTAATTAACTCACATTCCCCTATTTTAAATTCAAAAAACATAGACCAAGATTCAACTTTATTGTGAGTTCAAATGTTCCAAGTGTTATCACCTTTGGAATAAACCATAGCTAGACAGCCACTTATGGTTGTTAGCTGTATGTATGATACCACTTATGGTTGTTAGTTGTATGATATCCCAAGTCTCAGGCAACGCAATGCGGCCAAAAACATGAATCAAATGTCGATATAAAATGACTCCACGTGGTTATATATTTATAAACTACCCAATGCAATATCCTATTGAATAAACATGCCTTCCACTTCACACCATAAGACTTTATAGACATAGAAGATGACAAAGGGATCGCCCTCCACGAGTATATTTTCAACGAGTAGATAAGCGTATCCTTTTTACAAAACTCCGAGTGACATAAAACCACAATCTTGTAATCATTAGTCATCGCGTCGAAACCAAACCCTATAGGTACAATGTCAAAGGATTTCAGCACGATTAGTCTGCGCCTAATTGAAAAGTTCCATAGACTAATGTACCTATTTCGCAGACAGAGAATTTCGTTACACGAACCAACAACTTCAGCAGGCCCATATGGAAAAGGGAACTCAACTCTTGGCTCAACTCTTGGCATGCCAATGTAAGCAGAATTGGATCGACTTGCAACTGGTCTCCCGAGTGTAACGTATAGATGCTTTTCAACTTAAATTAAGCGCAATATATCAGGTGTCGGATGATGACTTTCTGAGGGGTTTTAGAGTATCGAAGGCGGTGATCATTAAGGGATTCGGGGCTAATGAGACGAGAATGCAGTATTTGAAGAGTGATTTGAATCTAATGATGGATTTGGGTGGTAGTCTTTCAAGGATATCCACCATCAAATCATTATAGACATCGTTAGACATTATGTTATACTATTTTTATTAAACTCGTGTATTATACGAGTTGAATAAATAAAATATTAAATATAATAAAATTTTATTAATTATAAAACTATATTCTAAGATAAGAAATACAATAATATATGATTGAAATTACATATGAGTAAAAAGTATAAGTAATAATAAAACAAAAATATCAACTCTTTAAACTTTTGTTTTTAAATTATTTTTCTCAAAAAAAAAAAAAATATTTTGTTTCAAAACAAACCATATGAAAAAAATAATTTTTAAAAATTTTCTTATTATAACTCTCAATTTTAATTTTTTGGTGTGCAAAAAAATTATTGTCTAGAAACATTAAATTTAAAGTGTTTTGTATTTTTAGAAAAGTTTGACGTTTTAAAAAATTTTCTTATTTTATAAAAATTTCTTTGTCAAGAAATAATATTAAAAAGATTTATTTTTTAATTTATTAAAAAACAAGTTTTAATATAAAAAAGAGGTTAAATAATATTATTAGTAATTAGGGTAATTATTTAATTGGAGAGAGATGCGAGAAAATTTTGGTTAGGATGAATGTGGTGCTGCCATATGTCCTCCATAGTTATTGTTTTATTAGAATAGAAATGTTTTATTAGAATAGAAAGATGTTTCAACCGACTCACAAAACTAGAACAAGATCAATGAATTGATAGGCTTGAGAAGTTATATTCAATGTTTTTAAAACCGGACCGGACAGTGAACCGGACGCCTTATCGGTCCGCTGGTTCGACCGGTTCGATTGGTCGGACCGGATATAAGAACCGGATAAAATTATAATTATTTTTTATAAACATATGTAAAAATTACAAAAAAATAAAAAAACCGGTTCAACTGGTCCGACCCCCGGTTCAACTGGTTCGACCACTGGTTCAACCGGTTCGGTTCTCGGTCCGACCGCCGGTTCGACGTTAAAACGGTTTTAAGCACCGAATCAGACCGGATTGGAGTCCGGTTCCCGGTCCAACCGGTCGGACCGGCCGGTCCGGTCCGGTTTATAAAACCATGGTTATATTTATTATAGAGTCAACGACTATATCGGTATCTAAAGATATAAAGATAAACATAAAATTGGTAGATAATTGTTTCCTACAAAAATAAATCTAAATAACTAAAAAAGTATACAAGTAATCAATTATTTAATATTAATAATCCCATAAAAATTTAATAGGTTGTTTTAACTTCTAAATTTGCCTTCATACTCCGGAACTATTGATTTTAGGGGGTTTCTGGGTTTTTGGATGTTGATAATTGAACCAAATACAAACCAATGTATAATTGGTTTTCGGGTTATTTGATTCGGATTTAATAGGGTTGGGTTTGATCGGTAGTCGGTTATTTGAGTTATCTAATTTTGGGTTATTTAGATAAATCTTCAAAATATAGAAGAAAATATCAACTACAGCTATTCCTAGAAATAATTTTGGTTATTTGGAACTTCAAAATATAGACAAACTCATAAACCCATCTGGTCACTTACTTTGTTTTTTTTTTAACAGTTAATTGGATCATTAACGTGTCACTGCCCCACTTGATCATCTCTGTTATTCAAGTACGAAATCAAAGACCACCATTAGAAGAAATTAACATTATGTGAGAAAAACCCTCTAGCCTACCTGAAACCCTCACTTTATTTTTATTATTGATAGAACTTTAGCTCAAGACCTTCATCTATTTTTATAAAATTTTAAGGTATCTCATTTTAATTACTTAAACTTAAGATCATTAAACTCAAATGAGCTAATTTCAATGAAAACTATAAAGTCAAGTTCAAAATCTCAGGTGCATTATATAAAGAAAACTTCACATAATGTACAATAAGGTAAAGAATATAATTCATATTAAAACCATTTCGAAATCAAGATTCAAACCATAATTTCAAACTGTGTCAACCAATCACATCAAGTAAAAAAAAAAGGTCTAATAGCAATTATGAACTGTGTCAGCCAATCACATCAAGTAAAAAAACAGTCTAATAGCAATTATGTTTTAATGTTCCAAACTAAAGCTTAGAGTAAAAAGAATGACAACCTAGTAAAAAGACTTCTATTGTGTTTTAACAACGAGAAAAGTCCGTATTCTTTTTAAAAAACTTAAACGGGTTCACCCGATTTCCCACAAAACCAAGTCGATTACTAAACCACAATACTTAATCGGGTTAGGGTTTAGTAAATCGGGGTTAGGTTGTAATTGGGTTAAGTTGATTTATTTTGTGTTTGGTAGGATAATGATCAAATGTTAAATTTTTGTTATTACGAAAAATTCGATTTTTAAAAAATAATCAAACCAAACCGTCGGTTTCTTAGCTGTTTCGGTTTTTTGGTTCGGTTGCGTCGGTTATTATGGTTACAGTTTGGTTATTTCGATTTCTTGCATACTATTAGATATAAGTGTAACTTAGTGTAAACTTTTTTACGCTTATAAAATTACACATATACATAAAAAAACGTATTTTCGTATATGTGTAATGATGTTATTTCAACAAAAAAAATATAATTTTGATTGATATTGAAAATTTAACACGGTTATCATAATAATAAAATGTTAACATTTGATCCTTATCCGTGTTTGATATTCGGGTTTGCTTGAATATGTAATACATCTGTAAGTGTGATGCATGTTTCTTTTCAAATCCTTCTGTTGGGATCAAAATCCCCTTAAGTGGACTGGATGAAATTCAGAGCTTTTACTGGAATTAATTAAATGATAACAAAATAGTAAACAAAAGAACAATAAAGTTTATTATTGTTATTAACTAGAACTTTCTTTTTTAACTTGTAAGGGTTTTAGCAAAAAACTACATTTATTTAGAATCAATATTATTTAATCTCACACCAAGTCCGCTGCATGAGGCAGCGAAGAGGCTGTTTGGTAGCCTCTTAACGATCACTAAGAGTCTATTTCATAATGTTTTGTTATATTTTAATGATTTAGATGTAACCTTTATGTTGAACGGTTAAGAGCCTCTTAATGATCATTAAAAGGCTACCAAACAACCCCGAAGTCAATCTAACATATTCATAACCCTAAACATCTATAGCAAAACTATTGACGTGATCTAGGGTTAATCTGATATATTGAAATTATTAATTTTATTTCAATAATTAATTTAACATATAATTTAATCTCTTAATAACTTGTAATATTTAACTACTGATGTCGGGTATTGATAATTAGCGTCCCACTTTCATCAGTTATTTTGTCCATTTGCAGTACCTCAGTTGGATTTGTGCTCTCTTCCTCTCCTCCATCTGCTTTGCATAGTAGTCGCATTTTATTTAAGAAATGAGCTAACATCGGTTGGTTATGTATGGTGGTTTTTAAGTAAAAGCTAAATTACTTTAAGTAAAAGCTAAATTTACTGATAAGCGGCTGTAAGACAAGATGCGATCTGCAAATATTTTATGAAACCACGTTCTAAGTATCGTTTTAAATTCTTACGATTACGGGTGGAGAAAGTTCATATCAAGACTTTTGGGAAGAGGAGTAACGCATAGTGTTTGGGTTCCTTCACACGTCAAAAGTGTCCTTGTTAGTAAGGTTTCACTCTTTAGATCTATATGGATGTGATAAAAAAACTCTCTTCGCTAACTACCCTTCATTAAATACAAGCAAGTCGCTATAGATTATATCCACACGAGACCATCTGTAACGAAAAAAGCACTCAAACCTAAACTTACACCCACAATATAATAAATGCTTATAACACAAGGTCAATCCCTCTGTCAATTTTCAATTACTTGCGTATTTTACTATTTTTAGGTGGTTTAGGAAAAACTTATTGGTTTATAGGTGATTTGTTAAAGCGTTATGGTTCTTATTTTCTAGACGGCTACCTCGAGAGAGCTAACTTAACAAAGATTATACATTAATTTCTTTTTAATTTTATTATTCATTAGTTTATTTAACATGTAATTTGATTTTTTAATAACTTTTAATATTTACTTTTTGTAAAAAATCTAAATACACAATTTTCATTTTGTTTCTTTTGTCAACATTCTTTTTTGTCGATTGTTAGAACTTATAAGAGGTGTACATTTGGCTAAAATCAAGCAAACAGGAAGCAAAATTTTTGGTAACGTACAACCATTTAAATGTTCTGCGAACCACAGGTAACTAAATCAATTTATATTATCATCTTATAATATTCAAACATGACATCTAAACAACTAGAATAAAACTACAATCTGTATCTAAAACCAGCATACATTTGAGCTAGAAAACAGCCACATTTGTGATTATTCGATTTCCGCCAAGAGGATACCATTGATCCACACGTAGTCGCGCTTTCTTTGTCCATCAGTTCAAGGCTTTCAACATACGGCTCCATCTCAACATCAGAACAACAAGCCCCATACCTCATTAGTTTCCTGAACAACCTTCTTTCAACATTATAAACTTTTGACCCCTTGTAATATGCCACTATATCACCACTATTCACAGGTTGCAAAATTCTTATCACATAACCTGATGGTCCTATTACCCATTTAAAACACACCGACCACGAGTCGATGTTACCATACTCTTTCATCACCCGTATACAAGTGTCACCACCTACTTTCAAAGAAACAACTGCTAGACAACCATTTATGGTTGTTAGCTGTATGATACTTGAAGGCTCGGGTAATAAAATGTGGCCAAAAACATGACTACTCAAATCAAACGTCGATAAAAAACGACTCTTGTCATTAGATGATGGTTCGGTTAAATAACCCTCAACCAACCAATGCAATATTCCATTGAAGAAACACGAATTTGACACCGAGGTGACGTATTGAGTAGATGGGGAAGGGATCGCGCTCCAAGACTCTGTTTTTAACCAGTAAATAAACGATTTATGTTTATGTAATTTGGGTTTGTTGTAAGATATAGCCATAATCTTGTAATCATCGGTTATCGTGTCGAAACCAAACCCTAATGCCACCTCAGCATAGGATTCTATAGAAGGATGACGTGGCACGAGTAGCTCGCGCCTAATTGAAAAGTTCCATAGGCTAATCTCTTCGTTACTGCACACACAGAGAATTCCATTACACGAACCAACAAGTTCTGAAGGATCCGTGATCCGGGTGGCTCGTTCAACTCTTGGTATCCCGAGGTACCTAGGTGCCGGATCCAACGAGAACTTAATTGGAGTGTAATGTATAGGTGTCTTTTAACTCGTACTCGCAATGCGTCCGATGTCGGATGATGAGTTTTTGAGGGATGAGTTTTTGAGGGTTTTTAGATCATCGATGGCGGTGATCGCAAGGAATTCGGGGCTAACGAGACGAGAATGCTAGTATTTGGAGAGTGATCTGAACTGGATGATGGATTTGGGTGGTAGTTTTTCGAAGATATCAACCATCAGATCACTACAAACATGATTAACCATTAGGTGTTGCAACTGATTCACAAAACGTAAACAAACGATGATCGATGAAAAAGATGAATAAATTGGTTGTAGATTGAGTCGTTATATATATATATATAATAGAGTCACGTACTAAAGATAAACTTAAAAAAGAAAAAAAGATAATTATTTCCTAAAAAATAATTGACTTATTAGCCGAGATTCTATGGAACGTAAAAAGCAATTTAAAACAATATGATAGTCTTTAAATAAGCATACAAATATATAATAAATTAATATTTTTAATTATCACATAAAAAGTAAATAGATTGTTTAACTTTTAAATTTGCTTTAATATTTCATAGCTATAGAAGGGGGGGTGTTCGAGTTCTCAGGTCGGGTTTTTGGGTTTTTTGAACGTTGAAATTGAACCAAATACCAAACCATATAGTTATGTATAATTGGTTCTTTGAGTTATTTGATTTGGATTTAATCCGGCTGGTTTTGATTTGTAATTAATCGGCTATTTGAGTTATTTGCTTTTGGGTGATCAATAAACCTTCAAAACATATAGAACAAAATGTCAACCACTGTAGGTATCATTCGAAATAATTTGGGTTACATATAGATCGAAAAACAATTTGCACAATGGACTCAAATGAGCTAATTTCAACTCCGAGGTCCATATGATGAAAAATATTTGCGCAATAAACCTATTGTTATTAACTATATTTTTTTATAACTTGTAGGGGTTTTAGAAATATTGTATTTGTTTAAAATCATTATGATTTAACCTCACACTTAATCTGACACCAAGTCCCCTGCATGAGGCAGCGAAGTCAATCCAATAAATCGAATTTATTATTTTTATTTTAATGATTAATTTAACATATAATTTAATGTATTAATAACTTGTTATATTTAACCATGGGTATTTGATAATTAACGTCCCACTTTCATAAGTTATTTTGTTTATTTGCAAGAACTCAATAGGGTTCGGGCTCTATTATTCTTCTCCATCCACTTTTAATAGTAGTCGTATTTAGTTTGATGAATGAACTAACATCATTAGTCATGTATGGTGGTCTTTAAATTAAAAGCTTAATATATTGATAGAAGACTATAAGAAAATATATGATCTTCGAGTATTTTATGAAACAACATTCTAAGTATCGTCTTAAAATCCAATGCTTACAGGTGGAGAAAAGTCATATCAAACTTTTGGGAAGAGAAACAAACTCCTTATGTTTAGGTTCCTCGTGGATATGGTGACAGAAAAGATAATGGCTTTAGCCTTCGATTACAAATAAAGTTATAGTACTGGAAAGCACCGTCTCCTGAGTAACCCTCGTTATACATCAAGTCTTCATAATTATATGCACATGAGATCATCCGTAATGATTGTGTGATAGTGATGGAAATGCAGTGTCATGTGCTCAAACCTAAAACTACACTCACAGGACTATCAAATTTTCGTTTAAATGTTTATAATAATAAGTGGGTGCGACCCACGCTATGCAGCGATGGTTATAAAAGTAAAAAGATTTTAATTCTGATAATTTATACCTTAGTACTACCCATCTTAAAAAAGATTACGTGTAAAACGCTGATAAAAATGTATTAGAAAAAATACTATAAAAACAAAACCCCCAAAACAGAGAAGAAAAATAAAGAATACGTAAATGGTAACTTACTATAATTAACAGCTATATTGTAAATTGATTAAAAGAAAATTTGATATAACTCGAAGGCTTAAACATAAAACTTAAAAAAATTAAGGTGATTAAATGTAAATTTAACATAACTCAAAGAATTAAGTATAAAATTTTAAAAAGTTCAGGTGATTAAATGCAAGTTTGACATAATTTAAAGGCTTAAATATAATTAAAAAAAAATACAAAATAAGTAGGTATCAGTTTGAAAAAAAAAATAAAAAATGCGAAAAAGTATTGTGGTTAGTTTTAAAAAAAAATCATTAGAGGTTTAAATGTAAAAATTGTAAAAAAAACAAAGCAGGTTTTTTTATTAGTTTGGAGAAAAAAAATTTATTATGGTAACATGGAGAAAAAAAATTTATTATGGTAACATTGAGAAAAACATACACTACTCATAATTTTATTTTATTTTATATATAACGATGCAACGAGTGTTATCGAGCCTTTTTTCCGACCTCTTTCTTCCAGAAATCAAACACACTTACTATTAACGATTACTCATTATAAACAACATTTCCGTTTCAATATACATCACGGTTTAATCTATTCAAATCTAGGTATGTTCTACTATCTTCCAATCTCATATTCACAAATTCATATTTATTATTTCAACTCGTTTAACATACGATTATTTAACCTAACAATAAAATATATAATTAACTAAAATCAAGCCTTTAGCAATCTTTCAACGCATTAAAAAAAGCACTTGATTAATTGATTCGACATCTAAACAAACAAATTGTGTCGATTAAAATACGATCGTATGTTAAGTAATCTTTCCCTAAAATAAAATGTAATATATTAAAACACGATCGTATGTTAAGATTTGATTCTATTATAAAACCAAACCAACTTCTCACACCTCTCTCACTCTGTACATAAGTCTTCTTTTATGCACCACTGCAGTTCACAATCCCACATTCTCTCTTTTCCGCCTAGGGTTTCGTTTCTTATCCCCCTAGGGTTTTGTTTTGCACGATTGTGTGTGCACTTTTAGGCTAATTTTCTGCTGTTTGTATGTTGATTTTCAGGTTTAATGCTGATATCTGATCGTTGGTTGGCCTAGATTGCTCCCGATCTTCGTTTGGTTGATGAAATCTAGACCTATCTTTGTATGTTTCAGACACATTCATCTTGAGAATGCTGTAATTTTTGCCTTCTTTATACTAATTGTGCGCTGAATCAAAGGGAAAAGGTGCTTACAGATACTCTCTCTGCACCCTCAGCATGTTTTCTTCCTTTATCCTTTGTGAATCATCAAGCATTCTGTTTCGAATCAAAGGGAAAAGGTTCTTTTTTCTTCCCTCTGTGATTTGTTTCAACACTTAATTCTTTTGCAGGTTCAAGATGCTGTTGTTGCTCTTCATAACACAACAGGTCTTCCATGGCCTTGGGAGTACAAGAACAGGGGTCTTTCATTTTTCAATCCATCTACAAACCTTTTTTCTGTACATACTTTTATAATATTCAATAGTTCTCTCAAGAATTGTTAAATCATGTTTACTGATGTGTGATCTGGCATGTGTCTGACTCACTTACTTATGTGATCGGCTGTTAAATTGTTCACATCTTTTTAACTGCTTAAATCATGTTTACTGATGTGTGATCTGGCATGTGTCTGACTCACTTACTTATATATAGTATGGTTATTTTGTTTTGAACACTATAGTGCTTCTTTCTTTCTCATGTTTCTTTTGTACTTTGTTTGACTAGTTGGACGAGGGTGCAATAAATGAAGTGATGAAGATGCTTTTTAAGAACTATAAGAAATGGTGTGCAAGTACTTTGACAGAAAAGAAAAGCAGTCTTTAGTGATGCTTCATTTGCAGCCCCACTAGAAACTAAAGTCAAACAAAAGTCAAACAAAAGAAATGGTGCAAGAACCATAAGAAATGCTTTTTCAATCTTAAATGCAGAAACATACCAACATAAAGTCAAACAAAAGAACTAGAAACTAACCATGGCCCCACTACTTGCTTATTACAGAAACATACCAGCATGAAGTCCATTCTTCGTGTGAAAAGGGTGCAGACCTTATTTTATTTTAGGCGTCCTTTTGTTGTACTAATATAGTTTTATCTTTTGCCAAATTAGTATAAAGTAATCGTTCAACAAAGTAAATTATTATATATGGGCCTATATCTTCTCATTAAGTGCTTTAGGGGGGAGGCTGCAAGTTTGAGATTCTTGCCTAACTGCCTTGCTACATGTATCATCACACATTTTCTGCATATTTCAACTCTGCGTAGTTAGAAAATTTAATTTGTTCCTGACTTACTATGATCTCTATTCATTTCACATTGGTACCTAAACAACATCTATTGATGGCAATAATGACTTTCATTTTTTGGATGGCTTCGAACTGTATGAAATCCTAGCTGACAATGTTTGTCCAATGGCAGGTGAGAATGTAAAACCAGCTTTTGGAGGAGACAAGGAAACGTTTTTGACAAAGAGTGGTTACTCCTATCTATGATGAGATGGCAAAGGCATCCAAACACTCTATTTGCCTCATCTGGATTGGGTTATGGATAAACATATCCTGCTGCGATGTTTTAACGTTGGTAATGAAAGTGTTACAAGTTTCTATGTTTCATTGTTTGTACTAATATAGTTATCTCTTGTGCTAAAGCAGGTTGCCAACAGTACAACAAGGAGTTGAATGGCGAATATAATTATAATATGCTTCAAGTTGGGTAAACATGTGTTGCTATGTGATGTTGGTCGTGAGGTGGATACAAAAGAAGTTTTATTGCTTGTTTCATGAAAAATCTTCTTACAAATTGGACAGAATACAGAGTTTATCGTATATACAAAATCCTATCCTGTGATCCTGATTAGTGTCAATCAGGCCGGTATGAGATAGATATCCATGGTTTTATTGTTACTCTACCTACCCTTGTTTTTCTTTAAATATTTTTATCATTTTAAACTGTTCTTTTTTAAACTCTGTTTTGCAGATTCAAGCTATTGTTGTTGCTCATCGTAACATCTTGGCCTTCCGTGGCCCCTGTAAGGCTGGAATACAAGAAGAAAAATGAAGGTGCATGTTTTAGTTTCAGGTGACATATGTTGCTATGAAGTTTTGATATCAGTAAGGGAAGTGTTTCAACTTTCTATGTTTCATGGAGTACACATAGAAAGACTTGAATGATAAATCCTAGTTATTTCTCAGCACCACGACCATTACTTGAATCTTCTAATTTTTGCAGAACGTTAACATGGAAAATCAACTTGAGGAGCATTTGAGTATATTGCTGGCAAATTTTCATATTCTGGACGTTCCAACACCTAACGACAGCCCAAGCTCAGTGACCAATAGTTCACTGTGCAGTAAATTCCGCATCAGATAATATTCACCTTTCTATGCCACTGATATAATTTAAGCACTGTTAATGTTTCCTTCTTTCTCATGTTTCTTTCTTTTGCTTTTTGTCTGACCAGTTGGTATAAACAAAGTGATGAAGAAGCTTTTCAAGAACTGCAAGAAATTATGCACGTACTTATCAAGCTTTGTCTTAACAAGGACTTTTTTCTCTGTGATTTGTTTTCAACACTTTAAGGTTCGTTGTGGATACATATGTTGTTTTACAGGTAACATTTATTGTATTTGATATATGATACTACTATTTATGTTCATGAGTACAGAATATCATAATTAACATGTTAATTCTCTATGCTCTGATAAGACATATTTGGTAACAGTTTTTCTTCTTCTCTTGTGGCTATTATTATTGTTGCATCTAATGGTGAGAGAGACCCTACCTCAATCGTTGATTCTGACGCTTTTAAGAATGTATCAAGTGTCTTTATTAATCCTTCAATATTGAAGCTTGGTCAAGGTATGTCCAACACTTATAGCTTAATTTCCTTACATATGTTATCACTTAAAGCATTTAAATTAAAAATGTTAAGTGATATGTTTTGTAGCTGTTTCAGTTGTGGTTCCGATCTGGAATGCAAAATTATGCTTCTCATTTTTCTATTAAACTAAGATGCCTTAGGATTGTATGGCTCCGATATCCAGCTATCCAGCTACCCAGCTGGATTTGAACAGAACATTAAAGAACAGGGGTCTTTCATTTTTCTGTTAAACTAAGATGCCTTAGGTTCAAGATGCTGTTGTAGTTCTTCATAACACAACTGGTCTTCCATGGCCTTGGGAGTACAAGAACACGGGTCTTTCATTTTTCAATCCATCTACCAACATTTTCTCTGTACATACTTTTATAATTTTCAATAGTTCTCTCAAGAATTGTTAAATCGTGTTTACTGATGTGTGATCTGGCATGTGTCTCACTTACTTATGTGATCGGCTGTTAAATTGTTCACATCTTTTTAACTGCTTAAATGACAAAGGTTTTCTTATATATATTTCTTATGAGATACCTAGATGTATATTGTAACTTCCATCTACCATTTTAGGACTATAGATTCTATTAAAAGGTTTTCTTATATATATTTCATATTTGTTTGCGGATTCAAGCTGTTATTGTTGCTCTTAGTAACATGAATGATCTTCCATGGCTGGTAATGAATTGAAAGTGCTATAACTTACTATTTTCCATGAAGTACACAGAAAGATTTGAATTTAAATCGTATGAAGTATGGTTATTTTGTTTTGAACACTATAGTGCTTCTTTCTTTCTCAAGTTTCTTCTGTACTTTTGTTTGACTAGTTGCATGACAGGATGAAAAATGAAGAAGCCCTTCGCGATTGGCTTCAAGATATGATTGGGTTATAGATAAACCTATCCTGCTGCGATGTTTTAATGTTGGTAATGAAAGTGATACAAGTTTCTATGTTTCATTGTTTGTACTAATATAGTTATCTCTTCTGCTAAAGCAGGTTGCCAACAGTACAACAAGGAGTTGAACGGCGAATATAATTGCAATTTGCTTCAAGTTGGGTAAACATGTGTTGCTATGTGATGTTGGTCGTGAGGTGGATACAAAAGAAGTTTTCTTGCTTGTTTCATGAAGAATCTTCTTACATATTGGACAGAAAACAGAGGTTATCGTATATACAAAATCCTATCTCGTAATCCTCATAGTGTCAATCAGGCCATTATGAGATAGATACCCACGGTTTTATTGTTACTCCACCTACCATTGTTTTTCTTTAAATTTTATTATCTTTTTAAACAGTTTTTTTTCTTTAAATTCTGTTTTGCAGATTCAAGCTACAGTGTTGCTCATCGTAACATCTAGGCCATCCGTGGCCCCTGGAAGGCCGAATACAAGAAGAAAAATGAAGGTGCATGTTTTAGTTTCAGGTGACATATGTTGCTCTGAAGTTTTGATATCAGTAAGGGAAGTGTTTCAATTTTCTATGTTTCATGCAGTACACAGAGAAAGATTTGAATGATAAATCCTAGTTATTTCTCAGCACCATGACCATTACTTGAATCTTCTAATTTTTGCAGAATGTTAACATGGAAAATCAACTGTAGAAGCATTTGAGTATATTGCTGGCAAATTTTCATATTCGGGACGTTCCAACACCTGACGACAGCCCAAGATCAGTGACCTATAGTTCACTGTGCAGTAAATTCCGCATTAGATAATATTCACATTTCTATGCCATTGATATAATTTAAGCACCATATGCTTCCTTTTTTCTCATGTTTATTTCCTTTGTTTTTTGTCGGACCAGTTGGTATAAACAAAGTGATAAGTTTCCGTTGGTACAACGGAGGTGGTGTTAGTTTAAAGTTCCCTTCTTTCGCTCTTGAAAGGGTTAATACTCTTTAATAGGTGTTATGGGATGTTGGGAAACAACTTTATGTGCTGATGTGGCAAGTGAGTTACTTCATGACTCTTCCCTTCATTCTCTTTGCCTTTAGCCTTTCATTTATTGAAGATTCATGTAATGTAACATCCATCTACTATCCTTTTTCTGCACATATACGTGTCATTTTACACTGTACTCATAAACATTGTTGATTTCGTTTGCAGATTCAAGCTGTTGTTGTTGCTCTTTATAACACGAGGGGTCTTCCGAAGGCCAAGTAATACAAGAAGAGGTGTTTTTCGGTCCAACTACTATCATTTTTTCGATACATATTATTGCCATTTAAACAGTTATCTTAAACATTGCTAAATTGGTTTGCAGATCATTCTATTGTTATTGCTCCTTAGATAACGAGGGGTCTTCCAAGGCCAGGGATTACAAGAAGAAAAATGCAGAAGCCCTTCGCTATTGGCTTCAAGATATGATTGGGTTATAGATAAACATATCCTGCTGCAATGTTTTAACGTTGGTAATGAAAGTGTTACAAGTTTCTATGTTTCATTGTTTGTACTAATATAGTTATCTCTTGTGCTAAAGCAGGTTGCCAACAGCACAACAAGGAGTTGAACGCAGAATATAATTGTAATTTGCTTCGAGTTGGGTAAACATGTGTTGCTCTGTGATGTTGGTCGTGAGGTGGATACAAAAGAAGTTTTCTTGCGTGTTTCATGAAGAATCTTCTTACATATTGAACGAAAACAGAGGTTATCGTATATACAAAATCCTATCTCGTGATCCAGATAGTGTCAATCAGGCCATTATGAGATAGATACCCACGGTTTTATTGTTACTGTACCCACCAATGTTTTTCTTTAAATTTTTTTATCATTTTAAACAGTTTTTTTTTCTTTAAATTCTGTTTTGCAGATTCAAGCTAGAGTATTGCTCATCGTAACATCTGGGCCATCTGTGGCCCCTGGAAGGCCGAATACTAGAAGAAAAATGAAGGTGCATGTTTTAGTTTCACGTGACATATGTTGCTCTGAAGTTTTGATATAAGTAAGGGAAGTGTTTCAATTTTCTATGTTTCATGGAGTACACATAGAAAGATTTGAATGATAAATCCTAGTTATTTCTCAGCACCATGACCATTGCTTGAATCTTCTAATTTTTGCAGAACGTTAACATGGAAAATCAACTGTAGGAGCATTTGAGTATATTGCTGGCAAATTTTCATATTCGGGACGTTCCAACACCTGACGACAGCCCAATATCAGTGACCTATAGTTCACTGTGCAGTAAATTCCGCATTAGATAATATTCACATTTCTATGCCATTGATATAATTTAAGCACCATATGCTTCCTTCTTTCTCATGTTTCTTTCCTTTGCTTTTTGTCTCACCAGTTGGTATAAACAAAGTGATGAAGTTTTAGTTGGTACAACGGAGGTGGTGTTAGTTTAAAGTTCCCTTCTTTCGCTCTTGAAAGGGTTAATACTCTTTAATAGGTGTTATGGGATGTTGGGAAACAACTTTATGTGCTGATGTGGCAAGTGAGTTACTTCATGATTCTTCCCTTCTTTCTCTTTGCCTTTAGCCTTTCATTTATTGAAGATTCATGTAATGTAATATCCATCTACTATCCTTTTTCTGCACATATACGTGTCATTTTAAACTGTACTCGTAAACATTGTTGATTTCGCTTGCAGATTCAAGCTGTTGTTGTTGCTCTTTATAACACGAGGGGTCTTCCGAAGGCCAAGGAATACAAGAAGAGGTGTTTTTCGGTCCAACTACTATCATTTTTTCGATACATATTATTGCCATTTAAACAGTTATCTTAAACATTGCTGAATTGGTTTGCAGATCATTCTACTGTTATTGCTCCTTAGATAACGAGGGGTCTTTCAAGGCCAGGGATTACAAAAAGAAAAATGAAGAAGCCCTTCGCGATTGGCTTCAAGATATGATTGGGTTATAGATAAACATATCCTGCTGCGATGTTTTAACGTTGGTAATGAAAGTGTTACAAGTTTCTATGTTTCATTGTTTGTACTAATATAGTTATCACTTGTGCTAAAGCAGGTTGCCAACAGTACAACAAGGAGTTGAACGGCGAATATAATTGTAATTTGCCTCAAGTTGGGTAAACATGTGTTGCTCTGTGATGTTGGTCGTGAGGTGGATACAAAAGAAGTTTTTTTGCTTGTTTCATGAAGAATCTTCTTACATATTGAAAAGAAAACAGAGGTTTATCGTATATACAAAATCCTATCTCGTGATCCTCATAGTGTCAATGAGGCCATTATGAGATAGATACCCACGGTTTTATTGTTACTCTACCTGCCATTGTTTTTCTTTAATATTTTTTATCATTTCAAATAGTTTTTATTCTTTAAATTCTATTTTGCAGATTCAAGCTACAGTGTTTCTCATCATAACATCTGGGGCCTTCCTTGGCCCCTGGAAGGCTGAATACAAGAAGAAAAGTGAAGGTGCATGTTTTAGTTTCAGGTGACGTATGTTGCTATGAAGTTTTTGATATCAGTAAGGGAAGTGGTTCAACTTTCTATGTTTCTTGGAGTACACGTAGAAAGATTTGAATGATAAATCCTAGTTATTTCTCAGCACCATGACCATTACTTGAATCTTCTAATTTTTGCAGAACGTTAACATGGAAAATCAACTGGAGGAGCATTTGAGTATATTGCTGGCAGATTTTCATATTCGGGACGTTCCAAGTTCCAACACCTGACGACAGCCCAAGATCAGTGACCTATAGTTCACTGTGCAGTAAAAACCGCATTAGATAATATTCACATTTCTATGCCATTGATATAATTTAAGCACCATATGCTTCCTTCTTTCTCATGTTTCTTTCCTTTGCTTTTTGTCTGACCAGTTGGTATAAAGAAAGTGATGAAGTTTCAGTTGGTACAACGGATGTGGTGTTAGTTTAAAGTTCCCTTCTTTGGCTCTTGAAAGGGTTAATACTCTTTAATAGGTGTTATGGGATGTTGGGAAACAACTTTATGTGCTGATGTGGCAAGTGAGTTACTTCATGACTCTTCCCTTCTTTCTCTTTGCCTTTAGCCTTTCATTTATTGAAGATTCATGTAATGTAACATCCATCTACTATCCTTTTTCTGCACATATACGTGTCATTTTACACTGTACTCATAAACATTGTTGATTTCGTTTGCAGATTCAAGCTGTTGTTGTTGCTCTTTATAACACGAGGGGTCTTCCGAAGGCCAAGTAATACAAGAAGAGGTGTTTTTCGGTCCAACTACTATCATTTTTTCGATACATATTATTGCCATTTAAACAGTTATCTTAAACATTGCTAAATTGGTTTGCAGATCATTCTAGTGTTATTGCTCCTTAGATAACGAGGGGTCTTCCAAGGCCAGGGATTACAAGAAGAAAAATGCAGAAGCCCTTCGCTATTGGCTTCAAGATATGCATGGGTTATAGATAAACATATCCTGCTGCGATGTTTTAACGTTGGTAATGAAAGTGTTACAAGTTTCTATGTTTCATTGTTTGTACTAATATAGTTCTCTCTTGTGCTAAAGCAGGTTGCCAACAGTACAACAAGGAGTTGAACGCAGAATATAATTGTAATTTGCTTCGAGTTGGGTAAACATGTGTTGCTCTGTGATGTTGGTCGTGAGGTGGATACAAAAGAAGTTTTCTTGCTTGTTTCATGAAGAATCTTCTTACATATTGAACAGAAAACAGAGGTTATCGTATATACAAAATCCTATCTCGTGATCCTCATAGTGTCAATCAGGCCATTATGAGATAGATACCCACGGTTTTATTGTTACTCTACCTACCATTGTTTTTCTTTAATATTTTTTATCATTTTAAACAGTTTTTTTTCTTTAAATTCTGTTTTGCAGATTCAAGCTACAGTGTTGCTCATCATAACATCTGTGGCCTTCCCGTGGCCCCTGGAAGGCTGAATACAAGAAGAAAAGTGATGGTTCATGCTTTAGTTTCAGGTGACATATGTTGCTATGAAGTTTTGATATCAGTAAGGGAAGTGTTTCAACTTTCTATGTTTCATGGAGTACACATAGAAAGATTTGAATGATAAATCCTAGTTATTTCTCAGCACCATGACCATTACTTGAATGTTCTAATTTTTGCAGAACGTTAACATGGAAAATCAACTGTAGGAGCATTTGAGTATATTGCTGGCAAATTTTCATATTCGGGACGTTCCAACACCTGACGACAGCCCAAGATCAGTGACCTATAGTTCACTGTGCAGTAAATTCCGCATTAGATAATATTCACATTTCTATGCCATTGATATAGTTTAAGCACCATATGCTTCCTTCTTTCTCATGTTTCTTTCCTTTGCTTTTTGTCTGACCGGGTGGTATAAACAAAGTGATGAAGTTTCCGTTGGTACAACGGTGGTGTTGTTAGTTTAAAGTTCCCTTCTTTAGCTCTAGAAAAGGATAATACTCTTCAATAGGTGTTATGGGATGTTGGGAAACAACTTTATGTGCTGATGTGGCAAGTGTGTTACTTAACGACTCTTCCCTTCTTTCTCTTTGCCTTTAGCCTTTCATTTATTGAAGATTCATGTAATGTAACATCCATCTACTATCCTTTTTCTGCACATATACGTGTCATTTTACACTGTACTCATAAACATTGTTGATTTCGTTTGCAGATTCAAGCTGTTGTTGTTGCTCTTTATAACACGAGGGGTCTTCCGATGGCCAAGGAATACAAGAACAGGGGTTTTTCAATCCAACAACTATCACTTTTTCTATATATATTATTGTCATTTATACAGTTATCTTAAACATTGCTGAATTGGTTTGCAGATCATTGTACTGTTGTTGCTCCTTAGATAACAAGGGGTCTTCCACGGCCAGGGATTACAAGAAGAAAAATGAAGAAGCCCTTCGTGATTGGCTTCAAGATATGCATGGGTTATAGATAAACATATCCTGCTGCGATGTTTTAACGTTGGTAATGAAAGTGTTACAAGTTTCTATGTTTCATTGTTTGTACTAATATAGTTGTCTCTTGTGCTAAAGCAGGTTGCCAACAGTACAACAAGGAGTTGAACGCAGAATATAATTGTAATTTGCTTCGAGTTGGGTAAACATGTGTTGCTCTGTGATGTTGGTCGTGAGGTGGATACAAAAGAAGTTTTCTTGTTTGTTTCGTGAAGAATCTTCTTACATATTGAACAGAAAACAAAGGTTATCGTATATACAAAATCCTATCTCGTGATCCTCATAGTGTCAATCAGGCCATTATGAGATAGATACCCACGGTTTTATTGTTACTCTACCTACCATTGTTTTTCTTTAATATTTTTTATCATTTTAAATAGTTTTTTTTCTTTAAATTCTATTTTGCAGGTTCAAGCTACAGTGTTTCTCATCATAACAACTGGGGCCTTCCGTGGCCCCTGGAAGGCTGAATACAAGAAGAAAAGTGAAGGTGCATGTTTTAGTTTCAGGTGACGTATGTTACTATGAAGTTTTTTATATCAGTAAGGGAAGTGGTTCAACTTTCTATGTTTCTTGGAGTACACGTAGAAAGATTTGAATGATAAATCCTAGTTATTTCTCAGCACCATGACCATTACTTGAATCTTCTAATTTTTGCAGAACGTTAACATGGAAAATCAACTGGAGGAGCATTTGAGTATATTGCTGGCAGATTTTCATATTCGGGACGTTCCAAGTTCCAACACCTGACGACAGCCCAAGATCAGTGACCTATAGTTCACTGTGCAGTAAAAACCGCATTAGATAATATTCACATTTCTATGCCATTGATATAATTTAAGCACCATATGCTTCCTTCTTTCTCATGTTTCTTTCCTTTGCTTTTTGTCTGACCAGTTGGTATAAAGAAAGTGATGAAGTTTCAGTTGGTACAACGGATGTGGTGTTAGTTTAAAGTTCCCTTCTTTGGCTCTTGAAAGGGTTAATACTCTTTAATAGGTGTTATGGGATGTTGGGAAACAACTTTATGTGCTGATGTGGCAAGTGAGTTACTTCATGACTCTTCCCTTCTTTCTCTTTGCCTTTAGCCTTTCATTTATTGAAGATTCATGTAATGTAACATCCATCTACTATCCTTTTTCTGCACATATACGTGTCATTTTACATTGTACTCATAAACATTGTTGATTTCGTTTGCAGATTCAAGCTGTTGTTGTTGCTCTTTATAACACGAGGGGTCTTTCGAAGGCCAAGGAATACAAGAACAGGGGTTTTTCAATCCAACAACTATCACTTTTTCTATACATATTATTGTCATTTAAACAGTTATCTTAAACATTGCTGAATTGGTTTGCAGATCATTGTACTGTTGTTGCTCCTTAGATAACAAGGGGTCTTCCACGGCCAGGGATTACAAGAAGAAAAATGAAGAAGCCCTTCGCGATTGGCTTCAAGATATGCATGGGTTATAGATAAACATATCCTGCTGCGATGTTTTAACGTTGGTAATGAAAGTGTTACAAGTTTCTATGTTTCATTGTTTGTACTAATATAGTTGTCTCTTGTGCTAAAGCAGGTTGCCAACAGTACAACGAGGAGTTGAACGCAGAATATAATTGTAATTTGCTTCGAGTTGGGTAAACATGTGTTGCTCTGTGATGTTGGTCGTGAGGTGGATACAAAAGAAGTTTTCTTGTTTGTTTCGTGAAGAATCTTCTTACATATTGAACAGAAAACAAAGGTTATCGTATATACAAAATCCTATCTCGTGATCCTCATAGTGTCAATCGGGCCATTATGAGATAGATACCCACGGTTTTATTGTTACTCTACCTACCATTGTTTTTCTTTAATATTTTTTATCATTTTAAATAGTTTTTTTTCTTTAAATTCTATTTTGCAGGTTCAAGCTACAGTGTTTCTCATCATAACAACTGGGGCCTTCCGTGGCCCCTGGAAGGCTGAATACAAGAAGAAAAGTGAAGGTGCATGTTTTAGTTTCAGGTGACGTATGTTACTATGAAGTTTTTTATATCAGTAAGGGAAGTGGTTCAACTTTCTATGTTTCTTGGAGTACACGTAGAAAGATTTGAATGATAAATCCTAGTTATTTCTCAGCACCATGACCATTACTTGAATCTTCTAATTTTTGCAGAACGTTAACATGGAAAATCAACTGGAGGAGCATTTGAGTATATTGCTGGCAGATTTTCATATTCGGGACGTTCCAAGTTCCAACACCTGACGACAGCCCAAGATCAGTGACCTATAGTTCACTGTGCAGTAAATTCCGCATTAGATAATATTCACATTTCTATGCCATTGATATAATTTAAGCACCATATGCTTCCTTCTTTCTCATGTTTCTTTCCTTTGCTTTTTGTCTGACCAGTTGGTATAAAGAAAGTGATGAAGTTTCAGTTGGTACAACGGATGTGGTGTTAGTTTAAAGTTCCCTTCTTTGGCTCTTGAAAGGGTTAATACTCTTTAATAGGTGTTATGGGATGTTGGGAAACAACTTTATGTGCTGATGTGGCAAGTGAGTTACTTCATGACTCTTCCCTTCTTTCTCTTTGCCTTTAGCCTTTCATTTATTGAAGATTCATGTAATGTAACATCCATCTACTATCCTTTTTCTGCACATATACGTGTCATTTTACATTGTACTCATAAACATTGTTGATTTCGTTTGCAGATTCAAGCTGTTGTTGTTGCTCTTTATAACACGAGGGGTCTTTCGAAGGCCAAGGAATACAAGAACAGGGGTTTTTCAATCCAACAACTATCACTTTTTCTATACATATTATTGTCATTTAAACAGTTATCTTAAACATTGCTGAATTGGTTTGCAGATCATTGTACTGTTGTTGCTCCTTAGATAACAAGGGGTCTTCCACGGCCAGGGATTACAAGAAGAAAAATGAAGAAGCCCTTCGCGATTGGCTTCAAGATATGCATGGGTTATAGATAAACATATCCTGCTGCGATGTTTTAACGTTGGTAATGAAAGTGTTACAAGTTTCTATGTTTCATTGTTTGTACTAATATAGTTGTCTCTTGTGCTAAAGCAGGTTGCCAACAGTACAACGAGGAGTTGAACGCAGAATATAATTGTAATTTGCTTCGAGTTGGGTAAACATGTGTTGCTCTGTGATGTTGGTCGTGAGGTGGATACAAAAGAAGTTTTCTTGTTTGTTTCGTGAAGAATCTTCTTACATATTGAACAGAAAACAAAGGTTATCGTATATACAAAATCCTATCTCGTGATCCTCATAGTGTCAATCGGGCCATTATGAGATAGATACCCACGGTTTTATTGTTACTCTACCTACCATTGTTTTTCTTTAATATTTTTTATCATTTTAAACAGTTTTTTTTCTTTAAATTCTGTTTTGCAGATTCAAGCTACAGTGTTGCTCATCATAACATCTGTGGCCTTCCCGTGGCCCCTGGAAGGCTGAATACAAGAAGAAAAGTGATGGTGCATGTTTTAGTTTCAGGTGACATCTGTTGCTATGAAGTTTTGATATCAGTAAGGGAAGTGTTTCAACTTTCTATGTTTCATGGAGTACACATAGAAAGATTTGAATGATAAATCCTAGTTATTTCTCAGCACCATAACCATTACTTGAATGTTCTAATTTTTGCAGAACGTTAACATGGAAAATCAACTGTAGGAGCATTTGAGTATATTGGTGGCAAATTTTCATATTCGGGACGTTCCAACACCTGACGACAGCCCAAGATCAGTGACCTATAGTTCACTGTGCAGTAAATTCCGCATTAGATAATATTCACATTTCTATGCCATTGATATAGTTTAAGCACCTTATGCTTCCTTCTTTCTCATGTTTCTTTCCTTTGCTTTTTGTCTGACCGGGTGGTATAAACAAAGTGATGAAGTTTCCGTTGGTACAACGGAGGTGTTGTTAGTTTAAAGTTCCCTTCTTTAGCTCTAGAAAAGGATAATACTCTTTAATAGGTGTTATGGGATGTTGGGAAACAACTTTATGTGCTGATGTGGCAAGTGTGTTACTTAACGACTCTTCCCTTCTTTCTCTTTGCCTTTAGCCTTTCATTTATTGAAGATTCATGTAATGTAACATCCATCTACTATCCTTTTTCTGCACATATACGTGTCATTCTACACTGTACTCATAAACATTGTTGATTTCGTTCACAGATTCAAGCAGTTGTTGTTGCTCTTTATAACACGAGGGGTCTTCCGAAGGCCAAGGAATACAAGAAGAGGTGTTTTTCGGTCCAACTACTATCATTTTTTCGATACATATTATTGCCATTTAAACAGTTATCTTAAACATTGCTGAATTGGTTTGCAGATCATTCTACTGTTATTGCTCCTTAGATAACGAGGGGTCTTCCAAGGCCAGGGATTACAAGAAGAAAAATGAAGAAGCCCTTCGCGATTGGCTTCAAGATATGATTGGGTTATAGATAAACATATCCTGCTGCGATGTTTTAACGTTGGTAATGAAAGTGTTACAAGTTTCTATGTTTCATTGTTTGTACTAATATAGTTATCTCTTGTGCTAAAGCAGGTTGCCAACAGTACAACAAGGATTTGAACGGCGAATATAATTGTAATTTGCTTCAAGTTGGTTAAACATGTGTTGCTCTGTGATGTTGGTCGTGAGGTGGATACAAAAGAAGTTTTCGTGCTTGTTTCATGAAGAATCTTCTTACATATTGAAAAGAAAACAGAGGTTATCGTATATACAAAATCTATCTCGTGATCCTCATAGTGTCAATCAGGCCATTATGAGATGGATACCCACGGTTTTATTGTTACTCTACCTACCATTGTTTTTCTTTAATATATTTTATCATTTTAAATAGTTTTTTTTCTTTAAATTCTATTTTGCAGGTTCAAGCTACAGTGTTTCTCATCATAACATCTGGGGCCTTCCGTGGCCCCAGGAAGGCTGAATACAAGAAGAAAAGTGAAGGTGCATGTTTTAGTTTCAGGTGACGTATGTTGCTATGAAGTTTTTGATATCAGTAAGGGAAGTGGTTCAACTTTCTATGTTTCTTGGAGTACACGTAGAAAGATTTGAATGATAAATCCTAGTTATTTCTCAGCACCATGACCATTACTTGAATCTTCTAATTTTTGCAGAACGTTAACATTGAAAATCAACTGGAGGAGCATTTGAGTATGTTGCTGGCAGATTTTCATATTCGGGACGTTCCAACACCTGACGACTGCCCAAGATCAGTGACCTATAGTTCACTGTGCAGTAAATTCCGCATTAGATAATATTCACATTTCTATGCCATTGATATAGTTTAAGCACCATATCTTTCCCTCTTTCTCATGTTTCTTTCCTTTGCTTTTTGTCTGACCGGGTGGTATAAACAAAGTGATGAAGTTTCTGTTGGTAAAACGGAGGTGTTGTTAGTTTAAAGTTCCCTTCTTTAGCTCTAGAAAAGGATAATACTCTTTAATAGGTGTTATGGGATGTTGGGAAACAACTTTATGTGCTGATGTGGCAAGTGTGTTACTTAACGACTCTTCCCTTCTTTCTCTTTGCCTTTAGCCTTTCATTTATTGAAGATTCATGTAATGTAACATCTATCTACTATCCTTTTTCTGCACATATACGTGTCATTTTACACTGTACTCATAAACATTGTTGATTTCGTTTGCAGATTCAAGCTGTTGTTGTTGCTCTTTATAACACGAGGGGTCTTCGAACGGCCAAGGAATACAAGAAGAGGGGTTATTCAGTCCAACTAATTTTTTCTATACATATTATTGTCATTTGAACAGTTATCTTAAACATTGCTGAATTGGTTTGCAGATCATTCTACTGTTGTTGCTCCTTAGATAACGAGGGGTCTTCCAAGGCCAGGGAATACAAGAAGTAAAATGAAGAAGCCCTTCGCGATTGGCTTCAAGATATGATTGGGTTATAGATAAACATATCCTGCTGCGATGTTTTAACGTTGGTAATGAAATTGTTACAAGTTTCTATGTTTCATTGTTTGTACTAATATAGTTCTCTCTTGTGCTAAAGCAGGTTGCCAACAGTACAACAAGCAGTTGAACGGCGAATATAATTATAATTTGCTTCAAGTTGGGAAAACATGTGTTGCTCTGTGATAGTGTGATGTTGGTCGTGAGGTGGATACAAAAGAAGTTTTCTTGCTTGTTTCATGAAGAATCTTCTTACATATTGAACAGAAAACAAAGGTTATCGTATATACAAAATCCTATCTCGTGATCCTCATAGTGTCAATCAGGCCATTATGAGATAGATACCCACGGTTTTATTGTTACTCTACCTACCATTGTTTTTCTTTAATATTTTTTATCATTTTAAATAGTTTTTTTTCTTTAAATTCTATTTTGCAGGTTCAAGCTACAGTGTTTCTCATCATAACAACTGGGGCCTTCCGTGGCCCCTGGAAGGCTGAATACAAGAAGAAAAGTGAAGGTGCATGTTTTAGTTTCAGGTGACGTATGTTGCTATGAAGTTTTTGATATCAGTAAGGGAAGTGGTTCAACTTTCTATGTTTCTTGGAGTAGAAAGATTTGAATGATAAATCCTAGTTATTTCTCAGCACCATGACCATTACTTGAATCTTCTAATTTTTGCAGAACGTTAACATTGGTAGTTCACTGTGCAGTAAATTCCGCATTAGATAATATTCACATTTTTATGCCATTGATATAATTTTAGCACCATATGCTTCCTTCTTTCTCATGTTTCTTTCCTTTGCTTTTTGTCTGACCGGCTGGTATAAACAAAGTGATGGAGTTTCAGTTGGTACAACGGATGTGGTGTTAGTTTAAAGTTCCCTTCTTTAGCTCTTGAAAGGGTTAATACTCTTTAATAGGTGTTATGGGATGTTGGGAAACAACTTTATGTGCTGATGTGGCAAGTGAGTTACTTCATGACTCTTCCCTTCTTTCTCTTTGCCTTTAGCCTTTCATTTATTGAAGATTCATGTAATGTGACATCCATCTACTATCCTTTTTCTGCACATATACGTGTCATTTTACACTGTACTCATAAACATTGTTGATTTCATTTGCAGATTCAAGCTGTTGTTGTTGCTCTTTATAACACGAGGGGTCTTCCGATGGCCAAGGAATACAAGAACAGGGGTTTTTCAATCCAACAACTATCACTTTTTCTATACATATTATTGTCATTTAAACAGTTATCTTAAACATTGCTGAATTGGTTTGCAGATCATTGTACTGTTGTTGCTCCTTAGATAACATGGGGTCTTCCACGGCCAGGGATTACAAGAAGAAAAATGAAGAAGCCCTTCGTGATTGGCTTCAAGATATGCATGGGTTATAGATAAACATATCCTGCTGCGATTTTTTAACGTTGGTAATGAAAGTGTTACAAGTTTCTATGTTTCATTGTTTGTACTAATATAGTTGTCTCTTGTGCTAAAGCAGGTTGCCAACAGTACAACGAGGAGTTGAACGCAGAATATAATTGTAATTTGCTTCGAGTTGGGTAAACATGTGTTGCTCTGTGATGTTGGTCGTGAGGTGGATACAAAAGAAGTTTTCTTGTTTGTTTCGTGAAGAATCTTCTTACATATTGAACAGAAAACAAAGGTTATCGTATATACAAAATCCTATCTCGTGATCCTCATAGTGTCAATCAGGCCATTATGAGATAGATACCCACGGTTTTATTGTTACTCTACCTACCATTGTTTTTCTTTAATATTTTTTATCATTTTAAACAGTTTTTTTTCTTTATTCTGTTTTGCAGATTCAAGCTACAGTGTTGCTCATCATAACATCTGTGGCCTTCCCGTGGCCCCTGGAAGGCTGAATACAAGAAGAAAAGTGATGGTGCATGTTTTAGTTTCAGGTGACATATGTTGCTATGAAGTTTTGATATCAGTAAGGGAAGTGTTTCAACTTTCTATGTTTCATGGAGTACACAGAGAAAGATTTGAATGATAAATCCTAGTTATTTCTCAGCACCATGACCATTACTTGAATGTTCTAATTTTTGCAGAACGTTAACATGGAAAATCAACTGTAGGAGCATTTGAGTATATTGCTGGCAAATTTTCATATTCGGGACGTTCCAACACCTGACGACAGCCCAAGATCAGTGACCTATAGTTCACTGTGCAGTAAATTCCGCATTAGATAATATTCATATTTTTATGCCATTGATATAATTTTAGCACCATATGCTTCCTTCTTTCTCATGTTTCTTTCCTTTGCTTTTTGTCTGACCGGCTGGTATAAAGAAAGTGATGGAGTTTCAGTTGGTACAACGGATGTGGTGTTAGTTTAAAGTTCCCTTCTTTAGCTCTTGAAAGGGTTAATACTCTTTAATAGGTGTTATGGGATGTTGGGAAACAACTTTATGTGCTGATGTGGCAAGTGAGTTACTTCATGACTCTTCCCTTCTTTCTCTTTGCCTTTAGCCTTTCATTTATTGAAGATTCATGTAATGTGACATCTATCTACTATCCTTTTTCTGCACATATACGTGTCATTTTACACTGTACTCATAAACATTGTTGATTTCATTTGCAGATTCAAGCTGTTGTTGTTGCTCTTTATAACACGAGGGGTCTTCCGATGGCCAAGGAATACAAGAACAGGGGTTTTTCAATCCAACAACTATCACTTTTTCTATATATATTATTGTCATTTATACAGTTATCTTAAACATTGCTGAATTGGTTTGCAGATCATTGTACTGTTGTTGCTCCTTAGATAACAAGGGGTCTTCCACGGCCAGGGATTACAAGAAGAAAAATGAAGAAGCCCTTCGTGATTGGCTTCAAGATATGCATGGGTTATAGATAAACATATCCTGCTGCGATTTGGTAATGAAAGTGTTACAAGTTTCTATGTTTCATTGTTTGTACTAATATAGTTGTCTCTTGTGCTAAAGCAGGTTGCCAACAGTACAACAAGGAGTTGAACGCAGAATATAATTGTAATTTGCTTCGAGTTGGGTAAACATGTGTTGCTCTGTGATGTTGGTCGTGAGGTGGATACAAAAGAAGTTTTCTTGTTTGTTTCGTGAAGAATCTTCTTACATATTGAACAGAAAACAAAGGTTATCGTATATACAAAATCCTATCTCGTGATCCTCATAGTGTCAATCAGGCCATTATGAGATAGATACCCACGGTTTTATTGTTACTCTACCTACCATTGTTTTTCTTTAATATTTTTTATCATTTTAAACAGTTTTTTTTCTTTATTCTGTTTTGCAGATTCAAGCTACAGTGTTGCTCATCATAACATCTGTGGCCTTCCCGTGGCCCCTGGAAGGCTGAATACAAGAAGAAAAGTGATGGTTCATGCTTTAGTTTCAGGTGACATATGTTGCTATGAAGTTTTGATATCAGTAAGGGAAGTGTTTCAACTTTCTATGTTTCATGGAGTACACATAGAAAGATTTGAATGATAAATCCTAGTTATTTCTCAGCACCATGACCATTACTTGAATGTTCTAATTTTTGCAGAACGTTAACATGGAAAATCAACTGTAGGAGCATTTGAGTATATTGCTGGCAAATTTTCATATTCGGGACGTTCCAACACCTGACGACAGCCCAAGATCAGTGACCTATAGTTCACTGTGCAGTAAATTCCGCATTAGATAATATTCACATTTCTATGCCATTGATATAGTTTAAGCACCATATGCTTCCTTCTTTCTCATGTTTCTTTCCTTTGCTTTTTGTCTGACCGGGTGGTATAAACAAAGTGATGAAGTTTCCGTTGGTACAACGGAGGTGTTGTTAGTTTAAAGTTCCCTTCTTTAGCTCTGTTAGACAAATTGGCTCAAAGAACAAAACAGAAAAACATAGAAAACCAGAAAATAATGAAGTAGTCAACACAGATTTTTATTAATAAAGAAAACAGAGAAGAGATTGGTACATCTTCTTATTCATTCTACAGCCTACTTATAGAGAATTAAAAACTGCATAAAAGGAAATGATCAATATAGAAAGGAAACAATCAAAAACTCCCACAATCAAGCCTTGCATATTTCTTGCAAAGACTTTTGACCAAATTGATCTTATTTAGCTGAAAATCTGGAATTAACTTGTCATTCACCCCCTTAATTTCAGTTCTTTTGCATCCATCTCTTGCCTTTGTTTTTTCGTTTCAATTGTTTGAAACATACTTGCTTGACAGATTCTTCATACTCTGCATTCATTCCATCCACATTCTTTTTCAATGCAACCTTAGTTGTTACTCTTCCTTCTTGAACACTTTGTTTATCAAGTGTTTTCTCCATCGTTTGTTTATTTGGACTCTTCATCACCTCAGAAAGCAAATTATTCATCCACTGCAATCTAAGTTCTTCATGCAGTAGATTCTTATCACATTCCTTTCCATCAGCGTTCTCTTTTATTTCGGACACCCTTTGTGAAGTTTTCTCCACTTCTATATCTTTTGTGCCTACATTCTTCGCAGGCGGACTGCTGTTAGAATCTGTTGCAACTTGAACTTGTTTGCTGGTCTCTATAGGCTCATCTTCTATTTCCCAACTAGGTTTGTTATCAACGGGGAATTCAACACCTCTTTCAAATTCTGCAAATTGAACTACTTGTAATTTGATCTTGTATAGCCTGTTATGACTTCGTTGAATCTTCATTAACAACCTTCCTGTTTGTTCATATAATCGTAGGAGTCCATCTTCCATCCATACTTTGCAGCCTTCTTCATCAAATTGACCTAAACTTAAGATGTTTTTGCGTAATCCGGGAATAAAATAAACACTTGAAAGTACCTTTTGTTCACCATTCTTGCATTGCAATAGAATTGACCCTATTCCCTCGATCTTAACAATGGATCCATCACCAAATCGTATATCTCCAATGGTTTTTTCATCAAGTTCCTTGAAAAATTCCCTTCGCCCGGTCATATGATTCGAAGCTCCATTATCTAAATACCATGTGTTGTCTTCATACTCATCTTTGGCATACAAACTTGGAAATGCCTTCTTTTTATCTAAAATTCCAAATTTAATCTTTGCCATTAGCAAACTAGGTTCGTCGTCTTCTATGACAAAATTAGCTTCATTCTCGGTTTTGCTAGGGGCCCGACACTCAGCTGAAAAATGGCCAATTTTGTCACAATTGTAACACCGTAAATTCTTTCTGTCACGTCTCTCCATATGATCTTCCTGTTCAGGTTCTCTACTTCCTTCGACAAATTGATCACCCCTGCAATCGTCATTTGAGGGCTGTCTCCACCCTCGATCGTGACAGTTTCTGCCCCGTCCTTGCCCGCGTCCTCGCGAGTTACTCGAGCTTAAACCTTTCTGTTTTGACTCCTGTTTTTGTCGAATCTGCCATTCGGACTTTGTCAACAGCAGTTGACCTGCGGAGTCTTTGACTGGTTCAGCCGGTTTGAGCCTTTCTTCGTATGCCTTGAGACGCCCAACCAGTTCTTCAAACGGCATCTTTTCCAGGTCCGAATACTGCTCGATTGTTGCGACAATAGGCAGAAACCTGTTTGGTGCAGAATTAAGCACCTTCTTCACTCTAATCTTTTCCTCTATGGTTGCTCCAAGTGTTCGAAACTTAGACACAATGGCACCAATCTTTCCAGCGAAATCATCGACGCTATCACTATCTTTCATAGTCAATAGTTCGAATTCACGGTTCAACGTTTGAATCCGTGCTTGCTGAACTCTGTCAGCCCCAAGATAACGAGTTTTCAGGGCATCCCACACACTCTTAGCCTCCTTATGTTCTGCAACTTGCAGCAGAATATCTTCCGGCAGCGCCTGAAAGATGAAAGCCCGCGCCTTCTTCCTGATCTTGACCTCTACGGTGACGCCTTCAGGTGGTTCGATGGCATCCCAAATACCTTGGGCATCCATGAATGACTCCATCTTTATAGCCCAAGACGTGTAGTTCATCTGGGTTAAGATTGGGCAGAGGTAAGATGATGATGACCCTGTTTCTCTCACTGTAACTGTTGTTTGGTTGACTAGATCTGCCATAACAACCTCTTGGTGGCTTCTGGTTCTTTTCTGCTTTAATAAGCGAGCTCACTTCCTCCTCACAGTGCTAGGATCTTCTGGTTTAAGCTCTGATACCAATTGTTAGACAAATTGGCTCAAAGAACAAAACAGAAAAACATAGAAAACCAGAAAATAATGAAGTAGTCAACACAGATTTTTATTAATAAAGAAAACAGAGAAGAGATTGGTACATCTTCTTATTCATTCTACAGCCTACTTATAGAGAATTAAAAACTGCATAAAAGGAAATGATCAATATAGAAAGGAAACAATCAAAAACTCCCACAATCAAGCCTTGCATATTTCTTGCAAAGACTTTTGACCAAATTGATCTTATTTAGCTGAAAATCTGGAATTAACTTGTCAAGCTCTAGAAAAGGATAATACTCTTTAATAGGTGTTATGGGATGTTGGGAAACAACTTTATGTGCTGATGTGGCAAGTGTGTTACTTAACGACTCTTCCCTTCTTTCTCTTTGCCTTTAGCCTTTCATTTATTGAAGATTCATGTAATGTAACATCCATCTACTATCCTTTTTCTGCACATATACGTGTCATTTTACACTGTACTCATAAACATTGTTGATTTCGTTTGCAGATTCAAGCTGTTGTTGTTGCTCTTTATAACACGAGGGGTCTTCGAACGGCCAAGGAATACAAGAAGAGGGGTTTTTCAGTCCAACTACTCATTTTTTCTATACATATTATTGTCATTTGAACAGTTATCTTAAACATTGCTGAATTGGTTTGCAGATCATTCTACTGTTGTTGCTCCTTAGATAACGAGGGTTCTTCCAAGGCCAGGGAATACAAGAAGAAATATGAAGAAGCCCTTCGCGATTGGCTTCAAGATATGATTGGGTTATAGATAAACATATCCTGCTGCGATGTTTTAACGTTGGTAATGAAATTGTTACATGTTTCTATGTTTCATTGTTTGTACTAATATTGTTCTCTCCATTGCTAAAGCAGGTTGCCAACAGCACAACAAGGAGTTGAACGTCGAATATATTTATAATTTGCTTCAAGTTGGGAAAACATGTGTTGCTCTGTGATAGTGTGATGTTGGTCGTGAGGTGGATACAAAAGAAGTTTTCTTGCTTGTTTCATGAAGAATCTTCTTACATATTGAACAGAAAACAGAGGTTATCGTATATACAAAATCCTATCTCGCGATCCTAATTGTGTCAATGAGGCCATTATGAGATAGATACCCACGGTTTTATTGTTACTCTACCTACCATTGTTTTTCTTTAATATTTTTTATCATTTTAAATAGTATTTTTTCTTTAAATTCTATTTTGCAGGTTCAAGCTACAGTGTTTCTCATCATAACAACTGGGGCCTTCCGTGGCCCCTGGAAGGCTGAATACAAGAAGAAAAGTGAAGGTGCATGTTTTAGTTTCAGGTGACGTATGTTGCTCTGAAGTTTTTGATATCAGTAAGGGAAGTGGTTCAACTTTCTATGTTTCTTGGAGTACACGTAGAAAGATTTGAATGATAAATCCTAGTTATTTCTCAGCACCATGACCATTACTTGAATCTTCTAATTTTTGCAGAACGTTAACATTGAAAATCAACTGGAGGAGCATTTGAGTATATTGCTGGCAGATTTTCATATTCGGGACGTTTCAACACCTGACGACAGCCCAAGATCAGTGACCTGTAGTTCACTGTGCATTAAATTCCGCATTAGATAATATTCACATTTCTATGCCATTGATATAGTTTAAGCACCATATGCTTCCTTCTTTCTCATGTTTCTTTCCTTTGCTTTTTGTCTGACCGGCTGGTATAAACAAAGTGATGGAGTTTCAGTTGGTACAACGGATGTGGTGTTAGTTTAAAGTTCCCTTCTTTAGCTCTTGAAAGGGTTAATACTCTTTAATAGGTGTTATGGGATGTTGGGAAACAACTTTATGTGCTGATGTGGCAAGTGAGTTACTTCATGACCCTTCCCTTCTTTCTCTTTGCCTTTAGCCTTTCATTTATTGAAGATTCATGTAATGTAACATCCATCTACTATCCTTTTTCTGCACATATACGTGTCATTTTACACTGTACTCATAAACATTGTTGATTTCGTTTGCAGATTCAAGCTGTTGTTGTTGCTCTTTATAACACGAGGGGTCTTCCGATGGCCAAGGAATACAAGAACAGGGGTTTTTCAATCCAACAACTATCACTTTTTCTATACATATTATTGTCATTTAAACAGTTATCTTAAACATTGCTGAATTGGTTTGCAGATCATTGTACTGTTGTTGCTCCTTAGATAACATGGGGTCTTCCACGGCCAGGGATTACAAGAAGAAAAATGAAGAAGCCCTTCGTGATTGGCTTCAAGATATGCATGGGTTATAGATAAACATATCCTGCTGCGATGTTTTAACGTTGGTAATGAAAGTGTTACAAGTTTCTATGTTTCATTGTTTGTACTAATATAGTTGTCTCTTGTGCTAAAGCAGGTTGCCAACAGTACAACAAGGAGTTGAACGCAGAATATAATTGTAATTTGCTTCGAGTTGGGTAAACATGTGTTGCTCTGTGATGTTGGTCGTGAGGTGGATACAAAAGAAGTTTTCTTGTTTGTTTCGTGAAGAATCTTCTTACATATTGAACAGAAAACAAAGGTTATCGTATATACAAAATCCTATCTCGTGATCCTCATAGTGTCAATCAGGCCATTATGAGATAGATACCCACGGTTTTATTGTTACTCTACCTACCATTGTTTTTCTTTAATATTTTTTATCATTTTAAATAGTTTTTTTTCTTTAAATTCTATTTTGCAGGTTCAAGCTACAGTGTTTCTCATCATAACAACTGGGGCCTTCCGTGGCCCCTGGAAGGCTGAATACAAGAAGAAAAGTGAAGGTGCATGTTTTAGTTTCAGGTGACGTATGTTACTATGAAGTTTTTTATATCAGTAAGGGAAGTGGTTCAACTTTCTATGTTTCATGGAGTACACATAGAAAGATTTGAATGATAAATCCTAGTTATTTCTCAGCACCATGACCATTACTTGAATGTTCTAATTTTTGCAGAACGTTAACATGGAAAATCAACTGGAGGAGCATTTGAGTATATTGCTGGCAGATTTTCATATTCGGGACGTTCCAAGTTCCAACACCTGACGACAGCCCAAGATCAGTGACCTATAGTTCACTGTGCAGTAAAAACCGCATTAGATAATATTCACATTTCTATGCCATTGATATAATTTAAGCACCATATGCTTCCTTCTTTCTCATGTTTCTTTCCTTTGCTTTTTGTCTGACCAGTTGGTATAAAGAAAGTGATGAAGTTTCAGTTGGTACAACGGATGTGGTGTTAGTTTAAAGTTCCCTTCTTTGGCTCTTGAAAGGGTTAATACTCTTTAATAGGTGTTATGGGATGTTGGGAAACAACTTTATGTGCTGATGTGGCAAGTGAGTTACTTCATGACTCTTCCCTTCTTTCTCTTTGCCTTTAGCCTTTCATTTATTGAAGATTCATGTAATGTAACATCCATCTACTATCCTTTTTCTGCACATATACGTGTCATTTTACATTGTACTCATAAACATTGTTGATTTCGTTTGCAGATTCAAGCTGTTGTTGTTGCTCTTTATAACACGAGGGGTCTTTCGAAGGCCAAGGAATACAAGAACAGGGGTTTTTCAATCCAACAACTATCACTTTTTCTATACATATTATTGTCATTTAAACAGTTATCTTAAACATTGCTGAATTGGTTTGCAGATCATTGTACTGTTGTTGCTCCTTAGATAACAAGGGGTCTTCCACGGCCAGGGATTACAAGAAGAAAAATGAAGAAGCCCTTCGCGATTGGCTTCAAGATATGCATGGGTTATAGATAAACATATCCTGCTGCGATGTTTTAACGTTGGTAATGAAAGTGTTACAAGTTTCTATGTTTCATTGTTTGTACTAATATAGTTGTCTCTTGTGCTAAAGCAGGTTGCCAACAGTACAACAAGGAGTTGAACGCAGAATATAATTGTAATTTGCTTCGAGTTGGGTAAACATGTGTTGCTCTGTGATGTTGGTCGTGAGGTGGATACAAAAGAAGTTTTCTTGTTTGTTTCGTGAAGAATCTTCTTACATATTGAACAGAAAACAAAGGTTATCGTATATACAAAATCCTATCTCGTGATCCTCATAGTGTCAATCAGGCCATTATGAGATAGATACCCACGGTTTTATTGTTACTCTACCTACCATTGTTTTTCTTTAATATTTTTTATCATTTTAAATAGTTTTTTTTCTTTAAATTCTATTTTGCAGGTTCAAGCTACAGTGTTTCTCATCATAACAACTGGGGCCTTCCGTGGCCCCTGGAAGGCTGAATACAAGAAGAAAAGTGAAGGTGCATGTTTTAGTTTCAGGTGACGTATGTTGCTATGAAGTTTTTGATATCAGTAAGGGAAGTGGTTCAACTTTCTATGTTTCTTGGAGTACACGTAGAAAGATTTGAATGATAAATCCTAGTTATTTCTCAGCACCATGACCATTACTTGAATCTTCTAATTTTTGCAGAACGTTAACATTGAAAATCAACTGGAGGAGCATTTGAGTATATTGCTTAATTTCGTTACATATGTTATCACTTAAAGCATTTAAATTAAAAATGTTAAGTGATATGTTTTGCAGCTGTTTCAGTTGTGGTTCTGATCTGGAATGCAAAAGTATGCTTCTCATTTTGCTGTTAACAAAGGTATCAACTCTACATTGTGCGACTACTGCATTTGTTATTGTCTTATGATGATTGTTCTATTTATTTCACAATTGGTACATAAATACCATCTATATATTGACATTAATGATTGTCATTTGTTTTAGATGGCTTTTGGATTGCATGGTCTGCAAGCTGGCGATGTGAGTCCAATGACTCAGCTTAAGAAAAGGAAGAATGTTTGACAAAAGTTGATTTACCCCTATCTATGATGTGATAACAAAGGTATCCAAGCATTCTATTTGCCTCATCATGATTTGGAACTTATGCTTGCTTGCATTCAAAGTAATTCAAATACTGCCCGTGTTCCTTTAGGAAGTAGCAAAATCAAAACATTAGTTTACTTTTCAGGGTCATTAAACCATACAATTTCCAAAGATGACAAACATATTGAAGATGTCAATCTAGTGAATAATTCAACATGAATGTTCTTCCTATCTTCTACGACCGTGTTGTTAAGCTGATTAAATCCCTGACGTGTTTTTTGGTAGCTCTTTGGACTACTTTTTATGATCTTTAAGTAGCTAACACTATGTTATTTGCTATTCACTTGGCATACAATTGATACCAGATTTGAAAACAGAACAAAAATATAGCTATAGTTTTGGAACTCCTCCAATTAATTGATAGGAAAAAACTTACATACATCAAAGAAAAACCTACCTGTATTTATAGCCAATTAACCTTGTCCATCAAGTTAATCAACTCCTACAAATTAGGCTTTATCTCAAATCCTTTTGAGATAATCTTTAAATCACCAAGACTTATCTCAAATCCATCTGAGATAAAACTTTAAACTACCTGGACTTATCCCTTTATTTAATAAGATAATAAGTTTAAAATAAATTACAAAATAGACCCTAAACTTTATTTAATATCAAGATTGGTCCAACAATAACCCCCCAATCTTGACCTTGAGTCTTCTGTTATTTTCTAGTAAAATATGCCTATTTCCAGCTGGTGTAGGTGGAGATATCGGGCCACACAGATCTGCATACACCTGGTCCAGTGGTTTTTCTGCTATGAAAAAAATTTGATCAGGAAAGCTTTGTCGTGTATGTTTACCAGCTAGGCATGCCTCACACATTTGGGTAGGATGATTTATTGTTGGTACTCCAAGAACCATCCTTTTAGTGCTGATCCGTGTAATGGTGTCGAAGTTCACATGACCTAAACGAGCTTGCCATATCCATGCTTGATCGTCGACTTTTGAGTGCAGACAAACAGGTGAGCCAATTTTTAAAGTGATCTTATACAATCGATTTGGTGATCGTTGTACCTTCATTAATAAACTTTCATCGGGCTTGGACATCCATAAGAATTCCTGTTTCATTAGAATCTCACACCCCCCTTCGGTGAGTTGCCCAAGACTGATGATGTTGTTTTTCAAGAATGGAATGTAGTACACATCCGTCAAGAGACGATGTTCTCCATTCTTGCATTCCAATAGAATTGAGCCTTTTCCTTCAATGTCAACACATGATCCGTCCCCAAATCTCACCTTGCCTCCTACCTTTGTGTCAAGTTTAGAAAACAACTCTTTATTTCCTGTCATGTGATTAGATGCCCCGTTATCTAAGTACCACACGAATTGTTCAACTTGATTAAACACATATCTGGCTGGATACACCTTTTCCTCAGTGAGATAGATCAGCTGCTTTTGATCTTGAAAGGCAACAGTCATTAAGAGTGCAAGCTTGTCAACATTTGCCTGTGGTTGGTTGACTTCTTCCTTTTTCCTTGTCGGGCAATCTGCAGAGAAATGCCCTAAAGTATCACATCTGAAGCATTGTAATTGTGAACGATCTTCTTTTGGTTTGATGAGCCTTGAGTCCAACTTTGTGCAGCTTGACCTCGGCCAACTCCACACCCTTGGCCTCCAAATCTTCCACGACCACGACCTCGGCCTCGGGTTTCAATGTTGCCCCCTCGACCTCGGCCATAGCCCTTTTCAAGTGCTGTCACACTAAGCGATTCCTTGCTTTGGCATTCAGTAAGTTGGCTAAATAGGCATGTATGCTTTCTTGCCCAGAATTCTTCCTTTTATTTTCTTTTAGGACAGAGGAGTATTGACCACTTATTTGAATGCAAAAGAATAAGTGGTTTTTTAATATCTTTTTTATATGCCGGTAAGCAAGCAAGCAGCTATGTAGGCGCCAACTCCCAGTTCTTTCTCTTTCTTTTTTCTCATCAAAAGAGGATTGCTGGAAGAATAGAGATCCGGTCTAGAGGCTTATGGGATAGGTTAGCTCGACTTATCATCCGAGAAGAGTGAAGAGAGGAACCTTCGGAGCTCCTCGACTTTTACAGTTGCTTTTCGTGCAGCCATTGGGATTCCTCTTCCATCTAATCTTAGTTCCCTTCTGCTTCGCTGCCTCACTTCTTGTAAAGAGGAGCAGCTTCCTAATCGACATCGGTCAGCACCTTGCCCCCCTTCCATGACAGAACAGAGAGCAGTTCTTTTTCCTGCCCTGACAGAGAAGGAAGGGAAGGTAGCAGCAAGCCTTACGTTAAGCAGCCAATGCGGAAGGATGACACCGAAAAGAATGGAAGGCTCTTTCGTTCTGCTGGAGGCGTCGGATCCCGTATAAGAAGCAACCTCTTTACCCTCAAATTCAAACATGTGGGCGCAAAAGGCTATCCTGCTCTATTGTTACATAGCAATAGAAGCCGGCTTATGTTGCCTCGGCGGCATTTCGCCTTCTCTTCGCTCTGGGCAGGAGCGCTAGTGGACACGGGGAGGGCGCTCGTAATGGAAAGAAAGAGACCACTACTTCGCTTTTTTGTTGGATCACCTGCGCGAACACAGTGGTCTCTAACCAAGGACCAGGAACCAATTCGAATTTTGATCTTGACATGTCGGTGGTTTTTAACCGTAGGCATTTTGCCAGGAAGTTGGTGGGCTCATCATGAATTAGGTCGGGGTGGCTGGTGGTTTCGGGATCCTGTGGAAAATGCTTCTTTTATGCCTCGGGTTTTAGCTACAGCTCGTATTCATTCAGTAATTCTACCCCTTCTTCATTCTTGGACCTTGTTTCTGAATATTGTGACTCTTCCATGCTGTGTCTCAGGATCCTCTTCAATACGGTCCGGATTGCTAGCTGTGGTAGTGGCGGAAATAACTTAATTGGTAGAGCGTAGCCTTGCCAAGGCTGAGGTTGAGGGTTCAAGTCTCTCCTTCCACTCCCGGCTACGTCGTTTAGTGGTAACGAGTGTTCGCCCCTTTAGAGATAGGGAGCCCCGCTCAACAAGGGCCCCTCTCTGATAAGGAAGAAAACGGAAGAATGTCAATTTTACGACAAATCCAGTCCGATGGCTGTTCTCCACTAACCACAAGGAGCTAGATTTTATAACTTACCCATCTTTTCCCACCAACCTGTGTTATCTAGCGCGGTCTTGCTAAAGCTAAAGGTTTCTCCCTCTCGACACGAGAAAGCTCAAAGCACTCTAGCTAAGCCAAGTAAAGCTGTGCCAAATACGGATTAAATTGTTGGTGATTCTATTTCTTAATTACGGATTCCGGATTACATCATCGAATAAGGCCTTTGGTTGCACTTCTTCGAGTTCATGACGGATGGCCCGCTAGGGACTGCTTGGCTTGTAAGCGAGAAAGCGCATAAAAAAATGCCATTTATTGATCGATAAAATAGGCACAAGTACATTAGTCCTAACCAAAGTTGATTCATCAATGACTGATCCAACTATGGCTGATTTAGAGGCAATTCCAGAAAGCATTGCCACAAAATCATCCACTGTTTCGTTTTCCTTCATCTTGATTGTATCGACCTCGGTCTTCAATGATTGCAATCGGGCCTCCATGACTCGTTCAGCTCCAAGATGGCGAGTCTTTATTGAATCCCAGATTGCTTTGGTAGTGCCACAGCTCGCAATTTGTAAAATCAGATTTCAGGGAGTGCGCTTGATACAGGTATGCGATTGCCGAGTTGTCCTTCTTTGAATCGACATTGGATCCTGGTTCGATCGCCTCCCATATTCCTTGAGCCTTGAAAATCGCTTTAATTTTAAGAGACCAAATTTGGTAATTGGTTGCTGTTAGGATCGGGCACTGAAATTGAAGATTCAGCTTCTCATTCTGGTTCACCTGACTGTTTTGCTGCACAACTTCCCCCATCATTTTAAGCTTTGATCTCCTTTTGTATTGCTGCCCTGTTTTCAGATCTGGTGATTGATACAGACCTTCGAATCAACTGCCCAAGTCCCTTCTAAACACAGCTCTGATACCAATTGAAGTACAATTGATACCAGATTTGAAAACAGAACAAAAATATAGCAATAGTTTTGGAACTCCTTTTCCAATTAATTGATAGGAAAAAATTTACATCCATCAAAGAAAAACCTACCTGTATTTATAGCTAATTAACCTTGTCCATCAAGTTAATCAACTCGATCCTACAAATTAGGCTTTATCTCAAATCCTTTTGAGATAATCTTTAAATCACCAAGACTTATCTCAAATCCATCCGAGATAAAACTTTAAACTACCTGGACTTATTCCTTTATTTAACAAGATAATAAGTTTAAAATAAATTACAAAATAGACCCTAAACTTTATTTAATATCAAGATTGGTCCAACAATTAATCCCTGACATGTTTTTTGGTAGCTCTTTGGACTACTATTATGATCTTTAAGTAGCTAACACTATGTTATTTGCTATTCACTTGGCATGTGCTAAGGATGTTTGATGAATGGTTTCATAAGGTTATAGAAGCATCCATATAGCATGAATAATAAAATGGAATAATGGATAGAAGTGACATGTTTCCCCGTGGCCGCCCAATGGACTTTATGGGTAAGGCTAGGGTTTGGGCCCCATTAAAAAAATCATATGTATTTTAAGTTGGGCTTTTGTTGGGCTGGTCCACCATAAAATTTGAAGGAAAAATATTTGGACATGAGTGGGCACAAACATTGTGGTTGCAAAATGAGGCGTCACTGATTAATCAAAGCGCTGTTTGTTGTCTTGATTCAGGGCTGCCTGCAATACTTTTATTTGATAGTAGGGACCTCAATTGTGGCTTTACTTGTTCAAGGGAAGGTAAATCCTTTTTATTTTTGATATCTTCCATTTTCTGGAATTTTTGGATGTGTTTGTAGATATAGTGCAATGCAATGTTTTGATGGAAAATGTTAAAAAGAATTAATAAATTTTTAGAAGAATGTAGTTTGTAGCTTACTTTTTGTTCATTATGTATGTATAAGATTATAGCCAACTGCAATAATCAGTCCTAAGTGTTTAAGTAAAACTGTTCATGATTCTGATTACTAGTAAAACTATATATATGGGCAATCTTTTGTTTTAATAAAATCAATTATTGAGATAAATGTAAAATTATGTTGTAATTGTTCTTTTGATGACTTAGGAATCTGGATTTAATGAGCTTGAAGTGGTGACACAAGACATAATGGAAAACTAAAGTAAAGCTTTTTCTTGTATCTATTTGTATTTCACTTTCTATAAAATTTACCTTACTTTTTTCTTTTCATATAGTTTATAGGGATGGGAATTCAAGGTGGATGAACAATACTAGTTATTTCAGCCCGCCGGAGCAATCCTGTTCCTAACTCCATGTTCAAAACCTTGGAACGAGTAAATTTTTATAAAAACTAAAATAAATAAATAAATACATGTTGAGGTCTTATTTTTGAACTCAGGATATTCTTCTTACACAGTTTTATTTTGTAGATCAATAGGATGTACTTTTTACTTATAGTTAAGGAATCTGCTATGGATGTGCCTTCAAATTTGGAACGTGAAGACCAATATCCTTCTGCTCCAATTCATTGTTTATGTATATGCCCTCGGCCCCCAAAGTTTGGAATATGCTTTCCTTCTGGTAAGTCTATTTGAAGCTTACATTGTTTTACAGGCTTACAGCACTTAAATTAGTACACTTTGTGTCTTTATTAGGGTTTATGGAATTTGTTTCGCTAGACGTGTTTGTAAGAGTATAACATGCTCAAAAGGGAAGTTATGTTTGTTTCCTGTGCAAGTAACTCGTTCCCTCACTATTCCATAGGAAGCTGCCTCGCGCAAAGTAGGGAAATTAAAACGTTCCCAGTGGACGTATTATGACCATTTGTATGAATATCTCAGGCATGGTTTTCCTAAGTGTATTTATATGATATTATTACTAAGGATACTCGAGCATTTTAGGTGTGTTGATTGTTTCAGGTTAGGTTGGCTAGCGCGTGCTCATACTAAATTGCTGATTTTTCCTGTAAGCTGTGTGTTTGCCTTACAAGAGGAGGTGTCAGTGAAGCCTCTAAGATTACAAATCTTATTTATGACGTATTTGCTGATATTTTCAAACAAATGTGTACTATGTACTGCTGATTGTTTTGACTTTTGACTTAAAATCTGACCGTTTGTATCCTTTGTGAAGGTTCACACATCACAATATATATACAAGTTGGTAAACGGAGGGTGTTGGTCTTTGATCAAATATCTGTGTTTGGGGTGAATATTACAAATGGAGATGGGGAACAAACACTTAGCCAGTGGAGCTATACAGGATGGGACACTGTTTTGACTATTTCAGGTTGTTATCTTGTAAAATGCTCACTAATTTCACTCTCTTCATGTTACTAGATGTGACAAAATGGGCAAGTTGGTGCGAGACTTTACGACTTACGTAATGGGTCAAGCTGGTTGGCCTGAAACACTCTAGAGTGTCAATATGTTTAGGGCGACTTTCGAGCCTTTTACTTTTAAGATATTTTATGTTTTACCCGTGTACGGGTCAGTAATGTCATGTCTAGGTGGTATAATTACTTCGTTAAGTTCTTAGCTAATTGCATTTTCCTTTTGCAGATCACTGTATTAATTGTGCACGTGGATAGTTACTTGGTGACTTTATCTTGTTCTTATTGGAGTCGATCACTGCAATAAACGACTTCAAGTGGCCTGACAATCTTTTGTGCAAGTTGGATCCTCAATGGTCTTACTTATTTCGTGAACTCATTCTTATGCAAAGCAACTTCCCCTGTGTTCTGCACATTTTCACTTGGAACAAAGACTCACTACTATGCCAGACCATTACTTGGATCAGGTAAAATTTTGAAATTTTCTTATTGAGAATATGGCTCTTTTGAAGATGGTTACAAATATCTTAAGATAGCTATTAATGTAAAGGTAAATGAAATAGAGAACATTAAAAAAAATTACGTAATGGAGCAGAAATGAATATGCAAGTAAAAAATAAGTAAATTAATCTATGCATTCTGGTCATTATTTTATACTCAAATTCTCTGATGATTTATTGATTATTTAAGTCTCATCTTTTACATGGTCTGTAAGTCTTAATCTCTATTTCTAGCAGGAGTACTCTGTAAGTCTTTTTTTTCCTTGACTGATATTTGTTGAGTGATTCTTGTTCAAAAAGGTTGTTGTAGTTAATAAGGAAACCTTGATTAGTATCCAAGTGATGATGCCAATACGTCTATTGCTAGTTTGAAGCTAAGGGGAACTGAAAATTATGTGGTTTGGTCAAATGTTATGATGCTTGTCTTACAAATTAAAATATAGTAGGTTTTATAGACGAAACATGTGTCACCTACTAATGATTATACACCAGCAAGTTAATGGGATAGATATACCTTTATTGTACTATCTTTAGATTATAAATTCTATTTTCTAAGGAGTTATATCAGGGTCAAATATTTTCAAAGTCTTCTGATGGATGGACAGAGTTAAAACAAACGTATAATAAGCTTGATGGTTCTATGATTTATACTTTATGTGGAGTCAATTTGATGTATTAGTTAAATTAATTGTTTGTTCTTATGTTACTTCAAAATGATTTATAGAATTTTTAGATCTAGGTGGTGTTTGTTTTTTCTACAGCAAAATATCTGCAGTCTGCGGACTACATCTGCAGACATCTGCAGGAGAAGAGGTGGACCAAACGTTAGAGTCGACAAGAAAAAAACTGAAAAAAAACTGTTTGTTTTTTAACATATACAAACTGCTAAAATATTCTGTAATTAAAATAAACATTTTTAAAATAAACCAAATCACAAATCATACAACCTAAAAATCACAAATCAAACAAAACCCTAAACCAAATCACAAATCATACTACCTAAAATCACAAATCAAACAAAACACTAAATCAAATCACAAATCATACTACCTAAAATCGCTAATCAAACAAAACCCTAAATCAGATCACATATCATACTACATAAACCACAACTCGAACAAAACCCTAAACCAAATCACAAACCAGACTACATAAACCACAAATCAAACAAAACCTTAAACCAAATCACATTACAACTTTACCTTACCCTCAAGATTTGTGACTTGGAGACGGCGACGGGTCAGTGATGGGGTTGTAGGGAGGCGGCGAGTGGAGGGGCGCGGTGGCTGCGAAAATGAGGGGGAAGGAGGTTTGGTTTGATGTTTTGAAGGTGGGGAATGAGCAATGTTGTAAAAATCGCTAGGCGCTAGTCGGGCGGCGAGGTGGGGACTAGGGATTAATCGGGATTAATCGGGATTAATAGGGATTAATCGGTTTGGAATTTTTATATATAATTTTCAATTTTATATATATACATACACATTTTTATATGTAATTTTTATAAATATGTTTAGTTTTATATATACATATAAACAAATCTGGCCGGAATTTCAAAATTTTCGCCGGAATTTTTGACTTTCACCGGAAATCCGCCGGATTCTCGCCGGATTCTGCAAAAATGCAGAATAGAGGCTGATTAACAGCCGACTAGGTCCGATTAGGGCCGATTTTTTGCCAATTTGGACCAATTTTACCGACTAGCGATTATTGGCTCCGATTAGGGGAAATCCAATCGGTAGCTCACCGAATCCCCACTAGTCGCCGATTAATCGGCCGACTAGTCCGATTTTTACAACACTGGGAATGAGAAGAGGTTAGAAGACTTCTGAAGTGAATGGTTTATGTTTGCCTCATGCAGACCTCGGGAAGACATTTTTTTTAATGAAAAGTCTTTAAAAAACAAACACTCCACAGACCTCGACGTGTGCGTGGCGTTGGCAAAAGAGGTCCGGATTTGAATAAAAACATAGTATTGTTTGATGTGATGGTTATCTTTGATGTGATGGTTATCTTTGAATACTCGGTTAAAATTTACTTAGAGATAGCAAATTAATTGTCGTATTTGATGAGTTTAAATGCTACGTTCAGGATTTCAAGTTAACAAATGTGTTGATGACCGGTAAAGAAGTAGATTGTATTTGGTTGAGGATATGTCTAGACCATTCAAGGTGTGTAATAGTAGTATTTCGAGTAAAAGTGATAGGAACTTGTGACATTCTAGGTTAGGTTATCCAATGAAGTATTAAATATGCTAAAATCAATTTAAACTTGGAGCATGATTGATATATTATATTTTTCTTGTGAGATCTGTCATAAATTTAAACAAACCAAAAACCTGTTTCTTTTAGTGATTACAAGTCAAACGAAGTGGGTGAGTTGGTACATACAAGGTGGTAAGCAGAGAAGGATAAAAATATTTTGATTGTTGATGATTTTTCAAGGTTAGATTGGGTATTTATGTTAAAGTCTACAGATGAGGTATTGATCGGTGTTAAAACAATTTTTTCCCGCTTAAGAAATCAATTTAATACAACTATCAAAACATTTAGAAGTGATAATGAAACTGAATTTATTAATAACAATTTTACTTCTTTTGAAGCCGAAAATGGTATACTTCATAATATGTTCATACATTCCACAACAAAATGGAGTTGGGGAATATAAACATCAACACCATATGGAGTGAATGTGTCTTGACTGTTATATACTTTTTAAATGGACTCATTTATCTGTTTTGCTTAAAATCACCTTTATGAGATTATGAATGGATAGTAACCTTCTCATACAATGTTTTCAGAACAGGTTTGGTGGTCGAACCGGACGCCTTACTGGTTTGGTGGTCGAACCGGTCGGATTTGATTTAAGAACCGGATAACGTCATAATTATATATATATATATATATTATATATAGTTATATATATAATTAAATATAAGTAATTTACGTGTTTATTTTATAGTTAAATATAAAACTCAACAATAATTATACATTCAACACTGAAATTTATCATCCGACCTGCATGTTAAACCCATTAAAATAAAAAAATAAGATAAAAATAAAAAAATGGAAAATCCGATCCGAACCATTCCTAGTTCCCGGTTCGAACCGACCGGTTCAACTAGAAGGAAACGATTTGTGCTGGATCGGACAGTTGGCTCAACCGAATCACGGTCGGACCGGCCGACCCGATCTTGTTGTGACAACAGTGTAACAGGGGTAAGACTTTTGTTTTTTTTTTTTTTTTTTTTTGGGGGGGGGGGGGGGGGGTTGGATAATAAGATTATTTTTACTCAAGAGATGTAATGTTTTATGAAATAAAATTTTCTTTTAGATTTTAATCCTAAAATTAATCATCTTAGTCTTTTTTTAATTTGAAAAGTAGTAGTGTTATGAAAACTTTTAAGAATGGTTTAACACTTAATGATGATAAAAGAGGTTGGAGGAAACAATTCTCATGATTCACTCAATGATGATACGGAGGTTGAAGAAAACATTTATCATGACGTTGACAATAGTAACTTTTGCCTATTGACTCAACCTGATAGAATTAAATACTACTTTAAGTTTAGATACTATTTTAGGTTCTTGTGGTGATGAATCAACTTTTTGTCTAATCTTCTTAGGAAATTTTCTAATTATGTGGTAAAAGGGAAGGTTAAATATGGGATTGAGAAAGTTGTGCATTATTCACGACTATTTTATTAAAAAAAATTTTATAAGTAAACTCGATAAATGGTTTAAACTAAAACTTTTAAAAAGCAGTTAAAGTTCAAAATTGGGTGATGGACATGAAGAAATGAAAGCTTTAAGTAGAAATGGAACATGAGCTTTAATTAATTTGTTATCGGGTAGAAACCAATAGAGTGCAAATGGATTTATAAAATTAAGTACAAGTCAAATGGTCTAGTTGGGTGTAAGGAACGATTTGTCTTCAGAGGGGACAGCACACAGAAGGGAATAATAATGAAACCTTTTCTCTTTTAGTGAAAATGGTTACAATATGTGTAAGGTCTTGTTTCCGGTCAACCTCAAAGTTGGATTTTTAACATCATAATCACATATTTCTTAAACTTTTAACATTTCACAAACATAATAGCGGAAATTTGAAATGTCATTACATCTAATAATTAACTAATATCCATAACACTACATCAATAGTTAAACTATTAATTATCTACAAATAGAATGTTAGTATTGAACACAAGTAGATAACTTTATATCCGTGCCAAACTATCATTCTTTATTCCATCACCAGCTTACTCTATCAATCTAATATGCATACAAAAATTAGTGGTGTTAATTGAGATCTAGTTTTTAAAACCATAAAAATTAAAGAACTCATTTGCATTTTAGTTATTTGAAAATTCTTCAGTTTTACTTCCATAAAAACATTACTCTTAAGTATTTAATATTCTATAGAGTAAGTGTAGTTCATCAGCATTACATAACTTACATTACATTACCATCTATCATCATCATCGATCAATTGAATACAGGCTAACTCATACACACTTAATAAATATCCATCGGGACAAATGCAGGTAACAGGGATGGGCTAATGCGGGTGAACAAAGAAATGCGGATATGATAGAAGAATGCAGATAATAGTATTAACTTATGTGGATGATCTATGTGTTCATCTGCATTTGTTACTTGGGCAGGTTAACTTGCAATGGGGAACACATGCGGACAACAGTCCATATTTGCGGCTAACTTAAGAACTTTTGTGGATAGACTATATGTTCATCCGTATTAGTTATACTTGGTGGTTTGTGAAGAAATGCGGCAACTTTTATTAAATTAAAAAAGAGATTTTTCTACAAATGCAATTTTTAAAGAAATAACATTTATAAAATAAGAAATTCTTTTAAATAATTATCAAAGTTAAAAAATTTCTAAAAAATAAATTCTTACGAAATAACATAAATTAAAATTCAAAGTTTAAAGAAATTATTAAAATGACACTATTTTAAAAAATGATTTTTTTGAAACAGTTTGTTTTAAAACCAATGTTTCCTTCTTTCTCATGTTTCTTTCCTTTGCTTTTTGTCTGACAAGTTGGTATAAACAAAGTGATGAAGTTTCAGTTGGTACAACGGAGGTGGTGTTAGTTTAAAGTTCCCTTCTTTAACTCTTGAAAGGGTTAATACTCTTTAATAGGTGTTATGGGATGTTGGGAAACAACTTTATGTGCTGATGTGGCAAGTGAGTTACTTCATGACTCTTCCCTTCTTTCTCTTTGCCTTTAGCCTTTCATTTATTGAAGATTCATGTAATGTAACATCCATCTACTATCCTTTTTCTGCACATATACGTGTCATTTTACACTGTACTCATAAACATTGTTGATTTCGTTTGCAGATTCAAGCTGTTGTTGTTGCTCTTTATAACACGAGTGGTCTTCAGAAGGCCAAGGAATACAGGAAGAGGGGTTTTTCAGTCCAACTACTATCATTTTTTCTATACATATTATTGTCATTTAAACAGTTATCTTAGACATTGCTGAATTGGTTTGCAGATGATTCTGCTGTTGTTGCTCCTCGGATAACGACGGGTCTTCCACGGCCAGGGATTACAAGAATAAAAATGAAGATGGCCTTCGAGATTGGCTTCAAGATATGATTGGGTTATAGATAAACATATCCTGATGCGATGTTTTAATGTTGGTAATGAAAGTGTTACAAGTTTCTATGTTTCATTGTTTGTACTAATATAGTTATCTCTTGTGCTAAAGCAGGTTGCCAACAGTACAACAAGGAGTTGAACGGCGAATATAATTATAATTTGCTTCAAGTTGGGTAAACATGTGTTGCTATGTGATGTTGGTCGTGAGGTGGATACAAAAGAAGTTTTCTTGCTTGTTTCATGAAGAATCTTCTTACATATTGGACAGAAAACAGAGGTTATCGTATATACAAAATCCTATCTCGTGATCCTGATTAGTGTCAATCAGGCCATTATGAGATAGATACCCATGGTTTTATTGTTACTCTACCTACCCTTATTTTTCTTTAAATACTTTTATCATTTTAAACTGTTTTTTTTTTAATTCTGTTTTGCAGATTCAAGCTACTGTTGTTGCTCATCGTAACATCCGGGGCCTTCCGTGGCCCCTGGAAGGCTGGAATACAAGAAGAAAAATGATGGTGCATGTTTTAGTTTAAGGTGACATGTGTTGCTCTGAAGTTTTGATATCAGCAAGGAAGTGTTTCAACTTTCTATGTTTCATGGAGTACACATAGAAAGACTTGAACGATAAATCATAGTTATTTTTCAGCACCATGACCAGCACTTGAATCTTCTAATTTTTGCAGAACGTTAACATGGAAAATCAACTGGAGGAGCATTTGAGTATATTGCTGGCAAATGTTCATATTCGGGGTGTTCCAACACCTGACGACAGCCCAAGCTCAGTGACCTATAGTTCACTGTGCAGTAAATTCCGCATCTATTAATATTCACATTTCTATGCCACTGATATAATTTAAGCACCGTAATGTTTCCTTCTTTCTCATGTTTCTTTCTTTTTTTTTTTTTTTTGTCTGACCAGTTGGTATAAACAAAGTGATGAATAAGCTTTTCAAGAACTGCAAGAAATTATGCACGTACTTATCAAGCTTTGTCTTAACATGGACTTTTGTCTCAGTGATTTGTTTTCAACAGTTCAAGGTTGTGGTGGATACATATGTTGTTTTACAGGTAACATTTATTGTATTTGATATATAATACTACTATTTATGAGTGGAAAATTCTTAAAAATAAATGTACAGAACAATTGCTTGGATTTGGGAATCATATGATGCGATTAAGACAAAAACCCCTCCGACCAAGTAATTGATAATTAACTTTAACATAAAACATCCTTAGATATAGGAAAAACAATATCTAAAACAAGAAAGATATAACCTGAGATTATTATTAATGGCCTCACATGTTTCAACACATAGGTGATCTCTGAGGAATACCTTTTCTTCTACTCATGCTTGAGGTCATATCCTCTTCAGAATGAATCTTGTTAGATGATCTTCCCCAAGAGTATAATCCGGATCTCTTCTTTCGACTAACAAACTCAGTGCACATCAATACGCTCATGTTTTCTGAACCCGATGAACCTGAGCACGAGCTCATCGGGTCGTCAAAATCCACAATGGTCGAGTGAGGCATCTCATGTGTCATGTCATCGTCTCCGTTGTCGTTTGGAATAAAAAAATCTGGACCAAGTTGTAAGGAGTTGCATACCCTTAGGAATGGTGTGAGGTCTCTATAGTGTTGGAGTATAAAATCCACCTAAAATATTAAGTCACTTAAGTTTATATAAAATCAATGCCGTAGGTTTGTAATAACAATGTCATCATGGTTATCATGTTTGTTGTAAACAGTAAAAACCAATCATTTTGATGCTTAATTTTACACGTACTATCAAAAACTTTAAACTAAACATGAGATTAATATAAAAACTATTAATTCTTCTTTAAGTAATTTATATTGATTGTAACATTTGGACTTTTCTCATGTTTTAAACTGTAATTCTATTTAATTAATTATACGGTTTTCTATTCTTTTCAAACTTTTTTGAATTTTTAATGTTTCAAGTTTTCTATATTCTAAGCTTCTATTTTCGTTTTATAAACTTTTGTTAATTTAACTAGAGTTGATCCCCTACGCGCGTTGCGCGCGTGCTAAATGGGTCAAAACAAAGCTCAGATAAACGAACGTTATCCAATGATAATAACATATCATAATTTAACATGTTATCATCACAGTCTTAAAGTTTCAAAGTTGTAAATTATACTATATGTTAAAAAAAACAAACGTGGAAGTGCTTGTATCACATATTGTTAAGCTCGGGAGCATAAATCAAATAAGAACATCATCGTTGCAGAGTGTTGCAGGCAAAAAGGGTATACAAATCAAGAAAGATCACAACATTTTCATATGAAAACTCTATAATTTCAAAGTTTTAAGTTACCAAAAAAAACCGAAGTTCAAAGATTTAGAAAGAAAGATTAACGTCATGAAAAGGCAGTAAGAAATTCGTTTTTCTGAAAAGGCAGTAAGAAAGATCACAACATTTTCATATGAAAACTCTATAATTTCTGTTCAGCGGGTGGATATGCAGGTCCTCTAGAAGCACCCAGTGGTCTTCTGATGTTTTTCTGAAGCAACATCCGCTTTAAGAAATTCGTTTGTCCATATTATATGTCAAGCATCGTACCCTAAAAAGAAAAGGCAATTATTAGTAACCAAAAATAATACTCAACTTATATGAACAAACAAAAAGACATGGTTAATCATTTTTATGTGTATAAAATTGTTAATTCATATAAACTGTTTAATCATTTACCACAAAACTAAAATCATGGTTACGTTACTAAAATATTCATTCAATAATAATGAACGTTGAGCATTGGCTTGAGATTTGATTATGGTATGGTAAAAATATGTCAATTTGATTGGGAATATCTTTATGGCTAACATTTGGATATCTTGCTAGAAGCGAGAAAATCCACTATCAATACCTAGGGGCTAGGTCAACACTGAATATGCATATAATTACACAATTTAAACACGTCTGAATTATTTTTGAAGAAGTACCTTTTGTGTTGCATAAAGTAGGCCTTGGTTTCTTCATCAGGGAGGTCACTTAGGAGAGCCATGTGTTCTTTGACGTTGATTCATTATCCAAAGCCATTGACCACAATACTAAACAGTGTCTCCTTATGAAAACATGTAATGACTAACACAAATACGTGGTGTCAAACAGATAGACCCAAACAAAAATCAAAATATGAATCCCTACTGTAATTAATGAAACCAGAATGCAGAAACCAAACCTGATTGTTGATCGTATCATGTCCAAGAACAACACAAAGAATCGATTATGCCTGATTTCCATTGCGGTTCAACCTCATGTCTTAGGCTTCGTCGACCTGGATGTGTGTGGTGATGAGAGAAAGAGATCACCTAACCAGCTAACCACACTCGTATTCATCTTTTTAAACTGAAATCTTTATCTTCGATAGAACCTACCAGCGACAATGGAGAACCAAAATAACATGTTGGTAAATTTCTCTCTGAGAAAAGAATAATGTTGATGAGAAAAGAATACATGTTGGTGAAAAAAGCTTCAATTCAATAACCCATATGGAAATTTATAATAGCAGTAGCTGGCAATGGAATAATGTTAACCAAACAATAGTCTTATTCTTTCTAGAAAGCTTGGTTTTGCTGTACCTAAGTTTCTAAATATTACATATCACCAAGATTAAACATGTTAACCTTTCAAGATCTGGGTTATTATTCAGTAATTTGCTCAAAATAGTCATTAGAATTGAAGAAGAACATCCATAATTATAAATAATTACCCTTTTTAAGTATCCTCTAAATAACTAAGAACACAGCTTTTCACATACAACATCACAAACAGTATAGATGCAGATCTTCCAACACAAACTGAGTACACAAAATTAAATTTTGAAGCAATGTATTCAAATACCTTCAAGAAATTGAGAACATACGCCAATTCCCAAGACGCACAATACTGATCCCCGAACAGCTTCAAACTCCGATTGTTATTTTTGAAATGCTTTGAAAGGTATGATTCATTCAAGAATAAAGCAATGAGATCAAATATACTGAATCCAAGCAAAATGATTAATGAAATATAAAAGTGTTATGAAAAATGTTCATACCACTCACCAAATTAAGAATGAAGGATATGAAAATGTTCATTTTCGATCTAGCTTTTTCGTTGGCAATCAGTCCAAGTCACCTGTACCAAAATCATCATTTAACGCATATAAATCAAAATTTTATACGAAATAGAATTGCGCTCCAACCAAAAGTAGAAAACAGTAAAATCTAACATTTGCTGTGTAGTTTAAAAAACAATATTGTTGGAAGAACTTGTTTGAGGAAAGCTACAAAATATGAAATCAAATTGATGGTCATGTGTACTGCATCTCATAACCAAGATCAGATAAAATCTTTTAAATTCCATAATTGGCACATTAATTATTCACAAAAGATGAACAAAAGTGTTTTAAGGGTCAACCAACACTAATAACGACATGTTTGACCGTATCAACCCGCACCCTTTTGACTTTTTACTCAACCCATCCATCTTTCCACCACCATATAGCAAAAGAAACAAACAACCATTGTAGTGACTTCAGTAATAGTAGGGAGCAGCTCATTTCCTGTACTTTAACACAACCTTGAAGCTTCATGATAGAACTCTTCTTGTATTGCACTCTGCTAGAAACAACACATGAGCCTTACGATTCATTGCTTTCTTACTAAATAAACTTTGATATAATCTTCAATTCAGACATGATTTCATCAACACTATCTTTTGTTTTGCTATAGCTATTTTTAACCTCGAAGCTTTCTCAAAGTGTTTTTCTCTATTGCCTCTTCTAGTTGAAGCTGCAAAGCACAACAACTGTTAAATCAAATGGACTTGTATATACAAATTATCTACTTTATGGTACAAAATATACCCTAATAAGGCTGCAGTCTTCTTTTTTACTTTGTACTTAATCACAGCCACGAGTTTAAGAACACATATAAAAGAAAATCGATTTCATATTCCAATCCAAAAGAGATGGCAAGGGCAACAAAAACCCTAATGCCGCTCAGTAACCGATTAGAACCACCCACAAAGCAAAATGACCACCACACCGCCACCTAGAGTTCGCCAAAAACCTGGCGACGATGGCCATCGGCCAACAAAGATCAAGGCACCACATCGCGACCTAGGTTTGCCACTAACTCGGTGGCGATGGCGAAGCCGCCACCATTCCTACATCCATATCTCAGTCGGCTTGTTTGGGCCACAAAGATCAAGGAGAAACACCAATCAAAAGCACCATCACCATCACATGCATCACCACCGAGTAAAAAACAACTGAGAGAAAGGAGAAAACCAATAGAGGAAACAGAAAACCATCCCGAACCACCGTTGAAAGCCACCAGAAGCGGCAGATTCCGGTTACACCATTCTCTCTCTGCCCTCTCTCTCTCTCTCTCAAAGTCATCTCTCTAGCCAAAGAACAAAGGAGATCGAAGACAGAGAGAAACAGCCGACACGGGGGACAAAAAACCAGCGCCGTTGTCGTGGAAAGCCACCGGAAGCGGTCGTTTCCAGCATCAACAACCCAAGTCCACCGTCTCTCTGTCTAGAACTTTCTCTCTCCACCTGCTGAAATGTCTGAAGTACTCTGTAAAAATGAATTTAAAACAACCAGCGAATGTTTAATAGTACACAACGTATAAAAGGTTGTATCCTTACTATTCATTCACTTTGTAAATAAACATATAGGTTAATAAGAAAATAGAAAAGAAAGCTATTTAATTAGACTTCCATGGAAGTGTTAGTTTCACAAAAGCTAGGTAATACAATTTTGTACAAAATAATATAATAATCCGACAGTTTATTAATATATTAATATATATTAGATTTTAATAATTCAAATACCTATTAGCAAACAATAATCTAATCTAACAGTTTAACTATCGATAACCATAATTTTTATTTTTGTTGCAAAAGGTATTTTTAATAGCTTAATTATTTATTAACTTATATTTAATTTCCACCCAGTTTTGGTCACACTAATGTGTGTGAATAAAATAGGAAAATGTCCGACAATATGTAGTAAAAATTGAATGGAAATCTAGTGTCAATTAATGATGATTATGCTACTAGGATTGCCTCTGACAATAAAAATGAATATTAAGATTATCGTCAGCCAAATTGCTAGTAAAAATTATTATCAATTAATATGTCATAGTTTTGGTAATTAAAATCCAATTTACTAATTTTTAAAATTTTATGAATTGCCTTCCAAAAAATTTACTGATTGTATTTTTTGAATGCTGCAAAATAATTACAACTTGTCAGATTCAGAGCAAATATAATCCCTAACCTTATTGTCTTGCGTCATAAGATAATTGTGGTGATTTTTATGTTATAACTCACAAAAGTGCTAGATCTTTATAATTCATAATACTAAGTTTAAACTTATCATAATAACAAGAAAGATGATGAAATGTGTATAAAAATGGCAAACTTGTAGATGTGAATAGAGTAAATTTCTGGCCGGTAGAGAGTATATTATAGTTGTACATTTTATTAATGAAATATAATACTGTTCATATTCGTTAATTTAGCTAGCAAATCTCAAAAAAATTTGCACTGTTATATTTGGTAGTTGAATGAGGAGGTAACCTAAAAACAAAAATGGTTTACAAAACCATCTGTAAAATTATGTTTATAACTCATCTAGAGCAAGAGAAAAAACCATTTCAATTTTGTGGTTGAGTTAGTGTAAGAATAACTTCAGAAGCAAAAACACTAAAAACATCAATGCGGATTAATTATGTATTACAAAATTACCAATCAGTTCATATTTTAGAAATTAGAATTCACATGCCCCATGTATGTGAGGCAAGGATTCTCTTAAGTACCACGTGTATTTTGTGAGCAACACAGTCAAAGGTTAATAATCAATAATTCCCAATAAAATTCAAATCTGTGTGTCATTAATGGCATACTAGAAAACATAACTTTTAATTTGTAGTTCCCAATTGGAAGTGTTCACTTATATTTTTAGGCTTAAAACCAGAATAAAACTCAATCAGTTGAAAATTTGAGTTCTAACTGTTTTTTAAATAGTCTTTCAGTTCTCAATTTTAAGTGTTTGGTAATATTTAGAGACTTATATGACCAGAATGAAACTCACTCAACTGAAATTGATGATTTTTTTTTTTTTTTTTTTTTTTTCATTTTTCTATTATTTCATTGTTCTTTTTTGACAAGTTGATTACTTTTAACATAATTTCTTCATTCTGATAAACTAAAATTATGATACAAATCAATATATTCAAGCACCAGATCATAGATCGGAATTTGTGCATGTTATGATAATTAAATTAAAAGAAAGCTAGTAGGATTGAATTACCTTACACCCTAGAGAGCAATGGATGAAGGGTTCTTGGAGGCTCCTATCACAAGAAGTACAATAGTTTGCAGAGCCCTTAAATTGCCTGTTTTGAGGTCTATTCTTGATAAACAGAACTTTTGCACTATTAATGTTATAAGCCTGATGGAATTATGAACCTAGTCAGCAAATATTTCAATGGATCATGCTAATTAAACAAATATAAAGATTTGGGTGCACGTCACAATCAAGAGAAAGAGAACATAAAAGTATATGCATTCGTTCCAATCATTATTGAATTCAACATAAGTAGTACCGTAACTAGTACACTTATTATGAAGGTACCATCACTCTACTTTGAAATCGTTTTTCCACTTCAAAAGATTTGACTGATAATTACGTATATATTAAGAGAAAATTATGAAAATAACCATTTGACTAAATCGAATTACTAAAATAACCGGTCAAAAATAAAGTTTATCAAATAAAACAACCAATTCTATCGCGCGACGTTTCCATCCCTCGCTGACGTAACGAGAGATTATGAGAATCCCTCGCCTAGGGAAGCGTGCCGGCGAGTATCAGCCATAAACCCTCGCCCACGTGTCCATCCCTCGCTGACTCAGCGAGAAATTATGGGAATCCCTCGTCCAAAATTACAAAAATACCCCTCTCGCCCATAATTAAATATATATATATATATATATATATATATAATGTTTTTAACCAAAAATATCCGTATTTTTTTATTTATTGTTTTTTAAATACTTAAAAATTTAATTTCATTTCATTTTAAAAAATTAAAAATACGTAGATATTCTGAAAAATATCGTTGTAGACTTGTATCTAAAAATAAAACATTTTTTCCTTCAATCTTGCCTGTTTATTTTTAGAAATAAAGTTCAGTTTAAAAATATTCATTGAATCTTTATATATGATTATTATTAATTATAATAAATATAATATCTTTTCTTTTTTAAAACTAAACAAATTGTGAAAAGAACAAATCTTATCACTTTTAAAAATTTTTTGTTTAAATTATAGAAATCTTTAAAAAGGAAAGATCAAAGTACGTTGAAGAAAATTACATATATATGATTTTTTTAGATTATTGGTAATTAAAAGTTACGAGATTTTAAGAAATTATAAAAAGCTTAGAAATCTATGTTTTGAATACTTTTTATTAAAAACTGATAAATAGAATACGTACATTATTTTAATATAATTTATTTTTTTTTTAAATTTTGAAAGTCAAAGTTTATTTTGGTAAGTTTTATTGGTCAAATGATGATTATGGTAATTTTCTCATATATTAACCCATCTACAAATAAACAGTTCAAATATAATATTTTAATGCATCCTTTGGTCCCATTAGATATGCCTGATTAAATCCTTTAGGTTCCTTTGTAGAGAGATAAAGCGACACCGTCTTCTGTCGCATCGCGTCCGTTATGGAAGGAGGTTCCGGACTTGAGTCTGTCGTCGTTGCTGCTGTGTGTAGGCGGTGGTTCTAGTTTACGGTTGTGGCCTTAATGGCATCGGAGCGTGGCACCGCCACTACCACCAGCCTCTACACCGCTTCCACCATTGAATGAAGGTACTTCTGTTTTTGAGTTGATGGTCGCTAATGGTGTCGATCGGCCATTTTTGACGCCGCTAGTCAATCGACTGCCTTTGGTGGCGTTTGTGTGACGGTTACGAGTGGTCGGCCTTTGGTAATGTTGCCGCCGTTCGAAAACGAAATATGATCAAACCTTGGGAAACCAAATACAATAAATAACTTTTTGATGAAAATAACAACAACGAAATATGATTAAACCTTGAGGAGCCAAATTATAGGGAAGAAAACGTCAATTCATTTTTTTTTATATTTTTGAAAATGATTATGATCGGAGAAGAGATAAAAGATAATGATAAATATATATAAAATATTATTTAATAAAAAAATAATATTTTTTAGTATAATTATAAAAATAAAAATAATAAAATAATATAAATGCTTTAATAATATTACTTGTCACTAGACTAAAAAAAATCACGGTAACCCGCAACCCGTAGTTAAACCCGAAAGTTAATTAATCTCAATACGAAAATGAGGTTTTGAAGGAATGGTGGTGTTGAAGGTGCGCGAGGGCCAATGATTTTTTAGCCTAGTGGTTAAGGGGGAGATGGGAGGATTTGTTTCTCTTGGAGGTCCAAGGTTTAATACTTGGCATTGATAAATATTACTAACTTAATGATACTAACAACTAACCATTAAACATTTGTTTTAAAAAAGAAAAAAAAAAGATGCGCGAGTGAAGCGCGTGGTGGTAATAGGTGTCATATTCATTCGGTTGGTCACGTGCCTTCTTGGATTCTATATGTTGTTGTCCCTATTCCAAGACTGACCATGTGACTCCCACATATGCCTTTGCCCCTTGTTACTCATGTAATTACCACCATGCCACTACATTTTTCACACTTAATCTACGTAAATAAGAAATTCTAAGACAAAAGATTTGGAAATAAACTGTCAAGAAATAAGCAATGTTTTATAAAAGTCGGATCAAATATGCCAGCTGCTCAGAAATTCATCTTCTCATTGATTTCGTTCACAAGCTATTGGTTCTTATAAATTGACTCTCATTGATTCGGTTTACAAGCTATTTAGTTGCTATTTAGTTGTTGTAGATTGAGCTAGTTAGTTTTTATGTTTTTATGATTAAAAACATGTTTTCCTATATGTTTCATGTTTGAAAGATTGATTATTTAAACTTATTATATGTTCTAATTTGACGAATGTTTCGACTTTTCATGTATATTTTTGTTTGAATTGTTGATGTTTACAGTTTCCATTTCCTTTATATTTTTAATTTTGGAAATGAGTATGACATCAATAATTGATAATGTTATACGTTGTCTCTTAAAGTATAAAAATCTTGAAATTATAATAAAACTAGCTTAATAACCCGTGTATTACACGGGTTGAATATATAAAATATTAAATAAAATAAAATTTTATTAATTATAAAGTGATATTTTAAGATAAAATACGGTTGAAATTATGTGTAAGGACTATAGGTAACAAAATAATGATATCAAGTTTTTAAACTTTTTTTGTTTAAAAAAACTAAATATTTTGTTTCAAAACAAAAGGTTTTATAAAATTTATTTATAATTATTTTTTATTTATAAAAATTTTACTTTTTAAAAATATTGATTTTTAAAATATTTTATATTTTTAAAAGAGTTTGATATTTTTGAAAAGAAGATTATTTTATAAATTTTATTTCTTTATAAATAATATTGATTAAAAGATTTCTTTCTTAATTTATCAAAAAATATTTTTAGTCTATAAATAAATTAAATAATATTATTAGTAATTATAGTAACTATTAAATAGGAGAGAGAGGCGAAAAAATTATGATGATTATGAATGTGATGTTGCCACGTGTTCCCATTAATTACTCTTTTATTATAATATAAAGATAAAAATACAATATAGTTTTAATGCTCAATATATCACTCATCATGTGCATGCATCATATGAACATTTTCTGTCGATTTAACCCTATTATATACTTTGTCCTTTTCTATGATTAACCAAACATTAACCCATGTTACCCCTTGACAATTATTTTGTCCGACGTGGATATTATACATTAAAGCCAGCTGTACCACAACCAAATTACACAAAAGCCCAAAGGTCAAAATCGTAATATAACACTTCCATGTCTACAAACGTTAACACTTTGCAAAAACCAACCTCCATTAACACCCATTCTCTGCTCTCTGCAACCACCACCACCATCACCACCACCGTTAACCACCACCAATGCACCCATTCAACCACCGTTAACCACCACAACCATCACATTGCACATTGCATTCTTTAACAGCAACAACCACATGAAGATCTCATCAAAGTCAATCTTGAGCCCAGGTCGAGCCATGGCTCGAGACCCACCAAACTCCCTCTCAACCTCACTCAGCCGGAGGCTCAGAACCAGCGGCAGCGTCAAGGGCGGAGCTTCGCCGGCGATGTTCCCCACCGCCGCTAGAAAAAGAACCTTCGAGAACCCTGAACCATCTTCCCCTAAAGTCACCTGCATTGGTCAAGTTAGGGTTAGAGGCAAGAAGAAACAAGCTAAAAAGCTCAGAACTTTATCAAGAAGACACAGCTCCAGTGAGGTTAGTTTCAGAAGATTAGATCAACCCCTTAATGGGTTTCATTCAAAAGATCATAATCATCAAGAAAGTTCGAATCTTGGGCCAAATGGTAATCGAAATCATAATCGAAATCAGAATCAAGAGTGTTCGCCGGTGCAGAGGAGTTGGGTTCATTTTCCGGTGACGATATGTGAGGCGTTAAGAGCATTTGGATCGGAGTTTAGTTGTTTGATTCCTTGCAGAACAGAAAGGGGGAAAGAGGAGAAGACGGTGGCTGCCGGAGATGACCACCGTGGAGGTTCTTGTGGTGCGGTGTTTACACGGTGGTTGGTGGCGGTGCAGGACGGAGATGGCGGTGGTGGAAAAGATATTGAATTTGTTATTGGAGATGAAGATGATCAAGATGAAGATGAAGAAGAGAGTGTTGTTAGGAGACGACATGTGTTTGAAGATATTGAGATTGTTGATGGCAGAATTGGAGGTGATAACGATGAAGGGAGAGTGAGTATTTGTGTACCACCGAAGAATGCTTTGTTGTTGATGAGATGTAGATCTGACCCCATGAAAGTTGAAGCTTTAAGTAGTGGATCTTGGGAGCCAACTGGCTCAAGATATGAGGAAGAAGATGAAGAATTTGTCGACTGTGAGAATCAAATCGAAAGAGATCAAGAAAATTTAGTTGAAGCTGATAAAGATCAAGAACAACAAAATGTGCAGCAAGTTGAAGCTAATCATGATCAAGAGGATGATAATGTGCAACTAGATGATGCTAATCAAGATCAAGAACTTGATAATGTGGAACAAGATGAAGCTAATCTAGATCAAGAACTTGATAATGTGCAAGAAGATGAAGCTAATCAAGATCAAGAACTTGATAATGTGAAACAAGATGAAGCTAATCAAGATCAAGAGCATGAACACATTGAAGTGGGTCAAGATCACGAACATGATAATCAGCAAGAAGATAAAGTGAATCAAGATCAAGAGCATGAACAAACAGAAACAGAAGAAGAAAGTTTCCATCTTGCATCATTATTTGAAGAAACTATGAATCAAGATTATGAAATTCAAGAACATGATGAAGCTCATGAAGAAGCTGAAGTTGCAGAAACAAAGAGCTCAACAATGGCGACCAAATTCGCCGAGATCTCTGAAACCCATGAAGAAGAAGAAGAACAAGTGTTGCCAGATTGTTTGTTAATGATGATGCATGAGCCCAAGTTATCAATAAACGTATCAAAAGAAACATGGGTTTGCAGTAAAGATTTCATCAAACGTCCCACCAAGAGAAAACCACCGCCACCACCACTACCACCGCCGCCGCCGGTCAACCCCGACGGTGGACTCACGGCGGCGTTACCGCAGCCGGCGAGGTCATCGTGTTCACTCCCGGTGGCGCCGTCGATGGCGACGGTGTTAGAGCAGAAGTTGGCTAATGCGGTGGGTTATGAGCCGTTTGTGTTGACAAGGTGCAAATCGGAGCCGATGAGGACGGCGGCTTATAAGCTGCTACCGGAGAGTTGTGTGTGGGAGAATAGGAGGTTGGAGCGGCTGAGCGGGGTTGGATTCGGCGTCGGCGCGGCTGGGCTAGGGTTTTGAGCTAGTGCTTTGGAAGGTTGTACATTGGTTTCTGATTGTTGTTTAGGAGGCATTGTGGGGTTGTACCGTACAAGTTTTGGGTGGGAATAGCAAATGAGTTTGTGTAAGAATGTGATGCATGCATGATATGTGTGTTTGCATATTTTTCTTGGTGATTGTTGTGATTCTTGTTATGATTGTGAGGTTATCGGATTAACAAATTGTAATAAGATGACTTCAAATACCTCCATTTTGATGATATTTCGGGTGTGCAACCATTTAAAGGTGTGAATTGTGTCGGGTTAGTAAGGCAAGGATTTTAGGTTGTTGAGTTAAACTCGATGAATCTAAACATATGTATTTACTCATATCAAATGCATCAAGACAATTAAATTTTAAACATAACACATGTATTTATTATGTAAATGGGCCATGTCACTCATAAACTATTCAAAACCTAAGGTACAAGTATGAATTAAATCAATAACAATACATCATATTGGCACTCACATCATACACTATCGACGAAAAAGAGGGGAGGCGGCGGCCAACCACCACCACCATACCAAGAAAACCCAATCAATGCACAACCCCTTTTCTCTCCACATAAACACATCGGTGGCGGGATGGCAGCGACGCCACACCACCACCGATTGCTCTCTCTCCCTCAATAGCCGGTGGCCGAGCAACCGGATGATAGAAGATCTGACAAAAAGCCCCAAAAAACACCTCCAAGTTGGCAGGTCACTGTAAAACACCTCCAAGTTGGCAGGTCACTGTGCCTTTCTCTCTCTCTACAAACAAACAAAGCAAAGCCGAAGAGAAACATGGGAGGCAGAGAAAGAAAAACATATGCGAGACGACACATGGGAAGCGAGGAACAACAGCCAAGCCGAAGCGGCCACCACCTCTGCCGCTCCAGCACCATGAAACACCAAATTCGCCCTTTCACACTTTATATTTTCTATGTTTATATTGCTGTTTCTCTTTCTAAAATATGTCTGTCCATACAAATATGAAAGGCGGGTTTACAAATAATCCAAGCAACAAAACTAGTAACCTACTGTTCATTGCTTTACTTTTTAAACATATAAGAGAATTGTTAAGGTCTTTTGTTTAACTATTAAAATTATTACGATGAAATTCACTTGAGTGAAACATATTGTGAAGAAGGGTTAATTGTCATTTTCGTTACTATGTGTTGTTATGTTTTGTCATTTTCATCCATAAAAAGTTTTTCTCTTCTTTTGAGTACGTGACTTTTTAAAAGATTGTCAATTTCATCCATTGTTGTTAAGTCGGTTAGTTGTATTTATTAAATTTTAGGGACATTTAAGTTATTATACAAGTAATTTAATTTAAGTTTTTATTTAAATCCAAAAAACTTAGCAGACAAGAGAGGACGGTTTTTAATTGAATTAGTAAAAATGGATGAAACTTTTTAAAACATCACAAACCTAGAAAGAGATACAAAAAAAAATTTTAAATGAAAATAACAAAACAAACCAAAACTGAGAAGTGAAAATAGCAATTAACTCGATTAAGCCACTATAAACATGGCCAACGACTAAACCCCACTCTAGTTCAAGGTCTTTTGTAACGATAAATATACCACATACTCTTAACTCTTGTAAATTGAAAAGGTAGGGTTTACATTTTTGTAAATGAATCTTTATAAACATATACATAATATAAAATGTTAAACAAAAATGCGGGTGTTATAACAGTTCTGGCGAAATAAATGGACCTAATATAAACCCAAATTTAAATAGTTTTAGGGTTGGATTGTCAATCTACATAGATTTACGAATTTGTGTGCATTTGATGAAGCTGCATATAACATATAAGGAGTCATGCATAATGACTTCTGTTGTTTCAAAAACCTTTTAGCCACCTTCAATAAGTCGAAACCATTCGATTCGCGTAGAAGAAAGCTACAAAACAAGATTCACGACATCGAAACCTGGTCTTTTGAAGGTGGCTTTCTCATCACCGTTACTGTTAACTGCTGCTTGAATCTTGATCTCGATCTTCATCGATGTTTATTTCAGAGCCATTGGTGTTCAGTTGTGTATTATCTTGTTTCTGCATATTGTCACTTGAAGAATCCCCTGCTATTGAGTTAAGACCAAGCTGGCCTGAGTAGAGTATCAACCCAACAGAGTTGATGCCAAAAACGAATGTCGCGAGGTAGCATAGCCCGTTTATAATAGTCCTACATTGGAATCATCTTTAAAGTTAAGTTACGAAAATAGATTACGTAAGAGCCTCAGTAAGTGGGACGGGGCGGTTTATAAGTTGTACCTTATTGTTATTGTTATTTGTCGCACCTGCAAAGCAAAAGACTTGTTAAGCTTTTGTCGTAAAAAGTTGAGCAAGAAGATGAGAATAACCACAATACTAACGGCAGACCTACATACAAGGGTCCAGCATTATGTGACATTAGAGAATATCTTTTTGTGTTATTACTTATTAGTAACCAATACTTGTTTTTTATGTGTAATATATATATATATATATCCCACCCTCGAGTGAAAGCGCATTTTCAAAGAGCGACTCCAGTAAAAAGATCTTGAGCCACCACAGGACGCTAATATAAATTGCTAAAAACTAATGCTCACAATAGTGTCTATAAGCATTAAGCAGATGTTAAAAATCCTTTTAAACTAAGCTAATGATGCGAAAACACTTCTGAAACAAAAAAACCAGATTAAAGGGTCTGTTTCTTGATTATAATGTGATAAGCTTATAAACGCGAGTCCAATTTTGCAGATCATGTATAATACAGAAGGCAATTAAGTAGCATTCTATTATTTCAGATTCATGAACTTCAAACAATTCAGTAGCATACACATAAACCCTAGATTAAAGGGGCAACTTTTGATTGTGATTGCGGAGAAGATTATAACCCTGATTTCAAATTAGCAGATCATATGAAATACAAAATCAAGATTTCAAATTGTATGAAGCAGTGGCAATTGATTCATAAAAACTCATAAACCCCAGATTAAGGAGCCTTTTTTTATTGTAATTGCAGACAACCATGATCTAAACATTGCAGATGATATACAATACAAACGGCAATTGAGAAGCATTCAAACGATAACGAATTATGAAACAATGAAGAATCTATTCATAGAACACATACCGAGAAATTATCAGAAATCGTTTGACGATTAAGAGCAGCTTCAATGGTGGTGGTGAACTTATACAGAATAAGCGCAATAACTCCGGCCGATAAACCTCCGAGCAACGCCTGAAGAGCCGACGGCGGAGCATTCGCCTCCACCGGCGTCATCGCCTTCAAACTCTCAATCGCCTCCTCCTTCAACGTCTTCTTAGCTCCAGTAGACCTAAATTTCTATCCACCAAACAAAATCCCCAATTCAATTAGTTCATATACGCATCATAATCAGCGATTACACATACTAAGCCCTAGCGATTGAAGTGATGATGATAGGAATATAGGATCGAACCAGTTCTTTGGCGCGCTTAGCACGGCGGCGGAGGGAGCGGAAGAGGAAGACGGAGATGGCGCCGGTGAGGAGGACGCTGGTGGCGACTTGGAGGGTGGAGGGGTTGTCATCGGTGGCGATGAAGGAGGGGGTGGAGAAGGGGAGTTCGATGGGGCCCTCTTCCGGCGAGGGTGAATCGGTGATTTGAGCTAGCAATGGGGCGAGAGGTCTAGTGGTCGGAGATTGGTGTGAAGGCGAGTAGGGTTTGGCGGTTGTTCTGAAACAATGGGGATTGAGGTTGAGGGTGAAATGAGGGAGGAGAAGGGCGGAGGAGGTGGCGGAGGAGGAGAGAAGGTGCGCTGGGGAGGTGAACATCGGTGGTGGTGGTGGTGATGGTGGTGATGGCGGCGATGGTGATGGTGGTGCTGGTGGCGATGGAGATGGTTGTGCTGGTGGTGATGGAGAATGGGAGTGGAGGGGGATGAGTGAGTGTGGATAAAAGAATAGATTTTTTAAAAATATCTTTGTGTTTGAATAATTATTATTTTATTTAACAATGGGTAGTCTCAAGTCTAGACCAATAAACGGCCGGTGAGAGACTATCTCGTGCCTAGGATAGGGGAGGCGATGCATACTCGTTGAAGATGAAACGTGTCGACTCATATTGAACATGAGTAGGAGTGTAAGTTGCAGGGTTTTTACATATAAGTAAGAGTGTAGGTTGTAGGGTTCTTACCCCATACTAACGTTAAACATTTTTCACATTCTAACAACTTGTCTACATGCCCGAGGCACCTGCTTTATTTTAAATTGATAAATGCTTGATTGTTTAACACTTGTTGCTATATGTTTGTGAAACATTAGGCGGCATAAGTTACATGAATGATTATGTAATATGTGTATTGTTATGTTATTTTTTTTTGTCTTTTAAAGTAATAATTTGTATAAATACCAACCATATGTCATGTTTTCTTCTTCTCATTTTATATATATTTGATTTGAGTTTTGCTATAAATACAAATAAAACATCTCCTAAAAGACATGTATTAAATAAGAACAAAAATCTAGCTTATGGAAGGGGTGTTTAAGATGGTGGTGGTTAAGGCTTGGGAGTTCAAAGTTGGATAATGAATGTGATATTGAATAGGATTCCTAAAAGTGTTAACAATCTCAATGAGAGAGGCTTAGTTTCGTTTTCATTGATTAAGAAAAAAGTGGGTAAAGCCGAACAATATTTTTTTTTTATTGGCTTGATACATGGCATGAAAATGATATATTACTTGCTAGATTTCGAAGACTTGTTCAATTACCAAGTGGAAAGTTAATGCGGATTGGAACTAGAAATGTTGTAGAGATATTAGAAGAGGCGCGTAAGAGCGTCATTTACACAATCTCCAAGAAGATTTGGAGAAAGTTGTTTAGACCAAGGACAAGGATGTTTGGATTTGGGATCTTGATTTGCAAGAAGGTTTGAAAGTGAAAGAGGTGAGGAAACATATCGATCGTATGGTTAGATAGTGAGTTCTTGTTTTTGATGAAGTCGAACATGCTAGTTGAGTGGTTAGATGGTACTAGTTGAGCTCGCTAGAAGATGAAAATGGTGGGGGAGATTATCTGTTTATTTGGTGGGTTATTTGGAAGCATCAAAATGAGGTGATTTTCAAAGCTAGCAACTCAAATTAGACCTTCTTTTTAATTTATTTTTGTAACCTTTTGTTTTGGATTGGTAATAGGAATAACAAGTTAGATATCGGGTGGTCTCAGTGCTTTGGAACCCGCTTTTATTCATCTAATTCTTTATGAATTGGTTATTGTTCCCTAGAATATTTAGAAAGATGTCTTTTTGAAGACAATAATATAGATAGTAGTATGCACTGACTTAAGTCAGTGCGACCATGATAAAAAGTGGCATGAATTTTAAGAAAATAGCTCAATTTGAATAAATATCTAAAAGAAAATTGAGAATATAACAATTTTATAACCTTTATCATAAAACATATTGAATACCACCAATATATAAAAAGATAACATGTAATCGCTTCTCAACAACAAACAAAGATACAAGTTTCGGATACACAATAAATAAAGCCAATTATAATAATAGCTAAAGATAGCTTGGAAAACCAAGCTCTGGTGCTTGCTTAAGGCATTTTTCATATGCATTTCGGTTTATCAATTTGATGAGCTCCAAAATAGCATATAAAAGATTTGACTATCAGAAAAAGGAAATAGAGTTGTACAATAGTCCAGGGACCATTTTTGTAATTCACTAAAACATTCACCAAAACTAGAAGGGACAAATGTATAGCACAATAGCCAATATTGCAAGAACTAGAGATACAATGAATCTAAACAAAGCTTTTAAACAAGTTATTCTGTCATGATCCAAACAAAGGGCAAACCCGGCAATTTGCCGCTGATGGACGCATCTTTACCATGCATTTCTGTTATGATACATATGTTTTATTATCGAAACTTTATTCCGATTCAATCATGCTTACTATCATGAACACTCTTGGCGCACGTTAGACGCTACCGCCCTAGCCCAAAACTTGATATGTGCCTTCATGTCTTCTGATGAACTCTTATCATCCCATCCTCCTGGAATTGCAGGAGCACCACCACCATTTTTGTTCTTTCCATTACTCTTTCTGTATAGGCTTCTGCTTTTTTCTATCTTTCTCACTTCAGTAATCTTTTCTTGAACTAATTGCGGATTCTTTCTCATGTTTTCTATCATTGCCTGCATAAGCAGACTCAAATTATGCATACAAGTCTTTGATATTCAATATAATCTTTGCAAAACTAAATAAATGGATGTGTACCTCAGATCTTTGACGAGGTGGATTCGATGTATGTGATGAGTTCATGGATGCCTGCCTTATCAATCTTCCTAAACTAAACTCACTTTCTTGATCTTCTTCATCTTCTTGATCACTTCCCACTATAGAAGGTGACATGGAAGATGCTCGGGTCAAATTCGAGTTGGGCTTTTTTGTTTGAAAAGATTGTGTTTCTTTTGAATTTGGCAAAGATGGTGTTTGGGTTAGACTTGAAGGAGCAACCGGCGGTTGCTTTCTTGAAGAAAGGCTTGAGCTTTTTGGCTCATTCTTGATGATGACATCCTTTTTACCATTTCCAACTAGAGAAGTCATGATTTTAGGACTCGGGTCGGGCTTTTTCATTAGAAAAGATTGTGTTTCCATTGCATTTGGCAAAGATGGTGTTCGGGTTAGACTTGGAGGAGCAACGGGTGGTTGCTTTCTTGAAGAAAAGCTTGAGTTTTTTCGGTCATGAAGAGGACAAGAACTAGAAGCAAGATCAGAATAAGATCTAGACATGGTTCTTGTTTTTGTGTTGAGCAAGTTTCCAAAGAACCAACTGTCTTCTAAAAGATCTCCAGCTTCCTCCATACCTTAAAACACACAAACTTGAGGAATCTTGATCTTATGGATGATGATGATGATGATGATTATGATCTTGAATGAAACTCATGTCATGATGCTGGAAAAAGCTGTGTATGGAAATGGTTATGATTGGATGATGAAGTGGGATTTACTCATGTGGTTTTGAGATTGCTGCAAATTTAAAAAAATGATTTTGATTCTGTCAAAAGGGGCATTGTTTAAAACAAATAAACTATGAACAGAAGTGACATAATTTTGGTTTACATGACAATGTGCATGCATATATTGAAGTGAGATTGTTTATTAACTGATTGGAGGTTGGGAAGTGAATAAGAAAATGCCCATTGACAGCAACCACCCATGTGCAGGTTCTTTGTTTATAGACTACTACTGTACCACAAATGATATCATATCAATATAAACAAAAGCTCCATATGGGTTTCCCATACTCATAAATTTTCATGTTCTTGTTATTTTCTCCAATTGCATTATTAAAGGGTAGCATAGACACTAGGGGTGTTAATAGTCAAGTTCAACCATTTTAACAAACGTTTTGGACCGAACCACCAACTATACTATTGGGAAATGAAAAACCAAACCGGCTGGCTTCAGGGATTGGTCAAACCGGCCTGTTTTACCGGTTTGGCAATATAGCGATTTGGTTTTGACAATTTGGTGGTTTGAACCGATCCTTTTTTATTTCTTCAAAAAGTTAGTTCGTTTTAAAAGTTCTTTTAAATGATAGTAAAATAGTTCATGAATATAATACATATATATAACTCTAAAACCAAAAATATATATAAATAATAATGGTTAAACGATCCATCCTGTTTACACAGCCATCCCAAAGTTCCAAACAAAACCAAACCTTTAAACCATCAAAATCGAACCGTATGACTCAAACCTACAGACTCACTTCAGTTTGAGTGGTGCGGTCGATTTTCTACTGTTTATGAACATACCTTCTCCATTACATCTAGATTGAGTTTAAAAATCCATACCTATTTTCATTTCACTTGGATATCAAACTCAAACAAGTATGACACGGTGAGCGAACCAAACAAGGCCTAACATGGAAGAATCAGCTGTCGTTACCAAATCCAAACAAGTACGACACTAAGTGCTTTATAGATCTCGATACCACGAAACTGTGTTTCTGTTATTTCTAAAGAAAGTGATAACTCTAAAGAGAGAAAGAAAATATGCAGACATACCCATGTTTTGGGTAAAATGCAGGTGAATAGGTACAATCATAGAGGTTTCTTGGAACTTTCTTACTATCCTCCAAAATTGGCAATGTGACGTACATCAACTTCATTTTAGTATGCCTTCTGAAAAGCCACAAAATAACCCAACAAAACTACAAAAGTACCCCCACCAAAACTTTAATGATACCTTCTAAAGTTAATCCCTTCAAAAAGACAAAAGATAAAAAAAACAGCCCCATTATTATACATCCAAGCAACTGTAGTCAAGATTCGGGTGTCATGTGACTGCAGATTATGTTGTTTTTCAATCCGAATCTTCATTTTCTGAATCCACTGTGAAATACTCTATGATATTAGGCTTGGAAGTATGTCGGATCATTGCACGTGATTCCTCAATTTCTATGCGTAACGACGGGTCACAGGCCACTCTTTCTGCTGTAATTATTTTAGGACATGCAGAAAAATAAAAAAGAAAATGATCAGGAATGGAGCGACCGCCTACCAGATCATACTTATAAACAAAATTTCTTAAATGTAGCTGCCACTGGACATTTAGGTTGCCCATGCTTGGATTTTATGTACTGCATGATAACCGAATTCTCATATATATATGCTTGCAGTCCATACTGTAAGAGCATACCCTTTGACATCAATACAATGATCATAAACATGCCATATTTTAGATTATTCGAAAATTTCATTTTATTTTATATACTGGAAATATAATGATATCTTTAGGTTAAGGAGTTCTAGGAACCGTATATTCGAACTTTGTGAGACTTCATAATCAGGCTTGTATAGTACTTAGGTTGCCTTTAGTCATATGTGTTGGTGCTAGGTATTTGATAGGTGGACCCGTAGTTTTAGGTTACATATGTGAAAAGCTCTCTAGGTTGCCTTTAGCCGTAGGCGTTGGTGTTAGCTACTTTCTAGATTTCTTGGTCTAACATGCGCCTCTAGTGATAGATTGTGCCTTTAGTCTTAGGGATTTTCTCGCACTATGTTATTAGAAAGAGGTTTTACTGATCCCGGGTGTCTCTTTAGGTGTAACCTCCCTATTTGTTGAGTGGGATCCACTGGGTATGTTTGCTTGTTTGTTTTAGCTGAAGAAGACATGCATTATGCGGAAATTTTCTTTTTATTTTAAATAAGTTAGAATTTACCTACTTTATATGTTTTAAGGTCTATGCAAACACATAATCATTGTTAAAAGATGCTATAAGCGGTCAATAGATAGAGATCAAACGTTCGAACGGGTTCTGATAATTCAGTAACAGGTTTGCCATTTAGAGGGAGCAGATGACTATCGTTAAACATAAGTTAGAATTTACCTACTCTATATGTTTTAAGGTCTAATTTCGTGATCCTCTCATGTTTAACATCTACAGAAGCTTACCCAAATAGCTTCTTTGAATTGGCGTAACAATTGACTAATTTGGAAAGCAGATGAGTAACGTTTCGTCTTCGCCATTCATCGTCTATCAACTTCTTAAAATCAGTTGCCTGCAATTTAACGTAATTAGCAACAATCAACAAAATTAGGGTTTAGGGTTTAAGCTAATACAAAAAAACATGTCAAAAACCTGTTCACTGGACATATACATATTCCCCACAGAATCAATTGCAGTTGCAAGATGATCACATTCTTCATAAGCCTTCAGTAACTCCATAAACTCAGATTCAAGCTCCTTCACCTGCAACATTTCGAATCTGATAAAACTCTTAACTCTTTCATGATTGAAATTTGAAGCCCTACGGTTGGATGTGCCCCTCTACGGTTGACGTTCCATGGGTGCACATGAGTACATGACCTATTACTTGAGAAGAAAGCCCCAAGAAATTAATTAGATTTTGAGTTATATTTAATCTCTTTAATAAATAAATTGTACTGACAAATTTGTTAATCTGTTCAGTTAAATTGATCATAATCAGATAAACATGTTTAGTTCACTTAATTATACATATTGGTGAGTCAACTCGTTTAAAACTAAATAAAAATTATATTTTATAAGGCCAACACTTAACTTGTTTACTATCCGTCAATCCGTTTAACTTATTTACAATTTTATTATAGTTCATTTACAACTCAACAATATGTTTTATCCGTTTAAATAAATGAGTTATGTGGTTTTTAAGTCCTGATAGATAAAGGTATATATTTTTAATACAAATAAATATACGAGTTATGTTTAATTTATTATAATTTAGCTTGTTGACCTGATACTATTTCCACCTCTAGGAAATATAATCGTGTAAGAAAAGATCACAACTTAAAGAGAGAGGGAGAGAGATGTTGCGTTATAATCAACGTTTAATTAAGACCTACGCTACTAAATAAAACTACAACAAATAATAGATAACTTTAAAAACACCAAATTTTCAAACTAATTCAGTAATTCACATATCCTATTTCTTATGTCAAAATACATGCTTTCTTAATCCCTCAATTGAAAAACTGTGTATTGTCAGATGGTCAATCTTATCAACCAAATATCCTTATGTGAGTTCTAAGCTTAGCTTATTTACACAACTTGACATCATTTCAAAATGACTATGCCGGAATGAAAGATTAGGTTTGTTCTTTGATCGATCACATTAGACATCACACCCCACACAAATAACTTCAACTGCTTAGACAGTTTTAGTTGTTCACGACTTAGCCAATGGAGTTACTTGTTTTAGCACCATGGTCAAGAACAACTTCTAACTCTATACTTGACACTCACATCATGTACATTATTCTCTAGCGTGATAACAAGAATTCATCAATTAACCTTCTAACAACTTTTACAAAGAACAAATCAACTCTATTAATATTCCAAACCCATTTGTCTACCACCTGAGACAATAAATGTGACATGGTCAATACTTGCAAAGCCTAAGACAACAAACACGAAAAGCATATAATCTCAGGAATTTTACATCAAAAGAGACGTTATTGAACCACACATCTTTGCAATATTAAGTCAAATCCCCCCTCCCAACACGCTTAGATATCATCGAGTATGAAATAATCCCGATTTCATCTAACTTAATAAATGATTTCAACACAATGGGTCTACGCACTATTTCCTCTAATTTGTCCCTTTTTCGAAAGTACCCCCATACAATCTCCATATAAAGTCAATACCACTCTGAAGTCTGACCCACATGCTTTGATTCATGTTTACATACCGCCATCTTCATTTCTGAATAACAAACTTTATTAAACGCCTCTAACGACTCAATACCGACTCCCCCACATGCTTTGACTCATGTGATCTCTTTTTCTACTCTGAGAAGCCATAAAATTTTTATTTTTGCACAAATACATCATAATATCCTCAAACCCCATATTGGGTCTAAAAATAAAAACATTTAGCCAGCCTTACTTGAACTCGAAATCGTTGAACAATAACCTCCCAAAAATTTATATTTGACATTCAGTGTCGCACCTACATTGGTTATATGTGGTCACTGGCACACCATGAGTTTTATGTTTTTTTAGTAAATATACGTTCGAATCCTGTCCGACCCCTTAAGAAATATTAACATCGACTTCCATGAAATTTTAGCACCGACCCCATGAAACATTGACTCCAACCTTCGACAAACTTTGCTACAAATCCCAAGAAAGTTTAGTTGAACATTTTAAAATTTACAAATATAGACCTATTTAAATTATCTTAATTATCAAATTGTTTATGCATTATGGTGTAGCACTATATACTTAATTTTGTTTTTAAAAAAATAATTTTTTACTTTTAACTCAAAGCTTTATATTTTTTGCAATGTAACATCACAAAAATTGATTTTGTATTTTTAACTTACAACTTTTCATCTTTTGTAATTTAACCTCATATTTTTTTTTTACTTTCACATTTGGTACCCTATACTTTTCATCTTTCGTAAATTTTCGCTACGTTCTAAGTTTTGCAAATTAACACGATGCAATATACATGTGTAGTTCAACATTTTTACGTTTTGCTTTAGGTTTTGTTTTAATTTTTGTGAACTAACACGACGCCGCAAGGTGCGTGTGTGATTCAACGTATTTACAACATTTTTATCCATTTGATAGGCAGTATTGTAAAACTCGGTCTAGGCGGCCTAGCACTCAACGAGCATTTGGTACTCGACAAGGTGTCAATGCGCTTTTCATCAACTCAGTCAACATTACTTGTAATTGGTCAAACTCGATCCATCTCGGCTAATTTCACCGATTTTAGCTGTTTTTCACCGACTTTTGTTGGGTTTTAATTATTTTTCATGGAGACAGCTTGAAATATGATAATCAAATGATTACGTCATCTATAATATTAAATATTGATATTACGTTTTGAAATATTTTTGTATGTGAACATGTATTCTTTTAATTTATATTGATATTCACGTATTTTTATAAATATTAGTAAGCTTATGATATTTAACGTATTTAATATTTTCTGAAAACTAATCCTTTTATAATTTATCATGTTTGCGTACTCTCCGATTACTCACTGCCTGGACCAAATACTTACAACTCCCTAGTTATAAACTAATTGACACTTACTTTTAAAATTCTTATAGACTTAAATACCAATAGTGAATTAGACAATTTAGCCCACTACACTCTTTAATTCTTAAAAACCCAATTACCAAATCTATCTATTCTAATAAAAAGATAAATAAGTAAGACACGTGGCAGCACCACATTTCTTCTCATCAAAATTTTTCTGTCTCTCTCTCCTAATTAGTATTTACTATAATTACTAATTATATTATTTATTTTTTATAGACTAAAAATACTTTTAATAAATTAAATATTCTTGTTATTACTTTTATTTATAAAGAATAAATTTTTATAAAATAAGAAATTTTTTTAAAACATCAAAATATTTTTAAATTATTTTTTTAAAAAGTAAAATATTTATAAATAAAAAATAATTAAAATTGGGAAAATAATGAAAATTTTTTAAATAGTTTGTTTTGAAACAAAATGTTTATTTTTTTTAAAAAAAAATTAAAAGTTAATAACATTGTTTTGTTACTTATATCCTTACTAATACGTAATTTCAATTATATCTTATCTTAAAATATTATTTTATAATTAACAAAATTTTATTTTATTTAATATTTTATTTATTTAACCGTGTAATATACTGGTTACTAAAACTAGTACTTACAACAATTGGTTAGAACAATTACGTGTGGTACTTTATTAGTCAAAGAATTTAAAAATTAACCTAACTAAACCTTGATGAAATGATTGCTTGACGGAAATTTTGCTAGAGCCGCTACCACCAACCGCTACTCTGTCAACGGTTACATGCCCTCATCTCTCAAATCCGATTTTAATAAGCCTAAAAATCTTTAATATAGGAATTTGTTTTCAAACTTTTTCTCTAAAATTTATTTTATTATTAGATTATTTGCTAGAATAAATATTAGATTATTAGTTTATGATTAATTTATTTGACTAGTTGTTTAAACGCTTGATTATCAGGCGAAAATTATGCAACCCGACCCGATCAATATCGAAAAAATATATTTACTGATAGACGATCGACTTTCATTAATTTCTGACCTAGTATAAAAAATTCCTACGTCCGCCATTTGTTCTAACAAAAAGACCCCCATATGTAAACGGGAACTGACCCGATTGGCATCCTGTAAGCGAAGCAACTACATTAACCTCTTCACTATCAATTCCAACTCCATAAAGCTGATTTATGAATATTTATCTTCACCCCAGACATAAAGAAAAAACAATTTAAAATTCTTACTTGCACATTTAAAACCGATCAATCCCTTACAAATATAGCATCACTAGTGAAAATAAATGGAAAAAAAAACTGTCGCCTCTACCAAGATTACAACATTTCTATTATTTTTTTAAACTTCGCCATCAATATGTCATATGTGTCAAACTTTTATATTAGTCATAATAAAAATATTGTTTCGATAATTAGATACTTCTAACAAGCAAATATTTAGAAGGATATAGAACGCCGACTTTGGTCATGAGCAATGACCAAGTTGGCTTTGCAAAACTTGAACTAGGACCACTTGTGATCAATTTTCAACACCTTAGAAAATCTTGTAGGCTCCATGTAATTTATTATCCTTCTTAGCACATATGTGTTTGTATGAATATAAAATTACAAAGAGCAAATGTTTACTATAGTTCCTTATTGATTTGATCTTGAACATTTTAGCCCTTGGTAGTTTTAAATAGCGCCAACAATATGTACGAATCGAGTAATAAACAAAGATTGGTTAATCGTTTGTTAGAATTGGGATTGGCATATAGGTATTTATGGTTTATGTATTGCTGAAATAACTTCAAAGTTCAATAACAAATCGTAACTATGTTATCAGTAGTTTTAGGTGGAAAACGAGCATTATAGCATATAGTTAAGGGGTCAAAGTGTGAATGTTGAATTACATGGACTGGCTTGTTAAACGAATGGCATGACTTGCGTGTCGGCTATCACTCAAAAGACTCGTTCTCTATCATAAATTAACAGACATTTGACTTTTTTATTTGATTCAGAACATGATTGAATTTGTTAGCCGAAATAGACTTGAATGCACTCGATCTCATAACCGAGCTGACTTTCCCTATAACCTAAAGATTAAAGTGTTTGATTTTTGTAACCAAAACTGACAAGTTACAGATATTTTAACAAAACATCAATTATAGGTTCGGCTTGTAATGTTAACTAAACCTTACCAATGCCCATCCCTTGCTGATAGTTATACACAAACCATAGATGGAGGATATGTAACACAAATCAGGTGATTTTTAGAGCCCCTTGAGGAACATGTACGTATTTGTCAAATGGAAAAGAAAAAATTAAAACAAATCAGCTATCATTTGTCAAAATGGAAAATGTAAAATATATAAGATATTTACATTTTTATATTGTTTTGAAGTCTCATTAAAAATGGAGATTTTAACATAGATTTAAATGCAGGGTTTGACTTTGATTTGATGGTGGGAGATGGGTTACTTATTTGTGTGGGACGTTACGTACACAACTAAAATAGTCTTTATAAGTTTTTGTTATGCTTATCGGGGAAGGCATGATTATATATCTATTAAAGTTTTAATTTTTTTTATAATTTTACATGTATTTTTAATATTTTATGTTATTATCTATAAATTATTTATTTTTTATATTAAAAATGAGTGCAATATCTTTATATACAAAATAAAAAAAATTTATTTTCATCACACATGATTCTTGTTCGTCATTTTTTTTTTTTTTTTTTTTTCAGTTCATTATGTACTTCCTTTTGTTATTGTGTTTTCTCGAATACAATTATGTTTTTTAAAATAATGACTTCTGAAATATATAATGGTCAGATAATACTGTTGTGTACATGATAAAATAACAACTAAATTATCTAATGTATTAAAAACAATAACAAAAAGGCAAAAAATGATATTAAAACAAAAAACACAATGGTAAAAAAATCTCATTGTGTTTTTATGCTCGTAATTATGTTTTCTTGAACAATATTTTGTTTTTCAATAATGATAATTTTTGAAAATCACATTGGTGAAATAACATCATTTTACATTTCTATGGTAAAACATAATGATAAAATAAAAAGTTTGTATAACATATAAAAAAATAACAAAAATAACACGAAATAATCTAAAACAAAAAAATTATAAATACATATAGCAATTGATGAAAATATTTGACACAATCACCTTATATATTTAGACAGTAACCTGACATATTAAACACAATGATATGATGTATTTGACGTAATAATTAAAATAAGGTTGGGTTATTATACAAGCATCTATTTTTGTTATTGAGATACCCACTTGTGTCTATCTCTCTTCATGTATCTATATGTATGTATAGAAAAAAAATAGAGAGAATGAAAATAAATTGGTTGTAAAATAACAAACCCCTTAAAATACCCTTTAATTTGAAGACAATAAAAAAACACATGTCAAACCCAAAATAACTTTAATATTTTTATATTAAATACCCTTTTTATCATAACCCTACCTAATTATTTAAACAATCATTTGCTGGTTGATAATAATTAATATTGCCAGTTTTGTTAATAATAATCCTTACTTTTATTGTATATAGAGGTACAATTTCAAATTAATATTATGTTCGTGGGGTAGAGTTATACTAAAAAAAAGATTTAATCTAAAAAGTGTAAGAAGAATTGTGGGTTCGAACTTTGTCTTTTTATTGTTTAAGAATGAATGACATTTTGGTCACTATGTCAAATATGTCAGCTTATTGTATCTTGTATATTCATTGTGTCAAATATCAATTTATTGTCTTATATATTTTACATCACTTGTGCATTAATCATTGTGTTTTACGTTTTAGATTATTTTGTGTTATATTTGTCATTTTTTCTATAGGTTATATAGATTTGTTATCTATCATTACGTTTTACAATTAGAAGTACTCAATAATATACTTTCACCAATGTATTTATCAAAACTCATATTGTTGAAAATAACACAATGTGTTATTTTTGTCATTATTTTTTATACATTATATTAACTTGTTGTTATCTATCATTATGTTTTACAATCATAAATACACATTGATGTTAATTCACCAATGTATTTTTCAAACTTATAGTGTTCAAGACAACACAACGACGATCAAAAGACACAATGAGAAATTGTGTTATTTTGTCATTGATTTGAATATATTTAATTAATTAGCTGTTAATTTATTATTGTGTTTTACATGTTAGAGATACATAACAATGTTATTCCACCATTATATTGTCTTAAAACTCATAACTTTATAAAAATACAATAGTATTTAGAAAAACATAATAACTAACAAATATACACAATGAACTGCATTAAAAAACGTAATGACAAGATATGAGCTTAAAAATATAAAAAAGTTTATTAACTTTTTATATAACAATATTGTATTTGTTTTAAAAATATAAAAAATTCGTTTTTATGGTGTAATTTTATATAAAAAAATAATACCGTACATAAAAGTTATGAGCGTTTAAAAAAATAAAAAACTCGCAAAAAGTTATGAGCGTTTAAAAAAATAGAAAAACTCGCAAAAAGTTAGCAAAAATGATTATTTCTAAAATATACATATAACAAACTTTTTCTTACAATTTGATATCAACGATTGATTAAGTAAATTGATGTTTGAGATTACTTTTATACTTTCTAGTTTTTAAAGGACTTTTTATCTGAAACTTTCTCTAAATAATTAGAATCCAATTTACCATTTATTTACGTAAACCATAACAAATAATGTAAAATATAAATTTATATCAAATAAATATGTAATGAAATATTAATACATATCTTTAATTATTTTAATCTTTAATAATATTTTTATCAAACATTAATTATATCACACCAGTTTTATCTATTTATCAATCCGACTTGGGTCCAAAGTCAGTGCACAATAGTTTAAAGTCAAACGATGATGCATGAACAATGATTTTGCGTAGTTGTGTGATTTTAAGTACTAATCAGGTGTCATGTCAGTAGCATTTCTTTATAATATATTCACGTCCACAAACTTATTGATCAACAAAAAATTGTAAATAACTTAAGAGTTTAAACATGATGGTAGGAACTCTAATAAAAAATTACAATTCTACAAACAAAACGTTAGCATTCGATATCAAATTATCCATCCATAATATCAAGAAGATTGTTTAATACATAATCAATTTAAATAAAAGAACATTTACTCCATTATCTACTTAACATTATGTATATAAATGAGGATTATACGGTTTTTATGGTTCTCTATTTAAGGTTTAGTTAACATTACACATACGAGGATTATACTGTTTTTATAGTTCTCTACTTAAAGTTACGTAACCATAGGTATCAAAATTGCAAGAAAGAAGATGACCTTAAGATGATACAAGTATACAACCCAACCCTCTGAAACAACAGCATTTCATTATTTGGTCCCATCCATGATGGCTTTTAACTTTTAAGACATTAGTAACGTTATGTACCGTACATTTGACCATCAAATAGGAACACCAACAATTAAGCCCACTTATATGTTAGGTTTACTTTCTTATAGACCGGCTGTTAATTAGCTTAATTAATATGTACAACTTATGTGTAATATTACATAATTTTTTGATAGAAAACACACAATGATGAATTATTTCAACATGAAGTTTATAAGATGGTTATATAGATGTAACGACTTATATATGCAAGATTAAAATGGTTGTAATCGACTCAGTAAACCATGAATTATATAACTAAAATGAGTTTGTTCGTGACCTGAAAATTCTAATATCGGAACCTATCAATACACGCACCAACATACATCTCTTCGAAAACTTGTTCACCAAAACAATATATATTGTTCACATCGTCTTCCAAGCTCCTTGATGAACTCCCAACATCCTCACCGCATACAAAGATCGAATAATCCAAAGGAAGTTGATGGTTGTTGTTGTTGTAATACTCATGTGGTCGTGTTTGTACTTGTGCTTGTACTTTGTTAAGTTCTGCTCTGAGTCGTTCAACTTCTTTTTGTAGATGTCTGGTCTCAACTAACGTGGTCTCTAATTGGAGTTGAAGCCTGGAGTAGTCATGCTCCAGGCTTTGATTCTTCCAACGAGCCCGTTTGTTCTGATACCAGATGGCTATTTGTCTTGGAGGGATGCCGAGCTGGCGTGAAAGCTGATGCTTTCGCTCCGGCTCGAGTTTTTTGCTCGAGTCGAAATTCGACTCGAGCAATCTGACCTGATCCTCGGTTAGTCTTTTGGTAGTGTGTTTATGTTGTTTTTGTGTGGAGGTCTTTTGGTGATGGAAAGATGAGTTATCCATGATTGGGTGTTGTGTGTATGTTTTTCTTGTATAGAAAGGGTGGGGTGGTAATGGTGGGTTGAATGAGAGGGTTGTTTCTATTTATGGTATGAGTATTGGGTCCACAAATGCAAGTATTTGGTGGCTTTTGAAATCATTGAAAAGTTTATCAAAAGAAAGAAAAAAAAAACAAGACATTATTTAATTTTATCCAAAAATACATATGTTTAAAGAACATAAATGTAAAAATACCTTGTTTCTTTATCTTTCTCACACATGAGTCGATATTCGATAATTTGCTCATGTAAAGCCGATCAACTTAGTGTATTTACTTTTACTTGAGGTAATGAAATTAATAAAGTAAATTATATTAAGATTTTTTTAATGGATACTTTAAACAAATGTGATCAAGTCACATGTGAAAAAAAGTAAAGAAAAAAACATATTCAACACACAGGGATTACATTCGTTAGCCAGTTCAAACTTAAGGTAAAATACAAAATCGGTTAATATAGTATGCCATAACTTTTTATGGACATGTTTGTTGACCAATGTTATAAGATTGACCATGAACCTCAGATTTCGTCATGAAAAAGTCAACTCTAATGCTAAAATCTATGCATGTGGTCCTAAATTCAAACAAAAGAAAAAGTTATGATTTCAATTTTCATGTACCAAATGGTTGATTGTAAGATAATGTTATAAAAAAGTCAACCCAAGAACGACGTATCACAATCAACCGTTCAACAAATCAAAGAACATGTATGATTAAAATTTGGTGAGGAGATATTAAGTGTATAATAATATATGAACGGATTTTCTTTTCATAAAAGAAAAAGTTATGAGTTTTTTGTTTAAATTTTTAGATAACATTTCACATCTAAGATCAAAGTCCTCTATGCATCTACGTCAACAAAACCGCATGCATTGTCTTTCGTCTCCCCGTTTGTGATGATTTTGCTTGTAATCGACGTTTATTAATTATAGATTTAACTTGTATTTACCTTTTAATCAGTCTCATAAGTTTAATATGTTGTAACTACGATCCTACGAAAAAACATATGATAAATGCGTTGAAGGGTTATATCACTATTAACTATTTGTTTACTTTTGAAAAAGTAGTAAATAGTTAAACTATAGATTATTGTAAGATGCTAATATTCTTTTATAAAAGCATGAGGATTAAACTTGGTGTTAAGAGCATGGCGTTCACGTGGATGTGACCCTACACGACTCTTAATTAAATATCACAACGCCAATCGTTATCCAATTAATGATCAATCAACACTTTATATATATCATACAAAATTAAGATTATACATGAAGTATAATGAACTTAGACATCCACTTTTGGCCTTTCTATCTCGTAATCTCGACCACTATCAATAATATTAAGATATGTATATGCACTTGATAAGATGTTCTATGTTTGGGGTTAGGTATTGTAATAAAAGTTTTGTAAACTAAATGTAAATGAAAAAGCTAACAATGACAACTAGATTCTCTCTTTTGTCTTTTCATCTGTTTATAATTTTATTTTAGCTACGATTTTGACACCGGCTCAATGTTGGCTCAATATTAGCTATCGAATAGCGATTGATTAGGGTTTAAAATCTTTCTATGTTTCTCATTACAAATTCCTAGCAAACTAGAAATTATGTGGGTTTTAAAGAAATTCAAGAACCACAATATGCTATACCTTAGGTTGAAACTACCATTTAACAAAGAGCTATTGAGGTATCATAGAATGTTCAAGTATCTATATTTGTAAAATCATATCAAGCGTCTATAGATATCGTAGAATTTGTTAAAGCATGAGAGATATGAATTTCTCATGGCAAAAACGAAGTATACTTAGTAGATTAATGTGAGTCCCATTAACTATATAACTGTTATTTCAGATGATATATATGATTAATGACTTGAAGTCATAGACGTTGAAATCTAATTTATGCATGACAATCAAATCTATGACTTAGTTGATTTACCATCCAACAACAAGGCTATATGAAGTAAATATGCCTACAAATTGAAAATCATCATGGATCTAAAGCATCATAATAAGTAGGTAAGCTTAAAAAATTCATTCATTAATTAAAATAAACATATTAAAGTAAGAATGTTCGATTTACTGAGAAAAAAAAAAATTATTTTACCAAGAATGAAGATGAGTCGTTTACAAGAAGGCTAGTGGGAGCTAATTGTTTTCATGTTCATGTATGAAGATTATACTTCTCATAGATCACAATATTTCAACCTTACCATTGTTAAGTCTTCGCCTTAAAAGCTTTCATAATGAAATATCTTGGCAAAACCATATATATTCTACCAATAAGCATCTATAGAGATGGATTGAAACAACTTATCGACTAAAGTCAAAAGGCATATTGATAAGGCCATTCGACGTTTTTTCGATACATTTCCAAACATGAATAGTTGCTCGTGCCTCGTGGCACATGGTACCATCCTTAATGAGTTATAGTGTCTCGAAACGAATGAAGAAAAAAAGAATGGAAATGACAACATGTGTCTTGTATGCTTTGAGCATAATGAACATATATAAACAAAATCCTGAAGAAAGCCCCTGATAGTAGACAAGAATATATTAAGTAATTGTGGAAGATTAAAAAAATTTGTTCTTAATATATGAAGGATTGGAGGAAGAACTCACAATCAATCGGTGGTTTTTGTTGTAAGAAGACATATGGGTTAATTGAGTAATATTTCAGAAAGGATAAGGACTGTTTGTAGAGGAAAAGATTGTTTGAGGGCTAAAGGTGTACAAAGCTAGAAAGGTTAGCCATTTTGAATCAAGCCCATTATAATTTATAGTTATAAACGAATAACCCTACTTGATAGACCCACTATTTAACCTCTAATATTCATAGTGCGTATTGAATTAAAGAGAGGTGTCAATTTGGAGGGGTGCAGCGTCCCCACGTTTAGCTAATCGCATATCTTTGTGCATGCATCTAAAAAATTAAAAATAGAAAATGTATTTTTGAATGAAATAAAAATTATATTAAATTCCAATAATCCCAATTTGGGTTTACTCACCACCACCTTCATCTGTTGGTAACATAAGATGTATTTTTGATTTTTTTAAGTTATATTGCTGTTTTTTGTCTTTTCATTTACAAATACAGTTGACATGAAATGATCTATAATCAAGACCATATAATCAAGATGTTCTAATATTTGATAATTTTCTAGTCATATTATAAACAATGATTAGAGCACCTTCGGTTTTGGAGTTATAAACGTCTAGTTGGACGAGAGAGAGGGGGAGAGGGAGAGCCAATTTCTAGATGAAAAAGAGAGAACATGAGTCTAGTCGATGTTAGGATTGTTCTAATACATCGTAGCTTGAAAATGTTTGTATGATATTGACTCAATTTGTAAATGAGCCAAGTTCGAACAAAGATTGGCTCACTCGTTAGGTCATTCGTTTGGCTCGTTTAAATTAATTTCAACTTATGATATTTTAAAGCAACAGTAAAAGATATATAATATTGTAAGTCTAACTTTTAATTGTTATACAGTTCAGTTTACATTAAAAGTTTTTCTTTTTTCTAAGTTCTAACAATATTACTTACTAACCAAGTCAAACCGTACCAAACTGAGTTGAGTTGATCTTGAGCTGAAGTTTTTAGCCTGGTTTAAAATTCAAGCGAAGTTGACATGCCTCATTTTAAAATTTGAGTCGCGCTTGTTTGGTTTGGCTTGGCTCAGCTCTGCTCGTGAACAACCTAAAATATACGCTCATGGATAGAGAGAATCTGTTTATGAGAGGAGGATGAAAGAGCATGGGCATCCTTGGAATGTAGGGTCAAATGTTACTTTGTTTGTGGGTCGGGTCAATGTAGATGGTCTTTGAATATAGCATGGGCATGCTTGAAACGAAATTGTTTATAAACTGATCACGAACACTTACGAATAAAAAATTTTGTTTGTGTTTGTTGATTAAGGAAACAAAATGTTCATGAACTGTTCACAAAAATTTACGAAACATAAACAAAGATAAACGAACACAAATAAATGCCCAGGAACATATAAATGAATGAAAGTTTTAGCACAAACGAATGTTGAAAATGGATAAATGAGAGATGTTGCCATAGTCATATACTATAACTAGTGTCTTATATTTTAAAAAATTAAAACTAGTAAAATAAAAAATACAATATAAAATCTTTAAATATACAAATACAAACGAACACGTTATCAAATGTTGACAAACATAAATAAACAAATACAAACCTATTTATTCGTTCATTTAATCTAACGAACACAAATTTTTTGTTCGTGTTCATTCATGTATTAAACGAACAAATATTACGTGAATTCCGTTTGTTTACGGCTCTAAGCCTCTACCCCATGTATCCTAGTATAGCACTGGAAGACGAAAAGAGACGGGAATGTTGAGGTCCCAAAATAGCATTTGCGTAAAGATTCTTCAAATATCAAAAATATGCATTTGCATTTCACTCACACCACTGGTGATCAAACCCTCACCATCGATCCTCAATTTCACCTCTCAATCTCCTCCAATGGCCACCACCAACTCGCAGCCTCAAGGATCATCAACTCCGGCGAAACCAGAGCTCCGAAAGCCGGTCTTCATCAAAGTCGATGACCTTAAACCTGGTGCCGCCGGACTCACGCTCGTTGCTAAGGTTCTAACCTCCGAAATCGTGCTCCACAAAGGACGTGCAGTGTCTCCTAACCTCCGTAACGTTCGCATTGCTGAATGTCTCGTTGGTGATGAAACTGGCTGCATTCTGTTCACTGCTCGTAACGATCAGGGTAACGTTGAAGCCTTTTGTTTGTGTTTATGGAACCCTAGGGTTTAGAGTAGTTGGATCGTATTGTGTTGATGTTTGTTTGTGAGTTGTGTTTTAGGTTTTTAGTTAGAAATTCGACTTTTGTGGACCTTAGGCGCGATTTCATCATACTTTGTTCATGTTTAGGGATTTCTATGATGAATAATGTGGTTTTGATGTCTTCAATTGCTTGTTAAGAGGGTAACCAGTGCTTGACTTAGCTCCTGTCTTACCCTACATTTTGTGTAGGAGGAGGTTGTTTTTCATGGCTTGAACCTATGACCTCAATGTCACAAACTAGTAATCTTATCAGTTGCTCATTACTACCTCAAAATGTCAAAAAGAAACAAATTACAGTTCCTTGTTTACCTTTATGGCTCAATAGGGCAGTTTTTAAGTCTTTAGTTGAAAATTTATAGATTATTTATGTTACAATTATTAGATATATGCAATTGGGAATAAGGATGCAAGGAAACTATGTGAAAGTCTTTTGTTTATTTTCTTCTGCAGTTGATCTCATGAAACCTGGTGCCTCTGTTATCATTCGAAATGGAAAAATAGACATGTTCAAGGGTTCAATGAGGCTTGCGGTGGACAAATGGGGTCGTATTGAGGAAACTGATCCTGTCGCATTTGAAGTCAAAGAGGACAACAATCTTTCTAATGTGGAGTATGAGCTGGTGAATGTTGCAGAGTAAGTAATTGAACATATGGTGTTTCTTATGGTTTAACTATGCTTTTGGTTTATGCTGGTAGCCTGATTTAGTACAAGGTGTGGATCAGATTAGAATATGTTATGAAAAGTTATATTATGCTGGTTAGATTTCAACTGGGGATGTTATGGCTGTTTTGAATATATATTATATGATTATTGAATCGTTATTGTGCTAATCTTTGTTTACTGATATATGTTATTTTATTATTTCTGGTTTGAACTGCAAGATTTGAGTGCTCAAATCATAGAAAATCTTTGAATGTATAAAAAGAATGCCATTAAACATACATTTAGAGCCAAGAACACCTAAGTGCTTATGACAATTGAATAAGTTGAATAATGCAGTATGAAACTATGAATAGCAAATAAAAACGAATAGGCTTTATGGTTGTATTGGCTGTCCATATACTGACGAAAGGTGTGGCGTTTGAATTATATTGGATTAATTTCACCCTTTTGTTGATGGGAATGCCTTTGGTAAAAAGACTTGATTCTGTCAAGAGCTTCTTCAAGAGAAGATGGTTCTGCAGCAAAAGTTATTCGAACCCAGTTTTTTAGACCCACTGTAAGACCTGCAAAAGCCAAAATATTTACATATATGTAAGCATATTGTACAAATTTATTGCATCTTGAAAGAGCTTCATTTTTTGTGCTTATCACCTGGAAGGAGGATTACAGACTCTTCTTTGGCTAGCTTGAAACAGAACTCGATATCATCACTAATATCCTTTAGTGAAGAAGCATCTAGTTTCACCTGCAAAACCAAAACAAAAGAAAAATCAAACAAAAAAGAAAGGAGTTTAACAACTTTTTGAATGATTTTTCTTTTGAATTTAAATCGAATCCGCAATATCCTTACCATAACAGCCATAGCTCCCTGAGGTTTTTGTGGGCATGTTAAACAAGGAATCTCGTTAATTTTCTTGAAACAAATATCTGAAGTTTGCTTCAGTGTACATAAAGTTTTGGTGAAGAACACCTCTTTTGTATCCTCCAGGATGCGAGGAACAGCTGCCTGAAACACCAGGTATGGTTTTCTAAAATTCTTTTGCTTTATGAAGTCTCACTTTTAAAACAGAAATTAGGTAACTTTTTTAGGAGCACCATGTGAAAGTTGGTGATTGAATATACAGAATTATGGAAGTAGAACCTGTATAAAGGTTGCTGGGCCGCCACATATATCAAAGTACTTCTTTATACGCTCAACAGTCTAAAACAAAAGTTGGAATTGAGTATACTTGTTGCTAACATCCAGGGATTATAGAATATTTGTTTTCAGCGATCTGTACCTTCGTGTTCTTGAAGATGCCATTAGGGTCAGTAGTAACTAACCACCCAAGCCTCCAACCAGGCACTAACCACCTTTTTGACAACGAACCAAGTGTAAGAACAGGAACCATGGACCCGAAAACACCCATAGGCACAAACGGGTTCTCCCCAAATGCTAAATGCCCATAAACTTCATCCGCTACAACAAGAATCTTGTGCTTCTTCGCAGTTTCAGCAATCTAACAATACACCTAGAATTAGCACATTAGTAGTTCAGTAAGTCGATGGTTATGAACCTACATTACCTTCTTTAGATGTTGATAGCTATAGACATTGCCACAAGGATTCCCAGGGTTTATTATTACAATAGCAACTGTATTTTGATCGGTCAATGCATCGACGGCTTCTAGGTCAACCTCCCAGCCTTTATCAGGAAGAAGGTCATAATGTCGTATTTCTACATTTCTAAAAGCTGCACAAAGCTCATAAATTGGGAATCCTGGTTTTGGAACCAATATGTTTGCGTTCGGTCTAGCTAGAATTGATATTGTAGTTTCTATAGCCTGCGTGCAGCCTGCTGTTATATATACATCATCTTCAGTTAACTTGTATGGAAGATTTATGGATAAATATTCAGATATTGCCCTGATAACACATCATAAAGAAAGAACTCAATTAAGTTTTACATCACTTGAAATATATGAATACATATCGTATATTTGCATTCGGTTTAGTTATTTATATCAGTTTTGAGATTAAAAACTAGTTTGACACAAAAAGTCAATGGTGGAATCTAAATGGGGATCTAATTGCAGGAAATATGGGGAAAATAGGGGTCGTAATCCCTAACATGACTGAACACTATGCAAACAAACCCGTTTAATAGATGGATTGTATTTTAGTTTGACTTGTTTAACCCTTTTAATTAATCAGGTCGGTCATCCAACCCCGTTTACTAGTTAAACTCATTTTATTACAATTATTACAATCTGCCAACTCGATTAATACGTTTACAGCTACTTACAACCCTTCAACTTGTTTGACATATTTAGATAATTGGTTAAACATGTGTTTAGGTTACACAATTTAAATGTGTTCGGATTAGAGTTGATGTTTGACACAAATAAATATATGTCAGTCTGGTCTGAATAATTCAACTCGCCAACCTGAAACAATTGACACCCTTAGAGGAAAAAAAACATACTTTCTTGTTTGGAGAAGGCCAACTGTAGGTGAATAACCATTGAATTTTTGGGATTCAAGAGTTTGAACCACAGAATCTTGAACAACAGTGTTGGTAGGGAAGCAAGAATAAGCAGTTGGGTCACCCATCCCTAAAGAGATTACCCTCTTCTTCTTATCCTCATCAATACTTGCCATTAAAGTACCAAGAATACCCTTTATTGTCACATTTGTTGGTGTCTTCATGTTCATCATCCCATTTTCCATTTCCACAGAGATCCCCTTGTCTCTGCAACAAAACTATGTTATATATGCAGTATGCATGGGTGAATGTGAATTATAACCTAAAAGATGGACACATGTAGATGCAGGCCCAGTTGGCTCTAAACCATTATTTTGGTTCTGTAGGGAAGTTGGGTCAATGGGACCCATGAATGTATGTCCTTTAATGTTATTTATGGTGCTAAATTGGTCATGTTTACTGGTTGGCGGGTCCAACCCGACGGGTTGTGATAAACATAAGTTGTTTAGCTAAACGGGTTTGACCAGAAAATGATCTAAACCCGCTTATACCATACCCAAACCCGTAAATTTTGTGTTAAGTTTCCGTCGTGCTCTCGTGTTATGTCACAAAATCACACCTACGGTTTTTCATAGTCAGAGGATGTTAATTGCATCAAGTAGTAACATAATAATCATTTGTTTCATAAAAACTAAGAGCATTCATAGTAAGTTTCTTATATATTTGTGAGTGTATTTTTTATATTATATTGAATGGTTGTGAATGTATGTGAGAAAATGTTGTGACTTATATTTGGTAAGACACTATTTATCCTATTAATTTTTTAATATTTTTTGAAAGTTATTGTGAGTAGAAACAAAACTTACAATAATGATGGCCTTCGACCCAATAGTCTCCAAGAATATGTGATGTGTGTATGTATGTGTATGTATGTGTGATTGTAATTTATATATATAGGGGATGGAGGTTTGATAGTGTTTGAAGATAAAACTCCACGACATTTGGGAATTATTATTGGATAACGTTTGATCACTCCAAATCGACCACGATGACTCACCACATATGTCCTTCACGTCTCTCCTTTGTTAATTCATTTTTTTTTTCAAAACTTTTATTTGGTTTATTATATACGTGTATAGTGCCGTAAACAAAAAGTTGTTTCTATGGGTACTGGAAATTTTTGTGTCATAGATGTCTATCTAGATGGATTTATTGTTTGGTTGGGTCATTGAATTTATATATGTGATTAAGTCATTTCACGCAAATATTTTGAGTGTAGACATCAAAGGTTTTTCTTTTTTCAATTCGTAAATTATAAATTTCATATGCTTATAACTTCTTTTTTTTTTTTTAAATTTTTCATATTGCCAAAAATTAACAAGCAACAAATTAATGCGCCAAAAATGAACAAGCAACAAATTAATGGTTAACAACTAATTAATTAACTAACTACATATAATAAATAAATTTGACACGGTTTAGAATATTATTCAACTAGAAACTCAAATTTAACTATCAATTATTCAATACAAATATGAAAAATCAAATACTTAACATTCATGTAATCATTTAAATTATAACATTCTAATAATCATAAAAAGAAGTTAAGTTAAATATAAAACAAAATACATAAAAAGAGGGTTTTCCTAGGCTATTTGGCTATGTTCGAAGACTAGAAAGGGCCAAAGGGGTAACCAGCAATGGGTATTAAACCTTAATATAGAATGCCAGAATGGGCTTTTATAGAAAAATATAATTAGGTAAATTGATAATGACTAATGGACAATGAGTAATTAGGTAGTAAATTTAATTATTAGGAAATTATATTTGATAATTTAAACGTAATTAGTGTTTTGTTTATTTGTTCTTAATTGAGTTAACTACATGATTGGTCCTTGTGTTTTGTTCATATTACAATATTGGTTCTAAATTTTAAAAAATTACAGGTTTGGTTCCAACTGTTTGCCAACTCGTGACAAGATCGGTCACTACCACTAACTTCTGTTAAGTTTTTCAGTTAAGTGTTTTTGTAAAAAGATTTTTTTACCCCTAACTACAAGACAAAATATCAATGTTTTCAGAACCAGTTCAGACGTCGAAACGGTCGTCTAACTAGTCGACCGGTCGGACTAGATTTAAGAACTGGATGATGTATTTTACAGTTATATATAAAACTCAAGAATAATCTTATGTAAAACACTTCAATTCATCGTCCAACACACCCGTTAAACCCATTAAAATCCTAAAAGTTAAAAAAAATTTAAAAAAATACCAAAATCCGGTTCGATCCTCTTCCTGGTTCATCCACCGAACCGGTCTGAACCGGCCGGTCCGATGACTACAAAACAAATCACTACAGCTTGGTTTGCTCCCCCTACCAATTTCCGGTCGAACCGGCTGGTTCGATCCGAGTTTCAAAACATTGCAAAATATATCAGATATATAGTAATTTATATGTGACCCGCTTTCTTTTAATTAAATAACTATATATATAACATACCCTATATACACAGACACACATACACGTTCACCACGATAGTTCTCGCCGCCGCCGCCACCACCACCACCACACTTCTCCACCATCGCCACCACCACCACTGCAGTTCTCTACCGCCACCACTACCACAGTTCTCCATCGCCACCGTCACCATCAAACATCACCATCATCCGACGACACCTCCAATCATCTCCTCATTGCCCCCGCGACCACCCACCCCTTCTTCACGTAAACTAGAGCATCATCTCCATCACACCATTTGCCTCTTCCGCCGTATCGAACTGGGGTTAGGGTGGCAGGGTCCTTGGCTTCGAACTCCGATCGTACCCTTCGGTTCAAACATAGCACCATACCAAGATAACCAGTCATTTGTTTAAAATCTAGACCCAACAATATATAAAGAAAAAGAAAATATACAAAAACAAATAAGAATTGGATATATCAATTTATTGTACCTAAAGCTTTGCCATACAGTTTCCTCATAAATTAAAACATGTTAAACTAATTATTTAATTCAAACACCTTTTATTATCATCAGATCTGAGATCACCACTCCCATGAATTCCAAAGTCTCTTTTTTTTCACTACACTCAATTTAACAAAGTCCTTCAAATCACCCTCACATAATCACATAACTATGAAGATGGAAATAAAGAAGAAATTACTTGGGCCAATAAGAGGCTGTGACGTGTACCACAAAAAAAGTAACTTGTATATGTTAGTATGTATAATTAGGGGTGTTCAAATTCGGATATCCGAAATTCGGATATCCGAAAATTTCGGATATCCGAATTTTGGATATCCGAAAATTTCGGATAGTGGATTTCACTATTATATCCGAAATTTCGGATTCGGATTCGGATAGTGAAATCCACTATCCGAATATTCGGATTCGGATATCCGAATTTAAAAAGAAAATTGTATTATTTAATAAATTTTATAAAAATATAATAAATATTATTGAAATTCTTTTTATATATCCGAAGTTTTTATTAAAATATCCGAAAAATATCTGAAAATATCCGAAATATTTAATTAATATTTAATATTTTTAAATTTTTATAAAAATATTTTGGATATTTCGGAAATCTGAAATATCCGAAAATTCTCAAAATCACTATCCGAATCCGAATCCGAAATTTCGGATATCCGAATTTCAGATTTTCGGATTCGATTTCGGATTCGGATATTTTTGAATACCTCTATGTATAATAGGTGAAAGTGATGTTGAAGTATTTGTGGGTTTAAAAATAATTTAGAATTTTAGATTACGTTTATAATAAATTGGCAATCATCATCCGTTCTTTGGAAAAATGAGTTGATTTGAATTAAAAGAATTTTAATATGATTTCATTCGGGTCAACTTAAATTATACAAAGAGCTAACTTTGGCTTATTTAAAATACACAACTAGTCAAACCGAGTTATTATTACATAACATGCTACCTTAAAACAATTCTAAATAGGCCTTCACTATCTATGATATGATCATTGTCTATTGTCACCATCGACACCACCAGTACCCCCACCATTGAGACTATCACCATGACGACCGCTACACCGTTACCAACGCCACAGTCATCAAATCCACCACCATGACCAGTACACTGTTACCAATGCCACAGTCATCGAATCCACCACCAAGACCTTCCTACACCTTCAACCACAGTTGCCCATCACCATAAAAAATATAATGAGTGAACCCATTTTGATACTTATTCTTTTCTATAACGACTCTTTTTTGGATCAAACTGAATACATTTTCGTTAGAACATGTTTTGACCTAATCACATCAAAAACTTTCTAAAACCTCCGTTATGACGCAAACTTAGTTTGATCCAAATCCCTTTTGATCTCCTACTTGAGCCGGTCCACTTGCCAGGCTTATATTATAATATTGACAATAAATAAGTTACCATAATTTAGATTTTTTTGAACGGCTAGATGATATATACACTTTCAACCAAGAATGTAACTTGTCGTCACCTCAAGTCTAGTATAGCCAAAAACCTAAAAAAATTTATGGCGACGACAAAGATTGAAAGAAGTTTGATGAACTGTTTCGACCTAGTAAAAAACAAATGACCCGACTCAAAATAAACCTTTCTTAATAAAACAAAACATATGAAATTGGTTATGATCAAGGTTTAGGAAAAAATAAGATCCCTTAAGAAGTAATTTTCAACAAAGACACTTCTGCCTTTATAAAAAAACAGTTGTAATCACATGCATCATCCTCACTATCAAGCAGTGAGTCTCAAATTAAAGATTCACAAGAAAACCACTTCAAACAGTTGTAAAATCACATGCATTGTCCAAATTAAATCCAACATCAATCAGACCACAACTTCAGTTTAATCCACCACAAAACATAATGGCTCTAGATGATGAACATGATCCCAAAACCAAAAGACCACACTACCCACTTGACCCAAACAGCTACCAAATCCTCCACGAAATCGGCCGAGGCTGCAGCGCCATCGTCTACAAAGCCCTCTGCACCACCACCTCCACCGTCGTCGCGATCAAGTCCATTGACCTTGACCGGTCAACCACCGCTGACTTTGACAACATCCGCCGTGAGGCCAAAACAATGTCCCTTTTATCCCACCCCAATGTCCTCAAAGCCCACTGTTCCTTCACAGTGGGTCCTCGTCTGTGGGTGGTAATGCCGTTCATGTCTGCAGGATCTCTGCAGTCAATCATGAGTTCATCTTTCCCAAATGGGATTTCAGAAGCTTGTGTTTCGATAATTCTTAAAGAAACATTAATGGGCTTGTGTTATCTTCATGATCAAGGGCATCTCCATAGAGATATCAAGGCTGGTAACATTTTGATGGACTCAAATGGGTCGATCAAGTTAGCGGATTTTGGCGTTTCAGCTTCTGTTTATGAATCAAGCTCGCAGTTTCTTAACCTGAAAGAGATCACTGGAACACCTTATTGGATGGCACCTGAGGTTATACATTCATATAATGGGTATAGCTACAAAGCTGATATATGGTCATTTGGTATAACTGCACTTGAGTTAGCACAGGGGAGGCCTCCTTTGTCCCACCTTCGGTTTTCGGAGTCTTTAGTGATGAAGATCGCGCGAGGGGTGCGGTTTTCTGAGTACCTGAAGGAGGAAGAAAAGGGGCTGAAGAGATCAAAGTTTTCCAAATACTTTAAGGAGATGGTTGGATTATGTCTTGATCAAGATCCTTCGCGAAGGCCGACTGCGGAGAAACTTTTGAAGCATTACTTCTTTAAGAACTGTAAAGGGTGTGATTTTCTTGTGAAGAACTTGCTTCATGGATTGCCCTCTGTGGAGTTTAGGTTCAAAGAAAGTAAGAGTAAACAAGATGATGATGATGATGATGAAGAAGATGAAGATGGAGAAGAGTGCTTGAATGTGAAGAAACATAGGAGAATTAGTGGATGGAATTTCAGTGTAGATGCTTGTGAGCATGATCCTGTAGTGGACTCTGTCAGTGGTATGATTTTGATCTAAGTAGGAAAAGTTTCAAACGAGAGCCCTATTTTATTACGAGAATTTGCGAAAACCTTTCAAGATTGATTAAAATCATTATTATTTTTTTGTTGAAATAACATTATTTCACATATAAAAGATTATTGCCTTCTATGTATATGTGTAAATTCACAAGTGTAAAAAAATTAACACTGATGTAGGTTTTACTTAAATCTGCAACTATATGTTGTTTTGCTAAAGTTACATCAGTGTTGAACTTTTTTACACTTGTAATATACAGATATAGATAAAAGATAATGATTATTATTGACATTCATGATACGTTTACACATGTTCTCGCAATAACATATGTTCTAATTGAACCTTACCCTAGCTAATCAAGTATTCAAATAGTTATTTTTAAAAACATACATGCATATTCATGAAAATTGCATTGATCTTTCATGCAGGTGTATCCACCAACACAAGAAGTTTAAGTTGTGGAGAGGATGCTAGTGGGAAACAAATGACATTTGTGGGTGAAAGTGTAGAGTCTTTAACCAAAGGGGAGTTGGTTAGTAATAATATGGTAACAGATGGTGTTGATAAGGAGGTTGTGATGGGGAGTTTGATGGCATTGAAGAGGAGCTTGGATGATCAAAGAGAGAAGGTCACATACATGCTTGGGTTGGTCGGGGGCGACGGAGATAGCAAAGAAGAGAAGCTGATGCAAGTGATTGAGAAGCTGAGATTGGAGTTGGAGGATGAGAAGAGGAAGAGGAGTGGTTTGGAGATGGAGTTAGAGTTCCTAAAGCTAAATATCACAAATACTTCTAATGTCTAAAAGTTTTCATTATACTATATCCATCACTTTCTATTTGTTTTAGTTTTGTCAACAATTTAAACAGTTAAATTTTAGGCTTGGTGGTTCAAATCATCTTTGTTAGTTAGCCAAAATCTTTTTCCAATTTTTTGTGAGTGTGTACCTTTTTAAAAAAATTAATACTTGATTTTTTATTCAGTTGACTACATCTATTAAATTTTAATATGAGCTTTAATTAAAATTAGTGAACTTATTTTCACACTTTAACTCCCTTGACGTGTTTTTTAGTTTGCTTATTCCTATCGAAGGTTTGTATGGTTTCAAGTATTATGAATGTCTTATTGTAATGTTTTAGTTTACATAAAAATTTAGATTTCGTTACATCTACTTTTGAGCGTGTTATTATTTTTTGTTGCTTAGTGCCCCACAATGCGTGTTGGTTTACGTATAAGTTTTGGTTTTTTATTTTTAGATTTTTTTATGTAAAGTTTCGAGCGTGCTTACTTTTTTCATGATTTAGACTTTAGTATGCACACGGCATGTGAGTTTTCCTAAAGACTTTTGTTATTATATAAAGTTTTGAGGATGTTAATATTTTTCAACGGTTAAGCGTGCCGCGAAGCACATATGCATAATTATATTATAAAACTTTAAGTCCAATTTTATTATTTTAGGTCTTGAATATATAAATGTTGGAGGACTAAACAAAAAATATAAAAAATTTATATTTTCATATAGGAATAATTCTTATAACATTTATAGTAATTATTTATTAACTAGAGTTGCCCTGCGTGTTACGATATATCGTGCGTTCGTATTTGAACCAACATTGTCACGTAAATGATGTCACAAAACGAAATTTTAGTTGCAAAAAGGAACGGAACAAATATAGAAGTTCTTCTATCTCAAACACAGACATTCAATAACAAAAATAATCTACCTGATAATTAAATCCGCAAACCTAAAACGAGACTAACAAGACAAGATGAAGATGAAAACAGACTAAAAAAGATGGTTGAAACCAAAAGACATAGAAAAACAATATAGCCACTAGATGTAGACGATGATCGTCGAATCATTAGGCTGATGAACATTAAGAATTGATTGAGAAAACAGAGGCGATAATCTCCTAGTTTTTTGTATTGGCCATTCAGCTCTTCTTTTGCAGCATATATCAATATGAAGTAAGCTCAAGTTATGTCCAGTAGCAGCACAAGTGCAAAACCCAACATCATATTCATATAGCCCAACTAGCCTATATGAGCAATCCATTAATCCAACTCGATATCATCCATTTTACATGCAAGAAACAAAGTACACGTTAGAGACAAAACTATCAATATATTTGTTGTTGAATTTTAGTATACACATATTTCAACACATAACATGACGTGTTCATTTATACTAAAATACTAAAACGTTAATTCACATGTAAATCAAAAAAACTTGTCATATCAAATAACTGACACGTGTATCAAAAAATCATACAGTTTCTAAAAAACACACGACTCATACAAGATCATAACAAGTCATATACATTTAAACAAGTCGTATTGGCTTGGTCTTATACGACTCATAGAATCAAACGAGTCGTTTTCTTGCAAGATTTAAGGGCTCTGTCAAGTACAACTTTTGTTTATTTTACTAAGTATTATAAAACTCATATCCACTTATATGAGTCGTATAAAAGGTGTCTACTACGTGTGTACCCTTAACATAACCCCATTTATATTATACAACTTAAATACAGTTTTATTATATTAGGTTTTGAAAATATAAACGTTTGAGAACTAAACAAAAAATTAAAAAAAAAAAAAGAAGGTTAATTATTTTCTTACAGGAATATTTTATGTTGTTTTATCATATTAAAATATTAAATCGAGGGTAATAAACTCTTAAGAGGAAACCATCTCTCCTTCATCGTGGATAAGATAAGAACCCATTCACAAAAACCTTCAAAACAAACCTTCAACAATCCACAAGCTCCATCAACAATGGCGACAACAGCAGCAGCTCAATGCCTCTACCTCTCTTACAGGTTTCAATCCATCTCCCTTTCATCTTCTTCTTCATCGTCACGGCCCTCTCTCACCGCCTTCAAGCCTCTCAGCTCCTCCGCCAACACCTCATTCAACGCATTCTCCACCGGTACGTCTTCTTCACCCTTAACTTCCATCTTTCTGCTTCAATTCGGCTCACATACAAAGAACCCTCTGTTAATTGCTCGAATAGTGAAGTGGGTTGGTTGAATTTACAGGATTAGTGTCGGTAAACCCGATTGTTGGGAGGCAAAATGGTCGTTTGATTTCGATTGTGTGTGAAGCTGGGAAGAAAGCTGATTCTGCAGCGAAGAGAGCTCGTCAAGCTGAGAAGAGGCGTTTGTATAATAAAGCTCGTAAATCGGAGATCAGAACTCGAATGAAGAAGGTGAAATCTTCAATTTTAACATCAATTAGACTGCAATTTCAATATCAATTGAGAGTTAGATTTGACCTAATGTTGGATGGGTGTTTTTGCAGGTGCTTGAAGAGTTGGATGCACTGAGGAAGAAGACTGATGCACAGCCTGACGAAGTTATTGGGATTGAGAAGCTGATTGCAGAGGCTTATTCTGTGATTGACAAAGCAATTCAGGTGGGAACATTGCACAAGAACACTGGAGCGCGTAGGAAGTCGCGGCTTGCGAGAAGAAAGAAGGCTGTAGAGATTCACCATGGATGGTATGCACCTGAACCTACACCTGCTGCATCCACTGTTTGATGTCATTATCTTTTGGCATGTATGCTGTTGTAGATTATACATTTGCAGGAAGTTTTTTGGCAAAACTCATAGTCATTGTTGAAGCTTTTGAGCACTGTGATTTGTTTATGGTTTCACCGATTTTATATAAAGAGTTATGACTAGTTTGATCCATTGATGGTTATCTGTGTTTTTCACTTGCCTTCATGCTTTACTTAGGAGTTAGGAGTGAAAATTCTTACTTACTATTCAAGTCTACGGTCTACACCAGGCAATTATGACCAATTCATCAAGAAATGAGTTGATTTGGGTTAAAGATTTGCTTATGTGTTCATTTGGATCTAGTAAACTATAATTCTATAAAGCGAGTCAGTTTTCATCTATTCAATTTGTTCAATTGGGTCACTGTTATAAAGCTTGCTAACTTTAAATAGGTCCAAGTGGATGACACCACCCACAACCATTGTGTCGCCAGTCGCCACCACCACCATTAAGTCAAATCTAATGCGAAGCTTCTCTTGGTAGTTTACTTGTTTGTTAAAGGAGTAAGGGCAAAATGTTGTACTAATAAAAAGTAAATCTAGAAAATCATCTTGAATCGAGCCTGCTGTTGTGAATTGTGACAGATCAAGCATAGTGTCCCTATTTCCGTTTCTTGTTCTTGTTCTTGTTATGGTGATACTGGTAACTGATAAATGATGTGTTAGCTATGACTCTAAAAACATTACCGTCTTAATGCAACTTAAACCTTCAATAAAATGATTTAGAAAATTTTATACATTCAAATTTGACTTGGGGATACTTTCAACATATATGGCCAATGCTGCTACAATAATCTGCGCAGCTGGCTTAGACCTGCACAACAGTGAAAGGGAGAAAGATTCTTGTCATTCACAGCAGTCTTGGTGGTAGTGTTGTGATGTTTTCATCATCCTTGAGCTGCAAACACCATAAACAACCTGTTAGAAGGTCCATAGAGCCGAAGTCCTCGGTCACTCTTACGGTCAACTTAGTATCTATCTTATCAAGTACCATGGTGCATATGTAAATGGTATAAGATGGGTTGTGCCTAATTTCTTCTGGTGTGTTTTGAGGTTTTTTTTTTTTTAAGGAAATATCAGGGCAAACCTTAATGGGCCGGTTTGAGTTGGGCCTATACTTGCCATGCTGTGTCCAGTACATAGCTTCACAGCTTCACTAGGAGGACAAATCGGGTTTTAAATGGGTTTGTGTTGGGTCAACAAAAGTCAAAACCAGGTTGAAACTGGTTTGATTGATGGAAATGATCGGGTTTTAATTGGGTCGAATTGGGTTGAAACCAGCTCGGTTCCAGTCTTGCCGGGTTGAAATCGTTTTCACCAAGTAGTGTTAATGACCGATCTCAAACCTACGGTTTGCATCGGGGTTGGAACCAGATGGAGTCATACCGGTTTGGCAACCAGGTCGGTTCATGTTGGGTCTCAAGTTTCGGTTTTCAGAACAATTTTTTGGTCCATCTATAACCCGAAAAGAAACAAAAAATTGTTAGAATGAAGGAATTGAATCCAGGTGGTCTCTGAAGGGGCAACATGGTTATCAATTAATCAACATTGCTTTAGTTGTTTCTATCACTCATAGATTATATCATAACAACCATAAAATATATTGAAAATTGCTAAAAGAGTTGAACCAATCCCACACATGTATAAAACACGATAAATACCTATAAAAAACTACATCACCGTGTGTCTAATATTGGGGGCAGCGGGTCCCTTGGTTGTGTGTCCATAATTCTTATTTATTCGCACGCAATCAGAACACCTATGTCGTCAACAAACGAATTATAATCATTTACTTTTGCTATCAAGTCCTCACAGAATTCACTTGTTGTCTTAATATCTAGGCTGCTTTTAGCATTCCCTTTTGAGAGGCAATATTAAAATGAATCTCACTTTGGTCCATTTAGGTGTATAAGAGCATTCATAGTGGAATCTGTATAATTATGTGAGTGTGTTTGGTATATTATATGGAATGGTTTTGAGTGATTGTGAGTGAAGGAGAGAGAAAATGTTATTGTGGATTGGTATATTTAAAGAATCACTGTTCAATCCTTATAATTTTTTTAATATTTTCAAAAGTGGTTGTGAGTGGAGGAGAGAGAAAAAAGTAATGATAGGGTATAAAAAGTATTATTTAAATGAAAAGAAGAGAGAAAATGTAGTGATTTTTAGTGTAATTATATGGATAAAGATAAGGACTCTACTGTGAATGCTCTAAGTGGTTGTTTCAAACTTCTTAACCGTAATCTATATTGTCCTAATGATACCCGTACGCCAACTTAAAGTTTAACCTTTTTCTAACAAGAAACCAAACTATGTTTGTTATTAAAGTTAAAATTATCTGCTTTAATATAAGAATAATTATTGTATAAGTTTATTTAAACGATGATAGACCTTTATATTTGTTTAAGCAGGTGCAATGGGGTTTCTAACGTGTCAAGTGATCAAGTATGTTTTCAGATGAAAAATGTCCATACACTACAAATTATTATAGTAACATAAAAAGAAGATCGATAAATACTTTTTGTACGTCATTCTCAATTTCATTTATACATTATGGAGTACTTTTAAGAAAATCAATCAACGTTTGATGACCTTTTTAATAAATGTTATATTTTACCCATTCACTTTGGTTTAAAGGGCAAATACAGAAAAATGTAATGAGACAAAATAAACATATTATAATCACTAACTACCGCTAACCCTTGTTTTCAATTTTCAAACAATCCACAACAAATTTTATAACATCACTATAACACCAGCTAGTTTCATCAATTTCCAAAATTATAGTTAGCATATTATTATATTAATCTAAAGTTCGAGCACAATTATGATTCTTCAACATATATAGCTAACAAAATACTACTTTGGCTGCTAGTTTAATGATAAAAATAAAAATAGTTTTTAAAAAAGAACCAATGTTCAAATCATGACAATAAGGATTTAAAATACCTTAACAGGAAAAGTAAATATCATTTTGCACTCGTGCTTGCCATTGCCATGATTGTCCGTTGTTCCCTTGTTGCGCTGTCATTGATGGTTTTGAAAACCGGACCGGATAGGGAATCGGGCCCCAGTCCGGTTTGATTTGGTACTTAAAATATGTTTGGCGTTGAACCGGTGGTCGGCCAATCGGACCGGAATCGGACCGGTTGAACCGGTTTTTGTTATATATTTCTAAATCTTTCAGTAATTTTTTACATAAATTCATTAAAATTATTATAATTTTATCTGTTTCTCATATCCAGTCATACTAGTGAACTAATAAAACATCCGGTTCATTTTCCGGTCCGGCTAAAAAAAATATATAGTAATTATACATGTAAGTTGATGTCTAAAAATCAGTAGTTAAGAAAACTTGATGAGGCTAAAATTGAGCAGTTGAGAAAATATAAGCCCCTTAAAAGCAAATAGCGGTTTTTATTTATTCCCAAAATTTATGTTCACATGTAAAGTTCGGGTGTGTTGTAAAAGCTGTTCCCCAGGCCCCGGAGTCGGAGCCAAAATATGTCACACACACCCCACTACATTAACCACCACCACCACCACCACCACCACCACCCAACCACCACCACCGTCATGCGTCCCACCGCCACCGCCACCGCCACCGCCACCGAAGCCCGCTACCGCGGCGTCCGTAAGCGCCCGTGGGGCCGTTACGCGGCGGAGATCAGAGACCCCGGCAAGAAAACCCGCGTCTGGCTCGGCACTTTCGACACCGCCGAAGACGCCGCCCGCGCCTACGACGCCGCCGCACGCCAGTTCCGCGGCGGCAAAGCCAAAACCAACTTCCCCTTCCCCGCCGACTTCCACCGTCACCCCGCCCTCCACGGCGGCCCAAAAGCCACCACCGACGACCCCGCCGTCGCCCTTCAGCCGGAAGCCCTCGATCTCACCCTCTCACGCTATCCCACCGGATTTCCGTCGTTGTTTATGAGATTTAGCGACGGCCATAACCGTCGGGATATGTTCAGATCGGAAAGATCCGTCGGTGCTGGAGGAGATTCCGATTGTTCGCCGGTGGTTGGTTTTGGGTGCTCTTCCGGCGGAGTCAAACGGGAGATATCGTTGACTCTTGATCTTGATCTGAATTTTCCTCCACCGGAAGTTGTTTGATCGGAGTTTTTGTTTTGTGCATTTTGTTTGTTGGATTAGAGTTGATGATTACAACGGAGATAAAGTTTATATCTGTTGGAGTTAATGCAGCCTGATGACTTTTTGATGTGCTGATAATCTTTCATTTTATTTTGCGTTAAAATAAGTGTTACCAGACTTATTAATCGGATTATAATAAATGTAACCGGACTTATTAGACGGCTTATAACATGCTACAGACCTGATAATCTTGAGAAATATGTTAGTTCGAATCTCATTTTTAACTCTGGGTGACCCTGTCAGTCGTATTACCTCATGTGAAATTCTAGATGGTATCACAGGCCGTTAATGAGTCTAGTAATACTAGTTTTTTGACTTTTTTTCTAATACTGGCACGGGCCACCCCAGGTCAAAACACGAGAGGCGTGGAATTCTGCAGGTCTTCGGATTTGGGCGTGGGCTGGACGACGTTAGACGTGGCCAGACATGCATGAGGTTCGAGCCGAGTCGTAAAGGGCTGTTGTTGTTATGTGCATTGGTTGCTTGTACTTTGTGATGAAGGAGTTGTTCTTGTTGCCAAATAGCTGATGTATAAGTTTGGTGATTTAAATGATTATATTAATCCGTTTGTTTTAATATTTTTATAAAAATTAAAAAAAAATGTTGAAGAAATAGTAAGAATATTATTGTTTGAAAGATACGAGGAAAGAAGAAGTTAAAGAGCGCACGATGGGGTGATGATGAGATGAGCAACAGGGTGCGGCGAATGTCGGAGAATAGGAAAAAGGTAGTCGATGTGTGTGGTCTTTGAGTTTCAACACGAATCTCGATTTCTGATAATATTCTGTCTCATCTGACGGTTGTTATTGGACTTTAACTGTTGTCACCTGCTTGACTCAGCCCTATTAAATATTTTAATATCAAGTGTATATTTTCTTTGTTTAATAAAATCATTCAAATTCCGTTCTTCTATTTTTATGTGGTGTATGTTTTTTATAATCTATCTATTATAATAAAAAAAATTTAAATAAACATTTGATAATTTTTGATTAACTTTAAAATTATATTTTCTCATCTCTCTCCTATTAAATGAGAATTAATTTAAATATGTAAACTATACTATAAAATATTTAAATTATAAATGTTTTTTTTCTAATAATTTATTAAAACATATTAAACCATATGATTTATATTATATCTTATTGTAAAATATAATATTAAAATTTTTATTTTTTATTATTTTTATTTATAATTTCTTAGATATTTATTAATTTTAATTTCACTAATGACTAATAAGTAATAGCATGTAAGATACAAAACTTTTATAAAAAATAATAATTTTAACATGTTAAATTTTATTCCACTCATGTATTACATGATTTTTTGACATAGTAAGAGATAATCGTAAGTGGTTGTTAGTAGATTAGAATAAAGTATTATTTTTTATTTGTATATTTAAATAAAATATTATTTATTTTTATAAATTTTTTAATATTTTTACAAGAGGTTGTGAGTGTAGAAGAGAGAAATAGATAATGATAAATATGTAAAAAAATATTATTTAATTAATTAAGGATAAAAAATAATGATTTTTAGTTTCATTGTAGAAATGAGAATGAGAGATACGATGGGTTTCTTATTTTTATTTGATTGTTTCTTATATTATTAGTGATGGTTATTAGTGGTTGTAAGTGAATAAAAGAAAAAAATTTATGGGGTTGTATCGTGTTTTTTCACACGATACAACCCTTATAAATTTTTTAATATTTTTGAAAATGATTGTAAGTGAAGTAGAGAGAAAAGATAATAATAAAAATATAAAAAATATTATTTAATTAAAAAATAGAGAAAAATATAATGTTTTACTGTACAATTTAATAGTAGAACTAAAAAATGATTGTAACATTATATATTTTTTTAATGCGAGGGCTAGTTCACTTGAGACTTTAAGTTTAAACCTAGATAGAGTGTAATATGAAATAATTTATTAGTAGAAGTAAGATATGTTTTTCAGTTAAAAAAATAACATTCTATGTTTTATATAAAAATTGTTGTGATGTCTAAAGCTGCGTATGACCTATATAACTACAATGCAAAGCTACATTACATTAAAAATAACAATATTTTTTTACTAAATTACTTTATGATATATCACATAAAAATAAAAATACTTTTATGTTAATATATTTTCTTTTCTAGAAGTAGTTTTTGTCATGGTTTGTTGTGTAGCTGATGAAATTATAAATTTTGAATACTTGGTTTGATTGATTAATTTGTTGCGCAACTTCATATATTTTTTATGCATTAATGTTTTCTTCACAACACGTCTAACGAAGTTTGCATATGTGTTGTATTGTGCAGGTGTATAAATAAGAGTATGTTAGATGGGTGTGTGAGTTTCTTAAATCGGTGTGTGAGTTGCTACTTGGTTTGATTGACAATTGTAAAAATTAAAGACTTTAGAGAATATTAAAGTTTAAATCTTAACACAAAGAAAATCAAACACAATTAATTAAAGTTTGGGTTATATGAATGCTCAAATTTGTTATTAGAACACTCACATTTCTCTATCTTTCTCTATGTATCTGTAGTAAAAGATAAAAATTAATAAAAAATAATAAAAGTGTAATAAGTATACCTATAACACGTCTCAATTGTAATTGAATGTAGGGATGAACCAATGAATACCAAGTATCAAAATCGAACCGGTACCATAACGGTATCGAATTTCCCGTACCGAATCATTTTCGCTACCAACTCAGTACCTACTTTTTGGTAATTATGGGATTGGTACTTACAGTACTGATATTTTACCGATTCTTACTTTCAAATATCGTACTGGTACCCGTACCTTACCAAGCATTTTTCGTACCAGTATCGATACCTAATTATAACTCTTTTCGAAATCGATACTTTCGGTTTGATAACGGTACCGGTGTCAAGCTCATCAAATATGCTGATATAAAAAGATAAAGGACAAAAGTAGATAAGGCAGGCCACGTGTAGAGGAAGGCGCTGATTTGGTGGGTGAGCAAATGATGACCAACATGCGCGCCGACTGTCGGAAACACCAACACCCCTTCAACGCCCATAGATTTATCTATATATAATCCAACGGTCATTCTTTCTCGCTGTACTTTCGATGAACAATAATATTATATTATAACAAACAACAACTCAAAAAAAGTTGTTAGTAAAAACCAAAAGGTTGCGTTTTTTTATTTATGAAAATAAGTTGTGTGATGTTTATTCATAAACGTTGAGGGTTTTACTCTTTCTGTATATAAATGTTACTTTTTCTGTAACGGTGTTAGTGATGTACATATATATGTATAAGTTCGTTGTCCAAAAGAAATTTTATTCTAGTTCACACCAATAAATACATAATTTTATAAGAATACATAGCATGTTTAAAAATCATTCCGAAGAACTATCATGCATTGCTAGCATGCTATTTACACACTAATTTGTTGCGCACGACCTGTATGCTTATACAATCTTATGAGGTGTCAATAACGTTATATATGTATGAAAGTGTTTTTCACAATGTTAGAGGGTGCTTATACAATCTTATGAGGTGTCAATAACGTTATATGTGTATGAAAGTGTTTTTCACAATGTTAGAGGGGGTAATTGAAAGTTATAATGTTATACAAGTTGTATGAGATGTGTGGATCGCATAATTATGTGTGCTATATTAACTTATAGAAGTGACTGATATGACCACGCCTACCACACACACAGGTATATGGTGCGTATGACAACCTTTTTCCCTCTCATATAGCCGTATGATGATGTCATATTGGAGGTGCGCATCCAACCTAGTTACCCCACCAGAACCAGGTTCAACCCGATTACCCGACCCGAACCAGGTTCAACCTGGTAGATCCCCAACCTGGTTCCAACCCAAATCAAGCCATAGGGTTGCCCTCCACACCCCAATCCATGTTCAACCTGGTTTTTCCCCAGTCCGACCCAAACCCAACTTGGTTTAAACCCAATATAAAACCGATTATTTCTTTTACCATGTTGCCCTCTTGAAACATGTTTGGACCCTACCGGAACCCGGTCAAACTAGGTTAGGATTTTTTTGGACCGAAAACAGACCCGGTTTCAAATTTCAACCCGGGTTGTGCACCTCTACGTCATATGGTGAATGTATAGTAGGATCCATATTAAAACTAGTACTTGATAAGACACCACGTGGTTGTTGCATGGCAAAAATATAAACAAGAATATTAAACCCTGTTAACGTTAACGCAATGGAAATATAAATCATAATGCACAAGCACAAACAATTAAAAGAACAATTAACTTTAAAACACCAGATATAACGTAGTTTGATTAGTGCAACTTACGTTCACGGGTACAACTAAAGTTCCCCTATTATTAGCTCAACATGCTTAAAGAATACAATTACATACTAGAGTATATGTATAGATAAAAAAAAATACTAGTGTTAATGATTTGGTGAACAAGAACATAAATATGAGCCCAAGTATTTTTTTTTTTTTTTTTTTTTTTTTTGTGTCGTCAACTTAAAGCCCAAACTCAAGTCTTCTCAAACCTAATATGATATGTATTTATTACTTTATAAACAACTAAAGCCCAAACTCAAAAGTCTTCTCAAACCTAATATGATGTACATTTATTATTTGATAAACAATTAGTTTAAAAACTCGTAAAATTGAATAAAAATATTAAAATAATAGTTAGAAATTAAAAAATATAATTTGAAATAAAATATAGTTGAAATTATGTATAATTAACTTTTAATTTAGAAAGAGAAATCCTTGTTATAATTAAGGAAACTTGTAACATAGCTCCCTCTTCATTCGTACTTCTTCATTTGTGGTTAACATGAGTTTTGTCGGTAGGGAGGTCTTATATGTATAAAACTTCATTTGATTAGTGTTTATTTAGTATGCGTCTCATCATTGCAGGTATCGAACTCCAAAGGGAACCCAAAATAGATGTATTTGCGATGATCCAGATCCTTTAGTGAATGGTGATCTTTAGTTGAAAAGAGTTTGCAGTTGGGAGTTCTATAAATAAGTATTAAGGGATAGTATCAATTTGGACAAACAACTATGAGGTTGTAGGCCAAGTCCCATTGAAGACATATGTCAATATGTGTCTTGAAAAGGAGGATTGTGAGAGTCTATGTCCTTTTTAGAAGGGAAAAAGAAGTGACACCATTGGTGAGTTGATCATCCAATCATCTACTTTAACTAGCAAAAGTCTCTGTTAAAAATATTTTCATCTAGACAACACGCAAATGATATGTAACTTGATAGGAAAGTTATGAAGGTGTTACATTATCCTCTAACACATTGCTCAACATTATTACCTTATAACCTTTTATACTGACAAATATTGTTTGATTTGCCCCATACAGATACAGATTTGCAAGCAGGAGCTCACGTCTTTGCTTCTAAATCTAGCATTATTTGGGGTAAAAACTTCCAAAGATGTCACTAACTGTAGAATTTCTTCAACCTAAGCGCACCTAAGGAATTCGCTTATGTGCAACTAAAGGGTTGTTTGGTAGGCTCTTAATGGTCATTAACAGGTAGACATGGGCAAAAAAAACGGGTTCGGGAACCGGTTCAGCCAAAAAAATCGAAACCAGTTTCAAAGAAAAACCGGTTTGGCCCGAACCGCCGCTTTGTATACCGGTTTGGTAGCCCCACACTCAAAACCGGTTAAACCGGTAAAAAAAACAGGTTTATTAAAAAAAACCAGTTTCAAACCGGTCCAAATCTGTTTGACAGATTCGAGTATTCAGTGAGCCAAACCGGTTTGTAACCCGAACCAATTTGAAAAAAAAACCGGTTTGACCCTATGACAAAAAAAGGGTTCGGTTCGAACCCGAACCGGTTTGGGTAAAAAAACATGTTTGTACACCATAATGCTGAATGATTTAGAGTTAAATTTTAATGGTACCTCTTAATCGTTCAACGTTAGGGTTACATCTTAAATATTAAAAGGTTAAGAATTCATTAAAAGATAGCCTCTTAATGACTAATAATAAGGCTACCAAACAGCCCCTAAAATTCTCAAACGTTGATACTTTAAAGCATTATAGGTAACCTAGAATCTCTCTTGTTGCTTAAGATGTCACTCTTTTCTGTTCATGTCCTGTATAGTTTGAGTTTAATGACAGGCATCACTTCCACATTAATGAAGATATAATTAATGAAGATATCCTGCATCCTGTGCTTCATTTTACAAGAGAATTGAGATATAAAGTCAATGAGAGGGAGGAATTTGTCTAGGACAGTGTCCTACCATCTTATCATGGCCCAATGTGTTGAAGGTATAAAACTTGTGCTAACATGTATGTTGACAAGGTGACAACATACATTTAATCTGATTCATATCTTAAAATAATGACTTTTAGTTTAGAAATTTAAAATAAAACAGTGTAAACACATGTCTAGAGAGATTTCCAAAAAAATAACGGTTTGGTTCATGACTGAACCAGACCCGATATGATTCAGGTGTGAATCTATCTAGTTCTATAGTTTTGACGCCATCGAGACTAGTTTTTGCACTTTCACATGGACAAAAGGATTGGGAGGTTGATAGGGAGTTGAGGGAATGAAAAAAGGAAATTAAATTTTCCAAGATTTTTTTAGCAAATACATAAATTTCTAGTATTTCAGATGGTTATAAAACACAACAATGTGGATTTCAATAGGAAAAGAATGCAACTATCTTCTCTTCTTGTTATTTACAATTGAATAATTTGATAATAAACACAAAATCCACCGAAAGGCGTAAGCATAATCGACAAACCATTTCTCTCTAAGTTGAGTTCAAATCTCTTGAAACCAGCCCTTGCCATCTGCACCATAAAATTGAAAGTCCAGGTTAATCATGAACATAAGTCTGCATAAATACTTTGTCAATTGTTTTCTAATGCTTGCATAGTAAAAGAATTGTGTAACAATAGTAACGAATAAACAAGTAATTCACAATTCGATGCCAAAAGGAGTAGAATTTGATTAACGTTGGGTGTAGGCTTCGTATGAACTAGAATGGAGCAGTTGGGCTCGGCCGGCCCAAGAGGACGTAGGTTGCATGCCGCAACCGAACCTCTATAAATCTCTCATGTTGTTTACTGCCTTACTGTTTTCTTGTTTGTGTTCGTGCGTGCTTTGTTCTTAACAATAAAAAAAGGTAAAAACTCGACACACCTTGAAAGCAAGAACCGTGCGAGTGGGCTTAAATTGTCATTTGACTGAGTCTCCTTGTTCTGCTGCTTCTTTTTGTTATCTGCTTCAGCACTTGCATTTGCATTTTCTGGCTCTATTACCTTTTTACCTTTGGAAAATCCACGAATTGCCACCTCTTGCAGATCCTTCAATGACGGTTCCTTTGAACTGAAATGTATTTTCATAAGGAAAAAAAGTACAACTAAAAAGAAAAATTCAAGCACGTACCTTGCTAACCGATGAAGAATCCTAGTGACAAGAAATTCACAAGATCCAGGCTTTGCGTGTTCCATATCCATCAATGAATTTATCACCGAATGAATCACGGACGCCTCTAAGTCATCTACAACCGCCTAAATTCATATAAAATCACACAATAAACATTTATCTGACTTGATGTAAGCTTTATAAACCTTAAATATGCAAATATAATAATATATAATAACTATTCACCTCTTTCAATGAAGGGACTATGAGAACAGACAGTGGAGCGGATGCTGACGATGCAGCTGATCTGGCACTCTCTCCTTCGCCACTGCTTGCATGGCGAGGCTTTGGAAATGCTTTTATTGCATCATAATAGTCGCTCGAATGTCTGAATTAATAAACAAAATACATAAAATATTTTAACAATATTAATGTTTTTGTGTCTCTGATTTATACAAGAAACCATACCCTGCAGAGTCCAAGCTATTTGTTGATTCATCTGTTTTTCGACTTTCTTGAACATCTTTGTTAACCTTGCTTAAACCAGACTTATCTTTCGCGTGTCCTTTCTTCATTCCTGCTTGAATTGCAGCCTTTGCCTGATAACATACAACCAAACATATTAAAAGATACGTTACATGTTACAACATCATCATTAAATATTTAGAAATAATAATATACAACCTCTGCTAGGTTTAATGCACTATCCTCGTGTGAAGCGGTTGATGTTTTTTCTTGAATTCCCAGTCTTGATTTTGGAGTGCGTGGAGAATCCGAGTCATCATGTTGTCCACGGTAGACGAAAGTACCACTTATGGAAGCATCTTCAAAAGAACTAAATGTGCTGCTTGACTGTACAATATAGAGATATACCCAAAAAAACCATAAAGAAAGTGTTAACAAAAACTAAAAAGAAAAACTTTTTCACAAGTGATGCTTACCATGGTACCTTGATCACTGAAAAGTGATGATGTTTGAGTTCTCGGAGATCTCACAACAATCGTTCCAGTGCCATCCATAGACACAATATCATCATCACCCCTGTAAGAATCTTGTTTTTTATCTTGATCCGGTTCTCTAAAATCTCTTCTAGAGGCTTCTAATAAACGCCTGGTACCACTATCCATATTTCTCTTCTGGGTTGCTTGATTGTCGGTTTTCCGGTCTCTAATTTGAGGTGGTCTTACGGAACTTCTAACCGTGCCTGTACTCCCGGATCCACCTATGCTGAAATCCCATCCGGCATTTCTCTGAGTTTTACCCTGCCCACTGTAATTTATATGGTCAGCAAACACTTTAGAAACAAAAGGGTAAAATTTGTATATAACAATCTAGCCATCCACCTTGCTCGAACAGTTTCATCAATTCTTGGTTCCCTAGCAACCTTCACGGTATTAGATCCTTCCCCAAAAGCTTGCATACCATTTCTAGGTGTTTCCCCCTCATCCTTAACTTGAAACTTTGGTCTTTCTCTGTCAAGATAGAAAGAAACAGACAATATGATTTAGTTAAAAAGTATAATAAATGTGAAAAAATAAAAAGATGTAATACATACACCATAATTATTATATACAATGATTAATGGCACTAAAGAAAGCACCTGATTCTCTCCAGGAGTCTTGGATTCTTCCTTGCATTCCTAATAAAGCGGTGTTTCAGAAGTTCCTTTGCACTTGGTCTCTGAGCATAGAATAAAGAAGATTAAATAAATAATAACAGTAATGAAAATAGGGAAAAAAAAAACCGACACGCGGACATACAATTTGAGAAAGGTGAATAGCATACCTCAGCAGGCACCTTCTTTAAACACAATGAAACAAATTCTTTCATTGGACGAGAGAAATGTTCATCTAGCTGCAACGCGAACCAATGGCTAGTTAAAGCTAAATCTAACTGGATCAATCAAAGTAAATGAATACCATAATAAAACACCCAATATTCAGAAATTGAATTAATGAAAAATTGAGGACCTGGGGTGGGTTTTCTCTAGGTATGATGAAAAGAACTCTCATGGGGTGAAGATCAGCAAGTGGGGGCTCTCCTTTAGCCATCTCGATTGCAGTTATTCCTAAAGACCAAATATCTGCCTGCATTGACCAAAGTCAAACAAAGGAGTATTGAATTTCTGGAAAAGTTAACCAAAAAAAAAATTTATATTGAGTAGTGAACATTTTAAGCCCGACCTTCTCATTGTATCCGTCTACATTCTGAATAACTTCTGGTGCCATCCAAAATGGTGTTCCTACAAATGTCTATCACAATCAATCATATCAGTCGTTTGACAATTCTAAACTTTCTGAAGTATCGAAAAAGGAAAGAAAACATAAACATGCGTGTTTTGGCTAAACCTATAATACCTTTCTTCTAGAAATCGTTCTGGTTAGTTGTGCCGACACACCAAAGTCTGCAACCTGTAAGAAAGTCCCAATGCAAGCTTATATATCAGCAATTTCATTTGCATTATATGAACCAAAGATAATATATTAATCACAATTAGCAGAGTTGAACAAAGAGAATGCACCTTAACATCACCATTGGCAGTCAACAAGATGTTTGCAGCTGTCAAAATGTAAGATAGCCATGGTCATTACACCACCACATTTACTAGAATGTAAAACTCAGTTTCTAAAAAACATTTAAAACGATATCTTACATTCTTTCTAATATAAGAAAGTACAACGCATAATTTTTATAGTATTCCTATTTTTAACTTACAACTAACAAAAGATTCCAATTAAAGAAAGAAATTGAAGCATTTAATTTTTCAGTTTTAAACCTTTAATATCTCTGTGGATCTTTCCTTCTGTATGCAGATATTCAATGGCATGCAGCAAGTCACGTAAAATGCAAGCGATTGACATTTCATCTAACGGGTGATTTGGTTGTATCTGTGGTAAATAAATTCAACAGTTATTTTCGTAGAACACTAGACCGATATATATTTTAATGAAAACTAAAACTAAACAATATGCAGATTCTAAATAACCTACTAGATCAGCAACAGAGCCACCAGCCATATATTCCATTATTATCCACAGTTTAGTTTGGTGAAGATACGACCCATAGTATTCTGTAATATATGGCGATCGACATTGTTGCAAAACTGCTATTTCCTGAATCATATTTCAGTAAGAAATCACAATTCAATATTCAAGAATTCAATCAAACACGACAAATTCACACAGACATAGATACCTTCTGAATGTCTTCAATTTCATCCTCTCTGTAGAAGATAGAAAACAAAGCTTTACTTATAAATTATAATAACTTAAACATTTCCAAATAATAATTCAGAATTACTTTGTATAAACATATTGATTTTAAAAATTATAAACAGTAAAGAACAAAATCTCACGATTCTTCCAAATCGATAACTTTAATAGCAACCTCTTTGTTGATCTCCTTGTCAAACCTGCAAATCAACAACAATCATATCAACATAATGCACATAAAGAAAATAAAAATCAAGAACTTGCAGACTGAATTTCAAGAAACTACCCCTTATACACATCACCAAAAGACCCTCTCCCAATTAGTTCCAAATCACTAAAGCGCGATCCCGCGGCCTCCATGATAGTTGCTGCATCTGCCATCGTCACTGCTAGATCAAATATCCTTCTTCCTCAAAGAATCATAAGCATATCATGATATCAAATACATAGTATCCAGAATCCCTCAATTCCAACTTGCAGTTGGCAATGCTAGTGAGCTAAGTGTCAAATCACTATTGCTTGAAATCTGAAACACCCATTGAAAAAAGAATCGAAAAGATCGCTACGGCGATCAACAATAGCACCTATCGACTGAAATCAACGAGTTTATGAAATGAAATCGTAATGGGTGAAGCAAAAGACTCGAAGAATCAATCAAGATGATGATTAGGTGAATCGAAGTGGAGTAAATTGACAGTGGATCGATTGATTTGAGAATCTTGAAAAGAGGAAAAACTGAAAGCGAAAGACTATCTTGATCTTGTGGTGTTGCGATTGAAATCACTTGTTAGGGAGCAAAAATTAGGGTTTGTGAAAGGGGATTGAAGAGTGAGGGTGTGAGATTGAAGGGTTGAAGAAAGGGGATCAAGATTCAAGATTCAAGAAAGAAACAAATGAAAAGTTGTCTGATTTCTGTAAAAACAAGAGAAAGCCGTTATTTAGGGTACAAGGAAGATGGTAAACAACATTAACTTCTCGTGTTCTTTGTTTTTCTTGAAGTATGATTTTTCATCAAATTACTAAGCAAATCCTACTTACCTATAATAACTTGATAACATTAAAATCAACATGTGTTTATGAATACTTAATGTTTGATTTATGTGATTTTGACATGATATAAAATGAGATATTCATACTTTTAAGCTAGTACATTTTTAAAATTTACTTTTTCTTATTTGTATAGTTTTATTTTTGAATTTTATAGGAAGAAGTATATTGAACTTATGGTACAAGCAAACCACCATGAATAGTTAAAGAGCCTTTGACATTCCTTCCAACCCAAGAAAGTTAGACTCAAATAAAAAGTTAAATAAACATATCGATTGAAAGGTTTACACTATTACTAAGAATTTGGTAAATTTTGGTTAATAGGGTGTTTAGCAAGGTAGAAGGGATTTCTTTAAGTTGATAGACATTTAAAATTCATAACACAATAGCATCAGTAAAAAAAATTCATGATCTGCCGTTTATTACAAATTCATGCATCTACCACTGATATTAATTTATAATCAATTTGATTTTCATGCAACACGGCCTCATGATAGTTGTGATCAAGAAACCATATACTTGGGTCCTCGTCTTCCTCAGTTCGCATTTTAAAAAAATCATTCATTCAAAAGAATGAATGTTGTTTTACATTTGATTGTGTATAAGTTTAACATGTTTTGTTTTACATTGAACCTTACAAGAAAATGAAACACAGATGATGAGTCAAAATCAAATAAAGCTTTATTTTTTCAAGTTCCAACAAAACCTTTTCAAGGTGCACTTGAATTATTCACTAATTCATGGTTACGTGAAGATTAATGTAATTTAACACCAGAAGAAGCACATCGGATCAAAATAAACCCTATAATACACAAATGCAGCGTAAATGGATTGAAACCAAATTTGCCCAACAATTATTGGCATCAATAGAGGTTGAAGCCAAAGGAGTGAAAGGTCAACATGTAGAATGTTGCTGACAACAACAACACTAGGACTTACATGTGAAATCTAACCAATTGATATAAGCAACTGATGCAGCCAAACCAACTAATAAAGTTGATGAAATCAACCAACTAAACCATCGTAAATAAATATCCTGAGTTAAATTACATTTGATTGTTCAAGATGAAATAGGATTAGAAGCAACATTTGGTGAAAATGGAGGAAGAAAACAAAAAACCATAACAAACTATAAAACAAATGATAATCAAAAAAACTTATCGATTTATCAATTCACATTGAAGCAACTACAAATTCTTCTTAAAATTTATAACCATATAATTGTTTTGGTCAAAAATTACCTACGTAATCTATGAACAAATTAGTAAAGTGAGGTAGTGTGCTATTTCAAGATATTGACTGAAATATCTAATCAATATTAGAATATCGACTAGAATATCATAGAAATGAACAAGTAAAAGCAAAGAAAATCAAAGACAAATGATTTTTGGAAGGGGAAAATGCCCTTGATCAGATTGATCTCCTGCACAAAAAACCCTTGGCGCCTGACAACTCGTCGGCGGCCAATTTTATTAATACTTGACAATAAAAGTACAACTCGAGAGCTAGATTTGACCGATGCTAAGTGTTACAATGATTGTTTGAGTGTGTGTAAGCTAGTAGCAGAGAGTAAATGAAAGCTAAGTATGAATCAAGTGTCTAAATCGATCAATCCAGCCTCGTTTTATAGCAAAACCTAGCAGCTAAGGTCAACCGATATCCTCGGCCATATCCCGAAAATATCGGGATTATTTGGTGAAACAATATTCATGAACGTTGGAAGAGACTTTGAACGTGTGTAAACCGTTGTTAAACGTCTTCTCCGACTTCTAAGGGTTGACTTAATCTCTTATACACGTTACTGTTACAATTAAACATGTACAACAAGAATTATTAGCATAATATAGAAATATTTTTCGAGATATCAAACCTGTCTGCATATCCTGGCCATCGGAATACTCAGTAGAATATAGCTCAAGATTTTCACCCACAACATAAATAGGTTTTGAACCAAGGTTTTCTAGATGGAACGAGACCGACAAACATATCAGGAAGAGAAAAAGAAGTGTGCAGGCAACGAAAGAAAGAAAGAAAAAAGGTCCAAAATAAAAGAAGACACTAATATGAAGAAGAAGAAGAGGTAAGGTGGCATCAAGGGAAAAGAAAAGAGGTTTTTGTGACAACATGTAAAGCAAAGGGTTGCATATATAGCTCTAAGACTTGTACACAAGCAAACACCAAGGATATATAGGTGGTGTAGTTGACTCTTATATTTTAATATAAGGTATAATATAATATAATCAAAAAGATAAAAATATTTATATTAAAATCATTTGTAGCTAGAATGATGAAGCTCTTATTTGGATTAATAGTTTGAGACCACTAATAATGGGTTAAAGTAAATTTATTGTGTTGTAAATTTAGTATTAATTATTATATTTACCAGTGATCCTTAGTCTTAATGGTTAAGGTGAGATACTCAAGATAAGTATATATGAAAAGGTATTAAGTTCAAGTCTTACCGTAAACAAAAATATTCAAGGTTGAGTCAGTGGTTTTTAATTGTGGGTTTCCTTCTGAGAGGATTGAGAGTGTGATTTCAACTAGAAAACGATTAGGTGTACCCAACTAAAACAACAAATCTTTCGAAATAGGATCGTATTTTGAAATAGGATCGTACATACATTTGTTGTATATTATTTTTTTATTATATTTGAATTATTTAAAAAAGCAAGTTATCCGTCCACACACTATTTTGTCTAAACTTGTACGCTCAGCGGTCTCACCACTATCAACTATTCCAAAATTAACCGATAATCAAACCACCAAAATCGATACTAAATCAGCGATTGCATGGCGGAATTCACGGTGGTCGGAGTGATCGGCGCCGGCCAGATGGGCTCCGGCATCGCCCAACTCGCGGCGGTCGCCGGTTCCGACGTTTGGCTCCTCGACAAAGACCCCCAAGCCCTCAACGGTGCTAAGGCTTCCATCTCTAACTCCCTTCAACGTTTCGTCAACAAAGGTCAACTCTCCAAGGTTTTGAACCCATATAATCCCAAATCCCCAATCTAAAGTTTGCGACTTTGTGTTCATAGATCTTCAAATAGGTTTATAGCAGTTACAATTAGGGTTCGTTCCTATTGATACATCGAATGCTTTTGTTCTATGTTTAGATCATTGGAATCTGCCAAAAACTTTATATTGATTTTTTTTTGAAAGAATTTCAGTTATTTGATGCAAAGTGCTTGATTTGTGCTTAGTTTTTTAATCTTTTATTACGGTTAATTCAGTTTTTTTATAAAGTTTTTAGAACCTGGTAATCTGGTATACGGATTAACTGACAGGAGGTGGGAATTGAGGCTTTAGCGCGTATAAAATACACTTCGAATCTAGAAGATCTTCGATTCGCAGATATTGTGATAGAAGCCATTGTTGAAAATGAGGATGTGAAGAAGAAACTGTTTGCAGAGCTAGATAAAAGTGTTAAAGGGTCTGCGATTTTGGCATCGAATACGAGTTCTATCTCCATTACTCGTCTCGCAGCTGCAACAAAGAGGCCACTGCAGGTTCCTTTTAGCCTTTTAGGCTATATAGTTATATGCATTGATCGATCAATGTGGTTATGCTGCATGGAAAATAAGTTACTTTTGTTTTTAGGTGATTGGGATGCATTTCATGAACCCCCCTCCGATCATGAAACTTGTTGAGATCATCCGAGGTGCAGATACATCGGATGAAACATTCAATGCAACAAAAGCTTTGGCAGAGAGGTCTTTACTGCTTAAAGTTTTATTGTTAGTGTCAAATGTATCTTTTAAAAGTCCTTTTTGTAAACTTGATTGTTAAAAAAATTACAGGTTTGGCAAGATAGTTGTTTGCTCAAAGGATTACTCTGGGTTCATTGTGAACCGGATCCTAATGCCAATGATTAACGAAGCTTTTCACGCGCTATATACTGGAGTCGCAACAAAGGAAGACATTGATGCAGGGATGAAGTTAGGAACTAATCAGCCAATGGGCCCTCTAGAACTTGCAGACTTTATCGGGCTTGATGTATGTCTGTCCATATTAAAAGTTCTACATGCTGGGCTAGGGGATGCTAAATATGCACCCTGCCCTCTGCTGGTGCAGTATGTTGATGCTGGTCGGGTTGGCAGAAAACGAGGTATTGGTGTTTACAATTATCTTAAATCACCCAAACAGTCATCCCGACTTTAAAACATCTTATGAGAGTAACTGTTCAACATTATGTTGCTATAGTTTGAGTTTAAAACTTTGTTGTTGTAATACTAATATTATATAAGTTGTTGGTTAATCTGGTGTTATGAATGAAAGCACTTTTGATTTTGTATACTAGTGGCCAAAAGAATGACCCCACAAGGAAGTGAGGAACAGCTTGTGGGTAATGTTTGTTATGGCTATTAGCCCCACTTTGACACTGAAAGGGATTGAACAGGAATCCTATAATTGAGCTGCATTTTTTTATTATAAAAAGGTATTTGTAAAGTAAAGTAAGGTAACATCTTAGGTTAAATAAGTCCCTCATCTGGAAATTTCAAGAATTGGCTATAGTGAGAGAGAGAGAGAGAGAGAGAGAGAGAGAGAGAGAGAGAGATGAAGTTCTTGTTTCAGTGCCCTTGTTGTTCTTGTTTCTGCTTTATGAAGCCGAAAAAGGGGAAACCGAAGGAGAAAGAAGGTAAACCGAAGGAGAAAGAATCCAAGGATGAGAAGAAAACAGAGTGAATCACTAAAAGCAAACATTCTTGAAATGTAATTGGTAATTTGGTATTGCAATTGCAGCTGTCATATTTGGTTTTACATATGTTAATCTAGCAGGTCATAGATGTCCTGTTTTAAAATAGATTTATGAATATCTATGGTATATGTTCTGAATTCGAGATTCTTGTTTTGCTGTTGATTATGTTATGCCTTCATGATCCATCAAGAAAATTGATGTTCTTAGTTCAAGATTCATGTTCTGTTCCTGATTATGTTATGCATTCATGATCCATCAAGATAATATTCTGCATTCAGGACCACTGACCTGTACTGTGGTTTTAGATCTCAATTGCTTGTGATTCTTGATCTCAATTGCTTGTCATGTTGTTTTTGTTTTTTGATCCAAATTTGATGATTGCTTTGCTACTAATTTTCATCTAAAGAAAGTGTATTCTTTTAGTGCCTCTTGGACTTTTTATTGCATAGTCAAAGATGCCCATGATTTCTGCCACGTAAAGGAGTAAAAATTAAATTATTTAAGGTGCAATTATGCGTTTTTTTTTCAAGAAAATTTATGTACTTTGTCTAATAATATATCAAGGGTGTGTATATTGTAAACAATTTTAAGTAAAAAACTACAATAAGCACTTGTAAATAGCTGATAATATATATGAGAGATATTAATGTGCATTGTATTTACAACAATACGTAAAAGTGTTTATGTGAGTGATAATGACACTTCTCTACTTGAAATTGATTATATATATAGCGGCATTACATCAGATTAAAGGTGAAAAATAACTAAAGGTGACTATTTTTAGCGAACTATAATTGACCAATCCTTAGCAATGTAAAAGAAGATACATTTTTTTTATTTAGCAGACTACTATCGACAAATTATGACCTTTTATACAGTATCATAACTTTTAGCTGATATAAAAAATGAAACATATATTCACAAACATTAAACAAAAATTGTCACCATTTATCAAAAGAAATGCCACCTAAAGCTCTTGTGCATATTAGACCGTCTGGTATGCATACCGCAAGCTTGTGAGGCCTGATCTACCAAAGGGGGGACGCGAGCGACACCATGCCGCGGATAGGGGTGTCACAAGTGGTATCCTCGTTCAGGGTGAAGGGGCCGTAGTGGGATGAAGTCTGCTCTCTCTTTAATGTATTAAAAATTAATTAAAAAAGGATGATTAATGAAATATGGTTATTTCCATGCTAAACAATCAAACAACATTGATGATCTTCTGAGGTGAGCAAAATCAGAAGTTGCTTGTATTTTGATGCTTAATTGAGCAGTGACCTCACTGCAGCGTTGCTCAAGCAAAGCTAATGTTGCAGATGTAGCTTCTTTATATCTCTTTTGAAGCTAGGATCAAGAGCAGTAGGGTCATGGACCATTTCAACCTCTAGTACCTTGAATCGGAATCCAAGAAGAGCTTCGAGAAGCGAGCTTTTGCCATCCAAAAATGGCGGTTGGTAGTTATGGAGTTTGTTGTGGGGAAACTATAAACGGGTGTAAATAGGAATGTGAGGAAGAAACCGTTAAAGAAAAATATTGTTTAGTAAGAAATAGGGTCAAAAGATCTAGTATTTTAAAATTATATCATGTAGGCGTCTTGTAGGTAGTGGTTACGATCGCCGTAAAAGCATCCAATGGGCGTAATAAGAAGATATGTGGTATTCGTGGTTGGTGAAAAAAAAAAACCTTTTTTTCTTACGCCTTTGCCAGTAACTATACTCACACTTATCACGCCTCATGTCGCTCAAGTGTGTAGTGGAGTTGATGCCACATCACACCACCTCTATCACGCTTGTTACAGACGGTTTAAATGTCTAACTTTTGTCTTTTAAAGTTTAAATTGAGTGTGTTGAAGGGTTAAGATTGCGACAATTGAAGCCAATAAAACCCTAAATGTGTCTACTGCAATCAATGGGTATGCGTCATTTTTTTTTTGTTTCATCTAATTTTGCTTTACCAATAGTTGTTTATAGTTAATTTTTGTTTCCGGTTGTAAATCATTAGGTTTTTAGAATAATCTTAGAATTTTATTAATTAGTATGTTTTTTTTTTCTTACTTGAATCCGCATACCATAGTATTATAGAATTATTATAGCATCCTTAAGTAAGAAAGTCTACCTTTTATTTTCATTTTATCTAAACTATAGTTTTCATATGCTAGAATCTAGATAGATGAATTCCCAATTGTAGGTTGCACGATTAGATTCTGTCTACATGCGGGTTGTAAAATAGGAATGGGAAGCTAGGGTATCTTTAATTTGATAATTTGTTGTGTTTTATTTGGTTTATCTATCTAACAATTATAAACGTCAAACAATATCACGTGAGCAGTAAATATGAAAAGTTAAAGTTTTAAAAAAATAAAGGTAAAGTTATCAGTGATTATTTTTAAATAAAATAGATAAATATGGTATTTTACTTTTTAACAAAAAATATATATGATGTTTTAAAGTTTGATCAGGTATCTATAACATATAATAAAACAAGGTTTCTTTTGCCACTTGTCCTTCTCTTAAGCCACTTTTTTGCCACTTGTCATTTTCTAGACATACACACATCAATTTTCCATCCAAAAGGGTATTATAGTAATTTAAATACTCATACAAATTTCTCTCTCTTATTAAAAATAAATTTTATTAATTGCTATATTTCTCTCTCTTATTTAATTTTTTTTTTAAATCAAACTATCTTTTTATCTTTTAATTAAAATCTAAATAACAAAAAACTAAAGTTTTATATAATATGAAATTTACTAAAACACTAAACATTTTTTAAACAAAATATTTTAAATTGTTTTGTTTTAGAAAAATTATAAAACAATCAGAATAATTACAAACCAGAGTTTTTTAAAAACAAGATTTTTATAAAAAAATATTTTTTTATAAAAAATCTTAAAAAGAATGTTTGAAAATAAAACTATTTAGATAAGAGAGTTAAAAAAATGGTATAATTGTTTTTTTCTTGAACTATTACGTATATATAATTTTAATTATATTTTACATTAATATATTATATTGTAACTATTAGTGTCTATTTTACATATATATTTTACGTTAGGGAAGGATCAGGTCTTTTCGAGAGCTTTAAAATTTAATTCGCCAATTATGAGTTGGGTGCTTTAACCATTCAGTCATGGATCCTTAGCGGGTCATTTCAAGTAATTATAGTAAAACCTGACCTGTTAACCCCTTTGCCTTTCCGACTATACGAACGTATTTAAGTAATTGTCGTTCTGTAGGACCATAATGAAAACACAATTTTTTTTTTCTTCTAGGCGAATACGATAAACTAAAATAAGCGTGAAACAATTGTAAACTTCATTATACTTATTTTCTCATTTCTCTATATTATTAATAATAATATTGAATACTAATAATATTACTCATACCATTTTCAAATTAAAAAAATACATAATTTAATAAATTAAAAACTTATTTTTTATTAAAAACACACTTTTTAAAAACAAAAATTTTATAAAATACAGAATACAATGAAATTTTAAGAAAAAAACATTTTTCTTAAAACAATATGTTTAAAAATCACAATTTTTTTTTAAAACAAAAGTTTAAGAAAAATACATTATTGTTTATTTACTTAGCTATTTATACGTAATTATAATTATATTTTATATTCAAGCATGATTTTATAAAGCATAAATTTTTATTAATAATTATTTAATATTATATTTATTCAATCCGTGTATTACACGGGGACTAACCTAGTGTAATATATTCTAAAAGTTTTAAGGAATACAGATAAAATACTTCACTTTAACGAGATAATACTCTGGTTCTAAAATATTATTATTAAATTAGATATTTTGACATGCTATAAAATTTATTAAAGATAATTAATTGATGAAGAACTTTATTCGCAAATCGTGGACCATGCATTTCCACATGTTCTAAACGTCTAGGTATGAATTTTTGTTGAAAAAAATATAGTTGTATTTACACGTTATCAATAGAGAAATTTACAACATGAAAAATTACATATTCTTTTAAAACACAAAATTTTAATGCATAATGTACAATACTATTTAAACATATTTTAAAAAAATATATAATTTTACAAGTTTAGAGAGAAATAATTAACCTTAAAAACTAAACCTAATAGGCTAATAGTATATGATCATAGAAAGAAAGACACTATTGATAATAGCACAATTAATTCCATTGCGATGAATATATGTATAGGATGATATCATCAAATACAAACCTAATTATGTAAATGAGAGCTACAAATATGAATAGCCACCATCATATAATGTGCTCATAACATAATGAACAAATTTGTTTAGATGTTTAGGAAAGTTCTAAAGGTTAAAGAACACGGTTTAATTTAAAGTTTGACGGGTTAAAATTCATAAACCAAACAAAAGCACTTATTTTTGTTACATACATTAATTATAACTAAAAATGTTTAAAATCTTACAATTCAAATATTACATTATATTCTAATTCTAATATTATATATTTAATAAATTCAATGAATAAGATAGTTGCATTATGTAGTTTTTCATTCTTCTTAACAAAATCAAACGGCTCAAATCAATGTTAATTGGGTTTGTTTAAAATAGTTGGAAGCTTAAACGTCATTCGAAGTTCGCTCGGAAAAAACTTAAAAATTCGCATTCAAAATCAACTTGTTTATAAAATATAAACCGAGTCAGTTTGGTTCAGCTCAACTTATTTTGATGGTGGATGTTTTTATTCAGTCTACTTGTTATTTCATAAAAGCAACAACTTTATGTAAGGATTTATTTTCTAATTTTAAGTAGACACCCAATAGTGATTGTTATCCACTTCTCAACACTAGTTCTAGGGATGATTGAAAGGCAAGTGGTTCGAAAAATTCGTTAGAAAAAACTTGCTTGAATTAAGCTCATGTGACAACTTGAATTGGATCGTTTATAAACAAAGTTGCGATCAACTCAATTTGTTTACAAACCAAGATAGATCAGTTCGGCTTGTTTACAAATAAAACTAGTACGAGCCGAAACTAGCTTCGTTTGGTTTAGCTCGTGAACAACGCTAGTATCATGATCACGTAATTGTTTAGGACGCAAGTGCATATTAACCCACCCCATTATTAGTTGCATCCTCCTAACGCTAGTATTCCGATACGTTTAGTTTACAGGATCCAAACTACCTTTACATATAAAAAATATATATAATATATTTAACATATAAAAAATAATAATTTGCCAGATTTATACATGTGTGTGCGAACAAATTTAAGGTCTGGATAAACAAAGTTTTTGGACTTAGTATTGTCTATATTATAACAAATAAGTTTATACCATCTACATAATTTTAACACAACTGATTGTCATAAAAAACTAATCAAATATAGAAAAGTTACAAGACATTTATTTTTTGTAACACAAACTTTTCTTATTATGTCCAAAAATATATTATTACTCTTTTACCCATTACAGTGACCGACTTGAAATTTTTTATCAGTGTCATAAGGTTAGATTTTTTGGTGTAGGCTTATGTTTTTTATTTGATTTTATTGTATGGATTTTTGAATATGATTTCACCTACAATTTGATTTATTTTATATAGTTTTGGTGCCCGTAAAACTTTATTTGATAAAAAACATTCTCTTTATGATTAATTAATGATTGATAACTAACTTAATCATAATTAACTTAGCTTTTTTTTTTTGAACGACAAATGTGCGACCCTGCTTTGGAGAATAAGTGTTATCTTAATTGGGCCCACATATTCGTTTCCCAGCCGAGACCGCACCCCCAACCCCCTCAGGAGGAAACCCGTTGCTGAGAAAACCCCCTTGCTCAACTCTGAGCATTTTGCCCAGAGTGAGACTTGAACCCATGACCTTCCAATATTTACATGTCATAATTAACTTAGCTGGTTGTATCTTATGGTTTTATATATCAAGGTTCCAAATGTCCTAGTATGAAATATATGTAAAAAATAGAATACAAACATTTGAACTCAGGTTAGGGTGGGCAGAGGGAAATGTGGTGGGCTCGGTGAAGCCCTACCTCAGAGAACCCCGCCCCTACCTTCGGGGTTTGGACGAAAGATGAAGGTTTCGGGTTACTGAAGCTAATGTGAGACTAAAAATCTTATCGTTTTTTCAACTTTTGTGCGCCGGACGGTTATATTGCTGTTCAAACAAAATAAAAATAAATAAATTTTTAACCCACTTCTAATATACAATTAAATCCAACTTATTTTGTACATCATCTTTCTACAATTTTTTTATACTTTGAAATTACGATGCAGTGACAACCATAATAACATTCGATCCGATGTCATTGGATATCTCAACGACACACATTCTAGGATAGTTGATAGATATATTTCTAACAGTGACTGATGACCAACAATGACCCCATGCGTACCATTTGGGTTGAGACCTAAATATTGTCAAGGACGTGATTTACACGGTAAAGTTTACATTGACTTCTAGGTCTCAAATTTTTTCTTTCCTGAAGAAATAATATATATTCATATTTAGTTTTAGTTTATGATTTTTAACTTGAGATAAATGAAATAAAAGTTTTACTTCAAAATCCTAAAATAAATAACACTTGTTCTCGACTCAACAACTCTTATAATTCCCATACATGATACATACATACATGATACATAATATAGTCATTTCAATTATGAACGAGTGATATAGATTCTTGTCTTTTTTGAATAAGTCCAGGACTTAACTGTTCAAAAAAAAAAAAAAGATCTAGGATTTAAAATCTAACGTAAAATAGATTACAGTTAATGTAGTTTAGTAGTCCAAGTAAATAAGTATGTGAGGTTTTTTTTATATATTACACGTCATAATAATGTACAAATACATAAGCTACCAAACAAGCAATAGCTACAACTAGTAAGTAAACATCTAATATAATTAACAAGTAATACTTGGAGCATTCCCATAGGGTTTTTATATATTTGGGAATGTGTTTCATATATTATAAGGAATTGTTGTGAGCGGTTGTGAGTAGAAAAAATAGATAATCTTACTGTTTATCTGTATATATATAAGATAGTGTGCATTTCAATTAATTTTTTAATATTTTTTGAAATTGAATGTGAGTGAAAGAGAGAAAATTATAATAATAAAGATATAAAAAATATTATTTAATTAAAAAATAATAATAATAATTTTTAATGTAACTAAAAAATTTAAAGATATAAAAACTAATATGAATACTCTTATCGTATTTTTTTTAAATATCTAGTAACTAATAATCTAGGATATTCTGTAGTAAATTAACCTACTCTTCGACCAAAATATTAGGGTTTCTAATTCTCACAAAGCTCTACTTCTGCAGATTGCAGATGTGCAGAATGTATGATCACTGGTCAAATAATATTGATGACAATTTATTATTTATATGCGTGTATACATGTATAAAAATAAAAACTAGTTGGCCGTTGTTAATGAATAGTAATTAAAGTGGGTTGATAATCACTAATAAACGGTTAGTTGAATTTGCAATAGTCGATGATGTGGTCTCAATCCACGTAACTATACAACAACTATCAAAACATCAATCAAATATCATTAAATCGAAAAAAAGAAAAGAAAACACACACAACATCTTCTTCTTCCCACAACACACAAATCTTGCATTGTTCTTCACTGTAATTGGTTTTGCATAATGTTGTCTCCACCGAGGTAAGTGTTTCTGTAAATTCTTGAAGAAAAATTCATGGGTTTTGGTTTAAACGTAATGGGTTGAGCATCTTTGAGCTCCGATTTTGATTTTGTTTATGATTCGATGAACAATGACGATTATATGTTCATCACAGTGTTCAAAGTTTGATCAAAGATTTGGGCTTTTGTGGTTTTTGATCGAGAATTAATGCGAATATTGTGTTTTTGGGTTTATGGTTGAATTTTGTATTGTTTTTATCGATTGAAGTTCATGATATGCGTCAATCATCAAACAAAAACAGAATCAAAAACTTAAACTCAATAGCTATCAATTTGGTTCCTAAATTAACATCTTGCGGGATGAATTTGTTGAATTTGGTTACAAATTGCAGAAACTGAAGTGAATGAGATTACAGAAGTCGGAAAACAATGATGAAGCTTAAAGAATTCAAGTTCCTTCACTTTGAAAAACGATGGGTGTTCCCATTAGCCATGGGTTCAATCATGTTCATCTTTGTAATCGCGATATGTCGCGATTTGGGTACTGTATACAACATCAATTCATATCGTATCAGCGCGAATAAAACCACCAGTGTTGCTGAAGAAAAGATTGATTCAACACCCCCTCCACCTCATCCAACAGTCCCTCGGTTTGCTTATTTGGTTTCTGGATCGAAAGGCGATTTGAACAAGTTATGGAGGACAGTTAGAGCGGTGTATCATCCATTGAACTATTATGTTCTTCATCTTGATCTTGAATCGCCTGTTGAGGAGCGAATGGAGCTTGCTGCACGCGTGGAGAATGATACTGTGTTTTCGGCAGTTGGGAATATTCATGTGATCGCGAAGGCTAATATGGTTACCTATAGAGGACCAACAATGGTGTCAAACACTCTTCATGCTTGTGCCATTCTTCTTAAGAAGTTTAAGGATTGGGATTGGTTTATAAACCTCAGCGCCTCGGATTATCCTCTTGTGACTCAAGATGGTTTGTTCTTGAATCTTGATTCGTTAACACGATGGTTTCATGTTGGTGTTAGTTGATTTTGTTGATCTTGATTGCAGATCTTCTTTCTGCATTTGGTGATTTGAAGAGGGACTTGAATTTTATTGAGCATACAAGCCATTTAGGATGGAAAGAGTAAGCATTGTGTAATGATACTTCACACTTGCAATTAGTCAGTCGTGTCTGGTTGGTGAGTTGAATTGGTCAACTTGAATACGGCCCATATATTTATGTTGTTGAAAACATAAGCCTAACATGCTACACTTAAAATCCTGTAACTTGTTTGATCGGTTTGACCCGTCTATCTAAACATGCCAAACAAGTTGGCGGATTGTAATCAAGTTGTAAACGTGTCAATTGGGTTGATGGGTTGTACTAAAATGGGTTAGACGAACTGTTTAAGTAATCAAGTCAGCCCAGACACGACTCGTTACTTAAACAGGTCAACCCAAAACTTGATTATTTCATGTTGTGCTTCTGGTCATGTCAGAAACTTTTTCACCTCTACTTGCACTACATGAAACTTATGACTGAGTGTGTGTACATGTGTGTATGCAGGAACAAAAGGGCAATGCCTATCATGGTTGACCCGGGGCTATACCAAAACACAAAGTCGGATATCTTTTGGGTTCAACCAAAACGGGCTCTCCCGACATCATTTAAATTGTTTACAGGGTCAGCATGGATGATTCTATCGCGTTCATTTGTTGAATACTGTATATGGGGTTGGGATAATCTTCCAAGAACTCTACTCATGTACTACACAAATTTTGTCTCATCATCCGAAGGTTACTTTCAAACGGTTATCTGCAACACCCCCGAATTCATACCAACCGTGGTTAACCATGATATGCATTTCATAACTTGGGACACCCCTCCAAAACAACATCCTCATACCCTCACCATAAACGACACCGACAAAATGTTAGCAAGTGGTGCTCCATTCGCACGCAAGTTCAAACAAGATACTCATGTTTTGGATAGAATCGACATTGAGTTGCTGCACCGTATGAATGGGAGTTTCACCCCAGGCGGGTGGTGCAAGGGTGACCCCTCTTGCACCGAGGTTGGGACACCGACACAGGTTAAACCAGGTCCCGGTGCTCAAAGGCTTCACCGGCTTATAGAGAAGTTACTTCAACCACATAATCAAAGTCAATGCCAATAGATTTATAGATTAGATCAAAAGGTAGTGTTTAATATATGATTATATAGAATTTTTGCTTGTGGATCAAAGGATTAAACTTAATTACTGCTGGTTTAACCTGTAATGTGCAAGCTGAATAGTAACCATCTTGTATAAAAAAGTGGATCAAAGGATTAAACTTCTCATATTTAATGTTCCTGTTATTTCATGACTTGTACTTCATGCAACTAGAGATGTACAGTATTTCGGTGTGAGATTGAAGTCATAATAATCTAAAGCAGACAGATTACTATATGATTCTGAACTGCAAAATTGCATAATTAAAACACCTTTTCACTACTAAGTTTTATACACAAACCTCTGCATACTCTAAAATCACAAAAATCTAAACCATTTCCAGGACCTTGATATTTCCTGTAGAATTTGCAGCAACCAAAGTAGACGATTGAGGACGCCAACACACAGATGAAATGAATTGTTCGTCGTCATCCACTTCATTTCCTGTTATCGGATCTGTGGTGGTGAATTTGTACGACAATGCAGGCATAGGGAATGCTTTGTGGTAGATAAAAACCTGTTGAAATGATTACAAAAAGATTATAAACAGTCATGAAACTGTAAGTTCCCATAGCATTAAAACATTCTTTTTTTCTTTTCTCTTGATATGTACCTCGTTTGTTTCTGAACCAGTCGCAATGTAGCCGTCTGATACAGATAAACCAACAAAATTCTACAAAAAAAGAAGGATTTTCAAATCAGAGGTGATTTGTTCACCAAAAGAACCGACCCGTTCTGGCTTGAAATAGTTTCGACCCATTACCCAGCCTGCCAGCTCGGCCCATTTTGCAACCCACTAAAACTCATAGAACAAAAAAGAAAGCACCTTCACATTGAGATGGCCAGAGAATGACAGTACTGGGCAGTCAAGAACTTGAGATGTAGCGTCTGATAAATCCCAGAGCTTAAGTGTGTTATCAGTGGATGATGATACAAGAGTTTTTGAATCAATAAACTTGACGTAACTAACGGTTCTCTTATGTCCAACCAATGTGCAAAGTGGTGTGCTTAAATTCCTTAAATCATGGTAATATACCCTATGATCTGCAGAACCGAATGCAAGATAATTACTAGAATCAGAAGGAAACTGAACACAGCACACATTTGCCTTTGTTCTAATGGTACCAATACTCTCTCCCTGCATTAATAACAAGAAAAATTAGTCATTGTACATCCTGATAATCTAGATCACAGTTAAGTATACATAAACAAGAACATAATTACCTGATTAATATTCCAGAGCTTAACAGAGCCATCGTCACTCCCACTGGCCAGCAATTTTGGATCTACTGAGTAGTCAACAGACCACGCACGTCTCTCGTGCCCTCTCATCTCCGATGATACTTGACTTTGTGTAACATCCCACACCTAAAATTTTTAAAAATGATGATGGGTGGGTGGAGTAATGGGCCGGACTGGGTTGGACCCACAAACCCTTTTTTATCCATCTTTTACAATTTTTAATGAACAATTAATACACTAATTACTATTAGAAAACGATTTTATTACAGTGATAATCAAAGTGTTCGAATAAAACAATTTGTCAGATTGCCTACTCGCTAACATTAGAGTAGAATTCAGGGATGAGGGAACCATTTGACCAGTTCCCTTTTTGCTAAATATTCAGTTTGACCCGTTTGAGATCAAAACTAACCATAATTGACCCATTACTCACAGATTACCTGCACGACACCTTCAAAATTACTTGAAGCACACTGGCTTTTGATGTAGCGATTCCAACATATACTGCTTATCTTCGATTCTGTAGGGATTTCAATAAGAGGAAAGTGGATGGCTTGATTCTCGTTCAAGATTGAATCATATTCGAAAACTTTAATTTTTTTATTAACACCTGCTGTTGCAAAAAACTCCCCGTCGCGGTCAAAACTCAAGGAGCATACAAGGTTTGAAGAATTCAAAAGATCACTTTGTTTCAAGTCAGCTTTGACTTTTAATTTACTGGATGACATGAACTTAGACAACCCCTCCATAAATGGATTCATCCACCCACTATTTACAGCTCTATTTCTACTTAAAAAGTAAGCTGATTCTAGTTTCTTGAAGTTTTTCATCAATCTAGAACTTTCTTGATTTTCTTTGGGTGTTCTTCTGATACGTTTTCTGGACCCTGAGCTTGCAAAATCATCATTTTGAGAAATACGCATCAAATTAGAGTCTCCTTTTCTTCTAGCAGAGGCTTGCAATTTTGTAACTTGTTGCAAATCAGAAGACAGAAATGAAAAATCTTTGTGCAAGTAATCAGCAGCTGCTTGTTTTCTCTGTTGCAACGTTAGAAGAAAGTCCAGCATCATTTCTTGCTCAACAATCTTTTCTTCAAGCTCTATTGCAGCCTCTCGTTCGTCTAAATTTCCTCTAAGTTCAACAAAAATCTCACTTTGTAACACTTCACTACATCCAAATAACCATGAAACATAAGAATCTTGATTAATAAACAAGAAAAAATGAGTAAATTTTTTGAACCAACTCTATTTTGGGCCGGCTAGAAGGGTCAGGATGCAGTAAACGCATGGAAAAGAAGGCTTCCTTTGGCCACTTGAAATGCAATTGTGGAGGACAGACGCGATGCTTAAGGGAACTGATGGTTTGGTTCTTTTCTTCGGGTGAACTACAAGGGTAATATAACTGTTCATAGAAATAAACCCAAATGGAATATAACCGTTTATCCAAAATATTAAACGAACCAGAACCATATGAAGCTGAAATCAGTATAAAAATTAAAAAACACACCTCAAATAGAAGAACACCTAATCGATAAACATCAGAGGCACACGAACCTGGACCACCAGCAGCTTCCTCTGGGCTTGTATACCAATTTGTTTCCATTTCTAATATATTTTTCATTGGAAACATATGTTTTCTTTCTTCTGCCTGTTCAACATTAGATTTGACCAGATTGATTTCCAATACCTTATGGGAAATACTTGAGGATGTTACATCCTGATAAGAATCTGAACCTGAATCGGAGCCAGATGCAGATTCTATAAACGATACATGATTAAACGACGACATGACAAAGCACGAGGGTCTATTGTTATGAACAACAAACCCTTGGGAATGTGCTAAGTTCACAATCTTTACAATTTGCATAAATATATGTAAGCATTCAAGCGGATCAACCACTCGTTTCGCGTTGTCTAACCACTGTCTCAAACTAACATCCTTGCTTCCCAATGAACCTACACCTGTGTTCTCATGATCTTGATCATGATCATGACCACCTGATCTCTGCCAACCAGTGTCAAATGAATTATCCATATCATCCACCAATTGCCCCATAAAAATCAATCCAAATTTCAGTCCTACAACATGTAGTCACTATGACCAACTCCATCATATCAGAATAACATTTCACATCCAAAAACCATCCAGTTTTCAGCCTGATAACAAAAACCACACAAATATGAAGCAAAAGCATAATCACAATAACATATAAACAAGATTATAGTACAGTGGTGATACCAGTAACCACCATGAAAGGAGCTTGAAACCTTTAGCTTCTGTAAATCAACATATTTCTGAACCACAAAAGAACAAATCTTACTTTGGAAAATTAAAAAAAGGATCTCCCCAGATGTCCTCTGGTGGTTAAAATTACTTGCTTACAAATCAACGTGTTTCTGAACTGAAATAAAATAATAGATATTCTACAGAAATTGAATTAAATAAGACCAGATAAGATGATTCTGTGGCGAGTTTATTTCGAAGCCCTAGATTGAACAATCGATCGTCACCCATTCGTTTCCCCCTTTTGTACGTGGCACATCCATGTCCTTTAAACCTACAGCCACTTGATACGCATAAAATAGCGACAGTTGATGATTGATGGGGACACGATTAGGTCAGATTAGTGAATTATTACTCAAATCATGTAATTTTGGTGAAGATTAGTAAGTTAATTGATGTAATTACTAATTCAATGACGTGAGAACTGGATTAGGGTTTCTAATTATGTATGGGTTTCTCTAGAAAAGGGGGAAGAACAAGTATTACAAGCTTCATTGTCATCTTCGTCGAGATCCATTGCTGTACGGATGAAAACCCTAATTACACAAACAGATTTATTGATCAAAACTTCATGGATGTCAAGTTCAGAGCGGATAATTAGTTTTCGTTGGTTAATTAAGATTAAATACTATTAACTAGTGTTAACTAATTTAATTTTACTCTTTAATTAGTCTTATGCTATAGAATGAGGTTGATTAAGAACACTATAATACTATATGAACTAAATGAAAAAATATAATAGGTTAATAATGTCTTTTTTCCAATTATTAGCGGGTTGGACGTGTTATTCGTCACAGTTTGATTTTAAACATATGAGAGAACGTCATAGGGGTGTGTTCGGAATTTAAATGTATATGAGCATGTGCATTTAATCGAATGATTAAGCTAGTATAAATATATGTAGTGAAAAGTTTTATGTATTTATTTCGGTATTATCATTATTTATAACAATAAGATCTATAATAAAATAAGGTTTTTAGAGACACGTGATAACTCTAGTGAAATCTAAACTTTTATTTATCGCATCTCTCTCATATTAAATGAATAAATTATAAATAAGTAAACTAAATAATTAAATACCCAAAATAAAATCTTCTTATCCTAATAAATTATTAAACCATACTAAATTCTAAGATTTAATTATATATTATCTTAAAATATAATTTTATAGTTTTTTATTTTTATTATTTGTTATTTATAATTTCTTAATTTTTATAAATTATTATTTCAATAATGACTAATGATATTTAACATACGAACTACTATTAATGCCTAATGATTTTAATATGTGAATTTTTTTCTACTCATTTAATATATGGGTTTCTAACTTGATAACTATATATTTTTGGCAAATTGGTTTTAATAATGCAAATTATAACTAACTACTGATAATAACTCATATTATTAATTTGGTCGATAACAACTTTTATTTTTATTACCGATAGCAATCCTAGTAGTACAATTATTATATATATTCACACTTGATTTATGTTTATTTTAGGCTTGATTTTTCTTGTATATTTTTTCATTTCGTTCATAATTATTATTGTGAACGAATTCAAGCGCCAACCAATCGTAAAATTTTGATAATTATGTTACGGGTACTGTTGTTAATAATAAAATTGAAAGTTGGAAGTGTTATTAGTAAAATTAATAATATGAATATCAACCAATAAGTGATAGTTTGAATTATTAAAATCTAGTTTGCCTATATATTTATATCATCATTTTTGCTAGCAATATTATTGTTATTGCCATAATAAGTACTTTATATTTAAATTTGTTTTTAATGTGAGTTTAAGAATTTTTTTAGAACCAATCTACTAAAAAATACATGTCAAGAGGATTTGAAGCGTTAATCTTTATTATACACACAAAGCGTTTTATCATTGGAACTCTCTTTTTAAACTTACAGTTAGTTATTTTAAATACATAAAACTAGTGACGGATCTAGCCATAAAATTTAGGTCCATCAAAAAATTTTTTTTGCGGTTCATTAATTCAATTATTAAAAAAATTTATTGTACATTCGTTCAATATGAACATTTTTTACTGCACATTCATTTAATAATAAAAAATTTGCAAATAAGAACAAGTTTGGAATGATATTTCATCTATCAAGTTTCAAATCACTTAATTCTTATTACAGAGTGGAAAATATAATCAATTACATATTTACACAAATACACAATAACAATTAACAAATTTAATATTCATGATTAGAAACTAAAGTCTAACCTAAAGTTCAATTTTATCCAAACAAAAATAAAGTTATAATTAATAGATTACAAACCCTAAAAATCTAAAATCAAATTCAAAACTAAACAATCAATACTATAAGTCATTACCTAATGTTTAATTTCGTCTAAACAAAAACAAATCTACAATTAATAGATTACAAACCCAAAAAATCTAAAAATAAAATCAAAACTAAACAATCAAAAAGTTCAAAAATATTAGTAAATGTAATTACCCATGAATGGATGCACTGTAAGCGGTGGTGGCGTTTGCTGGTCGACCGAGGGCAGAGGGCGGTCGACGGAGCAACAGCTACTGTGCACAACACTACAGCAGCGCAATAGCAACTTGTGGTCGATGGTTGTATTGCTGATGGTTTCAAATGTTAGTTGATTGAGTTTTTAATTAACATATTCATTATATTAAACTAGTTGAGTTTCTAACTATTTTATTAGGATTTGGACTAAGCTATTAAATATATTTTAGGCTTTTAACTAAACTTAATTTTGGGTTTTTACTTAACTATATTCTGGCCTCTTAAAATTGAGCGGTATACTATTTTTTATCCAGGGTATCCTGATACATACAACGTAAACAAAATTAAAACTTGAAATTCGGGACAAAAGTTGAGGGTTGGTTCGGGCTACCCTTGCCTCCCATGTAGATCCGCCCCTACATAAAAATCATAAACAAGTAGACACATAAACTAGATCAATATCGACATTCCTCTTTTCTCCCTACGGGAGACCCAAGTTCAAATTTTGTAGATCGTGAATTCTATTTCGTTGCAAGTTAGAGAGTTTTACAAGCTAGTCGGTTTTCATCTTATACAGTTGGTGTCATCCTCGAAATTCAAACTAACAATGAATGATTAGAATTATGTCTGATGTATGATTCACACCTGGATTATAAAAAGTCATGTTTCCACCTTTGTTACGAAAACTAAAATATAATCAGTAATTAATACACAGTAACACATATAACAAACATAAGATTTTATAAAAGATTACGAGATTACGATTACCAATTTAGTTAGTGTTTGGTATGTTGAAATGACAAAAGGAATAGAATGAGTCATTACAAGAAAATGAAAAAATAGGTGTTTGGTCAGTAAATGGAATGAAATCATCGATTACACAAAAAATCCTATTCCCTTTCAACACCCCAAAATCCGATTACGCAACCACCATTGTATTCCATTACTTTGTTTTTTCTTACTTATCAAACAACACAAAGTTTTGATTTATTTTATTTTTATAAGGTAACCAAACAAAACAATATAATGCTTTGCTCATTTCATTACGTTGTTCATTTTATTACGTCGTCCATTCCATTATCCCGTACCAATCAGAGCTTTAGGTTGCACCCGTAGTGCTTAACACATACCCCATAAAGGCAGCCCACATCAGCAAGTTCTCCGACCTCCTCATCACAACCGTCCACGTAGCTCCAACCAACTGAAAACTCAATCCAACGGTGGCAAATTCTCCACTACCAAATCCTCTGCGACACTCCCTACGGTATCTATCAAAGAGTCGCAATCATGACCATTGAACATATAATCTACGACCAAGATCCTCCGAGTAAAACCCGCATGGTTCTCTACTTCTCTCAAACCCTTGGTTTATTAATCATCTTCTCAAATTCCCCATGGGAGACGATAAACCAGAGGTTTTGTTCATCGTTCATTCATTCATTCTTACAATCCTACAGTTTAATGTGTAATTGAAGCTGTATAAGATCGTGATCGGAGTGCATAAGCCCTAGAAAAGAGGGATTTTGCTTCGAGTAGTGTCGATTATTGTTATCTGTTGCTGTTGATTCACTGTTGACAGTCGTGAGAAATGGAATCGCCGGCGATTGCAAGATACAGCCCTCGAAAATCGAAGTAAGAGTTCTAATTGTTTGTACGTTGTTGTTCGTTTGTGTATGGAAGTCGATTTGAGAGTTTGTTTGTTTTGTAGGAAACGGGTGTTTGGGGGTAGTAGTTCGTCTTGTGCGGAGCCTGATGTGATTGAGATTGATCCTCCGTTGGCTGATCGAAGTTCGCAAACGAAGGTTAAGGGTTTGCAGAAGGAGGTATGTAAATCGTGTGATCAATGCTGGTTTTTTGATTGTTTGTTTGTCGATAATAAGTGTACTGATTAGTCTCCCGCTTGTTTGAAATATTGAATTGCCTAGGATACTCTTTTTTTATTTGGTTCTTTCACTAAAATGAGAAATCTGTGTTTTTGCTTTGATTAGAGTGCTGTGTGTGTTTAGGGAAGTTGCCAATTTATCCTAAACCTGCAAAATTGATATGCATTGCATTTAGGTATGAATTGAACACAATGTGATTTTCTGTTTGGAATTGTATGAAACTGTATATGATAATCATATTGTTTCATAAACCCACAAAATTTACAGCTGAACATTGAATATACTTATGAAAATGATGGGATGGAAATGTGATTAGATGGCTTAGGCCGGGAGATTTACTCTCATGCCCAGGGCGAAGGGGTGTTAAAAGAGGGTGAGAGCATTTCCTTGGTTTAGTTAGTAGGTGAGATGGAGTGAAAGGGGGTGAAATGGGTGATGTGGTGCCTACGTTGAGTTGAGGGGCATGAAACTACTGTGAAAGTACGCCCATAGGCTTTACATTGGAATATCATGATAGAGAAATAATTAGGATTAAATAAAGACCAGATTGTCAATTGTTTGGTTTAAATTTCGTTGATCTTTGATAACCATTGAAGCTTATCAATCTTTCCGTATGCATGTAACTACCTGCTACATTAGAAGGTGGAATTTACTTCAGAGAAGTTGAAATTTTGCATTTGACTTCATTTATTCATCTTTTTCAATGCTTGTATGTATTCCTCTCTCTGCTATGATCTAATGGGAGGAAGCTTCTGAGATTATTTGATATCTCGGTTTGTCAGGTTGGCTTTCATGAAATAATTGATGTTGACATAGATGAAGACCGTAATGATGTAGTCTTCCTTGGAGGGAAGGTAGAGTCTAATAAAAAGATGAAGGGTGTTATGGGCATTTCATTGAGTCCTAGCAGTGCCTCAAATTTAGATGCAAAGAAAGTAGAGTCAAATAAGAAGGGGAAGGTGTGGAACTTTTCTTGATTTTGTTTTTTTTTTTATTTTTGTTTTCTGGTGTTTGACATGTATAATATTTGTTTATAATTCTTGTATGTTTTAGGAGGTTCAAGATTCTTCCAAGACTAAGAGCTTTAACCCAAGATCAAATAACTTTTTTGATTTAGATGATTATGTTTTTGATGATGATCCTTTGGCATTGCAATACCGTTTTGATAACATTGATCTTCCTACTGGAATTGAAGCCACCATTCCCTGGTTTCCAGATTTTGTTCAAATGAAAAAGACGACCCCTGCAAATCCATTTGTAACTGCAAAAACACTATTCGAGGGTAGTGGGAGTCAGCGAAACAGGGTGGACCAGTTGTCCACATCTACCTGGCATTCTTCAAGTAAATTAATTACAGATGTTAACAACATTCCAGCACAAAACATTCACTCTGGTTATACACAAACTGGTGACAGTAATTATTTATCTAACAATTACAATACTCAAGTTGCTGTAAATTGCTCAAACCTGTTAAGTTCAAGATTAGCTGGAAGCTCGTCTAGCATGGCAAAGCCTGTTACTGATGATGTAATAAAAAAGTATCACAGTTTCAAGAAATTTGATACTGTCATGGACCATTCTGATCATCATTTTGCAACAAAACAGGCAAGTTTTTGTTTTTATTAATGCCATTGTGACCTTTCTCATTATCTATTTATTTGTTTATTTCATTCACATACATGTCACATGTTTCAGCCACCCAAAAAATGTTCTAAAAAGATACAAGAAGAGTGGAGAATTCTTGAGAAAAACTTGCCAGGTATGCCTCACAAATTGAGCTGTTTATTAATTCAGGTGAATTATAATCAATGAATGGATATTATATTTTATTATTTGTTTACAGATACAATATTTGTTCGAGTTTATGAATCAAGGATGGATCTTTTAAGAGCTGTAATTATTGGAGCAGAGGGGACACCTTATCATGACGGTCTTTTCTTCTTCGATGTTTGTTTTCCAAGCAGCTATCCAAATAAGCCTCCTGTAAGTCTTCATTTTTTATACACTTGATTGTAATGCATACAATAAATGATTAACTTGATGTGATGTGTTTAATGATTTTTTCAGCTTGTGCATTATCACTCTGGTGGTCTTCGTATTAATCCAAATCTATACGATTGTGGTAAAGTTTGCTTGAGCCTTCTGAACACGTGGACTGGGGTCCAGAATGAGAAGTGGGTTCCAGGCACTTCAACTATGCTCCAAGTTCTAGTCTCTATACAGGGTCTGATTTTGAACATGAAACCTTTCTATAACGAGCCCGGGTTTGCACATTGGAGTGGCTCTCCAGATGGAGAAAAGTCTTCTTTACAGTATAACGAAAATACCCTTATTTTATCACTCAAAACAATGGTCTATACCATGAACAAGCCACCCAAGGTAAGATTTTGTCTTTTTCTTTCTAATTGTTTAGTATTGTATGGTTAAATGCTGAAAGTGTTGGATGCAGAACTTTGAGGATTTGGTGGCTGGGCATTTTAGGAACCGCGCCCTTGATATTTTACTGGCATGTAAGGCTTATACCGAAGGTGTACAAGTCGGGTGTCTTGTTAAAGGAGGTGTACAAGATGTTGATGAGGGTAGCAATAGCTGCTCAACAGGGTTTAGAAATGATGTGGCTTCATATATTAAAACACTTATAGCCGCATTCAAGAAAATCGGAGTGATAGAAGCTGAAGAATTCCTTCATCTAAGTGTAAAGAAAAGTCCTTTGCCTGCTGCACCAATAGCAAACCCACAAGTTATTGGTTATTCTCCATATATGTCTGGTTATATTCAGCATTGATGAAAAGATGTTAATGTTATTGGAATTTTGATAGACTTGCAATACCCCTTGATAGATGTCATTTATATGGGACTAACCTTTTTTTTTTTTTTTATCTTCCTACCTAGTTGGTTTTGCGCTCGAAAAAATATATATATATTCGAATGTAGGTAGAAATAAGCATGTCAAAATGGTATATTTGACATTTAAAGAAAATTAAGAGTATGCTATACTTGACATGTGGGTTTTGAGCCGTGTGTTGAGGAGGCTTAGTTTTGAATAATGTGGCGAGCTTATTTTTATTTATGATATGATATATAGTTTATTTATAACTGAGTCGGGTCAATATAGTGTGTTTTTAATTTATTTTCACAAAAACTTTTTAAAGTTTTGACTTTTGAATATATTGTTATAACATGTTTATTACTAGGCAAATTGGATTTTAATAATTTAAACTATTAATTATCCATCGATATTAATTTATACTATTAATTTGGTTGGTGATTTTTTTAACTGTTTGTTACCAATAACAGTTCGACTATCATAATTATTATTGTGAGCGAAATATGTGTAGATCAAATGTAAATATTTGTTAATTATGTTATTGAGACTGTTCTTTGTAATAAAAAAGAAAGTTGTAATTGTCACGAAACAGTTAATACTCTGGATTATTATCAACTAATGTATAATGTTTGTATTATTATTGAAATTCAATTAACATAATTTGTATCTATATTTCACTACAAAATTAATTCATTGATCAAATATAACTAGTGTTTATCACCAGCGCGCGTGATAGCATGTTTGAAACAATTTTTAAAATGTATAACGGAGGGCTCAAAATCAGTGTTCAGTTACGGCTGCTAACAATAATTGATAGCCAGGCCTAAGCAATTGAAATCACTCTTAAATCTCATCACAGCCCTAGGAACACATTAGTAACAAAACAAGAAGAGAAAAGAAACCAGTGATGAACATTAAGCCAAATCCAAGTCTCAAATGAGGTGGTCCTCATCATCATCGACACATTCAATCGATGAATTACACGTACCCAACCACATGCATAAGCCGGTTATACAACAGGCATCACAAAACCACTGTGAGTGGTAACCCATGATGGAGAACCACAGATCTGCAAACCAAGAACTAGACAAAGGGGATGGTTAACCGGCATGGCCACAACATCAATCGAGGTACATCAACAAATGGACAACAACAGTGGCTGCACCACAGCCATTGACTGGGCGCACCGCTCTGACCAAGAGGCCCATCGCGTGGTCAACCGACAATCGACCCCGCCGTCATCACCACCGTCACAAACGCGGTAACAAAAACACCACAGACGCCACCCACAGCCGGAGACGACCGTTCAGCTCCTTCCCGCAGAGAGACCATCACCGATTCCAAGGCAAACTACCGGTAGACCAAACAGTGGAGCCCACCACCACCTTGACCAGAGATGGGAGGCGGAGCGACAGCGGAAACCCACCACCACCGTCCGACTACTGGCGGAACCAAACATGGCCGGGAAACCGCCGCCTCCTCAACCTCGACCGCAGAGTGGAGGCCGAGCGGTGGCAGATCCCAACACCACCGGCACAAAGAAGAACAGATGATGAAACCCCAACCGTCACCGTCGCCGAGGCCGTCGCCTTTGCCACCGCCGAACACGGTGCAGTCGGCGCTGGCTGCGGCGTGCAGGCGGTGGTGGTGCTTCGCCGCTGGTCGCGCTGCAGGCGGTGGTGGTGCTTCGCCGCTGGTCGCGTTGCAGGCGGTGGTGGTGCTTCGACGCTAGTCAAGGCTGCGGCATGCAGGTGGTGGCGGTGAGGGCGGCGCAGGCAGAGAGCACTTTCTCTCTCTAGGAATGAACGGATGTGAAATGAAGATGTCAGCTTTTTCTCCTCTTTAAATGCAAGGGGGTGAAATTGTAAACACACAATACATATGTGGCAAATCCTAAAACCCCAAGAAGCTACTGCTTCTTCCCTTTCCTTTTTAAATATATAGAATAATATATTATATTTTTTTCACCAAAAAAACATCACTTTTTTATTTCAAATATGCCATTACAATGTCTTATGTATATGTACATTTAGATATAAGTTTATTAAATGCAAACCGTCGTAACATGTAAATTAGCTTTCATTTCCTCAACATGTACTTTAACAACATAACGTTTTCTTAAATACCAACTATACCCTTACGATTTAATTATTTTTATATACGCTTCAATATAAATAACTAGCGCGGGTAATCACCTCTAAGTATAACAATTAAAATCTTAAAATAAATTCATTTCCCCCACAAGTTGAAGGGGCTAAACCGTTAAAATCATGATTCTGAAACCGTTGAGAAACCGCTAACCGCAAACATTCCGACTGTCATCAACGATCAACAAGAATAATACCGGAAATCAGCATACCGTCATTCTCCTTTCGTCGTCATGGAATCCTACCGTTTTTTATACGAAACCCTATCTCCTCTATCAACCACACGGCCACCGGTTCCAGAATATTTCGGTGACCCCGAGCCTTACTTCGTGATGCGTAATCATATACCTATGATCACGAATTCTACGCCCTTGCCGGAAACTTCTGCTCCTGAGTTCATCTCTCTCGATGACGATGACGATATCGATGATTGGAGAACTCTGACACCTCCGTTTAAACGTTCTCGATTGAGTGATGAAGAAACCGAAAGAAGGTTTGAAGCTGGTTGGTTTCGTACCAATTGTCGGTTTCGGAGCCCCATGCTGCAGCTTCATAAAGGTATCGTTTTTCAAATGGATAGTATAGGCTTGCATATATTGTTCAATAGTTAAATGTGATTGTTGGTAGATCAAATTGGGCTTTCAATTTGACATATTACAGATGAATTGTTAATCTTGGATCAGTTTGATAAGACTGCTGCAAGTGCTATAATTTTGATGTTAAATTACAAGATTTAGGATTAATATATGGAGTAGTAGCTTTCCAAGGGTTTAGCGCATTTTTTTAAATTAATTTTCATTGGGTATGCTATATTTACTAAATTTGTTGTTTTATCGACGCCAAAGTATTTGTAGCTTGCACCAACATTTATGACTCATCTCGGTTTAGCTGATTCAGACGTACAGTATATATATTAACTTTGCAAATCTATTGATCAGATGTACAGTATAGCTGTTTTTATTTGAGTATGTGTGTAATCTGTTGTTTAGAGATAATGCTTCTGATGATGTTATGATAGAAAGAAGCTATTTGTTATTACTATCGACATCTGTTTTTGCAGAAATACAGGATTTCTGTGATTTTCTTTCTCCAACTGCTGAAGAACAAGTGTCACGCAATACAGCAGTTGAAGGTGTTTGATAAGAACTGATATATAATTGAAGAAATCAAATACTCAACTATAGAATTGAAGAAGATGATCCAAAGGATCTACAATGAATAGCCAACCAAAATGGTCCCAGGGCTAAGCCCTTCTCATGCATATGCAATGAGCCTAACACTTAACCAATATCTTTCCTACCTTACCACATGAACAATGACCCTTATTTATAGAACTAGGAATTACACTAATCCCCCTCTCACAATTACAAAAGACAAACTAAGACTAACACATGATTCCTATCATTACTCCCCCCTTCAAAACAGTCTTGCCCTCAAGACTGAGAAAGAACAACTGACATGACACCAAACGAAGGCTTCCCGAGTGCGTTTTCAGGAGGTCGACCTTGCCCATGCACTACCCACAAAAATATTGATCCAACAATACCCACAGCAACCTGATTTGCAGTCTTGTATCCACTACAAAATAACTTCCAGAAGAATTTTGATTTAAGGTTTATAAACGGGTCGGGTGGTTTAGGATCAGCAACCAAATCAAACAACTTAGGAGGTTTGTAAGAGCCCAAATCAGAAGAGGCCAGCTGTACTTCTGTTTTCAGCTCCATTTCATGGCCCTCAACAGTCCCGAAGCCCACTAGTTCTTGAAATCGGTCCGATAGTATTCCAATTTTGTGAAATTGTGATTGAACGTCAACAACCTGTGTACCGGAAGACTTAAATGGCGCCATTGATTTGGCATCAGAGCTTGAACGGACAGCTTGCAAATGAACTTGACCATGAGCACTCCAACGTTCTTCCGATCGGGAAACAATTTCCTCCAATTGAGCTACAAATTGGATACCAGAACCGCCTAGGGTTTCATGCTCGATCCCAGATTCAACCGAATCTGTTTTTGGCTTTGTCTCGAATTTCTTCATCCATCCTAGCATCACTTTACGGAACTCCACTGATTCAACCCTATCGGCTTCTAATACAGATAGAGAAGCTTTGATGGTAGCAACATCCGATTGAAGCTGTTGAATCTGTTGCTCGTGATTGTCCAAACGAGAGTTCTGATTCACCATGATTGGAATCGGAATTGAAGGAGGAAAATCGTAGAAAAATTTTGGCAGGAAAAACAAAAGTCGGAAATAGCGATCAGATGATAAATCCGATAATCAAAACTGAAATCAATTTGAAGTTGAAATTGAAAGGGAAATCGAATTGTAGATCTGATTCTAGATCTGATGAACAGAACGGAAATCGAATTGGATTTGTAGGTTGAATTGAATTGGATTTGGAAATAGAAATTGGAGAGCCGATGAGTCAGAACCGAAAACCAAATAGATTGTTGAGCGAATTGAATGGAAACTGAAAATCGAATTGAAGAGCTGATGAACAGAACTGAAATCGAAGTGGAACCGGGAGCACATAAACTGGAAATTGAAAACGAAAGGAGAGCAGAGATCCGGCAATTGAAAACGAAAGGAGAGCAGAGGTGCGGCAGGTCGGACCAATGATAAGAACTGATATATAATTGAAGAAATCAAATACTCAACTATAGAATTGAAGAAGATGATCCAAAGGATCTACAATGAATAGCCAACCAAAATGGTCCCAGGGCTAAGCCCTTCTCATGCATATGCAATGAGCCTAACACTTAACCAATATCTTTCCTACCTTACCACATGAACAATGACTCTTATTTATAGAACTAGGAATTACACTAATCCCCCTCTCACAATTACAAAAGACAAACTAAGACTAGCACATGATTCCTATCAGTGTTTCTGCTGTTATAAAGAATATCTGGCCTAACTGCAAGGTACAGTATTTTTTTATTATAATATGAATCAATAATTGCATGATCTGGTAGCTTATATAAGCCTGATGGTTCAATGCTGCATCTTTTTATATTGTGATGTGAATCTATTAATGCATGATTTGGTAGCTTATACGTGCTTTTTAGGTAGAAGTTTTTGGTTCTTTCAAGACGGGATTGTTCCTGCCAACCAGCGACATTGATGTAAGACCATTTGCTTGCTTGGTTCATTGTTGAAAGAGAATTATTGATATACTGTAACTTTTATGTTATTTTGTTCTTCTTAGAACTAAATGCTGTTTTAAAACTAGTTCTTGTTTTATATTAATGATATTTTATGTGGTCATATTTAAATGTTATGAACATTTTATAACTTATGGGTGCCTGCTGACATGTAGATGGTGATATTAGGATCAAATATTCAAACTCCACAGACAGGTTTACGTGCTCTCTCTAGGGCTTTATCACAAAGAGATGTTGCAAAAAATATTCAGGTATGCTTTAAAGTTAGGTGAATGCATCATGATATCATCACGTTCATCAAATTTATATCTACGTATTGTGAGATATATCAGGTGCTTGGCAAGGCTCGTGTGCCAATCATTAAATTCATTGAGATAAAAAGTAGCATCTCTTTTGACATAAGGTTAGACAGTCCAACAGTTCTCTTTTTTGAGCTATTTTGTTAAAGTTATATAATTATCAGTTGTTTCTGAATACTTCTATTCAATAGTTTTGATATGGAAAATGGACCAAAAGCTGCTGAATATATAAAGGTTTCTTTCATATATCTGAAAATCTATGAAAATTAGGAACTTTTCTAAGGATATATGATATATATATCAACTATGTAATGCACATTTCTTTCCAGGATGCTATATCTAAGTGGTCCCCTTTAAGACCGTTGTGTTTCATCTTGAAAGTTTTTCTGCAACAACGAAGGCTAAACGAGGTGTGTGATACCTTTTCAGTTTTTATGTGTCATCTTTAATAGTGTACTCTTTTAAATTTGGTATTAATCAGCTTTTACAAGTGCAGGTGTATTCTGGTGGGATTGGGTCCTTTGCACTCCTAGCTATGTTAATAGCAATGCTGCAGGTGCATTATGTAAAGCACTTACCACATGGGTGCCTTTTTTTTTCATAAGTTTCATGTCTTTGATTTTTAGAGGCTTTTTTATATGATAAGCCTTCCTCGTAAGTTGGTTTACGGTTTACCGTTAATTTTCCTATATCCTTGTTTTTTGGTTTCTGAATACTGATGTATTCCTTGTCTTTCTGTTCTATATTTTTCTACAGAATTCACATGACAACCATTCTTTTCCACAATATAATCTTGGAGTCCTCCTCGTATGATCCATTTTTTTTCAGTTTGAAGTTGTATGTGTTCATGCTTTCAAAATGATGTTTTCTTTTTTGGAAACAGATAACTTTCTTTGATATGTATGGGTGCAAGTTAAATACTTCTGATGTTGGTATATCTTGCAATGAAAGGAGCACGTATTACTCTAAGAAGAGTAAAGGGTAAGAAAATTTTCTCGTTCTTTTTACTATTTTTTTTCAACAAAACCTCAGGATATAGGGATTTGTAACATGGAGGGATTTGTATTTGGATGTACTTCATCTTTTATACTTATGATAAGATTTTGTCCTTTTCTTTTCTTTTGTTTTTTTTTTTTTACTTTCAGGTTTATATACTCAAGGAAGAAGTTACTGATTTCCATCCAGATCCACAGGTAATAAATTTATCTTTAGGTTTGCTTGTGTAAGCTGTTTTTTGTTGAAGTTATAATATTTCAAGTTGGTTGCTAGCTTTACTTATGAAGTTATAAGTTTATAACTTTATTTTTTGAACAACTTTTTTTTCTCCTAAATTCACCTAATCTTGCACTAGTAAGGATTTGAACCCACATCATATTTGTGGGGGGCAATCATCAATGTCACTAGGTCACAAGGCCATAGACTGTTATAAAATATAACTAATTTAGTTTTATTTATTTGATTATAGGATCCAGAGAAGGATATAGGGAAGAATTCCTTCAAATATCTTACGGTTAGTAGGCGTTCCAACTTTAAGATTGACAGTAGGGTTAATTGCAGCAAATTTACGGGTTGAAATTCGCCTGTGGATTCCAATGTTTACAAATTTTCTGAAAATGCTGATATTTTAATGTAACGTTTAACATGATACGTAGCTTAATGCAAGTGTTTGATAACTAGTGAAACGTCTAAAACGCCCTTAGCTTGTATGACTACTGCAGATTAAATCCTCATTTAGAATTGCATTCTCAACTCTAACAGACACTGAACTTATTATGAGCCTGGGCCCAAATAGGAGTATTCTCGGTACCATTATAAGACCCGATATGGTATTGCTGGAACGAAAAGGAGGTTTAAATATTGATATGACGTTTACCAACCTACTTCCTGGAGCAGAAGAATCGTTACAAAATGATCATGGTGAACATGAGGGACATTTTGGTAAACATGAAGAAGAAGAACCATTACCACCAGGGAAGGATATTGTTGTTAGTAATAATGGTGTTGGCGTTGCTAAAAAGTCAAAGAAGGTGAAGAAGATTGTCAAAGTAAAAAAGATCAAGAAGGTGATTATTATTAAGGAAAAAAAGAAATCATCAACAGGTATAGAGAGTTGAAGGTTATGAGCAGGTACACATTCCATGTGATAGAGCTTGTAAAAAGTCTTGGTTAGTTCTTGCTAATTTTTTTTAGGAATATTGATTCTTGAGGTTATTAAATACTAGATCAACGTCAGTTTTTTTTAATAGATTTTTGAGGTTATTTGTTCCCTGTACCCCTTGTAAACGAGCCACACCTGTTTGAGCTTTAGATTTAAAATTTAAGCTCGGTTTGTAAGTAAATATCCACTCGAATTTGGTCGTATTTTATTTATTATATAATAATAATTATAATTGTAAAGTTTATATTTATAACATAATGTATGTCATTTGATTTATTTTAGAGTAAAATGTCATTTTCGTCCCTAACATTTAGTTGAATTTGTCATTTTAATCCAAAAACTTTTTTTTTTGTCATTTCAGTCACTGTAGTTTACTAAATGTTGTCATTTTCATCAACTTCACTAACACCGTTAAAACTCCATTAAAACTCCGTTAAATGTGAGGGTCTTTAGTCTTTTTCAACACCCTAATTATCCAATTAAAACAAACTAATCAATTAATATTCAATTAAAACTAAAAAACACGTGAAGCGACTCGTGAGACCGGTCGCTTCGATTAATTTTAACACATGTTGTTCGATTAATGTCTTCTGTGAGATTTCAATTAATCTTCAGGTTTTGTTTGAATGTGTACTGTTGTTCGATTGAGCTCTACTGTTTTCACGTTTTGTTCTATTGAGGTTTGAATTGTCACGTTCAAAGACATCAATTAAAGACCTCAATCAGATAAAGTATGTGAACAACAAACATCAATCCCACAACAGACCTCAATCAAATAACAGTACACGTTCGAACAAAACATGAAGATTAATTGAAATCCCACGGCACCCTCAATCAAACAACATGGGTTAGAGTTAATTGAAAATTTTAAATCGAATCGTTTGGTCTCACTAGTCGTTTCATGTGTTTTTTTAGTTTTAATTGAATATTAATTGATTAATTTGTTTTAATTGGATAATTAGGGTGTTGAAAAAGACTAAAATACCCTCACATTTAACGAAGTTTTAACAGAGTTTTAACGGTGTTAGTGAAATGGATGAAAATAACAAACATTTAGTAAACTACAGTGACTGAAATGACAAAAAAAGAGTTTTTGGATTGAAATGGCAAATTCAACAAAACGCCAGTGACGAAAATAGCATTTTACTCTTTATTTTATCATATTTATGATATATGTATATTATTATGTAAATACATTTTTTATTGTATTAAACAAGAAATATTATTATTTTTTATTGAAAACAAATAACTCACACACATTGTAATTTTACTTTTAAATATACCCTTTTACTTTTTAATTATACCATTTTGTTGAGTCTAGTTGAAGAGTAACATATTCTTTATACACTTTGTTATCAATAAGTTATTTGTTCTAACTGTCTATGAAATATTATGTGTCTCCAAAGAGACATTTTGATGGTAAGAGTCATTTTCTTTATAAAAAAAGTTGAAAGAGATATTTTGTTTAGGTGCACTCGGTCTCGAGTTGGAAGTTGTTTATTCCATGAGATTTGATTAGGCTCGGGCTCAAACTTATTTAAATTAAATTTGATTCTTCCTTTTATCAAGCCAATTATAACATCATATTTTACTGTTTGTTTAGTAAGTCATTAGTTTGTTAAGATACATAACATGCACGAATTGAAATTAATAATTTTTTAAAATTTGAATTTACTAACACGACACGTAGGGTCGGTTATAGGTTGGCTTCAGTTAATTTTGGTTAATCAAAGTTACCACATATACGGTTGCCTTCGGTATGTTTCATGTGACTTTTTCGGACTTAAGTTATTATACTTATGTGGTTATATGACGGAATTCCGAATAACCATTAAATAATACTTTTGTTTTATATCATGTAGTAACAAATATGTATTAAAAGTCTCTAAAACAATAACATGTATATGTAATGTAGTGACACTACATATTTACTTTATATATCAAAATTTTATAAAATCTAAAACGAGCTTTAGATCTAAAGTGTGATTCGGTTATGAAACACCTTTAATCACAACCATAACCATAACCATAACCAATCTATTGGTTAATCACAAAACCTTAACCGCAACTGTCGGCTATATCAGTTTGTGGTTAAATTCGGTTATTGTTAATCTTCGCTCATGTAGGGGCTAACTGCCTAACAACTAAAGGAGAAGAGAATCACGTGAGAGTCACGTGAGGTCTCATCCATCCCCTTGATGTTTTGACTAAACACCAAACAAATTCCAACCATTCCCCCCAATCACGGTTCATTCACCCTCTGCTCACACTTGATCATCTCCGATTCCCATGGCCGGCGTTCTACAAACCCTCACCGTTCCCCGTGCCTCCACGTCTCCGATCTCTCGCTTCTCCGGTTGCCGGAATGCTCTAAACTTGCCGGAATCTAGAGGTTTAAAGATCCGCTCATTCGGTCCTTCCGCATCGGTCTGCCTGAAGTCGAAACTCTCCCGCCGGAGATGTCGTATTGTGTGCGAGGCTCAGGAGACAGCCGTACAAGGTTAGAATCCTATTCCTTCACTGTTTTATCTCTATTTCTCAAGCATTGAATTCTGCTAGATTGCTTATAGTAATGGCCTGTGGTAATCTGTTGAATGCTCCGTCGTAAATGTAATTGTTGCCGTGGATCTAATTTTATGCGGAAGAGCTTATCTTCAACTGCATAGATGATATGATTTGTTGCGACGTTAACTCAGCAAATTGTCCTAGAAACAGTTTAACTTCATGAATTTTGAGATTGAGGAGTGATTTGATAATTGATGGACATTTGGGAGTATGCGGCATTCATGCTTATAGTAATGACTTGTGGTATCGTAATTAGTCTATGATGTTATGTGGTAATAGTTTTCTCTAACTTTTCATGTTGAAAACTGCTTCATAAATGTTTTGCAGAAATGAAGTTGTCATTCATCTTACGGTATGCTGATTTTACAGATTATTACTCCATCAGTTTACAGTAGATCTAATGTTCAACTGCACAGATGATATGAATTTGTTGCGACACTAAAACAAGCATTGTTATGATTCTGTAATGCACAATTATTTCAAATTTGTTATGATTTTGTTGGGAAATTAACATAAGCATTTTGAATTTGTTATGATTCTGTAACGCAATATCCATGAATTTAGAGATTGAAAAGTAATTTGATGGACATTTAATTGTCATCATTCATGTATAAGTGAGTAATACATTTTGTTCCTTAATAATGGCAGTGCTTCCTGTGAGTGATGCAACATGGCAATCACTGGTCCTAGAGTCTGATCTCCCTGTGTTGGTTGAATTCTGGGCCCCGTGGTGTGGGCCTTGTCGCATGATCCACCCCATCGTAGACGAGCTGGCAAAGGAATACACAGGAAAACTCACTTGCTACAAAGTAAACACTGATGAGAGTCCTTCTATCGCGACCAAGTATGGAATAAGAAGCATCCCAACCATCATGGTTTTCAAAGGTGGAGAGAAGAAAGATGCAATCATTGGTGCAGTTCCCAAAACAACATTGTGTACCTGCATAGAGAAGTTCTTGTAGAGGTATTATTGTGTTCATACTAGTTCGACTTGAATTTAGTGCCCTCTAATCTGTTTCAACTCTATCAAGCTATTGAAATTTGAAGTTCTTCTTTCTTTGTATGTCAACTTGATAGGATCGCAGTTGAGCTCGCGACTTCTATTCATTAGGCTTAGTTAAATCAGCTAAAATGCGCCCTTCAGCATATGTTTTGTTTCATTTATGTCAACTCTAGGATAAATGACCATCTTATATGGGAGAGTGTTCAATACATAACTAATTTCAAGCAGGAATAAAAGATAGCAAACTTGCAACAAATTAAGTGCCTATACGTGCCCATGACTAAACAACCATAACAAAAGGCTAAATAACTAGACCATTTTCTTCAAGGTCTTAAGGCGCTAGAGCTTATCCATGGTGGAATCTGAAAGTTCAAGCCCTAGCTAAATTTTGGAATTTACTTGTGTCAACATATTTACTGGGTTTGGTTATGGTTATGGTACCTGTGTCAACAGATTCCTACTTTTTGTTTAAACTTAATTGATTTCCATTGATCACATGAATCCCGATAGACTTTATATGGCCAACTTGTTCTTCGGTCCAAGCAATTGCATTCCTCTGTAGTAGTTTACTTATCTGCATGTAGACAATTAAGAAACATATATAAAAATCTCTATTCCCTAATCACAATTATTCAACATTCTTTCTTACAGAACGTAGGTCCATTCATTTCCACTCACGTCAAGTAAATGAGACCAAAATGACATTTTTCATTACTGTCATTTTGTAAGCTTCCTCTTTTCTACTTGCCTAACTGCATAAGATGATATATAAAACATTTTTGGGTAATTTCAACCCGTTTACTTCAAATGGTCCAAGTCAATAAATATAACTTAAAGGGGCTATGTCAAACGGGGTGAAAATCACACAAAGTCTATTTTAACTTATACATTCTCTTAAGCAGTTGTCTAGATTATCATTAATGTTGTTTTCGTAATCAAAATGAACATATTAGTTATTAAAAATTTAAACTTATATATTATTATTTTAAAATTTTAATATTACTAATTACATGAATTAGCAAGATTGATGTTGTCATAGACGTGATTATGTTCAATGGGTGATCTTGTACATTGAAAGGGTTATGTTATTCGGTCGAGTACACCCTCGCTTACACAACTACATACATACATATAGAAACCATACTATTATTATGCTATTGAAAATCTGCCTTTGATTATCTATTGCGTAGGGCAATACATTTGAGAAATATAAATCGACGCACATGCAGATACACTCAACATACTGACGCTGTCCACAATGTATACACTATAATATTCTCCACTTTTTGGCTACACTCCATAACATTTAACTATTAAAGCATGCCCTATGAGGTACAAACACACGTTTCAACATATAGGCATGCCATATGACGTGCAGATATGCTTAGCGAGCATATACAGTCCACAATGTGTTGGCATGACATATTACGTTCGCCCACTCTATTATATACAAGCACGTTTTGTAACCTCAAAGGCATGGCCTACGTCATTCAGACACTCACCATTACACTTGACCACATGTCAGGGTGTGTCCCACATACATTCAGCTGCGTGTCAAGATACTTCCGGCATACATGTAGCTATGAGATGCAACTAGCAATACAAACTGCACTGTAACATATATCCATCTGTTGTTGAACATTTAACCGGATATTTAATATTAAAGACTCCAGATCAACACACTTGGAGACACACCTAAATGACCTATGCATGGTTCAAGGATCGAACTGGACCGAGACCATCTCTTAGCAAAATAGTAAACAGATGACCAAACAGATTTTGCACACTTCTGTTTAATTGAAAATTGAACTTAAATATAGTTTCAAGATTTTACACACTTCTGTTTAATTGAAAATTGAACGTAAATATAGTTTCAACTTCAAGATTTATAGTTGATGACTATAAACTTCAAGACTTGCAATTTTCTTGCAATGTAAATATTAGGGGTAACTTTGTAAAATAATAATAAAGTTTTAAAATTATTCTAATTAGGTCACTCATAAAGTTTTTTGTATCAATTAGGTTACAAAAATAAAATTTTTTATCCCAATAAGATCACTAAAGTTTCAAAATTATTCTAATTAGGTCATTCATAAGTTGCAAAAAGTTTTAAAAATTTTGAAATGTTTAAAAATATTAACAATATTTATTAAAAAAAACTAAATTATTTTAAAAAATTTGTGAATTATTTAAAAATTTGTAAAAATATGAATGACTTAATTGAAACACTTTTAAAACTATAGTGACTTGATTGAAACAAATAAAAATATTAATGACCTAATTGAAACACTTTTAAAATTTTAATGACCTAATTGAAACAAATAAAAATATGAATGATCTAATTAGAACATTGCTAAAACTTGCTTACTATTCTATGAAGTTTATGATCGGATTAATAAAATATGCACAACGTTAAGAATTGCTTTAGGGTATGCTTATATTACAATCCCAGCCCCATGTTGTATTGAATCGAGCTGTCCGGTTTCGGTCCTGTGTACCTGGAAACCCAAATTTTCTAAAATACTGGACCGGAGAGCGGACCATAAGCATGCGCTCAAAACGTTTCGGTTCGAGCCATCTGTCACCCTGTCCGGACCAGATCTACATAGGCCAACTTGGAGGTCCAACTCTATTCTAAAAATGGTCCGAATAGGCAATTATGACTGGATCCACAATTGAATGAGTTTATTACCTTAGATAAGACTGAGGAGGTGTAATGGCTTCTTAAATTAGTTGAAGGTAATCATAAGCAACAGGACTAAAGCCCCTGGAATATGTTACTACATTTGAAAGAACACGAAAACCGACAAGAAATTCCAACAAACACAACATAGATTTTCATGTTCGGTTCAGAGACGGTTTTGTATACAGATGTGAAAGTTGTTTTGAGAGAAATGTTCATCTACTGTTCTCTGTTTTATTTATATCATTTGTAATATTTTTATAGGCTAGTTTTATCGTTAATCATTTTCCTTTCGTATTGTACTATGAACGATATCTCCTATACGTATTAACAAGTAAATGTAACCGTAAAAGCTGTCCACCTTCACCTTCATTCAGTTCGAGCTGGAAATGACGATGATCTTGTAACAATTACTGGCTCAAAACTTGGTGAAGCTGCAGAAGACACAGATGCACAAGGTTTAAGCAGAGGTGTACCAACCCGACTTGAGTTTTCATTAGCCACAAACGGGGAGTCTGAACCATCTGTCATTAGCACACTATGAGGTTGCAACTCAATTTCAAGACCCGGGCTGGGTGCCACCCCTGCTCGTGGACTATCGAGCTCATGGTGATCGTATTCCTCTACAGACACCACTGTGCTTGTGTCTGTGTGAATCGTTGAGTCATCACCATATATTCCTAACCGCCTTCTCCTTCTTCTGGCTTCTTTTCCCCAACCATGGATTGTGTCTCTTATTCTTTGGGGAATCAACGCAGCCTTGTAATTTGTACCCATCTGCAGATTGATACACATATAAGATGATTATATATACATATATACTTTGTTTTACGGGTTTTCTGGTTGGATATCATACCTGTGTAACGAGTGCATACAGTGGTAGGGTGCTATAGCTGCATAAGAACTGTCCGACAAACCTGTATGATGGAAATAAGACATAAGAACAATGAGGGATGTCTCACTTTGACTTTTGATTCATTATGCAACCCAGTCCGACCCGCACGTTTCACAGTTTCTAAGTAATGTGTAAGAAATCAAGGTGAAACTGAATGAAAATATATGCATACCCCAAAAACAACCGCATATACACCAGCATGTGGTTCTTGATAAAACAAGAATCATAGCCAAATTGCCACTGCAATAAGACAAGAAATAGTTTATTAAGATTCGGGTGTTATGATTAAATTTAGATATACGAAATCAAGTAGAAGAAATTACCCAAAACCAAAAGAATGAAGCCAACTCAAATGCATTCTGCACAAAAGTTAGGCAGCCATATTAACTAACAGCTTTGGACAAAACAGATCGGATTAAAATAATAAATGAAAGATGCTGACCTGGAAAAGAATAAAATGGATTAACGAGAGCAATAGTTCTGGCTTCTTAAACCAAAAGAGTTCATCTCGAGGCTTTAATCTTGTTTCAGAAACATACCCAGTAATTCCTGCACTCTCTAGTGCCAAAGTTGCAATAACATGTTGCAGTTTTGTCCCCACAAGTAGAACAAGCTGAGTGTAATCAAAATATTAATATAACGAAACCAGGTGTTTCCAGTTAAACGGAAACTATTAGAAAAAACTGAGTACTTACGGTGACCGGAATAATGGCAATCCAGAAATAAAGGTTTGATCCTGCAAGAAATGTACAATGATTAATCAAGATTGAGTTTTTCCGACATGGGTTTAATACATAATTAGTTAACATTTGTACCTTTCACATTAAAAAGCATAAAAGCAACCACAAATCCCCAAAGTGGAGCACTGCAGAGAACCGAACAAATTAAATAATATTCATGTATACAATTGGGGGATGTGAATAAACGAGCAAGAAAGAAATTTCATTACCTTACTCCAACTATTCTTTGAAATTCCTCTTCCATAGAACGGATCATATAACTGTGAAAATCATATTTGGATGTAAGGTTGTGGTTCTGCCATGAATAAAAGAGAAACAAACTGTGAACAATAATCTTATGGTACAAGATCCGAGTGAACATTGTGGCATATATCAACTATAATAAATATAATATAATCAAACTGAGATTGACCATTGATGTTCAGATTCACTATTCAGGTTGACCACCTAACAAGCCTTTTGGCTAGTGCAATGAAATGTGAACAAACTTATGAAATATGTTCCAATTAACATATGCTGATACCACAATAAGTTTATTTAAACTAATAGCATAGCATATTATTATTATTAATTTATTTATATAAATCTGACATACCAGGATGAAGGCTTTACGCAATGTAAGGTAATCCGCACGAACAACTGAACGCCCAAATTGCCGAAAGAAACATATCTGTGAAGCAAATTGAACAGAAGTATGAAATATTAAACATCTGAGCTATTCATGCACGCTGTTACACAGAATCAAATCATCTCTGATTTGTATTAAAAGAAATTAAAATTATAGTTCCTCTGTTTTATTACAGTTGGCATGTAGCTGACTATTTGAAATTTTATATAATCAGAAGCAGAATTCGCTATCCAAACGTTAAAAACTACAAATCAAAATTACTAGATAATCAGTTCCAGAAGGGGAATCTAACACCCTATAATTTGAATTATCTGAATATGAAGTGCAAAATTACTATGCAAATTGGGAGAGCAATACCATCCAAGTGAAGAAACCATTTATACCCAATGAATTTGATGATTGGAATTTGGCAATTGTTGATTGCCTCCTCATTGTCTTATTTCTTGATATTTCTGCATTAAATATAAATTACATACATAAATTTTAATTTTGAAGAATAATCATGATATAGTTATACAGAGATACATGCATATAATACCAGTTAACACATCATGCCGATCCACTTGAGCCTCATCCTCCCATTTCCTCCAACTGTGTATCTAGATGTATTACAACAAACAGAAATTTATCAAACTATCTATGTAATATATTTTCATATTCTGTTATTTACTTTTAAAATATTATCAATTAAGAATAAATACAAGTATGCAACCTTCACGACAGCCAGAAGCATAGTTAAGCAGCTGTAAGATACGTGAGTAATTGCCATAACAAAAATAAAGCGGTGTAATTGCTCAAGGCCTTCATATGATACAAAGGGCTCGTAATCCTGCAAATGAACAATGGTAAAACAACCATATAATAAAAAGGATACGCCTTCAATTAATATAGTAGTCAGACAATGCAGTACTATAGAGGTTTACGAAAAGATGATACGCGAAGCAACAGCTGTGGATTAACATGACTCACCTTCTGACATTTGTTCTGGTTCAACACATTTAATACCCTCCTATGAGGATAAAAAAAGTTCATAAAAAGTTTCCGCTTGTTATTCTCCATTTCTTCATCAACCTCGGATCTGGTGCATGGAGCAAATGCACTATCATAGAATTTTGAGGGGATACAAATATTTGATATGACGCTAGAAGTGGCTGTAAGAAGGAGAGATATGAAGCCAAGAAGCATCAACTCTGCACACAAACAACCGAAACATGACGATGAGAAGAATGAATGTCATATGAAGCATTAACATTTTTAAAAAGATTTTGTATGCGAAAATACCTTCTTTCATTTTCTCCACTGCAGCAAGCAATGGCTTGCGATTTGTTTTCTTCAACCACTGGCATGTTAAAACAGAATGTCAGGAAAATATTAAGACTATGGTTGTTGCTGCCTACTAAATAACATAGAACAAAGAAGATCAAACCTAAATAAGTATTTTTGGTGTCCTACACAAGGATACAGTTATGCTCTATCACATAATTTCTAGTACAAATGCTAATATATGACACACACTTGTATAATCACATAACATTATCTCATATGTACTTATTTGAGCTACAAAAAATGGGTTTAGCTTCATCATGCTGCTCAAAGTAGATTCACAAAGGCCTAAAGGGCTACAAATTTGCAATTAAATGCATAAAACCAAACACTTGAAGACAGGCACAATTGCTGAATTGCACATATGTGGATTATCTATAGTCTATCCTACATAAACATTAAGAGACTATAACCATGCAGGCACCCTAAATCACAAATTAGACATGTACATATATGTGAATAATCCAAATTAGAAACATTAGGTCTTACTAATACAAGTTGGTAAAGATGGTGTTGGTTCTTAAACAGTACCAAAATCCAATATCAATGAAGGTGAAGGACCTAGGGTATTTTGTATCAAGATGAGGAACACTTACATTGCATAAACGATGAATTGATCTCTCCACAAGCAAAGAAACAACAACAAAGATGGTCAAAACGGTAGCCACAGACCATGTTGGAGTCAAAGCCAAAGATCTTGATTCTTCTTTGTCAACCTCAGATGACATTTTTCACCAATGTTTACCCAATTTACAGACTATAACATACAAACAACCACAGCCTCTAAGGGCTTTATTCCTTCTTGTTTCTTAATACCCAGAACAAGAAAGCCTGATTACTTGAAACCCACCGTCATTACCTACATCCACTGTCTTCAAACCCAAATTTTCAACACAAGATTCGCGTTTTCACCAAGTGATCTCTCACAGACATTAATTCGAACAGCTTGTGTGCGTGCACAATAAAGAACAAATGACCCAAATGCTCCAACCCCACTTCTCTTGGAGCTCAGTAATACAACAAAAAAAATAATATAACTACTGGCAAATCAAGATTTGCACTTTCCTACTCGATCTTTATCTTTACTTTGTATTTGTATCAAGATTCACAATAAAAAGAACTTTCAAACGAATCTTTACTGGTTTCCAAGATACCCAACTCACTTTTCACTCAGAAATGAAGAAATAATGAAAAGAATAGAGGGTAGTCAGCTTTGATTTCTCTGTGTAATAAAGAAATGTGGAAAGTACACTTTGGGATGAATAATTAATGTATAAATTGGGGGATTTCTTGGCAACTTCGGTGAGTTGCCGATAATCTCTCCGGTTGGATTCCGATTTGCTGTTTGTGAGTCATAATAATATGAGAATTATTAATACAGACACAAGACAGAGAGATTTGCGCGTAATTAGCGGAAACGACGTCGGTTATTCAAAGTCGAATATGTGAGTGTTTTTCTACGCTTCTTGAATTTAATTAGGACGTTAACATGATTATATTATGTTTTTTTATTGAACGATTAACGAATATTTTAAATCACGACAAAAGGTCATCTATGCTCGCGAACACAGACAACGTTGGTGATCGTATCCACCTATCATTTCAGGGAAAACCCACCACTCAAAAAACACTGTGTTAAAACCTCTGACCCATTTAAAACATATTGTATTAAGTGAGACTCGAACCCATGATATTTATTTTAGAAATTCATGAGATGCCTCCTACCAAACAAATTGATCATTTTGTTGGTATAATTGTATAAATACATTTGTGATTATTTAAGAACTCATAAATATCTTAATAACTAAAATAAATATTAATAGTTTATATTTTTTAAATTTATACTTTTAATACATATTTATGTATGTTTATGTATACTAAAAACTATTAAAGTAACATAAAAACCATCAAAGTAATGTTTTTATACTTTTTAGCTGCACATACGTAGATATTATAACCTTAATATGACTTACGCTTGTGTATATTAGAATTCCATTCGCCATTCTCTTTTTAAATTTCAAGAGAGATGATTAAACATTATATGTCAATCATTTTTTTTATATAAAACATTGTGTGTAGACAAGAGTTCTTATAAGTTTTAAGATACTTGTAAATTCTAAAATGGATTCTAACATTACATAAATTTGTATTTATTTATATATCTGGGGGGGTTAGAGAAGGGATCTTTATCAATACAAAAATTATGAGAACTATGCGAATAACTCATAAATTTTTTATTTTTGTGAATTTACTTAAAATCTAACAAAATTTGTAAAATACATCATTGTCAGATCATACAGTGTATTGTAATGTTCTTTCACTCTACATAAACATCAAATCATTCGATTTATCTTTAATGTTCCTCATCACCTGCCTTTATTTAAATTTAATATTATACAATTTTATTTAAACAAAATAATAAAATAATAAGAGATTAATAATTTAATAGTATAAAATTTTCATGTTTTTATCTTTCTACTCGAATAAAATGGTAACTAAGATTGACACGTGTCAGCACCATATTTATTCTCATCAAAAAATTTTCGTTTATCTCTTTTATTAAATAACTACATTAATTACTAATAATATTATTTAATTTTTAGATTAAAAATAGTTTTTTAACAAATTAAAAAAGAGATCATTTTATTAGTATCATTTTATTAAAGTTAGTTTTTTAATAAAGAAAAATTTTAATGAAAATAAATGTGATGCTGCCACACGTCACCTATATTTATTATTTTGTTAGGTTAGAGCCCACGTAACACATGGGTGGAAAAATTAAAACATGTTAAAATCATTAGTTTTATGAATATTTTATTTTTTAGATGTTATTAGCTATAGGTAAAATAAAAATATAATAAATATCTAAAAATTATAACAAATAATAAAATTAGAAATTATTATGCTATATTTAAAGATAAAATATGTCTGAAATCATATAATTTAGTATGTATTAATAAGTTATTGTAATAAGTAGGGGTGTAAACGAGCCGAGCCGAGCCCGAGCTCGCTTAGGCTCGAGCTCGGCTCGTTTTGGTTTTAGGAAGCTCGAGCTCGAGCTCGGCTCGTTTATAGTTTTATTTATAAAGCTCGAGCTTGGCTCGTCAGAAAATTTTCAAGCTCGAGCTCGGCTCGGGCTCGGCTCGTTTATTGTTAAATTATTAAATTTTTATTTTTTTATAATTACTTTTATAATTATTTATAATCATACTTTTTATATATACATAATATATATTATTTAACTATTTTTTATCATAATAATATATTTAATAATATAATTTACGTAAATATGTATTTATATATATTTAATATGCAAATAAAAAACTATATAAACAAAAAGCTCGTTTAGGCTCGCGAGCCAGCTCGAGCTCGATTTCTGAAGATCGGGCTCGAGCTCGTTTAGTAAACGATCAATAATCTGAGCTCGAGCTCGAGCTCGAGCTCGTTTAAGCTCGGCTCGATTCGAGCTTTTTTTGAGCCGATCCCGAGTAGCTTGCGAGCCTGTTTGGCTTGTTTACACCCCTAGTAATAAGAATATATATATTTTAAATGTTTGATAGTTTAATTTACTTATTTAAAATAATTATTATTAATATGAGAGAGATAATAAACATAATATAGATATGTTTGTTTTAACATATTTTAGTAAAAAAGAAAAGTAAAATTAATTGTTATTATAATTTCGAATTTATTATGAGAGAGGCGGGAAATAATTTTTTTGATATGCTAGAATGATGACACGTATCATTTAATATGCTATAATGACGACACGTGTCTCAAAAAAAATCTTCTTTTATTGTATGTTATAAATTAGAGTAAGAAGATTTCATCTTTTTATGTTCTAATAATGTGTTTTAGATTTATAATTGCTTATATCTTATTGATCTAATAACGAATAGATTCCAAATTAAAGGTATATCATGGTAAAAACATGATGTTTATTGCATAATAATTTGATGATATGACTCCATAATGAGACACTAAAAACAATAATATAAATAAAATAAAATGTTACTCGTATAAATCTTCTAGCCTGAGCATCTTATGAATGCAATATTTATAGAGAGTGATATAGTGAAAAGTATTTGATTATTCTTCAGCGTAGACTCATGTTTGAATCATGTTTTACTGATTTTATATCATAATCTCTTAAAGATTTATCGGATCCCATTTTTAACAACATATTGATTGGTTCTGCAAGTTTATCAATGATTCTCATATAAAAAAGTAACTCTTGCCTTATATGTTTTCTTTTGGAACGGCTATTGCCTTGTATTCTTTCGCATATATGTAACTTTTGCTTTTATTGTTTTCAAAAGAAAAAATTGGTTGAAAGTTTATATGTTTGTAAATTAGAATTCAATCTATAATGTGTTTAACATCAATGATCATATACAAGTCCTCTAGATTATGCATTATATATTGAAAAGGTCTTTTATAATAATTTGTTGATATAATATTTGTTTTTGGTTTGTAACTAAAAGTTAATACGATTACAAGTTTAATAATATATAAATATATTTCTTACTTAATTTCAATAGAAAAAATTTATATTTAAATAAACATATCAATTTGTATATTCATTAACCAAGCAAAGACTTTCAATCACAAAAATAACATGTGGCCTAGAAGAATGATAAGCGCATTATTGGATTAATCATAGATTCATTTAATTACTTAAATATCTAAATGGGCACTTATCATCATTTAAAATCTACATGTATAAAATAATATAAAAAACCTGTGAGCTTATAAAGTATGAAGTTTGTTGATCTAATAGTATAACGTTAATTATTTACTTTGATAGCTTAACGGTAAAAGTAAAAGATCTTTTATAAATCACACATTACACAATGTTTACAATTAGGTTATAGTTGTTAAAAAATACTTTTAAAAGTATATGTGATCACAATAAAATAATCATATATATAAAACTTAACTTAGAATGTCAATTATGTTTTAACTTAAAAGTATATAATGTTTTAACTTAAAAGTAATAATAATTTTAAAGCTATAATCAACGTATGTTAAAGTCACATCAAACTTTATGACTTTCTTTTCTTCACTTGTTATTTATTTTTGTCTCTTTTATTTATGTATTTATTTTCTTTATTTATTTATTTTCTTTATTATATGTATATAGTTTTAATTATTATCAATTATATATCCTCAATCATAAAATATGTACAGAATAACACAAAGAAATATACAGAAGTTCATAAAAATAGAAGTAGTTATTATTGAAAATACGGATACAAATATTAATAAAGATAAAAGACATATATACTAGCAGATAGTAATTATTTTTATTGATTGTTTAGTAATCTACAATAATGTTTTAAAAGTCAAAAATATTTTTTTGAGTTAACATATTAAAAGTTATAACTAAAATATTAGTGTGATGATATGATTCATCGAGTAACAAATGACAACTATGTAAAATTGGGATGTCATACTTATCAGGCTATTAAACTGGTTGTGTTTGAAGTTATGATTGCTTTGAGCTCAACTAATCTATCTATTATAATAAATCAATGTTTTTGAGGACACGTGTCGCGATTCTGTGCATTCTCGGGTTGGTTTTCTCGCCTAAACTCATATACAAATTTTAATTTAAATGATATTGGACACTTACTAAAATCATATTCTTCTTTACTTATATAATTTCTAATTTCATTTCCTGTATTTCTTTATTTCATTTTAGATTAATAATTTTTTATTTCTCTATGCAATCAAGCGACCTAAAATTTTTCAATATTAGTTACAAAATCATTTGTTTAATATTGTTTGAATAATTTAAATACTGGTAAGTAATTATATTAGTTACTGGTAAGTTTTTTAAGATATTAAATGATAATGGTTTGAAGAAAACAAACTAAAAAATTATATATCTAAATATAAATCTTCTTATGCTAATAATATATTAAGATTTACTAAATTATAAGATTTCAATCAAACATATTTTAAATTTAATTTTATAATTCGTAATCTTCATTATTTGTCACTTATAATCTATATATTTATAATTTTTATTTTACCAATGGTGTAAAATCTAATCTACAAAATTTTTATAAAAATTAATGATTTCAAAAAGTTAATTGATTTCATCCATGTAATACATGGGTTCTAACCTAGTTACATATATCATATCAAAACCAAAATTATCTATATCTCATTCCTTAATAATAAAAATATCAAATTTAGCCACGAATAGAGATTGTGAGAAAGAAAGAGGAGAGATGGGGCCGCCCATCCATGTTTCTGAAGAACAAAAAGAAATATACTAGGTAAGACTGACGATATCAACGAGAAAAAAAGAGGAATGTCAGTGACACTTGTTAGTGATTTTTTAATAGTTTAACTTTGGTTACAATTAAAATTCTACATTGTATCTTAAATGTCATGCTTGAAAACTATTTAGCATGTCGCGAAACACTAAATCCATTTTTATTGTGTATACAACTCGTTGCAGTTGTCTTTCTCTTTGTCATAATCCAAAACAAATAAGGTTTTTAGTTTAAATTTGATTATATAATATTATTAAGTTGTGTTCATAAATATCTAAAAATCATAGAACTTTTTGACTATAATTTTGTGATAATAGTTTAATCGGTACACATGCTCCATATGATAAGTTGGTCTGGGGATCTGAATTAGCAAACAAACACAATGCTACTTATACAATTATTTTACTATTTATATAATATTACGTTTTAGCATGTATTTGCACACCGCATGTGCATTCATAATGTACGTGATAAAGGAGCTTGTGAAGCCCCATCACAGAGGGAACACCACTCCTTATCTTTAAGTGTCTCGCTGTTGATTTTTGTATATTGTTGATCTTTATGTGTATTTGTATATGTACGTGTTACCTGATCGAGTATTTACAAATATGTGATTCTTGTGGTATAATGTATATATATTGATTGCAAGGTTCACTATTATGTTGTCTTCTTATTGGGTGTTTTGAAAGTAATGTGTACATGGAGCCAAGGCCATGGTTATGGTTATGATTATGATTATCGGCTAAAAAGTAAGAATTGCCATCGTATTTAAAGAAAGTTAAATATAGTCAGATAAATATATAATCAAACGTTTGAACTATCTTTATAACCACATAGAAATCTATAAGTTGTCTATTAGAATTATGATCTAGATGTGGTATCGAGCGTGGCTGGTCAACCAGGTTTCGATTACTATAAGAACAAAAAAATTAGATCTTTCAACAAGTAAAAATTCTGATAACGTTTGATAAGATTCGAATATAAAACTTGATGTTACATATGCTTCAAGTATCAAAATTTTGACGATGTATATTAACGTAACTTTCTCAACATATTTATGTGTAGATATAGTTTTAACAATATGCTTTATAGTATTTAGTTAACTTAATTATGTGGGTATGCTAACTAATAGTCGAGCAGATCTGATGTCTATTGGAAGAATGCCACTCGAGCATATCTGATGTCGAACGGAAGAACGACTTTCGTCTGGTAAAGATTTGGTGTGGTGGTCGACTATTTATGTTATGTTTTGTCAAACCTATGAATCGACCTTTGTAATTTTTCAAACTTAAGGATCGAAAATAATATCAAACCTAGTCACAAGGACCTTTCATGTAATTAACATTAAAAAAGTATCCCGAATATTAAGAAACAATTTTTTGTGAGGAAATTGCATATATCCTTCTCTAAACCTGAAAAATTGCATATTTTTTCCATACATAAGTTTTTAATACATAAATACAATGTCTTTTAAGCTTGTTTAGAAGAAACAAGTAATTTTACAAGTTTAGAGGAAGAGATATGTAATTGTCCCATTTTCATAGCCTATTCATTTTAAATAACATATTGGTAAATTTCAAAGACCAATTTCTTTTTGTAACCACATCTCTCAACGTATTTATCAAATCATCTTTCTTAAAATTTATAATCTTAAAAAATTTAAATTGACGTATATGAACTTAAAAAACTATGAAGTGAGTACTAATGTACAAGTCGTCGAAACAAAACCCTACAAATTTCAACACACTCGTCGTAACGCGTTGGTTCACACACTAATACATAATGATGAATTAAAAAGAAGTAAAATAAAATTATATAGATTTGAGTTTCATGTATATATACAAACTAGTTGAGTTAGAGCTCAAATTTTAATAAAAAAATCATATATTTACTTAAAAGTTTTTAGATAGACTCACATCCGCATTCTCTTACCTTTAATTCATAGTGCTCTTATGATAGGTTTTAAACCATAGTATTTTTAAAATAGTTTTTTTATTCTTATCACTAAAAACTTAATAACAAGTATTTTATAAGTATAATAAAACAGAAAATACGAATGGAGTATGCATAAAACCATGCATGTGCCCAACTATCTTAATAATAAATCAAAACGACAACGGGTTAGATACATGATGCCTACCCTCTCCCCGTTCTTATCCGGTATTTTATATTCCTCTAATCATCAATTAAATAAAAACAAGCATTAAATAAATAAATCCACATTAAACAAATACATAATGTAACACATGGTAAGTTTTAAAATCGAGAGTTGAAGCTACTAAAAGCACAGACTTGAAGTTGTAAGAAACATCATATGTTACTTCCTTACCCATATTGAAGAGAAAAAAAAAAAAAAAAACTTTATGCCCCTACCTGTATTGGAGACAAAAACTCAATTTCGTTTTTGTCCCAATCCATATTTGAGGGAAAAAAAAAACATAATGTACTTTCGGCTTTCCAAGCTAAATGTATTAATTTTTCCAGAACATCTAAATACGCAGTAAATATAAATATATATATAATATATATATATATATATATATATATATATATATATATATATATTTGTTATATAACAAGATTACATGTTTTGATTAAGTTATATCCCAAATGAAACTAGTTCAATCACATTAAAAAAAATCTAAACATGTATTTACATCTAACAAACATTACAACAAGTTTAAAATCAATCCATATTACATATATGATTCCTACTCTCCTATGTCAAGAAATGTCTCAGGAGCATACCCAAAAACTCTGAGATCTTGGGTCATCATCTCCACCGTCAAATATATCTCCTCCGATCGAGGGTGCGATCTATCGCGTGCCACAAACTCGTTAACTGTGCCATAAATCTCTATACAACTCGAACCGGGGGTTTTTGTCACCCCTTTAATCAACATTATGGTTCTTAGTTCATGTAAATCATCCCATCTATTGCAAGCTGCATATATGTTACATAACAATACATAAACTCCACCATTTTCAGGCTCTAATTCAACAAGTTTCTTGGCTGCTATTTCAGCCAAATCTACATCTTTATGAATCCCACAAGCGCCAAGAAGAGCACGCCAAACAACTGAATTTGGTCTAACGGGCATAGTGGTTATGAGATCATAAGCTTGGGCTAAAAGCCTGGCTCGGCCCAGAAGATCTACCATGCACCCGTAATGTTCAACCTCCGGCTCGATTCCATGGCGGATTGACATGTCAGCAAAAAACTTTCGGCCTTCATCCACCATACCGGTGTGAGTACAAGCACATAGAACACCTAGGAAACAAATGTGATCTGGTTTTATTGATGCATTCAACATCTCATTGAACATGTTAATAGCTTCATTTCCAAATCCATTAATAGCATAACCAACAATGACAGCAGTCCAAGTGAACTTATCTCTTTTGGGCATTTTTTTGAAAACATCCACTGCTTTACTCACTTCCCCACATTTGAAATACATGTCTATAAGTGCATTTCCCACGAAAACGTCGTTTCTGATCTTGTTTCTGTCGATGCAAACCTTGACCCACTCACCTAACTCGAGTGCACCCATGTTCGCACAGGCTGTAAGAATGCTAACCATGGTGAACTCATCAGGTTCTACTTTTGCATCTTGCATATTCTTGAAAAGCATCAAACCCTCCTTGAACTTGTTTTGCTTTACATACCCATTGATCATTGCAGTCCATGAAACTGAATCTTTCACAGGCATTTGGTCAAAGAACTCGCGAGCAAGGTCAAGTTTTCCCATATTAAGGAACCCTGATAAAATCGCGGTCCAAGAGATAACATCTCTCGTCTTCATGTTCTTGAATACCGCCAATGCAGCATCCATTTCCCCACAGGCTGCATATGCATCAACTAAAGCATTGTTCAATACCAAATTCGGTTCAATTGTCCCATCCTGGATGTACCCATGAACGTGCTTGCAACCGTTGATGTCCTTTAACTTTGAGCAAACTGATAGCATTGAAACAAGAGTGACACAAGTGGGTTTGATTCTTCTCTCTTCCATTTCATAAAAAAGCTTTCTTGATTCATCAAACAGTTTGCTTCCATTGTAGCCTGCAATCATGATATTCCAAGTGATCACATTGCTTTTCAAACACCTATCAAAAACCACTCTAGCATCATCCATATTCCCGCCTAACGAGTACATGCGTATCAACGATGTTTCAACAGCTGGATTAGACCCAAACCCGAACTTACACACATGACAATGCACCCCCTTCCCAAATTCCAACCCGACCCGTTTAGTAAACCCCCTTAGCAGAAACGGAAATGTGTAGTCATCAGGCTTCATATCCCTCCTCAACATTTCAACATACATAGAGACTGCACATTTAATACGACTAGTGCGCGAGTAGCCCTTGATCATCATATTCCAAACGAAAACTTTTGGTTCAGGCATTATGTCAAACACCTGGCGTGCGTAATCAACACTACCTCCATCTCGAGTACAACAGAAGACAATAAGCTTGAAACATACCAAAGGGTCTAGGCTTACGCCTCTTACTAACGCTTGCAAGTGAATTTGCTTAAGTTGTTCCATCGATTTGCAGATCGAAATACCATAAAGTAAAGAATCTGTTTTTGTTTTCATCGTTGAAACGAACATGGTGTCACATAGGTAACGTTCATATAGACGTACGTTTAACCACACGTCATGACTAATTTAAGAGAGCATACGTTCAACGCGAGTCGTTTATTTTTAAAATGTGATTTATTTTATGTTTTCTTTTGGTGTTAAATGTCAACCATATACCTCTCGTTTAACAAGATAACGTAACGGACGTGACATAAAAGGTGAAGATAAACGTCTCACCGGCGATGACGACACCGGCGACCACCGCAGCAGCGATTCAACCACCACTTGTACGGTGGTCGGCGACGGCTATCCGGCAGCAAGAGCGCCGGAGCAAGTCCTTCGCCTTTCCAGTCACAACGGCGTCGCCACCGACTTCCGGCGGCCGGCGTTTCACCGTCGCCGCTTCCAGATCCACAAAGGAAGAAGCAAATTCAAAATCAGATGATTCTGCTTCTTCGATAATGTCTGAGGTCAGGATTTAATCAAAGTTTAGTGATGAAATATGAATTGTGTGTTCTTCGATTCATTGAAACTTAGGTTTTCATTTGAATGATTATTTGATTGTTTTGATGAATAGGATGATGTGAGCTTCGTGTTGAAGCTTGTCGCCGGATCTTTTGCAGGCGGAGCTGCGATAAAGTACGGTAGCATTCTTCTGCCGGAGATAACACGACCGAATATTCTAGAAGCCCTCGTTATGATATCTACTCCGGTTATTGTAGCTGTTTTAGTTTTGATCAAAGAAAGTAGTGTTAAAGATTAGCATTTAGTACACCTTTCTTATTTCAAATGATCATCATTTTAATTATGTCGCGTTGTGGGTCAACCCAACCCGTCTAGCGTTGACGTGAACGTAAAAATTTTCGGTTTGACTTGTTAACCAGACGCTTAACTTTGTTCGTGTGTTTTAGATTCGGATACCTTGATGTAGGAACACGTCACAAGCATATAAATTTGACAAGGGAGAATTATGAGAATAGACAGTCGTTCAATCTTGTTCACCAAAACAGCTCGTGATTTTTCTAAAGAGATTATAAAATTGATCGTTACATATAGTTACATGGTGTCAAAAAGGTGTGTGGCCTAGTGCATATACTAAGATGCATTGAAAAACATCCCACTCTTAAATTGTTTAGGATTAAGCTATTCAAGTCTAGTTAACACCATTATTCATAATCATCATTTCAATTTGAACAAATTCCAAACCAAATTGATCAAATGGCCATTCAGGTAACTCACCAGATTTGTTTTGACCAATGAACTAAATACCACAGGTGCAAAACTCGAAATTCTTGCAAGGAATGCGAGTGTTATACATACATGAATCAACTGTATTCTAAGTTTCCACCAAAACTCCATGATGTGATTTCTAAACAACTGAAGAATTCTTTCAATAATGGGTTTTTCAGTTTCTTCGACAGAATCCGAGGAGGATATCGTTTTAGCATCCATTTGAAAGGGGCATAAAATCTTTGGCTGCTGTGTTAGATGGAAGAGAATACTAAGATATGCTCATAAGCTAAAAAGGCGATCTAGAAGTTTTCCTTGAACCAATTTACTGCTCCTTTTACAACAGACCTGCAGTGTGAAAGAAGCATATTAACATCAGATGAAGATTTAAACCACCACTTCTTAAGAAGTCTAAAAACATCAAACAAGAATTTTGCAGGGTAAAAAGAAGAAAAAGAAAATTACCCTGCAAAGTCTGTTAGTTTCTTCAATGGGTCATCTTGATCTTCAGAACTGTTATTTTCCTCAGCAACTGGTTCGACTTGCGTTTCTGTGGTTTTAGCTGCACAACACCAGAAACTCTTAATTCCTAGAATCATAGGAGTCCTTATATATCGAAAATTAACTGTCTTTCACTGGCGTAATGTGTAGTTTATTAAAAAAAATTTATGATATTTATGGTGTCTTGAACAGGCACACCTTTTGGCTGAAATAAAATAAATTTAGGGAAAATGGAAATAACGAATATCAAGATTAAACAGAAATTACCGGTTTTCTGAGCATTAGGGCGAAGGCGTGGACGGGTGGATGAAGGATTATTGAGAGAAGCAAGTTCTTCAAGAAGCTCACGCTCTTGGCCACTACCACAACCAATGTCAGCACAATGAAAATACGGAGTGATTAGCTAATATGAACATATAATATCATAGAAAATATGACCTGGCCGAAATTTGACTTTCTAACAATGATTTACTAAAAAACATACCTGATTCGTTTTGGTATAGTAACTTTAACAGTGAATAAATGATCCCCACGAATGGAAGGTTTGTTCAATTTTGGAGCACCTTTTCTTGCTAAAACAAGAATATCACCAGGTTGAGTGCCTGCAGGAATTTGAAGTTCAGTCATCCCCTCAACTGTCTTCACCTGTTACAGCACCATTGGGTTAGACCAAACAAATAAATAAACAAAAGTTGCATGCATATTTCATGCGAGTGTTACTAATTGGCAATGAGAAAATTAATTACCTTGGCAACAGTCCCCAATATAGCATCAAGATAAGAAATTGAGATGGATGAAAGTAGATTAATTCCATCTCTTTGGATCTCTGGAATTTCTTCAACATCAAGGTAGACATAAAGATCTCCAGGAGGACCTCTATCAAAAGGAAAGAAGTGCATACAAATGTTGAATTATTAAAGGTATAACAGACGCTAAATTATTGAAAAGACAGCCAAGACATGTTATAAAGGTTGAACCCAGCCCTTATTATCAATAATCATACAAATTCAACGTGGATGGTAATAAGGGTACAATGCTCTTTCATTGAAACATCCAAAAGACCATGCAATCGCCTCATGTTCTGTGCAGGTCTACTCATTTATACAATCCCACAGCAAATTTGATAAACTTGATCCCCTTTTATGTTGTCCTTTAATTCAATCAAATATTTTATTCATATTTTTACAGACAATTTCAAATTCTTCAATGCTTTCCATTTCAGAGAATTTGAACTCTCCTTCCTCAAACACATGCTCAGTTTTCTCTTTTCCTACACTAATTGCTGTTATAGAAAGTTCTCTAGATTATTAGCAATTGATGACTAATTAACTTTGACTTGTCGATTTTGTTTGATTTATAGGTTCTGAATAATAATCAGAAGTTAAAAAGGAGAACACCTGGTAAATAGTTCTTCATGTTTTTGGTGCAAAAGAAGGAAATGGTTGTTGGCTTTTAGGGGTCCAATGATTTCATGGAGATGAATGTTAACTTTTTAATAGGAATACTAATGACCTTTTCGTACCAAAGAACTACATGCTCTTTGCATAAGAGTCATTTTTAGTCGGATTACAGGCTCTTGCTAAGTGTTGATGCTTCAGATAGAAGTTATTTGCTTTCTTTTAAAATTGTATCAGTAAATTAGCATCAACCTTGATGCTGTGTTATTATTTATTTAAATGCTTTGCTTCTCATTGTAGATAATGTACCAGATTTATAGTTATTGAACTATTTTCTACAGATAATGTCTCATTAATAATTCAATGTTCTTCTTGTAATCTCTTTCATCCTCCTTACAAGAAAACATTTAAAAGCTCTTCATCAGTTTCCTCCAGGCATTTATTGCTTAGATGAAGAAATAGTTTTTCATACGCACTGTTTTTATAGGTACATATTTAGTGAAGCGCTTGAACAAGGATTCAATGATTTTGTTTATGATACATTTTAAAAAAGGGGGTGTTGGTTTATAGGTCATCATGGATGAAAGCTCCATGCTATGTTTCTTGAAGGAAAAAAAAGAGTTCTCTAAAGATATTGATCAGCAAGTGCCATATATTGCTGGTTACATATTGAGAGTTTGTGCCACTCTAATGAGGACATGTTATATTATATTATACTGGGTCTCCATGAAGGTTTTGTTATTGTGCCTTGACTAACTTGGTGATGGGTGTGTTTAAGTTGTTTTAGCACTAAAAATTTAAGTCTGCAAATCTCATTTATGTAGGCTAGCTAGAATTAGCAAAAGTAGTCCAAGATACGTTAGTTTATGTAGAATCTTTTTCTTAAGGTTTGATGGTTAATTGGTTATCATTCATCTATCTACAAGGTTTAAAAGTTACGAAATGTAAAAAGTTTGTTTTAGTGTTCTCCATGTATATTTGTATATTACTCCAACTTTGCAGTTCAGTTGCTTTTTTTCTGAATCACCATCAAAATGGTCTGTAAAAGAGGTGAGCCTAGTTGATACTTAGTGTGTGATGGCCAATGGGTGTGATGATCTGAAGTGGCATGATGTGTCATTAAGCTACCTTCTATTAAAAAGTAATCACAGATACAGTCATATTTGTAGTTGTATCTCCTAAGAGAAGTATACAAAACATACCCTTTTGGACCAGCATCACCTTCACCAGTAACTCTAAGGATGCTTCCTTTGCTGACTCCAGGAGGAATTTTGACTTTGATATCTTTCTTCACACGAATACGCCCTTCACCAGAGCACTTTCGGCAGTATTCAGATATCATCTCACCATTCCCATTACAATTTGGACATACAGAAACCTACATATCAATCAATCGTAAGCCAATTCATATTTATCAAGTTTTCCAGATTACATTGCTTCATGCAAAGTGAACAATAAGGAAAAATCCTTAATTACCTGTGAGAACATACCAAAAGGTGTTTGCTCGGTTCTCATAACTTGACCTCTCCCACCGCACGTTGAACATATTCTCATTTTGGACCCCACTTTTGCTCCCGTTCCAGTACATGCATCACATGTTTCAAGATGAGATAATTCAAATTCCTTTTCAGTCCCAAATATTGCTGCTGAAAATTCTAACGTCATGTCGTATCTGTAAATACATCAAGTTTGTCAGCCCACTTTTTTAGCTTTATATATAAATAAGTAATACTAATATAGAAACTCACCGTATGTCTTCGCCTTTAATAACAGTAGTGGCACGACGTCCTCCAAATCCAGTTGGATCACCACCAGCAAATCCTCCCATATTTGTACCAAAGAATGTCTCAAAGAGATCAAATGGATTCGTCTATGACGATATATAATAACAATCAGTATAATAGAAGGGTTTATTCTACAATTTTTGCATCTGGAAAAGAAAATAAGGTATAAATGGATAGTACCGCATAAGCACCAGATTGTCCACCTACTGTGCTTTTAACTCCATCTTCACCATACCGATCATACATGGCTCTTTTTTTGTCATCTGATAGAACCTGACAATCTCATATTTCAGCATTCAAAGAATTGTGAAACTCTGTAACATGATTTCTTTTGAAATGACAAAGAGAACAATCAAAGTTCTATTGTCCGATTGACATCCAAAAAAGTGGGTGACTAAAAAAATTTGGAGTCCAAGATATGTGCCCTGAACATACCTCGTAAGCAGCACTGATCTCCTTAAACTTTTCAGTGGCTCCAGGTTCTTTATTGACATCTGGATGATACTAGAAGGAAGAGAAATATTTGCAAATCATGAGTAATGTAAAGGTAGTGATGCATTCACTGTTACATTTACAAAATTAGACAAATAAATAAAACTATAACTGGTTAAACGTAAGCAACATCAGAGAATATTTCATTAGATTTGGGATGAAAAGTATGTTTATACATAAGAATATTACTAGCAGATGCAGATAATAGGAAGAGACCCAACTTAATAAAATGCAACACCCCAGCAATTCTAGGATTTATCTTGAGATAATAAAAAAAAAAGTAGAATTAGAAAACTGACTAGACTACTTAATTATGAAATAAAATTAGCTCAAACCCGATGAAGTTAGAATGATGCAAGATATAAATGCACCACAGCTTCTCCTACATTTCATAGTAGTTAATATCTGAAAGCTAATAAAAAAATTAACAGAAACTACAGGAAAGAACTTTCCATTGTAGTCCAAAATAATAGCAACAATAACGAAATTAGGGGGCTATTGGTTGTGTTTTGAGACTAATTGTTGCTTAGGTATGAAGGAGTTAACTTAAGCTGCATAGCTGCTAGCCGTTATGTTTGGATGGGTATCAAGTTCGCTGCCTAGTTCGTTGCATTTGTGGTTGAATAAGTCTACTAGACTTTAGTAGTAGTGGGTTAGTGCCATGATTAGAAGTAGTGGGTTAGTGCCAGTTTAATAGGTCTTTTGTTAGCTGGCCTTTGCACGTTTCATTTCCTTGTTTTCAGCATTAGTTTGTTATCTTTATTTGTATTTAAAGGCAACTTGATTATCATGAAATTATCAGTTTTCGTTTGAACTGTACCAATTTCTTTCATCTGGTATCAGAGCAAACTCGATCAGTCTAAAAGAGTGTGTGAGAATGAGTGAAGAGAAGTTGAAAATCCCCACTTTGATGGTCATTTCGAGCATTGGAGTGAAATGATGGAAAATCTGCTAAGGCTAAGCGATTGTGGAACCTGATTGATCCCGGCTTTGAAGAGCCACCTGTGTATTGCTCAAAATGATACCCAAAGGAAGAAAACTGAAGAGATGAGAGCCAAGGATCAACAGGTGAAACACTACCTGTATCAAGCAATTGACAGGGTCACCTTTGAGCAGATCATGGACAGAAGCACAGCGAAGTCGTGTGGGGATGTATGAAGAAGAGATTTGAAGGGAATGCACGTGTGAAGAGGTCCATGCTGCAAAAGCTTAGACGGGACTTTGAAGTTCTTGAGATGGAACTTCAGAAACAATCAGTGAATACTTTGCTCGTGTCCTTACCATTGCCAACCAGATGAGGTCCAATGGTGAGACATGAATGATCTCAGATAGTAGAAAAGATCTTGAGAACTCTCACTGAAAGATACATGTTTGTGGTGTGTCAATTGAAGAGCTCATGATGTTGAGAAGATGTCCATAGATGAACTTCAGAGCACATTCTGGTGCATGAGCAGAAGTTCAGAAGAACTGTGAAGGAAGAGGAACAGGTATTGAAGGTGGATGTCGGAGTGCCTTCTGTCATTAGAGGAAGAGGTAGGGGTAAGAGAAGCCCCAGAGGAAGAGGTCGTGGCAGAGGCAGAGGTCCCGTGAACAAGGAAACGGTTAGTGTTATAGATGTCACAATCTTGGTCACTTTGCCTATGAGTGCACAGCCAAAGAGGTGAATTTTGCTGAAGAAGAAGAGGTTCTTCTGATGGCTCTTGTTGATGATGAAGGTATTCAGATGGCCCACACTGGTGAAGGTGGTAGGAGTGGCATGTGGTCCTAGATTCAGGATGCTCTAATCACATGTGTGGAGACAAAGAAATTTTTCTGAACTGGATACAAGTCTCAGTAAAAGTGGGTTGGGTAATGATACTAGGCTGATGGTGAAAGGAAAGGCATAGTCAAGTTCAAGATTGACAGGGTTGTTTTTACCATCAGTGATGTCTACTATGTACCAGAGTTGAGAAACAATCTGTTGAGCGTGGGTCAACTGCAAGAGAAAACTTGTCGTTTCTTGTGCAGAATAACATGTGTAAATGTTCCACCCTGAAAGGGGGCTGCTATTTCAGAGTTACATGAGCTCAAACAGAATGTTTCCTTTGTGTGAAGACTCAGAAATGAAGAAGAGAAGAAAGGAGATGGATGTCACTATTCTAACGTGGAGGATCTGCCAAGACTATGGCATGAGAGACTTGGCATATCAGTACCTCTGGAATGGATGCACTGCAAAGAAATCACATGTTGAGAGATCTGCCAAGTTTCCCACCTAGCACTGATGTTTGCACAAATTGCTTGGTGGTAAGCAAACCAGAAGACCCATTCCAAAGGCCAGCATGTGGAGAGCAAAGAAGTGTTGGAGTTGATCCACTCAGATATTTGTGGACAAGTCACCCTGCCTCACATAGTGGAAAGAGGTATTTTATTAGTTTTATTGATGATTTAGTAGAAAGGCTTGGGTATATGTAATAGCAGAGAAGTCTGAGGCCTTTAACTGTTTAAGATGTTCAAACGTAAGGTTGAAACTGAAACTGGTAAGGTTATTAAAGCCTTAGAACTGACAGGGGTGGGGAATACTTATCAGATGCTTTCATGAGTTTCTGTAAAGAAAATGGAATACGCAGACAGTTGACCACCAGCTACACACACAGCAAAATGGGGTGGCTGAGAGGAAAAAATAGATCTGTAATTAATTTAGTAATCACTCTCCTGGCTTCTAAAGGAGTTCCAAAATGTTCTGGGCAGAGGCAGTAGTAGGACATTCTATGTACTAAATAGGTGTCCCACTAAGGCCCTGTCAGGAATGACACCACAGGAAGCCTGGATTGGTGTTAACCATCAGTGGCTCACTTTAAGGTCTGGGGCTGCATAGCTCATGTCCATGTGCCAAAGGAGAAAAGAACTAAGTGGATGACAGGAGCATCCCATGTGTACTGGTTGGTTATAGTGAGGAATCTAAAGGGTACAGATTACTTAATCCAGCCTCCATGAAAATTGTAGTCAGTAAAGATTTGATATTTGAAGAAGGAAGGCATGGGACTGGCAAATCACACCCAGGAACAAGCCTGAAGAGGACCTGACCTGGGGAGTGGAATGTTTGCTGATGAGGATAGCGATGATGAGCAGCCCGGTTCTGAACACACTATTGCTGACAGCATGCCTAGTGAATCCACGAGTAATGATGTCAATACAGCTGGAGGTACAGAAATCAGGGAGGGCAGGAGAAGACAACCTCCCAGATACCTGAAAGACTATGTAACAGGTATGACAATAGAAGAGGAAGTTAATGCAGTTGATTTTGGTGATCAAGACCCTCTAAGTTATGAAGAAGCAGCAGGAAAAGATGTGGGGAAAAGGCTATGCAAAGAGAGATCAACAGCATAGAAAAGAACCAAACTTGGACTTTGGTTGACTTACCAAAGGACGCCAAGTGCATTGGCTTGAAATGGCTTTATAAAACAAAGTATGATGAGCAGGGAAATTTGGTGAAACATAAGGCAAGGCTTGTGGCAAGAGGTTACGGTCAGAGTATGGTGTCGACTACAAGGAGGTGTATGCTCAGTGGCCAGATGGATACTATAAGACTTATGTTAGCTATTGCTGCACATAGGGGCTGGAAGGTAATGCAGATGTAAAGTCAGCTTTCGCTTGTATGGGACCCTTGAAGAAGAAGTGTTTCGTTCAGCAGCCACAGGTTTTCATCATAAAAGGGTGTGAAAACAAGGTTTACAAACTGCAGAGAGCACTGTATGGGCTAAACAGGCTCCAAGGCATGGTTCAGTCGTATTGAGTCTTATTTTATCAAACAAGGTTTGTCCAAGTGCTTTTGAGCACACCTTGTTTGTTAAAAGAACTGATTCAGGTGGTATGCTATATGTAAACATATATGTGGATGATTTGATCTATAGGGAAATGATGAAAGGCCTTGCTAGACTTTAAGAAGTCCATGAAGAATGAATTTGAGATGACCGACTTAGGCGTTATGAAGTATTATTTGGGTGTGAGGTGATGCAAACAGATTCTGGAATTCACATAAGTCAGAGGAAGTATGCAGTAGAATTGCTAAGAGATTCAAAATGGAAGAATGTAATTCGGTGATGGTTCCTATAACACCAGGTTGCAGACTGCAGCATGATGATAAAGAACCTATGAATGATAGTTGTTTCAAACAAATGGTTTTGTTTGATGTATATGACAACCACTAGACCAGATATACAATTTGTGGTAGGTTTGAAAGCAGATTTATGGCCAGACCTACTGAAAGTCATTATGCTGCTGCAAAAGGTGTTGAGATACTTGCAGGGTACTCTTGAGTATGGCATATGGTATAGGAGAGGGGTCAAGGAAGGCTGGAGGTGTTTACTGATAGCGATTATGCAGGTGACATGGGTGACAGAAAAGTACTGGTGGTATGTGTTCCTGTGGATGGTGCTGCAGTATCCTGGCAATCAAAGAAGCAGGATATTGTTGCATTATCATCTACAGAAGCTGAATATGTTGCAGCTGCTTCCTGTGCTAAACAAGTAATTTGGTTGAAGAGTTTATTGGAAGAATTTGATGAATTTCAGGAAGGTGCAGTGACCGTGAAGTGTGACAACACATCCACCATAAGTTAGCTAAGAATCCGGAATTTCATGGCAAATGTAACACATTGGAGTGCGTTATCACTTCTTAAGAGAATGGTCAAGGATGGTGTTTTGATTTTGAGCATTGTGGGAGTCAAGAGCAGTTGCAGATATTTTAACCAAACCATTAAACAAGAGTGTGTATGCTAAGCTTCGTATGTTGTTGGGAATGTGCAAACCAGCTGAAATGAATCAGTCTGGTTTGAGGGAGGGTTTGAAGGAGTTAACTTAAGCTGCATAGCTGCTAGCCGTTATGTTTGGATGGGTATCAAGTTCGCTGCCTAGTTCGTTGCATTTGTGGTTGAATAAGTCTACTAGACTTTAGTAGTAGTGGGTTAGTGCCATGATTAGAAGTAGTGGGTTAGTGCCAGTTTAATAGGTCTTTTGTTAGCTGGCCTTTGCACGTTTCATTTCCTTGTTTTCAGCATTAGTTTGTTATCTTTATTTGTATTTAAAGGCAGCTTGATTATCAATGAAGATTATCAGTTTTCGTTTGAACTGTACCAGATTTCTTTCAAGGTATGTGTGTTTTGAAACTTTTTCTCTACATTTCCATTGGTTCAATAAGTTCAATTAGGAGCGGATGATGTCAGCCTAACAAACTTTCCCTCTCACAGTCTCACACTCTCACTTTATAAATAAGTGATACCACATAAATAGAAAGAGAGATGATTAACTGTAATACAAGAAGAGAGAGTAATACAAAACTTGAATCTTCTTGTATTAACATTGATTGATATTTAATAAAGTTGTGATTTCATTTCTTGAATCGTAGTGTGTGTGTTTGATCAGTAAACAAACTTATCAGGGCACATACTCTAACAAGTGGTATCACAGCCAATCACATATGATTCAAGAGTTTGAGAAATAATTGCATATGTCAAGACTTCGACCAATGTTTTTATAGAAGAAGTTACTGATAAGACAAATGACATCTGGGATAATAAGGTTAGGCCATATTAGTGAGAAAGGTTTGATTGCTTCACACAAAAACAAGCTTCTTATTGAAGACTGTAATAGAGAAGTTTGACTTCTGTTGCCAATGCATTTATGGTAAGTAACATAAATTAAAGTTAAGCAGACAAAAGCATACCACATTGGGTGGAGTCTCTTGCCTATTCTTAAACACAAGAGTGATGTTATTGGAAGATTCAAAAGATGGATGAGTGGATGACACTAGTGGAATATAAAACTGACAGAAAGGTAGCAATGGATTGGACTTTGGAGTCTTGTGACTATATATTCAACAGGGTTTGCAAGGACCATGGAATTACAAGACTTAGGACTGTAGTAAAGACTCAACATTATAATAACAGATCCTCAATAAGATTAGGTGCATGTTTTCAAATTCAGGTTAACCAAAGTGTTTCTGTGCAGCAGGAGTAAGTCGTAACCTCTACGGCGCACTACAAGTTACTGGATTAATACGTCTGTCCATCTGCAATAGAATAATACACAGCTTTGCTCGTGTGGACTGTAATCTACCCAGTATAGTAGTCAAAAGGGCACAAGGTGAAGTGCCTCATATAGACGCAAGGCAAGGAGCTTCCTAAAGCGCAACCAATGCACACGCCTTTGGCCAGGCATAGCTAAGGAGAGATTTAATACTTTTTACTTCATTTCTTTTTGCATGCCAAACATTTGGTTGGCGATGATGAACAATGAATCTTGTTTATTTCTTGCGGATTATTATTAGTTTTAAGGTTTTGGTATTAATTTGATCACTCTAATTGCTAATTCTATTTATGAGAGCATCAGAGACAAACTTTTTGGTACACTTCGCAAAGATGTTCCTTATTAAAATGCACTGGCCCCAACTTATCTCATGGCATAGAGTTTGTACATGCATAATAATCAACCGCGTATCAATGAATATTAATAAGTGGTAGGCTTCATCGCAACATGTCAAAACCAGAGTGCTATACATTTGCCAATAACAGACCAAACACATCAATGTCACTGAAGCACATTTGTTGAAGAGTATAAAGCTATAATAATAAATAGACACATAGCTAAAGTAGAACTTTCTGTATTATACACCTAGATATATCAACTCAAACAACAACTTTGAAATGATACCCAAATCTCATTCACAGTTTCACACACATTGATTCTATTCTATAGAGTTATGATTTCATTTCTCGAATCAATGAATCATCGTGTGTGTTTGATTAGCCAATAAGAAGCCTATAAATTGATTCAATCAATTCCAAAAGCAGCACACTAAAGCAACGCCAAGATCAAATCAACAAACCAGTAAACCCTAATACCTGACGAGCCAATTTCCGATAAGCAGCTTTAATATCTTTACTAGTGGCAGACTTCGGAACTCCAAGAGTAGAATAATAATCCGCCGCAGCGAACACGACGAATCCGCCGCATCGCTTGCCGTACAACCTCTTACTAAATCGTGAAGACGAAGAGAACGACACACAACTCCTGTTATTATTATTATTATTACTGTTACGAGTAAACAACAGTGTTCCACCACCGAAGAACGATGAAGATGATGATGGAGATGGTGAAGGGTCTCGAATAAAGCTGAGGGAAGATGCAGGGATGAGTGCGAAAGATGTCGCCATTGTTGAAGTTGCTGATTGTGAATAGAGTTAGAAGAAACAGAGGAATTGTTGCAGGATTTGCTTTATTTTTCTCATTTGGTTTGATTTATGAGATGATTGTTGAAGATGAAAGAAGATTTTGGGTTAATTTGCAGAAAATCGAATAGGGGGCTACGTGGGTAGAAGTTTGTAATAGGGAGAAGAAGAAAAGATGTGGTTATCATCCAACGGGTATAAACGTCCAATGGACACATTTTTTTTAAGATACTTAAAATTTACAAGTAACGATTTACACTTACTTGTTATAGACCATATTTAAACCTTTGAATTTAAAGAGTTATTCGTCGTTCTAAATTCAAATGATCTGTCATGTTATTAGACCTGACCTCTAGAAATGACTTATTACACTTAATGTAACATTTTTTAGATAATAAACTATTTAAAAAAACTATGTGTACTGGTTTCATCATACGTTATATCATTCTTTCCATTGCTACACCAAGGTAGTATTGTTAAACCCCACGCATGCCACAACTCCTTCCACTATGTTCTTCTAGTGCACTCTTCCACCACACACCCTATTTCTTTCTATGTATGCTTTTGAGAGTGACACAACTTCACAATGTTTGGTTTAGTTGTTTGACGCCAGCTGCCAAGTATGGGTGGCAATGTTACCATGCCCTATGATATCATTATCATCAACACAACATATGATGATGAATTATGAAAAAATAAGATAAGTAGTTTAAATAAATAATTTATAACACTTTTAAACTGAAAGTATATTGTGTTAAAATATAATGACTATAGAACTAATTTTAATACATGTTTAATCTCAAAAATCAACACAAAACCTCTTCTTAAACAAAGTTTAAATATGTTTTTCATTACATAGTTGTGTAGAGAAAGTTATATAGTCCTTCGGTTTGTAATTATAGCATATGGTTATGTTCGAAAACCTTCATAAGCTATACAATCATGTGTATATAATTATAGCATATGGTCACATACTTAAGTTTGAAAACCTTCAAGATTAGTTGAATACTTTCATAATCAGTTGACTATAATAGTTGTATAGAAAAGCGTTGCACTAAAAATAAAGTTTTATAAGAACACATTTAATCTAAAGCATGAAATGTTAGTCTTAATAGACTAAATCCACCTTATTGGGTGGATTCTAAAGTACTTGTATACAAGGTATGTAAGTGTTGCACTAAAGAATAAATATGAGTTGAACAAAGATAACCTATGTGGAGTCTCATTGGTACATGAACATGTAGTAGTAATATGTTGGAAAGATTTATTATGTTAATGAGGACTCGGATATATATAAATGTCGGATTACATACCATAACGAATGGAATTGACTTGCAATCAGGGTAGGTATGTTGAAGTTTGAAAGCGAACGCAAAGTTAGTGACAAAGGTATGTTACAAATGCAAGTTATATTACATACTCGTGAACAAATTGATTGTATGTTATTTATTTAATCCAGAAATTTTACATGAGTTTGACAAAGAGAAATAAATCTCTTAATTGGTGACTTCAGTTGTAGTAATTAAACATGTTGTGTCAAGAACGTAAAATTGTAGATAAGTAACTTGTAGAACTCAAGATATTGAAATTATATGTCACTTTTATTTAAATGGAAGTAGTTAAATTGTTAAGTGTTGATAATGATCTTTATATGTTCAATGAAAGTTTGAATACTGAATTGTGTGTGGATTAGAGTCCTAAAAGAGACTATGGGTCTCAATGTTGTAGATGACCTATGTCGTAAACATATTTCATAAAGTTGTAGATGTGATCATGTATATGTGGCATAAATACACTATTGGTAAATCATAACCATCTATAGTCTCTAAGGCAATTCAAAAAAATTTAGAGGCTCTAAGTTGTTAAATAATAAAAGTTGTGATGATTTTAAAGTTGAATGTTGAGTTGAAAATGGTGATCCACTAGTGAATGATCTAATGAGACTCACAAGTTGATGAAAAACCCATAATGAGAGTTACAAGATGTGAAATAACCAAAAGTTGCGTATGGAATATAGACGTTGATGCTTTGTAACTCTCAAGTTGAATGCATAAGAATGTTGTTGAATAAGCCATTTGATCGGAAAAAAGAGAAATATTCTAGTAGTGTTCGATCTGTTAGAGGATGGCAGCGAATAGTAAGAAATAAACTTAATTTTTTAGCAACACTCGACTGTTGACCATGACATCTATCATCAATGTGATATTATGATATTCTAGCAACAGCTTATGGTCAATTGTGGCATTGTCACGTTAATTGTTTCATCACCCTTAAACGCTACAATGTCATCATAAACCACGTTCACCCGTCGTGAGTTGGTCGATTATGACGTTTCTTGCTCATTTATGATGTGTTAGTCATACTATATGATCTACGCAATACTTTAATAATACTTTTGTGGTATTGTTACGACTTACGACTTAGCTAATCTCTCAGTTAAAGTCCATACGTGGGCCGATGTCAAGATAATGCTCTCAAGGCATAACAGAAAGAACACATCGTATTTGTATTTGAAATTTGTTCCGTAATTTTATCAACGGTTTTGGTATTATAGATTAACAAAATAACTTTATCACCTTATCTTTAACTTTATTGGTCTTGTTTAGTTTAGTATCATTGACCAATCACCAAATCTTGCACAAAGGTAAGGGAAAGTGATTAGTGATCTTTCCGTTGTTTAGAATAAAAAAAAGTTACTATTTTCCACTACAAACCTTCAAACTATTTGTCCACTTCTAATGAGGAGTTACAATACATTATCAATTTATAGAAATTCCTATGCATGCTTATGAACCCCCTTGAATTGCTAAAAAGCCTAATGGTAAGACGCCTGAAAGGTCTCTCAAGAGACCCGGATACAAACTTCAAACTTTCCCTATGTAAACATCTTTAATGACTACCAATGTTAATAAAAATTTGATGTTTTCTAATCTTTATATGAGTTCATAAACTTTTTTTAGTAGGATCAGGCTTAACATGAACCAATAAACAAGCAGAAGTTTCATTTCAAGTATTCAAAATATTAAACTGAGGTCTTACAAGTTTAAATTAATCAACCAAACAACCATTACTCCTCGTTTTGAACATATAATCTACCTGCCATTAATCTGGCAAATGTAGATCTCTAGAGACAAACAAAGAACAAAAATTGTAACCGAACCGAAATCTATCCACCATGCCAGCCAGCAATGAATACAAACTTCACCTCTTTATTAGAAGATATCAGGATGGAATCGTCCGGGGATTGAGTTGTTTCCTTGAGCTTGTTTCAAATGCATTGTCAATGCATAGTTATTCACCTGCAAACATCATCAACATTGTTTCAACTAATTTGAATCGCTATGCATTCAAACAGGCTATGAAACTGTATAATTTACATAAGCGAAAATATAAAGTAATGTCCTAAGGGTTGACCTCGAGTGTCCTCATCTGCTCTTGATATTGGGTTAATAACTGTTTCAACTGCTGCACCTCTGCAGTCCTCTCATCATATTCTTTTTGCCGTTCATGTTGAATAGCTACAGCACGTTTCAGTATTGCATTCTCCCTCAGGAGAACTTCAATTTGTTCCTTGAAGACTATATTTTCCTGAAATCAATAGTATAACAAAATAAGATAGCTGAAAACAGTAACACGCGTGTGTATGTGTGTTTGAGTTGGGGTGGGGTCAGTGGGGAGCAGGTAGCTTGCCTTGTGAAGGGTTTCTGCTGCATCACCAGCAGCACGATCGGTTATGGATTTCTCCAAACTTTCAAGGACCCGCATGGCACGAAGTCTAGCATCATCAATGCTTGTGGCACTTGTCATTTCTGTTACAAACAATTCAACCCATTCTGCACCATTTCTAGGGATGTTTTCATTACTTGATGAGTTTTCCAAAGGAACATCTTCACTGGCACTAACCAGGGCTACACTTTTATTTAGTGAAAGAACTTTGTCCATCAGATAAACAGAAAGAAGTTTCATAAAAGATATAGAACTAATGTTTGACTTTGATACTACAATAACCTATGATAGCCAAAAAAATAAGCAGGAAGACTAAATATCCAAACACTATTCGACTGACAAGCAAAAAAAAACACATTCATTACCTTTGTCGATTGTTGCGTTTGATTGTGCTGGCAAACCTGAGGCCCCATCAAGATATCCAAGAGAGAGCTCGTTGAGGCTCCTAATGGCAGAATCTAAATCATTTCCACTCTTTTCTAGTGCTTCTTCCAGAAGCTAAAAACACAATAAAGTCTTTCAATTAAATTATACTATTAACATATAATAACAGTAATCTGTTTAGACACTAAGCTTAAGATAACATAATGTAACAAAATTTATACATCCAAATGATCTGTCATCAAAAAAATCAGATTGATTCAGACCAGATAACATACAAGCGTAAACAATCTAAATGACATATGCATACATCCAAAACACCACCACAAACAAATGATAACACAACCACACCTACATTCTATGAAGCATTTTTTTCAATTGGTTCAGAAGTCAGGACATCTAGATTAAAGTGGACAGAACCAAATTATACAACTTGTGAATCTAGGGTTACCACCGAATAAACATAAAGTCACTTACAACTCACAAAACATCAATCCAAGCGATTTAGATGCATACACACCAACACAACCTACATATTGAGCATGCATAAAGCTAAAATCTGAAATTCATGACCAAACAACCCGTATCCATATAAAACCATCATAATTTCAATCTATCCATGAACAATTTTGCTTGATTCGTATTATTTCAACATGCTAATCGATCTACGCGTTCTAATAGATAATCAATCGATTGTATTGCATCACAGCATTCACAAGCAAAAACAAAAAATTCAAAAATTAGTAATCGCATAAGTTGAACTACATGCGATTGCGAAGGATCTCGAAACCGTACCTTCTTGTCCATAGTCGGGAAAACCGATCGGAGCTTATCAACGAGCGACGGCGACGGCGGAGAGCTAACGAACGACGAGAACCGAACCGGAGAAGTGGAAGTAAAGCAACGGATTTTCTTGGAAGCCGGAGGAGAAGCAGAATTAGGCGAGGTTTGCAGGTCTTCGAAGAACGATCTCTTCCCGCACACAATCGCAGACATTGTTTGTTCAAATCGATCAAATTCAAACAAACACAAATCCGCTAGCCCTAAAACACAGGAATCGATTCGATTCGATCCGATCAGAAGCTTTCGCCCATACGAATTGAAGTGAAAGATGAACCGATTTAGGGTTAGGGTTTTGGGAGTTGTTGGGGGAGAAGATGAGAATGAGATAACATGAATAATAATAATATTTGGTTTTCTTGGTGGAGGAAGGGTGGTTTTATGGGGGATGATACGCATTAGAAGAGCGCGTGAAAGCTTTTTAAAATTAAGATTGTATCTTTTGACGAAGCGACACGTTGGATCCCTATACTTTGTAACTTTTCTACTTTTGTCACGAAAAATAGGAAATTATTGAGAGAAAATCATGTGTGTTAGTGTGTATAATGTAACTTTTTGCTTGAATATCATGAAGTTTTTATGTTATTACTAGTATTATGATCTCGCATTTTAGCAGGGTCAAACCTTAAAATAAACGTTAATAACATATGTAACTTTATATAAAAAAAAACATTGAATGTGGTTGATAGCATTTGATATTTCATATGAGATGTAAAACCGTGAAATAAAACTAACGTTAACACGAACCCTCACATTAAAGAGGTTGTTTAGATTAGTTATAAAGTATGTAAATGTATGGATATAGTAGATATAAAATACTAAAAAGTAAAATTGACCAAAAATATATTGTAATCCAAAACGTTGTAAAACATTATTATATGCAAAGGTGGGTTGTAATGAAATTAATGTTATACCATTAAAGGAAGCCACGCGCCACCTTTTTATCTTTCTTTGACAAAAGAGAAAAAATTAAAAATAAAAGTATTTAAATATATAGTAAAAGCAAAGTCGTGTGGCATAATTTTATTTATTATATGCGAACTCATGACCTGATTGTTGTAAAGCAAGAGCATTAACCAACCGAGCTAGTAAGAGAACTTGTCATTTTTACATATATAGTAAAAGCAAAGTCGTGCGGCATAATTTTATTGGCCACCGACCTCGCTTTCTAAATTATAGTTAATATGTGTCTTTTATACAATTGATACATTTTTTGCTCATACTATTATTTATAGAATTATGATAACTTATTATCTAGATAAATGATAACAATGTAGAGAAATTTCTTTTATAAAACACTAGATATAGATTTAAAATATATGATTTATGTATGGTATTATATGTTTGAATGTTACTCCTCTTAATGTAAAGATCAAAACACCGATAGCTTCGATGATGAATAGATAGCCAAGAAAGACATGAGGGGATGGTTTGTGTAAAATAAACATACATGGATATTAAAAACATATGAAGATGCGAATATGAGGGCAAGACCATGTTTTGTTGAATAACCATTAGGTCAAATTAGGGATGTGAAGCTGTCATAGAAAATCCACTTAGCTCAAATTAGATAGAATAATTATTATCGGTTGTAACCGAATATAAGATTTTAATAATACTTGGGGCGACAAGGGTATTCTATGGTAATGTGGGTGGTGGTTTAGGGATTTGGCTATGGGCCATTTGAGTAAAAGATATTTATGATCCATAACAAATTGAACAATGCTAGTATTAAAAAGAAAATTAAGATTATACTTGGGTCCATGTAGGATTAGAGATGTCTGAAATATCCATCGACTATACGGTTGTGAAACAAAAAGGAGTCCCCTGATGCTCTAGGTGAATGGGCGAGGTCATGTGTGTTGTCGATAACTCTGCTAGCATAACTAATGGTCATGCGATCGTGAATGACAAGCATGCCATGGTTGTTGATGGTACTACAGGTCATGCGATCGTGAATGACAAGCATGCCATGGTTGTTGATGGTACTATAGTGACGATTGAGTGAACTAGAAGGTAGAAAACTAACAGCTAATTCTCTCCACAAGCTCATCACCGACTATGAAAAACACTCGATTAATAACCAATTCTCTTAAACAAAAGAGATCCTGAATGATCGGGTTGCGATTATAACAAAACTTAACAGTTTGATAAAATGAATATTTTGTCATATTTCATAACATCGAAACATCAAAATACAAATCCGATCTAATAATTAACACAATGATGTTCTATAGAGACCTAACAAGACTCATGAAAACGCCAATTACATAATGGTAACTGGGCTCTATAAGTAACAACTTTCTGTTTTGTTTCGCTCAAACAAACTCCGCAACTGTCACCGCCATTTTTCAAACAGAATCATCCCGCATTCTCCATCTCTGCAAATCTCCTCTGAACAACAATGGCGACCTCTGCCTCCTTCCTCAAAACACCGAATACATACCCTACAAACGATACAATCTCTTCTCCTTCTTCTTCGTTCTCAACGAAACACCATGAAACCACTGATTCATCTTCTTTCTCGAAGTCTCGCTTTGAAGCCTACAACCGCTTGCAGTCTGCCGCCGTAGCATTCGGAGAAAAGCTTCCTATTCCTGAGATCGTTGCACTCGGAGGTCAATCGGATGGAAAGAGCTCGCTTCTCGAAGCGCTTCTTGGCTTCCAGTTCAATGTACGCGAGGTTGAAATGGGCACCTGCCGCCCGCTCATACTCCAGATGGTTCATGATCCTACTGCTCTTGATCCTAGGTGCAGATTTCAGGTACTCAAATTCATATACGTTTGAATTCATCGCTGCTTAGGTAGGGTTTACAGTTTCTGAATATTATTGATCATGGAGAGAATGTGTAGTTTGGCTTTAGTATAACTCAAATTCATATGCGTTTGAATTCATCGCTGCTTAGTGTAAAAGGAGTTTCAGTTGGTTGATACTTGATTCAATTGGATTTGTTAAGACTTCAACATGTTTGCAGATGCACAATGTATCCAGAGTATTTGAAAACTGTGTGGAAATTTTTGGTTGTTTCTTGTTTGTGGATGATTGGTACTGAAGTATGATATTGAAATTGCTGCTGCTAAGTCAGAGTTCAGTGTTTCTGAATCTTATTGATCATGGAGAGAATGTGTAGTTAGGGTTTCGAGTTTCTGAGTATTATTGACTATGGAGAAGTTAGGGTTAGAATTTCTAAATGTTATTGATCATGGAGAGAATGTGTAGTTAAAGTTTAATATTGAAAGTATAGACCTCCCTACATGATCATGAATTCATGATCAGCTGTTTTTGTGTGACGGTTACTCAAATTTGGATTTCATTCTTTTAGTGTTCAAGGAGTTTCAATTAGTTGATTCATGAGGATTTGGTAAGAATATAACAGGTTTGCAGATAGATGCACAATGCATCTTGAGTATTTTAAAAATTGTGTAGAGACTAATTTAGTTGTTTCCTTTTTGTGCATGAAAATAATATATCAGGAGGAGGATTCTGAGGAATATGGCAATCCTATTGTATCCTCATCAGTAATTGCAGACACTATTAAATCAAGAACTGATGCAATGTTAAGGAAGACTAAAACTGCAGTCTCTTCTAAACCGATTGTAATGAGAGCTGAATACGCCCATTGTCCCAATCTCACCATTATTGACACTCCAGGATTTGTTCTCAAGGTAATTTATACATTGACAAATATGTCCAAAATATCTAGAAATTGTAATAATCCGAGCCGCATTTGGTAGGCTAAAAAGGGTGAACCGGAAAGCACACCAGAAGAAATTCTCTCGATGGTGATATCTTTAGCTAGCCCACCTAATCGCATCCTTTTGTTTCTTCAACAAAGTAGTGTGGAGTGGTGCTCATCTTTGTGGTTGGATGCCATTCGTGACATTGATCCAACCTTCCGAAGAACATTAATAGTTGTCTCCAAATTTGATAACCGGCTTAAGGTACATAAATGATTAAACCTAAAAATGTTTGAACAACAAAGTATCAAATCTTGGCATGGGTCACTGCATTTCTTGATTTTGTCTCTACAGGATTTACTGAACTTGGTTTGAGTCGCTACAGGAACCTACTGCAACGTGGCTACCTTGGATTGAGAATCGTTACCTGCAACCTTCTCTTTGTGGAGCCTACCAAACAGACACAACCAACTCTTCTGAGCCCTACTTCAAAATGAACGAACTTTAGGAGGCAAATTTCAAATGACGAATTTAGGAGGCAAATATCTCAGTGGATTCAGATGTTCTGCGCCATCTGAAAGAAAATGTCAAAGGTGGATATGATGAAGAAAAGTACAAATCTCGCATAGGTTTTGGTTGTCTGAGAGATTACTTGGAATCTGAGCTTCATAGGAGATATAAAGAAGCTACACCTGCCATATTAGCTTTGCTTGAACAACGTTGCAGTGAAGTCACCGCTCAATTAAACATCATGGACTCCAAAATACAAGCAACTTCTGATGTTGCTCACCTCAGAAGAACTTCAATGCTGTTTGCATCCTCCATCTGCAACCATGTGGTATGAGAACATTCATTTCTAATTACAAGAACAATGGTTTAGTATTTGCAACTAACAAGAGGGTTTTTTGAAATGTGAAGGGAGCATTGATAGATGGAGCTGTAGATCCTGACCCTGAGCAATGGGGAAAAACAACAGAAGAAGAGAAATCAGAAAGTGGTATGGGGAGTTGGCCTGGAGTAATTTCTGATATAAAACCACCCAATTCCACCATACGCCTTTATGGTGGTGCGGCTTTTGAAAGAGTTATGCATGAATTTAGATGTGCTGCTTACTCAGTTGAATACCCTACTGTTTCAAGGGAGAAGGTAAAATCATACTCACACTTGAAATATAATAAATTAAATTTATTAAATTTATTGGCTATAAACAAGTTGAGTCGGCACTTCCTTTTGACAGATGTCAAATATAACACTTGCACATGCTGGCAGAGGAGGTGGAAAGGGTATTGCAGAGGCTGCTGCTGAGATTGCCCGTGCTGCAGCCAAATCATGGCTTGCACCTCTTCTTGACACTGCTTGTGAGCGACTTGCTTTTGTGTTAAGAAATCTGTTTGATCTTGCCATGGAGAAAAACCAACACCTTGACTTTGAATGTAAGGACTTTAATATATCTCCTGCCACTAATATGTGTATTAAAATAATATTAAAAAACAAAATTTTGTGGTAATATTGACAGATGGGAAGAAAACTGGTGATATGGATGGGTATGTTGGTTTTCACGCTGCCTTAAGGCGTTCTTACTATTGTTTTATACAAGATCTTGCAAAACAACGCAAGCAACTCGTTCGACAACACTTGGATTCCGTCACAAGCCCATATTCTCAAGTATGCTATGAGACTGATCTCTTATTTGGGCCAGGCCCAAACTCTACTTTCAGTTACCGGACATCATGCCTTGATTTTTCAGATCAAGAAAACATACCTCCAGCAGGAGAAGCGGCTATGACTGTACCTGAGACACAGTCACCTGACCTACCAAAGGAACAAGGAAACTTCATTGAAGGCGGAGCAAGAAAACGCCATACTAGAATCTTAGGTGACAGCAAAATGTCTGGTAATCTGGCTAATCAAAAGGGTTCACAACTAGGGTCAACCTACAATGAGATATGCTCATTAGCTGCACAACATTTTGCACGTATTCGTGAAGTTTTGGTTGAAAGGAGTGTCACTACAGCTTTGAATTCAGGATTTCTAACCCCATGGTATATTCTATCTACTTATTTTCTAAAAACAAACCAACATAGATGCTGAAACTTTTTATTATTCTGTGTTTCAGCCGTGAACATCTTATGGTAGCATTGGGACTGGAGTTATTTGCTGTAAAAGATGAGAAATTCATGGATATGTTTGTTGCACCTGGAGCAATTGACATTCTTCAGAATGAAAGAGAGTCTCTTCAGAAGCGCCAGAATATGTTACATTCTTGTTTGGCTGAATTCAAGTCAGTAGCAACATCCCTCTAATGTCAGATATTGCTTTCATCTCATGAGCAAATGAAGCTGATGAACATTTGGTTGGTATTCCATAGATACATACATCTTGATTCTCCTTTGTGTTCCATACAATTTGGTTAGAAATTACATACATATATGTACATTCTCCTTTGAAATCATGTGTAAAACTGCTTTCATCTAATGAACAAATGAATAATACATGCATATCTTGATTCTCTTGTTTGTACTCTTGTGTTATGTACAATGTTTTTGTTTGTGGATAAGTGCTCTTGGTATTAGGTTTCTTGAGCTATATTTTCAATGTGAATATTTGTTTCGCTTTCAATTTTTCCAACGGTTAGGTTTTCGTTTATAGAGATTAAACCGGGTTTGACCTCAAAACAATCAAAATTAGTTGATAAACCCCCTTAGCAGTTTTGGTTTTTTGTTTGCGGAGAAGTTATTTTTTCTTTTGGTCAGGTTCTATTCTTTGATTTCTATTGCTGGTATTATATACATAATTTGATTCTACTTATTTGATTTGTAGGTAAAATTGTATGTGTTAAATTGGATTTTACACACCACAGTATAATACATGCTTTCTATTTTTGTTTAAATTTTAAATTTCAAATATATAATAATTTATACATCTTTTTAACTTTTAGAATAACTATCTGCACTCATTCATTTTTTTAACTATTGTGTGTATTAAATTCATGTAAATAATAAACGTATTGAACCTTACATTTCTGGTCAAATTGGGTATCTAAAATTTGGGTGTAGGTTCCTTAAGGCGATGCACATTTCTAGACTAAACAGAGGGCATAGTAGGAAACATTGAGTGTCATCCAAAACCTATTTGGTGTTAAGAGATGCCTGATAGTGTTTGCAGTTCACACGGTTATCATAGGAATTCAAATATGCACAAAATTTGAATTAATTAGAATCCATTTGATTGAAATCGAAAAGATTACATATATTTACAATAGAAACAGCTTCCAAGCCGGCCATTAGCATCAGTTTCTTACATCAAACACAACATCCATTTGATTATCTGGCTATAACAGGAGTCGCTGTACCATCTCTCGCGAGCATATTTGCAACAGGTGGCGGTAGCCACTTCGCCTTACCACCACCATTCTGCCCATCTTGACCATTACCACTTGCCCGACTCGAACCACCTTTCTTTAGTCTAGCACCCACACTATGACCCACCATGAAACCAAACTTCATAGCCGTGAGTACACCAAAAGCAATCATCACTGGCCTCACAGCCCAGTGATGATCCTCAACATGCTGATACTTATCCACCAACGTTGCACATGTATCAAACGAGACATGCTCAACTTCAGCCGGATCAGCTAAATACGAGCTACATTCGCCTTTAAACACAAATCTCCCAGGAAACTGCACAACAAGACACCCGTTTGGAAGTATTTGTGTAATCTTACCTGTGGCCCATGTTCCTTCTCGTTTATGTACCCATGGGAACCGAGGTGTGAACACGTTTGACTTTAGTTTCACAAACTGGCCCACGAAGAACGGGTCTGCCATTTGGAGCTGAGAACAGTGTCCTTTCCATAGGGTCTCTAGTCCTATAAAACCGACACTTACATTTCCATCACGGTCTATTGAGTGTAGAATGCCTGTAGACGAGTGGTTTCTGTTTCTGTTTGGATCTAGTAACTGCACCCATTCACCAGCGGCTAACCCAGAAGTGACCCGTTCTAGAGTGGTGATGTTAACCCTTAACGGGTTGTGGATTCCTTGGACTCGAACAAGAACAAACCCGTCTCGATCAGTGTCCTTTTCCAGTCCAACTACAGTTCCTTCCGGTACAGCCATGCTCTTGCAATTGCTTGGTATTTTTCGAGATCGAACAATATCACCTACTTGCAGATGATCTTTTGCAAGAAACCATGTGGAGTAGCTGCAACCTCCTAGTGCTCTGTCTGCTGATATTCTGCTTCCTATACCAATCCACTCTCCGTCATTAAACACAGCATCACGTGAACTGCAAGTACAATTCCAATTTCACTTTCTTACAATGAATACATTAACCAACAGCAGTAACTCTTTTCTACTGTATAATAGTAGAGGTGGGAAGACAGTCAGGTTGTACGGGTTGGGTAACAGGTCATAACAGGTTCAGATTAAAAATAAGTTATTTTTGTACGGTTCAAAACGGGTCGGGTTGACCCACAAATACATTTCACCCATTTTTACTAATTGTTAATGTCTGTTTAGATCAACATTCCAACCTGTTCGACCCATTCTAGCTTAGCTAAATATGTTGACTTGACTTGTTTGAAACATAACACAAATGGACCCATGCACATGTATTAGTGTATTACAGATTTTGAATACACACACAGCCAAAACAAATAAACATACGCATAGATCCAACCTTTCAAATGCGTGCAGAATATCGGCAATAAGCGGTCTATTACGAAGATCGTACTCAAAACAGCCATTAAGAACATTTTCAACAGCAGGAGGTAGACCATTTGGAAGCTGTGGCTTTTCTTGTTTCACCACAACCGAATTGTATATCTCACCAACAGATTTACCAAACCATGGTTGTACACCTGTCAGCATCTCCAAAATGCAGCACCCAAATCCCCAACTATCAGTCTCAACACTAATGGGTCCTCTGATTTCTGGCACCCATTGTTCAGGAGCCATGTAATTCGGTGATCCTAGCTTAAGAGACAAGTCTGGGTCAGGCAACTGGACCCCAAGAAGAAGAAACGGGATCCCAAAATCTCCAAGAACCACTAGATCATGTTCATCAAGAAGAAGATTAGTAGGCTTTATATTCAGCACCAAGATACCTAACATATGCACTTCATGAATTCCTTTAGCTAACCCCACTCCATACCTGCAAAGGGCATATATTAACCATTAATCATCTCATCTGGTACTTCATGAACCAATTTCAAAAATCACCTCAATACATCAGGCAACGAAAGTTTTCCTCCTTTAAGCTTAGCCATTCGATCACCAACTGACCCCTCGTAAAACTTCATGATAATGCAAATTTGTGGGGAGACCTGAAAGTAACATACTTGGTGAATCAGTCACATAACTATACCCAGGAAATAACATGTTATACATTATGTTTACTTAGAAATATAGGTTACCACCTTTCCAGATATGATCGAGACACCATGCAACCAACAAACACTAGGCAATTTACGGAATTTATGGAACAAATCCTCAAACTTAACCACAAACTTTGGTATATCTTCTTCTTTTACAGGATGTAACATCTTAATAGCCACTTCATGATACTCATCATAATCCTTAGATGATTGATGATGTGTAGCTAACCATACATCCCCAAATGGTCCATGCCCAATCCTGTGCTTAAGTTTCAATAAAGAATGATCTATCTGAGGATTTGGTAGATTTGGTGTAGCTACAACGGTTCGAAGATGTTCAGGATCACCTTCATAGAGCATATAATCAAAAGAAGGGGCTGATGGCTCTGTTTCTACCTGTTCAGCCATTTGTTTTCAAAACTGTGTACACAAAAAGACAGAAAGCTGTTAGTTGAACTAAAAGTATGCATTTGAACTTCGAAAACTTCAACAGATAGTAAGCAGAATATCGAATTGCCTAATACAAACACACTCATACAAGAATAATTAAACCAGTTCAGTCTAAGCTAATAACTGTAGAATAGTAGTTAAGTAGTATTGAATATAAAGCTCCTAAACTCTATAGCTCAGTTGATGAGTCTCATCAAACTCACACATATAAGTATATAGCAAATATAGCAAGCTGCAAGTTCTCCATCTCTTTGTTCCTCAAAGTTTGAAGGGGCATAATAGCTTCAAAAACTTAAACAAATTAAGCCAAATAGTACAAAATTGCACGATCCCCTAACCTGATACACACTAACCCCTGAAAGTAAACTTCAATCCTACGGATTAAACTATGTAATTAACAAAATTAAGCAGAACACGAAAACCCTAACCCTCTTACAGCCCTGAAAACAACTAGTACGAAACGATTCATATAAGATCAAAATGGATGTGCTACACACGATCACTCAAACCCTGTTGGAAAAATTTTAGGTCGTTTTGATTTCCTTCAAAAGAAAACGCGAGTGTAATCAAACAAACGATCAAGTCTCAAATTAGTACAACTAAAGAAGAATTACGAATCATGGCCAAAAAAGAACGAAGAAGATAGAGTTGATGATTGTAATACTGTAATTAATAGTCAGCAAATAGTGATTGATATAAGAATTAAGAAACATACAGTTGATGTGATGATGGCTGAGATGATGGAAAAGAAGAAAGGATGAGAAAATTGGAGCAGAAGAAAGGAGTGTACGTTTAGGAATAGTGAAGAAGAAGTCGGCAAAAAAGCAGCAGCAGGAGGTGGGAGCACGTTACACAACGGTGTGACGTATCAAAACAGAGAACCTTCATCAATGCTATCGGGTGAATTGAAGTTATTAAGTTTAAAATTAGAGTCAGATGATTATGTGCTACGCAAAAATAATATTATTATGATGTTTAGTAAGGTGTAGTTTGCGGATCATATTTTCAAACATCGATAGCAGAATAGGTGTGCTAAAGGTCTGCAGTTTACAAGAAAAATACTGATTGGTTTTTAACTTTTGCAAACTGTTAAAGAAGACTGATGGTGGTGGTGATGGTGGCGGACGGTGGGCGATGGCGGACGACGGTGGTGGTTATGGATGGTGGTGGCGGTCGTGGGTGGTGGTGGTGGTGGACAGTGGGTGTTGGTAGGTGGTGGGTTTTAACTCTTCGCATACCTTAGAAGTGGTTGTGCCAAGTTTAAGCCAATAAGAGCTCGCGCAGACGTCTTTTAGTGAATGTATACTGAAAAACAAAAAGTTTGTAGATGGTAATATCTGTGTGTGGTCTGTGTGGCGCAGATAGAAGAGCCTGCGCAAACCTTTTTCAAAAAAACAAACACCATTTAAATGTGTTTCTTGTTAAGTGGTTGAGTGCTTTTGTCTTATGACGAATATTGATGCAGATTTATGGGTAAAATTAAACAATGTGTGAATTAGTCGTTTAAAAAAAATAGTTACTTGTTAAGAAAAACAAACATGTTACAAACCAGTGAACGATAATGATTCTGTATGTAATTTTTAAAGTTACATATTAAGCCTGCAAAGTGTGCTTTCATTTGTATGATGTACTAATTTGTTTAAGTATTGGTTTGTACTTTGTATAAAAAGACAAGTTAATTTGAGTTGGATTGTTTGTGCTATTTAAATTAATTAGAATGTTACACATGAGATGATAAAATTGATTGAATAAGTGAAAAAAAGGTTTAAAGTTCACACGCATATGTTGTGGCGTATGAATTCTTTTACCTTTACTTTCTTTTGGTTATGAAACTAAAGATTGTTTAAAACTAAAATTGCAAGAACTGAAACTTTTGGACTTATTCCATAGTTTGGTAAACTACAAGGGTGTAAGCTGTAATCTCATTGTATTTCACTATTTTGTATCATGAGAAGATGATTATATTTTGTTTTCCCTTTTATGCCTCTTTTATCTCTTCTTTCAAATTCTAGTGTCATCATTATTAGAAGAATCTAAGGGGTTAGTCATCCGAATATTTTTCTACCAAATTTTTTCTTTCTTCTACCAATTGTATGATTGTTTATTTAGAAATTTTATATTTTTTTCTTATTTAAACTTCTATTTATTTTTGATTTAAATGTACCTCAAACCGTAAAACTAAATGAAACCAAACTGTTGTAAAAGAGGTTTTGTTTGATACCGAGCAAGTTTATGTGCCGTCATTGACATATGTTCAAGTCATGTACTTAACAAAAATAAAATCATACGTCCTCTCATCTAGCTATCCCAGTGTCTAAGTCGAGTATTTGATTCCCTCTAGTCTATTCCTTATGTAAAACATGACCTCTTTCAAAGTTCAATTTTACATTTAAGTTTTCTTTTAAAGGTCTAAGAAAATTTACTAACGATTTAGCTTACAATTTAAACTAAAACATTTAAAACCAGACTATAAACACAGATCTTAGACCAAAGGCTGATCAACAAGGCCAATGAAGGAAAAGGCATACACAGAGCCGCATTGGGTACCGGTCTAACCTGAAGACTAGGTTAGCCTTTGAGCAAGATTGATCGAATATCCGTCAAATCCCATGACGTTTTCTTTAACAAATATTCATGTTAATAACATGGGTGATCTCCCACTTCCACACTTTAAAACTTCACAAATAGCAGTATAGCACAGTAACATCCACACACTAATTGGAAAGAAAAAGAAATAACACTCTCACTCGAACCACTTATAAATACAGACCCTTTTAAGTTCTATGTCCCCGTGTTTTCGATTTCTTGTTTTCGGTCTCTATCCTCTGAAACAAAATCAGAACTATCATCAGCAACAGACACCCCATCATTATAATCAGCAGCAGCATGTGGATCACAAAACATTTCATCATTCTCCAAAGCAGCAAGCTTCTCCTTTGACTCTCCCTTTAACAAGTCAACCACTTCAAGAATCGTCAGTCTTTTTTCAGCTTGATTACGCGCACAAACAAGCCCAACAAGAACAACCCGTTTCAATTCTTCAACCGAATAATCCCCTTTCAGTTTCGGGTCTGCAATTTCACTAAACTTTCTTTGACATGCCAATGGTAGAGCCCACTCCGTGATTGACCTTCTTGTTGCAGCATTTAGTTTCTCAATGGGTTTCTTGCCACTAGCTAACTCAAGCAAAAGAATGCCAAAACTGTAAACATCACAACTCTCTGATGCTTTCCCTAGCATTGCATATTCTGGGGCTAGATACCCAAGTGTGCCCTTGACTCTAGTGGTCACATGAGTCGCGCCATCTGGGATTAGCTTTGCAAACCCGAAATCAGCTACTTGTGCTTTGAATTCTGCATCTAGTAGCACATTGCTTGCTTTGATATCTCTGTGGATAATGTGTGGTGTGGCATGGTGATGTAGATATCTGTATGATACAAACATATAGTCAACTAATCAAGAAACTTAGATTACTCATTTGGGGTTAAAATGGCTTACAGAATTCCTTCTGCAGATCCAATAGCAATATTCATTCTTCGATTCCAATCAAGAAGGCATTCAGCAGAGTGTTGCCCATGAAGATGTGAGAGTAAACTGAGATTAGGCATGTAATCATAGACAATCAAACGTTCTTGACCTTCTGCACAATATCCACGTAAGCTGAGGAGATTCTTGTGTCGAACGCGAGCAAGGATTTCAACTTCAACAGCAAACTCCATCTCTGCTTTGTTGCTGTAAACCTTCAGTCTCTTCACTGCAATCTGCACATTCAATTTGAACACATTTAGCTCTTTGAATCAATCAAATACAGATCCGATTTCGTGCTCTTTGTTACCTGAGATCCATCCCAAAGCTGGCCCCAATAAACACTGCCAAATCCACCTTCACCAAGCTTGTTATCATAGTTGAAATTGTTTGTAGCAGAATGCAATTCCTTCAATGAGAATATCCTCCATGTTGACTCTTTCTTCTTGTTCTGTTTCCTGTAAAATTTGACAAAAAAAAAAAAAAAAAAAAAAAAAAAAAAAAAAACCCTAATTCAAAATCAGTAGCAATTTAGGAACATCTCTCACAATCACATCACTAATCGCTTAATTGATGTTCATAACAGCATCAAATGATCAAAATGTTACAAACTCCACACAATTCGTCCCCAAAAACCCGATTATTACAAAAGTCAAAATCTACTTTCGCTTATTCAATTAGCTACGAAGCACACAAACACGAAATTCAAGCAATCAGCTCCGGTAAACCTTAACTGAACAGAAAGTCAATGGCATCTAGACGAATCCTCTTAGAATTAAACGAGTTCATACCGCGGCTTTACTCAATAATTCAACAGTAATTTGAGAGAAAACATACCGATCAAATCCTCCAACGCAACAAAACCTCGAGCGAAAATCCATAATCCGACAACCTTCAACCGCGTATTGTCGAATTGACCGATTCAAATGTCGAAAACCAACTCAAAAAACACCGAATTCTATCAAATCAACAATCAAAAACGGGCGAAAGCAGTATTTCCGATCGTTTAAACTTTAAAGAGGAAGTAATGAAGATGTATCGTTGGCTGCAGGTTCATCATACAGAAAAAACTTTGTGATCCAATCAGAATGAAACAGAGGATTAACCAATGGAAAGCTTGAAGCTATTAGAGAGAGAAATAATGGAGGTTGATGATGGTGGTGGTGGTGGCAGCAAGAGTTGCAGAAGCAGAAGAGGGTTTCAGTGTTTCACCATCAACGCTTTTGGAGTTCCATGACTTTTACGGATAGGGGTGGTGGGGTAGACTGGGACCCGTTTTAATATTTCCGTTTTGGGGTCTTCTGAATAATAATTTTTGGGTGACTTTACTTGTTACAATTGTAAGGTTTTCAAATTTAATTAATATATTTGAAGTTAGTGTAGAACAGTAGATTGAATTATTGCAAGTTTATAAGCCGTTGATATGTTTGTTTATATAATAATCCGGATAGTTTTTGAGTAAGTTTATGATATCAAGTAGTTTTTGCATGCGAAGTGTATGAATCAATATGTGATGGATGTGTGGTTTGTGTTTGTTTTTTAAGGAGGGTTGTTTACGTCCTTGGACTGTTTTTTGCTTCTTTTTACGTGGTATTGCATATTTGCAACTGCTTTTTGTATTTGGTGGAACTTGAAGGTTTTAAAGATGTGAAGGTGAAGAACGATAGATAAATGAATACGCATTGTAAAAACTAGTAACTCGAATGGCTTGCATTAAGAATTTTTAGCCCCGAATATCTTAGAAAATGCCAACTCGTGAATGGGTTGAGACTAGTTTTGAATGACTTGGGCTAGTTTTGAATGACTAGTATAATTTATTAAAAACCTTATGTATTTAATATTATAACTTGCATGATAAATGATATGGCTTGCGTAAACTTAAGAATTATTACGCAAGTTATGTTATAAAAGCGTCACTTCAATAATTGTAACCAACGAATGGCTTGGAACTAGTTTTGCATGGTTTATGATTACTTTTGTATGACTTATGTAATATATTTAGAACTTTGCGTGATGAATGATATAACATGCATGATTTTAAGAATGGTCAAACAACTCATGTTACAAGACTTGATTTTAAGAATCCCATCCCATGAATGATTTGGGACTAATTTTGAATAGCTTATGACTGGTTTTGAATGACTTGCGTAATATATTTAAAAACTTGGAATTATATTATTATAACTTGCGTAATAAATTATATAACTTGTGTGATTTCAAAAATTGTTACGAAGCTCATGAATAAAACGTGATTCTAGCTTTTATTTGTAAAATGATGAGTATACCCTTTTTAAGAAGAGATGAAATTCTTACACGAATGTTTTAACAGCTTCTTTCAATGATTGCTTCGTACAACTCATATGTAAAATCCAATTTGTCAATAACCCTCCCTTATACCTTTTAGGCTTTTTAGCAATATCAATTAGATTATATTCTATATATAAAAAATGGAAAATTTAAACTCCACATGTCACAATTATAAACATTCTCATATTAATTTTCTTGTCTCAGTCTTAATACATAAAAATATAAAATAGTACTAATATAATTTATATTATTTCCAAATTAAAAACAAATTTCTTAATAAATTAAAAGCAAAGATTTTATTAAAAACATACTTTCTAAAAAACAATATTAAATAAGTACTAAATTTTCTAAAAACAACAAAAAGTTTTAGAATAATTAAGAACCAAAGTTTTTTAAAAGAAATTTAATAAAAATGACATTTATTTTTCAAAAAATCAGTTTTTTTAAATGATTTTTTAAAGCCAAATGTTAAAACACATATTCTTTCATTAGCCCTTGTAGGGCCATGTGGGGATCACATTATTGTATAAAGAATTCATTTTGGCGTTATTTCGTGTTTAGAGTCTTAGCACTCACACTTCAATAATTGGTTTGTAAAACAATGATGCAAATGGTGATTAGAACGTGTATTGTGTTATAATTTTGCAGGGCATCAATCTTAATCAACCACCTGTTGAATCAACTTGTAAGAGATACGTCAAAAAAAAATATAATATTTAGGGGCTGTTTGACAAATTTTAAATGAGTAAGTGCTAAATTATTAAAAGTTTTGAACCATTAAGTGCTAAACCAGTAAGAGGTTTGAATCATTAAGAGCTATTATATTGTTTAACTATTCAGAGGCAAATGTTTGATCAATTCAGATAAAACCTCTTAACCATTCAGACTCAGTATAATGTTTAACCATTCAGAGGCAAAAAGTGATTAACCATTTAGAAATCTGCTCACGAAACAAACACTCTGAATTATTAAGTGCTGAATCATTCAGACATCTGAATGGTTAAGAGGCAAACAAACAGCCCCTTACATTTATTCTCACATAAAAAACGTTGTGATTAATCACATGTGTTACGATTAATATGTGTTTTACAATTAATACAAGAAAAAAATTACACATAATATTATGCAAGTTTTAAAAGAATTTTAATTAGATCACTTATATTTTTATTTGTTCTAATCAGGTTATTAATATTTTTGTTTGTTCTAACTAGGTCACTAAAGTTTTAAGAGTGTTCAATTAGGTCACTCGTTTTTTTTTAAATTTTTTAAATAATTCACAACTTTTCTTAGACAATTTAGTTTTTTTTATAAATATCATTAATTTTTTTAAGCTTTTAATTTTTTTAAAAATATTTACAATTTATGAATAACCTAACTAGAACAATACTGAAGCTTTACTGATATGATTTGGATAAAAAAAATTTATGAGAGGCCTGATTGAGACAAAAACATTTACGCGTAATCTGATTGGGACAAAAAAAATTTATATGTAAACTTATTTCAACAACTTTGAACTTGATTACTATTTTAAAAAGTTATCTCTTAGGGTGGAAGGGGCACCAACACCTTGAGCTCACAGCGAGGCCTGATGACGAGCGTCAACACTGCTGTCGCCCCCTCTCACGCGCGCAAATTGCCTCATTCACGGTATGTTGTCATCTTGATTGTTGCCCATATGTGTGTGTGATGTATTTGTATAGTGTAACATGGTGTGATAGCATCGTCACCAACAAACTTAAGTGTATGGTGTAATGTCATGATAAAAATATGTTTGATATGTATATGATGTGATGTGTGTTATGAGAACATCCCTCTACACTTAATACAATTACAATAATAATTTTATGGGTGATAAGAAACTTTAGTTATGTCTTTATTTATATAAACAATTTGCAGGAAGACAAAGAACAAAGAAAAGTTTGGTGTTAATGAATGGTAGGTACGCCTAACCATCATTTATAGAACTATTAGTTGTTAAAAAGTTGTAAAATATTATTATTATTATTATTATTATTATTATTATTATTATTATTATTATTATTATTATTATTATTAAAACAATTTAGTAAATATTATATACTATTTATTATTTTTTTTGAACGACAACTTTTCTTAAAAAAGGTCTAGCAAAAAGTTAAAACCTCAAAAGAAACAAATATTATATAACGACAAAAACAACCATCCAAAAATAAAGAAAACACATAAGGACCGAAAAAAGAGCCTAAAAGCTCCATTTAGACCAAACAGCCTTCTTCCCATTCTATTTCTTACCCAAATTCAACCAAAGCTTTTATGTCACTAACAATCTTTGCTGTCGAGTTCCTTTTTCGATTAAATATAACATTATTTTTAGCATTCCAAATACACCAACAAGATGTAAGAATGATACCATGAACCATCCTTCTTTTAAAAACATCATCCGAACACGTTTTGTGAAGCTCCATGAGATCACGGAGGGAAAATGCATAAATATCCGGAGTTTTACACCATTAAAATACTATTTATTATTTTCATGGTTTTAAATAACATCTTGGGTGACACGTAATCTAAAAAGGTTTAGATCAATGTTTTCACTTTTCACGGCCGGATCGGACCGGCCGGTCCGACCGGTTCAACCGGGATTCGATGAGGTGAGCGGTCCGATCTACACTGATTCGTTTAGTACAGATAAAACAGACCGGTCGGAAGCGAGTCGCCGGTCGGAACGAATAACCGGTCGGTCAGCCGGTTGGAGTGGTGTTGATTTATTTCAACGTTAAGCCTCTTCTTCGCCGGATCTTCATCGGAATCGGCGAACTTGTTCTTTTTTTTTTTGTGTCGGATCTATATTACAATTGGTAAAAGTAGTTTTGTTTTTGTCAGATTTGGACCAAATTTGAGCATGTCTTTGTTGGATTGGAAAGGTGTCCCTCATATTTACGAATCTAGAAGAAAGATTGAGCAGCTAGAATGTTAGTGCTTGGTTGGAGAGACTAATTCAAGGTAAGAATTCTTGTGGTTGTTCACTGTAAAGATTGAAGAGTGAGGAGGAGATGCTTTAATATTTAAAAAAGCATAAGAGAAGCATAAAAGATGACAACTATGAAAAAGTAATTTTGATGAAAAAAGTTCACTTTTACTGCCATGACAAGGACATGCTTATTTTCAAGATTTATTATATTTAATATTTAATCATTATTTTATTTTTATACATATATTTTTAAATTAATTATAAAATTCGATTCTTAAATCCAGTTCGACCGGTCCGACCAATAAACCAGTTAGCTATCCGATTTGACGTCCAATCCGATTTCGAAAACATTGGTTTAGATAACTAATAATCAAAAACTTTTTGTAAGAAACCGTGCGGACTAATAAATGAAAACTTATATATGGATTAGAAAACTTCAAGAAGATAAACGAATTTATGATAGAAAATTAAATAATTACTTGCTCTCACATTTTTCAGAATTTAGCTATAGCTATTATTTGTAAATCAAAATTATGGAGAATCATGATATTTCTGTTTTATAATAAACATTTCTAAAGTCGTTTGTACAATAAACCTCAATGTTGAGTTATAGAATACTCGTACACAATGTTTTTGAGACCGGATCGGACCGGCCGGTCCAACCGGTTTGACCGGGGATCAGCTCGATGGCCGGTCCGGTTCTCATCGATTCGTTTTTGGCCGGTCGAACCGGCCGGTTCATCCCTAACCGCTGGTCGGACCAGGAAACCGGACCGGTTCGGACCGGATTTTGTATTTTTTTTATTTTTTTGATTTTAATGGTAAAAACGGGGTGTTGAACCATAAATTAGTATGTTGGATATAAAAATATAGTTAAGTTTTATATATAACTATAAAATACATATATAAATTACTTATATTTAATTATACATATAACTATATATGTAATATACTATATATATAATTATGACGTCATCTGGTTCTTAAATCCTGTCCAACCATCAAACCAGTAAGGCGTCCGATTCGACGTCCGATCCGGTTCTGAAAACATTGCTCGTACATATTAAATCAAAAAAAAAATTCAAAATGTTCTTTTTCTCGTAAAGTTTCTTTAAATTGTCACCTTAAAAATTTTATGCATAAATGTCTCTACCAGACGTCTATACATATCTAACATTATGGCATAGTCGTCTCCGCCTTAATGTTATTGTTTGATTTTTTATCTTTTACATGATCAGACACTTTTATAGAAGGGTTGAACGCCTTTATAGTATGATCAGATGTCTATATAGTACTGTTGGCCGCATCTATAGTACGACTGACTGTCTCTATAGTAGGTTCGAATGCCTTTATATTAGGTTCGAGCGCCTCTATAATAGGTTCTGACGTCTATACAAGTGTCATATGGTAGGCTCGGATGCCCGCATAGTATTTTGGGCACCCCTGTAGCAGGTTCAGGCGTCTTTTCCGATTTTTTGAAAGGGAATATTAAATAAATTTAATAAAAAAAAAGGATATTTTAGGAATTTTTTCACAAATTATATTATTATATTAATTCTTTAGTATATTTTGAGTAAATTGTTCCCGAAGAAACATAAATTATGAAATTTGATAATCAAAGTACGCATTATTTTTTTATTGTATAAGTATCAAAAATATCAGATTACACCAAACAGCGTTTATTTTAATTGATTAACTAGGTTGTATCTCGCGCGCGTTGCGCGCGGGACTCTCTGACGATCCCAAATTATGTGCAGATGTTACAAAACACACATATGTGATGTATGTGTTTAGTGTAATGAATTTAACATCTACTTGTTCATACTAGGTTGTATTTTATGTGTAAAAGGTTGCATTCTACAAAAGTACTTATGACAAAGATCAATCTCTAAAACCACAATAAAATATATGCTTTACAATTATAGTAAACTTATTATTGGTTTGTTTCCTTCTTCATCAGTGCAAGAAACCAACTCTTGTCTTATCAAGAATAGCATCCACATACCTGATTATGAATAGGAGAATTATATCAAACCTTTTTTGATAACCCTCTCCCTGTCTCCTACTTTAAAACAACTGTTATTACCTCCTGCATCATCATATCACTGTTGCATCTTCTTTTTCTCATAGAGACGAATTAGATGATACACCGGAGTTGTAAGGGTACAATTCGGCAACATTGATGTTGAAGTTGAAAAAACTGAAACTCAAACGGACCCTTGATGTTGATGCTGATCTTCCTCCACTTCCACTATCATTCATAGGTGATTCATGTTCAGTTCTTAATCATCATTCGTCAAAGAATTTTGACTTGAAACTTGGTCAAAATTGGGATCCCAATCATCTGATATGCTTGAAAGGATTTATGTTAAATTCCCGTAAGCTTCTTCATAAATTATCATCCGTATTCACATTACATCACATATCATGCTCACTGTTAATTTTGAGATTTGAAAGAGTATGCAAGAAATGGTTCTTGTTGAATTTTAATAAGCTTCTTCAAAAATTGCAATGTCTGTTCACATTCAATCAAATTATCATGCTCATCATAAATTTGAGATTTGCTAAACTATGCTAGAAATGTTTTAAGTTAAATTCTAGTAAGCTTCTTCATAAACTACCATGTGTATTCACATTAGATCAGATTATCATTCTAATCATAAATTTGATATTTGATAGAATATGCTAGAAATGATTTATTTGATTATAAATACTATTAGACAACTAAATATTCAGTTACCTGATGTTATATCGTGAGACCTTCCTGTTGTTTCACAACCATCATCATCATCTCTTCAGTCTCGTATATTGAAACCTTTCTAGGAAACGTTTTGATTAATAAGCATGGCATATAACTGATTTGTGTATTTTGATGTAATTATGAGTGCTAATGAAATATAGACCTTAAATGATATCGAAAAGAGGTAAATGAGTCTAATTTACCTTGTTCTGCTTCTTCCAATATCCTAATTCCAATTAAAACAAACTTGCTGCAGATGGTGTTTTGTGTCTTATCTTTTGTAATCAACTGGTATAACAGCAACAACCAAAATTATTTATCATTACATAGCTAAAACAACCCCCTAACAGCATTTATTAGTTGCTCCATTGAGGCTATTTACAGCACAAAAGGTGATCTTAAAGATTAATATTTCCACTTAATTCCTAAAGCTTACCTTATCAAACAACTTAAAAAACTCTATTCTTCATTGCCCTTTTATCCTTTATAATAACATTTTTTTACCGAACAACTTAATATATTGGAAATATTTAATTAAAAAATGGTTTTCATTTATATCAACCACCTTAAAGTTCATTCTAAATCCATAAAACACTTGAATGAATTGTATCCATAAGTGAATCTAAAAGTGAATAGCTTAGGATTGAGTTAAGACCAGTAGGATATAGATATGCTTGCATTTGAACAGATTGTAACCCAAACCACTTGATGGATAAATGTCGCTTAATCTGATATCTTGTTTGCAAGAATGTAATCACCACATCAACATCAATCTTTATAACACAACTCCACTTAATTAAATAACATGTAGTTGATTATAGTTATAGTTTCGATGATGATAGATGAAAATTTATGCAGCTCTAATTCATCAAATTGCAGCATATCAATCTAACTGTAACAATCATTGAACTAAATCATGATGAACTATTTAGTGTTTTATACCTGCGAGTACCATCACTCTCATATCATTCCTTCTTAATACTCCGCCACTGGCGAGCCCGCTACCGGATTAGAGACTATCCAGGCTTCTCCTCATTTTGATACACGATTTGCAAAGAATTTGTCCACGCGTCGATATAAACTTCATCGTGATAACAAATATCATTTTGACACTCAAACATCTTTCCTATATCAAATTTGACATAAGCTCAAGTAAACCAAACTATCCAACAAAATCCATAAAACATATAAGTGAAATTAAACCCTACTTAATAATGGAGGACAACTTACTTCCACTGAAATGCAAATGAAAAAAATCAGGTTTCCACCGGAGCACATATTAACAAAGTTACATTTCAAGACTAAAATATGAGATCTAATGAATTCAATTTAAAAACAGCAGGAATTGCATTCAACTTTTAACATGTGGAGAGGTTTATGTTTCATAATCCAGTATGAATGGCCACAACTATATACTTTAGTTAAAGGCGAATCCAACAATCGAATAAGTAGTTACGCAGATAGTAGATTGAAGATCAAGGGTTAGAAACCCCTTTAGGGACGATCGTTTTAAAATTTTTTACCTTGGCTTTAATCGGAAATCAGGAACAGGAAATCGTGGCTGCGTGGTACCTGAAATTGCCTAGCTGCAAGTTTAGAAAATAGAGATCAATTGTTGATGCTAAGATACCAAAAAATACCTAATTGTCTCTACACTTTGAAGTCGGGCAAACTGCAAAATCCAAATTGGGGATTTCAACCTTTGATGTTCTTCAAACCCAAAACAGCAAAAATCGGTTATTGGAGTGCTTCGTATCCGATGACCCTCCATTACCTTCTCTAGTCGTCATCAAGCGTCAACACCGGAACCCTAGAAACCGACTTCGATCGACCAACAACCTTGAAACACCATCGTTTTCATCGACTCTCTCCCTCCCTCTTCGTTTCCATCGATTTTTGTCTCTCTCTCTCTCTCTGTATTAGGCAAACAAAGGTGTTAAGTGAGAGGAGGAGGACGCAGCAAGTAAGCCACGTATACACACGTGTACCCTTACGTTGCAAGCATTAGACACCTGTGCCATGATGCATAAATTATCGGTATGTTACTGTTCGTTTAGTCATCTTTAATTATAGGTTAATGGATTTCCCTCTCAATCAATTTGTGGCATCTCATATAAATGTCGTTTCTACTACATCGGTAGTGTGTTTTCAATTAAGAATATAAAATGCGACATTTACATATTTTTTATTCTTAAAGTTATAAATTACATATTTACTCAAATAAAAAAATCAATTACATATTTTTTCTTCCTAAAACATATATATTACATATTTACTCATTTTATTAAAATTATTTATTAAATGATTATATTACTCGTATTTATACTAAATTATTTTTACACATTTTACTTCCAACGACTATCAATTACATAGTTTCTTAAATTCAAGTCTTCTATGTAAATAGAAACAATAAAATTTAATCTCGTTTAAAACTTTATTTCAAAAAAACAAAAACCGGTAATCAAAGTTATATATTCAAATACAAAACATAATTGCAATAAAACATTAATATGTAAAAATCTTTTAGTATAAACAAGGTAAAATAGCTAATTAATATATAAAGTTTAGTGAAATGAATAAATATGTAAAAATCTATTATAAAATGATCATAATATGTCAAACATACTATATTAATATAAGGGAATTTGGATTTTAATAATCTAAACTATTACCTATTGGCCGATAATAATCCATACTATTAATTTGCCCAGCAACACTCTTAACTTTCACTTTTGTTACCAACAACAGTCCCAGTAACATATTTTTCAAATTTGTACGTTCGATTTGTATTTATTTTGTGCTCAATTTAACTTGTATGTTTCTTTATTTCGTTCATAATCACTATTGCGACTAGAATCGAGTCCAAATCAAACGTAAAAAATTAAAAGTTATATCCTTGGGACTGTTGTTGGTAATATAAGTGAAAGTTTGGAGTGTTACCGGCCAAATTAATAGTATGGATTATTATCGGCCATTAGTTAATAGTTTGGATTATTAAAATCCAATTTGCCTTAATATAAAGATTTTGTCTATTTCGTCCCGACCAACTAACCTTGATGCTTTTTTATTCATTGTTAATATGTTGGTTAATTGCCACTAAACCCTACATCAATTGGTTTGGGAGTAAGCACTCTATGGTTTTATAAAGCGGAGGTCATGGGTGCGAATCTCACTTAGTGCAATATGCTTTAAGTGGGCCAAAGGTTTTGCCACAATGAGCCTTTGGATGGTGGGTGGGCCAGGTCACCAGCGTTGTCTATGTTCGCGGGCGTGAGTTGCCTTTCGTCATGAGTTTACCCGAGTGATTGGGCTTAAAAGTATTTATTGATCGTTATAAAAAGTTGTTTAATTGGTTATATACAGATGTTGGTAGACTCAACTTATTATTAAGTACAATCTTAACGTATTAATAAATGTTATGAGTAGTGTATTCGTCATTTCACATAGAAGAAAATAAAAATTCAATCCGCAACTTTGATATCTTGATCTTTTATGTTTTCATGTACCAAAGATCAAATCAAACTTTGCTCAAATCTAGTCTTTACATGCTTTTGTCTTTAATTTTCCCGTACATAAATCAAACCCAAATGTAAAATGTGCTTATCATGGGCATTTACTTTGATGTTAAAGAACATCCTCTTTTATCTATTTCAAAGGACAATGATTCAAATGTTATATGATACAAATACCGATGCTTACTTAAAATATACGAGGAGCTAGGGCTGCAAACAAAATGAATTAACACGAACAAGCCTTGTTCGTGTTCGTTCATTAATAAAATAACATGTTCATGAACTATTCATGAACACTTACCGAACGAGATTTCTTGTTCGTGCTTGTTCATTAAGGAAATAAACTTGTTCACGAACACTTACCGAACGTAAATGAACGCAAAAAGGCAAATGAATGCGGACAAATGTTCCTGACATAAACGAACACAAAGAAAAGTTTATTTACATAAAAAAATACAAACGATCATATATTCATTTTATAATAAAATCACAAACATTATGTAGAATCCATCAATAATAAATATATATATATATATATATATATATATAATATAATTATTATAAACAAAATCTGTAAATGAACGAACAAAAATGAATGTAAACGAACACATTATCGAAATCTTCACTGAACGTGTAACTCGTTTGCAGCACGTTTATCTACTAAACGAACGAACATAAACGAACTTACCGCCGAACAATGTATGAAATCTTCACTGAACATGTAACTTGTTTGCAACCCTATCAGGAACCATTAAAAAAAAGCTAATTACAACCGAAGAACCGAAAAACAAATCGATTTCAAGAATAACGCGATGAAACAATTGTGATAAACACTTTATCAAACACTTGGTGCGGATCACGTGTATGAAACTCCAAAGATACATCTTTAGCACATAAACAGTGTGTGATGTTTCGAACAATCAGTGGATGTTAACACTTAACACCGTATACGAGTAAAACATCACAACCTTATCATCTTCTCGACGTGAGCATCTCTATCGTTACGTGTTCAACCCCTATGATAAAGATTTACAAATTCCATCTTCATCGTCCTCACAAAACCCTTCAAAATCGCTATAAAAAGATGAAAATCTTTACACAAAAATAAAACTAACATACACCAGATTATCAGAACCACCAATGGCTTTAATATCACCACCACTCACCACCAAATTCCACCCAAAACTCCACTGTCAACACCCAAGACTCCCACCGTCGGAACTCAATTCCGACCACCGGCGACTTTTACCCACAAGAACTACCACCGTTGTTACGATAACCACCGCCATCCGCCGGAGGAAACATGCATTGGGAACCGTGAACGCGGCGGCGGAAAGCGGTGGAGGGGGGAGGATTCTGTTCTCCGACGTGGTGGTGGAAAGGCCGGCGGTGGTTTACGGTGGCAGAAAGTGGAGTACGGCGGATGTAGCGACGGCGGTGGTGGTGGCGACGATGCATATGCTGTGTGTTTTCGCTCCGTTTACGTTCAATTTCAGAGCTTTATCGGTGGCGATTGGGTTGTATGTCGTCGCCGGACTTTTGGGTATCACTCTCTCCTTTCATCGGAATCTTTCACACAGAAGCTTCAAGCTCCCCAAATGGGTTGAATACACATTTGCGTATTGTGGGGTTCATGCTCTTCAGGTAAAGCAATCGTCTTTTTGATCAATTAACGTTGAAGAAATTGAATTTTGAGTGTTTTGAAGTATGAATTCTTCAGGGGAATCCTATTGATTGGGTGAGCACTCATCGGTATCATCATCAGTATTGTGATTCACACAGAGATCCCCATAGTCCGATTGAGGGATTTTGGTTTAGTCACATCAATTGGTTGTTTGATACTGCAACCATCACAAAAAGGGTATGAATTCTGTGATTCTGTGGCGTAATTTGTAACATTCAACATTCGATTAACTAAATCGCAACGTTCTTGTTGTAGTGTGGAGAACAGAGCAATGTGGGAGATTTGGAGAAACAGTGGTTTTATCGATTTCTTCGTAGAACTTACATTTTACACCCAATTGCACTGGCGGTTGTTCTCTACGCGATTGGGGGATTACCGTTTATCGTATGGGGAATGGTATGATTCTACCATGCTTTTACTTCAAATTTGAGTAATAACACCTTAAGAACAGAGTTTGTTCAATGTGAAAACAGGGGGTGAGGATAGTGTTGGGGTACCACATTACTTGGCTGGTGAATTCTGCTTGTCATGTGTGGGGACACCAGGCGTGGGACACGGGTGATCTATCGCGTAATAATTGGTAAGTTATAGCGCGATAAAATAATATTTGGTTTTATGTTGTGACGATGACATTAAAAATATAAACATGTGATTGGACCAGGTGGGTGGGGATATTGGCGTTTGGAGAAGGATGGCACAACAACCATCACGCGTTTGAATACTCTGCGCGACATGGGTTAGAATGGTGGCAGATAGATATGACATGGTATTTGATTCGTCTTCTTGAGATTATCAGGTTGGCAGTTGATGTTAAGCTACCAAACCCAACTCATATTCAAAAAATGGCTTTGCCTCCTAAAACTTGAACTCTGTGACACTAATACTATTTGGTATATAATTTGAGTAACTTTAAGTTTAAGGTTATAACCCTGACTTCAAAATGAACTAGTTGTATAAAGTCTTGTATTATATATCAGTCGTCTTGTTTTGATTTTTACATGTTAGAAAATGTTTAAGCGCATGAGTTGTGACTTTTTAAGATCTTGTATTACACATGTGTTATCTTTTTTAATATTATAACATGTTAGTTATCATGTTTTTCCATCATCTTTTTTATATGTCACTACATTTCACACTAATTTAGTCCTTTAAATTTGTTAAAATATATGTATTTCATTATGACAAAGTAGCCCACAAGTATGGCTTATTATGGTTTTGGATTTTACCAAAGAATCGACTATGGATGGAATCATAAAAATATATATTTGTTTCTAAAATAATTGATTGTCTGAAACAAAATCTATTTTTACTATTTTATATTCTTGTAAGTAGTAACCTTTGATGTAAGACATGTCCTAATATCTTTTATGACATATTACACTTTATCTTCTAGTTACACATGACATCATCTTTTATGACATTACTATTTTATGTTAATAGTACAGTATTTTTGTTTTATATGTAATGAAATTCAAATGATACCTTGTATATCCTGACGATTACATGTGTAAGAAAGTTGATCATTACAGTTTAACACAAATAGTATTGCTCGTCTAGTGGTTAATTACTTGTTGTGAGGATGTCATATCTGTGTGTGTGTATATATGTATTTTTTTTTTGTTGGATATGGACTAGGCTTCCAACTCAACTTGTCATAGTACACCTTATGATACCGGTATAGGGATTTTCTTGATCCATTATTAGCCTATAATATAATTATCTAGAAGCCAACATCCATATAATACTTTATGTTAAGTTTGGTGTGCCAAGATATAAAAGTGTATTCCTAGAATAAAGATTATGGATATAAATCATACAGTGTAAGTTTGATAAGTTTTAGAGTCGTCTAATTGGGTATTGTGTCGTACTAATAAAAAAGATATTTAATTTTATGCTAAGTTTGGAATTCGCCCTAAAGTAAATTTTTTTTTAACATCAATCAATTATAAAAACTAGCAAGATACTAGACAAGATACAACATACAACTATTTAGAAAGTAAAATTATACAACAGGGGCCAAGACAACGGAACACTCTTTCCTCTATTTTTAATTCAAAGAAAAGGCAACAACTCAATTTCCCCAAAACTTTCTTCTATTTTTAATCCAAAGAAAAGGCAACAACTCAATTTCCCCAAAGCATCACCCAGTAGCTTTTGCTTTTCTATAAATACCCTCTCGTAGCAGTCAAGAAATGACAAGGAAGAGCTCGTGATGTGGCTACGTGACAGACCAAATTTCCTATAGAGGCAACACCTCCCGGACCATTAAGACATCATACGGGGCTTTACACCATACAAGCACTTTGTCCCAAACCGAATCCGCAAACTTTCACCTAATTAAGATGTGATTCATCGATTTCCTCGGATTCCAACAACACTTGCGGGCCAATGACACCGGGACCACTCTTTTTATCAAGTTCTCCTTAGATGAAATCCGAACCATCCCTGAGAACTTGATGAAATCCGAGCCATTCCCGCTCACCAAGAAATTTTTTTTGCTTTTATCGCGACTAGTGTAGATCATAGAATAGAGAAACCCTCTAATGAAACCAAGTGAAAGAAGAGTCGACGATAATAAGTTAATAACAGTTGATGCCAATTTTTAAAACAAACTTTCGTACCAAACGGTTATCCGTTAAAAAGATTTTCTGTTGCCTTCATCTCTTTCCGTTATATAACCATCTCCACCAAATTCCATAACTCACACCACCATTTTCAAACTCTCTGCAACTCTGCTCCGTCAACAATGGCGACCTCTGTCGCCTTCCTCAAAACACCGAATACATACTCTACAAACGATACAATCTCTTCTCCTTCTTCGTTCTCAACAAAATACCATGAGACCACTGATTCATCTTCTTTCTCCAAGTCCCGATTCGAAGCCTACAACCGCCTGCAGTCTGCTGCCGTCGCATTTGGAGAAAAGCTCCCTATTCCTGAGATCGTCGCACTCGGAGGTCAATCAGATGGCAAAAGCTCGCTTCTCGAAGCGCTACTTGGCTTCCAATTCAATGTACGCGAGGTCGAAATGGGCACCTGCCGCCCGCTCATACTACAGATGGTTCATGATCCTACTGCTCTTGATCCTAGGTGCCGATTTCAGGTCAGTTCCTAATCAATGCATATGAATTTGTTAAATAACACATGCAATTGAATTTGTTGTTGCTTAGTTAGGGTGTAGAGTTTCTGAATGTTACTGATCATGGAGAAAATATGTAGTTAGGGTTTAGTATTGAAAGGATTGACTGCAGTTAAATGAATAGGATCAATTGTTTTTGTTAGATTATTGCTCAGATATGGATATTATTCTGTTAATGTTAAAGGAGTTTCAATTGGTTGATTCATGAGGATTTGGTAAGAATTCAACATGTTTGCAGATGCACAATGCATCTAGAGGATTTAGAAACTGTGTGGAAACTTGGTTGTTACTTTTTCGTGTATGACTGCTCTTGATCCTAGGTGCTGATTTCAGGTGTATTCCTCTTTTAAATAATCATATAGAATTGAAGTTGTTACTGTTAGGGTTTAGAGTTTCTGAATATTATTGATTATGGAGAGAATGTGTAGTTAGGGTTTAGTATTGAAAGTATAGACTACAGCTAAATGATCAGGATCAGTTGTTCTTGTGCTATTATTGCTCAGATTTGGATATTATTCTGTTAATTATAAAGGAGTTTCAATTGGTTGATTCATGAGGATTTTGCAAGAATTCAACATGTTTGCAGATGCATAATGCATCTAGAGTATTTAGAAACAGTTGAGAATCATCTAGAGTATTTCCTTTTGTGTATGACTCATACTGAAGTATGAAAATAACGACTCAGGAGGAGGATTCTGAGGAATATGGCAGTCCTATTGTATCATCATCAGTAATTGCAGACACTATTAAATCAAGAACTGATGCAATGTTAAGGAAGACTAAAACTGCAGTCTCTTCTAAACCGATTGTAATGAGAGCTGAATACGCCCATTGTCCCAATCTCACCATCATTGACACTCCAGGATTTGTTCTCAAGGTAATTTATACATTGACAAATATATCCAAAATATCTAGAAACTGTAATAATCCGAGCTGCATTTGGTAGGCTAAAAAGGGTGAACCAGAAAGCACACCAGAAGAAATTCTCTCGATGGTGATATCTTTAGCTAGCCCACCTAATCGCATCCTTTTGTTCCTTCAACAAAGTAGTGTGGAGTGGTGCTCATCTTTGTGGTTGGATGCCATTCGTGACATTGATCCAACCTTCCGAAGAACATTAATAGTTGTCTCCAAATTTGATAACCGGCTTAAGGTACATAAATGATTAAACCTAAAAACGTTTGAACAACAAAGTACTTAATCTTGATATGGGTCACTGCATTTCTTGATTTTGTTTCTGCAGGAATTTACTGAACGATGGGAGGTTGATCGTTACCTGAGTGCAAGTGGCTACCTTGGAGAGAGCACACAGCCTTTCTTTGTGGCCCTACCAAAAGAAAGAACTGCAGTTTCAAATGATGAGTTTAGGAGGCAAATATCTCAAGTGGATTCAGATGTTCTGCGCCATCTGAAAGAAAATGTCAAAGGCGGATATGATGAAGAAAAATACAAATCCCACATAGGTTTTGGTCGTTTGAGAGATTACTTAGAATCTGAGCTTCATAGGAGATATAAAGAAGCTACACCCGCAATATTAGCTTTGCTTGAACAACGCTGCAGTGAAGTTACTGCTCAGTTAAAGATCATGGACTCCAAAATACAAGCAACTTCTGATGTTGCTCATCTCAGAAGAACTTCAATGTTGTTTGCATCCTCCATCTGCAACCATGTGGTATGAGCTCATTCATTTCTAAATACAAGAACAAGGTTTAGTATTTGCAACTAACGAGATGGGTTTTTGAAATGCTATAGGGAGCATTGATAGATGGAGCTGCGGATCCTGACCCCGAGCAATGGGGAAAAACAACAGAAGAAGAGAAATCAGAAAGTGGTATGGGGAGCTGGCCTGGAGTAATTTCTGATATAAAACCACCCAATTCCACCATACGCCTTTATGGTGGTGCTGCATTTGAAAGAGTTATGCATGAATTTAGATGTGCTGCTTATTCAGTTGAGTACCCTACTGTTTCAAGGGAGAAGGTAATATCATAATGCGCTTGATCTATGATAACCTAAACTTATTTATTTATTGGCTATAAACAAGTTGAAAAGGCTCATCCTTTTGGCAGATGTCAAACATAACACTTGCACATGCTGGCAGAGGAGGTGGAAGGGGTATTCCCGAAGCTGCAGCTGAGATTGCCCGTGCTGCTGCCAAATCATGGCTGGCACCTCTTCTTGATACTGCTTGTGAACGACTTGCTTTTGTGTTGAGAAACCTGTTTGATCTTGCCATGGAGAAAAACCAACACCTTCACTTTGATTGTAAGAACTTTATTCTCATTTCATGCCAAAGTATGTATATACAAATATATGAAAATAAAAACATTATCTTGTGGTTTGCTTGACAGATGGGAAGAAAACTGGGGATATGGATGGGTATGTCGGTTTTCATGCTGCCTTAAGGCGTTCTTACAACTGTTTCATTAAAGATCTTGCAAAACAACGCAAGCAGCTTGTGCGACAGCACTTGGATGCAGTCACAAGTCCATATTCTCAAGTATGCTATGAGACTGATCTCTTATTCGGACCAGGCCCCAACTCTGCTTCCCATTACCAGACATCATACCTTGATTTCTCAGATCAAGAAAACATACCTCCAGTTATTAACAATAAGGATCAGGGGATGCTTCTAAAAGCAGCAGGAGAAGCTTCTATGACTGTACCCGAGACACCATCACCTGAGCCACTAAAGGAACAAGGAAACTTCATTGAAGGTGGAGCAAGAAAACGCCATTCTAGAATCCTAGGTGACAGCAAAATGTTTGGCGTTCAAAACAATTCACAAACAAGTTCAACTTACAATGAAATATGCTCCTTAGCCGCACAACATTTTGCACGTATACGTGAAGTGTTGGTGGAACGCAGTGTAACTACAGCTTTGAATTCCGGATTTCTAACCCCATGGTACATTTTATCAACATATATTTGTTTCTAAAATCAAACCAACTTATTGAAACTTATATTATTTCTGTTTTCAGTCAGGAACGCCTTATGGTAGCATTGGGACTGGAGTTATTTGCTGTAAAAGATGAGAAATTCATGGATATGTTTGTTGCACCTGGAGCAATTGACATTCTTCAGAAAGAAAGAGAGTCTCTTCAGAAGCGCCAGAATATGTTACATTCTTGTTTGGCTGAATTCAAGTCAGTAGCAACATCCCTCTGATGAAGTCATGTGAGAAATTGCTTTTATCTTGAGCAAATGAAGCTGATGAATGTTCCATACATACATATGTTGATGCATATATGTGTTTCATATACAGTATGGTGAGAAATTGATACAAATATGTGAGAAACTGCTTTTATAAATCTCACGAGCAAATGAATATTACATACATACATGATACATACATACATACCTTGATTCTCCTGAGTGCATTCTTGTGTGTTTATATTCATTAGTTGCAACAGATTCTGGGCTGCAATCACCTCCTGCTGAGCGGCCACCGCCCCCATCAGGTTTCTTGATCTCTATATGTTGCATGCTCAAAACTCCCACCGGTTCCCTCCTCAACTCATGCAACTTTGATTATGTAACGTAATATGCTTTACATGAACAAAAATCCTATAGGCCCAGGCCCTGTGTGAGCTAATGGATAACAGAGCTTCCTCCTCCTCCACAACTTCTTATGTATAGAATTTCCGGGACCATAAATGAATGAATGATGGGCAAAGGTGGCCAGAGGATTTGTTTGCAAACTGAAGAATATTAGTGGCCATAATAACCTTAAAACTTCAATGTGGATGCCCAACTTTGAAAATTATACTATTATACTATTTCTTAAGAAGCAATAGCAAAGTCAGTGGCCACACTACTTTGTTTTATATTATAAGAGTAACTTTATAAAATAGTAATTAAGTTTCAGAATTATTCTAATTAGGTCACTTATAAACTTTTTTGTCCCAATCAGATCACTCGTAAATTCTTTTGTCCCAATCAGATCACTAAAGTTTCAAGATTGTTCTAATTAGGTCATTTATAAATTGCAAAAAGTTCTAAAAAATTAAAATATTTAAAAAATAACAATATTTATAACAAAACTAAATTACTTTAAAAATTTTGTGAATTATTTAAAGAAATTTTAAAAAATATGAGTAGCGTGATTGAAACACTTATAAAATTTTAGTGACCTGATTGAAACAAATAAAAATATTAAGACCTAATTGAAACACCTAAAACTTTAGTGACTTGATTGGAACAAATAAAAATATTAGTGACCAAATTAGAACACCACTAAAACTTTGTTAATATTTTATGAAATTTTCCCTTATATTATATATCACAGTGGATAAAAGGAAATATGAATATGTATCTTGGTTTTCCCTTAACAATGTGAAAGATAAACTAGTTTGTTATCTTAGATTCGAAATGAGAAACAATGATAACTCCCATGAGTCAAATAGATTATATCACATGTTTATAGTTTAGTTTAACAATATGTATAACACATAATTCTCGTGTTAAGACCTAAGTGTAACAACACGTATGCTCATTATTTCTCTATTCACCACATGGTGGAAAATACCATAAGATCATATCTCAACAACTAACTAAGAGAGAAATGGTGGAAGTTATATAATGTTATTACTTATTAGAAACTAAAGTTAAAGCAAGACACCTTATTTAACAATAGCTTCAACATAAACAACAATTTTAAGCATAATATAACTAAGTTATATAAATTATTCAACATCGATGATGATGTTACAGGAATGATTAAATGGATTCACTGTTTGCTAACAAACATATTTATTGTAGTTATCAACGTCGTAGGTCATAGTATATAGTATTATGCTTTATAGGTATTAAAACAGCATAAACTTATGAACTTGAATTGGGTAGAACATTAACTTATAGCTAAAAAATATCATGTTACCACTCCCACTAGTGGACCACATAGTTTACCATATATAGTAGACAAGTGGCTAATGTCATTACTCCCTCCTTAACTTCTCTCAACATCACGAATGCAAATTTGTAAATATCTATGCACATACTTCATGCTTGAACTCCTCTATAAATACGTTCACTACACACCTAATAGCAAGTGTGTAATTCTTAAAAAGTTCAAATCTAACATAATACGATAATGTCGTCAAATGAAGCAAAGGAATTAGCGCATCAGAGAATAATATTCTCTAATGTGGTAGTAACTAAGAAAAGAAATCTGTTTTGGGGACGTCAATGGAGGTTTCTTGATGTTAAAATGGCGTTTGGGATTTTGTTTTTTCATGTTTTAGCTTTTTTTGCACCATTTACATTCAGTTGGAATGCTTTTTGGATAGCATTTTTGCTTTACATATTAACTGGAATATTGGGTATAACCATGTGTTATCATAGGCTTCTAGCGCACCACAGTTTTAAGCTACCCAAATGCCTTGAGTACACATGCGCTTATTTAGGGGTTCTAGCTATTCAGGTTTAAAACTAAACCTCTACACTAATATTTCAGTTTTTAGATTTTCACTTATTTTGTTTATGCATGTAGAGGGATCCCATATATTGGGTGAGCATTCATAGGTACCACCATCAATATGTTGATTTGGAGAAAGATCCACATACTTCCATTTACGGATTTTGGTTTAGCCACATGGGTTGGTTATTCGACAGCGGCTACATTATGGAGAAGGTGAGGGCACGCCAATCATACAACTTCATGTTGTGTATATCAATTTAAACCTTTTCATGTTTTTAATTTATAATATTTCATTTATCAGTACCAAGAGCGTAAAAATGTAGAAGATCTAAAATGCCAAGCATTCTATCGGTTCATCCAAAGAACTTACTTATGGCATATATTTGGATTTGGGGCACTCGTTTATGCTTGGGGTGGTTTCCCCTACCTCGTTTGGATTATGGTAAAATTCAAAACAAACTTTTCATATATAATCTTTTTATTATTTGATTAAATCATATGCATGCATGTAGGGTGTTAGGAACACATGGGGTTACCACGTGACTTTTCTAGTGAACTCAGCATGCCATATATGGGGAAAACAAGCTTGGAACACCCGTGATTTGTCTAGAAATAATTGGTACATTTCAATATCTTATAGTTTTAAAAAATCTTTAATGTGTTAGTTTGATGGTGGCATATATGTTGAATGTAGGTGGGTCGCGTTGGTTACCTTTGGCGAAGGGTGGCATAACAACCACCATGCTTTTGAGTACTCGGCTCGACATGGATTGGAATGGTGGCAAATTGATTTGTGTTGGTACATGATTTGGTTTCTTAAATCAGTGGGTTCGGCGACCAATGTGAAGCTGCCGACTCAAGCTCACAAGCTTAAGAAATCGTTTGCTTCTACCAGCTAGTTAAATGATCCTTCAGCATTTTACTATTGATTCATCAATTTGTCTTTGGTTAATGATTTTTAATGTCATATAAAGACCTAATGTTGCAAGGCACATAAATAGATATGATTTATGTGATAATAAATAAGCTGATCTGACAACTACTCTGTCACACTTCAAAAACTTGTGAATGATGTTATGTTGGATTTACACATCACATACAACAAAGACTTTAAAAAACTGTTACATAGTTTAATAAAAACATTTTAAATCTTATAGATATAGTGCTTTAATAATCTTTAATTCTATATTCAATTCATGATAAGAAATTCATAAACTAAATGTCACTAACAGGGTGTGTAATCGAACAAAACAATATGACAATGGATAGGATGGATAAGATAATATAATGAAATGAGGTGCGAGGATGAAATGACCAATTACATTCTGTTACTAAAATTTAAGAGCTTGTTTGATATGTGATAATGGAATGATTGAAAAAATAAATGAATGAAATGGATCATTACCATTTTATTCATTCAATTGCATTGTTTAGTTATTTCATATGAATGAAATAAATCATTAATTGTGTTGTTTGATAGGTTGAAAAAGACGAATAAATGGGATACAATGGTGGTGGTGGGTGGAAGTGGTGGTGGTGAGAAAGAATGTGAAAGAGGGAATGCAATGAAAAAAAACAAGAGGCAGATGAATGATTTTGAGGTGTTTTGAGAAAATAAGAAATTTTTTTATAATAAGTGATTTCATTCTATTGATCAATAAAATATCATTTTTTTTCAATCTTTCATAAGGGTTTATATCATTCCGCAATTTAGTTCTACATGCCAAACGCCTTCTAAACCTAGAATAACAAGAAAAACTATATAACATCTAAAAATCTAACAATGTTATTTAGGGGATGTTTGATTTCACTTACTCGGTCAGAAGGTGCTGACCGGGTAAGAGATTGTTTCAAAACTGACCGGGTAAGAGGAAAAACATGCATAGGTCAGTGGTGTCGGACCGGGTCAGATGCGTAAGAGTGGAAATCAAACACGCTGACCGGTCAAAATGTCTGACCGGGACAGTGGTTCAGACATTTTAATCGGGTCAGAAGCATATCAAAGAGCCCCTTAATCTCTTTGAATAGGCGAGTTACATTTGGATTGGTCATTTCCGGATTCTTAATGTGGATTTGTGTAGCTTTTTAAATTCTCAATATATCAAAGCTCGTTTAGTATTTTGGGCCAAGACTACTCTGGGCCCATGCTAACATAGTAACATACAAACAAAAATTTCATCTTGTTAAACGTTAGTTGATAACTGTTAGAGAGAATTAAATGATTACTACCGTAACACCTCTTGAAGGTTTAGATAAAACATATTAGGTTAAGCTATTTGGGTTTTGATGCGGGATTTTTAGATTTTGAGTTCTTCACCATAAATAGATTTGTTTTCTAAATAATTAGTGAAAATCAATAATGTTTTCAGTTTTATTAAGAACCCATATTGTATGTTATTTGGTGCATGCTTATTTTAAGCTCATGCTGATTTTGACACCTTTGTCAAGAATAATTCGTTTCAGTTTTGCATTGTGTTATTGAGTTATTTAATTAAAGAAAAAAAGAGATATGAAATTTTAAAAATAAAAGAAAGGGAGAGAAAAGAAAACATATAATTTATTTTGTGTTCAGGGTCCAAAGAAAAAAAAAATAAAAATGCTATGTGTTTTAGAGTTGAGAGGAAAAAAAAATAAAGTTATAATTTTAAAAATTTATCTTTTAATTAAACTAGTCCGGAATGATAAAATGGTAAAATAAATGATTATTAAAAATATTTTTCTTTCACGTCCTTTTGATTTTGGAGGAAAGCCAAGAAATAATATTATTAAAAAATCTTCCTCCTAATTCCATCCACTCGTTACGCTTCACTAGTTTTAAAAACTTTAAAACACATATATTTTTTACTTTCTTTCACTTCAGTATTAAATAAAAACACCAAACACAATGATAATTACTATGTTGTAAATTACGTATTTAAAAGATTGATTTCAACTAACAGGTATTTGTCTAATGGGTAATGGTATCTGAATGTATAATAAGTGCTTCATCTTTTGAAAGTTAAGGATTTAAATCTCACATTAAACAACTTAGGTGGACTTAAAAGTATACTAAGAGCATTCACAACCCACCCTCCATCTCCATCTCTATAATTACATTAAAAATCATTATTTTTTCTCACTACTTTTTAATAAAATAATATTTTTTATACTTTTATCATTACATTTTCTCTCTTCTCCACTCACAACCACTTTCAACAAATATTAAAAATTTAATAGAGATAAACAGTGTTTTATCAAATATAGAGATGAACAGTAATATGTTCTCTATCCTCCACTCACAACCACTAATAACCATTTTTTATAATATAAAGAACACACTCACGGATTTATGGAGAGCCTGCTGTGAATGCTCTAAAAGTTGTTTAAAAAAAGAGTGATTTCATAGAATATGCAATTTGAAAAATGTTGATTATATCGTAAATTTGTTGTGGTAGGTTAATTACAGGTGAAGATCCAACTTCAAATTCAAATTTAGATTGGAGCGAGATGTACGGAAGAGATAGGCAGTTGACAATGGATAACCTAAGATTCTAACACTGGTCAAATCACAAATGTTTCCTATATCCGTATCATTTTTAATTTATTTTATTTAGTTACTATTTAATGACATTGTCAATTAACTATCCTTTTTAACACAATATATCTAGTCTACTCTACTTTTAAATTATTTTAGTTTTGTCTATTTTTAAATAACTTCAAATCATCCGAGAACTTTATAATACAAGACTAAATTATCCGTGATCACATCTAGGAGTATATAGGGTTTGATAATAATCAATATTTGTATCAACTTTATTGTATGGACACTTGTTACACATTAGACTTGCTTATGATCATTTAACATTAAATTTAATGAATATCACTATAGACTTGATTCTTGTGTCATTTGAAAAACGAACCAAAATGATCACATAAGTTACTAGAGAAAATGATATTTAATGTAAGTATTACATAAACGATGCCCGCAAAGGATGCCTTAGAGATACTAGGTACATGTAATTGACGAAAACTAGACATTTCATGTTGAGTTATACACATTACATTATCAATCTTGAATTTAAAAATTGTTCATACCTCATTCACCTAAGTTACTAGCTTTTGGTTTTATGCTCTTGCATTTTCACTTTTCTTTATACAAATTTCATTTACATTAATAATTTCAAGTTTATAACTAAAAATGTACTTTGGTTGTTACTTTTGTAATGAAACAATAAAACAATACTAACATGCTCTAAGTTGTACGACACACTGATGCTTAGCTTAACTATATATCGAAGTTACTTGTATTTCTACATTAATTCTTGAGGATGATAATCGATGTCTCATGTTTTTCATCTTGGTTTTCTTTCATCCCTAATATTGTTTCTCTTATTCTCCATGCTACATATTAATTCAAGATTCATTCCTATCATTGTTACATTAAAAAAGGTTTTACCTACTATACGCAATGATTTTAATTCATATGTATATAAAAGAAACCTATGGTAATAATGATAGAAGGACGAAGAGTGTATGACGTGCACCAATTTTTGTTTTTTGATGAAATATGTGTCGTTTTTCAAATGAATTGGTGTAATCTTTAATCAAAACTAATATATTCTGTTAGTAAAGTTGTGTAATCTTTAATCAAATATTGTATATTTTAATCATATAGAGCGCAGGTTGTAACTTGTAAGTTTAAGAGTTGATTATAAGTAGAATCGAGAGTGTATATTCACCGGTAAAAATCATTGTAGTCGTCCAAAATCATACATCATACATTTATACATAAAAACAAAAAGAATTATATACAAATATGAATTAACACGACACTTTTGTCCCATTTATAAAACACAATAATCTAGCACATCAATGATTGATTATATATTTTTTATTAAAATCATTAGATATTATATATGCTAATAGTCGATGATAAACAAACCTAAGTATTAAAACCCATCCATGAAGATATTTTGGTCGAAAGTAGAAAGCGGCCACCCACTCATCTTTGTCGCTCTAATCATGCCACGTTTTTAACGTTTTTGGCTTATTGTCACATTATTATTGGGACTAAATTAAGAAAATGTTATTAACTTACCACGTCTATATATAAGTTGACACATTAACTAGAATATAATAATATTAGAACTAACCAGACGAGGTACGCAAAAATCCGACAATTACATTACTTCTCATTTTTTAAACAGTTACTTTTTTTTTTATTTTTTTATTTTTTTATCATCGGTTGATTTTCAGACCCATGTTTTCTGTCTATCATGGAACTTCAACATATACTATATGGATGGAGACATCTTTTTCACGCATCTTGGTGTTTGTGATCTAGATGTTTATACTATACATCGGTAGTAAAAGTATTTTGTTTGACAAAAAAGAATGTTTGAACATTTATTTTTTTACCAAAAATATGTCATTATACATATTCAAGCAAAAAACATTTAGTAGTGAAAATCACATGTTAGAAAAAAAAAAAAAAAAAAAAGTAGCAACTGACGTTGACATATGACAATTAGAAGCAAAGTGGCTGATAATAACGGAGATGGATGACTAGAGAAAAGTTAATTAGGAACAAGAGGTGGTGTGAGGTATACCTTTAACACCAAAACAATATGACACATATCTCTACATTTTGTGAGCATGGTTTTATATGTTCAATGTTCATAATGTTTTTGTTGTCCCGTATAGTTAGTTTTTAATTACGCGCAATAAGCATTTTATATTTTAATAAGTTAAAAATAACAAAATATACATAACTTGCATAAACAAATTTCCAATTAAGACTAAATTTCCAAATATTGTTTGATAAATGACTTCTAGCGAGCATTTTTGTGTGTTTGGTCGTTTTTTATGGATCGAAATGGGGACTGTAAACAACACTAAAAGGTTGTATTATCAAAATATTCTGAATTGTAAGATAATCATGTGTCTACTAAAGGGTCTTTTGGTGCATCAAGCAAAAGGTTTAGGGAGTATTTTAGTTTGTCTGCGAGAGGGTTTTTTGAAATGTCTATTGAAAATTTGAAATGGGTTTCAGAATGAAAGAAATATTTCTATGTTGATATACCATTTAGGATATTTTAGAAATCTAAAGATGGTTCATGAGATGAATAGATGGTGGTGTCTATTGAGTTTTTTTGAATATAGTTGTTGCCAATATTGCTATAGTGCGAATTTAGCATAGCCACTAGAAATATTCGACGTTAATTTTTTTTATTAGAATATAAAAAAATATTATTAATATTTTAAAACTGAAGAGAATTATAAAGTACATAAAAAGTTAATCAAAATTACAACTGAATCATTTAAAAACACAATCTTAAAATAAAATTTATTATATGAGACCTGTTTTCAATCATTTAAGCTGTTTATTTAGTTTTTAAATAAAATTTTAAAAATTAAAAAATTTCAAATTGTGTTGTTGCTTCTCGTGGAGAAATTCACAAAATTCTGGTTAAGTTAGCAAGGATGTGCTCAACAAGGTTGACAATGTGTGTCCTAAGGCTGTGTTTGATTTTTGCTGACCAAGGGCTGACCACTGACTGACCGACTGGTCAGCCGGTCAGGGCGTTTGATTTGTCCGGTCTTGGCGACTGACCCGGTCGCTAGGGTCTGACCGAGATCATATAATCGGCCTCAGTGCCTCACTGACCACATAGCTGACCGGCCCGCTCCTGCCCTCCCTCCCTCCCTCCGCCGCTCCTGCCCACCCTCCGCCTCTCCTTCCCTCCCTCCGCCGCTCCTGCCCACTCTCCGCCGCTCCTGCCCTCCCTCCCTCCGCCGCTCCTGCCCTGCCTCCGCCGCTCCTGCCCTAACTCCGCCGCACTGCCCTTTCTCGAACCTTGAATGTGCACCTGTGCTGCTTTCCACCTCCATTACAGTGGGTTTTGTTTTTAGATGGTGATGGTAGTGGGTGAGAGAAGGGGTTGAAGATCACAACATTTAATTGTTCGAATCAGACCTAACGTCTCGATTTTAAGAGAAGGGGTTTTGTTTTTTGATGGTGATGATAGTGGGTGAGAGAGAGATCAGAGATGGTGATGGTAGTGGGTTTTGTTTTTTGATGGTTTCTTTTGTGTGTTAAAATAATTTATGATTAACACTAGTTAAAATACAAGGGTAATATGGTTATTTTTATCATTCAGCAGAGTCAGTCAAATATTGAATCAAATAGTCAAGTTTCAATCAGATGCAACTCAGTCAGAACTTCTAACTGGTTCAGTTTCTGACTCAATCAGATCTTACTGAGTCAGCGATAATCAAACAGCCCCTAAATCTTGCACCCACCTGAGTTTGAATCCTGGCATTGTTTTCTTTTTTCCTTTTTTAACCATGTTTATGCGTTAGGTATACGCACATCATATTTATTATTGGCTAGGCTAGTTAACAAAAAGGTCCTTTGTTAAGTTGAGTTGGTATAGTACATTTTAGTTCTAGTGCCCCACCTCGGTTTAAAATTGGGGCTATCATTTGGTGGTTTTTATGGTAGTTTTATTAGATTTTAATAATTTTAACTCTTATTTATCGATCAGAATTAATTTCAAATCAATAATTGTTTATAGATACTCATAATTTTAAATTTATTTTACTTCAACAATCTCTTACTAACTGAGAGTTAACACTGTTAGTTTTTTGATTGCATGGACTACGAATATGCCCAAATACTAAAAAGAAAGTTAAAATCAACTATCTGATCTGTCAATCTGAAACGTACGTATTCTAAACCTGTCGATTTTCACCACCTAATTTGAACCACTTGACACGATGGATATAGATTTCAGGTGACGATGAATGCTATACATTGAAAAATAGACTTGATAGAAATTGGGCGGCGACGGAGTTGAATTATGACTCAAAGTTTACATCATTTTATCAAAAAAACTAACGATGGTTAATTGTCAGTTAATTAGAGATCGTTAAAAAAAATAAGCTTAAAATTGAATGTGTTTGTAAAAATTTTCTAAACTAAAATTAATTGCGCCCAATATATAAAATTTATGATTATTAAAATCAAATAACCCAAATAAAAAAAATGGGCACAGTGAGCGGGTTAAAAGTTAAAACTATTTACTTTAAAACTTAAAACCTCGTAAGCAAACTCAAAGCGAATTGAAAGGCCACGTGCCAGTCCTTGATTCGTGTGTCTATTATTTACGTTTCGTTCACATTAATAGGATCATTAATATCCCAAAAGGAAACAATTGATATCCCAAAACTGAAATTACGAAATTAAATGAAACAAAATTTATAAAAGATTGATTCGTAAGTCGTAAGTCGTAACGGGTGCTGGGACCTGGGTGCGACTTCCTTTACGTCGGGTGGGTGCGACCGTGTGAGCCTATGAGCTGTTGTACGACTTTCACACCGTCATCTTCATGTGTGTGGGTTCGCGCGTCTCAAACCCCCTTAAATATTCAACCCACACCCCCATTTTTAGCCCCCTCAGCTCTCTCTCACACACCTTCATCGATCTTCCACTCTACTCCACCTCCTAATTTCATCCACTTTGGTCATTTGTCTATTGGTGATTGTAAGTAATCGAATAATATGGTTGTCGTTGAAGAAGGCTTCGTGTACGAAAAGGAAACAAACTTGACGGTCATGAAAACCTCTCTCTTCTTCTCCGGTGACGGATTCGCCGTTTACGACTGCAACGGCCAGCTCGTGTTTCGTGTCGACTCCTACGGTCCCGACTCCCGTGACGCCGCTGAGCTCGTGCTCATGGATCCCAACGGCCGATGCCTCCTCACCGTTCGCCGTAAGGTACCTTAGGTGCTGTTTGGTAGTCTCTTAATATTTATATTACTTTTTTTAATAGATAAGTTTTAGATGCCTTATTTAGTTATTCATATTAAAGTTACATCTTAACCTTTAAAAAGGCTATCGGTTACTACTCATGTTTCAATTAGCTCAGATCCAAATGTGGATCGAAATGCGTTAAATCCATCCATCCATCCATCAATCAATCAATTAATTTACGATTAATGATTAACAATTCAACAGAGACCTAGTTTACATCAACGTTGGGAAGGTTTTCTAGGCGAGCGATGGGAAGGCAAGAAGCCGATATTCAGCGTTCGCAGATCGTCGATCATCGGTAGATCGAACATGACGGTGGAGTTATTCGGCGATCGGACGGAGGAGTACCAGATCGAAGGGCAATTCGCCCACCGAAACTGCACGATCTACGATTCGGCGAAGGAGACGATGGCGGAAATCCGACGAAAAGTGGACGTGACGACGAATGTGATGCTTGGGAAGGATGTGTTCTTGTTGACATTGAAGCCTGGGTTCGATGGTGCTTTTGCAATGGGATTGGTTCTGGTGCTTGATCAGATCAATGGTGATGATGGAGATGATGGTGGTGATGGTGATGGAGACATTGGTGGAGATTGTAATTTGTCGTCTTGAGTTTTGGTTTTGTTATTATTGTTATATTATTATTATTGTGGTTATATGGAAATGTGTTTGAATATTTGGATTTTGGAGTGATAATGGTGGGTTGGAAATATGGTACCGTTGAATATCGACCGCTTGAGTAGTCGTAGAGATAGCATCAAGTGGGTCAGGTGGGGCTAAATGTGGAAAAAATATATGGTTAAACATAACGTACTGGTTTTCAAAGAGACGAACGCATTAAGATTTTGAATTGGTACTGGTTTAAACATTATTGATAAATTTGTTTTTGTTTTGAGTGAGATTTACTGAGTGTGGTTGTTTTTGTTACGAGCACTCAAAGAATATTGTATATTTGTTTGTCAAGTTGGTTTTAATTATGTTTATGGACAAACATATGTTACATATATGCATTCGTATGTATTTTTTTAATTGGAACTTGCTTTTTATATTAATGTACTTTATTATACCTCTTGGGTTATAATTGATGATGAGTTGTCTTCTTCTTCTTCGGCCGTCTGCTGGTTATCAAGGATATTGTGTTGTGGGGGCCTGTGTATGGGCAGCGAGGTTGAGGGGCCATGTTTTTATAAGTATTTTAGTATGCCAAAAATTAATTAAGCTTGTGTAATTTCATATAATAATCTTTATAATTAGTTTGACTGATGAAAATAACATAAGAGGTATGGTTGGATTCGTAACCACGCCACCCCTTCGTTGAAATGTCCAACGTTCAAATCTTAAATCTACGTATTTTTGCTTTTTTTTTCCAAAATAAATGACAATTAATATATCATGACATCGTTTAATGATACGCTTTTGAACCTGAAGTTTCAATCCCTAAACCTCTAGTATAATGAAATATGATACAGCCATCGTAGCTACCAACTAGTTGCAATAACTGAATGCATATTTAAGAAAATTTCTAACATAACAACCACATCAGATCAAAAACCTTTATCTACACTAAGAATTAAACCCAAAATATTTCCTTTTGCCCTTACGTTAAACTTTTTAAAATTAGTATTGTTTTTTTAAGCTATGATAATTCAATCATCTCAATATAATTTTGCATATTTAATTAGGACGTTTTGTAATATATTAACTTTGAGCATTGATCCCATACAAAGCGCTTACCTTGGGACAATATATAAATTTCGTAAAACTGTATATTTGAATATGCTAGTGGGTACGAAGCCACAAAAGATATATCAAACTAACGAATATTTGATTGTGGAGACCCCACAAATAACGATGAACCTCGTGGAGGATTTAAAAGATTGTATTCACAATGGATCCATTTTATGTAATGCAAGTTGGCCATGACTGATATCAATGAGGAATGTGACAGTAATGACCACGTGCCTTAAATGGAGACGAGATTTTATGAGCTAAACAAAATAACCAATAGGTATTTGATCGGGCAACGATGAACTTTTAATGTGTTATATATGTATATGATGTTTAAGTGACACTGTATTCTTTTTTTTTTCCCTGCTTTTTACAGATAAAACGGTAAGTCAAATAAGAAAAGTGGAAAGATTTTGAATTTGTTTTAATTTTTTAACATGAGTTGAATATAAACCTCGTGTATGCCATTAACATAGTGTATAAATTTACATCAACTCTAGCAAATTTAGATGACAAGACCAGCTGTGATAAAAAGAATACAACAACTATTGTAAGTCTTTTTATTTGTATTTTATGAGTACTTTTATAAGCAAGATCAAAATTTTCACTTTTATACATATGTTGACGTGTTTTATAAGCGTTTACGTTGGTATTAACTACACTTGTAACTCATTTCAATTCAATAAATAAAGTTGAGTATTAGTTTGCAATTGCGTCAAGAGATGATAGCCCAATAAACATAATGCCCATAAGTGGTTTAAACTAAGATATACTATTCAATCCATTTAAAACGTAACAAGTTTTGTGTCAATCCAAAATCTCCAATTATGGTGGCTTTTAATGTTGAAACAGTATTAATATTTTATTTACCGACTAATTTTTTAATCAATTCAAGTTACTGACTAATTTACTTCTTAACTTCAATTTACTGACTAATATATGAACGTTCTGTATCTAGTCAGTAATTTTTCAAAGGTTGTAGATAGAGTCCATCAAAACTTTAAAAAATTAAGGTCACACTTCAACGCACAAACAACATTGCTCGTTACAATCAAGTATCAATTTAAAGTGTATTTTTGAGATACTATCTTCCATATATAAACGAATCTCTCTACTCTAATAAAAAGGTAAATGAGAGAGAAACTTGTCACCACCACATTTCTCCTCACAAAATTTTTCTCACCTCTCTCTGCTATTTAATAATTACTATAATTACTCATAATATTATTTAATTTTTATAGACTAAAAATACTTTTTAATAACCTAAAAAAAGTAATTTATATTAATGTTATTTGTAAAAAAAATTTATAAAACAATAAAACAATTTTAAAACATGGTGTTTATAAAAACTAAAATATATTTATAAATAAAAAAAATTAAAATTTGAAGCTATAATAATGAAAATTTTTTAACACGCTTTGTTTTGAAACAAAATTTTAAGTTTTTTGAACAAAAAAGTTAATATCATTGTTTTATTACTTATATCCTTACTAATACGTAATTTCAATTAAATCTTATCTTAGAATATCGTTTTCTAATCTCTCTACTCTAATAAAAAGGTAAATAAGGGGGACACTTGTCACCACCACATTTCTTCCCACAAAATTTTTCCCGCCTCTCTCTACTATTTAATAATTACTATAATTACTCATAATATTATTTAATTTTATAGACTAAAATACTTTTAATAACCTAAAAAAGTAATTTATATTAATGTTATTTGTAAAAAAAAAATTATAAAACAATAAAACAATTTTAAAACATGGTGTTTGTAAAAACTAAAATATATTTATAAATAAAAAATAATTAAAATTTGAAGCTATAAAAATGAAAATTTTTTAATACGCTTTGTTTTGAAACAAAATTTTAAGTTTTTTGAAGAAAAAATTTAAAAAGTTAATATCATTGTTTTATTACTTATATCCTTACTAATACGTAATTTCAATTAAATCTTATCTTAGAATATCGTTTTATAATCTCTCTACTCTAATAAAAAGATAAATGTGAGGGACACTTGTCACCATCACATTTCTCCCCACAAAATTTTTCCCGCCTCTCTCTCCTATTTAATAATTATTATAATTACTCATAATATTATTTAATTTTTATAGACTAAAATACTTTTAATAACCTAAAAAAGTAATTTATATTAATGTCATTTGTAAAAAAAAATTATAAAACAATAAAACAATTTTAAAACATGGTGTTTATAAAAACTAAAATATATTTATAAATAAAAAATAATTAAAATTTGAAGCTATAATAATGAAAATTTTTTAACACGCTTTGTTTTGAAACAAAAAATTAAGTTTTTTGAACAAAAAATTTAAAAAGTTAATATTATTGTTTTATTACTTATATCCTTACTAATACGTAATTTCAATTAAATCTTATCTTAAAATATTGTTTTATAATTAATAAAATTTTATTTTATTTAATATTTTATTTATTTAACCCATGTTACGCATGAGTTATTAAAGCTAGTTTAACTAATACACGTAAAATCAACGTAACTGACATGTTTATTGTTTAGTTTTTGGTTTGAAAATAAAATAATATATAAAATTAATATTACTTAAAAAAAATAAAACTAAAAAAAACGTGACCACTTATAGAGTTATAGCCAATGTTTTCAGAACCGGATCGGACGTCGAACCGGACGCCTTACTGGTTTGGTGGTCGGACCGGTCGGACCGGATTTAAGAACCGGATGACGTCATAATTATATATATAGTATATTATATATATAGTTATATATATATAATTAAATATAAGTAATTTATACATGTATTTTATAGTTATATATAAAACTTAACTATATTTTTATATCCAACACACTAATATATGGTTCAACACCCCGTTTTTACCCATTAAAATCAAAAAAATAAAAAAAAAATACAAAATCCGGTCCGAACCGGTTCCCGGTTCAACTGCCGAACCGGTTCGAACCGGCCGGTTCAATTTGCTGAAAACGATTTGGAGGGGATCGGACCGGTGGACCAGCCGAATCCCGGTTGAACCGGTCGGACCGGTCGGACCGGCCGGTCCGATCCGATCATGAAAACAATGATTATAGCACCGGAGTGGTACCCAACATTTAGATATGGGGTTGGGACCCGTTTGTTATCACAACTCTCTGTCACCACCCATCGATTGAAATCAACATAATTCATCTCGTGATTTTAGTAAAAAGGATACCGGTGGGGTCCGCCCTCTTTCTTCTTTTTTTTTTCTTTTTTTTTTTTTCTGAAAATATATAAACCTTTACAATTTGCATCTCTTAAAAAATGTAATAATAATATAATTAAATAATAAATAAGTTAACTATTTATATTTATTATACTTAGATGTTTATATTTTATAATTTAATGGAAAATTGGATTTCTATAATCCAAACGATGATCAATTGATTGGTAATAATCCACGCTTACAGTTTGACCAGTAATACTCTTAACTTTTGCTTTTATTACTGACGGCATCGTAATAGCGTAATGTTCATAAATTGATTCTTGATTTACACTTGATATCGCTTGTAAGTTTCCCTATTTCGTTCGCAGTCATTATTGTTAATGAAATCAAATGACATCAAGTTTAAATATGTGAAAATTATGTTATTCTGATTGCTAATGTTAAGAAAGTGAAAGTAAGCATTGTTGTTAATCAAAGTGTGTTAATATGGATTATTATCAACCAATCGGTGATAATTTGGATTATTAAAATATTATTTGTTTAATTTAGTAAACTTTTAATCATAATTAATACAACTATTAGATATTAATAATCCAACTTTTATTTTATTTGTCGGTATTAATCTCAACTTAGAAATTTTTATATTCACTCTCAACTTTGAGATTATTTTCCTACAACGGTCTCTTACTAACTGAGAGTTAATACTGTTAGTTTTTTGATGACGTGAGCCGTTTATGTGGCCGAAACAATAAACATGAAGTTGAAAGCTACGATCAGATCCGTAAATCTCAAATTTTTACACTCTGAAATCTGTTAATCTTCGGCTTTTGATCTAAATCACTTGACTTGTTGGAGGTTAGTTTCAGGTGACGATGGAGACTACACAACTAAAAACAGACTTGATGGAGGAAGGGTGGCGGTGGAGTTAAAATATGGTTCAAAGTTGACCATATTTCATAAAAAAATAATGGGGGTTAACTTAGTTTGTAAAAAATCATTAACGAAAAATAAGCTCAAAGTTGAGAATGTTTGCAAACATTTCATAAGTTGAGATAAACTGACCAATAAATAAAAGTTGAGATTATTAGAATCCAATAACCCTAGTTAAAAATATATAAAACTTGGATTTTCAGTTTTCTAGCTTCATCATAAACGTTTCACAACTATTTTGATCGTTTTAAAATTCTAAAACCTTTTTTAGAAAGTTCTGCAAAACTAAAGATAATGGATTAGTGATACTAATCAGAGGCGGATGTATGTACAATTGAGGGGTAGCTCCGCTACCCCTCAACTTGTTACGTGTAGTGTAAAAAATATTTACGGTTTTATGTAAAAGGAAAGTTTCGGTTTTACGTTACCCCTGAGAATAAATTACGTTACCCCTAAAAAAATTTTAAACTCAACACTTCATAGAAAGTTTTAAATTTTATAACTAAAAGTCTAATAATTTATAAAAAAACAATACATTCTATAAAAACATAAATAACCATTCCCAATACCCATTACCAAATAACATGAAAACCCAAAATACCCATTACCGAACCCAATACAATAATAAGCTCAAAAATAAAAATTATATATATACTAATTATTTGTATGCATTGTAAGTTGTATTAACGTGCGTGTGTGGTTTAACGTTTTTTCACTTATTTTTCCCAGTTTAACGGTCACATTATAACGCGCTAGTCCTAGATCAGTTTATTTTTTGCTTGTGTAGGTGTATGGTTCAATATTTTAATTTACATCTACTCTTGATTCGATTTATTTTTTTCGTTTATTGGTTTCTTCAGTGTTGGTGATCACTGGTGGTGGTGAGTCATTAATATTACTTGGCATGGTTTTATGCCTCCCGTTGCAATGCGAGTGAGCTTAATACTAGTATATAACATAACAAAACAATACCTTTTTTTTAATGGTCATACACGTTTTATTTATTCTTTTACGCAAAAAAAAGGAAAAAGAAGAAAGAAAATAAAATAATTGATATTTCTGTTGTTTTTTGTTTAAAAACCGTGACAATTTGTATAGAAACCTTAGGAATGTTGTTAGAATGATGAGAATATGGCTCATATTCAAACTTCTATAAAAATTTATTAAAACTCAATTTTAAAAGTAAATGATAATAAAATAAAAATAGATGATGCAAAGAGGGTATGAATCTACTATGAATGCTCTTATATAGTTATTTGTTTATCACAAACATTTTCTGTTTAATTTAATAATTCTAGTTAGTGTTTAAACTTGAAATTAAGAGAACATGAATCGTTTTGCTGTGAAAAGAAAGCATCAAAAGATGAAGACGCGTACAAAACACTATAAAATGTAAGTTTTTTTATTTCTTTTGGTATCGTATTTTTGTTAACAATTCAATGCAATTTAATTACGTCTATTCCGACCCGATCCGACTCGACTCAATAGAACAACCCAAAATTTTATCTGTTGTTTCATTAGAAGCTAATTATAAAAAATATTAACCCCATAGGAAATAATTCCTGGTTCCGCCATTGCATGTACGGCAAAAAAAAAAATTTACGTTACCGCTGAACTTGTCTTCTAGATCCGCCACTGATACTAATTATTTAAACTTTATGAATTAAATAGTAAACATAAGTGCTACGTTGTCAATTTCCACCTCAAATGTAAAAAGAAAAAGAAAAGAATAGTACACGAGTATGTTTGAAAGTATGTATTAAACTTTCTAAGCTATCTACAACTCACACTTTTGCTTGCTCACATTAGAATAGTAAATCATAATAAAATACCCATAAAAACAAATTCGGTAATCTTAAAAGTACCTTCGTAGATAATCATGCACCTTTTGATGCCAGTCTCGTAGTCGGTAACCAACAAGATAACACATGTACGTTAAAGATGCATGCATGAAAGTAAGTAGCATCTAAATAATAAAAAGTAGTCTTTTTTATCTTCAGATTGTATATTTTATATAATATCCGTTGTAAAGTTCTCACTTTTCAACTTTATGACCAACAAAAGCAACATGTTATTTGCTTTTAAATTTTCTCCTCCAACAAAAAAATATAAAAAATCATCCAAGTTCCCCCTTTATTCCTTTAAGTTTAAACGATCAATTATTATTCTTTTTATTATTTTGTTATATATCAAAGATACAGACAAACTAGAAAAAATTATAAATGTACCGTGGGTTAACCATCATAATAATCGTTGTAAGGTTCTCAATTTTCAACTTTGTGACCAAGAAAGAAATTATAGTGAATAAACAACTTCTTAATTATCAATAAATAAATTAAAAGAAATTGTAAGATTTTAGATGGTACGAAGATGCATTTTTAGTTAAAAGGATGACTGTGTCTAATTGTAAAGACACATATATGAAGGGACGATTCATGGCTCTGTAACGGATCGAAGTTAAAGTCGAAAGGTAAATCGACAACTCGGGCTACTAACAAGCCTTGGGATGAAAATTAAAAATGAGGCATTGGTAAAGGATTGGATATCTCTATCTGAAAACTCTAGAGTTGGAGATCACTAGAAAAGTGGTTTGTTTTGTAAGAATGTGTTTCGACACTTTAGCGTCAATGTTGGTTCGACGAACCGAACAATTGATCAACTTAACTCAAAGTGGAGGAGAATGAACCACACGATGAGTCATTTTAACGGTATGACAAATTTATTAATTTTACATCTATATATTTACATTTTATTTTATAATTATATATTTTGTGTAATACAAATTTTTGTTTTAAAAATATAGGAACATCGTTGGACAAGTGGAAGCAACGACGAGAATATTGACCTAAAAGCATTAAGCGAATATAAAAAGATTTACGAGAAAAAAAGCTTTATAAACATCAAGGCATGGAGGATGGTAAGAAACCAAGCCAAATGGGAGCCGGTGGGGGTTATGGTTCTGGAGTTTGGTACTCAAACAACAAAGAGGATTAAAACTTCAGAATCTGGCCAAAACGTCCGCTCTAATAAGCCTGTTACAAACCCTCTCCCCGACCTCAATAAGAACGTCACACCGACCGGCCTTAAACGCAAAGGCAAAACAACGGAGGAGTCTTATTCAAACAAAGCAATATTGAATGAGGCCATTAACGAGTAAAAAAACAATATGTGAAAAAGAAATGAAGCAAAAATAAAACGAGAAGCGCTTCGCATGACACTAAAAATCTAAATTGACCGAATATAGTAGCGTGTGTTGGTGTCACCTATGTCGCCTGCTTTAATAATTAGTAATTACCTTCTGAAAATATAACCACACGATTTGTCTGTTTGACTTACTTTTAAATCTATTGCTTTTTAGCTTTATAAAAGTGATGTCCATATTTACCTACTTTTGAAAAAGATATAAACGAAATGACACAACTGGAAATTTATTGTAATGTCCGACAATAACTTGACAATTTTACGTGGATACATTTAACCAACCAAAGGTTTGAAAATAAGTTAACTTATATTAAACTAGGTTGAAACCCCGTGTATTACACGGATTAAATAAAAAATATTAAATATTTATTAACGAAGAGTTAGAAACTGTAAAATGTCAAATATAAAAGTATTTTGATTAGCTGATAAAACACTTTTAATATTGTTTAAACTTTCATTTTAAAAAGTTATTGCTTTAAAAAAAAATTTCGTATTGTTTATCAATATCTCATTTTTTAAAAACTATAAGCTTGATTTGTAAAAAATATTTTTATGTACAACTTTTATTTTTTTAAAAAGATTGATTTTAAAATATTTCATAATTTAAAAAGGTTCTGTTGTTTTAGAAAAAAATCATAGTTTTAGACAATTTTAAATTTAAAAAAGTACATTTTTAATCAAAATACTTAGTTTTTATTTGATGAAAAAATGTTTTTTAAAAAGTTAATGATTAAAAAAAGATATGGATTTATAATATAAAGAGAGAAAGAGAAAAATTTAAGAATTAGTTATTTGACTTTTTAAAATGGATAAATAGTTTGGGCGGGAAAATTAAAATGAGAAGGCTTGTGAGAACGCCATATGATACCACATGTAAAGGATTATTAGATTAGATTTTAGCAAATATTTCCTAAATTGTATCGCACGTTTAGAATTTCTATTAAGTTGTTAGAAGTTTTTTTTCTACAATAGAGTTATCACACTTTCATTAGTTTCATTAGTTGTTCCAGTCGTATATAATTTATTTATAAATGTTTAAGGTTTTAAAAATTAAGCAATTTAAGTAGAATATATGTAAATCTTGGTTATTATTTAGTGGTGACTTTTTTTAATCTGACTTGAATTGAAAACTTATCAAACTTGATTATTATTTGGTGATATTTTTCTTCACAGTCACCTTCTAGTTCAAGTTGGATTTAAAGAAAAAATTAAGTACTAATCAGTATTCATATATATTTTATTTAGATCATTTAGTTTTATAAGTTTTAGACTTAGTAAAAGATTTTTATTGAAAGTCTGGGTTGTTTTTTCATTAAAAAAAATTTTAGTAACTTTAACAGAACAATTATGAAAACTTAATTAGTATTGATTTTGTTCTACTTTTTACAACTAACAGAAAAGTAGATAACAATTTTTCCTGCATAAACATGAACATATCAAATAAGTCAAATGATGTATGGGTCATCTATATTAGTTGTTAGCACCCATACTTTAAAAACTAATTTAAACGAAATGTATATAAACGGTTCTTTTAATACTAATTTACATGATCAAATAGTCATAGTTATTTAATCACTTATACTTTCTTTCCTCTAAATTTAAGATTTATGTTAGTCACATAACTTTTTTCTATCCTCTTAATGAAATAATCATATCATTGCATGGCTATAAATATTATTTTTCTCATCGTTTATATTACATATATTTACTGATGGAATTTTTTATAAAAATGTTACGTGTCTAGAATCTAGATGAGCCAAAACAAAATCCATTTAGCATTCAATTAGTGGGCTACTGAACACAATGATTTATCGTTTCCACCCGAGTAGGAAGCCCAGTTATGTAATAACTGAGGCCCAATGAGAAATTTACTTGCATACTTGCATGATGCACAAGCCAACAGTTTAGGTTGGGAATCGAACTGATTTTGTCAATCGTGGTAAAAATCGGTTTGCAGGAAAGCCGGTTCGGGCTAAAATCAGTTAAAAAGAAAAAGAATCGAACTTTATATGAAAAAGTTTGAATTGGTTGTTCTTAACCAGTTCTGGTTTAAACAGATAAAAAAATTGGTTTCTTTAAACTTTTGATTTTTTATATAAAAATGCAAGGCTAAAAAAAGTATAACCAAATAAGGCTTCATCTTCACTCATTCCGAAAAATTGGTTTGGAAACCGTTAGCAACGGCTATAATTTTTAAACCGAAAACAGTAATAATATCGTCATCAATGGTTATATTTTCTAGGTTGAAAAAACCGGTTTGGAAACCGAACTGGTGGGAAATCAGTTTCAGAGCACAGGGTTACTAACCGCTGTAGAAACGGCGGGTTTGGATTGGGGATTTGGGGTAGAACCGGTTTGGGCTAAACTACTTTGTAAGTCATATCCGGGTGGGATAACATTCTACTTCGCAAAGTATCATTATTTAAGCTCCTTAAATCCGTTATCATTCCAAAAATGTTCCTGCGTACATAAATAATAAATAGCGTATCCTAGGGTTTGTCACATTCTCGTTTATGTGCTTGATTATAAAAATTGTTTCAAATTAAAAAACTTACCTGCATTTACCGTATATTTAATGGAATATTAGCCGTGGTTTGAGTCAAGGCTGTTAGTACTTGCGATGTTTTCATAACCTCACGAGAGGGGGAAGACCTGTCGACCCGGATTCAAGAATCGAAGAACATCATAAATAATATATATATTATATATATTTAATTGTGTCTAACAAAATATAAAAAAAAAAAAAAAATTATGTTTTGATGTGAATTAGCTATTTTAATAACAAAGTATAGTGGCATGTATGTAAAATAAAAAAACCACCGTAGCATTATGCTTATTTGAGGGAATGAGATATAGTGTTATGTGTGTAAGACTACCATATGTTCATAATGCTTATTTAGTTATTTTATACTAGATATATTACAAGGTAAGTTAAATGTACATATATGCGGGTTCTATATGTGTGGATAGAATTACATGCAAGAGAATGAATGACATGCGTTTGATGTTTCAGAGGGGATATGATGTGGAGAAGTTTGTGTAACTGTTCTGTTAATAAGAACAAAGGTGACAGTGCTACCAGTGAATAATATAAGAAAGAATTAGCAACATGTCTGTAATATCCTTAATCCTCCTATGTCTCACACACACATTTAATACGTGTAATACGTATTTCTTATTATATTTAATACGTATTCCTATTATCGTGCAAACCAATATATTTGTTCTACAAATGATTTGAATACGCATTTCTATTAAAAACTGTGTAAATTAATATGATTGCTCTATAAATTTCCTAACCACGTGCTTTTATTTTAGCAAGCGTGGAGTACATGACCGGTACTAACATAGTACAGATACATAGCGACCTGAATTGAGGCGTAGACGAAAGTTGCCCGTTTTATATTTTTTTTAGACCCAGGGTTTGGTTTGAGTTCAAACTATTATCTTTACCCTTACATTGAGTTTTGTTTATTTGTACCTATAGATTTTCTTAGTGCGTTAAAATAGAAAAATCTCATATACAGGGCAATCCGTGTTTTTATGTTTAATCAAATTATGTGTAATATTTTTTTAATCTTTACTTTATAAAAGGCGACCATTTGGACGAGACTACCGCATACGCATGCTTGAACAAGTGTTGGGGCAACTTGACCTATAGAAGGGGCTATTTTCACGATTTGAACTAAAGTTCTTTAGGTCACATAACGACGACTTTATCATTACTTCTTGTCGGGGCTATTTTCACGATTTGAACTAAAGTTCTTTAGGTCACATAACGATGACTTTATCATTACTTAAATGTTCACGTTTGCAAGTAATAACTAATAAGTTAATTATGTGTAAAGAAGTAACACTGAAACAAGCTACTTTTATTTATTAATCGCTTATTTACTTATAATAGAACAGTCTAAATCACTGCTCAAAGTTCCAAAGCCAACCAAGTGCCGAACCAACCACTAACCCAATAACCAAAGTCGTTTCCATCGCGATCCCGACCACCTCCGCCTCCTCGATCGGGACCGACTTTGGTGCCAGGATCATAAGCACACTGGTGAGGTACCCATTGCTCACACCAAGCGCCAAGGTCAACCCAACCACCGGACCCTCGCTATGCATCCATTTGGGTCCGTGTATACACCCCATAAAAAGCGGATAAAACACCACGCGACCCATACAGCACCACACGGGCCCCTTACTCCCCCTCGGCACGTAGATTGCAGTCATACACTTGCCGAAAAAATCACCAACATTAAAAGTTGTGATCAGGATTATAGGATACCAATCCTTAAAGTAGTCTGACTTAACGTTTTCGCTCAAATAACCTGGGAAGATTGATAGGGAAACGACGTAGATTATGAAGACCGCGGTTACTAGCCACCGGATCTTCATGACTACTTGTCGGAAATCTGAGGTGATTGACATGTGGTGTGTGGGATTTTTGTGTTTTCGGTTACGGTAGCATCGAATCACTGGTAGTTTGTGTAGGATGTTGGTGAAGAAGACGCATATGAGTATAATGAGTGCGCTGAATATGAAGTAGATTTGTGCGCTTGCGTGGAGACCCTTTTGTGTGTGGGGAAGAGATGCCTTTGTTATGATTCTTAATATTGAAACCACAAGACCTGCAAATTTAAACCCATTGAAATTCAGAGTAGATGCATAAAGAAACAAATATTAATCTACTGTCTGTCTATTGTACACATGTCATAATCGTAAACCGTTTTCAAATTGTTATTTGAGGCAGTTTTAAACGGTCGTTTTAAGGTTAGGGTTTGCGTCATAGTATCCTACTTTTCAAACTACTGTTTGAGGATTTGTCAAACGGTCGTTTAAAGGTTAAGGCTTGTGTCATAAGAATTGTTGTTTGAATCAGTGTTCTTTGCAATGGGAGATGGTTATTTGGTGTGAATTTGAAATAGATTTGGTTTAGAGAAAATTCCTAAAATGTTCCTAGACTACTTTTGTCCCTCAAAATGTCACTTTGACTAATATATTCTAAAACCCCACTTTGAATATGGTCGTCTGAACTGTAAATAACTTGAAATAGAGTCGTCTAAACACATATAGGGTTGTTTGAATTTTAAATCGTGTCGTTCAACCATGTTTAAGAGAACTTATTTGTAAACAAGTTCAGTCAAACTTAAGATAGATTTGGTCAAATCTAAGTTATGTTTGGTCGAACTTTAAATAGGTTCGATCGAACGTATTTGAACAGTGGACAAATTATACCTGTTAAACAAAACTTCGAGCGACTTTATTTAACAAGCATGGACGACTTTGTTGGGTGAGGATATTTTTTGGGATGGTCTAGTGAAAGGCAGATTTTGAAGGGAGATCTTGGTTAAAGAGACATTTTAAAAAAAATTTCAAATGTTCTAAAAGTGGGAATGAGTGTTAAGTTAGTTTAACTAACGAAAGTCATTTACATGACAGACGCCTACAGTGGGTGGTGAGGGTGAGGTGACACTAGAAACCATCTGTCACGTAAACAACTTAGTCAAACTATCAAAACACCCTTGAATCAAAACTCTTTTCAATTAGTCAAACTAGCAAAATACTCATAAATCAAAACTCTTTTCAATTTAAGCCAAAAACCATTTCTCCTTGCAAAAGGACGCTAATTAAAAAAAAAAAGAAAGAAATCCACGTCATAGCCCACCACCTGTAAATGACGGTTCGTTTCAGAGTGACATATTTGACTTTGAAAGTTGTGCAAGAATAATAGGGCACAGATGACCAGTTTTTTTACATATGATAAGTTAAAAAATAATAAACCTAAAATTACACCTTCAGTTAGCAGTGATTGTTGTGTGATAATAGTAAAAAAAAAAAAAAAATGCTGGCATGAATATAGTCACGTTACCATTATCCGAAAAATGAATATAATTAATACATGATATGATGATAGTAATATAGTTTTTAATGATTAAAGTGAATAGAGATTCATTTTTATGATTAGTTGGAAAACAAAATATAAAAAAAAAAACACAAATGACCAGTGTTTTTGTGACCGGATCGGACCGGCCGGTCCGACCGGTTCGACCGGGGATCGGCTGGTCCGGTTCACATCGATTCGTTTTTGGCCGGTCGAACCGGCCGTTTCATCCCGAACCGCTGGTCGGACCGGGAAACCGGACCGGTTCGGATTGGATTTTGTAATTTTTTTTTATTTTTTTTATTTTAATGGGTAAAAACGGAGTGTTGAACCATAAATTAGTATGTTAGATATAAAAATATAATTAAGTTTTATATATAACTATAAAATACGTATATAAATTACTTATATTTAATTATATATATAACTATATATATAATATACTATATATATAATTATGACGTCATCCGGTTTTTAAATTCGGTCCGACTGGTCCGACCACCAAACCAGTAAGGCGTCCGGTTCGAAGTCCGATCCTGTTCTGAAAACATTGCAAATGACACTCACGCCAATTACATCGTTCACATTCTGGTCCTCAAAATCTCTCACACACCCTATCACACACATTAGGGACAAAGTCAGGGGCGTTATAGCCTAGTCGACACCCTATCATGCCCTACTACAGATGATCTGTAAATTTTTTTTAACGACAAATATGCGACCCTATTTCGAACAATTGGTGTTATCTGTAAATAAAATTCGGTAAAATCCTAAAAAAAACCTCGAGAAATAAACCAAATACCATACCAGCTGTGGCATTGCCAGCAAAAACAGCCTGCATGTACCGTCCAGGCAGTTCTCCTGTGGCTCCAACCAAACTCCCACCGACTAACCCATCAGCCAACCCACTGATCATAACCATCGACACAAGCACCACGAACGCGATATCCGACACCGTCGTCGTTCGCCTCCCGTCCACGATCCAATCGGTCACGGGCGCAACCATCAGAGCCGAAATAAACAGCCCCTGACCGATATTCATCCTGACCCGAACCGACGGAAGCCTGATCCGGCTCGACCGGCTCCAACACATGAGCGTAAACAGCACCATCACGGCGGCCGACATGTAACCGACCGAAAACACCTTGTTGATGTGCTTTGTGGGGTATAGATACTGGAAGTAATCAACGGCGGTGATGAATGCGTTCCACGGGATCAGATATCCAGCGCCGAGGATGAAGTGGATAATGTAGGCGAGATGATACGGGTCTTTCGGCTCGTTGTCGTCGTCGTAATCGTTGTCGATTTCGTTTATTTCCGGGATGTGGTTTGGCCGGAGAACCTCCATTTTTGGCCGGAGTTGATGCACCGACCACCGACTGGATAAAGTTGTGGTTGAGTATTCATCAATGGCTTTAGTTCTGAACTTATACAGATCGAGGTTTTTGCATGCTTTCAGTTTTGTAAAGTTGTGCCACGTGGCCATGCTAAATATGAACAAATATGCAATTGATTTATTTTTCTACTAGGTTAAACCCCGTTTAATACACGGGTTGCTAAAATTTAAAGATATAATTTTTGCAATAGAGATTTTCTTACTATATTTTTATGAAATATTATATAATTTTTAACTATATTTATTTTAAAATATAAAATATTTAACAAAAATAATTGTTGAAATCATTTAATATGAAAGTGACAAAAAAGAATAAAAAACAATTAAAAAAATTATATAATTAATAGAAGAGAGAGACGGGAAAAAAATATTGAAGATTCATAAGAGAGTGACAAGTGTCACTTCATATTTTATTTATTAGTATAGATTTACATACTAACTAACTTTAGTAAACATCGTATATTACACGGGTTAAATAAATAATATATTAAATAAAATTAATTTTATTAATAATAAAATAATATTTTAATATAAGATATTATTAAAAAAATTATATTATAAATAGAATAAAATATTTTATTTTAAAAATAATTTTAAAATGTCATTTATAAAAACTTTTTTGTTATAATTCCTAATTTTATTTATTTTATAAAAATTTTACTTTTTAAAAAATAATAATTTTAAATATTTCGCATTTTTAAAAAGGTTTGATTTTTGAAAAAATTTCTTATTTTATAAAAATTTGTTTTTTTAGAAATAATATTAATAACAAGATCTTTTTTTAATTTATTACAAATTATTTTAATATAAAAAAGAATTAAAAAATATTAGTAATTAGTATGATTATTTAATAGGAGAGAGAGATATAAAAAACTTGATAAGAATGAATGTGGTGATATCATGTCTTCTATATGTACCTGTTTATTATAGTAGGAATATATTGTGTTTTTCATGTGAGAGATTATTATTGTTCTTTTAAACCGGAACGTAATGGCTATTGGGAGTAAAGTATCATGTTATGTGATTAAGTGATTTGGTTCATGTGCTATACGTTGTATAAGGATTAAATGGTATGTTATTTTTGTTTTTGGTTGAGCCGTTTAGTTAGATTTCTTTAATGTAAGGCCCATGAGGACGTAGTCGGGTGCGAAGAAAGAGATGTTTTGAATTATTTTCTTATCTAGTTACATGTACTTAGATATTGTAGATTGGTATGAGGTTGGTGGCATATGATTGGCTGGTGACCTTGCAAATTAATATATAGTAAATTCTAGCATAATATTAAAATAATTATTCATAAGAAACTCACACAAAATGTAATATGTGATGTCTATAATTTAGATATGAAAAAAAAAAAGACTAGACATGCGTATGTAGTTGCATATATCTCATTAATCCAGATTTCAAGTTCCATAGGACCGTTGATATAATATCAAATAAATAAAGAAGAGGTGATGAATCAAATTTCTTCACAAATTTTAGTACGCTTTTAATAAAATTTAATCATTACTTGTACTTTTTGGAGGTGTACTACCACAAAAAAAGGCTTTTACCAAGGATAGGTGCATCGGCAAGACTGAGTCTCATCGGAAAACATGATGCGGGTAATGCATTCATCGACGGGTTACCAATGAAATTGCCAAAGGTTTACTAACAAGAGGTATCACCGATAAATTAAAACAAATATCTGTGCGACGCATGGTTACCAACGGAAAAAGTTTTCCATAGGCAACAACCAAATAGATCGATTTACCAGTTCGATAATCTATCGGTGACCTCAACTTCTAAGTTATGGTGAGCATTGCGGATCTGTCGTTGATTATCGATAGGTTAATTTCTTAATTCTCTTTTTTCTATTTCTTTGGGTTGTCAGCTCAATTTTTGAGTTATGTGTGTGAAGATGAACTAATGGATCTTGCTCAAATGAGAATGTGAAACCGTAAATCCGTAAATTTGCATTTTGTTATTGATAGGTGTCTTTTGTACGTCTTTTGCACAGGCGGGGCTTGAAACTTTCTAAGGGGGGAGGGAGCGAAAGTCTCAGGAGCCAAATCGGGGGGGGGGGGGGGGGGGGGGGATAAAATTTTCGAACGAAATACGCATAAATTAACCACATTAACTATAAATTAAAATAGATCACTCCTTTTGTCACCGAAAAAAGTTATCTATGAATTACATAAGAGTAAAAAGTATATGCAACATATAAATAGTGTGCCTTTTTAAGGGATTGTTTGAATAAGCTGATTCAATAATAGGTTTTATAAATTAATAAGGTTTAAAAACAATGATAAAATAATAAAATGATATAAAACATAAAATACATTGATAAATATGTTACTGTGTTTTGTTTTTCTAAAATGATTAGTTCCGAAAAGTATATTGGTGAAATAATATCATCTTAAACTTTTAATATGTCAACAGAATGATAAAATAATAATAATAAATTCATATAATACATAAAAACAATAACAAAAATAACATGAAATGTTCAAAAATATAAAACAAGATTTTTAAAAATATTAGAAACAATGACCTGATATATAAAATACAATGACCAAAATTTAATTCCATTTAAAAACAACAAAATGATACATGTCAAGCCAAAATTATTTTTAACCTTTATAGATTAAATGCGATTTTTACTATAACCCTATCCCTTATAAATTAAAGAGTTAAATGTGACGTCTAAATGACATAAACCTATCATTTTAATTCACTTTTGTTGACATGAGAGTTAAATTATTAATTAATAAATATTTTATAAATGTCAAATCAAAAAATAACAATTCTTATATTAGCATGTATCGCGTATGATTATTAAATGTGTGCAAAAAGATCCAAATCCAAAATCTGAAATTTTTAACCCAAAGATATTTGAATTTTTGGATATCCGAACTACTTTTCTTAAAGTATTAAATAATAAATATAATTAGAAATTTCACTTGTTCCGGATATTTTATGATAATTGTTTTAAAATTTCGAATATCCAAAAGAACTTTTAAAAAATCTATTAAATTTTGAAAATAAAATTGTTAGAGAATACATATTTTTCTAGACTTTGAATATCCGTTTATCTTAATACTAATCCAAAATTTGGGGTATATTTGAAATTTTGGATACCTGAATTTGCACACACCTATGTATGATATGCAACCAACCATTTCTTAACTTATCTTGCTATCTTTCCTTAACGTGCAAGATTAAAGCATTCGCAACCCGTTATTTAAAAATATGTGAGTAAAATTTTTATATTATATGGAATTGTTTTGAGTGGCTGTGAGTTAGATAAAAAGAAATGTTATTTTTCAATCTGTAAATATAAGAAAATATTATCTAACTCTTATAATTTTTTTAATATTTGTTAAAAATAGCTATACATGGAGAGAAAAAAGATAATGATAAATATATGAAATAGTATTATTTAATTAAAGATGTGAAAAAAAAAATAATTTTTAATGTCATTATATGATAAGGATAAAAAATAAATTGCGAATGCTTTTATATGTGTCATTTTCAAACGTCTTTCGTACTATTCTTCTATTTATTGATTTTTCAAAAAAATTAGATGCCCTAGGCACTAGCCTCCTCCATCCTTATGATAATGTTTCATAAAACGCATTGATTCTCAGTCACACCACCAGGCACCAGCAATGACAAATCTAATATCATTTAATAACACTATCTTTTGTGTGTAGGATTTTAAATGTTCGTTCTCAAATTTCAAACATGTTTTACACCTTTTCTTTTCTATTTGTTTTTATATGAAAAATACTAGTTTAAAAATTCGTGTACTGTATACAGTTGAATGGAAATATTAAATTAATAGTTACTAATTAATATTTAAAATTTATAGAATAATCTTTAAGATTAAATATGATTAAATTTACGTATAATTAAGTACCTTAGGTAATAAAACAATAACAACAATTTTAGAATTTTTCTCTTTAAAAAGATTTTTCTAAAATGTTTTTTAAACAATTCATTTTTTAAAGAACCTTTTTTTTTAAACAATGGCATTTAAAAAAAAGTTCTTTGTATAATAAAGCTTTATATTTCATAAAATATTGTTTTAAAATATATAAAAGAAACATACTTTTAATTTAATAGAAAATTTGTTTTATACTTTAAAAATGATATAAATAATATCATTAACATATAATATAATCATTAAATGGTTAACTTGTTATGATAATAACATGTGATAACATATATGTGAGAAAATGATGCATGATAAAAATTACTTTGTTTTATTTTTAAAATTAGCAGACTCCTAATCCTCTGTAGACCCTTTCATAATCTTTTCTAAAGAACGAGAACCTTAAATAAGTCGATAAAAAGCATAGATTCTTCATTCTTATATTTAAAACAATGAACCTTTAAAAGTTGCGGACAAACATATGCTCAAGTCACTCAATAGACTGAAGTATCCTCAGATACCTTATGGCACTAATTAATAAATTCTTTTAACTTTAATTTTTGCACGACAAAATATTCTATAACTATACAATAATTCACATTTGTGTGAAGAGTTGTAATTTGTGATTGGCTCTTTTAGGACCTTCTTTGCTCACGCCAGCTGTTTATTTATAACTCGTTTATACCCCGTGTAATACACGAATTTAATTAATTAAATATTAAATAGTTTATAATAAAAATTATAAAATGATATTTTCAGATAAAATATGATTAAATTACTTATAAATAAGTGCTTCAAGTAAAACAATAATCATATCATCTTAAACTCTCGTTTTATGAGATTGTTTTTTTTATATTTTGTTTTTCAAATATAATTTTATTTTTTAATCATCCTTAAAATAAAAAAAGTGGTTTTAAAAAAGTTAAAATTTCTAAAAAGTTTTTTGTTTAAGAAAATTTCTGTATCTTATATTTTTTTAAAGTTTGTTTATTTTTTATATAAAAATCTAGTTTGTAATTTTTACAATATCTTTTGATTTGGAAATGCTTTTAAATAACATAATTACTATTTACCATTATCATTTATTATGAGAGAGAGACGGGAAAATCAATATGAGAAAACATAATATTTCGACAACGTGACGGCTTAAAACCTTATTTTATTATAATAGATAGATAGATAGTGGATATTTTATTGTTTTTAATTAAGAAGAGTGAGGAATCCAAAATGGTAAATATATATATATATATATATATATATATATATATATATATATATATATATATTTACCATTTTGGCTGGAAGGCGATAACGATTTTAGAAAATTATACTCACTCTCAAAGAGGAATGAAAAAAAAAAAAAGAAAAACACATAGAGAAGTCTAGCACATTTGATTAAATACATGTCCAACAAATCCCCATTCCTGGTCCGAATCTGCCCCACCGATGTTGCCCTTGTTAATTTTTTATCGCTTTCTATTTATTTTTGTTTTGATATATACTCCAACATTTTAATTATTTAACATTTCCAACCATTAAGTTAGAATAAACTCTTGAGTTATTATTATTACTATTTTATAACTTACTAGTTTAAAAATCTGTATATTACATGAGTTGTTTAAAAATCTTAAAATAACAGTTACTAACTAATATTTAAATATAAAATAATATAGTTTTTTAATATAAAATATGATTAAAATTATATATAATTAACTAATTTAAGTGATGACACAAAAACATTTTTGTAAATTATCATCTTTAAAAACTTTTATTCTAAAAAATTGTATTTCTAAACATTCTACTTTTTAAGAATTTTTTTAAACAACGTTAGTTATTTGTATTAAAAAACTTTATATTTCATAAAAAAAATATAAAAGAGAGAAATTAGTTTGAGTGTTTAAATTACTATAATACCTTTTTGTAGGGAAAATAAAGTGAGAATGGTTAAAAATATGACAAGTGTCATAAATGTTGTTTAAATAAATGACAAGTGGCAAAAGAAACTTTTTTTTTTTATTATAATCTATAGATATTTAACTCGTGTAATACAAAGGTTTCTAAACTAGTTTAATATAATCATTAAATGGTTGATTAGATATGATTAGGGCTGTAAACGAACCGAACGAACACGAACGTGACCGTGTTCTGTTTGTTCATTAAGAAAATAATTTGTTCATTAACTGTTCACGAACACTTGCCGAACGAGATTTCTTGTTCATGTTTGTTCATTAAGAAAATAAAACTGTTCACGAACATTAATGAAAACAAGCGAGCATTGGCGGAGCTTGAACTCTTCCGTAAGGGGGGCAGGTGCGAAATTAATTTTTTTAGGGGGGGGGGGGGGCGAACTCGATATTTATAAAAAATATTTAAAATACCAAGCCAAAATTTTACAGCCCCCCCACCCACAAAAGGCCACTATGATGCTCCCCCATTGTAAGCGAACGTACACAAATATTCATGGAAATTAACAAACACAAATAAAATTTTCTTAAAACAAACAAATACAAACCATCACATATTGATTTTATAATTAAAATCACAAAGATTATGTAATATCTACCAAATATAAATAAATATTTAATATAATTATCTCAAACATAACTTTTTAATAAATGAACACGAATGAACGTATTATCAAACGTTCACGAACAAAAATGAACGAATGCAGTCGCTGTTCATGTTCGTTCGTTTAGTTAAACGAACGAAATTTCTTGTTCGTATTCATTCATTTATTAAACTAATGAACTTTCGCCGACGGTTCACAAACTGTTCGTTGAATTTTGGATTATTTTACAACCCTAGATATGATAGTGACATGTGATAATTTAGATGTGAGAATGTGACATGTGATAAAAATTACAGAAAAAATACTTTAAGTTTATATAAAATTGCAGGTTTCATAATTTATCTTTAAAAATTATTCTAAATATGCTTTATGTTAACATTTTGTAACAGATATTGTTTTTTAGACTAACTGACGTTAATTTTTTCTGGCAAGTCAAGGGTAATTTGGTCTTTTTACCTCTAAAGGACTATTAATGTAATTATTTCTAAACATAAAAGATGTTTTCTGGAATCTTTTTATTTGTTACTTAATTTATGTATTTTTAGAATAATACATGTAAATATGATTTTTTTATAACGTAATATATATTTAATTATTTTCATCCACGCATTATATATAAATATTAATTATATAAATAATTAAATAATACAAGCGGTGTTTATATATTAATAGTCCTTTAGAGGTAAAAAAACCAAATTACCCTTGACTTAACAGAAAAAGTTTACGACAGTTAGTCTAAAGGACGATATCTGTTACAAAATGTTAACATAAAGGATGTTTAGAGTACTTTTTAAAGATAAAGGATGAAACCTACAACTTTATATAAATTTAAAAAACGTTTTCTGTAATTTTGTCTAAAAATTATTTTGTTTTATTAAAGAAGATGTAAACCAAATCTAATTTAAATCACCAAAATAATCTCTTGAGTTATTGTTATTATTATTGTTATTATTATTGTTATTATTATTATTATTATTATTATTATTATTATTATTATTATTATTATTATTATTATTATTACTACTATTATTATATTACTATTATTATTATTATTATTATTATTATTATTATTATTATTATTATTATTATCATCATTATCATTGTTATTATCTGCTAGATTTAGTAAACTTGCGTATTACACGGGTTGAAAAAATAAATTATTAAATAAAATAAAATTTTATTAATTATAAAATAATATTATAAGATAAGTTACAATTGAATTTACATACGAGTAATGACTATAAATGATAAACAATGAAATTAACTTTTTATACTTTTGTTTTTAAACCTTTTTTTGTTTTCTCAAATTATAAATTAAATATTTTTTTTCCAAAATAAATCATTTTAAAAAATATCATTTTCAAAAATTTTCTTACTATAGCTCCCAATTTTAATTACTTTTTATTTATAAAATTTATAATTTTTAAAAACATCAGTTTTAAAATATTTTCTATTTAAAAAGTTTGATGTTTTAGAAAAAAATTATAATTTTTTATCTTTGAAATAACATTATTAAAAAGATTTCTTGCTTAATTTATAAAAATATTTTTAATCTAAATAGTATTTAAATAAAATTATTGGTAATTAATATATTAATTAACAGGAGAAAGAAGCATAAAAATTTTAATGAGGAGAAATGTGATGGTGACACGTGTTACCCTTATTTAACATTTTATTAGAGTAATGAGATTGTTATTTTATTACTCGTGTAAACCAAATCTAATTTAAGTCACCCAAATTACCTCTTGCTTTATTAATTTTATTGAACAATGAACAATTTCTTGAGTTTTTCTCAAGAATTAAGTCACCTTTTTATATAAACATGTACCCGTTTTGAGTATACATTAGTGACCCAGAAAATATGATGAGAAAACTAAGTTGCATTATGATAACATGTTTGAGGCACAAATCGATGCGACATGGCTAGCTAAATGAAGTTAGAGCGACGGTTAATGATGCTAGAACTTATAATTGGAACATACGTAAAGACTCCTTAAAAGAAGGGTACCCCCTTATAAAACAAAAAAAAAAAAGATGGTTAAAGTCTACGTATCCGCTCTTGTTCTACTTGAATATAAAACATACATGAAAAGTTCTAAACACACAATTGCATTACATTCAAATGTCAGTGTACATGGGTATGTACACCCTTAGCAACGACTATTCCCAAACCGTTGTGACCTTAACCCAGGGCTGGCTCAACCATTTTAGTGGCCTAAGACGTGGTTAATTTTAGAGGCCTTTTTCTTAAGTATTTAATAAAAACTCTCCTCCTTTATCCGGGCTTGGTACCGGCAAAAATAAACTAAATAGCTTATATTTGGCGGAGTTAAATTTTTTTTAATCTACTTTTTATATATTTAAAAAAACATGCGAAACATTTATATAAAGCTTATTTTTCTAGCTTTTTTTGAAGCAAACTCTTTAATCAAATCTTTATACTCAATCTCATAAGATAAATCTTTTTCAATTGACAAAATAGGCTAAATAGCTAACCTATTTAATCTTTTTCTAGTGGGCTCAAGTTTTAAAAACTAAAATTAATACCAAGCCTAGTCTGGTTCAAAACAGAACAGTTAGACCAAAACGTAATAGCTAACCCAAAACTGTAATTACCCTAGCCCAAACACTGAAAAAACTTGAGGCCCTCAACATGTGGAGGCCTTAGGCCACCGTCTGGCCCAATAACCTTATTGGGCCGGCCCTGCCTTAACCCTAAGCGACACATAACTTAATATCTTTGCATATACACGCGTGACGACCCCTAGACTTTAGAGTATTTACACAACTGAACCATTATATACAAATACTAATTAATATTTTGACTTCTTTTTTTGATATCAACATTTACGACCAACATTCTCCGTGTTTAATGAAAACCTAAAGCCCGACCCGACTTCGGAGATAAACTTTGGGCTTTTTAAAGCTGATGGTAGCATTACTTATACTATTGCGTTCAAGGGGCTTGTAACATCTTCAGTAACATGTCTTTTCTCTTTGAAGGTATGAACAGAACTTATATTATAGTTGTTTGTTTCTTTTGAAGTAATAAACGGGTCGTGTTCGTGAGATGGCCTATCGAACTGAAAACCTTGAGAGACACATGAACTGGAACACGACAAACATATTCATTGATTAACATGAACATGATCCGTTTAACTAAAAAAATATTTTTATTTCTTTCTGCATATCAATACTTTAAAGTTACAAGTTTACAACAAAAGTGCGTATGTGTATATAACAGTTACGCTAAAACTACAAATATGGTAATTTCTCTTTTAGTTTTAACTTTCAAACTCTGGCATAAATTATATTTTGAAGAAATTAGAAAATAAACAAGTTAAAAGGGTCAACCCATCAATCCAAGCCCAACCTATTTAGCTAAAAACATTTATGGGTTTGACTTAAAACTGACCCAAATCCATTGAGAATAAACCCAAACATATGAATTTCATGATAGTCATGTTTTGTGTGGTGTCAGAAATATACATCCCTTTGTTTCTTCATGTTATTTTTATTTAACTAATTAACCATTTCAACTTATTTTCTTCCTAGGGCATTGGATCAATGTGTCCAGTGTGTGTTGCAGCTTTGGTACTATTTATAACTTCATGATAACTAAATAGGCTTCTGATACTTCAATCTAGTCCCTTAATTCTATAACATAATGGAACAAACACCACCATGGTGTTGAATTTGTAGTGTATATATACAGAGTGTCACATTTGTATATTTGTATTTGATTCGGGAATTAGGTCTTCTAGATTTAGAATAACCTGTATACAATATTGCATCTTTCTTAGAATACAAGTCCTGTGTTTTTAATCTCATATCTTCCTACTTCTGTGTAATATAAATAAGCTGGGCAATACGGGTCATGATAAAAAATGCCCTATGGAAATGCATTAGTCTAGAGGTTGCAATTCGACCCATATTCTTTATAAACGGGTCAATTTGGGTTGTGCTTCATCTGTGATGGGTCAAATCAATAAAATTAAGAACATTTTCTAATAATAAAATGCATCAAACATAGCCAAAAGTGCATAAAGAACCATACAATATCCTAAACTGTTTCATTTACTAATTTTGACTTGAACACCATTTGACCCATTAGTCAACAATGTTACTTCTTTATCTACCTATTATGAGGAAAATAAAGAGGTATCTACGCAAAAATACTTACAAATTACCTAACAAGAACGGGTGCATTGCAATCAATACTTTATTGTTGCATAATTACTCTGCATACAGATTTATATTAATCACACTAGAAGTATTATAGATTATTTTATACACTATCTTCAACAGAGAAAGTTATATCGAATTAACTACCGAAATCGATCACTAAGCATGCTGAAAAGCAAAAGTAATCATGATCAAATTTCAAGGTTGAAAGAGTTTGTCACCGCATTTGCATTTCCAGGAAAGAAGATAATAACAATCATCCTCACCATGTGAAGATTGATCTCTGTACCCAATCATCTTATGGTGTGGAGGAATAACCAGAGTGGCTCGACATGGTGAACAACTCATGCACTTGTTCACACACCCTGGTGGTCTTGATCCCAATATTTTCTTCTTTTGTTGCACAACAGATGCCCCTTCTTTAACTGCTAATTGATATAAATTGAATTTCAGATAAAAAGATTTACAAAAAAAGAAAAAAAAATAACTGAATTTATCATAATTATGCATTGTTAAAAACAATATAAGAAGAAAAAGATTGAAAAATCAGAAGCCCATTACCAAATTTCATATCAGATAGATTTGAACAGTGGAAAATCAACTATCATCATGATAATTGATGCATGGATAGAGTCAACATAACAAGATAATGACTAAAAAACTTAAGACACATTTGGGACTCATAACTTTATACATTTACATGCATATGTCACCTGAAATGGAAGGTGAAGGTGGGAGAGAAAAGAGAAGAATGAGTGTGAAAAGCATCCTCAGGCAAGATGAGTAGGTTCTTTCAGGTGCCATAAGTAATTAAATAAATAGAAGCTGTGATATGATAGCACTATAAATAGAAGATATAGAAGATGGTGGTGATGATGCAAAGGAGATCTTCAAGGGGATTGGAATATTATTTGGAAGATGAAGAGCACAAGAAAAAGAGACAAAAGAGGTCAAAATATGTTTGGAGAATAAGGGACATGTTTGCTGATGTGATGGGTTTTTATGCCAACAGAATTTAATAAAATTAAAGTCTCAACTCTCAAGTCTCATTTGGGACTCATAACTTTGTATCCTAATCCACTGTTCTTTTTTCCTACTATTGGGAAAATGTTATCACTGACTTTGATCTGACCAAAATTTCTCTTTTGAATTTTGAGCCATTGTTTCTTGAATTATCAACATGATTCTTGAACATACACCGTCAAGTATTCATTAAAGAATTGATCTACTTTCCGATTATCTTGCTAAAATCTCATCCTCAAGTCATAAACAAACAAGTGTATCCACTAATATCTCACTTATAAAACATGATTCGGACAGAATAAGATGATGACAAACCTTACCTCAATAAGATCCGCTCAAAAAACCAAAGGTGGACCATCGAAATGTACGAAGAAGATATTAATGGAGCACAATTTAACCCATAAAGGAATCAGGTTCTTACAATGGATTGAAGCTCTTAATTATATGCGGATAACCTAAATCAAGTTTGTCAGTCTAATCTGGGGTCAAAATAAGCATGAAAATTCATAGTCATTTCATCAAACAGTTGGTGTGCACAAATCTTGTCCATGTCTTTTGGTCGTTTTTGTTTTCAATTTCTTCAAAAACAATAATAAAACATCCATCCAACCACTGATCACAAACAGTGATTCGTACCCAAAAGCAAAAAACCACCATCATCAACTCGTTGGCAAAAGCTTCAACAATTTGTCTCCTTATAAGAACAAATCTTTCAAACCACAAGAAAAATCCAACAACACCCATCCAATTTTTCAATAACTTCGCTTTATGCACAGGCAAACCAACGGCTCACATTTCACTACGGTGGGGTCTCTGATGATCGATTAGACCTTCCAATTTCACGTCTTCATGCGCGAATGTACGAAAGAATGCACACACACAGATGGTAATGTTCCTGTTCATATCATACGATTAACGTCAGCAATTGCGAACAAAAGTACAGATGAAGGGGAAATTGGCGATTGGTGATAGTGTTTTTGGGGAGTTGGTGCCATGTGGCCATGTGGGTACGAATTGGGGTCCAGTGGCTATGGTCAGGGCTCAATCAAGTACACCTGCTGCTTTTGAATTGTGGGTTGCAGATGCAGATGATGCAGATGCAGAGTCAGATTTGCTTTTATAATTGAGAATTGATGTGGGGATTTGGAAGGGACCACTTTGGATTGAATTGAGATGTGATTTTGATGTTTGAATGAATGTGTTCATCTTGTTTAAATTGTTGTAAGAAGAGAGGATTGAGGAAGATGAAGTCGTTTGTTGAGTGCAGTTATTAACGGATGAGTGTACGACGACATCCATGCATAATTGCATATTCGGAATGAACTAGCAATGTTGCCCGCGTGTTATGACGTGAAGACGTGACGGTTGATTGTTGATTAGTAATTAGTTGTTAGCATTATTAAGTTAGTAATATTCGTTAAGATTAAGTTTTGAACTTTGAACCTTCAAGAGACGTAAAACCTCTTATATTATTTTCAACCACTAGATCAAAAAATCATTGGTGAATAATAAATACTAGTTAACACATACCGAAAGCACGAAAAAAAGCAAAAAAGAAAGAAAAAAAGTTGTCAACTATTTAAATTGTGACACATGCCAAGGGCTACCTACATAAATAAATGAGTCCATGTTATGTGTCCTGAAACACAGTACATATCATAAAATGTTTGAACGATTAATCTATGAAGTGTCATATACATTTGAAGATTATCGTAAAATGTTTAAAACATAAAAATCATTATGAGAATTTGATTAACAATTGATTATTTACATAATTAGATTTTAAACTCATAAAAGACAATTTTATCTTCTTAATCTCTTAAAAATTAATGTAAAAAAAAAACTATTTTTTCATCATTAAATGTGTTATAGTATAGTATAGATAATTATGTGTCATTATAAATATACTATGTTAGAACTCATGTACTACATGGGTAAAAAAATTTAACATTTAAAATCATTAGGCTTTATTAATATTTTATATGTTACATGCTATAGCAATTAATAAAATAATAGATAATAAAAAATTATAAAATTACAAATAACAAATTATAAAAATAAAAAATTATAAAATTATATTTTAAGATAAGATACAATAAAAATATTATAATTTAGTATAATTTATTAAAGTAAGAAGATTTATATTTTAGATATTTATTTATTTAGTTTACGTATTTAAAATCAATTTCATTTAATTAGGAGAAGATGCGGGAAACAAAAGTGTAGGCTTAATAATAAATTGTCACTTGTCCCTCTAAAAGCCTTTTTTATTAGATAATATAGATGTTATATAATTATATGTGTTATTATATGTAGCTATATGTATTTGGTGTGTAATTATGTAGTTATATGTATATAAAAAGTTTATTGTACAAAATGATATTTTCATGCGAAGTGTATAAAATAATCACGCTAGACACACATTACGGGTCAAATTATAACACAAGTGTTATAACTAATCACATAAATATGGAATTATCACGCAAATGTGAAATTATCACGTGGTAAAGTATTCTTGTGTAATTATTACTTGTTATTACGTGATATTTCCACTCCTATACTTCGCATGAAAAAACACTTTGTATACTTTCTCATATATATATATATATATATATATATATATATATGTGTGTGTGTGTGTGTGTGTGTGTGTGTGTGTCAAATGAAAACCTATTTATAATTGAAAATCACCTCTAGCCAATCATATATTTTATAAATTATGTATTTTTTTAATGGTTTAAAGTGTATTTGAGTAAATTTCAACATCATTATATAAGGTCATTATATATGTTTTAATCCCCAATAAACGAAAATGATGACGAAACGCGTTACATATACATAACTTATATGAATTACATATATGTAACTCATAATTATACAAATGGTGACATGTGGTTACATATACATAACTTACTTTTTACGATTTTTAATTATAAGCATGGTTTAATTTGAACTCTCTCCTATATATTTATATATATATGTGTGTGTATATGTATATGTCATATAATTTTATATGTAATTGGGTAATTTATATATATATTTTTAACGTATTATATTTATATGCATATGATACATAATTATTAATTGTAATTATATGGACGCATATACTCGTATAAAATACATGTGTTGAATCATGTTGGTTTCCACAAGTCGCATGGAACAAACTTTTTTACAGGAACAAGCCGTTGTGTCTATGGTCTCTAGTGTTTTCATCGCCATTAAATCCGATAGTTTGTATTTTTTTTCTAGAGTTGTCTAGGATCTTTAGTTGTGACACACATTAAATGTGTAGTGGCACAAGAAAAGAAGCCTAGCCACCGAACAAGAAAGGGACATGCTACTATACATATAGTAGGCGTGTGTCCACAAGATATGCAATTTATATTTTGTGTTGCCGGTTGGAACTCTAAGATGCTCTTGATAGACCTCACAAATCGAAATATCCAAGATAGAATAGGTGAATACGTGTAAAATAATTGTTAGACATGTGAAAAGATTATACTTTTCTTGAATGTGTACTTAGCATGACATAGTGTAATAAACCATTTTTAAACTTATGTTACGAGCTAAAATTATTAGCAACCACCCACTAAATACTAATATAAACAAACACCCTAAATGAAACAAATGCAAGAACAATCACTCCTTCATTCCTCGTGTATATAATGTTTTCATAACAGAGAGAATTGAATATTAAGACAAGTGGCAATCACTCCATCATTCCTCGTGTATATATATGTATTAATTTTAGTAAACTCATGTATTATACGGGTTAAATAAAAAATACAAAATAGAATGAAAAAATATTAAATATAAAATGATATTTTAAGATAAGATATTATTATAAATAGAATAAATTTTTTTTTTTCAAAACAATCGTTTAAAAAATGTTATTTTAAAAAATTTTCTTATTATAACTCCTAATTTTAATTATTTTTTGTTTATAGAAATTTTACTTTTTAGAAACACTAATTATAAAATATTATATATTTTTAAAAAAGTTTGATGTTTTAGAAAAAAAATTTATTTTATAAAATTTTGTTTCTTTATATATAACATTAATAAAAAAATATCTTTTTTAATTTATTAAAAAAACTATTGTAATCTAAAAAAATTAAATAGTATTATTAGTAATTAATATGATATTTAATATGAAAAAGAAGCGGAAAAAATTTAATGAGAATAAATGTTGTGTTGACATGTGTTCCTACTAGTTACCCTTTTATTAGAGTAAAAAGATTTTTCCTATATATAATACACACCGCTTTAAATCCATTTCATTTTCTTTTAATTTCTTGTTTTTCTTAACTTCTTTTAAGAAATAGAATGCTTAATTGTCTCTAGTTTTTTTGTCAACGTTACGATATAAAATAACAATTTAATATATTTTTTTAAAAACTTAGTTATATTTAAAATCAAGTATTTTTGGCATCGTAGATTATACCGAGTACAGTTACCATTGCGATATAATGACAAATTGAACCAGTTATGATCGAACAATATCATTGTTTGTATTATTATTATGGTAACTGATTTTGGTATTCGTTTTAAAGGTTTTCAACATGCCAAGACGAAACGATCAAACTCACGCCGCATAAGACGAATAAATAACTTTTACTTTCGTTAACTTATAAAACAAGAGAAACACGTGACTGCCTTTAGATTTTCTTTTCTTTGACAACATTCCAAATATCAAATATGATTATTTTTAAAAAACAGTTGTATTCAAAATCAAGTATCTTTTGGGTATCATAAACTATAACAGGTACAGTTACTATTGCATTAATTATGAGTGAACATCATTTTTACCAGTATGACAGTATCGGTATTATCAGAACTGGTATCAATATTCACTTTTATGATTCGCGATGAGCCGAGCTGATGATAACCAAAGTCACGTCGTGTAATGTGTGAAGAAACGGCTAAACTATTGTCGCGTAGAAAAAAACTAGTTATATTCAATAACGAAAGTAAATCAACGGACACATGTTGTAATCAAATGCAATAAAAAAAGGGTTAATTTGAAAACTCCAAGAGCATCAAGTTCTTATTAACAAGTCCATCATTGAACGATATTGTTGGAGTTTCACAAGCAACATGCTTGTGCACCATTACCTCCCTCTCAGCTTCCCTGTACTCGACAGTTTTCACACTCGAATCTTTCGAGTCACACGCAAACCGCACTTTCTTGATCTTCTGTCCATCCTTCTTTCCTGACGACATACATGACCGAAGTACCTTTTCAGGGGTGCTGCCACCAGAATCTAGATTATGGGTTGTGGTTTTGATTAAAGTAGCCTTCTCCCGACACAACAAAAGCAAGACCATTGTACCCGACACTAGTACAGCGGTCGCCAAGATGACCCCTTGTGAACTCCAAACAGATGACATTTGTTAAGTAGACATGAGATAAATGGTTATGAAGATGTGGGGGGTGTAGTGGTTGAATAGATGTAAAAGTAGTTGATCAACTCCAACGGTCTAAAGTTGTTTGTAGTTTGGGTTTTTATATGTGAACCAATGAAAAGGGGTGGTTTTGGACCATATAATGTGGGTATGTCAAAATAGATGGGCATTTCAAATCAACCAACTTTGGACGGTCACTTTTGCCTGATATTCTAGTGTTTTGTGGTCACACTGTTCTCGCCTGCAATCGTATCGTTTTGTAGTCAGACTGTTCCTTGACAAGCTTATGGTGCGGGGCCAAATGTTTAGGATCCGATCAACTAGATATGTGCTTTGCGTTTGGGTTCCTGGTCACTCCTACATATCTTTCAGAAGTGCCTCGATTATTAAAGAAAGTGTGGGCTAGAAGTGCTTACGCTTCTCGATGCACCACTAATCAGGGGTTGGGCCCACTGCCGTGATGAGACAAAGGGAGAACGAAACTAGTGAATCTTGATCATACGTAGGATGGGATGGCCAGTCCTATTGGATCAAAGGATGGCACACAACACTTGCAAGACGTGTCCGTGATAGTATGGTTTAGTTCATAGGAATGAAACAACAGGCACATAATATACATACTAATCTACTCATTAATCTTGTCCAATTGATGGAATAAATCACTGTGGACTAGGGGTGTTGATCGGGTTAGTTAATCGGTTTTCGGGTTAATCGGTTCGGGTTGTTCGGGTTTTTTAATGTTGAAAGTCTACCCGAAACCCGACCCGAATAACAATCGGTTTAATCGGTTTCGGGTTGTTCGGGTAACGGGTTGTTCGGGTCGGGTTTCGGGTATTAAACAATAGACTTAATTTAGTTTATTTTAGTGAGTTTACATTTGAAATTTTATAAAATTAGTGGACTTAAATTAGTTTTCATCTATAAGTTATAAAATGTGTTTAAATATATATTTGTATACTAACAATTTGATCAATTTGGACAATCTAAACAAATGAATACATACAATTTACTTAATTATAATATGGCCGGGTTGATCGGGTTATTCGGATTTCGGGTTAATCGGTTCGGGTTATTCGGGTTTTTGATGTATGAAAGTCTATCCGAAACCCGACCCGAATAAGAATCGGTTTAATCGGTTTTCGGGTTCTTCGGGTAACGGGTTGTTCGGGTCGGGTTTCTTCGGGTACGGGTGAGGTCGGTTCGGGCGGGTTAATCGGGTACGGATAAAATCGACGGGCCTACTGTGGACCGAATTCGGGTATGTTACCCTTGCATTGAGTTGGAAGGAAAAAACTAGTTAAAATTCGAAATAGGGAAAGGGAAAAAAACAAGAAGTTGGGAGTTTTATTAGCACACAAACCTTACATACGATAGCATACCTAGTAAACATAGATGGCTGCTAATATTTGGTATGTAAAAGAAAGGGAAACATACAAAAGAGCCCCTTACAGTTCACTCAGGAATACTAGTGATATAAGCAAACAGTATTAATTATTAAATATAAGTTAAAAAGCTTATTCAAACCTTAAAGAAAAAGGTAGAATACCTTCTTAGGTAGTGAGAATGGAAGGAAGATAATCCGACTTGGTTCCAAGAACACGCGCTTTAGTATCAGGGAAAAACTCGGTTCCTGGCAGTTCAGTCACATCTCCTTCACCAGAAACACCGATAGGGTATCGAAGCAAGTGACCAGGCAGATCAGTCTCAAGAGTCTCACTGGCAAACAGATCCCAGTATTTGTCGGCTATACGGTTCACTTTTTTGACACATTCGGTGCTCTCAGGATGCTGGAAGCTGTCATCAAGCATGCCAAGATGTTCATACCATAGAGCCATACGGAACCCGTGGACCTGGCCCCTAGCAGGTGCCGACCTGGTTGCGATGTGGTGTGGTTGGTAAGCTCCCATGGCTATCTCAGAATCCCTGGCACCGTCCATGGACCGCTGGTTGATGTTGGCAGATCCAACAATTATGTATTCATCATCAACTGTAACATGGTATGTATAATCAGATTGACTGTAAATTAAATTACCAAACTACCGCTGACACGGTAAATATAATCAGATTGATTGTAAATAAAATTTATAAATAAGTAGAATTATGTATAAAGATTTTATAGAGTTGGGCATTAAAATAGATTGTTGGAGATGCAGATCTTTCAAAATAGGAATATCCTGAAAGGTCTATTTTTCTCTATGCTTAGATACAATCATACAAAGATAAAGAATTATGGTTAGAGATGCCCTTAAGCAACCGATTAATTATTTAGTTGATTACCATAACCATAATCATAACCAAGCCCAGTAAATCTCCTCAATAGTAAATCTCACCATAACCATAATCTATTTATTTGATTGTGATTCTTAAAAACTCAAAAGACGGAAATTACCTATCATCATTTTGGCATGCACGTAGATCATGAAGCGTCGGGCTTCTTGGGCTTTTTGGTAATTTGAATCAGGTTCAGGTGCTTCTGAAGGTTCATACTCCCCGCCTCTCTTTACCTCACGATTCCCGAGGCAAAAGAAAGTGAGATAATCTCTTGGATCCTCTTCAAGGCCTTGTTCTTGTAAAGCCTTAATAATATCTTTATACATCATTTCCATAGTCCTTTTTTGCCAGTCTAATATTGCCTGAACAGAAGCACTCTCAGGGATCCCTTCAGGCCACATTGGTACAACAACATAAACAGTAAACTTTTCTCCAGCTTTAATCTTGCTAACAATCTTTAATGAAAGTTCTCTTGGAATTAAATGCAGTGCACCAACATCTTCCACTTTTATATCATCACATTGCCAACCAAACGAGCTTCCAAGGAAATACTGATTTTCAATATAGATAAAATTCTTGGCTCGGCGAATGGCATGAATATAAGCATCTTGAATACTTCGGTCAATTATGTTATCTTTACCACTCACAAGACCTGATTTTGCTGCTTCTTCTGGTTCGTCTGGGAACCCAAAAGCAGCCCCACCATCGATTGACCTGAAAAGTTGGACATTCCATGACTCTGGATCATCAGGGAACATAACGGGAGATGGTGGGATTATGATGTCATCAAGTTCTCTCAAGCTAACCAGCACGTCTTTCCCGCCTTGTTTTCTCCATCTTTGTTCAAAATTAAACAGAACATCCCATGCAATTGGTCCTTCAAGTTTTGAGTGAATGTCATGCCATGGCTCACGTGGTCCACCTTTTGTTATACAACCCTCTGCATAATTAGGCTGGTGGAAATCATCATGATGTGCTGTGTCTAACGTTCTGAATAAAGAATGGAAGGGGGTATCATATCTCCCGTCACAGAGATCAAGACCACCAACAAAACTCACCACCCGCCGCCTTTCTGAATCCCCATTTGGCATGGGGGAATCCACCACTACAATTTTCTGGTGATGCGTGAACATTGTTGATATCTGGAGGTCCTGAATGAAACTTCCACCATCATCAGGGTTACGTGGGCATAAAATACAATGTACATCACAACCTTGAAAAAAGTTTTCAGTTTCTTCATCATGGGTGGCCATTAATCCATCTTTCTTTAATACATCTACAGAAGTTCTATCATCCCAAACAAGCATAAGAACCTTTACACCTTCACTTGCTTTCTTTTTTAAAAGCTCACCAAGTGTTTCATCACCTCCACTTTTTTGCCTTCTTGAATCTCTAATCAAAGTGATTTCAGTGTAAACAGACCAACCAGTGATATAAATGAAGTGTTTTGCATTAGTGATTGCATCAAACACATCTTCCCAACATCTATGTGGCTCGTAATACTTGCCACCAGAAAGGGGTATTTTGGGAATGAAATTATCAGGCACATGAGCATCTTGATACAAAGAAACATGACATCCACGTCTTTGAGAGAAGAATGTATACGGGACACCAGGATATTTGGAACTTTTAATCCCACGAGCCCAGTTACGATCTTGAGTGACATCAAAATATTGTAGTTTTACATGGATTTTTGAACCAGCTTCTACAGGATTTTTGTCTTCATCCAAGATCTCCACCCATCTATCCACTTCGTCTCCTTCTAGAAGATCTTCAACAGGAACATAACCTCTTCCAATTAAGGTTGCACCAATTGGATTGTCATCTTTAACAGTGAATATTACATTAGAAGCTGAGTGAGCACAATAAATGTGGAAGGACTCGTTCCACTTTGGGTTTTCAGGGTCGTTTTCTAACAACTTTGTCCGTCCTACTCTGCATTTGTCTAGATCAACTGTTGCATACATTTTTGGAGTTCCTTTCCCAACACCAACAGCTTCCTCTAGGTTTGCCTTAAGCTGCAAGAATGCATCATTGAGATAATGAGAGACCCTGTTAAATTATGACATTCTTTACAGGTACAAGTTTTAAGCTTGACTTACCAGATATTCTTAACTCATGGAAATATAGAATAACAATGAAACACGAGAAATCAATTTGAGGCAGATCAAGATACAACTCAGAGTAAAGAGAATTTTCACTTATTACTATCATGTGACAAAGGTCATTAAAATCCAAGCACACATGATACATAGACAAGCTCAAAATATAATAAGCCAATTCCTAATGTAAAGGTAAAATACTAAGATGTGTGTGTAATGAAGCTAAGTACATTGATGGGTACTAACATATGTGTAGGGGCCGTTTGTAAAATGCGAGCATATATTATATGACATGATGTTGAATATTAATTTTGGGGACCTCTCTAATTTTAGTGCTGAATCAAAAATATTGTTTCCTAAATGCTTCTGTGTAGTTTTAATCTCCCACTAATTTTATTATAGCTAAATTAGAAAGCAGTTTAATGAATCTACACACTCAATGTACACCTATTAAAATGTGGAATACAACTAATAAACCAGAAAAAAAATCCTAAAATATAAGAAACAAGAAAAACTAAAAACAGAACAGTAGAGAAAAAAGTGGAATAAAAGCACAAAAAAGACAGATGGGAGCATACTAGTTGAGATTGTAAAATAAAGAGATTTATATTATTTTTCCACTTTTCACGTCCAAAAATTAAAATAAAATTTGCAGTTTATGACCAGAATAATTCAAATTAAGAAACAAGGTGTGTGAATAAACTTTTACTACTAATTCATAACCAGAATCATTCGGATTAAGATACAAAGTGTCTGAATCAAATTATGCAGACCGAATAAATGATTAACCAGATTAAGTGTCCAATCAATGGTCCACCAAATGGTCCTCCGAGAATATCAGACATCACTTTTGAAACTTGTTCGAATCAGTAATACATTGCATTCAATTCGTTTGTCTTCATATAACATAAGTCAAAATATAGAGCTCATCGCCAAATTCATAGTCCACGAACAAAATAAGCTCAATCAACGTGGTAACACCGTAACAATGAAACTCCATCCTAAATCAATAACAAAAATCAGAAGAAATACCTTCCCGAATATATTATTTCCGCCACCATAGCCATGAATCTTATCAACCTCATAGATCGTAGCATGAAGAGTCCCATGGAGAGGCGTCTCCGCCATTTTCTATCCTGCAAACAAATCAACAACCGCGATCAACTCCTATGATCAAATCGCAACTATAAAATCACACATCATATAAATCAGCACTGAAAACGAGTATTAGCACCGATCTGAACCGAAAACAACTCGAAAGTAGCAGAAATTAGTCAAATTACAGTGATATGGGCAGATCAAGTGATCCGATCTCACGAAGTCTAAATGCAGTCAATTGAAACAAATCAACAGTGAAACATATGAATAAGAAATTATTGTAAATCATGTAAGAAGATTAGTTTGCTTACTGTGAAGAAGTAAGAAGTTGAGATCTGAAGAGTTTGAATGCGATCGGAAGTTGAGTGAAGAAAGTATTAATTTGGGAGGAGACGACGCGTGAAGGAGACAACGATCCGTGATCGCAGCTTTAAAAAGGCTCAAAGCTCGTCAACGAGAAAAGTGAACTTTGGGGGAAATTAATTTTTTCTTAGGAGCTAATTGAATCATTTTTAATTTTTTATCTTTATCATTTCAATAACTTAAGATCATCGTCAAAAGAAATCTCACTATAGGTGATAAAAATTCTATGTCCCAACTTGAAATTTTTTTTTTATCATAGTTGAGACTTGAACTTAAAGGTGTACAAAAAGAACGGTTCGAAAAAATAAAAATGGTAAAAGACTAGACTGGTTTGAAAAAAAAAACCGGTTTGAGCCAAACCAGTCGTAGCCCGATCAAACCGACGATTTGTATACTGGTTTGGTAGCCCGGCACCCAAAACCGGTTAACTAGGATAAAAAGCGGTTTTTTTTACAAAATTTCAGTTTACAAACCGGTTCAAATTGATTTGATCGGTTTGAGGATTATTGACGAAACCCGGGTTTGGAACCGAACCGGTTTGGAAAAAAATCAGTTTGTACATATGCAAAAAAGACCGATCTGGTTTAAAAACCGAACCGGTTTGGCAAAAAAAACCAGTTTATACACATGTACTTAAACTCAAGACCTCTTTTATTTTAATGATGTCTTGAGAAATTAATAAATATTTTGATTTTATTATTTTGTACTACTTTTTTTAAACAGCAATACGTTCTAATTATTCCTATAAACCTTGCATTTGTGAAAGTTTAAACTTACACGTCAATACCACCAGATCTTATTTCGTATTAAGAATTGTTTTTATAAAGTAATTTGTATTTTAATAATTTATACTATTAGTTATTAGTAAATAATAATTTATACTATCAATATGGCTGTTTTTTCAACTTTTACTTTTATTACCATGATAATCTCAGTAGCATAATTATTAAATATTCACACCCGATTGTATATATTTTTGGCTTGATTTCATTTGTATGTTTTTTTTTTTTCAATTTCGTTCATTGTTGTTATTATTAGCAAAATCAAGCGTAAATTGATAATTATATTATTGGTACTGTTATTAATAATAAAAATAAAAGCTAAAAATATTATTTATCAAATTAATAGTATAAATTATTATCGTTTAATGTGTAATAGTTAACTTTATTTTTTTAACAACAGCTAATAAATTTTTTTAAGAAATTTGCACTAAAACTAAGCCCAAGTATATGGTAAATGTCGAAAGGCCCGGGCCCAGAGCCGGGAGCCCCCAAATTATTGCGTTAATTGAAGTTTGTTTTACACACATATCACAAATCCCACCCAAAAAACACTCATTGAATTTAGAACTTTGGATGATTTATTTTGTAGTGGTGCACTCCTTAAACACGCAAGGACGCGACTCATTGACCCCTTCATTTTGAATTTGACGCATCGTTGTAATGGATTTTGATGTAGTGTTATAATCAACATTATATAACACATGTTTTTGGGTGCGAAGTATAAGTGGTAGAAAGGTGGGAAATGGGTAATGCTAGCGTGGAGTAAGAACCCTTGCTCGAACCTCGTAGTCTGCATTCCTACTCATGTTCGATTCGAATCCCAAGAGTTTAATCACGGATTAGCATGTGTCACCTACAGTATTTTGGATATGAGACAACTTATCAACGGCTAGTCAGTGAGTTTGAATTTTTAATGGTATAAGATACCTTGTTAAACGTCTTTATTAAAAGAAATGTCTGGTGGATGAGATTAGTCGTTTGAGACTTCAATGGGTATGCCTTAGCCGATTAATTTTTTTAATTGCTAATTGAATCATTAACAGGCTACTGACCCACTCGATCATCTTTGTTACTCGAATACACAACTCGAGATAATCATTAGGAGGAAACTCACTATAGGTGAAAAACACTCCCAACTCAGTAAATGTTTATAGACACTCGAATACGCATCTTTATAAATCCCAACTCAGGAAATGTTTATGGACACTTTTAACTTTGAGCTTATTAAACATAACGATCCGGTACTAACTGAGAGTTAACTCCGATAGTTTTTTTGATGACATGAACTGCTTATGTGGCAAACACTAAGCAGAAAGTTAAAATCTACCATCACGTTCGTCAATCTAAAACTACTGCACCTTGAAACCCGTCAATCTCCTCTTTCTGATCTAAACTACTTGACACGCTTGAGTTAGATTTCATATGACGATGGAGGCTTGACACCGAAAAACGGACCTGATGAAGGCTAGGCGGCGGCATAATTAATAAATGGCTCAAAGTTGACCCCTTTTCATCAAAAAAACTAACGGGTATTAACTTTCAGTTAGAAAAGATTGTTGGAAAAAAATAAGTTTAAAGTTAAAAGTGTCTGTAAACATTTATTGAAATGAAATTAATTCCAGCCAATTGATAAAAGTAGGGATTATTAAAATCCAATAACCCTTGTTATTATTATTAGCAAAATCAAGTGTAAATCAAACGTAAATATATAGTAACTAGCTTTAGTAACCCGTGTAATACACAGGTTAAATAAATAAAATAAAATTTTATTAATTATAAAACGATATTCTAAGATAAGATATAATTAAAATTAAGTATTAGTAAGGATATAAGTAATAAAACAATGATATTAACTTTTAAATTTTGTTGTTTAAAAAAATTAAACATTTTATTTCAAAACAAACTGTTTAAATTTTTTTTTTATTATAACACCTAATTTTAATTATTTTTTATTTACAAATATTTTACTTTTTAAAAACACCAATTTTAAAATATTTTGATGTTTTAAAAAAATTCTTATTTTATAAAAGTTCATTTCTTTATAAATAACATTAATAAAAATAACTTTTCTTTAATTTATTACAAGGATTTTTAGTCTATAAAAAATAAATAATATTATCACTAATTATAATAACTATTAATTAAGAGAGAGAGGCGGAAAAGTTTTAGTGAGGAGAAATGTGGTGCTACCACGTGTCCCGCTTATTTACCCTTTTATTAGATTATAGAGATTGTATTATTGGGATTGTTATTAGAAATAAAGTAAAAGTTAAAATTGTTACCGGTCAAACTGATAGTATAAATTATTATCGTTTAATGTCTAATAGATAATTTATCTTTTTTGACAACAACTAATAGTTTTTTTAGGATAATTACACTAAAACCATGTCCAAGTATATGGTAACTGAAGTAAGGCCCGACCCAGGCCCCCAAATTATTGCGTGATTTGAAGGTTGTTTTACACACATATCACAAGTCCCACCCAAAAAACACTCATTGAATTTAGAACTTTTAAAGGTTAATTTTGTAGTGGCACTACTCCTTAAACACGCAAAGGACGCTACTCGTTAATCATTTTATTTTGAATTTGACGCACCATTGTAATGGATATTGATGTAGTGTTATAATCAACAATATATAACACTTGTTTTTTGGTGCGTAGTATAGGTGGTAGAAAGGTGAGAATGTGTAATGCTAGTATAAAGTAAGAACTCTTGCTTGAACGGCGTAGTCTGTATTCCTACTCATGTCCGATTCGAACCCGAAGAGTTTAATCACAGATAAGCATATACCGCCTCCAGTGTCTCGGATATGAGACAGCCTATCAACGGCTGGTTAGTGAGTCTGAATTTTTAATAGTATAAGATATCCCGTTTAACGTCTTTATTAAAAGCAATGTGTGATTGATGAGACTAGTCGTTTGAGACTTGAATGGGTATGCCTTAGCCGGTCCTATATGAAAATTAAGTTCATAAATTTTAGATATTATTTAATTTTTGAGTAAATTTCGGTTTTGGTCCATGTGGTTTAACCATTTTAACCATTTCAGTCCAAAAAAGAATCTTTGATCATATCATGCCCTGTGGTTTTATTTTTGTAACGGTTTTGGTCCCTGACACTAACTCTGTTAGTTTTTACAGTTAAATATAAGGGTACTTTGGTCATTTTATATTTGGAGGACTAGTTATGTAAATTTACATAACTCTAAGGTCTTCTTCTTGATTATAGGCCATTCTCTGCAATTCATCGACTCCTCCATCCACACACCCAAATCCCCCTCAACCCTACTCCTCCGCCGCACCACTACAACACCGCCACCACCACCGCAAACACAACCACAAATACCCTAACCAAAACCAAACCATCTCTCACCTACCTCAATCACCCTCAGCTCCATCTGCAGGAAGACTAGCAAAGATCGGAAAAGCTATCTGCCGCCCCAACGCCCCCTCTAAAGCTAGGGTTTATACCGATGTCAATATTATCCGCCCCAAGGCGTATTGGATTACGAGTCGTGGACCAAACCACAGGGTGCAGATCTAGGTGTAGATCTAGCCAACGTTGTTGCGTTGAATCGCCATAACACTGTCGCTTCTACTTTTATGTGTGTGTATGTGTGCAGATCTAGCCACAATAATCTCTATGTGTAGATCAATTAGGATTTTAGTTAGGGGATCTAACCAAAGATGATGATAGTGGTTGTCGGAGAGGGAAGGTGACATGGGATCTAGCAGGGAAGAGGAAAGAAAAAAATAGGGTGGGTTGCAAGTGACTTGTGATTTCAAACAAGAACAAGATCAAAGGAAAGAGAGAGAGATACTGGGTTAGATTAAAAAGGTCCAAAATGCCCTTGAATTTAACAGACAAAACTAACAGAGTTAGTGTATTGGATCAAAACCATTACAAAATATAAATCACAGGGCATGATATGATCAAAGATTTCTTTTTGGACTGAAATAGTTAAAATGGTTAAACCAAAAGTTTCAATTGCATTCCAAAAGTTTCATTAGTTGTTTCAACTTTATCCAAAATAATAAAATTTTTGGAGTGAAATTGAAACAACATATAAAACTTTTGGAGGTAAATTGATATTTTTAATCTTTTAGAGGAAAATTGTTACGTTAGTCAAATCTTATGGAGTAAAATTAAAATTAACTCTTTTATTTATTTTATGATTATGGCTTTAAAATATAAGAATAAATACATTAAAATTTTATAAAATTCTAATATTAATTAATGTGGTTGTCAAGACTCAATAAAAAACAAGTTATATAACCTGTCTTAACAACCTTTATTGTGTACGGGTAAGTACAATCATCCTCACACGAAATTAGGGAAAGTGTTTAATTAACTTAGATTCAAACGCTTAAAAACAAAGACTTTGAAATTAAAGATTGAAACTTTGAATGTTTTAAGACACATATTTGCAAAAAGCAACAAACCTTGGAAATGATTTTACTAAATAATGAGAAAACAATCACTTTTGGGTTTTCAATTTCAAAAGATCAACAATTGATATGTTAAACTAGGATTTGCTAAAATACAATTCTCAAGACTTTAATTTTTGATTAAAGTAATAACAAAAGATCAAACTTTCAAGACTCGTCTATTCATAATGTTAATAATTTGTCTATATGAAGTTACCAATCAATCTTAATGAGTTCACGATTCAAGAAAACCGAAAACTGATAATCAAGCAAATAACTTGATTTATAAACGAATCTTTTAAATCAAAATAAAATGGTAATTACATTCAAAGATCAATTGTTCATCACAAACCCATAATCTATACATACCAATTGTTTCACTTAGCAAGAATTGTTCACCCGAAAACGATTACAAAAGAGAATTAGCTATGCATAATCGTCACTGAATCTTCAATCTTGTTTGGAGGATGATTGTGGATGATTAGGAAGGGTTTTAAACACCAAAAAACTAGTTCAAAATTATTAATTTTTGTATGTTGGAGGTTGTTAATCTAATTGCACTTGAATAGGATTAAATAAGCTTAAAAAACCATTAAATCCGGAGTGTTTGTTACTCTCGACGCATGGTACGTCCATACTCGGCGTATCATACGCCGCTCATCGTATTTGGCCTCCAACTTGCTGAAATTTTGAAGCAAATACGTCAAACTAAACGTTGTTGATACGCCCCCGGCATATCATACGCTGCCTCATACGCCGCCGGTGTATGATACACCCAAACCCAACATATCATACGCCAACCTCTTTCTTGCCTTTCCATTTTTTAATATTTATATTTTCAGTCCTTCAACTTTCATGCTTTACTTTTTTTCTCTCAAAGTATGTTTCTTTAAGCTCCAAACACTTATGAAATAAACATAAAGAAAGTAATCTTGTTCCATTATAATCACGATGTAAAATCACATAGTTAAGCATAATAAACCTAAGAATATCGCTACGTGTGATCATTAATTAATCCGAAGTCATTAAAATGGTTCTAAACTAGTATAATGGTGCTTAACAACACAACCAACAATTCAAAACATAAAACGAACAAATCAGTCCTTAATAATGCATAACTCATATTTAATCGCTGGTATTGTCAAACAAAAATAAAGAAAGCTAACTAATCAATGTGTATGAATTGATGGTGACGGTCGAACATCATAAATAAAGAAAGCACACCAATCAATGTGTTACAAATCAACTATCACAAAAAGAAATCATGATTTTAAAAACACAAGTGAAAAGTAACAGATTTGAAACCTAAAATTAAACAAAATCGAACTAATATTGCTATAGAACTTATCCCGCAAATGTTACCTGTTAAAGTAACCATTGTTGAAGATTAATCAATGTCGAAGATGAACCATCGTCGAAGATGAACCGATGTCCAAGATGAATAGATTATAGATGTCGAACATGAAACATGGAGAGATCTATGAGGGATGATATGAAGAAAGATGCAGAAATAAGGTTTCTTTGGTGAAGGGGTATTTTGGTAATCTCTACTCAATTTCTTAGGAATATTTAAATTCCATAAGGTGCGGGATGCAAAGTTACCTACCCATGAATGAGAGAAATATTTTCAATTTCATTTTCTTTACGCGCCAAGCAAACTTAATTTTCAAAATAATTTTTTTTTCAATTTGAATTTTGAATTTCTAGGAATTCTATGAAACCAAACACCCTCTAAAGCTTTGATTTTTAACTTAAAATATTTGTATAAATTAGTTATGATGTAAATTATATACAATAGGATTTTTTTTACGTAACATCATTTAAAGAAAATTATCCTAAGGCAACTTGAATATTAAACAGCAAACGTGGAGATCTAACCTACCCAAAGACTTTTTTTGTCACTAGTAGTCGGCAGCTACTTCTTGGATCTTGTTCCGCCACGTGGGCAATATACACACATGTATGCGTATATAATATACGCTAGCTCCATACCAGTCTCGTATGTTTTAAAATTTTATGAATTTTAATAAATGATTCTTCGTAGTGAACATAAAAAGAATTAACAGGTGCAGGGGAATAAAGTCGAGCCTGAGTTTAGTTAAGCTTGAATTATATTTGTTTAATTTAAGTGAGTTCGAATTCAAGGTTGACTCGTCACAAGTTCTATGTTTAAATCGAGCGCGACTCGTTAGTAATGTTATAAACTCATGTTTGGATTGTTTATTGATTATTTAGTATTTTGGAATGTACTTATTTAATATAAACATGGTTTACTATATTGGTGTCTTTTTTTAATATAAACTCATGTTTTCAATTATAAACATGATTTTTATTTGATCTATCTCCTATATATCAATAGGGAACACCAAAAAAAGGAAACTACGAAATCAATCTTAGGTACATATTTTAATTCCAAAAAATTCAAAGAAAAACCAAAAAAAATAAAAACGCAGCTATATGATTTCAACGTAAAAAGGAAAAGAAATATAAAAAGTAAAAAGTAAAAATAAAAAAAATGTCGCATGTCACATGTGAAATCGATGTGTTTCACAAAAAAGATCATTTATTTCACAAAAGAAATCAATTTGACTTTTTTTTTTATTTGCTTTTTCTTCATTGCGATGAAATAAGGGTCTTTCGTTTTTTTTTTTTTCCTTTTTTTGCTTTTTTTTTTTTGATATTTTTGGAATTAAAATATGTGATTATAGTTGGTTTCATAGTTCTATTTTTTTATTTGTTCCCTTTTGAACCTCCCCCAACAACGTAATACGATTTAAATCACATTTAGTATGTAATCATATATTGTATTATACAAATAGTATTATGTTTATATAGAGTAGGTTATTTTTTAGCTCGTGAGTCGAATCGAGCTTGATGTATGAAGGTTTATGATCTCCATCTTCAACTTGATCTTGAGTTTTAGCTCGACATGATTCGAACTTTAAACTAGACAATTTCAAGTGCAAATGACAACTACAATAATCATTATACCGAACTAAAAGGACCAAATTAGGACAAGAGTCTAACATGCACCCTTTGACGCCTCCACTTTTACACTTATGACTTCTTAGAATATCTGTATTATGAATTTAAAACCAATTTGGGTCAAATATAATATCTCATAAATATATATATATATATATATATATATATATATATATATAACAATGTAATGTTTTTTTAATTCTGAATATATAACAATGTAATGTTTTTTAATTCTGAATATACGTTGCGACGTGATAATTTCTACCTACATTCAATACAAATTTTATTCAAAATCGAAGTCCAGCAATGCGCGACCCAAAACTTGCGGCTGAATTTTTTTTTTGGTAACAACGTAATGTTTTTATTTTTATTTTTGAATATCATATTACGGCGTGTTTATTTCTATCTACGTTTGGATATAAATCGAAACCAAGCTGCGTAATACGCGAGAAGACCAACTAGTTATATTTATACTTACTATATACCTTTTTGATCTGTCGATTTATACTTGCTAGAGTACGTATAATAGAAGTGTAATAAAGTAGAGCGAATATGAACACTTAGTTAAATATGCAAGGTTAATCTGAATAATACTTTAATTAATTAGTTTACTATTGCCAATCAGTAGTTTAATTGATTAATTTTTATTGTATACGTATGATACTATGATGTTTCTCCTAGCAGCCCACTCCCGTTTAACGATTATCAATATTTATAGCCGTGTTTTGAATAAAATCAGAATGTTGACACTCTGGTGATGGAAAATAATTCGAATGTTGTTACTATCACAGCTAATGACAGAAGAAATCAATGAAGTTGTACACCCTCTAAGTCTTGTTACGAATTATACTACACTAAAAATCATTATCTTTTTCTTCTTACAATTAAATAATATTTTTTTATATTTTTATCATTGCATTTTCTCACTCCTCCACTCACAACCACTTTTAAAAATATTAAAAAATTTATAAGGGTTGAATAATAAGTATTCAAATTTACAGATTAACAGACTAACAGTAACATTTTCTCTCTTCTTCACTCACAACCACTCAAAACTACTTAAAATCATTCCATATAATATAAAGATTCTACTCATATATTTTTAAGGAACCGGTTGTGAATACTTTAAAAAGTAAAAAAATAAAGAAAAGCATAATAAATATTTGATTTAGCTATTGTTTTGCATAAGCTCGCATAGGGATTTTCTAATCATTTTACGATCTAATATACATAATATTATCCTATTTCTTTTCATAAAACTTCACAATGGAAGCCAACAACGAAGAACCATAACCATTCACTAACAAATTAATATAAATAAGATTTAGGAACATTTAGTCAACAATGCATGAGATCCGTAAATCAAACATTTAGTCAACAATCGACATAAGTTATATAAATTAACTACTAGCCGGTAATTGATGCTTTTGAAGCTCGGTGTCACTTTGGAAGTCGTCCACTCTTTCCATGGGAGGGCGTATAATTTTGATTAAATCGGTTTAGAATAGCTTATCTTTTTATTTTTTCTCTTTGTTCAAGGTTCCTAGTAAAGTCTTGAAGAACTTGAAAAGAATTTGAAGGAATTTTCTATGGGGCGGCTCAAAAGATAAAGCTAAAATTCACTAGGTAAGCTGGAATGATATCACTAAATGTAAAACACAAGGAGGTCTGGGAATAGACGGCCTATAGGATCTTAATGTTGGTCTATTAGCTAAATGGTGGTGGAGGTATAAGGTGGTACCTGATAGACTTTGGAGAAAGGTGGTAGATGACATTCATCTTCTTCCACAGACATCGATATTCTTAAAAAACCATCATTATCTGGCACTTGGAATAGTATATATAGAATTGATTCCTCATTGGTGTCTATGGGCATTCACCTTGATCGACTCATCAAAAGAGAAGTTGAGGAAGGTGGGGACCTCATGTTTTGGTTGGATTTATGGGTAGGGGATAAACCTTTGGCCACTTTGTTACCAAATATGTTCGATTTGGAAAAGAACAAGGATGCACTATTAAAGACCGTATCTTTTGTCATGATGGGAACCTTTTCATGAATTTGAATTGGTCGTGAATACCTAGCTCGGAGGTTGAATTACTTGAGCTGGGTTCTTGTCTTGAAATGATTTCGGAGGTACGATTCAAGGGCAGAAGGGACTCATGGAGGTGGCTAGGTGACCGGAAGGAGATATTTAATGTCAAATCCATCCGGTTATTATGCAATGAAGCTATAATGGAAGACAATTCTTTCATTCTACATTGGAGCACCTGGGTTCCGTTGAAGGTTAATGTGTTTGCATGGAGACTTCAAAGGAAATGTATTCCAACGGCGGATGCTCTTGCTAAGCGTAACATTGAGATCATCCTTGGTTCTTGTCCATTTTGCAGCGAAGGGTTGGAATCAACTATACATTTTGCTATTGGTTGTATGTTTTCATCTGAGGTATGGTAGTTTGTTTCGGGTTGGTGTAATATCCCCTTGATTTTTGCCTTTTCAATTGAGGATCTACCGTAGATACATACTCACACTCGTATTCAATCCAACAAAAAGGAGGCGGTGCATGTTATCATTCTAATAGCAACTATGGTGTTTATGAAAGCATCAAAACATGATAATTTTCAAAGCAATGAGGCCATCCATGCATGGGGTGTTGAAGAAAATTAAATCCTTGAATTTTTTGTGGATGACGAATAGAGCAAAGTTTCATAAATTAAGATATACGGACTGGTGTAATTTTTTTTTGTTGGTAATTCATTGTAATAAAATAGGGTGGCTAGTCGTCTCTATGTTGTATTGAGTTGTGAGCAGTGGCTAGTGTCTTGCTAGTCCTAACCGATTTCTAATATAAATTGACCATTCAAAAAAAATTATAAATTAACTACTAGGCCGTTTACTAACCTGATAAGGCCCAAAAAGCCTTATACCTCGGGCTTATAATTATCCATTAAATATGCACAATTACGTGTAATAATAAACCCATAATTGTCATCGGTGTTTTTTTCCACATTGAAACATTGTTTACCACATGAAAATCACCAAAAGGCCCATCACCCATAGGCCAAAACTCATTTTGATGGGCTACTTTTGTTATGTGTAAATGTATTGGTAACAATCCGTCAATCTCCTTTTTAGAAAAGATGTGAACTTTAAAGATAAAAAAACTTCTATGCCGATTTGATGACGAGAGAAAATAGTGTGAAAACTTGCTATAATATAAGCACCTTTATACACAAGAGAAAGAAGTGATACTAAAATATATCTTTATAAAATATGTCAAAACCAAGTTTTTATTTTTTATAAAAGATATTTTAAAACTAAGGATGTCTCTACATTTTAGAATTTTAGCATCAGAATAATGATTAACTCTGAGATTTGGGCATGATAGTGCCTGTACTGAACTCGTTGGACAAAGAAAGGTACTTGCACAGGTTCTTGTCCACTAGTGGAGTTATCTATTTATTAGAGTAAGTTTACAATAAAAAAGATGAAAATACTTTGAGCGGGAAAATAAAATTTTTAATGCATTAAAATTATGCCAAGTGTTCAATTCAGATACTTTTTTATTAAAGTAAAATGATTTTTATACACGAATTGAAACCGTGGTTTCTATACTTTTAAATATAACAAACAATCATGAACTTCTTCTAATAATTGGTCATTTTGCATTTATGGTAGCGCAACTTAGCAGTCAAATGTTGTAAGCTAACTTTAAAACTGAGGTCAAGTCTCCTATTTTCTAAAATCATATTTAAAATGAAAGTGATCAGAAAGTGAAAATGATTATCTTTCATTAATCTGCAGTAACTCTAAAAATTAAGTTACAAAAAACTTATCTGTAGGATAACGTACACACAAAATGTTCAAAGGAGCCAGTGGGTTTTTTCCAGCAATGGATTTTCTCCTGAGGGGGTTGGAGTGCGGTCTCGACTGAGACACGGATATATGGACCCGATTAAGATAACACATATTCTCCAAAGCAGTGTCGCACATTTGCCGTTAAGAAAAAAACATACACACAAAATAAAATTCAGTATAATCATATGACATAATAACCAAGGTGTTTTGAAAACTGGTTCATTTAAAATTTGGCAAATTGGATTTTAATAATCCAAACTATTACCTATTGGCCGATAATAATCCATACTATCAATTTGGCCGGTAACACTCCCAACTTTCACTTTTATTACAAACAACAGTCCCAATGACATAATTTTCAATTTTTTATGTTTGATTTGGATTCGATTTGGTTCGCAACAATAAATATGAACAAAATGAAAAAATATACAAGCTAAATTGAGACTAAAGTAGATGCAAATTGAGCGTAAAAAATTAAAAATTATGTCACTGGGAATGTTTGTTGGTTATAAAAGTAAAAGTTGGGAGTGTTACGGGCCAAATTAATAGTATGGATTATTATCGGGTAATAGGTAATAGTTTGGATTATTAAAATCCAATTTGCCTTAAAATTTTGATTAATATTGTTTGTTCGGAGCATCAACTAGAACTTACTGCTAATGTGAAGAAACCTTACTCATAACCTCTCCTAAGTCCCAATTATAAGGTTGGTTTTCATAAAAATTAAAAGTATATGTAACTAGTAAATATTACATACAAATATATTTCAAGTATGAATACCAATTTGAAAATTGCTTAAAACATACAAAAAAAAAAAAAAAAAACATCAATTCTCTTGAGCTTTCCCTTTCTTTCTCTTTAAAGAATTTCAACAATCTTTTATCATCTTCTTCTTTTCTCTTGGAGATACAATTCGAGTTCTTAAGTCCACTACGACTGTACATACTGCTTTCTTTGTTGTATCTTATAAAACAGACGAGTTTTATTAAGGGAGACTCAAAATCTATCTTAAGGGAGCCGTGTTGAATACAGATCCTCAGCCACAAAAATCAACATTTTGTTTTTTCGGGATGGCGTAAAGGTGCTTCATGGCGGGAGAGTAGACTACACTTTGTTCATCCTTATAGATAATATTTTTTTTTTTGTATAAAAGTAAATGTTTTGTATAAAGTTAACAATAAATGCAATGTGACACAACATTTGTGATGCAAAACGATGGCATGTGACAGCCATTTTCATATCAATCAATGACGTAAAATACTTTGCTCCCGGTAACCATGTGTGGGGAACATAGTGACACATGTTGATCCTTTTCAGTTTTAGTATAGGTTTGGCCACCTACAAGAATTGTAAAACATCTTTAAACTCTTTTTTTAAACACTTAAGATATCTTCTATAATATTAACATCTTTCAAAAATCAAAATAAGTAGATAACTGCGTAAACCAAATGACTTGATGACTTATTTTTCGATAATTAAAGCTTGTTCCATATAATTAACCTCCTAAAATCTTTGCATGTTGAGTTTGTGACTTCTACGTTATTGTCTTTTTGAGAACTATTAGTAGCGCATCAATAAAAAGGAGAGAGAGAGTTTGTGTCTCGTACATTATCGTCCTTTTAAGAACTATTAGTAGTCAATCAATAAAAATAGAGATTGTTTTGTTTCCACGAACATGATCTCTCTAGCAAGGGTTTTTTTTAGAATCGGTTCCTCCCACTAGATCGGGTAGTGTAGGAACCACGTATTAGGAGGAATTGGTATGGAACCAAGTCAGGTAGCGTTTTATTAAAACCATACCCATGTGTAATCCGGTCGGGTCAGATAGAAACCGAGTGTTGTTCAAAAACTAGTAGCCTAGAAAGCGAGTAAGAACCGGTTTCAAGTACGATAAATGATCAAGTCAGTAGGTACGGGTCACTGGGTTATTTTCTCACATTTACTCTGTACATGTAACAAAACCGTTAAACACAACAAACAACTTAAAATAAAATGTATGTTTGGATATAATTGGTATACTTTCAACAAATGGTTTGATCTTTTGAGCAATGAATAATATACGGTATGAGTTAAAATCATTTGAGAACTTATAAGAATCACGATAACTTGTATTAATGGTTTATTTTTTTAAATTTTATATTTTTACACACAGCTATGTATATTTATATACATTAAAAACCGTCATAACACAAAAACTTATCAAATCAATGATTTCATATGTTTTTTTTAGCTACACATTTGCAAATACTATAAACTACATATGACTCACACATGTGTAGATTACAAATTCATTCATAGTTTTTTTAACTTCAAGAGAGACGCTTAAACATTATATTTTAATTATTTTTTAGATGAAACATAACAAAAGTTGTGGGGCAAAGGGTTAAAATTTCGTTTTGGAATTCAAACAAATGTGCCATGAGCTTGTTAAAAAATGCCCCACATTTAGTCAAAATGCTCATATTTCGATTAAAAATTAGGCTTAAAATTAACAAATATTTATATATTTTACACTAAAAATTATTAAAACTTTTAGGTGTATGGGGCCTACCCTCCCAATACACTACCTTCGCCCCTACGGTCCATGATCACCGCTAGGCGAAGACACGAGCGGGTTTGGGTTCGGATAAATATTAAAATTCTGTTAATCATTACTAATTAGTTAGATTAGAATGAAAAAAAAAAAAAAACCTTTAAATGGATGGTACAAATGAATAGAAAAACTTCTCATGTCATTTTCATGCATCTCTAATTTAGACAATCACGTGTCACCAAATAATTATGTATTCATTATGATTGTAAATAACCTTTGGTTCATACAGTGACGGTACGTCGGTACCCACTATTAACATTATTGACTAGCCCATCACTATTTCAGTATTACTCCCCTCTTTAAATATCTTCTACTCATCATCATCTTCACTTCATATCTCTGACAACACTCACTTTCACATATGGGTCAAAAGAAGTTCAGAGGCGTTCGTCAACGCCATTGGGGTTCATGGGTTTCCGAAATCCGACATCCTTTACTGTAATCCATTAATTTCTTTAAATTTCTTTTACTGTCAGTGAAAAGAATCCATTCATGTCTGATATCTGTTTGTCAAAATATATCGGTTTTTATATATAAAAACTAACTTTTTAGTTGTGGTAAAAAGTTAACTTTACTGTCTCGTAACCTTCTGACTAAAAAGTTATGATTTGTTGATGTTTTTTTTTTTTTTTTTTATAATATAATAATTTTAACAGTTTTTTGGTATGTATAGGAAAAGAAGAGTGTGGTTGGGGACGTTTGAGACAGCAGAAGAAGCGGCTAGAGCTTACGATGAAGCCGCAATTCTAATGAGTGGTCACAACGCCAAAACAAATTTTCCAATCATCAAAACAGAGGAACCCGCTTCACGGTCACCGGCTACTGCAACTTCTGCTTTGTCTACAATGTTAAGCGCGAAGCTTAGGAAGTGTTGCAAGTCGCCCTCACCGTCGCTGACCTGTCTCCGGCTCGACACCGAGAGTTCTCGTATCGGGGTTTGGCAGAAACGAGCCGGGGTTCGCTCGGGCTCCAATTGGGTCATGACGGTGGAGCTCGGGAAGAAGAAGGGGAAGATGGAAGGGGATTTAAAGGTTGAAAGTTGTGGCCTTAGAAATAGGGAAGAAGAGGATAAAATTGCATTGCAGATGATTGAGGAACTTCTGAACACAAGTTAGTGGAGTTAGCTAGCTAGCTTGCTATATATCAAACGAATTTAGTCTAATGATATCAAGATGTTGATAATGACCCGCTTAAATGATAAGGGTTTAAGTATCGCTCTGAGCAGATTTATAAATAGTTTTGTGTCTCATCTCAGTTGTTAAGAAAAAGCTATATAGAGAATAAATCTTACAACTAGTGTGACGGTTGACCGTTAAAGGCTTGTTGGAGGTGATATGCACACCTTTCCTTCTATGTTGCAAACTACGAACTTTAATTTCATCCATAAGTTCATAATTTTGATGTTAAATTATATAAGGGGTTTGGTAGATGTCTCCCTCAAGTTCTCTGTGTATTTTGAAAACTTTAAATCTATGTGTTTTTCTTGATTTCAATGTGAAATTAGTTAAAGGTGCCCCCGAAATTTTAGCATAGCCGTGAAAAATCAAGTTGTGTATATTACTATCTTTTATTATGAAAAAAAATATTATTAATGTGGCAAGTTAAATAGATACAACATATAAACATATAAAATAAAGAGAGATTTCGTTTAACACTAACGTTGTTTATGAAACAAGTTATCATCAAGTAGAGAGGAACAGGAAGTAAAATGTGAGGCTAGAAATGTATGGAATACATGATCATGTAGAAAGGAGTCACGAATGAGAGATTAATGATTGGACATCTCTACATTGCACATATTTTCAAAGTACTCATGTACATGATATATCATTTAAAATGGAATCAATTTAATAGTTTCTAATATTATATTGTGTATTTGTAAAAATAAATATTACCACATAGGCAATGTGTAGCATATGCCTAAAAGAACGCACTCTAGTCTTGAAGCAATGATAAGAATCATGAAGTTAAAAAAAATAAAAATATATGATTAGATTCGGTTCCAATACAATGCATGTTTAAACTTATGAATATCAAGGACAGCTCAATTTTTTTCTAACACATGACCCTATTGTTGTATGTAGCGGGGCGCGAAGGTTCACTGATGCGTGAAACTAGTCTCATGGCCCTTTTTAAACCAAACCAAAATTCACAATAACTTCAAAACCAACCAACCAACACTAATTTATAAACCAAATAGTAAAACTATCTTATATACAAGGGTTGGTTCATGGTTTGGTCTATCACTTGGAAAATTTATTCATAAATCACGGTATACTAAGTCATATATAAAGAATAGAGAGTTTAAAAGAGAATAATATTTGTTACGCACTTGCTCAGAGACATGATCCAATGCAAAAAACTGAGATAAAAATGATGGGAAAGTAATTCATTTATGAAGTTAAGCTAGTAGTTCTATATTTTAACATTAATTCTCTTTACATGATAAGTAGTTATTATATAAACTTTGGTTCTTAAGATACCGTTAAGCAGTACAGAATTTGTTATGCACTTAACTTGTTTATATTAATTTTATTCTCACTACATAGAATCTGCTTTATTTTCTTATATGATTAATACATCCATCCAATTATTACTAATCCGCAAAATAAAAAATAAAAGTTTTATATGAGATGATAAGCAACAGAAAGCAGGTAATTTTACATTTAACAAAAGAATAGTACTACAATAATGTATTTTGTTTGTTTTCACTCATGTGCGTAGGTACAAATAACACGTCATATCCGGTCTAACTAGATTTAACAAATTCGTTCATAATGCAAGTTAGTACCAAAAAATTACAATAAATGAAAGCATGTATAAAGTTACTCTTTAGAAAGTACCAAACATGGGAGTAACATATATTGGGTGAAATTATCATATTAGGTGTTTAGCAATAGGAAAAAGATACCACAAAAGGTCCATTCTAAACCTGTAAAACTTTACTTTCATTATTATGTTCATCTACTCGCCCACCATTTTAAGGAAGATATATTGAGTACAATGGTTGCAGCATGTTAGATTCTTTATTGTACAATAAATCTATCAAACATCTTTCTGTAAATATAGCGTTTTAAATTTTATTGTGTATAATCGTCCGAATATATATATTATTTGATAAAACAATGATAAATTTTTATATGCATTCACCTATGATTATTATAACTTGTCAGAAACAATTTATTTTGGTTATGGATTTTATCAAGAATTTGATAGTACGACGATCCATGTAGTGAAATCACCCTTAGGGTGGGCAGAGCACACACGTTGTGAGGCCATGGCGTGGCTCTGTGCCACGCGGCAACACCGTTGCCTCCCCTCCACGCTGTAAAATTCTTTTCTATGGCATGTTATCGCGGTGAGGTTTTTGTGTGTGTGGTGTAGTGTGACATGGAGTGGCAACACCACCGTCACCAAATTTGAGTGTATGATGTAGTGTAACATAGCAAAGTTTGATTGGTGATATATGGTGTGGTGTAGCATGTGTGGTGAGAGCACCCTTCCGACCACCCTTAGGGAGTCGGGGGTACTGTATACTTTGTGAAATTTGGTGGAACTTAAATTTGTAGTTAAGTCTTACGGTAAGCCTTTATGTCAAAAAAGAACACTTGTGAATGCTTGAAACATCTTTAACAATCATGATTGTTCGCTGAATCATGCATGTTACCGCTAGAAAACGAACAGTCACTTCCCTTCACTTCCCTTCGGCTTAACAATTTCATTTGGTGCGTGTTCAAAGGGGTGCATGACCAAATCACGCATGTTCGGAGAGGTATTTTAAACCTATAGATATAAATAGGGATGACAATCGAACCCGATTAAAATACCTGAAACCCGATACATCTGAGATGGTATAGGGTCGGATAAACGAGTATGGGACCGGGTATGAGTTTACTTTCTTTTTTTTTGCAGGTATGAGACGGGCATGAGATTACATGAAATACTCGTTTACCTGACCTAATTATCTGATTAAGCATACCCGTTTACTCGATTATATAACCTAAACAATATATATTTTCTTAAATTATATTATATTTATATTTTGTTATTTTAATTTCAATCTATTATAATAAAAGAAGCTTTTAAGCTGCCACGTATCAAAATATTATGCTTTCTCATATTGATTTTCCCGCTTCTCTCACATAATAAATGATAATAATAAATACTAATTATATTATTTAAAACATTTCCAAATTAAAAGATATTTATAAACTAGATTTTTATACAAAAAATAAACAAACTTTAAAAAAATATAAGATACAGAAATTTTCTTAAACAAAAAACTTTCCTAGAAATTCTAACTTTTTTAAAACCGTTTTTATATTTTAAGGGTGATTAAAATCTAAAAATTATATTTGTAAAACATAATGTAACAAAAACAATCTCATAAAACAAGAGTTTAAGATGATATTATTATTGTTTTACTTAAAGTGCTTACTTATAAGTAATCTAATCATATTTTATCTGAAAATATCATTTTATAATTTGTATTATAAATTATTTAATATTTTATTGATTCAATCCGTGTATTACACGGGGTATAAACTAGTCTATGTATATAATAAAAGAAAGTTTTGTTGTGTCACTTGTCATGATATTAGACCTTCTTGTTTTAATTTTTTCGTCTCTCTCTCCTAATAAATGATAATAGTATATAGTAATATTATATTATTTAAAATATTTCCATATAAAAAATAAATATTATAAAAATTAAAAACCAGATTTTTTTTATTAGAAACACACTCTAAAAAAATAAAAAGATACGGAAATGTTTAAAAAAAATAAAACTATTAACGAAAACAAAATGTTTAAAAAAAATTAATTAAAAACAAATTTATAAAATGAAAATTTAAAATGATATAATTTTTGTTTTACTTGAAGTACTTACTTATATGTAACTCAATCATATCTTATCTGAAAATATCATTTTTTATTTTTAAAATTTTTATTACAAACTATTTAATATTTTATTTATTCAACTCGTGTAATACACGAGATACAATAGTAGTTGTATTATAATATCTACAAGTTCGGTAGTTCTAATTTACCATCTCATTTAGCCATTCTATTATTCTTCTACTCGAGTAACTTCACAACCAGACTTTTGGTTTCAATCGAACCCTAGCCACGATGGGAGGAGTGTTAGCAAGAAAACAACAAATAGATTTGGCCAAAGAGAGATAGCAATAAGAAAATTTGGCCGAAAAGTCAAAGAAATACCCAACGGGTATTATTTATGGTACTAATGATATACCCGATTACCCGCGGGTATGCCCAGTACCCGACGGATATATACCCGATACATACCTAACGGGTTTTAAGCCGGGCATGAGACTTAACTTTCCAATCGGGTATGGGTTTGGAATTACACAAACCCATCCCAAACCCACCCCACTACCATCCCTAGATACAAACTCTCTTTAACGATATAAATCCCTTTCATTCTGATACAAAAATACTTCCAAACTGTTATAGAAACAACATTGTAATATCTTGAAATCCTTACAACTGAAAGAATTAACTGTATTATCTTGAAATCACTTTTATTCGTAGACTTAGTAATTTAACTAAAAATTCTCCAGTGAGAGTTTGTAAATTTTACTCTTCTCTAACATGTCTACATAGTAGATGTTCACTCTATTAGAGATGTAAACAAACCTATTTCAGAACGAGAATCGGCAAACCAATTACCAACTGATCATACCAAAATTGGTATTGAAACTTGTTTGAAATGAACAAGTTAGTTCAAACCGTTTTCAACCAGAATCAGTTCCACCGAAAATATGTTTTTAACTTTTGTTGACTCAAACCTGACCTCGCTTAAAACCGGTACCTATTCGGAAAAAATATATAAAAAAAACCCGGTTCAACAACCCTACTTACTCAACCTCTATATTGACTGTTACTTGCCTGCAAAGTGGTAATGGAGATTCAGAACACATGTCACCACCTAATGTTTTGAGGCATAACAAGTGTTAAACCCGAAAAAAACAACATACAGTAATCTGTCACCTAGCTAATTGATACTGAATAACTATTACATTTCTACAAACACACTCGCCATCATCATCTCCATCAATTCACTCTTGCTTCACAAAACATGATGAGAACTGTGTGCTTCCTTATGCTATGTGCCCTAATCTCAACTTCGTCTCAAGCAAAATCAACCATCAAAACACCACTACCTAATCACGATTTCAACATCAACACTACTAATCATCAGGTACCGATTTCAATTTCACCGATCTAAAATTAATAACAGAACTCGAAGTCGGAATTTCACTAACCTCATCGTAAATTCACAGAACGAAAGAACTTGTTCGTTCACGGTGCGGATCGTAACGAGCTGCTCTTCGGTTCCTTACACTCGAGATCAAATCAGTATCTCCTTCGGTGATGCATACGGCAATCAGGTCCGATTCATTGTTTAATATCATAGAAATTGAATTGAATTAGAAGATGATGGTTCATAATGATGAGATGATGATGGGATTTTTTAAGTTTGTGAGGTGATTTCCTGTTTGAAAAATGGTTTTATAATATGATTTATGGAGAGTCTGCTGTTTCAACGGACGGGCTCTCTTTTTTAAACACCGACTCTGCTTGAATGGCTAGTGTACTTTAGACGTAGCCTGTTTCTTGAGTCACTGCTTCGCAAGAAGTACAATTAAAATAGTCAGGGTCTAGTCGTTAATTGAGGATTAAAGTTTGTGTTGTGATTTCTAGTTTGAAAATAGTTTTATAATGGTTTACGGAGAGTATGCTACCTCAACGAGTAGACTCTAGCGTTTCTGACACCAACTTTGCTTGGCTGGCTAGTGGACTTTTGACGAGCATGCTTCCTGGGTCACCAAGTCGTAATAAGTACAATTAAAAAAGTCCGAGTCCGCTCTTTGAGATAGCATCCTTTTCATAAACCACTATAAAACCATTTACAAGTTAAAATCCACCACACAAATTCTATTTCTATGTACTCTATAAATCTGAAAATTTGATGATGATGATTAGGTTTACGCGCCGAGACTTGACGATCCGTCGACGAGGACGTTTGAGCGATGTTCTGCAGATACATTCGAGGTGTACGGACCGTGTACCAACGAGATTTGTTACGTGTACTTGTACAGAAGCGGATACGACGGGTGGTTGCCAGAGAGAGTGGAGGTGTACGGATCGAACACGAGGGCGGTTTCGTTTGAATATAACGATTGGGTCCCCAGCGACGTGTGGCACGGGTTTAATTACTGTTCAGGCTATAGTGTTGCTGCTGTTGATCGTTAGTCAATGAAGTGAAAACAGGGGAATTTGAGTTGTAGGTTTTGATGTTTGTTTTCCACTTGTTGAATAAGTTGGTATGTGGTCATGTGTTTGATGAATAAACGGATCTTGTTTGGGTTGGAGATGATTAATCAACAAATCAACAATCAATGTAGTTACAATAAAAATCTTTATATGATGCAAAGATCCTATATTCTTTTGGAGCGGTTAATCTTTTTATACATCTAGGGTACCTTGGGCCTGTGTATATGGAGTCTTTGGATATCGTAAGTTTTGCAAGCCTGTGTAAAAACTTTAGTGGACCTCAGAACTCAGAAGTCAGAAATCATAACTAACTTGGAATACTTTTAACTACTAAGTTGGCCCATTAGGTTTAATCTAAAAAATAAGCTCATTCATTCTGATTTCAACAATTATGAAAAAAACAATTTATGAAAATTATGCATTTCCTCTAAGCATACACTATGCTGTATCAGAGTTTATAGTGTAGGTTTTGGACAGGGTACAACAATTATGGTTTATAATAATTACATTTACTATAACTAAAATAGATGATTTGATTAGATTTACTTGTATTCAGTATGTATATAGTTGATTAATGTAGCTTATCTGCCTTACGGCCGGTTACCGTCTCTCTGCCACTTTTGGGTTCGGTACTTTTCTACCATAATCTATCTTGTGTGACGAAATTCTTTCTTTCTTTTGATCTTTTTGTCCTTAAAGGGGACACATTAACCATATACTGATTAGGTTTATTTAAACAAATGCAAATATTGAATGCATCATCTATGATTGGTCTATTGGATGGAACTGTATCATAAGGAATACACAATAGTGAAGGTTGTTGAAAAAAGTATGTGTAGGTAACATGATTTACATATATGTACGTAAATTTGTAAGGAAGAAACCATATAAATTCCTTTGGAGCGCCGCAACTCGAAGTCTTGTATATTGGGTTTGCCCTTTATTTTGAAGATTCATGGCATGTTTGATAAATTAGATTTATCGCGGCGAAAACTGCTTAGCTCGTGACACCATCTTTTATTAAAAAAAAAAAAAACAAAGATGCCCTTAGAAGGATCGATATACGATTGTTGATGAAAACCCAAGAAGAAGATGATGAAGACATAGTATCTTAAATCATATATTGATCTTTAAGTATAGGTAGATCATCTCTACTTTAGATATCCACAACAGTTTAACAACATTAATTATAGTCTTGCACGTGAAATGAGACGAAAACCAGACCCTAGTGGCTTCCTTTTCACTTCGGTGCAAGTCACACCCAAAGGGAGGATTATATTCGATCCTTAAGCTTTAATTTTTACGTTAAATTTTGGATTCGGTCCTTAGGCTTTATTTATTAGAATTTCAGGCTTATTAAAAAAAAAAGGAGTTTTTTTCTAATATGGTGTAGTTGAAATTTTATTTACCAAAATAGTGTAGTTTGAAAAATATTTATCAAAATAATAATATTGTTTTTAACTTTTTTGTTTTCTCACTCCTACACTTATTAAATACTTTCCATAGATTTTAAGTTGTTTAACATATGATTTCTTTAAATTTCTAAAGATGTTATATAAATTTAACTTTGTTTTTTATTTTCTAGAAATACTATTTAATTTCTTTTGACATGCTTCGTAAAAATAATTTTTCTAATCTGTAATCATGGTGTTAAAAAAGAAATATTTTAAATTTCTATAAATTTATTTCTTGAAAAGCTTTTAAATAAAATGTTATACACACACATGGCCGGTCCGGATTATACGTTTTAGTCTAAGTTGTCAAGTTTTAAACCGGATAAATCAAACAAACTTACAAGAACTTTTCTTTAATGGAGAATGTATTTTCTTAAACATTTTTTAAATTTCACTATTAGACATTTTAAAACAAGTTAAAGAAATAAAGAATATTTCTATTTAAATTTTTTCAAGAAAATAAAAAATAATTTTATTTAAAAAAGTTTAAAAAAGTCAAACACATTTATTTTAGGACCACGATTAACCATTTTAAAACCTTTTTTTATAAAATATCTTGAAATAAATTAAAAAATATTTCTCGAAAATTAAAGAAAGTTATGTTTAATAAACAATTCTAATAGTTTAAAGAAAAAAGGTCTAAAAAATAAAAAAAATATTGCTAGATTATGAGTAACAAAGGTTTTTTGGAAGCTTTTTAAGAAATAAATTTATAGAAATTAAAAATGTTTCTTTTCTAACACATGATTACAGATTTGAAAAAAATATTATAAACCATATTAAGGGAAGTTAAATAGTATTTCTAGAAAAATAAAAAAAATGTTATATATATAACATTTTTTGAAATTTAAATAATTCACATGTTAAAGAATTTAAAAATCTTTAGAAATTAAGTATTCAATGAGAGTGGTAGTGAAAAACAAAAAAGTTAAAAACAACACTATTCTGATAAATATTTTTAAAACTACACCATTTTGATGTATAAGTTTTTTAACTATACTATTTTTGGAAAAAACTTAAAAAAAAAAAAAAAAAAAAAGTCTATCATTTTTGTTTGGTTATATAAGTTAGTGATGACTTGTGTGACAATCTACATCGGATTATGATAGCCGCATTCCCTGATCACATATGGGAGGTAGCGTAATAGGATAAGAAAAGATATACGAAGACTATTAAATATAACAATAAGATAAGTGGTAGCGTAATACCCGCATTCCTGATCACATAGGTTAATCTATCATTTTTGTTTGGTTATATAAGTCTTAACTATATTTTTTTGAGTAGCTTGTTTAAAATCCCTAGCGGTGAAGATGTCTACTGCTGCTTTATTCTTAAGCATTTCTTTTACTATTATTAGCTTTTCGTGCATTTGGTATTTGTCTTATTATAATTATGTCTGTACTATTTTTAGTTTTATTTTTTCTTATATTGTTATTAGCTTTAGTAACTCGTATATTATACGTGTTAAATAAATAAAATATTAAATATAATAAAAGTTTATTATAAAACGATATACTAATATAAGATATGATTGAAATTACGTATAACTAAAAACTATAAGTAATAAAATAGGAGTATATATATATAATAAAAAAATTCAACATATTAGCAACGAATCATCCATTGGAAAAGATATTTCCAGAGAAAGTGTGAAAAGCTTGCAAACAGATCTCATCAAAAGTTTATTTATAACGTTCGAGACGAACTATTTATCGTAAATTCACACTCACCCCACAACAATTGAAAACCTATATTGAAATCTTACCTAGAAAATACAGTATTTTTGGGATTATATTTTTCTAATGATAATCCGTTAGTAATTACTGACGGGCCTTAAAAAATATCTTTTATTTTTATTTTTTGGGTTTTTAGTTCTATCATGATCTATTGGTAACTTTTTTTAATGGCAAGTTAGTAGTTAGTAATATCAAATTGGTAATTATTTGTCAATGCCTAGGCTAGAACCCAGGACCTACAAGATAGACAAAGCCTTTCACCTCTCCCTTGAACCATTAGACCCATCTATCAATAATTACCGATGAATTTGCCCATCAAGTTGTCATTAGTAAAAGTCTTTCTTCTAGTGCACGCAACCAGTGCAAATCATAATTTGACTAAATGGTGGGATTATGCCTCTTTATATGGCAGGGTTTCGGTTTTTAACAAACTAGAGCAAAGGCAGCGTATACTTGGATAAGAAGAAACACTACTTTACTTTACTAAATGTAAATCAAAGTAGTTGTAAAGACTAATCAAGCTTGAGTATAGGGTGCTATAACTTATAACAGTCAATGTGACCTTTTGGGCAAGGGTTACTTAGGCTCCACTACAAATCGCTAACATATTAGTATATTACGTTAACTGGATCACATTTGGTGTAGTGATTTTTAAATTTAATATGAATTTACATTAACATTAATTATATTTCAAAAACTGTTTTGTGATGAATAGTACCGGTTTGAATGATTTTTTGACGCGTATAAAAAATATAGTGTTTAAATAACTTGAGCTGCAATGCAATAAGTAGCTTGCCACCCCACTTCTACATCCCTTTCCTCTTGCATGTGAGACCCAAGTTCGAGTCTCCAAGGCAAGGCGGCTTGGTTCCTCCTTCCCTGCTTCACGTCTTAATCTTGGGTGTAGTGTTTTTGGCATGTTTTTTTTCCTTATAACTATTAGAATATAATGTTTTCTTAAACTCTGAATAAATCATTGTGATGTATTCATTTTTTATGTATATTAATTTTAATTAAAATCCAGTACGTCATATCAAATATGATATATATTTTTACCTTTCTATTTTTGATTTTAATGTTGTGTTTCTTAACTTTTATATTTTCACAACAACGTAATTTCGTAGCTTATAACTTTATGTTTGCAGTGAAACGTTTAGGTTCATTTTAGTGTTCCCTACCTTTTATTTTTAAATTAAATTCATGCTGTACTAGTTACTAAACAAAAAGAGTTGACGAAAAATAAAATGCTTAAGCTGGTAAAATGGTAATGAACCAAATTGGAGTCAAACTAGACAAAAAAAAAAGTTTATAAAATTCTAAAATTTTTAAGTATATTAAAAAGAACTACAATGGCTTTTATTAAGGAAACTTAAGGGTAAGGAAATAAAACTAAACTTTTGACCCACCCATGTAACTTGGTTCACTTTAGCTAGACTTTTATGTTCTACCGATTTGTTTAGAATGACGTTTGCTTAAAACTCAAGCCTTTATAAAAAATAATAATGATAATAATAAGTAGTAGCATACTCTTAAGTTTATATTCGTGTGATCCAATGTTAGAAATAACCATTTATCGGGAGCATCAAAAAGCAAACCAAACTCTAACACATATGGGCCAGTACTTGTTTTCTAGTTTTATATTTGAGAAGTTAAGTAATAAAACATACTTTGTTTAGAAGTATATTTGTTGAGTTAAGTAATAAAACATACTTTGTTTAGAAGTATATTTTTTTGAGTTGAATATAATATTTAAGTACCGGTTTCTCGATCAAAAGGATTGATGATACTTTAAAATTTTTATTAAATACTTTATTTTAAATAAAATTTATCACGAAACATAAATAAAGATAGACACATCGCAATTGTATATTGGATGAGGTTTGACAAAAAAATAGGGTACTTGAAGGCTATCCTACTTGAAAAGTGGCATCACAATGTTTATGTTTTGTTTACTAAAGTTTAACTAGCTTCAAATCTTCTTTAACATTGCTTACCTAGTGTGATCATTCCCGAAACGAAGAGAAGGTAGTTCAGTTGTGAAAAGGAAGAAATCATGAAAATGCTACTGAAAACCTACTAAACAAAAAGAAATAGAACTTTATATTAACACTAGCAGGAAGAATCAAAAACAAAAAAGAAAAGGTGAAACCTTATATTCTTACCATCACAATCGAAGAGGCCGCACAACCAATTTCAATCGGCATGCGAAAGGGGGTAGAGGTCGGTAGGGGGTCGCAGGTAGGAATGTTAAAATAACATACAATGGCGTGACGCTTATTTTCTAGTTTTATTTAAACCCAAGCAACATCAATCAATGCTCATCCAGTTTACCAAATACTTATTCAACACATGTCGATGAAAAGACTTCTTTGTGTATATACAGAATTCTCACCGCATCGCGTGGGGAAAATTCAACTAGTATACAAAAATTACAAAATGAATGTTAATAGATATGAATGGTTAAAATCAGTAATGACAATCATATTTTCAACCCATTATTAATCATTCAAATATGAAAGAAACCAAGAAACCATGTATATAAGGATCTTAAAGCATCAAAAGTTCAGAACCCATGGCCGGTAGATTAGAAACGTTACATATTCTTTTTTGTCAAGAATACCTTTAAATTGAATCTTAACTGATAACCTTTTAGTTACACATAAGTAATCTCACTTATCCTTTGAAGTCAACCAATCATCCGTACAAACTAAAAAGATTATGTACTCCTTTTACTTAACCCTAAAGTCATTATATCTATAAATATATGTGTATACACATGTCCTAATGCACACAACCAAGGTTACTATACAAAAACACTACTAAATCTCGAGTATTCTTTAATATTATGATGTATTGGCAGTTTGATAGAATGGTGAGTTTTGTTTTTTTTTTTTTTTTCACATTCAAATTCTTTACTTATTAGATAGGGGTGGAACACAGAAAGGCCAAGAGGGTCTGCAATGAATTTGTCTGTGTTTGTAATGGTTAAAAAAGAGAATCTTATGATAACATTCAACTAAGAAGTTCTAGTTTTACCAGTGTATGAAAACTCGTGGACATGGACCGTATTAAGTTTTGTAAGAAATAATAGATAACTTAGGTAACACATCACTCATGTTAATATGTTTCTAAGTCTCACGGATTGGTATCATATGGAGTTTTTGATAATAATAAACCTATGGGCCGGTCATATTCATGCAGGTTCAGTTGATTACATTGGTTTTGCTCTTGCTGGCATGCATGCTTTCTAATGCTTTGGGTTCAACTAGTCTCTCTAGAATCAATCTTGTGTCAACAACCATTTTTGATCTGACAAAATATGGAGCTAAAGGAGATGGAAAAACTGATGACTCTCCGGTAATCAAACTCTAGATCAAAAACTTAGGGTCATAAACAAGTCTTTTCTTTTTCCTAGTTTATTTAAGCTTGAGTTTGAACTTAAGCTCTTTATATGTAAGTACATTTGATAAGTTGTAGTTTTTTATGAGCGTTTCCAGCCCTCAAAATAAACATTTTATGCTATTAATAGTTCCTAACAATCTTTTTGAGCCCCCAAAACAAATTCTTATAAGTTATTCAATTAGAATAAAAAATTTCCTAAATTCAAACCGCATCAAATTCAAATTATATAGTTGTTTTTAAAATTTCAAATCGGTAAGCAACCAAATAAATATATATTTAGGTTTATAAATTGAATTTAAATTTGTGATTTTCAAACAAAACCAACCCTAACATAGGTTTATCTCAAACAAATTCAAGTTCTTAATATTATTTTCAGTAATAAAATTGTTAAACGTGAAATGAAGTTTAAAAAACATATATAGAGAATTAAGAAATAATATAAACAATAATATTATTAAAATTTAAAACAAATTTAAAAAATATCAATTTGAAATGTTAAAAATTAACCAAGTAACTATTATAATTTAATTTAAGCATATTATTCGTTATAATATGATTATTATACAGAAAATCGAATTATACTATGCAAATATACAGGCGTTTATGGAGGCATGGAAGGCAGCATGCCAAGCACAAACAAATTATAGGAGCATATTAGTTATACCGGCTAGGAAAACGTTCTTCTTGAAGCCAATTTCTTTCAATGGCCCTTGCAAGCCCTCCAGTGTCTACGTACAGGTACGCGATGCACATGCGCATATATATTTTGCGACGGCATGGGTAAAAGAAGATAAAATGGTAGTTGTTGATAAATAGCAACAGTTTAAATAGTTTGGTCACAACACTTTATAATTGTTTCTAAAATCATCCCACTTTTGAATTATAAGGTGATATTCAACTTCGTGAGCATGTTACAGATTTTTGCCAAAGTTTCTCTAATTAAATAGATAGTCTTGAAAGCATAACACGTTTAATAGTGATTTTTAAAGTTCAGTTAGCAAGTTAAAGACTAAGCAAGTGAATGTATGTCCTAATTTTAAAAGTAAAACTTAAATGAATACATATAATTTAAATTTAATTTATATATGCATATAATTTAATAATAAGATATAAGCGAGAAAGAAAATGGCCGATTCAGATAATTATGACTTGTGCCACAACCATTACTTATTTATTAGATATATATATATATATATATATATATATATGTATATATATATATATATATATATGATTATTGCATTGTTCTCACTAAAGAGACTTAAAAGGTTTTATATGTCTATGAGGTTGTAAGTATTGAAATACTTATTTGACTCTTATAAGTACAAGATTAAACCAAATCAACATATCATATCTTTTAGTAAATAGATCAGATCGCCTAGAATTAAGACTGAGGATGAACCTTTAAACTGGACATATATCAGTGGACAGATGGTTAAACAAACATTCAGTACTCTAATTATACAATATGTTGCCATTTTAGCACATCATAATCACATGATATCCAAAGTTTAACATGAAACCTGTGTATGAAAGCTTCAAAACTATTACAAACAGGTGTCAGGAAACATTGTTGGTCCCACCAAGAAAACCGATTGGACCGGTTATCATATCGACACATGGCTTGAATTTTCGATGGTGAATGGTCTTACAGTGAGTGGCAATGGACTGATAAATGGTCAAGGTCCTATTTGGTGGGAAAATGCCTGTATTGGTACTCCACCACCAGTAAGTTATCATCTTCAATTTTCATACTTTATAAGTTCTTTTATTCAATACTTCTTACATAAAAATGTTTATAATTTCAGGGAACAGCTTGTCATGCCCCTGTGGTAGTTATCCTAATTTCCAAACTAAAAATCTCCAACTTAAACTCAACTCTATCATGCAGAAGATTAGATTGCTTATGGTTTCAATTTTACAAACTAGGCATTAATGTTTAAAAGATGCAACGGCTTGCGACTCAATGGCTTAACACATGTTAACAGTCCGCTAGTGCATATCACAATAACTGCTTGTAGTGTCATTGTGTCTAATCTACATATCATTGCCCCCGAAACAAGCCCAAATACGGATGGTATCAATGTAGCTAGCTCCACCAATGTAAATATACGCGATTCCATAATAGAAACAGGTAAGTTCTTAGCTTCTAATTTCGCATTGTGTCTAGTCTCCTATATCATTGCCTCTACTTTCCATCAAACATGTTGCATAACTATAGGAGACGACTGTATCGCTATCAGTGGAGGTTCATCTAACATCATAATCAGCGGTATCATGTGCGGGCCAGGGCATGGAATCAGGTATAGCTAAAAACATATTACTAAAACATATATATTTGGAGAAATAATAATTGATTCATTACACCATAAAGTATGTTAATAATAAGTGCATTCTTGTAGCATTGGTGCCTTGGGTAAAGGAGGAGTTGATGTGGTGGAAAATATACATGTTCGCAATTGTACATTGAGAAATACCTTGACTGGTGTACGGATCAAATCTTGGCAGGTAATTTTTGAAGCTATACATATCAAAAACAACTACTTCATCATAAGAAAACAATAAAAACTGTAAAACTTGATAACACAATGATCTGATAATCACTTTCAAAACGCAATGAAAATACTATTATAAAAATCATGTGTGCTTTATTCGATAGGGTGGAAGAGGTTATGCAAGGAAGATCTCATTTAAGGCCATCAAGTTTGATGCAGTTTATAACCCTATCATCATTGATCAATACTATTGTCCCACCCGAAAGGGCTGCATAAACTCTGTAAGCATACGCCGGAGGTTTAAGCTCATTTTTTACAAGTTATCAGGTGCAAGTAGGGGTGTTTTTTTACCCGAACTCGAATAACACGAGCAACCCAACCCAATTATCACATTAAATCGAACCCGATTATTATAAATGGTTTGGTATTTGGGTTGATTTTGTGAGAATCAGGTCAACCCGATTAACCCGAATTTTAGTTTTAAAACTTTCAAAATTTATATATATATGTAATGTGTGTTATGCTACAGGTTACAAGAGTTAAAAATAAGATTTTCTAAACTTTATATGTCATTGTTGTAGTTCAATTCACTTTGAGAATAATTAAAATATAACGTCTTTAAACATTTAAATATACTATAATAAAATGACCGTAAATATGCATAAATATTTCGAGCAAGATAATAAACAAAGATATATTTTATAACACATACGAAATTGCATACTCCTTAAATAAACATTTGAGATGAAAAATAATTTAAAGTTTAATTATTAGTGTAAACCCGATTACCGATTAACCCGCCTGAAAAAACCCAAAAACCAATTAAATATTATTTATTTGGTTTGGTCTTCGGGTTGAATTTCTACACCTAAAAACCCGACCCAAAAAACCCAAAACCTGATTAAAAAACCCAAAGAACACCCCTAGATGCAAGTTGTTTGCAACTCTTGGTTAAACCAATGACACTTTTCTTTGTGTATATGATTGTTGAATACACAGACATCAGCTATCAAGATAAGTGACATATCATATAGTGGAATATTGGGGACATCAAAGATGGACAATGCGATAAATCTAAGTTGTAGTGAAAGTGTGGCATGCACCAATATTTCAATGGATCGTGTGTATATTAGCTCGGTAACTCCAGGAAGAAAGGTTTTTGGCAAATGCATTAATGCCCATGGAAGAATTAGCCATGTTAAGCCTTTGTTTAACTGCCTTAAACCTTAGATCATCATATATATGGCTTAAACTGATGCAACTAGTCGTCGCGTCGCATTGCGTTGGATGTCGTTGTTATGCTGCTTTAACGGTTTGTAATAAGATTTGAGCTCCTTATGGAAGCTAGGGTCGTACATTAGAATAATATAGCACCTAATACAAGTGCAATTCGAATAGGCCATGTGATGCATGCAACCTAGGAACATTTACAATTTTACAGTAACACAAATATGCAAGATACTTCTTGAGAACAACATAAACATCTACATTTGGGCGATGGATTAATGGTACATACATAAAAGATAACCTTTCTTAATACTATAAATTACATATTTTCCCAAGCCAAATAATCAATTACATATTTTTCCTTTTTAAAATATATATATTACATACTTATCTATTTTATTAAAATTAACTTTTTAAATTACTATATTACCTTGTTTTTAATAAAATGTTTTTAACTATTGATGTCTTCTTATTATAATTGTTTAAAACGTTTACAATTGTATTTTGTACTTGAAGATATAACTTTGGTTATCGGTGGTTGTTGATTTCAAATGAAGTTTTAAACTTTTGTATTTGAAGGTGTGATTTTGTTGTTTTCATTTATATAGAAAACTCAAACTTGAGAAAATATATAATTACTAGGTTAGAACCCCGTGTATTATACGAGTTGAATATATAAATTATTAAATAATTAGTAAAAAAATTTATGAATTATAAAACTATGCTTAAAGATAAAATATGATTATAATTATTTATAAATAACTACTTTAAGTAAATAAATAATAATATATTTATCTTAAACTTTTGTTTTATAAAAAATTTATGGTTTGTAAATATTTTGTTTTAAGTAAAATGATTTTTTTTAAAAAGTTCGTTGCTCTTTTGTTTTTACAAAGTGTGTTTTTAATTTAAAATAAATAGATTTTTAATTTATTAAATTATACATTTTTTTATTTTGAAAATGGTATTAGTAATATTATTAGTATTCAATATTAGTTTTTATAACAGAGAAAAATAAGAAAGTTAGTATGATGAGGCTTACAGTTGCGTCACGTATTATCTTATTTTTTTTTATTATAGATAGATTGATAGACAAATAAACAGATAGATATATAGATAGATAGGCTAGAAACCTATTTATTAAATGGATTATAGTTAGTAATAAACAAAAAGATTTACAGTACGATATTTTAATATAAGATATGGAATTTTATATACGTAATAGTTCAAAAAAATAAAACAATTATATTATTTTTTAACTCTCTTATCTAAATATTTTTATTTTTAAACATTCATATTAAGATTCTTTTATAAAAGAATTTATTTTTATAAAAATCTTGTTTATTAAAAACTCTGGTTTGTAATTATTCTGGTTGTTTTAATAAGATAGTTTTTAGAAAAGTTCACATTTTTATATTTTTTTAAAAAAAGGCTGGATTTAAAATATTTTATTTCAAGAAGGTTTACTGTTTTTGAAAATTTCATATAATATAAAATTTTTATATTATTAGTTCTATTTTAATTTAAAAAAATGTGATTTTTTATTTTCTTAATAAAATCTAACTTTAAAAAGATACATTGATTTTAAAAAACTTAAATGAGAGAGAGAAATATTATAATTAATAAAATTGATCTTTAATAAGAGAGAGAAAATAGTTTTAATGTTTAAATTACTATAATACCCTTTTGGAGGAAAAAATGAGATGATAATGTCTAAAAAAATGACAATTGGCAAAAAGGTAGGTTAAGAGCATGATATGTGGTTTTAGAAAGCTTGCTTTATTAGAATTTATAGATTGGTTTTAGAAATGAAAATATGTAAAAATATTTTAGTAAAAATACGAGTAAAATAATCATTTAAAAAGTAATTTTAATAAAATGAGCAAAGATGTAATATTATGTTTTAAAAAAAATATATGCAATTGATTTTTTTATTTGGGTAAATATATAATTAATGATTTTAGAAAAGAAATATATATAAAGGCCCCCTTATAATAAGCATTCCAACGTACCAGATACTACTTTAAGGCTATTGGTGATTAACGTTTTCAAACATAGAATGTGAATCTATTATGATACTAGCTTTAGTAAACCCGTGTATTACACGGGTTAAAGAAATAAAATATTAATATAATAAAATTTATTAATTATAAAATAATATTTTAAGATATGATATGACTGAAATTACGTATGTAAAATGACTATAAGTAATTAAACAATTATAGTAACTTTTTAAAATTTAGTTTTTAAATTTTCTTCCAAAAAAATAAACATTTTATTCTAAAGCAAACCGTATAAAAATGTCATTTTTAAAATTTTTTTATTATAACTCCCAAATTTAATTACTTTTAGTTTAAAAGACTTTTTAAAGATACCAATTTTAAAATACTCATATTTTTAAAAAAGATTTATGCTTTAGAAAAAATTTTGTTTTATAAAAAATTTATTTATTTAGAAATAACATTAATAAATAGATATCTTTCTTAATTTATTAAATCTAAAAAAATGTTAAATAATATTTTTAGTAATTAAGGTAATTATTTAATAGAAGAGAGAGCCGGGAAAATTTTGATGAGGATGATCGTGGTGTTGCCAAATGTCATCTTAATATACTTTTTTATTAGAGTAGTAAGATGTTTTGCAACGAAAAACATGCTCTAGTTTGTGTGTGGTTCATGAACTTGTTATGTTTTAAGATTTCATAATTCCCACGGATAGCAATCTAGATCGTGTATATTATATTACTAGGCTAGAAACATATGTATTACACGAGTTAAATTAAAAAATATTCAATAATTACTAATGAATTAATATAACAATATTCTCAGATAACATGTGATTAAAATTACGTATAGATAAATAGTTTAATTAATAAAATAATATTATTATTTTTCAGTCTTTTATATCTAACAAAACATTTCTAACATTCACTTTAAAAAACTGTTTTTGAAAAAATGTTAATTTTTATAAAAATATTTTTAAAAGCTTCAAATTTAATTATTTTCGTTGTTAAAAAAATTATTTTTTAGAAAAATATTTGTTAAAATTTCTATTAAAAAGACGGTTTAAAATTTTTCATTTTAAAAAGTTTAATGTTTTAAAAAATTTTGTATATTTTATAAATCCATTTTTAGTTATTTTTTAACAAAAATATGTGGTTTTGAGTTCTTAAAAAAATTTGTTTATGAAATAATCTTAGTTTTACAAAAAGTAGATGAGAGAGAGAGAGAGAGATATCTAGAGTGAAAATGATATAATAATTAATTGACAATTAAAAAGAGTGAAAAAGTGATGTGAATGATTAGATATTTATAATATTTTTTTTTTCGGGAAAATAGAAGTTAGGATTTCTAGATAAGTGACATGTGGCGTCTTGTGTTACTATTTTATTATAACTATAGATATAGATTTTGTGAGCATACGACATCTTTATCCTAATAATAGAAATGTAATTTCCAAAGAACGAATCTGAATTTTCTATGAAATTAGTGTGCGCATGTCATCCAAATTAAACCTAATCAAATAAATCAATTATATAGAGGTTAGGCGATTACATTGAACCATTATAGTTGTTCACTAAAGGCATGACATAAGACGTTTATAATCATCAACAATTAGCATTCACAACCAAATGTTGTGATGGTTTTCCCTTGTTTTTATATAAGGTTTTTGGTCTCATTGTGATGCATCAATAGCAACTTGACCAATCGATATATAGTAAGTAATCAGCAACAAAAGTTATCTTGTTGTTGATAGACAGTCTTTGATAATAACTAAGTTAATATTGATAATTAGTTTCTACTAATAATCTTTTCATATAACTTTTAATCAATCATGTAAATCTAAAGTAACTTTCAGTGGCATTTTAATATTATAATAATAAATTTTCTACCATGGTGCCACTCGTTGACTTGGCTAGGCTGTGTGACACCAAACTCCTATTAAGGAGGCACAACCCACTTGTAACTAATATTTTTAAAATCGGACCGGACAGTGAACCGGACGTTTTACCGGTCCGATGGTTCGACCGGTTCGACCAGTCGGACCGGATATGAGAACCGGATAAAATTATAATTATTTTTTATAAATATATGTAAAAATTACAAAAAAAATAAAAAAATATATAAAAAAACTGGTTCAACCGGTCCGACCCCTGGTTCAACCGGTTCGACCACTGGTTCAACCGGGCCGGTTCCCGGTCCGACCGGTTCAACCGGTCCGACCGCCGGTTCGACGTTAAAACGGTTTTAAGCACCGAACCGGACCGGATTGGAGTCCGGTTCCCGGTCCAACCGGTCGGACCGGCTGGTCCGGTCCGGTTTTCAAAACCATGCTTGTAACTGCTAAGGGGCGTTGCCTCTTAAAGAATTGGTTTTAGGAATTAAAATAGCTTTGAAATTGTTTTCCATTATTAAACTTTGTTAAAAAAAAATTTATGACCAAATTTACCACTTTGTTTGTTTGTATTTTAATTTTTTTTAAATATTTGTGATTTTACGTATGAGTTTTTTTTAAATGCTAACTCACACACTCTTTAGTCACACTCTTAAATCTATGCCTTTACCTTTCATTTAAAAATTTTCAAGTTTTTCAAATACCAACTGTCTTTAACTTATAAAGTTACCAAGCGATAGTGGCTTGTGTGTTTAGTTAACATGTGAGTTGATCACTAATCAGCGAGGTGTTTCTAAAACAGATGTGATTCTATAGGGTAGCTAAGAGTTTTACATTGTAATGGCTTGACGGTAGGATACATATCGACAAGTGTGTGTACTCAGTATGTAAGTAAAATGGAAGTCCCAGGAATATGGCAAGATGTGTGCGTGTGTAATGTCTATTTGCTTGCACAAGTGAGTGAAGTCCGCATCAATGGCGAACAATGTGGTACATACATTGATGAAAGGAATAGCACAATATGTTTCAATTTTCTTTTGTAGCAAATAGCTAACTGTGGACAGTCAGTGTGGTTTTCATAAATATGTGTGATGCGAGTGTTTTAGTTAAATATGAGTGTTAAACAGTTGGAAGTGATAACCGGGGGAATAGTAGGTGTGATGTGCGTGAGTGTAGTACATATGTGCATGTGTACATGTATCATGGAAATTAAATGTCATTAGTGAGTACGTCGGGTTGTAAATGTGATCACCACTATCTTGATTATGAGACGTTCTTAATGAATGTAAACTCTTTACGGATCCCGTGGAATAACCATACGGTGAGTTAGTTAACGCTGAATCACTATACATCTTATTTTTTTCTAATTCTCTTTGTCTTAAAACTTGTTCAAATTTATTTTACTAGCAAGTTCTTAAAGAACATATTCTATAAACTAAACAAAGATTTTTTACAAATATTAAATAGTTAGTGTGTGTGTCGAGTTTAAATAGAATAAATTTTAGTACGAATCAGTTAAATTGCATAGCACTACTATAAAAATCTGATATTTCTTTAGAATATAATATTTTTTAGAATAAAGTTATGTTATATAACACTAGTTTAGTATCCCGTGTATTCACAGGTTGAATAAATAAAATATTAAATAGTTAGTAACATGACTTACCAATTCTAAAATGGTTTTTGAGATAACATATGATTGAATTACTTATGAGTAAAAATTTCAAGTTATAACACAACGATATTATTTTTCTAAAAAATTTTTAATTTTTTTTATTTTTCAAAAAAGTTATTTTTTAAACATTTTGTCTTAAAACAAATCATTTTAAAAATATCATCTTTAAAATTTTCTTATTATAAATTTAAGTTATAATTATTTTCATTTAATAAGAAATTAATATTAATTATTTTTGTATTTAAAATTTTTTTAATGTTTTTAAAAAATATCTTATTTAAAAAATTCCTTAAAATTACATTTATAGAAATATCTCTTTCGTAATTTATTATAAAATATTTTTAGTTTGACAAAAAAATCAAATAATATCATTTGTAATTAAGGTAATTATTTACTATGAGTGAGAGGCGAGAAATTTAGATTCAAGCGGCCTATAATTATGTCACGTGTCACTTAAAAACCTTCTTTATTAATATGTAAGATATAATTTGAAAAAAAAATTCAAATAATATCATTTGTAATTAAGGTAATTATTTATTATGTGAGAGATGCGGTAAATTTAGATTTAAGTAGCCTATAATTATGTCACGTGTCACTTAAAAACTTCTTTTTTTAATATTCATGGTTATAAATTATAGATTATAGATACTGAACAACCAAAACATTCATTGTAAACAAGTCGATTAGTTGGAGTTTATTAATCAACCATAACACTAATGGTAGCATCCACATGTTGAAAAAAGGCATAAGAAACGACGCATATCCACTTATTTTCTCCTTAAATTAATCACGGGTGTTCACCTTTTAACGTGAAGTTTAATTAGAATCAAAGCAATAGTTTCTTTATATTAGGACAAAAGACTAGTCTAGTTTAATAGATTTAATATATCAATGTCAAATAATCCCCTTTATAAGAGGTAAGGGTACATGTATAGAGTATTTAAACTACAAAAGGTCCATGTGACATTTGCTAATATCGAGCTTGCTTTTCCTCCACTTTAGCACCCATTATATTTAACCATGTTACAACACACATTCCCATAAGTTTCATACTAATATGACTATCTTCCAAAAGAATTCATATTTATTTTTATTTTTATTTTATTATATTATTCTGTCTTGTATGTATTATGCGAGCTTATTATAGTGAATAATATTGCATAACGATATAATTATATTATATAGGCATAAAAAATATTTGAATTTATAAAATGTATAAGACAATTAACAAGAAGTTGAAATAAATATATTTTTAGTTGTTTTAGGTTTTGAGTGTCATATAAAATATAAGTCTTTAATTGGTAGTCATTTTCATTTAATTCCAACAAATCACAAAACATCTGTTTTAATTAGCAATGTTTTAAAAATCGAAACATACCAACCGATGCAATGCGATATTGTTGATTTTGTAGTGCCATACAAGTAAATCAGCTTGAGCAACCACACAAACACAATAAAATCTAATAGAAAAACCACTTATTCTTACCTTCGCCTTGTGCCAATCGATTGGTGAATGAACCCTGAAGTCATTTGGTCTTGTTTTCACAACATTAATTTTTATCCTACGATAAGACGCAAACGTTCAGTAATCAAAATTAGAATCAAACTATTGTTACGATCGATCCTAGAGCTCGAGAAAAATAGTTCATTATATCGAAACTGAACATGTATCCCCGTTTTGCATTTTACTTTGTAATTAATTAAGAGATTAGATTAAGCCTTACATATAACCTTTTAGTTAAAAAGAGAAATCCTAGGGGTTGCTTTAAGTCATCACGTTGTACAAAAAAATACACAAACTTATAAAAAAATGCCCAAGCTAACTTCATCCTAAAGTAGGTGTTTGCATATATGCATGCACACGACAGTACGGACACATAACGGAGAATTGATTGTTGGTTACATATGATCTATTGGCAAATTGGCAGAATGGTGAGTCTTCTTTCATTTTCAAATCCCTTTTGTAGATTCTTGAACAAATATAAATACAAAACAATTTTGGAACAGGGACTGTTTCGTCTTTTTGCACTAGGATAGTTTTAGTCCGAAAATACGGTTGATCGACATAATTGCTAGTAGCAACTTTTAGCAGTTTAAACCAGTCAGATCAGGAACTAAATGTTTAATGGTTCTAGTTATGCTTATTTAAATTATTTCATTTAAACCGGTCTAGTGAACCAAACTAGACTGGTCAAACTTCATGTCATTATAAAATCTCATTTATTGATTAATTTAATAAATGACTAATTTAATAAATGATTAATTTAATAGTTTTCTTTTATGTTTTCATTATAAAGTCTCATTTATTGATTAACTTAATACTTATGTTTCTAATATTTATTTATTTAAGTCTTTAAGAATACAAATTTATATCAAAACATATGTTATTTTTCTAATTTTTTAAATTTTATATATATATTAACTTTTTACAATATTTATGACGTCATATGTCCAGCCAGTGAACCATTAAGACTACTAGTTCCGTGGTTAATTAAGAAAACATTGACTAATAGTCTATTCATGTATCTTTCATATTAATGCAGGTTCAGTTTATCACATTAGTTTTGGTCTTGGTCACATCTTTTGCTGTAACTGCTGCAAGAATCAGTCTCGCATCGACCGCCATTTTTGATGTGATGAGATATGGCGCTAAAGGAAACGGGAAAACCGACGACTCGCAGGTACTCAAACCATCAAACTCTTTTCATTCAGTTGAACTGTTGAAGGTTGTATATATGTTGAGCTTAATTGTCTATAATGTAGCTTCGATCTATCTTGAATTAATACTTGTATTATATATGTGCAAATATATATGCAGGCTTTTATGAAAGCATGGAAAGCTGCATGCCAATCGACACCAAATGCTAAGAGTATATTGAATATACCAGGGGGGAGGACCTATATGGTGAAGCCAATGGCTTTCAATGGTCCATGCAAACCCTCCAAAATTCACGTCCAGGTATATACATACATACATATATATATGTATAATGATTTTTTTAGATTTACGGAGGTTTTAAAGTTTGTGTCGTGGTTTGTAGTTTGAAAATGGTTTTACAGTTGTTTATGAAGAGTCGGCTACCTCAATAAGCGAAATCTGACTTTTTTGACATTGACTGTGCTTGAGTAGCTAGCGGACCGTAGACGTTGCATATTTATAGGGTCATCATGTTGCAACAAGTACAATTGATAAAGTTAGAGTTCGCTCATTGAAGGAGCAGGCTCTTCATGAACGACTATGCAACTTTTTTCAAACTAGAAACTATCAAATTAACTTAAACATCCATAAAATTTAAAAAATCTTAAATATCTACATGCGTACATAGAAACATGGTCTAATAAATGACCAAATTTAAATATAGAAAATACTAAAAGAACTGCATACACACTTATACCATGTTTTAAGACGATTTTTAACCGTTTCTATCTGAGTACATGTGGTTTTCTTTCATTGACTACGTATATATAAATACTTATGTGATTCTCATGGTTTTCTATTAAAAATCTGTTCTGTGTTAAGTGTGCCCTTGTATATAAAACACATAGAGATAAAAAAAAAAACAAAATGAGTCATTTTTCGGTAAGTGTTAAAACCGGGTTAATCAGCAAACACATATTATTTATCTTTTTTAACAAAAATTTTCTAATTATTGTGTTATTAATGATATTACTAATACAATATTTATTAAAATAAAAATACATCTTTAAATAAACTAAGTTAGGAGGCTAATCGTATGTACCAATGCCGTTTTAGCAAAAAGAAAAGAAAATTAATTGACTTGCTTGTGATGAAATTAAACTAAAATCAACTAATTAAAGAACATGCATTTGAATTAGTTTAAGAACAAAATCCTGAAAGTAATCTAGCTATAGTAGGATAAAAGAATCATCTTTTAGGACATTTATCAATGAAAGTACTACTAGACTTGTGAATATATTCTACAATAACTCATTACGTCAACACAAATGCCTAGTTTTCTAGTGAGCTCTCATACTTCGTCTCGATGTTATTTGCCTTATTACATCTTTGAATTTGCCGAAAACAGGTGTCAGGAAACATCATTGGTTCAACGAAGAAAACCGATTGGCTAAGTAATCATGGTGATTCATGGATCTTATTTTCAATGGTGAATGGTCTTACAGTGAATGGGAAAGGCAGAATAGATGGTCAAGGTCCAATTTGGTGGAAAAATGCTTGCATTGGTACTCCACCACCAGTAAGTACTTATCATATATCATCCTTCATAGTTCATAATATACAAGTTTCAATCATTTATATAATCTTATTAAACGAATACTTACATATTAATGTGTTTAATTTCAGGGTATAACTTGTCGTGCACCAACGGTAAGTAACTAATATTCTCACCCTAATTCTTGACCGCGATTTTAACCTCTTGATCGCGATTTTAACCTCTTGACCGCGATTATAACCTCATGCATGGGTTTTCTTATGTTCCTATGAACAGGCTTTACAGTTTAAAAGATGCAATAACTTGCGACTCAATGGTTTAACACATGTAAACAGCCCGCGAGTTCATATCATAATAACTACTTGTAATGGTGTCATTGTATCTAATTTACGCATTATCGCGCCTGAAACAAGCCCGAATACTGATGGCATTAATATTGCAAGTTCCACCAATGTTAATATACGCGATTCCGTTATTGCTACAGGTATGTTTTATTTTATATCTTCATATTTTTACATATTTGCATTTTTTAATTAACCCGTTTTTTTTTTTTTCATCTTGTATGATAAACGTAGGGGATGACTGTATTGCTATTAGTGGAGGTTCTAAAAATATCAAAATCAGCGGTATCATGTGTGGACCAGGGCATGGAATTAGGTACACTTATAATATGAATGGATTTACTTTGTTTGATTATGGTTATGGTATTCATTTTCGGATAAGGGGTGTTTTTGTGATCCTACAAAAACAAGGAGAGGAAAAAAAAATTAGAAAACACAAGAAAAAGAAGAATAAGTCTAACCGATGAATCCCACGAAATCTTAAAAAAAATAATTTAGTTCTTGTTGGATAATTTAACAAGAACTACTGATACGATCCAAAAAAAAACAAAAAAAAAAGTTTTGGTTGTTATGTCATAACAATACGATCCCCGAAACCAAAACAAAACAAAACAAAACAAAAAAAATCTGTTAGTGTTTTAAATCTCAAAGTCACCCAACCCGCCTATACTTGTAATTTCGATTACACGGCCCATTACACGATTTTTATCCATGAGTCACAGGATGCTGTAACGTCTAAGGAGTCAAAAATGATGTTCGCTTTCTTCTTTCTAGCCCGCTTGCTATTGTTTGGTCCTTTCCTCTACCGCTATCGTAAAACATTTACATGTTTATGCAGCATTGGATCCTTGGGACATGGTGGAACTGATATCGTCGAAAACGTAGATGTGCGCAACTGTACCATGAGAAAGACCCTAGCAGGAGTAAGGATAAAAACTTATCAGGTAATTTCATACATTTTCTCTTTTTTCACAAATATCATCAAGTAAAATTCACTTTATAATTCTTTCATTTCACAGGGAGGAATTGGTTATGCAAAAAGAATCTCATTTACAGGCATCAAGTTTGATGCGGCTTATAACCCCATTATAATTGACCAATACTATTGTCCCAGTAAACAAGATTGCCTAACCGATGTAAGCATCTGAAATCATGTTTTATATTCAAGAGCTTTTTCAATGGGAAATTGAACTTTAAACATTCGAGTTATGACCATTGGTAATTTTTATTACCGTAATTACAACATTTACGTTAACTTTCTTGTTTTCACAAATAAGTAACTCTATCTCACATGATAACGTGACATATGACATGATAATGAAGTACCAACTACTTGACAGTCCTATGCCATTAACACGTCACATGTCACGTTATCATATCTGGACAAATTTACTTTTTTTGTTAGAACGTGGTCGCATTTGGTAATAAAGATAAAAGTTAAGAGTAGTCACAGCTCAAATTACTTATATAATTTATTATCGCTCAATGGGTCATAATTTAGACTGTTAAATTTCAATTAGTGTTTTATTTCTTATCTAAATTATCTTCTTTTTTTATGTTTCGTATGGGATGATTGAATATACAGAAATCAGCTGTGAAGTTGAGTGACATAACATTCAGAGGAATATCAGGGACATCAAGCATGGAAAATGTGATAAATCTAAGTTGCAGTAAAACTGTTGCATGTACAAATATTATAATGGATAGGGTGTATATCAAGTCAGCAATTCCAGGAAGAAAAGTTTATGGAAGCTGTATTAATGCCCATGGAAGAGCTACCCATGTTAAGCCTTCATTGCGTTGCCTAAAACCTTAAACCAACATGTATATGTTGTTTCTTTCGATTCGAAGGTTGTTTCTCATGTTTATGGAATTTTTATGCTTCATTTAATCTATTGTAATAAGAGATGAGCTAATTAGTTCAACTATTTAGTGAATCGCGCGTTGTGGCGGCGGTGCTGAAATTTATAAAGCTCTGTTTCGAAGACTTGTATGTTAGTATTCCCCTCGCGGTTTTCAATAACTCGTATTTGAAAGAAATATTGATAAAAATAAGAATGTAGTAATGAAAAATTCAGATTTTATTAAAATATTATAATTTAAAGAGTAAATTACGTGTACAAGCCCTAGGGTTTGCACATATTTCAGGTTTAGTCTCTATTTTTAAAAAAATTACAGATGCGAGTCTGAACTGTATAAGAGTGTATGCTAATGATCTCTAACACCAATAGAGGTTAAGTTTTTATGTAAATTCATGTGAAATACCAATGATCCTTAGCCCAACTGGTTAAGGTGAGGTGCTCATGACATGTAAATATTATGAGGTCATGGGTTCAAGTCTCACTCTGGGCAAAAAATACTAAGAGCTGAGCCAGTGGGTTTTCTCAGCAATGGGTTTCCTCCTGAGGGGGTTGGGGGTGCGGTCTCGGCTGGAAAACGAATAGGTGGGCCCGATTAAGATAACATTTATTCTTCGAAGCAGGGTCGCACATTTGTCGTTCAAAAAAAATCCATGTGAAATGTCCAAAATGCCCCTATTATAACAATAAAATACACAAAAAGCTCTTATTATTCTTATTATTATACAATAAATAAAATTTAATCTTCAAACCTAACACCCCCTCCCACCCTAATCGTCACCTCCGGCCGATAGCACCTCCGGCAGATCGAAATAGGAAGTAAAGATCTTCCCCTTCCCCTGAAATAGAACATCGCAATCCATATCTAGAAATTATACGATGGTAAGCGGCAGAGAAGAACCGGTGAGGTGGAAGATCGATGGCCGGTGGCGGCGGCGGTTTTGAACTAGATCGCAATCAAGATCTAGTTCTTATAATGATGAACTGATCGATAATGAGGAAGATGATGAACTGATCGAGAATTCGAGATGATGAAGATGATGCCGGAGATTCGAATTCCGGTGGCAACCATAGGGTGGTGCTGCTGCTGCTAGTGGTATTAGAAAGCTTTTAGGTTATTTATTGATCAGATGATAGATGGGTTACGGGAGGGGTGGGTCCCTATCAGTAGGAAACTCATTGTTGAGAAAACTATCCGCTCAACCCTAAAGATTTTTTGCTCAGAGTAAAACTTAAACCCATAACATCTCAATATTTACATATCATGAGTATCTCACTTTAATCAATTGGGTTAAATATCATTGGTGGTTAGATTTTTTAATGGGTCTTATTATTAGTTTTCTAATTTTTTATTTTATCATTTATTTGTATAGGATGTTACTTTTGTCATTTTCAAACATTTAACAAAGAAATTTAACATCTGTTATAGTTAGTGTCAGGGACCATCAACATACATTTTTTTCATAGTTTAGGCTTAAATCTGTAATTTTATAAAAGTGAAAACTGAACTTATAATACATGCATACCCTAGAAACTATGTGTATAATTTACTCAAATTTAAACTTTGTTCATGGCAACAATTTTGGGTTGTATTTATTTTATTTTATTTATTTATGATAATATTTCAACAAATACATTAGTGTTAATATAAGAAGTAAACGAGCTAAAAAAATATAGTTATTATATTGTAACTTGTAATTATATTTTTAACTTCTACTGGAAGCTTAAATATTTTCTATTTTCAAGAATTTCTTTGGGATCTAAAACAATGTGAATGGGATTTTTTTAGCAGAAAGTTAATTAATTTTCTATTATCATGTCAAGAAGAAATCTAATAATATATCAGATATTCGGTGTTTAAATTTAATTAATAAATAAAGATTTAGTGTCATTAACTGCCAGTAAAGAGCAAAACCTAAAATAGAGTGCCTAGTGGGTTACTGGGTTTAGAACCCAGGGCACTTGAGTATGCAATCTTAATTCTAGCTAATTAAGATAGAAGTTATCAAAAAAAAAAGTTCTCAAAAAAAGCTAATTAAGTTAGACAAAAATCGATATTACAATATAATATATTTACTGTATACACATATCTATACAATTAATAATATATAGAGTTAATTTCAATTTTACTACCTAAGGTTTGACAAAAATAACAATTTTCATCCAAAAGATTAAAAACATCAATTTACCTCCAAAAGTTTCATAAGTTGTCTCAGTTTTAGTCCAAAAGTTTTATTATTTTTTATTCAAGTTGAAACAATGATAAAACTTTTGGATTAAAATTGAAACAAATTATGAAACATTTGGAGGTAAATTGATGTTTTTAACCTTTTGGAGAAAAATGATTATTTTTGTCAAACCTTAGGGAGCAAAAATGAACTTAACTCTAATATATAATATATATAATTCAGCAATGTTTTGTTTGGTTTCTTTTCTATATACCTTTTACACGTACAACTCTTGTTATTAACTTTATAAAAGATTGAGTAAATTAATATTTTGACCCCTGGGGTTCGTCTATTTTAACGATTTTGCACAAAAAAAATATTCTATCATATCTACGTCTAACGTTTCATCTCTTATTTATTTTGACATTTACACTAACTCTATTAATTTTTTTGGTTAAATGTAATAGTATTTTGATCATTTTACACCTTAAGAAATGTTTATGTAAATTTTAAATTCTTAAGGTTATTTATACATATTTTAGAATTACCAATACAAGCACCACAAACCACCACCTAACACAACCAACACCCACCACCACCACCTAACACAACCACCACCACCAGTTAAGACAACCATAACCCATCATATCCTCCACCCACCAGATCCGCCACCCACCATCACCACTACAAATCTATCATCGTTATTGTCCCTGTAAATCAAGTACCAAACATATAATTTTCTTCGAACCATCCTCTTCGCAGTCGTAATGTTTAGCCTTAGGCCACCATCTAAATCATCGATCGACAACCCACCACCACCACCAAACAACTTCGTCAAAAAAAGTAGTCACATGGCCTCCCTAGACCTCCATCCACAATCATCAACACCCTAAATCACCTAATCGATGGTAGATCTAATGGAAATGAAGGAGAGGGCTCACCCCTAAATCACCTGTAATAGGTAGTAGATCTAATGAATTTAAAAGAAGTTGTTACCATCATCGAGTGGGTAATATGCGACTGGATTAGGAAGAAAAAGGTTAATTAATCGATGATGACGTAAGTAAGAATGTTTTATTGGGATGGAGATGGAGGTAGACAATGGAGGCTAGTGTGGTGGTGGTGGAATTTAGTGATCGAAGGTGGTATTAGAGTTGTGGTGGTATGGAAAAAGAAAACAAAAGAAGGGGAGGCAGTGATGCTGGCGGTTCACATTATGGTGGTGATGTAATTTTGCTCGAGTGAGACCATTAATGTTGTACTAGTGATGGCACTAGTGACCAGAAATGATTGTCCCATTGACAACTGGTGAGGATGTAAAAGGCGATTAGTATTTGACAAAGGTGGAGTCCGGCGGTGGAAACTAGTGACGGTGTGTATTAGTTGTGTTGGTACTTTTGAATATGTGCATAAACAACCCTAAAGATTTGAAATTTACATAAACAGTCCTTAATGTGTAAAATGATAAAATACCCTAGCACTTAACTGGAAAAAATTAATAAAGTTTGTGTCAGAGGCCAAAATAATTAAAATAAAATGTTAGAGGTTGATATGTCAAAATATTTCTCTTGGGGCTAAAAGCATTAAAATGTCCAAACACCAGAACCAAAATAGTAATACACTCTAAAAGATTATAAAATAGACTAAGCATTATATAAAGATGAATGAGAATACGTGGGAAAGCAAGTAATGGTCTATCCACTAGCCAACTAAGGATCAACGGCTAAGCGGGTATCGTTCAAAGGAGCATCATTCAAGTGAAGCAAGCAAGAATGACAAATGACGTTACTTCAAAGAGAAGCACCTTTTTGACTTGTAAAAAAGGGGAGAACAATGTACCATAGATGAGCAAAAAGGAAAGAAATGTTAAACAAATGAGCAATGGACTCGTAAAGTAAAATATGCTATTTTATAAATTGAGAAAATTACTATTTCAACCCTTGTGGTTTAAGTGGTTTATATATTTTAGACCAAATAAAAAAAACGTATTTATTTTTATATTTAATACGTGTTTCATTAAATAATAATCGTAAAATTAACGAAAAAGACAAAATAGCAATAACAAAATTTAAAACATCTTTCAAAATATGCAAATAAAAACCTCATTTAATAGAGAATGAAGCATTGTCGGGATGGGGGTTGTTTTTGCTTATTTGAGTAATTACATAAATTGTCTTTTAAATCTAAAAAAATATTTGTAATTTATATAAATAGCCCCTGATGTATAAAAGGATCAATTACCATTATTCTTAACATGGTCTTATGGGTTAAAACAGTTACAAAATACAATCTTAAGATCAATAAATCAAAATATTTATTTTCTGGCTGAATGGTTAAACTGTTTAAACTACAAGGGTTGAAATAGTAACTTACTTTTGTAAATATGTTAATATAGAAATCTTATTGTTTGTAAATCTTTTACGTATATATTCACCTTCCACGTCACGTTTAAGGAATGATAACAACACGTGAAAACACGTTTAGAAAATGGTACCGTGTTAATATGATACAAACACTATTTTTCGCATAGTGTTATATACTTTTAATTAAACATCTTTTTTAAGTATTGTGATATTATACTTGTATTTAAGACAAAAATTCTCGATTTTTGGTTTGATTATTTTTTAAAAAATATAATAAAGTGTATAAAAGTATTTGAGTTTTAAAAAACTAATTGAACTAGTAAATAATAGAAAACACTTAACAAAAGATTGTTAATATCTTACTCTCCCCTTTTAACTATAATTAACTTCTAATTAATTACAAAACTGATACCTATTAATCTCAATCAATTAAATTAGTTTGATCAAGGCTCCAGATTGTTTATTGCATTTTTTAAACATGATGTGAAACGTGGATCCCTATTGCATACTATAAAAAATCGCATACTATAAAGATAGTGTGTCATGAAGTCGAACAATCAACTTTTGCTCGCATATGATGGACAAATGTAGTGTATGAAAATCAATACATATATTTAATACATTAGGATCTTGAGTTTTGCTATTTAATACATGAAATCTGCAGACATTATACATAAATACTAGTTCATAACTCATTAAAACAAATACAAATTGTTATACATCATTAGTACATGCAAAAGATACTTGCACGTTTATCCTTAAAACATTCGCTTTAAGTCGTTTAAGGGCTTAAAATATAAAAATAATAATGATGATATAATTTAATCCTAATGTAAGTCTATATATGTATATACATTCACACAAAGATGACCGTGACAGTACAAACTACAAACACAATGGAGAATTGATTGTTTGTTGGTTCCATATGATGTTTTGACAGATTGACAGAATGGTTAGTCTTCTTTCATTTTCAAAGCCCCTTTCTTGATTTTTGAACAGGTTTTCAACAGGGGCTTTTTTGTCTTTTTGCACTAGGACAATTTACTCTGAAAAATATTTGTCAGTAATACTCACAAGATTATGGTTCATATGGGGTTTTTCTTAGAGTTAATTTATGCATCATTCATATTCATGCAGGTTCACTTTATCACATTAGGTTTGGTCTTGCTAGCATCTTCTTCTATAAGTTCTACTATTTCAACAATCAGTCTTGCATCAACCATTGTTTTTGATGTGGTTGAATATGGCGCTAAAGGAGATCAGGAAACCGATGACTCAAAGGTACTCGAAACTCTTTTTATGATGTAGATTTTATTCTTGGAAACACATTTAAATCTTTTGACCTAAGTTGTTTCTTCATGAGGTTTAATGTGACTTATGGTATGCAAATGTACAGGCGTTTATGAAAGCATGGAAGGCGGCATGCCAATCGATACCAAATGCTAAGAGTATATTGAACATACCATCGGGTAGAACGTATATGTTGAAGCCGATTTCTTTCACTGGTCCGTGCAAGCCCTCTAAAATTTCTGTCCAGGTATATATATTCTAGTAATAAATTTGGAACTTTTCGTCAACGAGGGCCAGAAATATGGCAGGCTTTAACGCGTCAAGTCAAAATTGATCAAACTAGAACGGATGAAGTCAAAAAAAGAGTACATTAAATTGTCAGTTAGAAGCCTATTTATTTTGTCACCTCTTATGATCACACTTTTTGTTCTATAAAAGATCAAAGATCACTTGAGAACACCAAGGATCTATAAATACATCATTTCGTGACAAGATGGCACTCACACAACTTGTCGAACATTTTTTTGTCTATTTTTAATTTTAAAGAAACTATCACGTTAATCTTTAGAATAATTAAAAGTTTATAGACATTAAATATATAATTTGAACAAGTTTGTGAACTATATATTTGACACATTATCCTTTTGTCTAGTTTTCTTAATTGGCTAATTTGATATTTTTGCTATAAAACTTAACAACCGATCCATTCATAAGTAAATAAATCAAAATTGTGAGTCATAATATCCAGAAATATGACAAAACCGTCACGGGGTTCAGCAACTGATACCTTTTTAAAATATATAAAAAACGAAGGATGGTCATTTCCAATAAAGTGGTGTAAATATACTAGAAAAAGCATGATCATGTGAGTATATATCTAACAGTAAGACACATTACAATCACATGAAACTCAATTATATATCAACTTTTGTACTTCATCATAACTTTATCTACAACATTATAGTACATCCTAAACCCTATCAAAAACACAGGTTGCGGGAAACATTGTCGGTTCGAACAACAAAACCGACTGGATGAGCAATCATAGTGATTCATGGCTCTTGTTTTCGATGGTTAGCGGTCTTACAGTAAGCGGAAATGGTCAAATAGACGGTCAAGGTCCGATTTGGTGGGGACATGCCTGCATTGGTACTCCAGCACCAGTAAGTTATCATCTTCATCCTTCACAATTCATATAAGTTCCAATTAACATTTCTTTAATCATATTAGATGAATAATTACATATTAATGTATCAAATTTCAGGGTATAACTTGTCATGCACCAGTGGTAAGTAACCAATATCATAGATATATATAACTGATAAGCTCTAGTAGGATTATACATTTTTGTACAAATAAAGTCTAGTTCTATGAACAGGCATTACAGTTTAGAAGATGTAATGGCTTGCGACTCGATGGTTTAACACATGTAAACAGCCCGCGAGTCCATATCACAATAACTACTTGTAACGGTGTAGTTGTATCTAATTTGCACATAATCGCGCCTGAAACAAGCCCGAATACTGATGGGATTGATGTTTCGGGCTCCACCAATGTCAATATACATGACTCCATCATTGCTACGGGTATGTTATATTTTTTGTATGTTCATATTTTCACATGTTTGGTATTTTTAACCCAATATTTTGTTCATCTTGTATGATATATATTCGTAGGGGACGACTGTATTGCTATCGGTGGAGGTTCATCTTATATCAAAATTAGCGGCATCATGTGCGGGCCGGGCCATGGGATCAGGTAAATGTTGAAACTTACAAACGTCCATAAATATACATGTGTAGTTCACATTCATATCTTTAAAAGCATGATTTTTCGATACATCTTTATTTTGACATAACATCTTTTACATTTATTTTTTATGATAATTTATTTTTTATAATAAACCAAATTATTTTTAATTTTTTAATTTACTATTTCCTATAAATAAATGATTTACTAATAAAATAATTCATATAAATTAAAGTATTGTAAAAGAAATCAAATTGTGTAAAGAATTATAAAATTAATGGTTTTTAAATTAAAACATTACATATTTCGATTATTTTATCCGATTATTGCAATTAAAATAACTTAAAATGAAAACTATATATGGTGTACAAGCTATGAATGCGCATGGTACAAGTAATGAAGCATAAATAACCCACTCTTCATGGTTTTCCCTCATCTCCCCATTTCTCCTTTTTTTCTCCATATTTTGCGGGTCCGTGGCCCGGCGTCCGTACACACAGACGATGAAGCCAAAAATGCCCATAAACGACCCATGCAATGAGGCATCCATGGGTTGCTCATCCGTCATCCTCCGTAATAGCATCAATCGAAAGCCTATCATGGGTGTTCTTACATAACTATTAATAGAAGAAAAATAAGATATTAGAAAATAATTCATTAGCATGTAACTTACCGTGTAGCATTGGATCACTGGGACGTCGAGGCGGAATAGACGTGGTTGAAAATGTGGATGTGCACAACTGTACTATGAGAAAAACGCTAACCGGAGTGAGGATCAAAACTTATCAGGTAATAATGCATCGTCAAATTTCAAAAAAAAAAAAAAAAGATATAAAAGCTACATTTATCAGATATTTTGTCACTAGTCAATCAACGATCACCAAAGAATCAGTCTAAATATATAATTAAAAAAAAAAACTTCTTCAAAAGTGATCAATGTATTGTCATAGATCACTATCGAATAACCTACACATGTGATAAATTTTTTAAAAAATTGTCAAAACTCTAACAGTAGAAAAAAGTACCCCTTCAGTAATCGCCAATGATTAGTTGTGAATTTTAAGGATAAGACTTCGGGTAAAATTAAGTAAACATAGAACCTAGTGGTAACCCACACCATTTTTCTTCATGAGTTTTTACTGAAGAATAACCAATGGGTACTACCTTCATCGAGTGGCCACATACAAATACGTTTTAACAGAAGGTGCTTTGATTTGTAATGTTTTTTATAAATATTTAACTTGTCAGTTTATAATGTTTTCTTTTGACAGGGAGGAAGTGGTTATGCAAAAAAGATATCATTTACAGGCATTAAGTTTGATGCAGTTTATAACCCTATCATAATCGATCAATACTATTGTCCCGGTCACAGAGATTGCCTAACCTCAGTAAGCATGCTAAATTGTGCTTTAATTTTTTTCTCAAAACCATACACGTAAATTACTCAAATTAAAATTCACATGTTATTTTATGAATGGAGAAACGATTCAAAATCGCTAAAATTGAGTAAAAAAACATCAAACTTTGAAATTGGGCCTCAAGGTGTTTGAATTCTAATCTAATTGTTGAATCACGTGATTCAGCCCAATGACTGACCCAGAAAATTTTTTTATAGGGGAACAAATGTGGGACGATTGCATAATTTTAAAAAAACGCTTAAGATTTTCACATACATATAATACAAAAAAAAAAAATTTACATCACAATGCTTAGGTTCACCCCTAATCCAGCCCGTTAAGACATTTTGTTTCCGTTATTTATGAGTTGTAACACCAAACGGAGCGTAAGTTACGCCTGTTAAGTTTGGTATTTTTCTAAGCTATTTGCATGTGCCCAAATGATCATAGGCGAAGCTTAGTGGGGGCCGGAGGGGGACCCCGCCCCCCACCTATTTTTTTCGTCAGTAGTGTTAAATTTCGGTCTGTTAGTGTAAATTTTCGGCCCGGTAGTGTAAATTTTTTTAATATTTATATAGTTCGCCCCCCATAAAATAGTTTACTTTCGTCCCCGCCCCCTCCTACAGGGTAGGTCAAGCTCCGCCACTGCAAGTGATCGAATTATATGTGTGCAATCTCTTAAATCAGCTCTATATCACCTTTATCTAAATTATTTGTGTTTCTTTTGTTTGGGGTTGTTGAATATGAAGAAATCAGCTGTGAACATAAGTGACATAACATATAGAGGAATATCGGGGACATCGAACACAGACAACGTAATAAATCTGAGTTGCAGTAAAACTGTTGCATGCACAAATATTATAATGGATAACGTGCATATCAAGTCAATGGCTCCAGGAAGAAAGGTTTATGGCAGTTGTATTAATGCTTATGGGATAGCTACCCATGTTAAGCCTTATTTAGATTGCTTAAAACCTTTAACCAATTTTTGTAACACTCAAGGTGGGCCTGTGAGGCCCTGATTACTTACACCATAGTTGGTCTTAGTTGGGCTAACTTTTCTTGTTTAAAGTGAATCTTAAAATTAGGGCTCTTTTATAATAGACGGAATTTATTATTATTATTTTTTGAACGGTCAACAAATACTTTTAAGCCTGGTCACTAGGGTAAACTCATTAGAGAAAGGTTATCCACGCCCGCGAACACATACAGCGCTAGTGAGCCGGCCCGCCCACCATTCCAAGGGAAGTCCACCACCCAAAGGCTCACTGTGGTAAAACCTCTAACTCACTTGGAGCATATTGCATCAAGTGATACTTGAAGCCATGACCTTCACTTTGAAAAGCTATGGAGTGTATTCTCCCAAACCAATTGATCTAGAGATCATTGGCTAGACGGAATTATTTTGCTTACGATTCTGATTATAACTTATCATCATTAACTACTAGATTTAATATGATCGTAACCGCAAATACACGCATCGCATTTGCGCCATGATGTTTTGTTATACCACAACATTTTTATTAACAAATTATTGAGAACAATGAAATCAAGAAAATTCATACAAATGTTACAAATAAACTGAATATTTAGAAAATTTAACGTTCTTCTAGTAGTTTCCCATCGGTATATATATTAGTTAAAAATGTAACTCCAACTTATAGGTGATACATTAATACAAAACAATATAACAAATAACAATACAAATTAAATGATCAATCATCATCATACACGAATTATTATTTATTATAACGTTTTATACGAGTGCATGTATATCACGTATGTCATGTCCCTCGAGCTAACATTTTATGATAATTATCAATAGACTCCATCCTCTGAATCATCAACTGGTTTCTAAACTTCATGATGAACTCCTCCGCGCTCTGGTCTATATCTACCACCGTTGGCGGCTTGCTCTTCTTGGCCGCCACCACCTTTGGCGGTGTGTCCACCACCTTCGTTGGCGGTCCTGCCATCTCCGCCTTCTTTGAACCCGCGGATGGTCCTTTTTCTTGAACCCTTACTTGTAGATCTTTTTGGTTGATTTTACCGTGGGAAGGAGGTGTGTTTGTGTACTTCTTCATTTTCTGATTTGATGTGCTTTTACACACAAACTTGTACATTTTTCTTTCATATTTATAGGTGAGAAATCAAAGAAGAGACCTTAGAAGGTCAACTTGTGGCAAAATTGCAAAAAGTGTGGCAAAAAATAAGGATACCATGTGATATGTCTAACCATCACATGACCACCACCCTAAGATAAGGGTTAGAATTTTTTATTTTTTATTTTATTAATAAGTCTTGTTTAGATCAATGGTTTTATAAGAAAGAACTGAGTAGAGAATTGGGCTAAACGCATAAGCGTCCGTACTTACTACATATGTACGGTTTTATACTTAATATTAGTTATTTATTAAATGTGTTCACACACATATATACATGTTAGTGTAATTTTTTTAATATTTGAGAAGTTTATATATTGTGTGGTGATGGTAATAAATTCTCAGAACAGACAAACACACAAGTCTAAAATTAGGGCTCCATGCTATGAAACGTTTTTTTGTATGAACATATCGGGGGGTAGGGGCGCAATAGGTTAACAAGGTTGAAGTTATTACAGAACACTAAGTTATTGCAAAAATAAAAAGAATAAATTTAGATCTTTTGATTTTCAGATCAATGGTTAATATTTTTTAAGCTTTTGCATCTCTTATATACGAATACGTGTGTTTATCTATATAAAAACTCAGGAAACTAATTTTTTTATACACTTCTGACCTTAACACCTATACAAATATAGTTTATTTGTAGGTAATATAACCTAAATATTACATACACATGTGTAGGTTACATATATAAACAAAATTTGCTTATAATTTTGTTAAAAATTTCATGAAATACAATAAACATTGCCTTTTTATTATTTTCTTTTATTTTGAACACCTTTAAGATTGCAAAAACGAATTATTCAATTTGTTCTACGTGTTCTCGTGATAATTAGTGTTCTAAGTAGAATCATTCACCCGTTCAACAATTAACATATGTTAACCCTAACATATTGTCTATTTTCAAATTATTGTAAATAATTTAATACCTTGTTAATTGTTATTGATTATAAAAGGTATACTGCTAAAATAATAATCGAATTACATAAATTGGCATTAATCAACTCGTTTTCGTACAAATTGAGTGTAATAATCGCCTCTAATCATAAACATCGAAGCAAAAACAGATTGTGGGTGACATGAATAGAGGGAAAATGGTACAAACAGCACTCCCATTTATTTATACGAGTAACTTGTTGCTGAAGTTATGGATTTGGACGGTGACCAATCTTTCATAAACACAGATTCAATTGCACGACATTCATCCCCTTTACTTTTATAATACTCTTCTCATAAAAAGTCAATTACTCTTTGATAGAGGTTTACTTGTTGGTTATTTAAAATAATCAGTTCAAGTCATTAACTAGACCGGTTAAAGTTAACGTGATCAAAAGCTGGTTTATCCAATAACTGGTTTGGTTATTAACCAGTTTGTCGTCGTCCAAAACCGTAACATCCAGAACTGGTAAGATTATTAACCATACTGGTTAACCGAAATAATTGGTCCCATAACTGTTTTTTGTAAATGAGACTTTTTTCATTTAAAAATCAGTTAAATACTAAATATTTACAAAATTCAATAAAGTTATTTATTTTTTTATTTATTTTTTTGATAGTTTAAAAATATCAAATCAGAATTTCGTTAAAGAAAATAGCAAGCGGCAAATAAATTTATTTTTTTACCATAGAATCTTCGTCGTTGTCGCTGTCTTCGTTTAATGTTTATTCTCCGTCTTCGAAACTACTAGAGTGTCATCCTCTCACAAACCATCTTGCATCAAAAATTCAAATGTCTCCTTGGGTTGACATGTGTGCTTGATCACGAGCCAAATTGGTTTTCACCGTATTTTCTCAAACGACTTCTTAAAGTGGAGTTAGATTCAACTTTGAGAAATGTATGGCATTCTTGCATCAAGCCTTTTGAGTGTCAGTTCTCCTAAATTGAATTTTGATCAAAGTTCATGGTTTCTCATTGTTAGTTAATCCCTCCCATGGTTGATTCACTTGAGGAAACACCATTGTAACTTTGACTACTTGAGCTTGCCATTGAACGGTTTAAGACCTTAAAGTTTGTTACTTTTTTGCCTTTTTTTAGTGTTATTTAAGTTTTTGAGAGTAAGAGAAGTATTGTGGTCAATTGTGAGCAGTTAAACATTTGCCAACCAATTAAAAAAATCAATTGTGAACCAGTTTGTGACAACTTCGTGTAGTGTAAAGGGGAAGTCGGTCAAAAACTGCTAGTTAAGTTATGGTAGGGACTGATCACTATTGGATAATGTTGGAACCAATTAGGAAACCTAATTGAGTATTGAACATGGTTTTATTGACCACTTCTACACCCGACCCTCCTTTATTTAGGTTACGGGTTTATGATGTCGACTGGTTAAAACAACGAATCAGATCGATAGTTTGGAATTTTACGTTTTCTTACTACTTTTCCATCAAAACCTTACAATGACTCATGTCTCTCATTTAGTACTTTAGACTCCATATTTTATCTTTTTCCTAGCCTGATAACATTGTAAATGTAAATCAAAAGATAAAATCATCTGTATATTACGTTTTAAATTATTTATATACAATACATTGTTAATCTATACAGTATATGAATTAGCTCAGAGAACCAGTAAAACAAACGATTCGCTAACCAATCGGACAGCCCACAAACCCATAGTGCTTTGAGGCCCAACCCAAGCCCAAGTGCATTCAAATCTTCAATCTCCACTATAGGCCCAAACACCAAAACAGCTTATCCCCATCATTTCACCTGTGAGAACCAATCTTCAACAATGGAAGCAATTCATCGGCTCCCACACCGCCTCTCACCGCCACCACTCGCCGGAAAATGCTCCATACTCACCGGAAAATACTTCATACTAGCCGGAGCCCCTCAATTTCACACACCCATTTCAATCACTCAATTCCAACACAAACCCCTTGTAATTCCAACACAAACGCCTTATAAACCGCATTTTATCACAAAACACAGAGATCGCAATATGGGTTCATCAACCGGTCCAGCTCGGGCCGGTTGGTTCTTAGGGTTGGGTGAGAAAAAGCGTGTTACGGATCTGCCGGAGATTGTGAAAGCCGGTGACCCGGTTCTTCATGAACCGGCCCGGGATGTACGGCCCGAGGAGATCGGGTCGGATGGTATCCAGAAGGTTATTGATGATATGGTGAAGGTGATGAGGGCTGCACCTGGGGTTGGCCTTGCTGCTCCCCAAATTGGTATTCCTTTAAAAGTTAGTTTTTGTTATGTTTACATCAGTTGTTTCTTAATTGGTAAATTGGATTTTAATAATCGGAATCATTACATATAATTTAGGTGGATAGTTTGACTAATGTTACATTAACTTTTGCTTTATTATTATTGATTTATGCTTGATTTGCACTTAATTTTCACTCGCTTTTACTTGTAAGATAATTATGCCACTGGGATTATCTTTGACGATAAAAGTGAAAGGCGGGAATATTATTGGTTAAATGTTCAGTATGGATTATTATCACCGATGAATTATAGTTTTATTATTAAAATCTAATTTGCTTTATTAACTAAACCCAAAATAAATGTTTGATGGGTTTACCCTATCCATTTTAGATTATTGTGTTGGAGGACACTGAAGAATACATAGGATATGCACCAAAGGAAGACATCAAGGCACAAGACAGACGCCCTTTTGATCTTCTGGCAAGTTTTCATGTCCTAATTTTCAGCATAAATTACCCTAAAATAACTGAAATTGCTCATAAATATCTTGATAATTTAGGTGATTATAAACCCTAATCTTCAAAAGAAAGGCAACAAGTCAGCATTGTTTTTTGAAGGCTGCTTGAGGTGAGTTAGCGGGATTTTGGATTAAGTTTAATGGTGATTTCAACCCGTTTGTTTATCAGACGGGTCGAAGGCCATCCGTTGTGTATTTATAATGCTTAAAAGTATTGTTTTATGAAAAAGAATATAGATGGTTACTGTGATAAAATAGCTTGTTAGTCAATCCAAACCTGACCTGTTTGGCGAGTGATGTGATGTTTCTGTACGGGAATGGTTTGTGCAGTGTCGATGGATATAGAGCAATGGTTGAAAGGTTCCTAGATGTAGAGGTTACGGGCTTGGACCGATATGGTCAGCCGATAAAGGTGAGTGCTTCGGGCTGGCAGGCGCGTATTTTACAACACGAATGTGATCATCTAGCAGGAACTCTGTTTGTTGACAAGATGATTAAAAGGACATTCAGGACTGTAGAGAATTTGCAGTTGCCTTTAGCTAATGGCTGCCCTAAGCCTGGTGTTAGGTAGCATTTAAGCTGGATATAATCTTGCCCAAAGTAGTAAAGCACTGTTATTTTTGCAGATTTTGTAGAGGGTAATTTGTATTCCTTTTGTATTGATATACTTTTTTTTTTTTCATCATCATGCATCCAATTGCAGAAAATTTACTTATGTTAGTGTATATTCGACCCGACCCGACGCGTTTCACCCATCTTAAAATTTAGGGGTTGTTTGTTTCAGGCTCTTAATGGTTCATATGTCTGAATAGTTCAGCACTTAATGGTTTAGAGTGTTTGTTTCGTGAGCAGATGTTTGAATGGTTAAGCACTTTTGCCTCTGAATGGTTAAGCATTATATTGAGTTTGAATGGTTAAGAGCCCTTATCTGAATTAATCAGATATTTGCCTCTAAATAGTGAAGTAATATATTAGCTCTTAATGATTTAAACTTTTTACTGGTTAAACACTTAATGGTTCAGACCTTTTAATGATTCAGCATTTACTCATTCAGAAGTTACCAAACAGCCACTTACTCATTTTGCTACCTACACTAGACATAGGCATGCGTCTCTGACTATGTTCAACCTGACCCAACCCACAAGTTTCACCTAAGTGTTAACAAACCATTAAAACTGCGCAAACCAAGGCAAATCAACTGGTTTGATGATTTAACGGTTTAATCCATGGTTGTTATGAGACTTGATCTTTTAATCATATGGGCTGCTTCATTACTATTATCTTATGTGTCTAATTAGTGGGTTAAACACTAGTTTAAAGTTTAGTGGTTAACTGTCTTCAAACGTTGCAACAATTGTGGTTCTCCCTATATGTCAAAACCGAAGTGTCAAACAATTGTAATCACATTTTGTATTCATTGTTCTTGAATGCAAGATTGTTTTACTAGCGTACAGCAAAATCAAGTTTGCTGTTTATCATGGAGTTGAGTTCTCCAGCAATCCGGGAAGACCCACTGTGAAAGGTTTGACAGTTTAATGTCAAACCGAGGCTTGGAACTTGAAACTGGCTATGTATACTAAAAGAAAAGCTAGATCATGTACAAAAAACAACTTTCACTGTATGATAATAGAATATACAAGTTGGAATATGCTGATTAGATGGCTTGAAGAATAGTGGTAGATGAAATAGTCTGCTTAATTAAGCTTTTACAAGTTGAATAGCAAACTGGAGGATGTACATAGCCTGAACTTGACCCTTTGACTTCCCAACAAAATGAGGTAGTAACACCCCCAGATGCTGATACAATTTCAATATCTTCCATATACACCCCTTCACAAGGGGAAACATCACTACAAGCTAGTATTATGGCTTCCTTAGTAGCTGAAGTTCCTCTAATATTCACAAAAGATATGTTCTTCACATTAACAGCACAAGTCTGCAAGTTCATAAGAATTCCAACTTTTGAAAAAGAAATCACATATTCAGATGCAAATAGTGTGCATTTTTTCTTTAAAATTGAGGAAGGTAAATGACTAAAACGAATAAGGATCTTGAGATCTTTTGGTGATTTTACCTTGTTTGGACATGGCTTGTTTGAATCGCAATAATATTGATCGATTATGATTGGATTTGATACGTTACTCATCCAAACATCCTCAAATGCAACATTCCTGACAAAACCACTACCTCCCTGATGCGGACAATGAAAGATGTATTTGAACCAATTACTAAACATGTCATTATAGGTAGCAACGTGTCGGGTTAGCCGGCTGACCAACGGGTCAAAACAGGTAATTTATTGTTCAGGTCAGGTTAGTTGACAATAATCTAGTTTCCAGAATAAAAAATGCAAAAATTTCTTTTATATAAATAAGTAGTATGTTAAATATGATTATAAAAACTACATTTTTACAACAAAAATCCAGTTTCTGGAATATAAAATGCAAAAATTCTGCTTTAAAAAATTACACCGGTCCGTTCAATCAATTTTATATCCTTTCTTTTTAGCTAATTCTTGTTTCATTTACCAATTCATTAGAATAATAGCCCAACTCAAACCATTCGGATCAAATGCGAATAGTACCTGCCATGTTTTGATCCTTAAGCCATTTTCAGTATTGGACAGAAATGCCCCTCGAACACTCACATCATGCACTTGATCGCAGGTGCCTGACTTTCCCAGGCTTCCGATACTTCCAAAGTAAATACTTTAGTATTGGTGAAGTTATACTAGAGGTGTCAAGATGGGAGGGTCTAGTCATAGGTGGGATGGATAATGAGTCAATAGATTCAGGTCGAAAAGCATGTTATTTTAGCGAGTGACCGAAAAAGGGTGAGATTGGTTGAGCAACGCTTTTTTGTCCATTTTTATACTTTTTTGTATATAACTAATGTCTTAATTATTATTACAGTACCAATATTATAATAATATTATTATTATAATTATACAACTTTTTTACTAACACGATTTAGGAGTGTGTAAACATTACATTGAAAACAGAGTGTCGTCCAAACTGATCAGCACGTTGCCCTTTGAGCTAATTTTTTTTATTTGCTCTATTTGAGATAAAAACACAACCCAATTCAACCCATTTATAAGTAAATGGCTCAAAATTACCACCTATGAGTTATACAATCTATATTAGCAATTATATGAACCTATTCTCATGATTGAAAAATAAGGACGATTTTTACCTTATCCCATGTCCTGGACCACAGACAATCCTCCCGACCTGAACTTTTGAGGAATTGCCGACAATAGATATACAGTCATCACCTGGAGCAAGTGTATGTAACTTCAGTTAATAACCCAGATTTTAAAGAAAAACTCAAATCTAAAATTCAAGAACGATATTGACTATTAAGGTGTATACAACTATTGCAAACAGCTTAAGAAATAACAGTCAAAACATAACTGAATAAAAGGGTGTGCACGAAAGGGTCGAAAGGTAATGATCTGATCAATATAACCAACCTGTTCTAACAGTAGTGTCTTCGACTTCAACATTAGTGGATTCGCTTATGTGGATACCATCAGTGTTAGGGCTGTCAGCAGGAGAAAAAACACTCAGATGTGATACTGCAACCCTGTTACATGTAGTGAATGCCATTTGCATTTGTTGACCATTCACAATCATGAGATTCTTGACTACCAAATTGTTGCATCTATGAAAGGTTATAGCCTGCATAGTATTTTAATCTGTTACATCACATATTTCTAACATTCTTTTGGACATAATAACACAAATCTATAAAACTAAGCCCATTGCCTAACCATCAGTACTTACCGTTGGAGCATGTCTGCAAGGCTGCAAAAGGTTGCAAAAACAAATAATAATTAGCTAGACATTAACTTATATGATACAGAAAGAATCAAGAAAGATGTAAGCAACAAGAAATACATTTTTTGGGTCAGTCTTGCAAGAAGTAGCCCACCATTCATGCCCCATTCCATCAATGGTTCCACCCCCTTCAACTGTAAGGTGATCCACATTATGGAAATACAACCACTTATGTGTATCCTTACCATCCCAAACATCAGGATTACTTGGAGCAACGATCGAACCAGATATCTATGCAGATTAAAAGCAACAATTCAATTCAAAAGAGCGTGCACAATTGAAAAATGTTAACTTAATTGATCGATATTTTCGTACCATTAAAGTCACTTTCGAGTGACAAGGTCCTCCAAGACTAATCGGTTTAACAAGACAGTAACTTCCATCAGGAATAATGATTCTTGATTCTACCTTTGAAGAACATGTGATGTCCCAAACATCTGCGAAAACCTGATCGAAAACATGGTTCTGTTAACAAATGATTCTCTTTACAGAACAGATGTATCCACTATCCAGTGTATAGATCACTTCTTAATTCAAATCTTTTTATGGGTTCCATGATTATACAAACACATTCATCATACAACGAAATCAAAAGGGCTAACAATCTGTGTTCTTAACATATGAAGGGAAAAAAAAAACTCTCTTTGGCATATCAACAAACACCTGGTGAACTAAAACTACTGTTACTGTAACTTGTAAGCATAATCACCTTTGTGTCATCTCCGATGCCATCCCCTTTTGCACCATAATCTTTAACATTCAGCTCAACTTTTGAGTCGAAAATATTTCGGAATTCCCCCAATTTCGGTAGCTGCTGTAGTAAAGATTCAAAAGCTCGTGCATCTGCGAAATTCGACAAGAGACATACAGAGTAAATGATGACCCAAATGAATTTATGATCTGAAGCAGATGATGATGTTGATTTGTTCATCTTTCTAATGTCAAATTACACGTAATTGATTGAAATATTCAATGGGTGTTTTACATCTGGGCGAGTTTTGGAGATATTCAAAAGGAATCATTGTCGGTTGAAGCACGACGCAGGAGGATCTTCTTGTCTATTTGTCTTAGTTTCTATTTTTTCCTCTTTTGCCTTTTACTTTCACAAATTACAAGGGAGCCCCTGTACTTTATTTCAATGTATTATGCTTGTAAAAAAAGTAGGGTCACAATGATGATTTTCTATTTGTAATTAGCGGTGTGTAAATGTTGGTCAAGTTTGGTTTTTGAGCTCCACCAAAACCGAAACCGATAATTCGATTATTGGAATTCAAACAACCGAAGCCGTGGTTTTTGGTCGGTTTTGGTTATTTTCGCTCTGTTGATTTTGATGTTATAAGTTTGGTTTGAGCTCGGTTTTATGGTTTAAAAGTGTTTTAAATATATTTCAAGCATGGAAATACAGGAAAATACGTGAAACTACATAAAAATACATGAAATATGTATGAAGATATGTTTATATATAAAAATAAATGGAAAACATAAAAATAATACATGAATATATGATGATCAGTTCGATTGCGGTTATTTCGGTTATGGTATAAAGGAAAACTGAAACCGTAACCAAATGGTTAGGTTTGGCCATATCTTAACCGTTACTGATCGGTTATTTCGGTTTCGGTTATTTTCGGTTCGGTTTTGATTTTTTTTTTAATTATCGGTTTTGCATGCTCACCCCTAATGGGTATCATCGGGGGCCTTAAATCGCGCACCAAATGAACGAAGTCGCATGCACGAGTAGATAGGCGTCACGAAAGCAATAATTCCTCATGAATCACATGATCGACAGTCGCACAGGAGTTCAACTAGGAATGCATATCATCTATGTTGTACGAGAATCAGTGTTTTACACTCGGCTTAAGCCAAAAGTAAGCCGTCTCACTCAAGAAAGAAATAGAATCAAAGACCATGCAAGTCACCAAAGTACGCAAAAGAAATACGGCTGTTAATTTTTATTTGATGTTTTTGAAAGGTTTTTCTAAATTTTGATTTCGACTACAAAAGACAAAAAGTACGTCTTTTCACTCAACAACCTAGATAGGCATATGTTATATAGTATTTGATCTCATATTTTATATATTATTCACGTATGACGTATTGACGCTCAAGTTGCATTTATTAATAGGCAAATTGGATTTTAATAATCCAAACTATTACCTATTGGCCGATAGTAATCCATACTATTAATTTGGCCGGTAACACTCCCAACTTTCACTTTTATAACCACAACAGTCCTAGTGACATAATTTTAATTTTTTACGCTCAATTTGCATATATTTTAGTCTCATTTTAGCTTGTATGTTTTTTTATTTCGTTCATAATTATTGTTGCGAACCGAATCAAGTCCAAATCAAACATAAAAAATTGAAATTTATGTCATTGGGACTGTTGTTGGTAATAAAAGTGAAAGTTGGGAGTGTTACCGGTCAAATTGATAGTATGGATTATTATCGGCCAATAGGTAATAGTTTGGATTATTAAAATCCAATTTGCCTTATTAATAAGATATTATTGAAAAGTGACAATAAAAAACACCGGTGTGTATTTTTCATTGTTATAATTTTTTTGGCTAATTGAATCGAATGAGATCATGGCCTTGTGATTTTAGATCCTTTGCAAGTGGTGTGAATCAAACCTCTTGTAGACTTAAGATTAGTTGGTATTAGAAGTAAAAATTGACGTTAAAAAAATTGAGCAGGACGACCGAATATTTCTCTTGCTTACATGTATAAGAGTAGACTAAATCAAGTGACAAGAGTCATTGCAATTTGTTTAGCATAATAAATATATTGTTATTTTAGGGATCTAAGTTTCATACACTATACTCGGCCTAAAATTACTGTTTACAAGAGCTAAACTACCGTTTATAAAGGTTGTAAGCGACTATTTATAACATGTAAACAATAGTTTAGTGTGTGTCAGAGACATACGTGATGTATGAATCATATCCATGTTATTTACTGTTGTAATAATATAGTTTAATTTTTTAAATCATCAGTACCCAAGAGCAATTATGATACACGAACAAATGTATAGATATATCTTATTGTATGGTTCTACTACTCATGAGACATGTATTTAACATTTGCTAAAGAGGAATGTTCAATACCAAACCAGTCACACAAACATATGTACATATTGATTTGACATTCACATCTAAGGGCTTGTTTGACAATATCTGAATGATTAAGTGCTGAACAAATAAAAGGTCTGAACCATTAAGTGATAAACCATTAACAGGTCTGAACCATTAAGGGCTAGTATATCGCTTAACTATTCAAAGGCAAATGTCTGACCGATTCAGATATGAGGTCTTTAACCATTCAGCATTAGACCTCTTAACCATTCAGCATTAGTATAATGCTTAACCATTCAGAAACAAATGTCTGAACCATTTAGACATTTGCTCACGAAACAAACAATCTGAACCATTAAGTGTTGAACCATTCAGACATCTGAATCATTAAGAGGTTGATTAAAAGGTTGTCAAATAGCCCATAAGACGTTTATCTAACCACATATTTGTCTCTTTTACCAGCTCATTGATTGTCTTTGTGTATAGATGCTTATGTAATTCTCCGATATAAATCGATCTTGTATCTGCTACATAAACATCTTTCGTATCATGTTAATTTTAATACGTACAAGTGATAAGTATCTGTATATAAGTATACTAGCTTAATAACCCGTGTATTACACGGGATGAATATATAAAATATTAAATAAAATAAAAATTTTGTTAATTATAAAATAATATTTTAAGATAAAATACGGTTGAAATTATGTGAGAGGTAAGAAAATAATAATATCAAGTTTTTAAACTTTTTTTGTTTAAAAAAACTAAATATTTTGTTTCAAAACAAAAGGTTTTATAAAATTTATTTATAATTATTTTTTATTTATAAAAATTTTACTTTTTAAAAATATTGATTTTTAAAATATTTTATATTTTTAAAAAAGTTTGATGTTTTTGAAAAGAAGATTATTTTATAAAATTTTATTTCTTTATAAATAATAGTGATTAAAAGATTTCTTTCTTAATTTATCAAAAAATAATTTTAGTCTATAAATAAATTAAATAATATTATTAGTAATTATAGTAACTATTAAGTAGGAGAGAGAGACGAAAAAATTATGATGAGAATGAATGTGATGATACCACGTGTCCCCATTAGTTACTCTTTTATTATAATATAAAGATAAAAATAAAGATTTATCATAATTCAGTCATTCATTGATTCGTCCTCAACTCCCTTGTGTATGCCGCTTTAAAAAGTCGCTCACCAAACAAAAACTCAAGTGTATGTCAATTAATTACAGAAAACAACTAACAATCAATTATCATTGATCCCACCATTTTTCACAATAATATGATCATGTGTTTAGCAATAAACAGCAGCAAGCTAACATGTTTCCGATCGTCTCAAAATGAAGAAATTTGAAGAAACTAGAATCAGAAACAATATCTGTCAATTTTAAACCTTATTATCAAATTGAATTCTATCGATTCACGTAAACACAATGATCGAAGCAATATGAATCTTCATAAAACCATCAAATTCCAACAATCCAAACCATCAATTCTCATATGATCATATCAAACGCACGATCAATCAAGCAAAATTACGCTTACGTGAATCTCTTCGTGTACGAGTTTCCTTACGCTTACCAAAACCACGACACAGTCCACACACCGGAACCCTAGGCGACGGCGGCTCCGTCGCCGGTGAACCTCCGCCGTTTCTGGACCGATTCCGGCGAACGGTGTTGACGGATCTGATTTTCGTGTTCGAGCGATCGGATTGATTGTTTCCGGCGGTCGGAATCTGATCGCCGGCAGATGATGGCGGTTTGTAGTCGGAAAAGCGTTGCAATTCGCCGGAGAAGATGTTGTCGTCCCAAATCAGACCTGATGATCCTTGGCGTCTGAATGATATGGATGATCTCTGTAGCCCTGCCATTGGTGTATATGTGTGTTCTCTGTGATCTGTTATTTTCGCCCTAGAAAATAGTAGTGATGATCATGAAATGCTGAAGGCTCTTGGTTTTTAGCCTTGCCGATCGGAGTTCTCTACACGTATACGTTTGAAATATTAATGTCGATTTGTTTATTATTCGTTTGTTTTGGGAAATATTATTGAAATAGTATCAAATCTTGCGCTTTACGCCAATGGCGTAAAATCATGTTAAGTAACATCAATATCACACTAATATTAGCACTCACCAAAATCAGAAAAGCTCAAGGGAAGTTCAACTGGTGACAACATAAAAAACTAAATGTGGCAAAATAGGCGGGTTGGATTGGGTTGGTTGTTAGGTTAGAATGGATTTGGGTCAGGATGGGTCATTTAAAAAAAAGGTTAGGATGGGTTTGGGGTAGTATGGGTTTGGATCAGGATGGGTTCGGATAAGGATGGATCATTTTTAAAAAAAGTCAATACTATTTTACTAGTTTTTTACAATCCAACAACACATATAGACATATGCATATACAAGCTCAAACAGATACATATACGACTTCATCTATAAAGGGTCGCTACTTTCAACAAATCGACGATGATGGTGCGATGGTGAAGCGGAGGCCCGACTGTAGGTGTGGTGGTGGTGAGCGATGAAACTCAACGGAGTTGGAGACTGATTCGGAGCGCGACTGTAGGTGCGGTGATGGTGCGGTGGTGGTGTGCGATGAAACTTGATGGAGGTGGGAGGCTGTAGGTGCGGTGGACCGATGGTGACGCGGTGGACCGGTGATGACGCGGTGGACCGATGATGACGCAGTGGACCTGTGGTGATGCGGTGGTGGTGCGGTGGTAGTGCGGTGGTGGTTCGGTGGTGGTTCGGTGGAGGTGCGGTGGTGGTGCTCGATGAAACTCGACGGAGGTGTGGTGGACCGGTGGTGATGCGGTGGTGCCTTGTGCGATGGAGGCGATCAATTTGAGTAAAAGAAACTTTGACTTATTGTGACTTGTAGATCTAATTTTAAAAACCCATTTTGACCTATGTTTCTTTTTTGTCAAAAAAGCTTTTAACCCACCTTGACCCACTTGTGTTTTTTATTTAATCCATTCTAACCCATCTTTATTTTTAAAACAACCATTATGATCAAAATCACATACTTGGACTTCTTTTGCCACCTCTATCAAAAACAATCGTCGATCGAAAAACCCCAAAGGGTTATCAATCATGTCACTGGAAATACAATCGGAAATCAAGATGAAACCATATTTGAAAACCTTAAAAGGTTCACCGAATTAATAACTAAATTGATATATCCATATAGGACTTGCGCGTTGCGTCGGGAAAGTTAAACGAGAAAAATAGGTGTGAAAACGTTGAACCACACACGTACGTTGCGGCGTGTGACTCGTAAAATTTAGACCATAACGTAAAAAGAAAACTTTGGAAAAGATGAAAACTATAAGTGACTAAACTACTAAAGTTAAAACTAAAAAAAAAATATTGGGGTCAAATTATAAAAGATTTATAAGTATTGTGGTTAAAAATAAATAAAAAATAAAAAAAGAAAAGAAGAAATTCAAATAGTAAGTATGACTTATTAAAGTATAATATACAAACCATAAAATACATAAAAGTTTATAATTAGTATATATTGCATAAGAGCTTTTATACAAAACAAGATTTTCACTTCATAAAAAAAACTATAAACGTACTATTGAGGTTGGTGGCTCAATGTAGAGACAAAGTTCATAACGTTGTATTCTTAAGTTTTTTTTAAGACGAGAATAGAAGCGGAAGAATATGAAAATAGTTATGTTTCAAAGTTTTTTTTCTAATGAAAATAAGAAATTTGTTTTCTAAAGTTCATTTAAGATCACAATATAATAGAAATAGAGGGAAACTATAGACTAAAATTAATCGTTCCAGATCAAATAGAAAGTGAAGAGAAAATAAGAAAAATGACGAGAACAAAAAAGAAGGAAAATAAAAGAAATGAAAGAAAATAAACGGGTTCCATTCTTTTATCTTCGTAAGTAACGATGCAGATACACAAACAATCAAATGACTCAATAACAATTAGTTAATCAAATACAATAAATTAAACCAATGAGTTTCAAGAATGATGCTCTTATATTAAAACTTTAATAAAAAACTTCCAATAAAATTCATCAAACCTTGCTATTTATAATAATTCATAACAAGCTAAAGATAAGAACAAACTAAACAAAAAAAAACAATTAATAATTTGAATAAATATTTAAATTTAAACTTATAGATCATCCTACATCAAGTAAACTACAAAAAAAAAAAAAAAAAACAATTAATAATTTGAATAAATATTTAAATTTAAACTTATTGATCATCCTACATCAAGTAAACTCGAGAACAAACGTAAGAGCATCACATATAAGAAAGTTCAAGGTTCAATTATTGGCCAGTGTATCATACATACGAGTTATAATTTAAAAAAAAGAGTAAGATAAACTATCGTTGTATATATATAAATCTAAATAACTTTATTTGTTTTATATCTTTATTGTAACAAAAAAATAATTTTAATCGTTAGGTGTCGAGTGTCGACTTCTAGTGAAGTCAATTTATGGCTTTTATAGTATATTCTAATTAGATGATGGAATAATTTTATTAAAAATAATGAATTTATTTACATATTCAACATTGTATCACTAAAATAAATAAATAAAAATCACAATTCAGTCGTTTCACAATTAAAACCATTTATATAAAAAGCGTATTACAAGCAATGTTTTCAAAATCGGATCGGACGTCGAACCGGACTCCTTACTGGTTTGGTGGTCGGGCCGGATTTAAAAACTGGATAACGTCATAATCTATCAATACTAATAAAAGAAGTTTTTTTGGTGACACATGGCGCAGTTACAAAGTTTCTAAAACTTATTTTCTCGCTTCTCTCTCGTAATTAATAATTGCATTAACTACTAATAATTTTAATTAATTTATTTAATATTAAAAACATTTTTTATAAATTAAAAAAATAGATCATTTTATAACTGCAATTTCTAAATAAACAATTTTTTCTAAAATAAGAAATTTTACTAAAAGATTAAATTTTTTTAAATATATGAAATATTTTAAAACTTGTGTCTTTAAATAATAATTTTTTTATGAAACAAAAATGATTAAAATTCAAACTTTTTATAAGAAAATTTTTAAAAATAATATTTTTAAAGACATTCTGTTTTGAAACAAAAAAAATTTCAAAAAATTAAAAATAAAAGTTTAAAAAATGATGTCATTTTTTTATTATTTAAAGTTATTACTCGTACGTAATTTTAATAATATCATATCTCAAGATATTGTTTATAATTCATAAATTTTTATTACTAACTATTTAGTATTTATGTATGCAACCCGTGTAATACACGTGGACACTAACCTAGTTATATTATATATATAGTTATACATATAGTTCAATATAAGTAATTAATGTGTGTATTTTATAGTTATATATAAAACTTAACAATAATCTTATGTCAAACATACTAATATATTGTTCAACCCATCGTTTTTTACCAATTAAAATAAAAAAAAGTCAAAATCCGGTCCAACCACTGGTTTGGGACGAATCGGCCGGTCCAATCACTCAAAAACGAACTGATCTGAACCGGTTCGACTCACCTTCCATTCCGGTCCGATCCGGTCTTGAAATCACTGATTACAAGTACATTCGTTGCTTATTAAAAAACCACCAAATAGAGAAAGAAAATGAGGTGCTAAAAACCAAATAAGTATACAAATAACCAAAGATAACTTAAAGTTGTGGGCTTTGGCCATGATGTAATTACCATGACTGCATTACTTGTATGCTAAAAGTGGATCCTCCAAAGTCCAAACCCGTAGTTTAAGCAACAATCCGGATCCAAATCCAAATATGTAGCGACATAAAACCTTTGGAACGCTTTTCTTGAAATCATCCCGCCAATATTTCCTCAAAATCAATCAAAACCCAAATCAAGCACATCTCCACGCCCAAATCCATCGTTTAATCCCCTTGATTACATCTCGTTGTTCATTGGCAGCCCCAATTTCCAACCCTCATCACAGGTACTGAAAACAATCTTCCAATCGATGATGTTACTGTTCACTTTAAATTATCAGCTTTCGTGTGGGGTTTTTTGATACTAGGTTCGTAATATGTTCAGAATGTTACAGTTTTAACATCAATTGATGCCTGTGTGTTCAATTTTCTATCATTTACTGTGGATTTTTGCGAATTCGCCCCATTTTATGATCATGTAGGTAAGGTGTTCGATGAAATGCTTATTTGGTTTTTACAGTTGTTGTAAGATCCGAGGGACTATTGGAACAGCGAGATGTATGGGCGGAAGGCGAGTCAACTTCTTAAAGAATTTGTGAGCAGTGAATCAGGGCAACTCACAGCCTTTAATGTAACATCTCTTCTCTGTTGCTAGAACCAAGGATACTGTTTTACGATAAACAAACTAACGTATCCAGTAAAATCTCACTAATAGCAAGAACCAAGGATAGCGATAGCGTTTTAATATAAATAAACAAGCATACATAGTAAAATACCACTAATAGCATGAACCAATGATACCATTTTACTATAAACAAACAAATGTACCCAGTAAATTACCACTCATAGTAAAAACCAAGGATACCATTTCTTTATGAATGGTGAACTTTTGGTTAGCAAACTTGTCAAATTGTTATTTTCAGTTCTAATTGATCTGTGTAGGAGGTTATGTTATCTTCTCATTTCTGAGTTTATGGTACAATAACTAAATGAAGTGGAATACAATTAGTGGTTGTTGGGACAAGAAAAAGACTATTTTTTAATTATAGGAATTTTAATTTTTTGTGGTTTTATTTGACGTAGAATGACCTATTTGCTCAAGTCATTGAGGAATGTGATGGGCATGTTCTTCATCTTCAAGCCTTGTTAAGGTAGTTCTTCATTTTATCATATCCTTTATGCGTTTTGCGTTTGTTTACATGCATTTATATTTGCTTTAATATAATGTGTGACAGGAAGATGCAAGAGGATGGATCAAGCAATCAAACAAATAAGAACGCTGATCATTTTGGGGCTCTTATTCACCACCTTTCATTAGTTCGCAATAAACGATGTCTCATGGCTTACGTGTAAATCACTTGTCCAGCTGGTTTATTTTTATTTATAGTTTCCATCACCAGTGGAATCTATGTTTATGTTTTGTTATTGTTATTTTGATAGTTATAATCGAGCAGAAGTTATTCAAAATATGGGATGGGCCATCAAACGTGATCTCCCTGACACAATTAAAGAGAAACTTAGCAGCTCAGAGAACGAATATTTTAAAAACCATTCTGCAACTTTACAATCTTACATGTCAGATTTGCAAGGTCTTGATTTGGCTGTTGTAAGTTGCTTGATTTCCCATGTTTCACATTCAAAATCACATATAATGACGAATCGATTACTATGATACAAACAAGAACAGTAGTTGATTTCATGTTGTGAATAATGTAACCTAATTTTGTTATGATTAAAATCTTATTTAGGACATGGTCCCACCTAAAGATCCCTTCATTAAGGTTAGGGTCCTTGAAGACATTGGTAATGAGGTTGTGCTCAGTGATCAAGTAGCTAATCTTACAAGGCATGCAATTTTATTTCTTAAGCGGACTGATGCAGAGAATTACATTTCTCAGGTAGTTCTCTAAACATTCCAAGCTTTACATAGTTTCATTTATTTTATTTGTTTTTACCTTTCAATTTTCTTCATGCTCAACAGGGTCAAATGGAAGAGCTCACAAGTTGACCTGATCCTTTGGTCAACCCAGAAATTGGGTCTATATGTGTGGAAATTTCATTTACCAGCTGCTTGACATGCTAACAATGTGAGTGCCAATTCCAGAACAAGGTATGTCAACCAATATATTCATAGTGAGACATTTCATATGGGTCCCACATAACTATAAAGGTTTTTTTTAACAATGTTGTGTTCTAAATTGGTGAAATGACAAGTTGATGTTCAATGTTCTGAAATTAGTTATTAAAATAGGGTTTGCTATTATATTTTAGGGTCTCCTTGTATTTATACATTTGATATTCTTAATTAGCAAGAATCTTCATTACTGTTCCATTCTATAGTATGATACTTGTTTTACTTACTAACCATGTCTGAATGTTGGACTAGGAGATAGGTGGTGTTTGGATGTTTGTTTATAAAGTGATTATGCAATAGTTAAATAATCTGAATAAGAAATTAGCTATAATAATATGGGCTGTAGAAAATAGTGTCATGGATGTGCTTATGTTGTTAAATTCGTGGTATGAACTTGATCATCCAAAACTCTATTTGGCCCCCAATTTTTTGTGGATAATCAGAAGCAGAGTCTGTTTAAACGAACATCAAAAACATCCCATGCAGCCTAGATTACGTGAAAAAGATGTTGGAAAACTTGATCGAGCAATCAATCAAAACAAAACGATTCTATGACTAACAATGTTGTAAAAATCGCTAGGCGCTAGTCGGGCGGTGGGGTACCGACTAGCGATTAATCCGGAGTAATCTGGATTAATCGGTTTGGAATTTTTATATATAATTTTCAAATCTATATATATTCACAAATATTTTTATATGTAATTCTAATAAAAATGTTATATATATATATATCAACATGTCTTGCCGGAAAATATTTTTATATGTAATTCTAATAAAACATAACACTTTTCGTACCTGTGTCAAACGGCTGTGAATTAATTTCGTTTACTAGGGGTAAATTGACTATTTTACCCTTTGTATCAAATAAACAAAACTTAATTTAGAGCTAAAAAAAATTAAATGCATAGGACACATAAAAGACCCACCCTCACCCTCACCCCATACGCCCCATCCCCACTTCCCACGCTTCTTTTTCTTCCTCATTTTCTTTTTAGACCACCACACAACCCCATCTTAACCACCACCACCACACACTCCGGCGTTTGCTCACTTTCTCCTCTAGCGTCGGCGAGAATGTTTTTTCAGTGAAATGACACAGCAGGTTGGGCGAGGGTATTTTGGTAATGTAAAGGTGGTTATTTTGTTATTGCAAGGTGTTGTTGCAGGTTCGCCGGAAAAATGCGCACTGGTCACTTGAAATGTGAAGTAGCTAGTCGGAGAAGAACGTGGGGGTGGGGGTTGGGGTATTTTGGTAATTTATTTTTAAGAACAAAGGGGTGTTATAGTAATTTGTTTTTTTTAAAAATTTTTTAAATAGAGGGACAAAATGGTCATTTAAAAAGGTTAACGTCCAAAACTAACCGACATCCAAGACAAGGGCGACACATGTTATGTTTTTCTAAACCTTTGGATTAAACATGTAATTTTTCAATTCTAGGGACAAAAGGTGAAATTTGAGCAAACCTTAGGGACGACCCGTGTAATTCACTACTAAATAAACTAATAACATAACCAAATACTAATTACATAACCAAATCAGGCTCAAATACTTCTTTAGCCAATCCTCAACTTCAAGCCTTTACTTCTCAAAACTTATCAAGATTAACCCTTCAAGAGATTAGTCTGTCTGACAATCTGGAAAATTTTTTCCTCAACTTCAAGAAACCGAAGCTAATCCATATAGAAGAGATTATTAGGAAAAAGTCAGTTACCCTCTAATGTTTTAATCCATGACATGAGATCATCATGTTTTATACTAGCATCTGAGAAGGTATGATTTTCCATTAAATAATTGAAAATGTTATTTGATTCATGTGATCTAAAGTTGGTTGTCAGCACTTCCTTATCTGAACCGTGACCATTCTCGTTCATAGCCTGAGTTGGTCTTTCATTGCTATGAGCCCGGGCCTTTTTAGTTCCACTTTCCAATTTTTTGTTATTTTTGTTTTCTCGTGATCGTTTCCCGGGAAAAGCTTTTGGATTCATAAACAATTTGCTCATGGATGATTCAATTTTTTCTAGCTTTTCATTTGTACCTGGAAAGATTCTTTCCATAGCAGCCAATTGATCTTTAATAAACATGTGTCCTTGTTCTAGATTCAAATTTTGAACATTTAGTTTGTATAACTCTTGCTTGATTTTTCCAATATCTTGTTTTACTCCAGTTTTAATGGAACCTAACCATGGTTGTCTTGCATCATCTTGTTTGTGTTTTCTCATTTCCTATAAGTTGGATGTCTAAACCCAATTATATATCATAAACTAAACTTTAAACCAAAAAACATCTCAGAAAACACATTATTGTGTTCACTTTAAGACAAGTTTGAGAAATATGAAGATTTCATGTGTTTTGTAATCTTTGTATTAAAGGAGATGATAAAATGAGCAGGTTTGACAAGTTGGCTAATGTGCTATTTTACTTACAATTTCTTTTTTCTATTAAGTAATTTATGAGTTGATTATGATTCATTGGTGTCATTCGTGTCCGGTTGGCATGTTGACAAGTTAAATTGATGAACCTGAACACAACTTGTGTTTTTATTCGTGTCAAAGACATCAAATCATCACCCGAACACATTTGAAATTGTGTAACCTGAATACCACCCATGTAGCCCATTTTCTAACGGAGTCAAATAGTTTGACGGGTTGTAAACGGGTTGAGGGGTTATAATAGATGGTTTAAACTGGTTCACGGTTGACTTAACCAAAAAAAATATATATCTTTTTTATTTTTACTCATTTCAAATGAGTTGACATGTAAGCATGTTTAATAAATAGGTTAACTTGAACGCAACCTGCTTTACTAAAAAGGTTAAACAAGTCAATTTGAACGCAACTTAATAATGCGCTAGAAATGACAACCAAAAGCTTGATTATATTCGTTTCGTGTTTTGGGTCTTGCTAGAAATTGCCACCTCTAATTACGATGGTGGAAACAATATTATTAAAGTAATATTTTAATTTTTTAATAAAACGATTTTTATTGTAATGTTGTATGCATCACTAATGCCCCTTTTTAGCTTTTTTTTTTTTTTTAACTAGTTTGAGACAAACACAACTCAAATCAACACACTCATAAACAAATGGGTTGAATTTACCATCATAAATTGAACATGTCTTTAAGTTTGTTCTTTCCTTGGCACCAAAGTTTTAATCAATTTCTTTTCTGCTAATCATCAAAAGTTAAAAGCTATACTTACACATGCTTGGGACTGGGAATCAGCAGAAGGTAAATCAACCCTTCTTTCTCCTTTGGCCTTTTGTGATATCCTTTTACTTGCATTCTCAAGGCTCCTCTTGACATTTAACACATCACATTTTGTAATATGTTCTCTTTCCTTAATATATGAAATATCCACCTTTAATTTATTTTGAAAAAACTTTAGCCTTTTCAATTCTTCTTCCATGTCACTTTGTATGTTTTTTTTAATTGCTAGTAGTTTTGTCATACTCTTGAAGTTCTTCAACATATGTTTGTTGTCTCTTTGAAAGTTTTCGTTGATGTATTCACATAAAAACTTATCAACACATCGAAAGCCCTATAAATGGTTACAAAAATGCTGTCATGATCTATAATTACACAAACTACATGACTTTAATAGATAATGATCTATTTTAAAAAAAACAATATTGGAGGTGATGTTTTATTTTTAACAAAAAAGTTTAGATCTACCATTTGATCCGTTAGATATAAATATAACTCTAAGTATCCTGTTTACAGGTAAATGAAATGATATTGGAAGCAATGATTAGTATACTTACAAATTCACCCAGTTTTTTATAGAATGTTTTAATGGTGTTATTGAATCTTTCTTTAACATGATCTTGTAATCCCTCTTTGTCTTTAATAAAGAAACTAGTACCAGATTTGCTCCAAATAATAACAGAGTTCGTATTCGGGTCGTTCACCATCTCAAAAAGCTTGTTCACAAAGGAAAGATTAGTTTTTGTTGATAGTAACTTTAAAGTTGGCATCATAAATGGCAAATATTTGTGCGGTTCTTGCTCCTTTTCATATCGATCAATGATCTGGTTTATGAATTTGGGATTTGCATGTGCATCTGCCATGAAAATCTCCATCTTTTGCAGGTGTTCATTGGTAGTTTGCAGGTTATTCATGCTATGTGTTAAATAGCTTTTAGTGATCTCCTGTTGATCTTTCAATTTTTGAACTTTGAAATTCCATAGCTTGATGTTATATTTCATTAATTCTAATCTGGACTCCATTTTTGGTCTCTTAGAAAACCAAAATAACCGTTCCATTATACACCCATAGAATTATATACACGCGTGCTTGTACGCTTGCTGACTTGTACTTTTCTACATGCACTTGTGTTTGTGAGACATGAGATGCTCATGCAGCTTATGAGTTTAGAAAGAAGTCTACAACTATTTTGAGAAGTGTTGAACTTTAGAAACATGACCAAGTAAATAACTTGTCGGTAGTGGAAATTCGTAGGGTATGAGATAATATAAATTGTCGTGTGTGATGAACATCAAATATAGGGAAAATACGATACATGAAGGGAAAATAGGCTGGCTTATCATTTATAAAAATATATTTCATGTGTATAATGATCATAAAGCGTCGAGAAAATATGTTATGTGGTTGGAGAATTTTATGATTTCATAGCACCTGTAGTCAATGTGTAATGAGCATTGATCCTTCAACCCCCCAACTTAAATAAAGCATCAAGCTTGAACTAACATGTGTAAAGTTGTAATATAGATGTAACATGTGAGACTTGCATTAAAGCTTTGGGATTTATCTAAGTTATATAAAGCATTGACCCTTGCTTATGGCTAGCATATATGAAACATTGATCCTTCGACATAAAGTGTATGGTAAGTTCTGTTAATCTTTCAAAGACGTGAAATTATGTTAGCACATCAAAGTACCGTGTGATGATCATATTAGGAATTGATAAAAGTTTCTTTTAAAGCTTTAGGCGAAAGTTTTTACATGAAAGAAAAGGGCTTAATTGTAATTTTCTCAGTAACAAAACTTTATTTTATCAACTACTGTAGTTATCAAAGAGCATGTTAAACAACTTTAATATAGCCAATAAGACCCCAGCAACATATATGACGCAACAAAGTTCACATTTGGTCTCAAATTTCTGTAAGTTAATGTGTCTCAAAACGAAGAAATAAGTTTTTATTTTTGGAAAGCCTCCAATTTAATCCTACTTTATTTCACATCCAAATTTACTTTATGTTTTAAATGAGACTTAAAACCAACATTATTTGAATGAGGGGTATACATATTTGTCACTTGACTATGCTAGTGGTTATAAAACATATAAATAAGTAAAGGACTTCATGCGGACTTGGTTTGCGGAAGTGTCCAAGATATTGGTCAAGGCATACACATTTGTCATTAGACTATGCTATTTGTTGTAAAATGAAACAATAAGTAAAGAACTATATGCGGACTTGGTATGCGAAAATGTCTAAGATATTGGTCACCCGGCCACATCCCAATAATACGTTTATCTTCTTTTTTTTTAAATAACGGCCTAAAATTCAAGACTCAAAGCCCTAACATATTACTTTGCAGACCGTGATTATAATTACCACATTACTAATTACTAATAGATAATAAATATTAATATAGTAAAATAATAGAAAAGCTAAAATAATTATAATAGATATGTCAAATTAAATAAACTAATAACGTATAAACAAATAAACTTAATAAAATATTAAATACTCTTCTTATAATATCTCTTGCCATTATTATTGAGTGTTTAACTCTTCACACTTTAACTCTTGGTCTAGTTTGTTCTTTATAAAATAGAACTTAAAAAAATAGAAATAGTGCTATTACTGATACACTCAACAAGCTAAATTAACATCATATGTATAGGACAATCCGAGTGGTATGAAATTAAGGTTTAGCGAAAAAGCTACGTCATCAATCATATTAGTCATTCCTGCCCCTTCACTCTCATATGAGGCCACATGACAAAACCTATACAACTCATGAAGGCTTATACGAGTTGTATAGAGTTTAACTCTTGAAGTTCATGTGAAATATTTGGCATTGTATAATTCCATGATGAATGTGTAGCATGATTCAACAATATATATGCGAATTATGTTGCCATTAAGGGCGAAACTTAGTATGATTCAAGCTCCGTCATTGGTTGTCATGAAATAAGATTCATCGGTATGCATACCAATTATTTGATACGACATAAGATTCATTCTTATACGTTTCAATGAACGACTGAAATAATAAGACTGATGGCACAACTTTATTGGTAAACTCTGATCGTATACGACTTGTATTGCTCTATATGATTTATTATACGTGTCAAAGGAATTAAAGAAAATTGTCTGGGTCGACTAAATAACTCAATAAATTATGGAATCCCCTATTCGTTTATTTATTCGCAAAACGGTTATTTTATATTTTTTATAAAACTTATTGTCCAAGACAGTTGGGCTCCATAATGTTGTCGTGGACCATAGGCGTAGCCAATCGCTGACCGATTGGAAGAACAAAAGTGTGAACAAAAAGGAAAACAATCGTACGTGCGTTATCCGCCATGGCTTCAAAAGTGCAGGTGTGGGCAACAATCATTTCTTTCACTGCTTCCAGAATCTTCTTCTTCTTCATCTTCTTCCAAATTCCACTTTTCAGGTATCAGTTTATTGCAATTTTTTTTATTCATGCGTTTGGCACTTACATTTGCTAATTGTTCATCGAAATTGATAGGTGAGGGATTAGATTTGACCTAATTATCATTGTTTTCATCGTTAATCGGTGTATGAAGCTGTTGTATTGTGTTGATAATCATTCGGCGTTAGTTTTTGATACAGTTTGTGTGGAAAAACGGTTTCTTATCGTTGATATTCTGACCGGATTTAGGTTTTTTTTTCCTACTATGAAGTGATTCAAAGGCAAAGCGGGATGAGAAGATGCTCGCGGTTGTCGTTTGCGTATAATGATATAAATAAATAAAGTTCTATTGCAATTTTTTAAAATTCATGCGTTGACACTTACATTTGCAACTTGTTCGTCGGAAATCGCTGGTCCAGGGATTAGATTTGACTTAATTATCGTTGTTTTGATCATGAATTGATGGATAGAACTGCTGTGTAGTGCTGATACTTGATTATCATTTGGCAGTTCGTTTGTTGATTGCATCGTACAGTTTGTGTGGACAAACGGTTTCTTCTGGTTCATATTTAGACCGGATTTAGGTCTTTTTTCTTCCTACGATGAAGTTAAAGGTAATGCAGGAAGAGAAGATGCTCATGATTGTCAGTTGCAGATTATAAATTATATGGTTACATGATAATGTGGTGCTATACAGGTGTATATGCATATACCTGCTGTGTGTGTATAGGTTGCCTTGATCTTTTATCAGAATAGATTTACAAGGCAAAATGATTAGGTTCTATTTCATTTCTTTCTGATGCTGCTGCTAATGAGTGTGAAACTTGCTGTTTGAATTAGATTTGGTGCTTCAAATAGACATGATTTGTTTTAATCAACAATGAACTAGTAAACGGCTGGTTTTGTTGGATTTGATTGAAGGGAGGAGTGCAGTAGTAAATTTAAAGAGTTTTAAGAACCGTAAACGATTAGCTAGATCATTAACAAGTGTATTAGTGTCACATGTTGCTTGATCTCGTAAAGCATCTATGTTTTTAATTATTCTTTACACAACTGTGAGGGTGTTTGGGATTGCTTACAGGCCCAAATTTATGTTTGGATAATTATATGAAAGTTATATACTTTATCTCTTAAACTTATCTTGTCTGAGATTCTTATTTAAGTTACCAAAACTGAACATTAGTTGTTACTATAAGTTTTAGTGTTTTACTTGAATCTTTGAATGATATTAGACTAAAATCTTAAAATGTGGTTGTTCCAATCGTTGTTTTTTCTGTGGGGATAAAAGTTGGGCTTTTGAAATTTTGTTGAAAGACGAGATATGGTTGATGTGTTTTTATTGTAACCTTAATGCAGATTCCCATGTAGAATTGGTACATGCACGACGCCAATGGAGCTAACATCTTCACAATGGATTGCAAGTGAAGTGATTCCATCAGGGGTAGTTAAGGCTCTCCTATATCCAGGTGCCGTAGGGAAAGCTATTTTTAGCAACAAGCCTATTCCAAAGTACAATAAACTACTTGAGGCATACAATATGAAAAATCTCAAACGATCCCCTATAACATCTGATTTACAGCATATCGAGGTGTGTGTTTTAATATGCTTCTCCAAGTTCTTAAGCAAACATTATGTTGATCATTAAAAACACCCTTGAAGGAAAATGAGCAAAAAGATACCCAAAATTGTTCAAAGATGGCCACATGACCACTTACACAAGTGAATGTTCGGTTATTCTTTTTATCTATGGAACTGGCAAGATGGATGAATTTAGAAGGTTGGGTAATGGGCCAAAACAAATTTTGGTTGAAAGTTGGTAAGTTTTGTATGGGTTGAAACGATAGCTGAGCATTAATAAACATTATGAAACTACATTACTATAACAAGTTCAATGGGACAATATAATATTTGCATGCTTAAAAAACAGATTTTAAGTGACCTTCAACCCGTTTGAACTTCTTTTTCTTTTAACTTTTATGATGTAAACTGTGTGACGTAAAATACAACCTGAATGGAACCATCAAGAGTAAATGGGCTGAAAATTCCAACTCTGTTGAAACCCACAAAAGGTTGTAATATAAATATTAATTTCATATCAATTGTGTTGGCACCAGGTTCTAGTGGGAAGCTATTTGGCTGTGGCAGGAGCGATAATAGGTCTGGTTAAATCAAGGAGATTGGGTCTTTTCGGTATGCTCTTGTTAATCTGGGGACTTTCTAAGGAACTCCGTTTATCGAGAGGACATCCATCGTATAAATATCACAAAAATGCCATCTCTATCTACTATCCAACAATGTTGATTGCACTCCTTTCTGCCTTCCTTTCTATAAAAGATGATGTTAAAAAGATCGTTTCTTGTTTCAAGTGGACCTTTTCAAAGTCCAAATACAAATGAACCTTTGTACTGCCAAACAAAACAACACAAGTCAGAAAGTAACATGACACTGTAGATGGGGTTCATAAAACTGTTTTTGTAGCTTAGCAACATTGTAAGTGCTTTGAGAAATAATAACATCATGATCTTATCACTTTTAGATATTTTAATCTCACTTTGTTTGAGTTCATGAAAGATCAAGTTTCTATTTTGGCCTGTGGTTCGATAGATGTTGAAATTACCTGAGCCTAGAAACAGTTTATTGATTACTCTAGAACCGAAGACCATCTCAAGTATACCCATTGTGGATCGTCTTCGGTTGCTTATTCGGTTTTGTTGGTTTGGACCGACTTTGTGCACGAGAAATCTAAAACGGAGTTTGATAATTTTGGAGATTCATATTTCAAACAGTGATTGAGGTGCAAGCTATACAAGAAGCACACACGAGGCGTACATAAGTACATATTGGATATTTATATATTAAACATATATAGAGCTTAATTATAGCTACATTTAAAGGTAATGTGCCAGAAACTAATAAGAAATATATATAAATAAAAAAATTTATACAAATGCATTGCGCCTTATGCACGAAAATGATGTGATCTTGATCCGTATGTATTGACTTAGGAGCTTATGGCCTTAGTTGGCCTCACTTTTAAAAACCAATGTTTCAACCTACTCTTGTGCTAAACCATAGCAATTTGGCCAAAATTTGGAAACATGTTAAATCAAGCTAAACAAATCAACCACATATGCCTAAACAAGGACAAATTCCAATTTACATCTTTGTTAGATGAGAAGAACTCAGTCAAGCATGACATAGATACAAAAAGAATACATCAGCGAAAAATAGTTCAAAGATCTTTTTGCTGTAAAGGGATATTTCTTTTCTTATACGCATGTATGAGCACTTCAACCAAACAATCTCCATAAATACCAAGCCATCTGGTGTTATTACGTTGTTGGACCTACTGTAGCTTCTTGATCCCGGGAAAAGAGGGAAGAATTGCAATTAAAGCATCACCGTATCCCACAGGATCTGTTCGCAATATCCAACATGTAAGATATAAAATTCCACACATGATAGCTAGAGGTTGCAAAATGAGTGGGTTGGGTAATCGGTCTAAACATGTATTTTCTGTAGGGGACAAAGCAAGTCGGGTTGGGTTGATCCAAAACGCCTATTGTACAATTTTTTTTTTTATATAGAAATAGGGTGTCAAATATGATTGCAAGAATTGTTTTATTTTATCTTTTTTTTTTAAATAAATGATTTGAAGGTTTTTGATTGAACTTTGAACCATTTGACTTGCTCCAATTTCTTTTTTATTTTACCTCTTTGGCCCCGCCAAAGATAAAACATTACCCAAATCAAGAAATTCATAATGAGCCAATATTGCGGCATTTATCAGTGTCTGATAGACTGATACTGTTGAAAATACTCAATTAAGAACGAATTGTGCATACCGCCATCTTCACGAAGTATCTTGATAACCTCTCCAGCTACGTCAGACTGGAAAACAAAAGAAAAAGGAGAATAAGATGGGATTAAAAAAAAAGCTGTTAGAATTTTGTTTTGATTCAGCTGCCAATGAGACTTAAAAAGAGATGTAATCATTAGTCATTAGGGCGAAACAAATTTACGAGAAGAAAGAAAGTAAAAAACCTCAATGGGAAGCTCCCCACCAAGCTGCTCAATGTAACAAATAACTTGACCTTCTTTTACTACTTGCTTCTGTTAAAACAATGCAACTATCAGTAGAATATAAACATGAGTTTATAAGCAATTCTATCAGCGAATTGCAACAATTGTAACAAAAAAGAGAAAACATTACACGAAGACATAATAATAAAATTCCTAGCAAAATTTGGACTTCTATTTTTATAAGATTCACAGTTATATGTAGATGCATCTGGTGAATACCTCTTTGCATGGTGGAGGTGCCCGTTTCCCCTTAATGGTTCGTGATCTTCGGAAGTATCCAACCTGCATCGCACTAGGAAATTAAGTTGCATTTAAAAAAAATAAGACTTTTGTATGCTAACTAAAAAAGAAGAAAATACTCAATATATTGTTTCTCACCCTGGGAGACTGAACTATAGTCAACCCTTCATCTGCAGCTGTATCAAGAAATGTCTGAATCTCACCAGAAGTAGGTTCAGCTTTAGTAATGGCTAAAGAGGGTGATGACGCTGACCAATTTTGTTCACTTGGGTCAACATGTGCGCTGATTATTGGGGCTGAAACAGGTGGTGGAGAACTTGTATAATCTCCAGTTAAGTTTCTCAACACAAGCAACCGAAATCCACCAAGCTAATAACAATAAACAGCAAAAAAAAGATATAAGAGTTGGTTTACAGACATAGATTAAGAAATACAAGGGGCATTATAGCCATTACAGGTACTCACTTTCAACTCAACCTCTGCAATTGAGGTTGTATCACATATTTCTGCTACAAGAGACTCCACCTGTAGATATGGTATGATTGAAACAAGTAAAATGTGATAGACTTTGGTATGAAGTAGTTTAGATGCCAAAATGATGCACGCAGTTGAAGTTAATATTATTATTTACCTCTGAAGCATTTGGAGTGAGTTGACTTGTTGATTCAGATGATATTCCCACCTCTGAAGAATCTTGTAAATCTGTAACAGCTGTCACATTTAATAGTATAAGAAACATGAATCATGAGTTTTTATATATTATGACATATGTGACATATGGAATGAACTTTAGTCTCATGTGGCATTATAGAATCTAGTTTTCACTAGTTTTCTGCCTTTAACCCCTTAAAGACCACCTGCCTAGCTTGGCACTTTGTTTTACCATATTCATATTGATGACCTTACGCCTTACGTTTTCCAATTTTCTACTAACGGGCTCTCACGATTACCAAAAACAATACCATTCGCTATATCATGAATGTCAACCAATCGATTTAGTTTCTTTGCAATATGGCGAAAGATCAAAATATGTAAGACTGAATCAATCAAACCATAAAATCAACAAACACCAGTCTATCAGATAATTTAAACCACATGAACAGAAACACTAAAGATGAAATTTCTTACATTGGGCATTCTTCACAGGCAAACATAGGCACAAATTGGATGTTTTCCCCCAACACTGTGATAACACCAAACCATCAAACCGCAGCGAGTTTCTAAACCCTAATCCACGATAATTCCGTTGTAAATTAGCTAATTCAACTCTAGCAGGACCCAACCTCAAGTTGCAAAGCTTCAAACTTGAAGCCCCAAAGCTACCTGTTATCAAACACCCAAATGCACGATCACTTTCAAGCTACAATTCACCTTCTAATCGATCATAAGTACGATCACAGAACCCTAAAACAACTTTCAATGCTAAAGCATGAGTGTATGTTGATATATGCAAATCAGTTTAGGGTTGTGAAATGGATGACAGGAGTATGAGAGAGGGTGACTTACAGGCAGCCATTGAAGCCTGTGAAACCTTGGAGGATTGCAATATCTGTGAATTTGTGAATTGAGATTGAAATCAATGAAGAGGAAGAAGACGAGATGAATTCACTGTAAGTGGGTTAAGGTTGAGGCCCAACAATTTGGCTTTGGGCCTGTAGCTTTGATTCACGTAGTGATAGAGGCGTAAAGAAACCGTTACTAGAACTCCGAAACTGACCCGACTAGGGAAATGGTTTGTAAAGTAACCGGTTAGGAAACGAAACCGACCACACCCGTCGGTTTGATATCGTAAAACCTATTTGAATCCGGTTGAAACTGAACTGAACCAGTAGAAAATTGAAACCGGTTAGCAACTTGAACTGATCATATTCTATTAGGAAACTGGTTTGGAAATAAAACCGGTATGGACAAAACCTTTTTCGACTTCTTTTAAACAAAATTAACCTTGCATGTCTACACTAGCATATAAAAAATACATTTTGTTTGTATTTTATGATAATTTATCCTTTGTGTTAGGTATATTTAAAGACGGCATGTTTTCAGTAAAGTATAAAAATATATCATTCAATCTGATTAGAAAGATTTGATAAATCATAGTACCATGAAAGCAAGCTAATGATTGGTTTATATGATTTTTTTCGTTTTGAATGGAACACCTTTAAATACGAAGGTGTGAGCAATAACTCATCTACACATTTGTTGGTAGCGATATCAACTTGAGGACAATTTAGCAAATGAGAGCAATAAGTCATCTATACATTTGCTGGTAGCATCCTCAACTTGCAAACAATTTAGTAAATGAGATGATCACCCGCATATTATTAACCGAGCAGAGAAACAAACAAAATACTTATAAAATTTTAAATGTATCAACCGCAAAAAAAAAAAAAAAAAAAAAAAAAAAAAAAAAAAAAAAAAAAAAAAAAAAAAAAAAAAGGAACAACTTGTATACAAAAAGTATTATAAAAATAAAACTAACATGGATGCAAAAAGTAATTTAAACTATATAGATTATATGATACTTTTGCCTCTAGTGTGCCTAACGTCCAATATCAAAGATGTAAAAACAGTACCGGACCAGCCGGTTCAACCGGAAATTGCCGGTAGTGCTAGTTTGGTCTCCACGTATTGGGCCAAGTCCATTAGAACGGGCCGGTTATTCTCAAACCAGATGAATTGGGCTTAAACTGAATTGTTTTGAGCTAGGCCTAAACCAGAACAAAATATAAGGTTTTGAAACTAAAACTAATTCACAACTAAAAGCATTTATTGTCATATTTTGTATTATATATGTTAATTTTTATATTGTTTTTTACGTCATTCGGTTTTTAAATCTGGTTCGATCAGACCAACTGATTTGACTAATGAACCGGTAAGTTGACCGGTTTAATGTCTGGTCTGATTTCAAAAATATTATCTAATATATTAAGCAATATATTATTAAACCTAAAAAAGATAACTCATTGCAGCCATTAATCCTGACTTACATATTGTCATGTAAATATCAAACCATGTAATTATTGAACACAACACAACTATTCCCATCAGACATGTCACCAAAGGTATTGACATATATGGTATTGTTGTGCATCATGAAAGGTATTGAGTTATTGATATACTTAGGGGCTGTTTGGCAGCCTTTTAACCAGGCTCTTAATGGTTCAGATGTCTGAATAGTTCAGCACTTAATGGTTTAGACTGTTTGTTTCGTGAGCAAATGTCTGAATGATTCAGACATTTGCCTCTGAATGGTTAAGCATTATACTAATGCTGAATGGTTAAGACCTCTTATCTGAATTGGTCAGACATTTGCCTTTGAATAGTTAAGCGATATACTAGCTATTAATGGTTCAGACCTCTTAATGGTTCAGCACTTAATGGTTCAGACCTCTTATTGGTTCAGCACTTAATCATTCAGATATTGCTAAGCAGCCCCTTAGTATATGTGATCAACTAGGGACACTTTTAAATATTTATGGTAAATCAAAGTTACTGTTCATTTGTTAGATATACAAAAACGATCAATATGAAGATAGTCCATTTGATAGAGACTTTGCTTTTTAGAGGGGAGGTACTGGGTTCAAACCCAAGCATGATTTAACTTGATGTAATTTAAAAATAACAGCAGGATAAAATTTGCCATTCAAAAAAATATATATATATATATGTATACAAAAACGAACACTACAAACTATACAACACTAAAAAAATCTCCCCAATATCACTTAACTCCTATATCCGAGTAAATTCGAAACACAATCAAAGTTTGTAGAATATGTTTAGTAAACAACTAAGGGGCTGTTTGAAATCCCTTACTCGGTTAGAAGATGGTGACCGGGTAAAGGGTTGTTCCAACACTGACCGGTTAAGGGGAAAAATATGCATGGCCCAGTGGTGTCGGAGTGGGTCAGACGCAAAAGAGTGAAAATCAAACACGTTGACCGGCCAAAATGTCTGACCGGATCAGTGGGTCAGACATCTTGACCGGGTTAAAAGCAAATCAACATTGACCGTAAAACATTAGGCAAACGAAGAAACAAACGCCATCCGTTACTCCGTTAGTATCCACACCGTAACAATCTACAACCACCTACACCACATCACAATCTCCTCACGAAACACCAGAGTTCCCTAAAGTCATCGCCGAAACCCCCAACAACGTACCCTACTTTCTCTCCGATCGGACCTCACCTTTTCCGACCACCACCATTACGCCGTCGTACCGGAGAAAACGGTCACCGGAGGATTTCATATAACGATAAACGGTGGTTAAAATGTCGCTAACGAGTGTCAAAATGGCGGATGATGTGTGGTTAACGTGTCTCACTCATGCATTGTCGACGGAAACTGAAGAGATCATGGGGCTTCTTCTCGGTGATATTCAGGTCGTATCGTTGCAGTCGTGTGTTTAACTTTACCGTGTTTGGTTATGTGGAAATGTTTTTTTATTAGGGTTTTTAGGTTGTTTGTACTGTTTGCCTGCTTTGGAAATGGTGTCATTGGTTTGTGTGATTGAAATTGCATGAGGTTGAGGGTTGTGAAATGAATTTGCTGGAAAATGATCATGTTCTGCTTGGTGTGTGTATGATTAGGGATGTGAATTATGGTTCTGATAATTTAACTGATATGGTTTAATCAGATGAACAAGCTGTGAATTGATCAATTGAATTTTGCATACTTGTTGGGGACTTGGGGCTATTCCATTTGGCTATTTGGATTGGTTGAATTGTTTACTTTTTGTTCTTGTGAGTTGCCATCTTTGTAGTTTGTCCCCATTAGTTGAAATGGAAATTTGATATATTATTAACGGGGTAATGCTTATATTGAATTTGATGTATTGTGCTTTTGGTTATTGATTCTGTGTTGGTGATATGAGATGCTGCAAGTTTTATCTATGATTTGGTGTGTGTGGTTGTTAGTTCTTTGATTCTATTGATACTGGAGAATGATGTGCAATGGGTTTTCTTATACGCAAATATTGTGATTTCAGCATTCAAAGAATGGGAGTGTCACTGCCCTGATTTGGGGAGCATTGCCGCAACCACGGTCTGATAGGCAGAAAGACCGTGTTGAGACAAATCCCGAGCAGTTGACAGCTGCATCAGTTCAGGCTGAGATATCCTTTTTCTAAACTTACTTATATTTAATGGTACAAAGCCTTCATATCATTGGTTAAGTTACTCTCTATGTGCTCTACCAAGGATATATATTTGTAGTTGTTATCGCATTCATATTAGCCTATTACCATTTTATCAGACTTCAGATGAATGCAATGTTGACTCTTTATTTATCAGAGCACATGAGGGTTATATCTGAATATATTTTTTCTTAAACTATATTTGTCTTTTTGTGTGGGGTGGGGGTGGCGGTGGCGGTGGGAGAGATTAAGAAGGAGAAATGATTGAATTTGTTTAATTAACTCCATAACACAAAATGACTGCTGAAACTGGAAGAACCACAAGAGTGATTGGATGGTATCATTCACATCCGCATATTACAGTCCTTCCTTCTCATGTTGGTAAGTGAATTATAGTCTTATTACAAGTCAGAAAAAATAGGAGTCTGAAAATATTGTCATATCACAGCATACCCCTACTAGTCTGAAAACAAGAGTTATAAATGAAAAGTCGAAGTCTTATTATGGGTCAGAAAATATAACATATTAAAGGTGTTTCTAAGTCGAACTTTCAATAATGAATATTTTCTTACTGTTCTCATTTCTTAAAATAAGCATGGGAAGATTAATGAGTTGTTAACTTGAGATCCCATAGTTAGCATGAAATTCAAATGACTTGTAGTAACGTTATTTCTTTCTTTTTTTTTTTTCTATACAATTATACCATTCTTGGTGTTTATGTTATTATGTTAATATATTTCTTGTTCTTAGTCTGAGTTATCGTGTACCATTTTGCCGCTTGTTTCTGTAGATGTGCGGACTCAGGCTATGTATCAACTTCTAGATGCTGGGTTTATAGGATTGATTTTTTCATGTTTCAATGAAGATCAATACAAGGTTCTGCATTTAACTACAACTATATTACAAATATTTCTATCCTTTTACTTATGAAAATCACCAGCAACTCTAAAATTGATATATCTTCTTGATAGTTAATCATTGTCATTTCTTGTCAATTTCTAAAGTCGCATACGTAACTTTGTTTACATTAATAGTGTATGGAAAGTGACTCAAGCTTATTGACTATAAAGAAGATAAATCTGAACATGTTTGTTTAAGGATATCAGGCTGGAAGAATACAAGTTACAGCATTCCAGTCCCTAGATGGAAAGCAAAGCAATGTGCCAAGAACAGTTCCTGTATCTCCTATAAATATAAGTTCGATTATAGATCTAGAATCATCGTTAAGCGCAGATAATTCACTCACAACTTCTGGCTCAACAAGGGTAGAAAGTCTAGAACATGACACTGGTGATTCTAAAGCTGCTGCAGGAGCTTCAAAGGTATCTTTGTCAATATTTGTTCTGGATAGTTCATACAACTTATTAAGCAATGATGACTTGGGACCATATCATTAAGACTTCTGATGCATTTATTGTTATAAAAAATATGCTTAAATTATTATCATTGAAATGTTTTAAATCAAATTGGAATATTTTAACTTTGAATAATGAAACTTCTAGCAATTTAACTTTATGAAGAACGAATAATATTTATGTACCTGAAATTAAAGCACAGAAATACACAAAGTTGTTAAAGTAATTTAATTCACAGAAAAGATTAGATAGCATACAAAAACCAGAAAATTACATATCTGTTACTTGAAAAAAACAATTTAATGCTTTGGGCTCTAGGAATTGAGCTTAAAGGGTCCTTGGACCAGTCTTAACCATGATTTTTGTAGCAAATGTGAGGACAGATATGCCACTTTAAGGCTTACTGGCCTTAAGGGACCAGGCTTTTTCATGCTGAGCTCAGGACTGGTCTCTCACAACTAGGTCTGTTTGTGAATCTTTAAGATGAAGTGTAAATGAGTAGGAGAAAGTTTGCACATGACAAGAGTAGGGTAAAATATGAATTTTTGGTCCATAATGACCCTATGATTCTTTTAAAACTAAAAGATTTATCACTGAAAAGATCTATATCCCTAACCTTCTTTCTTCTTTTGTTTTCTCTTTCACCTCATTTTTATTGAAAGTGGTCCTCGAAAATAAACACAGATGAACACCGAGAGTTTTGTAGACTCATTGTCTCAAAGTTTTTGAATATTTTAAGAAAAAACCCACAGAATACAGACCCTAAACCCCTATTTACGCTAAAACCAAAACTTAATCACTAATATATATCAGGAAATCGCCCTCCTAATTTAATTCAACCCATACTTAATAAAAACTTCACACCAAAAGTAAACTAAACAATACTTAAAACAATAAAACCAATAAAATAAGGAAACGGACTCCAAAAATCATTGAATTTACGGCCCAAATCAACAGCACTCATGCACTTGACATGGACTCCCTCTTTGACCAACATCCAGTAGCTTGCAACCCTAGTTTCTGACATTTTTTCGGTTCACCCATTCTTGGTCCGAACAAAATTAGGCCAGCAATTTTTTCTTCTTGGATTTGAAGCTAATTTGTGTGTTAATGTTCTGTGCAAAATACCAGGGCGTGATTTATAGACAATAATCTCTCTAGCTTTACGTCTAGATATCAAATCAAAAGCTTGCTGCATAACTTCGTTGTATGGTCACACGTTCGAACACTCATTCTTGAACCCATGTGTGTTTTTTTCTCATTTAAGTCCTTTGGTACAGTCCTTCCATCTAAGAACATTATTATTTGCTTATAGGTCCTTTATTTTATAATTTGTGGTATTTTCTTTACTTTATTCATATCGATTTATATTAATTTTCAGAGTGGAGGAAGATCATCTGCCTTAAAAGGCTTCTTTGCAAATGCTGATACTAACTATACTGGAAGAACAGGAGCGAACTACCCTACTAGCAACATAGAAAGTTCAATAGGTGATATTGATCCCATGGATATGTCTGAAAGTATGCAAGAGGCTATGCACCGTTCCAATTTGGAAATGAGGTACCCATATGTACATACTTTTTACAAACTATTATCTTAATCCTTATATGCTTAACCTGTAATATCAACAGAATTCAGAAAAAAATTTGGTACTTTAGATACAGCCCATGTAGCTCTAGTATTGGAGTTTCTCTTTAATGTCTTAGTGTCTGTCAGCCGGTGTATATAATTTATAAGAAGAGTTTTCAAGGGTTTAACATGCAATTCTAGCTCTATATAGTTATTGACAAAAGGATACTGATGAATTAGATGTGGCAATTCTGGACGATTTTAGTTTTGTATATTGGTAAAGGGTCAAATGGGTTGAATTAACAGTTTCTCTTAACTAAAATGGAAACGGGTTAAAAGTCTCCAAAAATGTATTCTGATGCTTACAATCTCCTAAGTTCTTTTAAAAATTAGATTGCTATATTGATTACATAGTTTTTGCAATCATATATAACACATCAACTAATTATAGGAGTCGGACAAGAAATGTTTGTGGTTTAATCCAACCTGTTTTCACATGCACTTAAAAACCTGTTTCAACCCGAACCTTTTCTGACACGGGTTACCTCTGTGATAACATATACAATTAGCTACCTTGCCCACCTCTGTGATAACATATACAATCAGCTTCAAGATTTCATCCATTCGTTTCTGAAAATGAATGCTAAAGCAAGCCAATTTCCAGTCAGCTAATAATAAAGTGGAATCTTGGATTCACGTTGATTATTGATATTCTTTTTCACTCAGTTTGTTTGTGTTCATGTCCATAACACAAGTGGACTTTTTTTTCGTGCAGCGGTGCAGAATACGTGAGGAAAGAAGTCCCTCTTCATGTTTTGCCAACTTTATCTATACTCAATCTTGAATCCCCTTTAAAATCATTCACCGATTTACAATCCATGTTGTATGAGGAGGAAAAAGCAGCATACCATCAAGCTATTTTACAAAATCTGAGGTACCTGTCATACCTTATCACATCATATGTCATTATTAGAGGTAGCAATTTAAACTCATTTACTTATGAATGTGTTTTCTTTGTTCTGGTTTCATATCTAACGGGTCAATCAGACACAAAAAGTTGGCAAAATAGGAAACGGGTCAACCCGACCTGTTTTGACACCATCTTGACTCTATATTTTATGATTATTCTTATTTGTCTCTTCTATTCAAATAGACTGATGTGTTGGATGTAGGGACGGGAAAATCCATCCGCTTTCTTTCATTCATCATACATCAACCTATCAAGCGTCTATCTGCAAACTAATGGAATATTGGTTAGAAATTACACCTTTTAAATTCTATAAATTTTAAGAATTAGTTTTATCTTCTTAGCTCACGACAATAAACTTTGATTTGCAGCTTAAGTCCTGCCATAAAAGCTCTTCAGGATCGTATAAAAGAGAATGAGATCCGGGTATGAAAGCATACCAATTCATGTGTAGATTTGCATATTATAACTCTACGTTTCAAGTCAATCCAAACCGAACCACTTCGACCCATTACCCGCCCTCAATTCACCATCTTTATTATACTAACTAGCATATTATAATGTAGTTTGTATAACAATGTTTTTTAATAATTTAATTGTGAACCAGCTGGGTATGCTTGCAAATGAAGCTAAAATTCTGGAAAAAGAAAGCACACGAGGCGTAGATCCAAGCTCAAGTTCACCACGAAACGCTTCATCTCATGGAGGAGGAAGTCCTAAGGATTTGTACAGTCCCTTTGAATCCAACAATGTGCGATCTGTTTCTGGTTCTAGCAGCCGTAGCCGAAAAGGTTCTTAGTTATTTTGGGCTAATATCATGATCCATGTGGGTTGCAGCTTTTGGTTCATTATTGCTCTTTTGGAATTGTATGATATCAGGATCATGTTTCATCTGGTTGTAGTGATTGGATTGTAAATGGCAACCCGACCCGAGTTACCTATGTATATTTCCTTTTTGATCAATGGTAAGGGTGAAATCGTCCACTCTAAACGTATATTGTGTTTTAGAATATCAATCAATAGAATAGAATTTTACTAGTTGACCCATTTTGACTCGTTTCTTTTTAGGTTGATCTAAACTATTTAAACATGTCTATTTTCTCGCTTGACTTGTTTTCATATGAGATCTTTGATGGTACTCTCACTCATTATTTTATGGATGGACGTACTACACAAAAATAACCATGGATAAAATGAAATTTGTCTATGTATTTTTTCAATGGTTAATTATTGGATTACTGAGAGAGAAAAACCTTTTGCTTCAACTTGAAATTATTATTTGGTTTTAGTAACATGTGAGACTTGAACTTAAAACTTTTTATTTTAATAAAATTTAAGGCATCTTGCTATCTCATCTCAAGTAGGGATGAGATCAGTACCGGTATGGTACCGTATCAAAAAATACCAATACCAAAAATAGGTAAAAATGTGAATCGAATACCGTACCGATTTTGTTGGTTCGGTATTGATCTGTACCGGTGCCATTGAAAATCCCAAAAGATACTGAACCAAAGGTATTGAATACCGAAAACCTAAAAAAATAAATGCCGGTACCAAGACCGATTATGTTTGGTCGGTACCGGTTTGATATGGTATTAGTATTCGGTAAAATTTGCTCTTCCCTAATCTTAATCACTTGCACTAAGAATCATTCGTATTTGTTTATGTATTTGATAGTTTATGTTTGCATTAGGTATGATATTTTGTAAGTTTACATATATATTATGAAATCTTCATTCCTAGGAGGTAAAAGTGAGATTTATATGCCATTTTAAAGGCAACTTTTTATAAAACAGAAATTGGTTTCTAAGCCATTTTGTTTATAGTTTATAAAATAGTTTGCATTTTTCAAACTCTTAAATAAATGCTAGTAATAATCCAAGTATGCTATCTAATATCTATCACTACCCACTTTTTACAGCTATTTAGTTATCTCATTCGTAATATCTCTTAAATAAATAATACATCGAGCCAAACATACAAAAAATCATGACATTCCATAAGTACAACTTAAATCAATGATTTCACAACATTTTTTACAGTTTCACTTTTACCATCAATCTGATCACACACATTTACACACTAGTATCTAGAGTTTCTTGGCTGGGCATTGGGAAGGGGGGTGTGAAGATTGTGGTTCTCTGGGTTACCTCCCCACGTATTCCTAACCGCTGTAGCCGCACCGTGGGCTAGGTATGCGGCACCGTGGGCTAGCCCCATCGCGCCTCTCGCCGCTCCAGTAGCTATGTCCGACGCTCCATACGTCATTGTTTTCATCGAACCGCCAGACTGCATTATACCAAACTAAGAAATTTTATGCTTATCTTTTCTTAAAAATAAACTTAACTCAAACATGAACACGAACACTAACATAAATGAACATGAATTTTGGTGTTCATGCTCGTTCGTTACGAAAAGGAACATGTTCATGTTTGTTTGTTTAACATCTAAACGAACAACTTACAAACACAAACGGACATAAATGAACATAATTAAGTTGTTAACAAAAAATGAAAATAACTGAACAAAAATAAGAAACTCAAACGAACATAAATGAACAAACATAGATGAATACGAACGAACAAATTTAATACATTAGAAATTGAAAATTACTAAGCATAAACCAAAAAATTACACACACAAATATATATTTGAAGTCTTGGATAAATATTTCAATGGCATAAACGAACGGACATAATTAAACGAACACATGAATGTAAATAAAAAAAAAACACAAATGTAGACACATAAACAAACATAAATGTACGAGCTAGCGTTCACGAACGTAAAATAAAAACAAAACGTGTATGCATGTTCGTCGTTTAAACTCTAAATAAACAAACTTTCTGCTGAACGTCTCACAAACTGTTCACTGAATGTTCAGTTCGTTTACATGCCTATGCATACGTCAATTTGATATCAAGAAAATAAGTACCTGATTAATAAGACTAGAATTTTCTGTTTGTTCCGAGCCAAAATCTTCCCTGCGCAACTATAACCGAATAAAACAATAGAATTAACAACAATGAAAATTAGATGGTGAAAAATGACTAAAATATTTATTGTTAGAGCTCCAAAACAATCAACCCGCGATAAATAGATGCTATTTAGTTACCTGACCCTGTGGTTGATCATCGTCGCCATCATAGCTAAGTAACGCTTGTCGATTTTGGCTCGACATCCTTTATTTGTTTCGATGTATATTTAAGATTACAAATCTATTAACTATTTATATGTGTTTGTGGAGATTAATTGTTGGTTATAAGGTTGTGGAAGAGACCACACAATGTGTAAATATGGTAACATTATATGGCATTTGAATGGTTGGATGGGGTAATTCTTATGGATGTGTGTTTCTAATGATGGTAGACTTGGTCAACATATGAGAAAGAGGGATGCTCTTAAGTTTTAACTTGTTACATGCTGTATCTTTTAGCATTTTTAGCATTGAGTGATTAAAACCATAACTAAAATATATAAATGGCATAAAAATAAAGTTTATAGTCAATTTATATATCTGCCTCTCCAATCATGCTACCGTTTTATTAACTTTAACACATCATTCCACTAGTATCATGCTAACGCTAACGAATTAGATCAATTTTACATATAGATTCGTTTGCACGGTTTAGATTCTTTTATAAAATTTAAGAATAAATATATTTTTGTATTATTCAGGATCTAAACTAATTAACATTGAAGAAAAGGTTAATCGCTTTCATAGGATGTTCAAAATCCGTGTCTTCTCATTGATACGTTTAATATATAGATACAATATTTGTTGTTTAATATTTTAATTAATCTATATAGTATAATCATATACAAATATATATTCTTTTTAGTTATGACTTAATCAGATGCTAAAGAAGTCACCGACTTAATGTGTGACTTTAGTAACACCTGGTTTCTTGAATCTTAATGTTGAAAATATTTAACACTAAAAGTCTTTAGAAAAACATCTTGATGATAAAATAATTTTCTCTTTAGCAAAAATTTATAGGTTTAAAACATACGAGACATACGTATAGTAACTTTAAAGATAGAATATAATGTGTGTCCGTAAGAAAATAAATTAACCCTTTTAAAAACAGAGGCCAAAAACTGAATTGACTAGCTTTATCTCCAAGCCTGTAAAGAGGATAAGCTAGATAACATAAAGTAAGAAGCACAAGTACCCATAAACAACTTAACAATAACGAACCAACGAATCAACATCAATATTAACTAACACTCCAACAACCCACATAAACCCTCCACGTGTCAACCAAGCAGGACACGTGTCACCTCATCACCCACATCCATCCCTATATAAACCAACAATATCATCATCTTCCTCCATCAATAACACTTCTGCAAATCAAATCATCTCAAAAGATATAAATATACTAATAGTAACAGTAATAGTAATAATGGCGTCTCACAACCAGAGTTATAGAGCCGGTGAAGCCAAGGGTCAAGCCGAAGAGAAAGCTGGTCAGATGAAAGACCAGACGGTGAGTTACTTGTCGGAGAAGGCAGGGGCGGCGAAGGGGACCGCGGCGCGAATGGGGCGATCGACGAAAGCTACCGCGGAAGCTGGGGCAGAGAAGACGGGAGGAGTGGTGCACAGGACGACAGAGCAGGTGAAGAGTATGGCTCAAGGTGCCGCTGAGAAGGTGAAGGAGACCTTTGGGATGGCCGGTAGCGGCGAGGAGGAGGAGGAAGAGGAGTTTGTTGGTGGTGGCGGTGAAACCGTCACCGCCACCACCACTAGGAGGAATAACTACTAGTGGTTATAAGTTGTTTGTTTGTTTAGGTAATAAGGGGAGCAATGTTGTTTTAAGTAATGGCATTGTGGTTTGATGTAGAGTTTAGTGGATTGGGTCCGGTCGGGTCGGGGGTCGATCTGGTCAGTGATCCATTTAGGTTTTTACGTAATGTGTGCGGATTGGATGTATGTTACATACTTACATGCATGCATGTATTTTCCATCGTTTTATAATAAGCGTTTATCGCAATAGACGTATTCGAGTCTAAAAGTGTGTGTAAGACTTACGTCGTGAAATACAAGACGTTGGTTTTCTAGTAATTTTCTAGTAGTGAACTTGAACAATGAGAGATTTTTTACTCTATATGTATGCTTTATATTTGTTGTGAAAAGGGTGTTGATAATTTTAGATGCATAATTACTTGTAAAGACAAAACACAAAGAATGTGGATCGAAATAAATGATACCTTCTTTTTGTAATAAACGGAAATCTTTTCGAAACAAATTTATCTATGTAAGATGTGACATTGATAACTATCAAAACAAGGGGAAAAAAGGAAAAAAATTAAGAAGAAAGGGGAAATCATGTGAGCAGTCAAAGGTATTTGGGTATTTAATCCATTAAACCTGAGTTGGACGACCCATTACCCATATGACAATTAACAACGTTGACCTAACTCTATAAGTCGTGGCTGTCGGACCTGTAAAAACATATCGGAGTCTCGAGCTTGGCTTGTGTAACTTTTCAAACTTAAGGTTCGTTTGTTTATTATATGTTAAAGTAGATTAATATCTCGTGTATTACACGTGACAAAAAAAATATTAAATAATTAGTAATCAAATTCAAAAATTATAAAACCATATTAAACAGTTAGTAATGAGTCTTTTTTTTAAATTAATTTTTTTAACATTTCACTTTAAAAAAACTCACTTTTTAAAGTTTAAAAACTTCGGCTTTTAATTATTTCCGCCTTTCAGAAATATTTGGCTGAAAAATATTCGCTTTATTTATTTAAAAGAGCACATTTTTTAGTATTTTGGATATTTAAATTAGTTTGTTGTAAAGTGTGGCTTTTTAAAATGGAAATAATATGAATGATATCATTATTATTTAATAATATTATTTATTATGATGATGTCCAGATTTGTGTCTTGTGTCATGTTGGCATCCAAGATTTTCATTTACAATATAGATGGAAGATATTTTATTATTTTACTTACTAAGCAAATGACTAGTGTAATATTTTTGAGATTTTTACATATTTTTTCATCTTAAAATCATAAATTACACATTTTTCAAAGGCATAAAATCAATTATATATTTCTTTTTTCTAATATATATATATCTATTTTAGTAACATTAACCTGTCAAATGACTATTTTATTTTGTTTTTACTAAGGAACTTTTACGTATTGACGTTTTGTTTTTATAAATGTTTAAAGCTTTGACAATTGTGTTTTGTATTTGGATATATAATTTTGATTATCGGTGATTATTAATTTGAAATAAAGTTTTAAACTTTAGTATTATGAGTCATAATCTTATTATTTTAATTTATATATAAGACTTAAACTTAAGAAAATATGTGATTGATGTTGTTAGAAAGAGAAATATGTGAAAATAATTTAATAAAATTATGGATACAATAATCATTTAATAATTGATTTTAATAAAATAAGTAGATATGTAATATACATATTTTAAAAAAAATTAATTTTTTAACTTGAGTAAATATGTAATTAATAAATTAAAAAATTATATATATATAAATGCCCTAACATTTTTTTTCAACTTTTGACATATGTAATACAAGTAAAATATAACGTGTTCCTTTATTATAAGTTATAACCATAGGACGCCCAGCTTTGTTGATGCTTGGTATGCCTCCCACACGTTCTAAGTAATGGTCATGAGTCCGGATGCCCAATTTGCCTTTTCTTGACCGGCCATAGCTTTTTAATATCTTTTAGTAGTTAATAATCATAACTAGCTTTATACACTTTTTGTTTTCATCTTATATTTTGAAAACTTTTTTTTTTCTAAAAATCAATATGACGTTACTTACTACTCAATTCTACAACAATGTAATTTTATAGCTTTGCAACTTTACATTGTTATTAGCACAACTTTTAAATTCAATTTCACCTTCCCTACTTTTTCTATTTTTAAATGTGGATACCGTCACATCTACAAAGATTTTTTACTAGCTTATATTTGGGACATTTTTTTTTCAATTTTACTTTTAAGTTCGATGTGATTTGAGATTTTCTTTCTAATTTCAAACGACTATATACATATCCTACTCTATGTAACCTACACAACCTATATTATGGGGATGTTTGACAACTTCTGAATGTATAAATGTTAAATCATTAATAGTTCTAACCAATTAAAATAAAAGGTTTTAACCACTCAGACTTGGTATAATGCTTAAACATTAATAGGCAAAAATGTTAAACCATTCATACATCTGCTCATAAAACAAACACTTTAAACCATTAAGTAATAAACCATTCAGACATATGAACCATTAAAAAACCGAAACAAACAGCACCTATAACTAGTTTACACAAAAACATCATTTTGGGACTCACACTTTTAACATCAACTAAGCTTTACTACTCTTTACACTTATAGCTTTATTATTCAAATTTTTAACGAGTCGATCCGATTAACAAGTCTAGCCTTTCATTCCCTAGCCTAGTACCATAGTAAGCATGCTTTTGTTAGCGGATATTAAAGTAAAAAATTTCACACCCAACATCTTCCTTCCTAAACAAATACATTTCATTCATCTCGCTTACGCATTCTCACCTCTTCACGAGCCTGCCTGCAAATCCCTCAAAAATCTTCACCCAATCACATAATCACTTCTCCGATCAGCTATCAGGTTTGATTTCTATCACCTACAGTCATAAATCAAACCTCTGATTGCCCTTTTCACTCTTTTAATTTCTATCATTAGATATGAATTAGGTCTTTTATGCTGATGTTTGGATCCTTCTTAACATGAACTGCCGATTATGATTATGTTTTCGATTTCGATGTTCAAGATTCAAAATTGAGAATCTGTAAACAAGATTGTGAATTCGGTTTATGTGATATGTTTGAGGAACAATTCGGGTGAATATTTGGGCGGTGAAAGCCTAATTCTTTGTCTTACGACTCTTTTTTACGACGATGGATCGTAATTTGAGTGAAATCAGTTCAAACTTACGACTAATTTAGCTTTAATCCCAATTTCAACGTTCAATTTTATGATTAATAATCTGTATACCTGCAGCTGGACATATTTGATTTGTGAACAAAGATTTGTTTGATGTAGTTATTTTTAGAAAAGAATTGGAATTTGATGCAATTCCCTAAATTTCATATAATAGGGCAATATTGTGGTAACTGGTAAGAACTATTTGTGATTATAGTTTGTATCTCTGTAGGTATCTTGGCACTTATGTTTATTCTCATTGTTTGATCTTTATACAGTTGATAACAATACACTTGTAAAGTTGTAAAGATGCCGAATGATAGAAGATCTTCGTCTCATAGGTATAGGGCATCTCCATATTCTTGTAGCAACAAGAATGATAATAAAAGGACACCCAAATCTCCGTCCGCACCGATTGGAAATGAGAATGAATGGGAAGAAACTAGATGCCCGATTTGTATGGAACACCCTCACAACGCCGTCCTTTTAGTTTGTTCTTCACGTGAAAAAGGATGCCTCCCATACATTTGTGACACAAGTGCTCGCCACTCGAACTGTCTTGATCAGTTTCGTAAGACGTTTATGAACTGTAACGGAGAGCAAACACGGGTTGTGTGCCCTCTTTGCAGGGGTCAAATCAACAAGTGGATTGTGGTCGACCCTGCTCGCCAGTTCATGAACTCCAAAACTAGAAGTTGTTCAATGGGTACTTGTGATTTTTCAGGAAATTATTCACAGTTAAGAGAACATGCTAGGCGTCAACACCCGTGTGTTAGGCCAACAGATGTAGATCCTGAGCGTGAACTCGAGTGGACAAAGTTGGAACAGGAGCTGGAGCAACAAGACATGCTCAGTATGCAGTTTGAGTTTGATGACGATGATGATGCCATTGAAATCATGGATGGTTTCTATGAGTTTGCTAGTCCAATTTGGGATTCTGATTTCAATGTAATGAACTTTATAAGTAATTTCGAATCAGAATATGATACTTTTATTCCTGAATTAGAGGTAGGGGACAGTAGTCTGTTTTTGGATCCTTGGCATAGCGCGCTCACCTTATCATTATCATCATCATCATCACATGAATCTGAGATTGAAGGATCTGGCAGGTCAAGAGGACCAAACAGTACCCATGATAGTTTGTCAGGTATGCCTGGAGAGAATGCCCGAGCCACCCGAAGGAGAACCAATACGCGCGATGGACAGAGGTCAAATAGTCAACCGAGTTCTCATAACCGTCAAGAACAGGTAACTACATTGGTTGATTTTCATGAGCTTAGATCAAACAGGCCTTAGTTTTTATGTCAATTTCTTTTGGGTTATTAAGGGATTCTGGGTCAGGTTCAATTATGTATTTTGTTTGTTTTTTTAATTTAGATTTGTGTCCTGGCATATTTGTAGTCTATTTTATTTACTGGTTTGTAGAACTTATTGTAGCTTATGGATTGTGAGGTTTTATAGATTTAAACCCACATTACATCTACTTTATACCAACCTAGGTCTGTAAATGAACAGACCCGTTCATAAACTATTTGGCCGGAAGTTTGCTATGTTTGTTCATTACAAAAATTGTTCATTTAAATAAACAAATGAACATGAACACATGTTTTGTTGGTTCATTTACATTCATGAGCGTTCGTTTATGTTCGTTTATTTACGTTCATTCGCATATGTATTATAACATAATTTCATATACATGATTTTTTGATGAATTTTTGGATGGATCATTTTGAATAATTTTTTGATGAATCATTATGGACTTTTTTGGTAGAATCATATTTTTTGATGAATTATGTGTATTTGAACCACTAATTTAAATGTGTTTTTGATGAATTATGATGTATTAGACTTGTTCGTTTGTGTTCATTAATGTTTATTAGTGTTTTTTTTAATGTTTGTTCAATTATGTTCTTTCGTCTTCATTCACGTTTGTTAACTGTATGTTTAGCTTTTTATGAACGAACACAAACACTTATGTTTTCTTAATGAATAAACATGAACAAAATATCATGTTCGATTATGTATTCGTGTTCATCCGGTTTGTTTACAGGCCTATACTATCCTGTCATAGGCATGACTCGAACCATTAACATCAATGAGACCTTCAATCACTCTATTGTCAAGTTTTGTTGCCTTTAAATCCAATCTCCCACCCGAGTGACCGTTAGTAATATGAAAATTGAAATATAATGAGATAAACTCACGTAAATAAAATTGTTTATATATAGTTAAAAAATTCCTACAGTGATTGGGATATATTTTGAATATGCCATCAATATCTATACTTTTTGGGAGCTGATTTGTGAGGAAAAAAAAAATATTACATATACTGGCATGAACGATAAACAATACATGGTATGAACATATAGAATGAAAGTTTACTGTGTATGGTTTTGTTATTGTGTACAAATCACCTGCTAACTTTTTATGCACTGATAATTATCTTAATTAATTTAGAAATGATTTTTCTTTTCATATAAATTAAATTTTAGGGGTATTTTTATATTTTCTCGTCCTAAACTTATTAATTAAACTTATTAATTACATACTCACCCAAGCTAAAAAATTAATTGCATATTTCTTCTTTCTTGAAATTAGTTATTGAATGAGTATTGTATTTATATTTTTACTAAGTTATTTTTCAGTAATATATTTCCTCAAGTTCAAGCCTTTTATATAAATAAAAATAATAAAATTACAACTCCAAATACAAAAGTTTACAACCTCACAAACATTAATACGTAAAAATCCTTTAGTAAAAACAAGATAAAATAGGTATTTGATAGGTTAATTTTAATGAAATGAATAATTATGTAATATATATGTATTAGAAAGAAAAAATATATAATTGATTTTATGTTTTGGGAAAATATGTAATTTATGGTCTTAATTAGGGAAATATGTAAAAATCTCTAATTTTTTTTTTTATCATAAATGTGATTAAAACTCAGAAAATGTAAATGCAATTAAATCACAATCGTAATTATCTTGATAAAACTCTTGCGTAATTAACTCAGTAAAAAGCTTTTAATTAAACTTGAGTTCTAAACCTCATAGACTCATATAAACAGGTCGAATGGGAGGTAACTCATTCGATTAATGTGTATTGCTAGTTTGATGTTGTATTTTCCTAGACTTGTATGATTTTAGATTGATAAAATGTTACTGTTTAAAAGAGTTTTTCCTCAAAATGATGTAGTTAGAAAACTTATTGAAAATTTATTGTTTCTCATTGGCTACTTAAAAAAAATTTAAAAATTTATGGGCAAGGCAACTACATGCATTAAATGTGCAGTAAATCTTGAAAAAAATTTATACGAAATTACAAGCTAGTTAGAGAAAGTGTATTTTTATATCTTTTTAGGAAAATAGAAAAATTAAAATACTAATTTTCAGAGATAATTTTCAAAATTTTTTTTTTTCAAAAATGCATTTCTTATTTTTAAAAAGCTTTTTTTTTTTCTTTTTTGTAGTTTTATATTTACGTTTTTAAAACATCTTAATTTTTTAAATTTCAGAAACATTTATTTGTAACTTTATAAAATATTTTTGTATTCCAAAATCGTCTTAATTTCTTAAAATTTTTTCAAATCGACATGTTTTCATTATTTTAAAACAAAAAGTTCAAGCTACATGACGGGGGCGGTAACAAATTTTTTTGTACTAATAATCGTAAATCACGATTGCATATATTGAACGTTTATGTAACAATGGTTTCTAAATTTGTAAGAAAGAAACATAAAATATTTTTTTCATATTTAATCACTAAACAAAATGTTACACAAGTAAAAAAAGAAAATTAAAAAAAAATTACTAGAGACACTGTAAAAGAACAAATGAAACTAAAAAAATACATCTTGATTTTAAAAAGTTAAAAGAAACCATGAAAATTTCCTTTTTAATACAATAATTATACACTTTAAAAAACGTTCTTATACTTTTAGAAAAAAATTAGAAAGTATTTCTAGAAAATTAAAAAAAGTTCAATTTGTATAAATAAAAAAATATCTCTAAAAGTATTAAATAACATTTAAATTTTTTTTAAGTAGCCAATAAGAGTAGGAGTGAGAAACAATAAATTTTCAAACTACACTATTTTAGTAAATATTTTACCAACTACACTATTTTAGTAAATAAGTTTTCTAACTATACCATTTTAAGAAAAAACTCCTGTTTAAAAATTATATAGAAACACATAAGCATTACAAAAACGGTTGGCTCATTGAAGTTTACCGTTGTGCATAGTTAGGAGCCTCAAACACAGCACGGTAACTCCTCTCAAATCACTCCTCAAACAGTCAACATCCATAATCATTACCCTATATATAAAAAGAGAAAGGCGATGAACAGTAACAGGGGTATTTTCGTCTTTTTGGTTTGCCTGCCAGGGGTGTTTTCGTCTTTTTGCGTTTCTCACTATTAAAACCAAACCACCGCCGGTGGTTTTGATAGAGAGAGAGAGGGCGGGTTTTGGGGGGGTCGATGCTCTGTTTCGGTTGTCTCCAGCAAGGCACCACCGCCGCACCGCGGCAGCATCGCCGCCACCCTTATTACCCTATATATGAAAAGAGAAAGGCGATGAACAGTAACAGTGGGTGTTCTCGTCGTTTTGCTTTGTCTGCGACGGGTGTTTTCGTCTTTTTGGGTTTCCCACTATTTAAACCCAACCACCGCCGATGGTTTTGATGGAGAGAGAGAGATGATGGGTTGGGGGAACAGATGGTCGGTTTGGGTGGCTTCGGCATGCCACCGCCGTAGCGCCGCCACCACCGCGCCGCCACCACCGCGCCGCCACCCTTCCGTTGGGTCTCTCTCTTCTTCTACCTCAGGAGGGTCGACGGTTGTATATCGGCATTGGATCTTGGGATCTCCGCTATACCGAGAGGATTTATCTCGGTTTCTCCTCTTAAACCCACTCCTCAGAGGGGGTTTCGCTTCTCTGCCGTGCCCCTTCGCCTTCTCCATGTTTCCTAGGGTTTTCGTTTTAAGACCCGATGATGATGGCCATCCACTAGGCGAGGCAACTTAGGTTGCAGCCGTGGATGCATCAGAGGTGTCTTTATTTTGCAACGACGATGATGATAGTACATCTGGGTCGATTGGAGATGGAAACGGTCGTGTCGAGGAGTCCTCAGCTCTTGCATGTCTCCGACGATGGTTGGTTTAGGGTTTTCCCTTTCTGGTGTGCTTTGGCGATGATGGTACGACGCTATTCGGCGTGGTAACTCCGGTTGCAGCCGTATTTGCCTCTGAGCCTCTTACTTTTGCAGCAATGATGCTGAATATTGGTCTGAGTTGTGCTTTTTTTTTTTTTTCTACAGAATGACGATGATGATTGTCGATCTGAGTCTGGATTTTATTTGTTTATATCAATGGTGATGAACAGATTTAAATTACTTTGTATTTTTTTTTGTTTTTTTTTGTTTGTGAGTTTCTGGTATGACAATGGTTATGTCAGTGGATTTGTTGGTTTTGGTGACCGGGATTGCCGTCGCGAAGCGCGGCTTGTCATTAACTAGTTATTATTAAATATTAAATATCATATATATTCAATCATAACTTAAAATATTATATGTCTTTAAATAAAAGAATTTTTAGTTTATGACAATTTTACCCCTATCTAACATATTATGTTTTTAACAAATTAATATCTTTTAAAAAAGTTTAGGATTCTTGTTTCTGAATGCTAATCCAACTTATTTGTTTCTCTTGTTCGCTTCATGAATCGCACCACTTGAATCACCTCTAAAATTATCGTGGAATCGCTCCCGTTGAATCATAAAAAATAGTTTGAATAGGTTTTTTGAAATTCTATTTTGTTGACTTACATTGTATCCATTGGATGATTGCATTGATTTGCTTGTTAGTTTGTGTTGAATCATTGCTATTATATTCCAGGTGGACAATTTTTCTTCCACGTTTTCCTACATCAAATATTTTTGTTTATTACACCCGTTGGACAACATTCTAATTAGTACCAATCAAACCAATTTTTTTCTTCCTTTCACAATATTAGCATATGAAATTTTGATTCTTAGCATTCTTACTAATTTTCATATCTTATTTCTGAGCATTTGAATATGATATTTTTGTTTTAGGAATTTTTTAAAAATCACTTGAAATATGATCTTTGTTGCTTGGATTCCAAGGTTTTATTTCATTCATTTCTAACAGAACACTAATTCAGATTGTCAAACTGATGCTTATAAGAGCATTCACAGGTGGATTCCTTGAAAATACTTGAGTGTGTTTTATATATTATAAGAAATGGTTTTAAGTGGTTGTGAGTTGAGAAGAGAGAAAATATTACTGTTCATTTGTATATTTAAAAAAACACTGTTCAACCCTTACAAAAATTTTAAAGTAGTTGTGAGTGAGTATAGAAAAAAAAGAATGATATAAAAAATATTATTTAATTAAAAAAATAATGTTTATTAGTATAAATCATATGAATAAATATAAAGAATTCACTGTGAATGCTCTAAATCAAATTCATACATGAGGATAAGTAAATTTTGAGGTTAAAAGTGGGAGGATATGAAATTTAAGGTTTTGAAATAAATAAGAGCAGAATAATCATATTTTAAAATGTGATTAAGTAAATAGATAAATATGATATTTTAGTTAGTTTCATGAGGTTATATATGAAAATCTCTAGAAAAAATATACATAAGGCCTGTTTGGGATTGTTTATTTTGGCTGAAAATAATTTTTGATAAAAAATACTTATTAACTTACAACTTTTTAAAATAAGTTTTAAAAAAAAAATGTTTGGATTAACTTATAAACTAAAATGTAGTAAAATGATCAAAAGATGGTTTTATAATGAGAGGGATTAATAGAAGATAGTAAAGTGATATAATAAAAAATTAGACTAAAAAAAGTTATCAAAAGCTAATAACTAATAAGTAACTTTATACTTACTTTTCGAAATGTTTTTTTTACAAAGTCAGTTTAAAATGTTATTTTGGATTTGACAAACATTTTTTTTAACTTATTAAATTTACAAAAATTAATAAGTAAAATGTTGACGTCCCAAACACCCACGTCGAAAGGAAAAACCAAGCGCCGCTAAAGGGAAAATAATCAAATCACATATTTCCATTTGCTTCGTGGAGGTGAAGAACAGAGAATCTCCAAGAGAAAGGGGAAATAATCATCAGTAACCTTTAAATCTTTAATCCTTCATACACACGTAAGATTCTCTTAAGTTTTTCATGAAATCTTACTCTATTGCCCCCACGAATGATTACAGGCGAATTAATTTCCACTGTGTATGTTAAACACCAGCTCCGTTAATCAGTTTAGCTTGTTTGTTGATTTGATGCAGTCATCCCTGAAAGACGATGGCTAGGGCGTTATCGAATATGCTATTCAAGAGTTTTAGGTCAATGGAATATAGTCCCGCAACTGCAACGGTATGATGTGATAGAATTTTGTTCATTTTCATCTTGTTGTAATGTAATTTATTTGTTTGTAGATAAAATTCTTGATCTTCAAATCAAGTGTTTACAATAGAGTGGCAGGTAAACGAGCAACAAGTTGCGCTGCGACCCTTTTGAATAGCAAACCCGCTAGGTTTGTTTTGAAGGTTTCACCATTAGATTACTAGGGTTGCTTGAATTTGCCAATTCAAAAGTGGATTTTATTTAGTAGGTAGGGCTTGGAACTTATAGGTCAAAGAATTTTTCATTATATGTTTGGATTATTGGGGCAGATGGATATTTAGAACATATTTTTTGATTGCTTTTTAACCTAGAAAGCTTGGCTTTAGAAAGCACGAGGTGCGCAAAATCGTTTAGGTCTCGAAAGGTGTTTAGGCGAGAGTTTCATGTACGCAAGGCGTTGTAGCATGTACTACCAAATAAGCTTTATTTACGGTCAAAAGTTGCATCTCTCTCGTCTCTTTTACTGTTAATATTGGCCTTTTTCAGCAAGTAAACGATTCATAATTTCTTTTTTCTTTTTGGTTGTTTTTACATATCAGCCTCCTCCAGACCTGATTTTGACTAATTTTGGCCTGCATAGGCATGAAGCGGGGCCTTAAGGCCATAAGTCGTTTTCCAGATCGCACTTTTTAAAACCAAGCTAGAAAGTGGTTAGATGATAAATAATTGTGATTGAAATGATCATTGGTCATGTTAGACATGTTTAGGAACTACATGCATATATAATTATATATCCACCAGTTTAGTTATGATTTATAGAAATAATAGGGAATTTTTCTTCAAAAGCAAAGTATATATGCCCACCAGTTTAAATTATATGATATTATGAACTTTGTAGTTGGTTTGCTCTACATTCATCAACTCACTGATACTTGTATAACAAGGATGCTCCATTTGGAAAACCAACCAATTAATATTCATTTGATGTCTTTTTTTTTTTTATTAATTTTCTTACATAAACTGTCTTCGAGTCGCAGGCGTCTGGATCATTCTTGCAACATGGGATGCCATTTTCAACTAGTGTGCCCAATGATCCTGATACACATGATGATTTCAGGCCCACAAATAAGATAGAGAATTCTGATATTACTCTAAAGGACATTGTTGAGCAGGTTGGTGGTGGTTGAGGAGTGTATCATGAACCTCTTTGTACAAATATATTATTTTTACTATGTTAATCATAATGTGTAGGATGTCAAAGAAAACCATGTCATGGTTTACATGAAAGGGGATCCCGAACAACCGCGCTGTGGATTCAGCTCATTAGCAGTCAGAGTATTGAGTGAATATCGTAAGTTCTCAAATGACAAAATTTCTTTTGTTGAGATGTTTTAGCATACAGTTACTATACTGCTTAAGATTTTTTCTTGTGAACTTAAAAAAATATTTCAGTCTAAGGATAATAACCTGAAAATATTCATTCTGGTTCTGTTCAGTTTAGAGGTTTTGGGGCTGTTTGTTTATCTCTAGCTGAACAAATATGACACTTGCAACCATTTTATCTACAACATATATAATTACCAGGTGAAAAAGTAACAATCAGTGCATTATCTTAACAAACAAACATACACATAAAATCCCACTCAGCTAGTATATGATCTAGATGTTGGTCGGTGATGGTCACATTCATTTTAGATTTTTTTATGTGAAGATGGTATAAGTAGGCTAACTACCAAATTTTGTTTCATTTTAGTATATTATCTAATACTATTTTTGTTTTCCATTTGGATTTAGCTTATTTTAATGGTTTCGAGTATTGTTGCGAATTGTCGCAGGAGTTCCTATATATTCCAGAAACATATTGGAGGATCCTGAGCTTAAGAATGCTGTAAAAGCTTTCAGGTAACAAGCACCCACCTCCCTTGCAAATTAGTTTGCTTAACATAAAGCAGTTGTGCTTTTTTTTGTCCGTCTGTTTAAATATATCGTATAGTTTATATGTTAAATTTGTTTGCAAATTCTATGTTATTACAATAATAATCTATTTGCAAAGAGATACACTTTAGGTGAATGGGGACTTATTAAGTTTTTGGCTAAGTCATGGTTTTTAAAAGCATACATTCGGGTCAAAATTAAGGTTTGCAGGAGGATGGTTTGCAAAAACAACCAAAGATGGTTTACTTGTCAAAAAGAGACGAAAGATATCCAACTTTTGGTTGTACATAAAGTTATATGGTTGTACATAGAGCAACGGTTTGCATACGTGAATACGTGAAGCTCTTGCCTCAAACCTTCTATCTCGGGACCTAAATGCCTCAGAGCGACTGATACGTATTTACAACAAAGAGCTAGGTTATAAGCTTAGCCCGTCTAGTCTTTCTGGCCTGTTAGGGATTATTACAAGTTTACAACCCAAATCGACATGTATACATGTAAACATGCTTGAATTACCACCTATTATTAGTTTGTAATGTTTAATGTTTCGTTGCAGCATGTGGCCGACATTTCCTCAGATATTCATCAATGGAGAATTCATCGGAGGATCAGACATTATTCTCAATATGCATCAGGTGAGTTTCTGCATCTCCAGACTCTTGCTTTACGTCTTATATTGTGTTTTAGTTTTAACAATGTGAAAGACGTACGGATCAAATCTTTTTGGCTTTGTGCAGAAGGGTGAACTGAAGGAGAAGCTAAAGGCAAGACCCTCAGAGTAGATCAATCTTGTTTGCATCTCTTGTTGCTCAATGATTTTGCATTTATGATGTTTAAGTTTTGAGCCGGCATACATTATAAATTGTTTTTCAAAGTGTTGTTCTTACATGAATGCTAAAATATGTTGTTAACCGTCTACTGTTGGTGTATGCATCACTGAGACTCGTTACATTGTTTATTGAGTTTAAACGTTTTATTTTTAGAATAGTTTTGAATTTTGATAGTTGGTTGTTGAATCAAGATTGAGATTTATGGTGTTGCTTGTTGGGCTGAAATGCAAAAAATTCTTTTCTAAAGCAATTGCATTTATTATCTCTAAACTTGATAAAATTGCATATTTTTATCATGTCATGCATAAAGAGCAACTTATGCAATTCTTTGTTTCTTTTTATCTAAATAGATTGAGCCATATCATAAAATGATGTAAGGTTTGTGTTACGAAGCAAAACACAATAAATAAACAATTTATTGTTACTTTGATATATATAAATAAACAATTTTTACATGTGACATATTATATATAGTGTTTAACAATTTTATAACAATTTATATAAAATACTAATTATTATATAAACATATAATTATTACATGAAATAAAAATTATATAAATAAAAAAGCTGGTTTTGTCATGTAAAGTTATGTTGATGCCAAATTGAAGAATCATCACTAAGCTTAAATTTGTCACCATTAATTATTTTGAATGCATTTAAGCAGCAATGGCGTCCGAATTCACAAACAAAAAGAATGTAATCATGCTCTGATTTAGCAAAAAACAAACAGTAACTTAGTCATGTCAAACAAACAAAATCAAAATGCAGGGACCTTTACAAGTCCTGATGCTGCAGAAATTTCAAGTCTCGTTATCTCACCAGATTCTTATTCCGGCATATATTAAACTATCTGAAGTTTCGAAAATGCGATCAATGGTGTTCGTCTTCATCAAGCCCGTCTGGAAGACCTCCTGGGCCCACTACCTCCAACTGCAAAGCAACAAGGTGTGTGTGTTCATCAGGTTAAAAGCTGACTGGACAGAACTCAACCAAACCAAAACCGACAACATAGAACTACATAACCAATACCATCTGGCTCGTCACAAAGAACCATGAGCACATTAGAAACTTGGGAGTCAGAGGTTTGTAATTTTGAAGTATTAATAATTTGAAGAATCAAAACTAAATAAAATGAAGAATTTGTGTTTCAGGGTAGGATCGTTATGTATGCTTAAATTTTCTCTAAGAAACAACGCAAATTATAAGAGGCATAGAATAAAATGATGAAATTCTTGTGGGCCAAAGTGTAATTTTGTTGATAAAACCATCCTCCCAATATTTCAATATAGATTCTTATGACTGTTTCAAAAGCCAAAGGTCATTCTTAAGTAGACATGTACAAAATAATCAAAATGTCACATTTCAAACATATAGAATATGAACAATAATCTTGCACAAAATCCTTAGCAAGGCCTGTTACCCATAAGCCCTATAAATAGTTCAAAACCAAACAATAAAATGGTTCTAACATTTAAAAACAGCAAACATTGAAAACAAGTCGTGTTTTGATCCATAAAAAATGGTAAAAGTTTTGACCTATAATATGATTGGTAGATTTAATTAATCTAGACTTTTTCTGTGGATGAAAGCCTAATTAAACCAAATAACCATGGAACTTTTGATATTTAACGATGATAACGTATCTAATAATTATAGAACAATAACAATCTGATCTAAATCACACCATTTTCAGAAAGAAATAACTGCTTAAAAGATTAAGCTAAACTCGCCTCAAAATATTGTGAGCAGACTGGGCACTCATGTGGTTCACCTTTCTTTAGCCAAAACCAAACAACATCATGCTCATCCTCTGTATAACAGAATAACATAATACTGTTGATAAGCTGTTGGACACACGAACAAAACACTCCTTACCTATAACCAGGTCAAAGACTATATTCCACAAAAAAGAGCTAGAAGTGACTCACCGCCTTCACCCCCAGGGCAACCAACAATTCTTTGGTCATAGTAAGACTTAACCACAGCAGGAGCTTCCTACAGGCAGTAAAACAACAGACAAGATCACAGCTTTAGCAGCACTTCAAATAACAAAGCACAAACAATGAACCAAGCACAAGAGATATCAAAAATTCACATAAACCGTTATGATGCTTTCTTTAAGAAAAATTAGAAAGAAAAAAAAAAAGAAAATAAAATAGTATGTGCACAATAGTAAGAATGCAGAGTTCATTGTGATATAGAAATGTCTGATATAAGAGTTAAGGAGGCTATGTGTAGTTTGCATGCTACATAAGTTCATCTACGGCTTTTAAAAGAATGAATGTCAAATCAGTTTGTTAGTTAATCTAAAAAATATCAATCATTTAAGCTGATTCACGACCGATATGTTTATATTGAAAGCTGTTTTGGTAATCAAATGTTTATTATGTAAAACTATATTGTGGCCTGTCTTTCTAATAAAAAGGTGACTTGTAGTAAACTAATAATGACGTGTCCTCTACAAAGTACATGCATGAGTAATAAAGCATGAGAGGATTCTTAGTAAACATACTACAACAAAGCATATATGTGGTTCTTACTTCTTAGTAATCACACACAAAGCACATAAGAACAATAAGATTGTGTGTGGATAAAATAAAATAGAGTGCAGATAGTAATTTGCAAAATTATTCAAGTGGAGTCCCCTCAAACAAGTAGCTAATTCAAATGACATTTTCATGTATATGCTACAAAGTCTTATCACTGCTAATAGACATGGCAATAAACTAATATTTACTTAAATTTTTATAACTAAATCGGTACATTAAAAGATTCATCTATTGCCTTCCAGAATAAAGACTCACCAACAGAGACTAACTCAACTGTTCAAGTTTATAAAAGCAATACCTAATTTCAGCACTAATTGATCATGGATAGCACATGGCCTTTGCCTAATAAAGATCAAGCCCCCCACCAGGTGGTTATCAATTTATCACACATCTACCATCACATGTTTTATGCTTAGACCATTTGAATAAAAGAATGTCTATACTCTATAGCTAATTAAAGTTCGTGATCATTCAAATCAATAGCTCATATTACAAAAGTATACACCATAGAACCCATTAAAAATTAACTTCGCTTTTATAGCAGAATAGAATTATCCAAACTGAATTGACCATTGTACTCACCTTGGTACCAAACGGACCTTCAGGAAAATTGATATCCAAAATATCTCGTCCCTGATCAAACAAAACAAACAACATCAATCTCCACAACTCATTCTAAAAACCAACAAATCACAAATAACTCCACCAATCGAACCCACACACGAACAAAAACTAACCTCAAGCTCCGCTTCAAGCTCCTCACGCTCATGACCAGTGGCGATAGGCATCACATCTTCAACCTTCTTAGCCACATTTCCTATCGCACACAACCAAATCCTCACATCACAAACACAATTTCACACACATATACAATAAACAGAAATCAGATATACGATAATACTGTTAAACACAGATCTGAGGTGAAGAAACGCACCTGAATAGTGACGATTGACAACAACGGTGGCCGATGAGCGAAGAATCACCGGAGACGGTGAAGAGGTGACGATGCGATTAGGTTTGGCGATAGATCGTAGAGATAATAGTTTGGAAGATGCTCTTCTCCACATGGTATTACGTTCACCGGAACCCTAATTTTTGGGTGTTGATCTGAATCGGCGACGGAAACTTTTGTTGAACACGATGTTGGGAGAATTTTTTTTTAGTGTGAAAATGGAATATAAGTGAAACGGGGGCTTTGGCGAATAGTGTGGGAATTGGGATGATCCTCTACCCGTACGAAGAGGTGTACAAAATAACGATTCGAAAAAAAAAAAGGTAAAAAAACTGAATCGATTTGGGAAACTGGTTTGAGCCAAACCGTTTTCTAACACGACTCGAAATGGCCGACATCTAAAACCGGTTTGTGAATCGGTTTTAGTTAAAAAAATCTATTAAACCGGGATAAAAGCCGGTTTAAAAAAAAGGTTTACAAAATGATCCAAACCGATTTGAACGGTCTGAGGAATCTTGATGAAAAACCAGATTGTACATATGAAAAAAAAAACTCGGTCCGGTTTAAAGAAAAAACCGGTTTGTACACCTCTACCCGTATGGGTTATCGTTGTACTTATTGCAGTTATTCTTGTAACTTTCCCAATCAAATAGTAAAGTAGTGAAGCATTAAGACCAGTGACAACCGTATATTTTTCTGTTTTTCATGTACGACACATCAGCTATCATATCAATTTTTCTTATTTTCTTTAGTTTTTTATATAGTTTTTCCCTAGTGTTTTCAATTTCTCATGTTTTATATGATGTCGTCTTAGTTTTTCCATTTTTTTCTTTTTATTAAAAAAATAGAGGTTCAAACAGTGGGTGGTGGTATAGGTGGCTCCCGGTGAATATTCATTGGGCAGACACACGAAAAAAAAACTCAGGCCTAGGGACATGATGTTCCCATTCAGCACTGGATTTCCCCAAAAGTTTTTTCGATATATGTATATCAAAAAATATAAAACAAAAACCTTTTTAACATCCTAAATAGTTGTATTTCAATAAAATGACGTTTGCCGACTAGTAATTGTGAGAACTCTTATTATGATAGATATAACAACCGGTTAAAATGTTAGTATAAAAGTGGCACATTAAGGTAATATTTTGTTTTATTTACGATTAAAATCAAGCATAACTGTGTTATAAGATATTTTTTTTCTTTAATATTTACAACTGATTAAGCATATTTAAGGCATTGTTTAGTAAATTATGTGATAAAAAAGAGGGAACAGATGATGTTTGCATTTGATGAGATATAGAAGATCCAAACATATGTTTTATTTTACTATATAGATGTTTAACAATTCAATTTCACCTCTGAAAAATGAATACACCAAGAAAATTCATAAACAACTCATACTCCGATACTCGGGTGGACACGCACTCAAAGAGAACATGTTCACTAATCGGCTCAAGAGACTCGTGAGTATGTCGATTTCAAAATTTCATAATGGTGAAGTTGTATGAAATATGGATTGCTTGACGAGGTTTTAGAGGTTTAGTTATACGGTGCCGGTCGATGCGTTATTGTGCTTTTATAAGTGTACATGGTTTGTAGTGGTAACATGTTATCGATCACCTAAAACATGATTTGCTTGACATCAAACCCAAATCAAGACTAAAAAAAAAGAAAACAAAATAAATAAAAATTAATATATTAAAGGTGTGATATGTTAATAAACTTTTTAAAAAAATGTAATGGCTATTTTTAAAAGTTAAGGGAGGAGTTCAACAAGTAAAAAAATTTAAATTGGGGCTATATCCATCACTCTTTTGGGTTTTAGGGGGTTAAAGGATTGTCTGAAGTTAAAACAAATCGAATATGTACAACATTAAATAAACGATTATTGAATTTTAATAATCTAAATTTTTATTTATTGATCGGATTAATTCCAACTAAAAAATATTTACAAACACTTATAACTTTGAACTTATTTTCCTCCAAATATCCATTAGCAATTTAGAGTTAACCCCGTTAGTTTTTTTGATTACGTGGATTGTTTATGTGGCCAAGACAGCAGAAAGTTGAAATCTATCATTAGGTTCGTCAATCTGAACTCATGCACCCTGAAACTCATCAATCTTCACCGCTTAAGTTGAACCATTTGACTCATTGGAGGTAGACTTCAAGTGACGATTAAGGCTAGCCACCGAAAAACGGATCTGATGGAGGTTGGGTAACGACGAAGTTGAAAATAAGCTCAAATTTAGGTCTATTTCATTAAAAAAATTAATATTAACTCTCAGTTATTAAGAGATTGTTGGAGAAAATAATATCAAAGTTGAAAATGTCTATGAATATTTTTTAAGTTATAAGGCAATGTTTTCAGAACCGGATCGGACGTCGAACCGAACGCCTTACTAGTTTGGTGGTCGGACCGGACTTAAGAAGCAGATGACGTCGTAAGTATATATATAGTATATTATATATATAATTAAATATAAGTAATTTATATATGTATTTTATATTTATATATAAAACTTAACTATATTTTTATATCCAACACACTAATTTATGGTTCAACACCCCATTTTTTACCCATTAAAATAAAAAAAATAATCAAAATCCGGTTCGAACTGGTCTAGTTTCCCGGTCCGACCACCGATTCGGGACGAACCAGCCGGTCGAACCGCTTCAAAACGAGTCGATGCGAACCGGACCGGCTACCCATCCAATTCCCGGTCGGACCGGCCGGTCTGATCCGGTCTAAAAAACGTTGCTATAAGGTTTTGGCAAATTTTAGTACTAAATAAGAGTGATAACCCGCTAAAACGTAGATAAAAACGTAAAATTTTATAGTTATAAATTATTTTAAAAGAAAAGCATGATCAGTTATTAAAAAATACTTGTTTGATAAATACGATGGAACTCTTGGGTGTCTCCTAGACAGCAGATTCTATCATCATTGGATGTATTTTGTATTTGTTAGTCACTGAGCATTAACTACAACAGAGACGTGTGTAAATGACATAACGTGAATGTGGGCCAGAGATAACAGTTCGAACCTCACATCTAGTTACTTTTAAACATTGTATAGTCTATATTTTCTCTTGCGCCTTGAGTTGTGGTGGTTTCTCATAGACTGGTTAATAAGTCATATATCATCTTTTATAAATACGGGCTAAAATTGTGAACATCATTTTCAATAACAACCAATATGCTAAAAACTCATATTTTCGACAATCATTTTGCTATCTATTAGTTGCTATACTTGAGATTTGAACTTTAAACAAACCCGCTAAAACAAATCCGTAGCAAGTCAAGCAACCCTCGTTTATATTTGCCAATTGTCAATAACACTTTGCTGTGGGCTGTGGCCCATGTACCCAGCTCGTTTCAGCCATAGAACTTGAAAAATAGGTAATTGGGCTATATATTTTGGTATTTGGGCCGCCCCAATCATTTTTACTTGCACGCTATAGGCATATCACATATGTCCATTTTTAGAAGGTTAAAATGTTAAATGATGTTAGTTGGGCTCATAATTAACCCGTTAATATATGAAACTACTAAGTGGATCAAGCTTCCAATCAAGTACAAATTGATCATGTATTTTATTATTTATTATAATAAAAATTTTCTAGAGATGCGTGACAACTCTTGATGAATTTCAAACTTTTGTTTTTCACATCTTTATCCAATTAAATAAAAATAATTATAAATTAATAAACTAAATAATTAAATATCCAAAATATAAATTGGTTTCTATCTATGTGGTTTGGTCATTGTTATTTTCATTTAATTTAATTTAATTTTATTTTTGTATCCGAATCCCCAAGGTTTTAAGAAATTGCCATTTCATCTAAAAAACTTAACTTCGTCAATTTAAAATATTAAACATGTAAATTGACAAAATTATCTATTAAACTACAAACAAAATCCCTCAATTACAAAACCTTAATCGAGTTAAACAGAATCATGATATATGGGAGATGGTGACAAGAGGTGATGGTCCTATTATATATCCCCCTTCGCAATGGGTTCCCAACCACCACAAAAAACGAGGTCATTCTCCGTCCCCACCAATAAAGCCGAAAATCTCTTAAATCAATCATGATGAAAGGTATGAAGAAGAAATGTTCAATTCAGGTTTCGTGAATGAAACAATAACACGTGAATGGAATTTTAACACCAATACGTTAACAAAAAATAGGATTTTGTTTTATATGCAAAATTACATAATTACCTATTTCAATGATAGATTGGTTTAACATTTTAAATTAATAAAGATAACTTTTTTGGATGAAAATGATAATTTTTTAAAAATCTTGAGGAGCCAGATAAAAAGAATCTTTTTTGGATGAAAATGACAATTATTACCAAATAATGAGGAAAACAACAATTCACTTTTTAATAAATTATTAAAACGTACTAAATTATAAGATTACAATAATATCTTATCTTAAAATATATTTTATTTATAATGATTTTTATTATCTGTTATTTGTAATTTCTAAATTTTTTATTATTCATTATTTCATTAATGGCTAATGACATGTACCATGCAAAATATTAAAAGCCTAATAATCTTAATATGTTTTTTTTTCTACCATATAATACATGAGTTTTTAACCTAGTTACTAATATATGTCTCTTATATAAGTGGTCTGATTTAATTAATTACGGATATATAATATAATCAATTTAAGATTGATTTGGACGGATAATTTAGCAAATAAAAGTAAACGTTAAATAAAGTTGGTAAACTATAAAAAAAGACGTAACTCGTGCTTGATTTAGTTATCTTTTTGCATAAGGTACGAGGGGCAGATCCCTTTGGATCTGATATACATAATCTTACCCTCACTATTCATTTTATAGTAGAAAATTGTTCTTAAAACTTAAACTCATGATCTGAAGATTACATAACAACCCATAATTACTAGTTGGAATATTACAATACTAGTACCAATTAACATCCTTTTTGTCTTGAATCTCTAGACGTTGTTCTTTCAAGTTGATGAAGTATATGAGTGAAAAAACGCTTGAGAGTCTAGACAGTATTAATTAAGTTTTTACTTTTCCAATTGTTAGTCAAATAGTGGGAATGAACCCCTTTATATAGCAAAGAGAAGATGAAATTAAAAATTAGAACTAAGAAAAATATTTATATTAGGTATGAAACACCAAGAAAAAACAATATTAAGTTGTGCGATTTGACCAAGACGAACACGTACAAATGGGTGATGAATATGCATCCCAAGTGGTTAAGCCAATTTAATTTAACTTTATTTCAAATACAAAAAAGAATTCTTAAAAGATTTCTACCAACACATATTTGATCATGTGTTTTTATAAAAGATTCAAAAATATTTTATAAAAATTCACTGTTGTTTCATAAACATTTTGGAATATATTTTGTTTTGGAAATTGTACTTTGAGCTGGTAAACTTTGCTTAAACTGTATAAAGCTTTTCCAAATGATCTTTCATTATAAACCTTTTGGAATATACCGATCTTGTGTTTTGTCACGTTATAATTTATTTTTATTGATTTTGGTTTCGTTGATCTTGGCTGTGCATATTATATGCATATTGAGGTTGAACCATTGTTGAGAAAATTATTAATTGTGGGACGATCATTCAAAGGTCAACCATTGACATCAACCGTGAAACTATCACTTTGTATCCTTTCCTGTAGTATCGTCTCAACACAGGATGATCGATGAATGGTATGACTATAGGATCGACTATGATACTTTGTTACAACCATTATCTTGATTAAATGTGATCTTTTGAAGGTCCATACATTGTCTGACCATAGCATTGGCGTTAACTTTCTTTACTTTGTATAATTTTAAGTAATTCTTTTATTGTTGATCCACAGTTGATTCATCAATCGACCACAGGACTTTTGTGCATTTCTAAACAAAATGTTATTTTGAGTATTTTTGATGTAAAAGTATTGTTCACCAATCTTTTTGTCTTTTCATAGAAATTTTTGCTTATGATATCATGATAATAGATTACAAAGATTAAAGATATATCATTTGTAAGTAACATTTATATCACATGTTATTTTTTTTATTTTTTTATAGTGATTTTGTCGTTGTAAATTAAGATTCATATTAAAACCCACTAGTCTCAAATCCACTAGAGTTTCAAAGTCTATATCTACAATAGTACATTACTTGAATAATGCAAACTAAACACTACCTTACTAATAACTAATTACATTTTACCAGCCCTCTTGAGATTGCAAAATCTCAAACATCATCCTTTGTAGATAGAACAAAGAATCTTGAAAAGCAAATCAAAATGAAAACTTCCAAATCTAAAATTGGTTTGTTCCCATTTCATGGACCCTCTTCCCATGACTCTAACATCACATTTCCTAAAATATATCTTCAAAAAATATCATGGTAACATTATTTTTAACATACTGAATATACAATGCATCTATCTTTATTGTCATGACTAGAAAATACTACCACATAGTTACTAAAAATATGAAAAGAAATGTCATACTAACATAAATATAAATATTTATTAAGTAAAATATTGTTTTTAAATTCATTTAGATAAATCCTCTAAGTTATAAATTTAGGGATGTTCAAAGTCGGATATCCGAAATAATTCAGATATCCGAAATTCGTATATCCGAAATTTCGATACGGATACAGATAGTGATTCGAATATCCTAAATTCATTTTTTATTTTTTTAGTTTTAGTATTTTTACAATAATTAGACATATGTTATTATAAAAATAATATAAAAAAACCAACTCATATTATAAAAGTCTCAATATACACTAAAAAATTTCATTAAAATAAAAATATGTTTAAAATTTAAAAAAATAAAAAAAATATTTTTTAGTTTTCGGATAATAGGATATCCAAATATCCGAAACTTTTGAGAATTAGTATCCAAATCCGAATTTTCGGATATCCGAAATTCTTTTTGGATATCCGAAAATTCAGATATTTCGGATTCGGATATTTTTGAACAGTTCTAATCATCTAGGTCAACTTTTATCATAATTTTGTAAGAAAAACATAAAGAAACGCGATTACTCATATTAAAATCCAATAAGTTCTAAGTATTTAAATATATTATTTTGTTTCAATTATGATTCAAGGTATTATATATTATTTTAGTGCACCTACGTATCTCTGTCTCCATCCTTATCTCGACCCACATGTCTATGGCTGGCAATGTAAATTATTTAGTTTCGTAATTTTTTATTTATCTTTCAATTCTGCCCATTTGATTCATCGAATCATCGGTCCATGATTCCCACTTCTATTTTATTGTGTAAATGTGTAGTAACTAGTTTCTTTACCCGCCGCGTGTTGCGGCGGGGCTATACGTGACGTGATAAAGTATATGCGTTAAGGTCGGTGAATGACTCCACCGACCTTGCTAAATGAGTAATAGCGAGTAACGTTGCCCTCGTGCGTAACGTTACATTTGTGACTTTGTTACCTACGTTGTGGTGTGCAATGTGGACTTAATAAAGTACTATTATATTGACATAATAATTCTAAATAAAAAAATCTAAAAGAATATCCACGCATAAAGACGGAGTTGTACGGTGATATTAACACGGCTGATTATACGTTGCGGCGCGTATGCAAACTTTATTATGTGCATACAACCTAATAGTTTAAAAAGAATTACATAATATAATAATTAAAAAAGTAAAAGAAAATAAAAAAAAACCAAAAAAAATAAAAAAAACTATAATAATTAAAAAAGTAAAAGAAAATAAAAAAACCAAAAAAAATAAAAAAACTATTGGAGGCGGGGTTTGAACCCGCGTCTCCTACAAAGAAGATTAAGACCCCAACCAACTGGACAAGCCAAATGTTAGTGCTAAGTTCCAGAAACAATATATTTAACAGCATTAATATGCGAAAGAAAACAAAAAAAAATAAGAAAATTTGTGGTCCAATTAGACGCTGACACGTCGCAAGGCCGGTGGACCCACCACCGACCTTTGCAAATGTGTATATATACAATTATATTTATTAGTAATGATTCAACTAACCATGCCATTATCATAAAGGACAAATACCATAAAAACTAATATATTTTAAGTATTTTTTACAAAAGTCTCTGTATAATTTTTTGCATGTAAAAAACAAAGATACTTTTTGTTTTGTCTCATAAAAGTCACATAAAAATTTTTGTATATAAAATACCAACATATTTTCTTTTTTTTATAAAATAACCCTCAACATAAGAGTCCCTAATTAAACAAATTTTTATATATAAATTACCAACATATATTTTTTTTTTTATAAAATAACCCTCAACATAAGAGTCCCTAAACAACTTTTTACACGTAAAAAAAACCAATATACTTTATGTATATGAAAAAAAATAGAAAGTACGTTGGTTTTTTACGTGCATAAATTGTTGAGAGGTTTTTATTAGAAAAAACAAAATATATGTTAGTCTTTTTATAGTATTTCTCCTATCATATAAGATTATGATTACTCGCCTTTATTATTCTTCTTTTATTAAAACTCAAACTCTGATAATTAAACTGATTCTGTTCTAGCTTTTTATTCCTAACTCTGCCGTCACCCTTATTATTCCTAATGTCCGTTAAAGATTTTTGTGAAGTTTGTATAAAGCAACCTTTTCATTTTATGCTTAAAAATAAAAAAGCTAACGTCTACTCATTCCATGAACCAAAAAGATGACGTATGATTTAATACTTAGAATCAAATAATGGATAGTTATTAAAAGTTAAGACTAAATACCAAATTTTAGCTTAAATAGTTAAATCTATACTCTAAATTTAATTATTGAATCTGAATATAGTATTCATTTTATTACTTGTAAAATAAATTCTTCAATCTATCTATTGGTGTAATATCAATTAAATAATGTAATAAGTACTTTAAACGTGTTTTTTTTTATCTTCTAGTACACAACACAAACAACATTAACATACATAACTTGCTAAATAAAAACCATAAGCGGTGATCAAACATCCCTACGCCACGCTTTGAGGATTTCGTGAAACAAGTAAAACATATCAAGCATGTTTAGCGTACCGGACCCCGACCAATCTCACATCATCGATGATCGGACCACAAAGAGAACCGTCAGTCTTCATTTGATAAAATGTGCTTAAAAACCTGATACGTGTACGTGTTGTCACGGCCTTGAACTTAAGAACCGCTTGTTTGTATCCACCCTTGCCTTTGGATTCATAAGGAACCCTAAGAGTGTTTTTACCAGCAAATGCTTCTACAACCATTGATCCCTCACACGCGTTGTTGGCATCACCAACAACGAATGAAAGTGCGTATACTTTGCCTGGGATGGTCTTGACTACCTGGGCAATGGCACTTTCTTTCCCAGCTATTAGTTCTACGGCTCGTTTTCCCTTGGGCACTGCAAAGTGTTCAGCATCTAGATACTTTACGGCTTTTAGTGACTCAATCATCCAACCGGGGAGGGGAGAATGGTCATCCTCGATGTTGGGAGGGATTAGAACTCCACCGACATCGGTTTTGGGTAACACAAATGGACCCTCTTCAAAATCACCATTCTTCAACATATTAGCTGCATTTAACAATCACAATCACAATCACAATCACATTAGCATTTTTTTCTCATTTGACACAAATTATACATCATTATTTAAATTTACTTATAAACGGGTCGATCAACATACGACCCATTACCCAACCCACTAAACCCACTTATCATGTCACCTATGATTAAAATACCATGTATCTTACCGTTGGTTCTTCTAGGGGGGAATAAGGCCTTTAATGCAACAGAGTCGATAAGCGGACCACAAGCAGGGTCTTTCTCGACACTCGGGTTATGGATCACGATCTCAATGTTATTGGCTTCAGCCACGAAACCCCACGAGTATGTGTCCCAACCATTGCTACTATACATGGTTTGCATAGGCAAGATCCCCCAATCATTGGGCTCCGAATTTGGTGACACTGAAACATTCAACTTCTCCTCTTGGGCACATGTTCTAGCAACATTAAACGTGATCGAATAAAACAACCCTTTCTTCACCTTCACCTTTGTCTTAATTGACGCATCCTCTCCTAGCCTGACCGCATAAGCTCCCTCGGGCACTACTAGCAACATGTCCCCTTGCTTTTGGCCCGACTTTATGTACTCCACAAACCCAGAGAGTTCCCAGTTTGGTATCGCCTTCGGGTCCATCACTCGCGTCCCCTTCATTTGGGAAGGTTTCGGCCCATATTCGAATTGGCCATTTGGTAATATTCCTGAAAATTCAAGAAAGATAAACATGTTAGCATTTAAGATAACTTTATATATCTTGGCACTTATATTATCTTTAAAATGTGTTAAAGCTAGTTATTTTATATCAACTCTTTTTCACTCAAAAATACTATTTAACTTTATATCTATAATGATTTGAACTCATATAATTTTTATAAAAGTAATCACAAATGCTATAGTATACTACACAACTTGATGGTAGAGGCTTTGTTTTTTAAAGGGAAGATATTATGTTCAAACCTAAATAATGATGTAATTTAATTTAGTGTATAGTAGAGTAGATTAAAATAAAAAATAAAAAAAAGTTGATGCTATGAATCTTGGCTAATTTCTATAATAAGCAACATGTTAACGGGACCAATTGCTTTTTGCCACTAATTCTTGTAGCGCAATTGCCAGCAAGTCATCATGTGGATTGTCCTATGGTCACGTGAGTAATGGTACTGTGTGTTTTTGTCGTTTCTTAAAGTTTTCAAAAGGGAAGAACATGGCCACATCAACACTACATGTTCACCAAAGAGAAAAAAACAACTAGAAAAGGAAATTTGTGATGGAAGCATGGTCATTTGACCTTTCCGGTCGGTCAGATTTTTATAAATTAGCTACAAAACGTTCTCTTTATATTTAGTTTAACTTTTTAAATTGTCATTAATAGAGTAGTTAGAGACAATTTAAAATATTATACCATGATATTATTTCAAGGGACTCGTGAAAGGAAATAAAAAATGGACACATGGTCTATTTACATGATATGCTGGTTTTAGCAAAAACATTAGGTAAACATACACTCTTAAATTTTCATTTTACTCTCATAAATATAACAAAAAAAGTTTGTTTTTCTGTTTTAATGTTAAAGATATTAAATATTACTCATGTAATAAATAGAAAGGATGCAATAAATAATAATGAAATGGACGTGAAACGTAGTATGTTTAGCGTCACCTTTTGAGTGGACCTAGATGTTTGAAAACCTTGCGTTAATAATAAACACCCTACAAATCTCATACCATGATTCTAGGATTATTTTTAATGCATTATTTCATAGTTTTTTCATAAACATATTTAAAATATAATATTCATTATTTTTTATGTTCAAACCAATGTTCTCAAAACCGGATCGGACGTCGAACCGGACGCTTTACTCGTTTGGTGGTCGGACGGTCGGACCAGATTTAAGAACCAGATAACGTCATAATTATATATATAGTTATATATATAATTAAATATAAGTAATTTATATATGTATTTTATAGTTATATATAAAACTTAACTATATTTTTATATCCAACACACTAATTTATGGTTCAACACTACGTTTTTACCCATTAAAATCAAAAAAATAAAAAAAATACAAAATCCGGTCCGAACCGGTCCTGTTTCCCGGTCCGACCAGCGATTCGGGATGAACCGGCCGGTTCGACCGGCCCAAAGTGATTCGATGTGAACCGGACCGGCCATCTAGCCGATCCCCGGTCGGACCGGCCGGTCCGATCCGGTCCCAACAACATTGGTTCAAACAGCTACCTGTAAAAAACACCAACCACCTGTTTTTTAACGCCTAATTGGATTACTGACGGGTCACAGGTCATTCGATAATCTCCATAGCTCAAGTACGCAACCAAGATCACATTCAGAAGAAAACTCACCATAAGTGAGAGAAAACCCCATATCCCAACCTGAAACCTTTTTTTTTTTTTTTTTATTATCATAATGAGACTTGAACCAAGATTTTTTTTTTCTGTTTTAATAAAATCTTAAAGTAACTCACATCAATCATTAAGATTAAGATGCATTTTCTTCTATTATTATACTTTAATTGTTACATTATGTCATATGTGCCTATTATTTAACACGTTATATATATTTTCTCCCTCAAAAACTTTTAATTTAATTTATCTTAATTCAGTGGTTAGATATTATATCTCAAAACGTATTTAATATATCAAAATTTGAAAAGATTTTTAAATTCTGTTTAATATTTATTTCACATTTATACCTATGATGTTGGACCACAGTGACAGTACCAACGTAGCAGCTGGACGTGGTTATGTGCTTAACTACTCATATTTCACATTTATAGCCTCAACAGTCTGATTCGTCTCCATAATCGATAACTTGTACTCTTGTAGCACGTTAAATCACATCAACAAACTCAGCTTACACTATAATAACTGCTTCTCAAAATCAATTGAATTGGTATGGAAGAATGTACTCTATCACATTTTAATGCAAGTGCAATATATTTTAAGTGGGTTAAGTGTTTTATTAAATTGAGTCTTTAGGTGGTGTGCTTCCCTTCGCATAGAAGGCAGGCTGGATAATCAGCGTTGTCTGTGTTCGAATGTGTGAGTAAAATTTCGTCAATAAACTTACTAGGTGACCGGACTCACAGTATTTGTTGGTTATTTAAAAAATAAAAACTACTATTGTACGCTCAAATTCTGAACCCTAATTTCAAATTTAAACGGTTATGATTTAGCTCATAATGATCTAAAACACAAATAAGTCATGATCAAAGCAGAATAGCAAGCAAACAAAATCACAGCAAACTGTAAGATTGATTTATCTGTACTAATAAATAGAAATAAATCCGGACAATTGTCACCATTTTAGAACATCTAATAATTGATTTTTTCGCTTATTTCTTCTTTTAATTATAAATGTTATAATAACTATTTATTAATTAATAACTATTCATAATTAAAATTTCATATATGTTAACTTCAAATTTTCAAATGTGTAATACATGAGTTTATTCAATCCGTATAATACATAATATTTAAGACAAAACTTTTTATAATATTAATCATGTAACAGTGAATTTATTTAACACGTGTATTACACGAGATTATAACTTTGTAAATAATAATAAAAAATAAGTATGCATTTACTAACACGATGAAATTATCAAACAAATGAATGAAGTTTCATTTCGTTTTGTTATCGTTAGTAAAAGATAGAGCACTGACGTTAATTCAACGTAATTTCACATTTTAACGCACTCAGAGGTGATGATTTTCAAGCTCATAATGATTTAAAACAAAACGAACATATGCATCGCATCAAATGAGCCATAATCGAAGCAAAATATCGATCAAACAAAACTACTGAAAACGGTGACATCGATTCACGAATCACGAACAGCAATAAGTTCGCATTCACCGAAACGATAACGAATTTCAGTTCATCGTTTGAACAAAACAAACACCGTCAGTGAAAGAACACCATTGGAGGTTAACTCCATACAACTTAACGAACTCAGAAGTCACGATTTTAGCATAGCTCCAAATAAGTCAAAATCAAACCAAACTATCACACAATCAATGAATCAAAATCATCGATTCACGAATCACGATCAACAACACGTTATCATCTACCGCAACAAATTTATGCATGAATTTCAGTAAGTTGATAATTGATTAAACGATAAACTCACCGTCAGTGAATGATTGAACACCATTGGAGGTTGCACAGAGGAACACCACCACTAAGATCGCAGAGAGCTTTTGCATTTTTTGATTTCTGTTATAGAGAGAGAGAGAGAGAGAAGATGAATGTTTCTAGTTTAGTGTGAATATGGATCAGGGGTACGCACTGCTTTATATGTGTTTTTGTTAATGGAAATGACCTCGGATGTGGTGGTAATTACGAGAGTTGCCACTGAAACTAACTTCCAAGGTTCGTCAAGTAAACCCCACATATCCTCATCTATTATTACCGCTGTTGCACCGATTTTCATGTAAGTTGTATTCGTATTCATTTCGTGTACTATTTTCTGGCCCATAGAAGCATGTAAATTAAATATAACATATGTTTTTAATAAAAATAAGTTTTAGAATTGTGTTACAAATAAATCAATAATAAACTGATTTTAAGAGAAAACGGATTTACATGTTGAAAAAATAAGACGTAACAGCCGGGGTGGAGCTCTGGTGACGCAGTCCAACGGAAGGTGATTTCTGATGGGGTTCAAATGGCAACGTCTAGTGGCGGTCTAGCTTTTTTTTTTTTTTTTTTTTCCTTTTTAAACGGCAAATGTGCGACCCTGCTTCGTAGAATAGGTGTTATCTTAATCGGCCCACCTATTCGTTTTCCAGTCGAGACCGCATCCCCAACCCTTTCAGGAGGAAACCCATTGCTGAGAAAACCCCCTGGCTCAACTCTGAGCATTTTTGGTCAAAGTGAGACTTGAACCCATTAACTCCCAATATTTACATGTCATGAGCACCTCATCTTAACCAGTTGGGCTAAGGATCATTGGTAGTGACGGTCTAGCTAGCTAGTTAGACTAAAAAAAAAAAGTGACGTGTTAGTTATACGCTTAAAGTTGTTTTGAAAATGCTTGATTGATAAAAAATGTATGAATAATCTCCTTCAATTCCCACGTTAATAAATTATTGCCTTTAAACTCCTTACACTTCGGCCTCGATCTATAAATTTCGGAACTTAAACTGTGTGGTAAACCCACGTGTTGAACATTGATTATATTCAAAATATATAGTTAACCAAAACTTTGAAAAAAATTCAGGCAAAAACGTTCACAATAATAAGTAGGTTGTAACAACAAATTTAGAATTTAATAAAGCATCATATTTTAATATATAGTTGTAAGATTAAAACAAAAAAAAAATAATAATAAAGAAAAAGAAAGCTTAAAGCAAGTTTGACTGATTGTACTTTGTGTTTCAATGGCTTGTAAATTATTATGGACGCAACTTGTTTTTAAATAAAATTTATTTCAAAATATAGACAGAAATAAACTTGTCGTAATGATGCTTATTTACTTTAAACTATAGTTTAAAAAGCATGATAAAAGACTAAACTTCAAAAGGCCCAAAAGAGCAACAAACGATTGAATTATGTTAACAAGATGGAGCTATAACCAAAAAAACATAGCAACAACAAGATTTGAACTCACGAACATAATGTAAATAATTGAACTAAAACCGATATATATATTTTTGGATTTAATTTGAAGACATGTTACAAATAGAAATATGATAAACCTCGTAACCCGAGGCTACTAAAAAATCACGGGATTTAATGAGTTTTTTGACAATATTATATTATCATATTATATTAGAATCATATATTCATATATTGTGGTGTCAAGTCAATGATTTAGAAGAAACCTGATAAGAAAATAGTCATCTTCCGGTCACGAGCGATCTAATGTATCCAATATCTTTTTCTTTTGTTAATCTAATAAGAGGTGTAACAATGTGGTCTTAGATTAACCATTTTCCTTTTTCATTCTGGATACAAATCTTAAACTTAACACAAACCATAATCATTCTTATAATAAAAACGACATGTGCCATAAACTATGTTTGTTTCCACTGGTCGTTTGCTATTTTTCTTTCGTGATCCTCGTTCAATCCATCATAACTGATGTCGACATAATTATTATAGACGTCTGCAGTAAGTTGTTGACGACAGTATTAACCACCAAAGAGCAATTACTCTTAGGTCGTTTATCTATCAAAACTTCAACATTTGATTTTTTTTATAAAAAAAAAGGATTTATAATTTTTGAAAATAAAAAAGATAAAAGTAATTGATCCCAAAAATGATTATTTTATAAAACCCTCTTGGAAAGCAAACCCCATCCTGCAGTGCAGATCCAACATGAACCTCAGAACCCAATAATACGCAGATGAGAAATTCCAACATACGAACTTGTCGTATTTCATGAGGTGGGCCCTCTTTCCATGCTCTTAAACGTCCTTACCTTTCTTATTTATTTAGTATATATTTTAGCTACCATCTATTAAAGATTTGGATTGTGACTTTTATCATTACAGGTTATGGTACTATAGAAGGAAATAATATTTTTTTTTTAACCGTGAGAACCCGTTAGATCATTCTTAGTGTGTGAAGAAGAGAGGTGAGAGAAGGATGTGAGGAAGAGCATGCTCGTAGAAGAGAGAGGACTTAATTCTATGAGAGGGGAGAAAAGAGGGTGACGCTTGTACAAAGAGAGAGGAGGGGGAGGTGGATACAGAAGGGACAAGGTCATTCACAAGGGTTTTACGTTGGAGATGGTCTTACTAAAAAACCTGTAAAATTTGTTAGTATTTCCTTTTTTTTTTTTTTTGAAAAATAATATTTCATTTGAGGTTTCATAAATGACTCTTAATCAGATTTGTATCTAGATAGTCTCAACTCTTTTAAAAATATTTAACTTTTACTACTCGATGATCGATCTAAGTAAATGTTAGTGTCCAGTTAACTAATGAGATTTGGTAGAAGACATAGTTTATATTTAACACATGCTTTTCAAGGTTAAAAAAAGAGAACCTGTGTAATTTGACTTTGAAATTTCGAGTCCTCTATTGATTAATTTTTATTTCAAGTAAAACCTATCTTTTGTGGTTTCATTATTTGTTATATGTTAATTTAGTATTTTTATTCTAAAGAATTTGTTTAAAATATATTAAGGTGATTTTACGCATTTAGATTCACCTTACTAAGGCTATATGGAGTGACATCTAGGAACCCCACCCCTCCTGCACAAGGGTTTTCTTCACCGAATGGTGAATCTTCATTGCGTTTCACCAAATAGCACATGCTTTAATGTTGTATCGTACAACACGCACACGCATATTAGAAAAAAATGTGAGGGAAGTCAAGAATATTGTGACAACTATCTCAAAAATAAGGAAAAATAGAAAATAAAAGAAATGTGAGGTGTCGCTGATATGTCATGTGTGAAAAATAGGGAGAATTTAGTCCCTTAGGAGTCATCTTGAATTTTTGACTCCTTAAGTTATTGATTGATGAAACGAATTGTTCATGATAATTAACTGATTAGCTTTTTCGCTGCTAACACATAACTAATCAACCCGAACATGTTGTTGAATTAATTCAATAGGACGCCTTGTGTGTACGTGATGAGAACAAATAAAGTCTTTACCTTCATCACTATAACAACTAATTATAAACTAATCACAAGGAGCGATTAATCTTGGTTCAAAAGACAATTGATCTTGATTTAGTGGCTTGGATCACTGCTCTGACTAGTCATCCTCAAGTACATTAGAAACTCATTCTACATGTGTAATTTTTTAACATGAGTACATTTTAGTGATGCTTATTGCTACAATTTATAGCAAATGCTGGTTTTAACGATATGCGACTTATGCTTGAGTATTTCAAGGTTGTTGTCCACGCGTGAGAGCGCACATGCACACACACATATACGTAAGAGTTTAATAATCCAAAGTATTGTGTTATTATTTCTATCATACACGATACACAATTTACACTCATGTAATATTGAACTTTTGTAAGTCTATGATCACCAAATGGATGTTTGATAATGTTATGTAAATGTGAATTCAAAACATGATATAAGATTGCGTAACATTAGGTTTAAGTAAGCACTCTATGAAAATACAAGTTGATACACTAAGCAAAAACATATACATACACGACTATAAAGACAAGTATCTCACATTCCTAGTAAGAAGATTTTTATCTCGTATGATTACATAGATATAAGACATATAAGAATAACCTTTTTCTTAATTTTCTTATATATAAAGTTTTAAAATTGATTCTATTAATATAATAAGAAAAATGTATTATATTTAAGAAAATACCGTTTATTTATTTTGAATGCTCTATTAGGTTATAAGCGATTTGAATACACAAAAACTTTGACTTGTTTAGCATATACTCAATAAAATATCATATTATTTCATGATCCTTAATCAAAACTATATATTAGTTGAAAACGAGAATAAAAAGAGGGAAAAATTAAAAATCTCCTAGGTTAAGTGACATGATTGATAACCTAAATTAATAAATCCCCGTTTGGTTGCTTTTTAGGAAAATAATCACATCCTTCATTACTAAAAAGCCCTTTGTTGCCCTTTGCACATGCTCTTATGTGCACCTGTCGCCAAGACCCATTTTCGTCTTTTCGTCATTCTATTGTTTAGGCTTAAGCAAGGAATAAGCCCTCGTGCATGGGACATCTTTTCACGGATGTAATATGAATTTTATAAACATAAGTAATATAATTACAAGAAATCCTTTTAAATAGTAATGTAAATGAATTTCTAATCAATAAAGTACACAACATATGAAGTAAGTTTTTACACTTATAAACAAATATGCGATCCAACTTTTTATAAGGATTGGTAGTTATTCTTTGCATAGACAATTAAAGCTTACTTTTTTTGAACGGCAAATATGCGATCCTGCTTTGTATGATAGATGTTATCTTAATCGGGCTCATCTATTCGTGTCCCAACCGGTACTGCACCCCCAACCCACTAAGAAGGAAACTCATTGCTGGGAAAACCCAATGGCTCAACTCTAAACATATTTTTTAAAGTCAGACTTGAACCCATAATCTTTCCCATATTTACATGTTATGGGTACCTTAACCAGTTGGGCTAAGAATCATTGGTAAAACTTACTTACCAGAACAGTATATATTGTACATGTTCAGCTACATACATTATACATATTTGAATTTTCTTAATTGTTGTACAATATTGATTAACTAATGATCAATATATCAAAATTGTCCTAAGAGGATATCCACGATCGTGGTCATGATTGGAGAGGGGAATGCCATAGATGGTGTTCGTGGTGCATGAAGACGATGTTCTATTTTAATTTTTTTTTTAAAGAAAACTAACATGACAATTAACTTTAAAAAATGATGATTACTGGTTGTATCAGTACCTCATCACTCTATGCATCATATGAAACTAAATACTAAATTGATGTAACATCTTGATATAAAAAAACTGACACACATCAGTTTTAAGATACACAATATAGATTTTTATTTGACGTACACAACCATACATTTTCTTAATAATAAATTTTAATCATCTAATCTATAAAAATTTGAACCCATATTATTTTTATGGGACGTAAACCCATGCAGTACAACCCTGCGTTTTATATTATATGATATTCTTATTCTTTACCATCATTTCCAAACACATCAATAAAAACATAATAATATTGACTTGAAATGATTATTTTTTAAAATTGTTTAAACTTTAATTAAGAAATTAGTAAATTCTTGACATATACATAACTAAATGTTGTAACTTTCAACCATCAATAAAACTCATCTGAGGTTAAAAATTACCTGGTTCTTATATAGACAAATGAAGTATAGCTTTATTTCATTGTTTATTTGATAAAGAAGATGAATGGCAAAAATGTCCCTTCCTTAAGAAAGATATATTGGATACAAAAGGCACATGGACATTGAAATCAATGTTGGGTAGATGAAGCACACATAAGATGTATAATCTGGTGAGGGTAGCCATCCAACATAAATAAATAAACTAATAAAAGAAATGAATAAATAGTTAAATAAATAGTAATAAAGAAATATGGAGATCATGTTGTAATGAATGGATGAAGGTGGAGTTTGTCTATGGACATTGATCAAAGATTGAGAATAATTCAGTCTTACCTTTAATAACTCCCTAAGATCTGATTTCTGACCAACTTCCATGTGATCCTATCTTTTGTTTAGTATACGGCTATAAAGCTTAAACCCACAATTCTATGCTATATTTACACCCAATTATATACATTAAATTCTAACACAAAATAAATGGGTTGAATATCATATGAAATTATATAATTATTTGAGTTGGGTTCGTTAACATTTACTCCTACCCTTATAAAAATTTTGCTATGGGAGGTCATAGTTATCTATGGGTGACCTAGTGCAAAGGCGGAGTACAAGGGCGAAGAACTTCAATGATTCATGACACCAAAGTCTATGGAGGGGGTGAGGGGGAGAGAGAGTGAAGCGCCGAGGTCTTTAAGGAGCTTCTGCATATTGCTGATGTGAAGGAACTAGAGAGGAGTGACCTATAAGCCTTTCTGACAGTGAATGCTCTTAGGTTTATAAGTTAATACATTACGATGAAACTTTAAGATTCGTTTTAGTTTACAACTTTACCATTTTAAGAAAATATATGTATCATATAATTTATATATCATATAATTTATATTATCAGTCCATAAAATATTTATATTTTCAAAAAAATTTATACCATGGAACTCTTTTTTCTTGCAAACATATCAAATATTTACACCACAAAACAATAATGTCAACTTTTATAGGAAAAAAAAAAAAAGAAACCCCTTTCAATAGCTAGACACCTATCTAGCATTTTACTAAAGTGGATTTTAATCCATCTATACTAATAAAATAAGGTTTTTTGGTGACACGTGACTCAATTATAGACCATTTAAATTTTGTTTTTCTTTTTTTCTCTCTCCTAATAAATAATAGAATTAATTATTATAATTTTATTTAATTTATCTCAAGATTAAAAGTATTTTTTTTATAAATTATGAAAAAAAATCTTTATATAAATGCAATTTCCAAATAAACAAACATTTTTATAAAATATAATTTTTTTCTAAAACATCAAACTTTTAAAAAAAAAAAATTTAAAAATATATTTTTTAAAACGATTTGTTTTGAAATAAAATGTTCAAAAAAACACTTTAAAAATAAAATAATGAAAAATAAAAGTTTAAAAAATGTTATCATTGTTTTATTACTTAAAGCACTTATTTGTACTACAAAAATCCTATCTCAAGATATTGTTTTATAATTCATAAATTTTCATTACTAACTATTTAATATTTATTGATTCAACCCGTGTAATACACGTGATACTAACTAGTATGTAAATAAATACAATATTTTGATTTGAGATGTTATTTGATGGAATTTTTCTTTCAATGAGATTCTAATTTGGTTATTTTTAGTATTTATTATTATATTTAATTGACATTGTGTATTTAGTTGTTTAAAGTTCATTTTATATAAAGAGTAGTTTAGAAACTCATGTATTATATAAATGAAATAAATTTAACATATTAAAACCATTAGATTTTATGAATATTTTGTATGTTATATGTAATTAGCCGTACGTGAAATAAAAAATAAAAAATATCTAAGAAACTATAAATTTAAATAATAGAAATTAAAAATTATAAAATTATATTTTAAGATAAGATGTAATAGAAATTATATAGTTTATTACGTTTTAATAAATTATTAAAGTAGTTCAGTATGCTTTACTAAATTATTAGAATAAGAAGATTTATAATTTAAATATTTGATTATTTAACTTACATATTTAAAATCATTATTTAATAGAAGAAAGAGACGACAACAAAATTTACAGTTAACTAGAAGTCGTCACGTGTCCTCACTAATATTCTGTTTATTATATATATAGATAAAAACAATACATATAAAATAGAAAAATGGCACAAAAGACTGGTGATACTCGTTCTAACATGTTGAACCCGTAACTTAAGTAACTTCATATTACTTTAACCATTTTACTATCTGTTTGTCTCTGTTGATAATTAAGATAAAAAATTAAAAAGTTCATGAACCCGTATCTACGTACTCTAATAAAAGGGTAACTAAAATGACACATGTAAATATACCACATTTATTCTCATCAAAATTTTCTCTCTTCTCTCTCTTATTAAATAACCACATTAATTACTAATATATTATTCAAATCTTTTTTAGATTAAAAAAAATTATTTAATAAATTAAGAAATAGATCTTTTTATTAATTTTATTGTTAAAGAAATCAACTTTTATAAAATAATAAATTTTTCTAAACATCAAAACTTTTAAAAAATATAAAATATTTTAGAATTAGTGTTTTTATAATTTAGCTAAAAATAATTAAAACTAAAAGTTGTAATAAGAAAATTTTTTAAAATCTAATTTTTTTGAAATGGTTGTTTTGAAACAAAATGTTTAATTTTTTAAATAAAATAAAAAAGTTTTAAAAATATATTATTGTTTATTATTTATAGTTTTTACTCATACGTATTTCAATCAAATCTAATCTTATAATATCATTTTATTATTACTAAAATTTTATTTATTTAATATTTTATTTATTCAGACCGTGTAATATACGGGTTTACTAAAGCTAGTATAACTATATTTTGGAAAGATCAAGACATAACTGAAAGTAGATTCAAATTTGATCAATATATGACTCTCTATATTTTAACAATTAATTCAACAGTAACCAATAAAAATTCATATATATCACAGTTTAAAATTTCATTTACATGTTTTATTTTCCTGTTTATTTATTTATTTAATTGAGATTCTTAGTTTGTCTACTTATTTACAGATTATTAAATACTTTATATGTCTTTATTCTCATTTGGTCGGCAATAATACAAGGGTCTTGTAGTGCAATCACTCCCATATATAATGACTTCTGTTTGCATATAACATGTTCTTATTTCACTTCAATTATATGCCACTGGTTTAGCATGTTGTCATTTGTTTTTCAATCTTAACTTTTTGGTTTCTAGCACTTTAAATTGATATTATCATATAGTAATTTTATGGATAGAGATATAGTAAAAATGATGTTTAATCTCAAAAATCTAAGAATAATTGTGGGCTTGACACGTGTCCTTCTATTATTTTAAAGAAAAAAATATGTTGGTCATTGTGTCAAATACGTCAGCTAATTGTGTCTTATACGTTCATTGTGTCAAATATCAGTTCATTGTGTCTTATATGTTATATCATTTGTTATATGTATTCATCATTTTGTTTACGTTTTATATCATTTTGTATTATTTATATCATTTTTTCTATAAATTATTTATAAACTTGTTATCTATCATTGTGTTTTACAATTAGAACAATACAATGATATTTTTTCACTAATATATTTTTTAAAACTTATAGTGTTAAAAATAACACAATGTGTTATTTTTATCATTTTTGTATAAATTATATAAACATGTTGTCATCTATCATTATGTTTTACAATTTAGTACACAATAATATTATTTCATCAATTTATTTTTCAAAATTTATAGTATTCAAAATAATACAATGATGATAAAAAAATGCAATGAGACATTGTATCATTTTTGTCATTGTTTTTAGGGTTATTGGATTTTAATAATCCCAAGTTTAATTTATTGGCCGGGATTAATCCCAACTCAGGAATGTTTGAAGACACTCCCAACTTTAAATTTATTTTCCTTACAACGATCCCTTACTAACTGAGTGTTAACCTCCGTTAGTTTTTCCTATGAAATGGGGCCAAGATTGACCCATTTTTCAACTAGGCCGTCACCCAAACTCCACCAAGTGCGTTTTTCGGTGTCTAGCCTCCAACGTCAACTAAAATCTACCTCGAATGAGTTAAATGACTCAGATCAGAAGGTGGAGATTGATGGGTTTTAGGGTGCAGAAGTTACAGATTGACGGACCAGATAATTAATTTTAACTTTCAGCTTAGTGTTTTGGCCATATAAACAGTTCACGTTATCGAAAAACTAACGGTGTTAACTCTCAGTTAGTAAGAGATCGTTGAAGGAAAATAAGCTGAAAGTTGGGGGTGTTATTAAAACTTTCCTGAGTTGGGATTAATCCCGGCCAATAAATAAATGTTGGGATTATTAAAATCCAATAACCCTTGTTTTTAATGTATTAGATTAATTAGTTGTAAATCTAATATTGTGTTTTACATGATATTAGAAATACACAGCAATACTATTTCACCATTATATTTTTTTTAAAATTCATCATTTTTAAAAAATCACAATAGTATTCAGAAAAACACAATAACTAATAAAAATACATAATAAACTGCACTAAAAACACAATGACAAGATATGAACTTTAAAATGTAATTTTTTAAACTGTTTATATAACAATATGTATTCTTTTTAAAGATTAAAAAACGTTTATGGTGTACTTTTTAGAAAAAAAACATAAAATAGTATATGAGAGTTATGAATGTTTAAAAAAAATAAGAAAACTTGCAAAAATTCAATAAAAATGGTTATTCCTAAAATACCACTCTAACAATTTTTTTCCTACAATTTGATCTAAACCATTGATTAAATAGATTGATAGTTGAAATTACTTTTTTATATTTTTTAGTTTTAAAAGACTTCGTATTTGAATATTTCTTTAATTTCAAATGTACTGGTCTGCATTTATAGTTTTGATAAATAGTGTTCCATTTGTAAATTAAAAACTTTAATTATTTGATAATCATGTAAGTATTGGTTTAAGAGGTTGTAATCACCTACATAGCACATCTTAACTTTTCTCTCCATCTGTAATTGGTGAAGACGATGATGTTTTCACCATTGTTTGACAATGTGGTTATAAATAAATTAGGAATTGAACTGATTATTTTACTGGTTGACTAGTCAGACCAATTAAATTCCAAATGTTATAAGTGGTTCAAAAATTTTAACAATATACATATAAATGATTTATAACAAAACATAAAACTACTTTATTTTGAGGGATGCGTTTGTAATTTAATAAAATTTAAAATCTTCATACAAACAAAATTTGAAGTACAAAGTAGTAAATGAAATGATAAATAAGATTTTGAAAGAGAAATATATGAAGAATATAAAAAATAATGCATTTAGATCCAACCATCTAATTTGGTTCACTAGTTCAACCAGTCAGACCACAACCAAAAGCTTGAACTGAGACTGATTCAAATACATTCAATTGGACTTGTTAGTGGTCAGTTCCAGTCCATACGACCTGCGGTTTGATTCTAAAGAAAAACATTTTTGTGACGGTGATGCTTCACTTCACGACCACACCATTGCCCTCTTATGCCATGTGACCTCTTCCCTTTCTCCTATGACTATATGTGTCTCCTTCTTAATTTCATTTTTTATCGAGTATATTCAATATTTAAATAAATAAAGTTAATGTTTATGAGATTTTTTTAACATTAATTTTTACATGTAATTACCATAAAACATTGTAGTTGTAAAAATTTGAACTTATATCATTTTTATAAGAAGTAATCATCAATGCTAGTAGCCTGATAGCCTCTACAAGACCATCGGCTAAAGTTTATGAGATTAATTATTAAAATATCTCATTACTATTACGTTTTATTTTTTTATTTAGACATTAAAATTAATGTGTGATTTTATATATTTCCATTTGATTTTTTTTTTTTGGACAGCTCTAGTTATACTATTTAATCCACCTAAGAGCATTCACAGCCCGTTCTTCATAAATCTGTGAGTGTGTTTTCTATATTATATAGAATTTAAACACTCTACCTCAAAATAAGAAAGCACCTATTATATATTAGGATATCGGGCCAAACCGCCAAATACACGTTGTTATCTATTTCAGTTTGAAATAATAGTTTGGTAATTAAACGAGCATTAAAATTCCACGATGTTAAGGCAGACATGCTTTTTGCAATCCGTTAAAGTGAACCTACGAGTTTGCTTGTCGCCCGCATGTCACATGCTTTTATATTTGAATTTTTTAAAGATATAAATTATTTGGTCTTAGATCTATGATCATTTATAAAATAATCAAGATTAGTTGATAAATAATGTATGTTAGTTATTATTCAAGCACTTAACTTGTTATGGAAAAAATAAAAAATAATAAGAAACGATATACTATTTTCAAATTTTGATAACAACTAACAAGTTACAAGTTAACTTAAGGGTTATTAGATTTTAATAATTTTAAGTTTTATTTATTGGCCGGGATTAATCCAACTCAGAAAATATTTGCATACACTTTCAACTTTGAACTTATTTTCTTTCAACGATCATTTACTAATTGAGAATTAACCTCCGAGTTTTCTTAATGAAATGGGTCTAACATTAAGCCATTTTTCAACGATGCCGCCGACTAGCCTCTATCAAACCTGTTTTTTGGTGTTTAGCCTCTATGTCACCTGAAATCTACCTCCAATGAGTTAAATAACCTAAAATAATAAGAGTTATGTAATACAAACACCCATTTTTGTTATTTAGACATATTCTTGTCTCTGTCTATCTTTTTGTATCTATATGTATGTATAGAGAGCAATAGAGAGAATGAAAAGAAATAAGGTGTTCCTATAACAAACCTCAAGATTAATTTTCTTATTCTAATAATTTTTTAAAATATATTAAATTGTAAGATATTAATTATATCTTATCTTAAAATATAATTTTTGATTTTTATTATTTGTTATTTCTATTTCTTAAGTTTTTATTATTTATTATTTTATTAATGGTTAATGACATATAACATACAAATTATTAACAAAGTCTAATGATTTTAATATATTAAATTTTTTCTAACCATTTCTTTTCTTTTTAATAAAATTTTGATATGAATTACACTCTCCTGTACTATTAATTAGCGTAGATAACTTAATTAGTTCAATTCGTCTCTAAATTTTCTTGAATTGATATATTTCATAAATTCAAGCATGCAGTTGTAACAATTGGAACTTAAATAAAATTGGTTTTGAACTAAAATTTATTAAAATTTTAAGCAATGGAATATGTCGAAAGAATTGAACTTTGTGATGCATTTGCTAAAAAGAATTGAACTTTGTGATGCATTTGCTAAACAAAATATTCATGTCTCGTTTGTAAATCTGTTAAAAAAGTTGGTAGGTGGTAATGATGGTGCAGAGGCATTTACGAAGACGATTGTGTGGTGGTGAACGACAGCGGTAGTGATGGTGGCAGGTGATAGTGGTAACAAAATGATGACCACAATGGTGAGAGCGGTGACTACGGATGTGGTGACGCTCACAATGGCATGAACGACTTTGATGGCAACTTTGTTAAAAAAGTTGTGAACATGTTAAATGGTTGCAAACATGTTAATAGGTAGAACTTTGTAATCTTAATTTTAAACGATTTATCTTGCCACTCTTTCATTAAATCTCAACCCAACATAACCCGTTTAATAAATAGTTAATTCGGTCAACCCATTTAAAATCCGAATCATTTTAAACCCAGACTACAACTTGATTGTTTCCGATTAAAATGATGAAAAATTTGCATTGCTAGTCATCAAATCAGCTAGCATCTGGTGTAAAGCATATGTAACTACTAACCAGTAACTACCAACCAGATTAGAGATGGGCATAAAAACCAAGTCCGAACCCGACCCGGTGGACCCGACCCGGACCCGGGTACGGGTAGTACCCGATGGGAGGTGTACCCGGGTTGGACCCGTTTAAACCCGTAGGGTTGGAACCGGTTTTAGATTTTGAGTTTTTTAGCGAACCCGACCCGAACCCGGTTTCGGACCCGACCCGGTTGAACCCGGTTTTGGACCCGACTTGAACCCGGTTTTGGGGACACCACAAGAAAAGAAAAGAAGAAGAAGAAGAAGAAAAAAAAAAAGCTAAACCCGATTTGAACCCGGTTTTGGACCCGACCCGACCCTACCCGGGTATGCCGGGTAGGGTTTTGCATTAGGTGAACCCGACCCGGGTTCGAACCCGGTTTCACCAAAACCCGGGTACGAAAAAACCCGGTTGGGCCCAACCCGGTTTCAACCCGGTTTCGGGTATTGGGCCGGACCCGATTTGCCCACCTCTAAACCAGATAGCTTCGTAATTGTTAATGGACCTAAGTTGGGCCTAACGAACCCAAAAGACCAATATTAAAACATAGGGAAAAGAATATTTTAGCCCAACTCGAGCCTTTTTTATTACTCCTTGCGTGGTTTAAAATATGACCTTATGGGTTAATTCTGGTTATGTGTCATTTTTAATGGGTTTATATGGGCTCAACTAAAAACCCTCAAATACAACTAACGGGTCATAACTCATAATGGGTAAGCTAACAGAAGTTAAAGGTTACAATGGGCATGTTGAAAAGCACACTAGAGATTTATTTCTACTTTTCGTCAACCTAATATCCTTGTTTCCTATTTATTAACCATTTTTCTTATCCCCAAATATCATATCAATCCAAATTTCATGTAACCTAACATACAAAAAGGTAACATACGCCTAAATAATTATTATTTACAAAGTTGCAGTAACAACTATAACATACACTATATATACACACAACAAATGAAATTATAAATGTAATATAATAGGTGTAATACCCCAAACTAAAAATAATAACCTCCCGAGCAAATGGAGAACCTGGGTAGTATGAATCATTGACACGTGTCATATTTTGAATCGTCGAGTTTCAACACATGTGCGATGACTTAACCCCATAACGAACTGCCAAACCATTTACAACCCCAATGATCTCACCTTCCATCCTCCGGCGAACCCCAACCACCTCACCTCACTGCCACCGTAGCTTCAACACCTACCACGCCACTTCACCGCCATCGTAGATCGCACCACACCATTTGGGTTCCTATGGCTTAATCAGGGCTACTAAACCCATCTACCATTTGCAGGATATGGAGTAGCGTTAGGGCTTGGTTATCAGCAATTGGGTGTTGATTGGGAAAATGTTTTTCCTATATTTAGTAAAGATTTGGTAAATAATCGGTGATGAAGGGGAGGGGGGTTGGGTTCGGTATTGATTATTCTAGAGAAATAATTAAGTAATTTATTATAAATAGTTCCTCCAAGTTTAAATAAATAATATTATTAGTCCTGATCGGTTAAATGACTAAAATGTCATTTCATTTAACAGAGAAAATAGCGTTGTTAACGAGTTAGAGTTTGTTGGGACGGATTGCAAACAATTACAAGAAAGAACCTGAAACTGAAAACTAAAAAAAAACGTTGTTTTGTTCGAACCATAGGAAAAGCAAACTTTACATTATAAACATGGAAATTTATACAGAACCCACGTGTAAATCACCATACAATCCTCATAATCAGGAGATTCCATCTTTTTGTTTTGTAACATCAGTTATTTCTCAATTATGAATAGAATCTACAATTTGAACTGACAATTTTAGATGATCAAACATTCGAACCCAAGATAATTGTGGCGAGAAAAATGGAACTCAAAACAAACTTTTGATTCACGTCTTTTGGTTGATGTGGTATCGCCGTGAACAATCAACATATCATCAATATTCATCTCAATATCATTAATACAAAAAAAGAACTAGATGAAAGGAAAACTGATTTCTATTTCATTCGTCACATACATAATACTTATATATGTGATAAACCATAAAGCTATTGACATTGAGTTGGGCCTATAAATTATAACAATGGCATTTTGATTTTCACTTTATGTGAAAAAAAGTGTTCAGAGAGAGCGAGTCCAATAGCTTTTTAAATTTAAGCAATACTATATACAAATGATTGCTTAATCTAAAAGCAATTTTACATACGATACAAAAGAACCACATAGACATCTACATATTACTTTTAACTTTGATACATAAGACGATTATCACCCACTGTCTTCATATCTTTTATTACATCTGGTTTGCATTATATACAAGTATTAGTATGTCATCGTATTTTTCTTCCATAAGTTACATTGTGTATAATATGCATATGTCCCCATTATGCATGTCAACTCAATCTCATTGAACTCAAAATACATATCATGGTTTCAAGTTGAATTTAGACCAAGCTTGTGAAATCAATCATTTTATTTTATATATATATGAAAACAAGAAACTTTAATAAATAGTATACCTATCAAACTATTAGCATAAACTAGTCAAATGAAGATCAAGTTTGGCTTGTTTAGAGCATTCACAACCCATTCCCCATTTTTATCCATATAATTACACTGAAAAACACTATTTTTTCTCTCTACTTTTCAACTTTATCATTATTTTTTCTCTTTCCTTCACTCACAACCACTTAAAATATATTAAAAACATTATAAGGTTTTAAACAGTGTTTCTTAAAAATACAAATTGAACAGTAAATTTCCCATATCCTTCACTCACAACCACTTATAACCATACCATATAATATAAGGAATACACTCACATAATTATAGGAAACGGGTTGTGAATGCTCTTACAATACTGTTTAAGCCAACTTTAACCTTAAAAATTTTAGAGACCAAAAGGCTGATAATAATGCAAAATAATGTTGCCAATAATAGTAACTCAGGTGATTACTGTATATAGAAACACAGTTTAACAGACAAATCACAAGCATAATGAATTGGTGTTATATAACAAACAATTTGATTCAACAACTGCTGTTTAGAACAGTTAACCGTTCACAACAGGCTTATAAACAATTTGATCGAACCCCGGATGCCAACCACAAACGAGTAAAGAAATTACACGTGAGTAAGAGCGCTCTTTAGCCCGCCCGAAACTTAGAACCAGGGCCTGGCTTTTCAAAAATACACAAAAGAAACGAGAGATTTGGACTCGTTCCTCTTGAGATGAATAAAAAAACCAAACCTTGCACCCGACAAACATCATTAATTTTTTTAAATTAACCTATTGCTAAGATCCCCTATTTGATTTCAGAATCTACTGAAATTAACAGTTTGCTAATAAATGGTAATACAGCTGCCAGCAACGCCTTTGGGCACTCCTCGTGGGGCAGATGGCCACAACCAGATATCACAACTAGCCTCTGCAGAAAGGGTATACGTGTAATTTTCAGTCAGATGAGGTCTTAAGTGGCTACTGTTAATGATGAACAAATTCTTTATCAGTTCGAGTTATTGATCGACTTTCCAAACCATGATAGTTATTTATTTAATTTTTTGCAACCAAAGCGAGTGGCATTTTGGAAACGAGTAAAAGGAAAAGAAAAAAAAAACAAATACTTTGCTAGAACAACTATGATAACACCATAAACGTCACATTCTCTTCCCCCAATGATAGGTGGCTTTTTGACTCAATTATAAACGGGTCGATTTGAGCTATGTTTGATCTCAAACAGGTCATATCGTTGACTTGAGCTAGTATGTTTGATCTCAAATGGTTCGTACGGGTCAAAAAACATGATGAAAGTCGAACAAAGTACAATTTTAATGCATTGAGCTCATTTTACTTAAAATTTTGCAACTTTATATTTCTTCATATTTAACGCATATTTATAAAAGAAAACGGAATAAGAAGTGCTTGTTGGTCAACCAAACTGACTCAAACCCATTACCCAACCACCCAACGGGCTCATTTTTGAACCTCCACATGTAGGTACGGAGAGCCAAAATACTATGAGACTTGATATATTGTTAAGTAAGAAAAGAAGTGGGATCACGATGAAAAAAATAACTCACAGAATTTACAAACTTGGATGCCATGGCTTGAACAGATTTTAGAGGAACAAGAGCATCCTCAGCTCCAGCAATAACCAAAAGTGGTGTGTCGTTTACCGCTTTTACCAGCAACGATACTTTTTCTTGTGTGAAAACCGTTTCAGATGATAGCTTACCAATCTCATGTAATGCTTCATCCCAACCTTCTACACATAGTGGCGCCTTATCATACAAAAACATAACTTTCAGTAATGTGAAAAAGAAGTATGAATATAAAGAAAATATCATTTATCAGAATCATGTATTTACATAGATACCTTGTAAAGGCTTAACACGTCCATTGTTAGCTTGGTAGCATCATACCATGCTCGCCTGTTAACAACCTGTGAAATTTCTGTCCGAAGTAAAGGACGAACCAAATGCTTCTTTCCTAAAGAAGTACGCATGAGTATTCTAGCAAATCCAGGAACAACTTCTCTTGACAAACTTGTTGTCAGCAATACTAAACCTTTAATTTCCACCTGAAAATGTCTCTTCTTAATACATCATGTAATCTTTCTTTTATTTTTTAAGATTAAAAGTATCTTAAAAATATACAAAAAATGGTCCAACTTACATCAACAAGACTCGAAGACACCTTTACTTTCTGTGCAGCCTTTAAAGCAAGAAGGCCTCCATCATCATGACCAACAAGCACCACAGAAGAAAGTCCCATTTCTTTACAGAACAAAAGCAACATGTCAACCTGGAAGATATTAACAAATAAGCAGTTTAGATTAACGCTTGATCTACAAGTTATATGATAACTGCAAGATTTGCTAATAAAAGATGATATTATCATGATAAACATAGAACGTGTGGATATATCACCTGAGTATCAAGCATGTATGGGTTGGGAAAATTATTAGATTCCCATTCCTCTCGCCTTGGTCTTGAAGTCAAACCCCAACCAGGTCGGTCAAAAGCCGCCACAATACAATTAACATGTCTAGATAACTCATCCATAACATGCCTCCATGAGAATACACCCCCACCAAATCCGTGCACTAGAACTATCCCAAACTGGCCATTTACTTCGGGAACTTGCTCAAGTGGGTGAAAAAGAGGTTTTGTAGTCACATTCTCATCATTCCCTTCATTTAAACTGAAAATAGGAATTTCTTCAGAAAGTACAAGAGGGGAATTAGTACCATCTAATAACGGAGTATGAAGAGAAGATGTGTGAATTTGATTGCTGAAGCTCCTGCGAAGATGATATTGTGTTTTTGGAATAATATCAAACAATGGCCTTTCGATCAGGGTAGAAGATAGTGTACGTGAAGGTGAACTAGGCATGCTAAGTTTGTAGTGAAGAGTGACACCCTTGCAACCCATGAATAGACTGTCCACATCAGCAAGTAATCTCACTGGGAGTTCACCATCATGATGACCTTGCCCAATGGGTTTTCGTCTAATTTCACTGTCACTTTTTGGTGTCCGACCAGCAGGAGTTGGAGATCGTGGTACTTTAGCATACCCGGATGTAAATAAAAGCTTACTTGAAAGAACCTGCAAATCAAAAATAAAAGTAAGAACCAAACTAGAATTAAAGATTGTACCATACTTTTTTTAAAATAGCAGTAGTTAAAAACTTAAACGTACTGATTCAGGATCAATTCGGTGAAGCATAAGTTTTCTTCGTGCTCTGCAGCTTGCACGGTAAGCAATAACAATATGCCCAAGAGCAAAAACCACAGATGATAGAAACAATACAGGCATCCCCCATGATTTCTTTAAATGAAGCCTTTGTCTTGAAGGAGAAGTTGAAGCTTCAGCTTCAAGTTGTGAGTTGACCGTGAAAATACAAACTTTTACTGATAAAATAAGAATTGAAAAGGTGGAGCACAACGTAACTGTGCCAAGATATTGCCCGTGTGAAAGCAAAGGACCATCACAGATCATATAAACACCTGAAATTACAAATGAGAAATTATATAACACTCATTAGAAAAAGATCCTGGTTTGGTAATATTAAGATTTCACAGGTATGCAGATAAAAGAGAACATATTCAAAGATAAATGTCTAAATTATCTAGATCAACCAAAAAAAAAAAAATATTAAACTAAAGGAGCTAATTAATTTTCATTTAGTAAGATTTTCATTTCATCTTCTGGCCAGTGGCCACACCTTCTACATGCAAAGAAACACTAAAACACCTTATTTCTTTTGATTATTTCATTTGGTTAGTAAAGATGGCAATGAAAGAAAAATGTAAAATGAGAGAAAGAACAGAAGCACTATATCTATATTATCATTATGAGAGTTTTACTTTTACAAGCAGGAAAAGAAGCATGATTCAATCATATCAAGAAACACATGTGCTATCAAGTAGCATCAGTACAACAACATTTGGCATCCATACATGTGGTAAAAATTTTTACTTGTCAACCTGTTATGAACCTTCTTCTAAATGCAAATTTGACTAGGGAATGCCAATTACACAAAAACCACTTAAAAATCAAAACCAATAAGGATGCTAAACACACCAACATTTCAGCAAAATCAAACTCACACATGAGCACAAACTCTGTTCTCATGTTTATCAAACACAAACGCACAATTACAGTAGCTAGAAGCTCATAGCTAATTAGAGCCAGCATAAACTAATACAAAATACCACATTATGGTGATAATAGCTGAGACTTTCAGCAGCAATCAAAAATGTGCAGCATGAAGCAAAATCTCCCAAAAACACAATTTCGCAGGCGTTCATACAGACAAATAGAATCAAAATGCACAAAACAAAACAAAACAAAACTTCCACACATACAGGTGATTACGAGAGATCTGACAACGGAAACCACAGGAACATCCGTCAACGAGCTTCTAAACGAGTATCTACACAAATGCTCCTTAAATCCGTAACAGTTAACACACGTAAAGCTCGAAATCAACACACACGGCACCAAAACATCACCAATTGCCACCAGAACCGGAAGCGATAACACCAGCAACGACGCCACCATCACCACCATGAAATACACCGTCCGTACAAACCTCCATAGCTTCTCAACCAACCCTCCCTTTCCAAAAGCCATATATAATATATATATTATATTATATTATATATATCTATACAACACACACAAACACACACACGCCTGTCACAATCTTCAACCAAACCTTGTGGTGTTGGGAGTCCGGCGATCGGAGATTGAAGTCGGTGTAGGGGAGATCTGAGGTTGGGGAATTGAAAGAGGAGAAACCCTAGCCGATGCCGGAGGAAAGGAGGCCATCGGCGATGGGTCGCCGGTGGAGTTAGAGGGCTGTGATCGGCGGCATTGGCTAGGGTTTGAAGGGTGGTTGAAAATGGGGGATTTGAAAAGGGTTTGAAGGAGAAGGACGACGGTGAAGAGGTGGGGTTGATTTCGACGGAGAGAGGAGCTCTTTTTTTTTTTTTTTTTCTCTTGTTGGTGGTTGGTTGTTTCTCGTGTTTTTCAACGAGGGACTATTTATTTGAATTATTAATACTTAATATTATTATGAGACTGTACGATTTAAAATAAGATGGTCTGGTGTTTGAGCCTCGTTCTAAAAAAAAATGATTTGAGTTGAGCTGAAGAATTTTGAGTTTTTCTTGAGTTGTTGGTTTTTTTTTTAACATTATGTTTTTGAGTTCATTTAAAAAAAAAAAAAAAATGAATTTGAAGGAAAAATAACAATTGTATTCCAGAGTTGGTTTTTTAATTAAAAAAAGTTAGAAAGTTATGTTCTCGAGTTCATTTGAAAAAAAAATTAAATGAAAGAAAAATGAAGCTTAAAATCAATCTTTTTAAATTAAAATAAAATAAAAGAAAGGAAAACGAAGAAAAATAAAAGAAATGAAAGGAAAAAAGAAAATAAAGTTTTTTTTTCTTTTCTTTCATTAAGAAAACCCGAAAACACAACATAAGGGTTGGGATGCAATCATGGCTGTATAACAAATAGATAAATCCTTTTAAAATAGCATTTGTCTTTCAAATCAAAGTTCTACGTTAGTCGTTTTAAAAATATTAATAGTATGATACTTTTATTTTCGTTTAATTATTTTATTCGTTGAAATTTTCAACTTTGGTAAGTTTTGTTTTTTTCTTATTAAATAGTTTGATTTGATTTGTGTTTTATTTCAATTTGTAGAATGTGCAGAGATGAACTTTTGGTAATATTTTGAGTAAGAGCTAAAGTAGATTAAAACGGATTAAACAATACGGGTTGTTTAATATGTATAAAGCGTAAAGTGTCTATAATTAGTGTTTATTCCCGGCCTAATGCGGTGGGGCTAGCAATTTTTTACATACTTATAACTAGTCGTAAAGTGTAAAGTGTCTATAATTAGTCGTAAATGTTGGCACAACAAAGGTGTTAAATTTTGTAACGTTAAACTAAGAGAAAAAAAGTCAGGATTATAACAGAATTGCTTTTTTATTTTCAGAACAAAAAGAATTATTGATTTACATAAACGTAAATTATAAATATTGATTTACATAAATGTAACTTAAACCTGGTAATATTTAGTTGTTTTACATATTTTATTATTCACATCTGATATACATATATGAAAAATAACTCGTGTATCACCAAACTTAATAATGCATTTACAATCTTGACCCAAGAGAATCATAAAATGTTTTGCCTCTAAACTCTAAACAGATTAAAAAGAAAAGATGAAAATAAAAAAAATTTAAGTAGAAGAAAAAAAGACATCCAAAATAATGAATACTACCATTCACCTCAAATTGAAATGTAGTTACAATGAGGCTACGCGTTTGCGGCACCTCATAAGCGTGAAGCCACATATGTCACAAACGTGAGTATGTATGTGGTTAAAGAGGGAAGCCACATTCGTGTAAACGGGCAACCGGGCAACCTCACTCATGTTGGTGTGTGAGCTTTTTTAATTTTTTTGTTTTGAAAAACTTAATAAAATGTGTATTTATTTATGAATATATGAATGTTATAAAATAAACTTATTAATAATCTATAACAATAGATATAATTTATGTTTGATTTTTTATAAAAATAATGTCATATCCATATTATTTTGTAATACATTTGAGAATAACTGGGGTTGATTTTTTTACATTAAATTTTAAGACTTTAAAGAGACAAATCATATCTTATATATTTTACTACCTTAATTATTTGTTATATACACGGTAATATGTGATTACACTTACTCACTTTTATCACATAAGCTTTAATTCCTATAACTTTTTTGTACATTAATATTTAATTCGACTACACCATAAAAACAAAAATTTTATTTTTTTTATTTTAAAAACTACACCACAAAACTTGATAAATGTAAAAGGCTCAAGTTTGTGATTTTGCTTTGTCCTTGACAGTCTCTAGATATGAAATTCAAGTTATTACTGCGTCTTGTAATTGTGAAAATTAGTTCTTATCGAAGCGACAAGGTATTTCAATATATTTAGAGTCGGGATCATTAAAATAATACTGAAACCATATTGTAGGCTTTAAGAACAAATCATGTAGAATTTTTTAATATGATACACAAATAAAAAGATATTACGTTATTATGAGAATTCATGTAATCAATAAGTAAATGAGGGGATTTAAAAATATAATGAAATGCAGTATAATCCGATAGGAAGCCTCCCCTTTGATTCCTCCGTTAGTTTAGGTTGGCAGTTTCTCATATTAACTGTCATTTGTTGTCTCTAAGCTTTTCAAAGTTTTATTTATGCTCCCTAATTAAAAAAACAGATTCGATATCCGTTATGTTTAATTTATACATTTCGCATTTTAAATTGTGATGCAATTGTTTTTAGAAAATGCTAATAATAACTAGCATATCAATCCTTTTTTATCCGTATTTGATATTTGCAATAATAAACTACATACTTTATAGCTTACGGAGTTCAATTCTATATATAATTTTTATAGCTATATTTGTACAAACTATATAATAAAATATTTATAATCTCTTTTTAAATAACAAAATAGCAAATCAAGTTATATTTATCATGATATCATGGATTTTAAGTAATTATCTTCAGCTTTAGATTATGGCAAAGCATTAGTTATTAAAATAGTTAACATGATCATAAAAGCAATAATATGTTGAAATCTATTGCATGATAACAAATTATACTGATAATTTTAACTAATAATATTTTTAAATTATTTATTTTGGGCAATCGGGTTTGTACAATTTTTTATTAATTTAAACTTGATTTCTGCTTCATTTTATTCACAATATGCGTACGAACAAAACATGAAAGGTACATACCTTTTAAGCAAACTTGAGTCGCATTCAAATGTAAACCGTTAATTTATGTTATAAGCCTAATTGGATCTGAATAATTTCGAGTGTAACCCATTGGCTAATAATAATTTGTACTAACATTTTAACCACGACATTTCTAACCTTCACTTTCATCGTAAAGGCAACTGCACTCGCATGATAATTATAGGTCTACATTTGTTTTCCATTTAGTTTTGCTCGCAATGGTGGTTACGAACAAAATTCAAAAGAATACATTCATTGTAAGCAAAATAGTGTGTAAATTAAGTGTATATCGAGTATAAATCTATGACGATTATATGACTAAAATTGATATTAACAATAACAATAAAAGTTAAAAGTTTATGGGTTAAATTATAACTATTATCATTTAACGAGTCATAATGTCGACTATTAAGATCCAATTTAGCATGTTCTAATGTATCAAGTCACTTGTAAAATTTTTTGTACTAATCAGATCACTAAAGTTTTAATATTGTTCTAATTATGCCATTTATAAGTTGCAAAAATATTTAAAAAATTTGAAATGTTTTAAAAATATATATTTATAAAAAAACTAAATTATTTGAAAAAAATTATGAATTATTTAAAAAAAATTAAAAAAAATATGAGTGACTTAATTGTGTTACTTCTAAAACTGTAGTGAATTAATTGGAACAAATACAAATATTAGTGACCTGATTGGAACATTTTTAAAACTTTAGTGACCTGATTGAAACAAATAAAAATATGAGTGACCTAATTGACATACTGTTAAAACTTGTTTATTATTCTATAAAATTTTCATTTAAAAATAAACATTAACTTTTTGTGATATGGTTTTGAAGAATAATATGTTTTGATTTTTTAAAAATGTATGGACAAAATAAGGAACAGGTGACATTAACAAGACATGGTGACATAAAGAGACCCACTGATGAAACAATGTCGTTTCTGTCGACTTATTGATCACATTCTTTTTTTCAGTACTCATCGATCCTATTCAAGCATGCTTTTGCATCCACTTTTAGCCCCAACAAGGGGTTATTATTTTTTTTTCACTTTTAATCATTTATATAGATGAAGTTAAAGTAACTAGAAATATACACATTATTAGACAAAAAGTTGATTACAAATATTGTCTATATGCTTCATCAAATTTACACCACCAATAGTAAATATCACTCAATAAACTTCCCCAGAGGTTGTTTTTGTCATTTTACCATCTTTTAAATATTATTTGGTGTATGTATATTCATAGTCCGGCGCCGACATGATCATTAAGTTAAATACTTACTCGTTAAAATTGTTTATTGGTTAAGAACCAGGTATTTCGTGCTTAAGAATTCTTTGATTGGGTGTCACATGTTTTTAGTTGCTCAATCACGACCCACAAACATGAGACCTTATAAAAGTTGGGACTATCTGTGGGATATGGATATCTATATATAATTAAAACCGTCAATGGAGGTTTGTCTACAAGCTGATATAATGATGGTTTATAGTAAAAATTTTTAAAATAACCACGATTGATCGAAGGGTGACACAGAAAACTTCATTTAATAACCCCTAGTCCCCATCTGATTAAAAGGGTGAAGTGGGAAAATTTATTGGAAAGTTCATTTAGGATTTGAGAAGATGAAAAATAATAAGTTGACATGTAAAATGTTGACTTCACCAATTAGTTCATACTTCATACGGCATGTGTTAGTGTGTTACATTTTTTGCATTAAAATAAATAATATAATGTTTATTACATTAGAATAAATGCACCATTGGTAATTTGTTTTAATATATAATTAAGAAAAAATTAACTAAATTGACCATCTTGTCTACTTTGGTGAGTTACGAGATATAAAGTAAAGGTAGGTGGAGACCACGAAGGTTTTAAAAAAATCTTTAGTTTACTAAACAGCTTTTGAATTTTGTGATCATACCCATTTTCAAAAGTGATTATCGGGCCCACTAATGTTTTGTATGTTATTTTTAACGGTTACATTCGTTCTTAATAATTTCAAATTTATATTTTACTAGGTTAGTACCCCGTGTATTACACGCTTGAATAAATAAAATATTAAATAGTTATTAATAAAAATTAAAAAAATTATAAAACGATATTTTGATATAAGATATGATTGATATTACGTATGAGTGATAAAAGGACGATATCATTTTTTAAACTTTTGTTTAATTTTTTTTTTGTTTTTTCAAAAAAGGTTAGATTTTAAACAAATTGTTTCAAAACAAACCGTTTTTAAAAAAATATCATTTTTAATAATTTCTTTATTATAACTTTGAAATTTAATTATTTTTGTTTCATAAGAATTTTATTTTTTAAAAGCCAAAGGTTTTAAAATATATTGCGTTTTTTAAAAGTTTGATAAATTTTTTTGAAAAAATTTCTTATTTTATAAAAAAATTATTTCTTTACAAATTGTATTTGTAGAAAGATCTATTTTTTTAAATTTAATAAAAATTATTTTTAATATAAAAAGAATTAAATAATATCATTTATATTTAATGTGATATTTATTAGGAGAGAGAAGCGGAAAAATAAAATTTAGGAATTTTAAAATTGTGACAAGTGGCATACAAAAACCTTATTTTATTAAATATAGATAGATTATTAGTTTTTTCTCTTTTCATATGTTTAGTTATATTTATAACGTGGGTTCATATTATTAGTAACTTACAATGTGTTTGATTTAAAATTTGTGGAATTGAAATATTAAATTCAAACAATAAATCTTTAACTAGAAAGAGAAAGAATTTAAAAATGAAATGAACTACTTCAAAATGTTTAAACGGATAATTAGATAATTGACGGGACTCACATGATTATTTTCATTACTCGAGTACGAACCCTTAGGACGCAAGAGAACAAATTTTAATTAATAAATCTAATTGTATCTTTGTCCAAATAGAAAATTCACAGTTCACTAATTTAAAAAGAATAAGCATTAACTTGTATGTCATTTATAAAAACATAAAAACAAAATCATTCTAAGATATAACTTATTAGTTATAAAATAAAAATAAAAATTAGGATCAGTTTTATTGTCGAATCATTTTACTAATTTGTTTATTTATGCATATGTAACTATGATCGAACCATAAATTTCGGTTATCAAAATCAAAACTAATCCATCATTTGTTTGGTTTTGATATGAAATTCATTGAAATCGTGTTCTTAAACATTCACATCATGTAACAGCTAAACATTCGATAAAACTTGTGCTCACTCATGATACAAGTATGACCGAATTTAAGATTAGAGTAAATTACATTTTTTCATTCTTTTATTTTATCTAATATTTGATTTTAGTCCTTAAGCTAATGAAATAGTAAAAGAAACATCATTCATGATTGTATTTTGTTTCAGTTTAAATTTTTTTCCTTCTATATACTAAACATTACGTCCTAAAGTTGGCCTCAAATTTCAAAAAATCCATCCTTACTTTAACTAAAAAAGACCTAAACTGTGACGATATACAAACAAAATTTACGTTTTTTGTTATTTTGTTTCTTTTAAAGATGAAAATTTAAATTTATAGTAAGCTTGAAAACGAAAAATGTAATTTACCCTGGAGATTAGATGAAAACTGACCCTCATTATTCATGTTTTGTAACTTTTTATTTTTTTATAAAAATAATAATTGTACCCTTTTACAGTTGCTTATGTCAAATGATTGAAGTGTAACGGACCCTGTGTTGACCCATTCAGAACTACCATGAGTTGTATCTGACCCAGACCAGACCACTCATGGGTCCAGTCCGTTAACCATATAGGCACACCTTAATATATAACACTTATTTCAAGTTTCCTTTTTCCTTTTTAACACTGTTATTTCAAGTTCCAATTATAATAATAATAAAAAATATAATCAATTTTAATAAAAAAAATACTAAAGAACAATCAAAATTTAATATTATCCAATAACATTTCTTCCTAACAAAAAACCACTTAAATTAAAAAAAAAATTTAAGTCGTGTAAAACTTTCAAAAGTAAATTTTGTAATATAAAGGTTGGTTACTACTAAGTGCTTATTTATTTCTATGTTGACCTTAAATAGAACCATTACAAAACCTGGTTATTATTTAGTGACTTTTTACTCACAATTATCTCTTAGTTTAAGTTTAACATAAGATTGGAAAAAAGCCACAAAAAGTAACAAAAATGCATATATCTTGCATTAGGTCACAGCATTTTAAAATTTTAGCATCTAGAAGAAGTTTAATACGATTACAACAATATTGAAACTTAAATGGTTTTATTGTTAGAAAAAGGTACAAATAATTTTTAATACTACATGAAATACGGGGGTTCGGTTCACTATCATCAGCAGATGGGCTGGACCGGACCAGCAATTGGTCCCAGTAGGCCGGTGGTCCCTTCCCTGCAGATTTTGATGAGATTTGGTTCCAAGGTCCAAGTTAATTAAATATGATCCAGAAGACAGGCCCAATTGGTCTTAATTGTCCTTGGCTTCTTCCACTATTATCCCTAGCGGATTAGGCCCGCGGTTCGCCGTGGTTTGATTTTGAACACATAAGAGAATGTCGTAATGATTGTTTTTATGGTTATTTTAGTTTTTGTGATTTCAATAATATAAGTACTTGGATTCTCGTCGATATCTACACACGCTTAAACGATTTGCTATTATACAGTTATGATACTATTACCGAACATATGAACGAATACGTTAGAAGCATTCGAATAAAAACTCTTCTCAAATGTAGAATATTGTATTATGATTAACGGTACGTTACTATTTGTAAAAGATAACTCTTTAATCACACTCATATTTTTAGTTTCATTGAGTTATAACTATTTCTCTAGATTAAAGTATACTATATTTCAATTAGATAATACTTAATTTAAATAGCATCTAGTTATAAAAATATAAATAGTTAACAATAATTAAAATGTAAAGTATAATAAATAAAATAATATTTTATGTAGTAAATTAAATAATCTTATCTTATTAAATAATGTTATAAATTTTGTGAATTAAAAAGGTATTAATTAGAAAAAGTTTATTAAATGAACGCAAATATGAATTATTGCATAAAACACTTGTAACTCATGCTTTATAAAATGCGCTAGGTGTCTTGCAATTTGTGTAAACTGACAATTTTGTTTCAAAGCGATGCTTTATATACAATATAGCTGTAAATATAGATATTATCATTTAATATGATTTTTGATTTTTTTATATAAATGTTCAGTTTAAGTTCTATACGTTTTTCTATTCGATTCTATTAATAATATAACTCTCAAAATACATATGTTAAACACAGAGGTGGGCATTTCGGGTTTTGGGCCGTGCCTGAAACCGAGTACAAATCGGGTTCGGCTCAACCGGTTTTTTTTTGTACTTAGGTTGAGGTGAAACTGTGTATGAACCTGGGTCGGGTTCACCAATTTGAAAACCCTACCCGCTATACTCGGGTAGGGTCGGGTCCATACCCGGGTCAAATACCTTTTTTTTATGTGTGTGTGTGTTTGGCAACTTGAACATTGGTAGTTACTGTAACAATATTAAATAAACATAAAATTCAACATTTATTTATTAAATAAACTTAAAAAAACATAATTAATCAATAATAAATAACATATAACTTTTGTTTAAGTTATCGAGAGTGCAAAACCTAAACAACGGTTGTAGTGGTGGACGAACCTTGACCAACGGAAAATTGTGAGTGAGCCATTATGTGTACAAAGAGAGTGAAAGTGTAAAAAGAGAGTGGATGTGCAAAACGACATTATTTGTGCGCTTTTTGCGTATGCTTTTGCCTTTAAGGTTTGGATATTCAACCATATCAACCCACACCTATTTTTACTAAGTTGTGAGGCTAAAATACAAAAAGAAAACAGTCAAAATTTGGTTCCAACGGCTACATAGCCGTTAAAAACGACTATTTTTTTAAAAATAAAAAAAAGGTCAAAACCGGGTTGGACCCGGATTCAACCGGTTCGGGTTCAGTTTGGGTTCGGGTTGGGTTCACTCAAAATTAAAAAAACTAAAATCGGTTCAAACCCTATAGGTTTAAAAGGTTACAAACCAAGTATACCTCCCATCAGGTAATACCCAAACCCGGGATCGGGATGGATCCACCGAGTTGGGTTCGAACCCGATTTTTATGCTCACCTCAAGATAAAAATATTTCTAACAATACAATTTTTACTTTATCAACGCAAGAAAAGAAACATAGATGTGGGCTTTAACCCGCTTTAAAATTGGGCTGGGCTTTGATGTGTCCAAACTTTGACCGATCACAACTCACACGTGAAACAATAACTATACAACTATACAAGGATGTGAACTTTAACAAGTCTTTCTTCTGTACAATAGTCATACTTTTAGTGGCTTATTAGTTATTAGAACATGTGAAGAAAAAATCCGAATAACTAAACTGTGACCAAAGTCATCAATAAACCTGACCCAAAACAATCGACTCGAAAATTAATCATGCTTTCAGTGGGTGATCATGCTTCTTATTCTAGTTGAATTATCCAAGTTACATTAGTGTTTTATTGTCGTGACATTTTCTGATGATTATATGACTTTTTTTCTTTGTATTTGTGTCCCACTACAAGGTAAAGTTTAAAAAATAATAACTACATAGCCATCAAATTTTGTATATATTTCATTTAGGTCACTTACTTTTAGTATTTATAAAAAAAATTATAACACTAGATTTATGTTAAAATTTTAGTGGTCTTTATAGTAGAAAAAAATTTGAACGATATCAATAGAATTTTAAAGAAAGTGTCCGAGTGTTGAGTAGCATTTCTCCCTTTTAAAAAATGAGGTTTTCCAAACCTGCGTGTTGCGCGGAGAATTCCACTATGATCTCCAATATCAAAACATGAAGACAACAACATGTTGTGACGGCATTGTACGTGACGTGATAACGCATAGACTAACAATCGTCTTGACTAGTCTTCGGATTTAACTTATGTCGAATCGTAAAGTAACTCGAAATTAAAGTACTTTTAAAATAAAATAAATTTTAAGAGTATGCGACACTAATTATATATGCAAAAGGTATAAAGTTTTTATAAAAAGTGATTTGATTAAACTAAAGATCATATAAAAATCATCTGAAGCAACCGCATGAACTCATATACCATCATTCAAGAAAGTATCTTGGCAAACATGTTAGTTGTATTCGAGAAGGGTGTTATATACGCAATCCAGTTAAAAGTAACCGAATGCGTAGCTGTTTGTAAAAAGTTCACATTCAATAGTTTGCAAATTTGTTGGAATGACTTCAAGCAGGGTACAAGGTGAAGAAAATTAGATATTAATGATCTAAAAGAAGAGCTTTGTTTATTTTTTTTACCACTGTGTTCATTATAAATGTCATCTGCTTATTAATTATAGGAAGTATCTTAGTTAAATGATGCAACTGGCATCATTGATGTTGTCATTCCTGATCTTTCATCTATTTGGAGCATTAAAGACATATATGATGTAATTACATTCTTTTGTGGACTACATGATTTGAGCACAAAACCTCTCATACACACATGTGAGTACTTGCCAACTAAGTTAGAAAGATCTTGGTTAGTTATGTTCGTATAATATGTTCTTGTTTTGCATTTATTTACTTACGATTATGTTTTACTCTCTTTTGTTTAATTTGATTAGACAAACAACTTTAATGTTAAAAAAGATATAAAATAATGAATTTTTTATATGTCGACATATTTACAACCATTCGTGTTTAGTAAAAAGGAAAAAAGATTAACATTTACATTAATGATAGTATGATAAATACAAAACCATGTAATCATAGCCTATCTGATAACATTTTTTTTTTGGTTATTTTTTGTTTGATTTTTAAAAAAATCACACCCGTAGCAACTTATGAGTATTCCTATACTAGTATAATATAAGGAGGGAATCCAAGTCCACAAATAAAAAAATTACACTAAGAAAACAATTACTAAAAAAATACACATCTATCAAAACTAAAAGATGCCCAAATCACCTAATTAATTAAAATTTTAAATAAGAATTGGAAAACTGAAAGAAAGAATTTTGATTAATTAAGGAAAGTTAGTTTTCTCATCACTTTAGAGTTTTCTCATATCTATAATTGAAAAGCATTAAAATCAATGCCAGCTAGTATACTTTATTTTTTTTAATTATATTTTTTAATAGAAACCTAATTATATAACTTTAACTTCTATATTTGATAGCTATCGGTTATTTTGAATCTGTTGATTATCTTAATAAACATTGTTTGTTACATATACGTAACATTGGTATTACATATGTAACAATGTTTGTTTATTTAATTTATGCTTATGTTTGTTGACGTTTCATGCATGCCGATTATTACACAATTTCACGTCATGTACTTTTTATTTTAAATACGTAATTCATGTTTTTATTGATTACATATATGTATTGGTATAAGTTACAGATATGTAACTTTAAGAAAAAATTTGAATTATGGTGTTTTTAAGCGTTACATTCGCAACTTTGCAAGTTATATATATTTAACATAACTTTTCTTAATATATTTGTGGTAAATATAAAAAGAGAAGAGAGGAGAGAGGAAAACTAAATGTAATTTTTAATTTTACCTAAAGTACTTTTACTTTCAAAATCTTATTAATTAAAGTTTTAAACTTTACAATATTTACCATTATGCTACTGTTAATGTGAAACATTGATTAATGTGACAAATGTAGGGCTAACAATTTCTGACACGGATCTGTTAACACGACATGACACGACACGAAGTTAACAGATTTCGTGTTATTAACAGGTCGACACGATAAAAATCGTGTCTTAACAGGTTAAACACCTGTTAACCTGTTAAGACACCTATTTAAACATGTTTATATTTATAGCTTATTTAAAATAGTTATATATATATATATATATATATATATATTTATGATATATGTCATTGTTATTCATATTTATTTTAGAAGCTCTATTGTTTGCCAACCACTTTAATCAAATGTGACTACCACAATACTACTAACCGAGTCTCTCGTCTCTTCTGACTGTACATGTTAATGAACCTGTTTAAATTATGATACTGGTTGATTAACACTTTTATGGACTTTGTTTCAAATATATCAAGGATTGTCATGTATTAGTACTATGTATTATAAGATTTTTATACACTTTTAGCAACCTTTTTTTTTTTTTTTTTTTTTTTTTAAAGTATGTGATTTTTATCGTGTCTCTTAACATGTCTTATCGTGTAACCTGTTTCTAAACATGTTCGTGTTCGTGTTTGGAAAAAATGACACGATTAGTTATCGTGTCGTGTTCGTGTCAGCACTTATCGTGTTCGTGTCTTATCGTGTCGTGTTTGATCTGTTATGCCAGCCTGAGATAAAAGATTAAATGCAAGGACACTAAAATATAGAGAACAACGAAACACATCCCAACCATCTATACGCTCTATTCGCTTTTGATACTTGACTTACGGTGAACAAAAGTGCATCCAATCAAATCTAAAATTAAGAAGTCACTAAAAGAAATTTTGTTAGTAATTTAATTATCTTAAGCATATTAAACAATTAGGGCTGGTTACTATATAGAGTGTAATTAACATGCGAAGCGTACGAAGTCAGCAGGGCGTAGCACACGGCTTTTGGAGGAGGGGTAGTTTCGCCCGCGCCATAATTTCACACATAAGGTGTATAATTATGCAAGTTATATATGTTATTACGCAAATTATATTTATAGTTACGCAAAGTAAGATTACCAACGTTATAAAAAATAATTACGCAAGTTATTTTTAAAATTACGCAATTTATGTTCATAATTACACAAGTAATAATTACCCAAGTTAGATGCACAACACATGAACGTTTTAAAAAATGTCATTTAAAAAAAAGTATAGCAACAATATACTCATATTAAACAAGATAAAATGCTCGATTTTTTGTTATATTTTTTATAAAATAATATCAAATGAAAAGTTATATCATTTAAAAAACATAGAGGGTTGAAAATAGTCAACAATTATAGTATATTTCCAAATCTACGCCTCCAGCTACATTTTTGCGTGATTATTTCATGTTAAATCTAAAACGTCCATCTATCAATGATTATTATCATTTCGTACATTTCGCACGAATTTATAATTTTTTACCGTAAATTCATTCTAAAGTCCAACAAATTCATCATTAAAACGGATGATTTTTTCCCGTCTATCCGGCCCGATTTACTTTCGTTGAATTTCTTCGCATATGAAATAGAGCTTCAAATGCGAAAGAGAATTAACTCACACGTGAAAGGAAAGTTATAGTTAACACCTATAAAATTAGTTACAAATTATTATAATCCAAATAAAACATTTGATACAGCGTGGCATATATTTATAATTTAAACAGGGCGTCAAAAGTTGTGGGCAACAAAAAATTGCATTAATCAGTGGATGGGGTAACAGCAATTTATATTACATATTATTATTTCTAAGTCCACGAGGGTATTTTAAATCGTCGCGTCAATTGAACTTTAGTTGACACAGATGTTTATAGAACCCGCGCGGGGTCTCACTAGTTGGATCGGAAACCATATATAGAACGATTCGTGAATGTATATTTAGACTGTTTTTCAAACTCACCTGTTATGCCTTGTTTTTACACATTAATCATTTGCGTCTCCGATGTGCAATGTGTAGCGGACAAAATCAGAATCATTTATCCACTTTTAACTACATACATAATAATTGACCTAGTGACAAAGGTGTACGTCCCTCACTCGAGTGGTGTCGGATTCTCTAAGTCTCAATTGAGAGGTGAAGTAGATTTAGGCTGGAGTATGATATGATTAGATTAGGTCTCTTAAAAGTTTCAACCTAACCCTTAAGTTTTTAAACCTTCAACTTGACCTTTGTATTATATATAATATACGTTTTTAACTCATTAAGCTTTTAGTAATTTGATTTTTCTTCGTAACTTTTGTTCTTTAATTAACATTAGAAAAAACTAACTTATGCCTGTGTTAGTTTTTGTGTTAATTTTTTCTAGGTGTTTCGGTATAAATTTTGTAAAAATCAAAATTACATTTCAAATATAGTGTTTTTTTGGGTATCATAAGTTATAATGAGTGATGGTTACATGCTCGTATGGTGAAAAATGAAACCGAGACTGAAGAATATTGGTACCATTATATAACTGTTTTCTCGCCGTACATATTTCGATCTCCTGATCGAACCGAGACGCATCAACTGTAAATGTTTCTTTATGTACTTAATCATGTTAGTATCACTGTCACATGGCATTAAAACATCACATCACGCAAGCTTCATTTCTAGATGTAAACATAAGTAATATTTCTAGAAACAATATCACAATCATGACTCATTTTATCCTTTTACCAATTTCCCCTTTAATTCAATTGAAAGATTTGATGGCGCTAGCTAGCGTGGCAACATATAATATTATAAACAGCAGAACATCTATTTATCAAGAAACTGCCAGAGCTTTTGCAGAAGCAGCTCGATTGGTTGAAAAGCCTAATGGCTAATATAAAAGTGAATTAATTCAATGGAGTGGGTAATATAAGATTATATTATACATTATTATTCCAACAGATGTCCCACGAGGGTAATTGTCATTCGTTACATATTATTTTTGTTGATACTGCATAAAGCATGCTACTTTAAAGGTTTTCTTGATCAAAGATTGTTCAAGATCCTAATTTCCTTTAGCGCGATATTATAATCAGCTCGCGACGCGAGCTGATAATTGGTGTTAACAATGGATGCAATAGACATCTATAGAGCTAGTAGCAGTATAAGGTTAGGAAGTTCAAGAAGAAACAGTGCTGGAAGATCAATGGGGAGTTTAAGATCTGGAAGCACTTCTCTATGGAGGAACACTGGGATGGATGTGTTTTCGCGATCTACACGCGAAGAAGATGACGAAGAGGCTTTGAAATGGGCTTCTCTTGAAAAGCTTCCGACTTTTGATCGTTTGAAGAAAGGTTTACTTTATGGATCAAGTGGACCTTCGCAAGAAGTCGATGTTGATAACCTTAGTTATGAAGATCGAAAGCGGTTACTTGATAGGCTTTTGAATACTGCTGATGAAGACAACGAGAAGTTTTTGTTAAGACTGAGGAACAGAATCGATAGGTATATATTCAACTTGGTCTAACGGTCAGTATTTTTTTTTTTTTTTTTTTTAAAACAGCTAACTCACATATTCTTTGATCCTGGTCTAAAGTGACATTTGGTTGTCACAGGGTGGGCCTCGATTTGCCAACAATAGAAGTTAGATTTGAGCATTTGACTGTGGAGGCGGATGTTAATACAGGAAGTCGAGCGTTACCAAGTTTTATAAATTTCCATATTGATATTTTTGAGGTAATTAAAAAAATTTAAACTGTTAATGCATACATCTTTCATGAATGTTTCTAATGAGTTTCCTCCATTAGATGTTCTTGAGCTTATTCGGTCTGCTCCCGAATTCGAAGAAGCATATAACCATCCTTGACGACATTAGTGGTGTTGTTAAGCCTAGCAGGTGATTTTAAATAACTTAAAGAATTTAACTCTAACCATCCCCCCGTGTGGTTTATTAAATCTAACAGAACAACCAAACATGTTAATAGAATGACGTTACTTTTGGGTCCCCCGAGTTCTGGAAAGACGACACTCTTGTTAGCCTTGGCTGGCAAGCTCGACAAGGAACTTAAGGTAAATTATTGATACAAGTGCACTACTTGTTGAAAATAAGAGACAGAAAATACTTACGGTAGTTACCAATGGATTTATGAATGTGTAGAATTTTTGGTTTATTTTTCTTTTTTGTAAACGTGTATTTGATTTTTAAAACGTTTAGCTTTAGATATATTTATAAATAAAAAACTAGAAAAATAATGAATTTTATTTAATCTCGTGGAAATTTTCGTGAAGAATTTGTGACAAAAAATCTGTCGCTAAAAGTTTATTGTTTTTATATATATTTAATATCTGTTGATAATTCCCTTGGTAAAAAATTAATTTGTTAAAATACGTTGTTAAAATATTTTCTTTTTATTTTTTAAGATCCGTTGGTGATACTTAATTGTTTAGTAGTGGTGATTTATACTTTTCGGTTAGTATGCTATTAATTGGTTTTGGCCTGATTGTCAAAACTTTATGAATAATAGATTTGGTTTAAAAGGTATATTATATCTGTAGAGTTCTGGGAAGGTGACATACAACGGGCACGAGTTACATGAATTTGTACCCGAAAGGACCTCTGCTTATATCAGTCAATATGATGTTCATATTGGAGAAATGACAGTAAGAGAAACCTTGGCTTTCTCTGCGCGATGCCAGGGGGTTGGAACACGATATGGTTAGATTGAAACAAATCAAACCCATTTTTAAATTGTTCTTTGTATACATTTTGATATTTAAGTTAGTCTTATGCTCTTCAAACAATAAGTGAGATATTACTAGATACGTTTGTTTGTAACAATCTTTAAAATGCAGAGATGTTGGCAGAGTTATCAAGAAGAGAGAAAGATGCAAACATTAAACCTGATCCTGATATTGATATCTTCATGAAGGTACACAACAAAATCTATTTATGGCAACACATTTCTCTAGTTAGTGTTGCCTTTCAAGTAATTTTAAATTTATGTTCAAATGTTCTGCATTTAAGGCTTCAGCATCTGAAGGTCAAGAGGCGAATGTGGTTACAGATTATACTCTCAAGGTACGGGCTTTATATTTGTTGGAATTCATATGGATCAAGCAACACAAGAACAAATAGATTTTGTGACTAATACCATCCACCATCATTTTTTGTTTATATTAATCAATATCCACACAAATGCAATAACAAAGGTTGTTTATTGTGAAGTTGTTAGGGTTGGACATTTGTGCAGATACTTTGGTAGGGGATCAAATGATAAGGGGGATCTCCGGTGGGCAAAAGAAGCGTGTTACAACGGGTAAACCAGTAATGTCACATTCATTATACAATATAACACTCCTTTCGTGAAAATCAGGCTAATTTGTAAAATGTGACAGGTGAAATGATCGTTGGACCATCGAAGGTTCTTCTTATGGACGAAATTTCAACTGGTTTAGACAGTTCTACAACTTTCCAAATCGTGAAATCGCTTAGACACTTTCTTCATATCCTTGAAGGAACTGCTGTCATTTCCCTCCTTCAGCCGGCCCCCGAGACTTATGATTTATTTGATGACCTTATTCTTTTAACCGATGGGAAGATCGTTTACCAAGGACCACGTGACAACGCGCTAGAGTTTTTTGAATTTATGGGGTTCAAATGCCCTCAGAGGAAAGGCGTTGCTGATTTCTTGCAAGAAGTATGTCTATATTTTTTTATAACACTTATGTGGTTTTCATTATTCTATAATAGCGTGCTAAACTTCTCCATAATAATTCTTTCATTAAATGACGCGTAGGTAACATCAAAGAAAGATCAAGAACAGTATTGGATGAGAAGAGACGAGCATTACCGATTTGTGACAGCTAAAGAATTTGCAGAGTCATTTCAATCGTTCCACGTTGGAAAGAGACTCGGGGACGAGCTTGCCACCCCGTACGACAAATCCCGAAGCCACCCAGCGGCTCTCACGACCGACAAATATGGTTTAGAGAAAAAAGAGCTATTGAAAGCTTGCATTGAGAGAGAAATCTTGCTCATGAAGAGAAACTCATTTGTTTACTACTTCAAATTAACCCAAGTAATCAAGTGTTTCATTTCTTAACACCAGTTTTGACTATCTTGCTTAATTAAACAATTAGCTCTAAATGTTATCTACTTAATCTTGGTTTTCAGCTATTTGTCATGGCATTAGTGTCTATGACTGTGTTTTTCCGAACTGAGATGCATAGGGACAATATTGAAGATGGGGGTATATATATGGGTTCACTATTCTTCGGTGTGATTATGATCATGTTCAACGGGATGTCTGAAATTTCAATGACGATCGCGAAGCTTCCTGTGTTTTACAAACAACGAGACTTCCTCTTTTACCCGTCGTGGGCATACGCCCTCCCTTCGTGGATCGTCAAGATCCCTATCTCATTCATTGAAGCTGGCCTATGGACTGCTCTCACTTATTATGTGATAGGATATGATCCTCATATCACAAGGTTAGTTACATCTAGTTTTAAAAAATAAAAGATGATAACATGTACATTATTGTTTCTAGTTCTATGTTTTTTTAACAAATGTTATCCTTATTGTTTTGCAGATTTATCCGGCAATACTTTTTATTGCTAGCAGTTAACCAGATGTCTTCTGCATTGTTTCGATTCATCGGGTCACTGGGTCGGAATATGATTGTTGCAAACACATTTGGTTCATTTTCGCTTCTCTTGATCTTTGTATTGGGCGGCTTTGTTCTGTCTCGAGGTACTTTGTAGTTATAATTCTAGGAATAAACGGTAACATAGGTAGAAAGTAGGGTCGTAAATAAGACAACTGTTGCTTGTGAGCTACCTGACATTGTCGTTAAAAGCTTATGGAGCCTCGGGCCTCACTCGAGCTCATATTGAAACTCCTATAATAATTGAGTCTTAGTTTAACACAAAAATTTCAAGTATATAGATTTGATTGTCTAAACCAGCCTAGTATTTATAATTCTTTTGTATAAAATATTGATTATTTATTTATGTATGTATTATTATTTAAAATCTACAATAAAATTAACTAAATGATATATCGTATTATATATATTATATAAAGCATTATAGTTTATATAAATAATTAGATGGGTAAATAAATAAATTAATTAATAAATAAAAAAATAAGCCTTGAGCACGAGCTTGAAAACCCACCCAAGAGCAGAGCTTGGAATTTAAAATAGAGTTTAAAACAATACGAGTTTGTGATCTCTTTAGGTTGAACGAGTGAGCTAGAGCCGGCTCGGTTTAACTTGTCTACCAAACGAATTTCATTGAATTTTAATAGAAGCAAAATATTGAGATTTTAAATTTTCTCTCAATGGAGAAAATTTCATATTTTTTTCTCTCTTTTAGTTAGTATAAGAAACTTATATTCTTACTATTAAAAAAATAAATATGATCTTTTTGAGATCAAATTGAATAATTAGTTTTTAAATTTTTTTGTCACATAAACAAGACACCTAAAACAACATGGGTGTATAATAGCTAAAATGGCTACCCCAAGTGACACTAGCAACTAACCTATATAATTTTCTGATTACAGAGGATGTGAAGAAGTGGTGGCTATGGGGTTATTGGGTATCTCCACTGATGTATGCGATGAATGGGATCGTGGTTAACGAATTTCTCACGGATAGATGGGATAAGGCAAGTCACAAAAATTCTCTTTATGCTTATTGACATTATACGTATGAATCAATTAACGTTATTTTTTTTATATTATTTACATGTTATGTATAGCCTATAAACGATACTACGTTAGGGAAAGTAGTCATCACTTCTCGAGGATTCTTCGCGGAAGCCTACTGGTATTGGATCGCGATCGTGGCCTCGGTTGGATTCATATTTCTCTTCAATTTCTGTTTCACTCTGTGTTTAGAGTTTCTTGACCGTGAGTACCTTTCTCTCTATATTTTGGTATTGGAACCTTGATATCACCACTATAACAAAAATAAAACGTCCCTACTATTATTCAAATTTTCCAAAAATAATGAACTTTTTTGCATTTATAATTGTGTAAACGTCATATATCAAGTTACTAAATTCGGGTAAACAGAAAATTTCACATTTACAAATATAAAAATTCGAAAAATATTTAGAATTAAACACCCATAAAAGAAATAATAATGTGTAGATGAAAAGGTTAACATATAATTTGTAAAGCTTAGACTCTTAGAGTTTAATTTTATTTTTTTACCCATGAATTATCATAAACAAATGAAGAAAATACTCGTGTTCTCATAACCAAGATAAACATGTTTACAAATCACATATTTGTTGGATTTATGAGCGTAACGATCACTTTGTGACTTATATTTGGATTTTAGCTTTCGGGAAATCGCGATCAATCGCATCGAATCAGAATGAGAGTGACACGAGCGCTGTCGAGTTAACACCTACAACTGATGGGAGCCATCAAAGCAAGAAGAAAGGAATGATTCTACCGTTTGAACCACTTTCGATCACCTTCAATGATGTCAAATACTCGGTCGATATGCCACAGGTAGCATTCTAGTGATCAACTCTTGTTGTAAACTTTTAACCTAAACTATGGTTTCAATAATGGGAGTTATGATGTTATAGAGAATGAGAGAACAAGGAGTGGATGAAGATAGATTGTTGCTACTTAAGTGCGTAAGTGGGACGTTTAGACCTGGTGTTTTAACCGCGCTAATGGGGGTTAGTGGTGCGGGGAAAACTACGTTGATGGATGTATTAGCAGGAAGAAAAACCGGTGGGTATATTGAAGGGGACATAAGGATTTCAGGGTACCCGAAGAAACAAGAAACATTCGCGCGAATTTCTGGATATTGTGAGCAAAATGACATCCATTCGCCTCATGTTACTGTTTATGAATCCTTAATCTACTCAGCTTGGCTAAGGTTGTCACCAGATGTTGATGAAAATACTAGAATGGTTAGTATACATATTGTCAAACATATGCAAAAACATGTGGTTAGTTAACTAAAAACAATGTAATTTGATGGTGATTTTATCTGTTGTTTGTAGATGTTTGTTAGTGAGGTGATGGACCTTGTTGAACTGAACCCATTGAGAGACGCGCTAGTCGGGTTGCCTGGTGTGAATGGGCTCTCCACCGAACAACGAAAAAGGTTGACCATAGCAGTCGAGCTCGTGGCCAACCCGTCTATAATCTTTATGGACGAGCCAACATCGGGGCTAGATGCTAGAGCGGCTGCTATTGTGATGAGAACAGTTAGGAACACCGTTGACACAGGAAGAACAGTTGTTTGCACCATTCATCAACCTAGCATCGATATATTCGAAGCTTTTGATGAGTTGTTCTTGATGAAAAGAGGAGGACAAGAGATATATGTTGGACCTATAGGACGTAATTCATGTGAACTAATAAAGTACTTTGAGGTATATATGATCTCTAACTGATGTAGATGATAAGAATTAGCGCGTATATAACTAACATTCGGGTGTGTTCGTGTAACAGGATATCGACGGGGTACCAAAGATAAAAGATGGATATAACCCTGCAACATGGATGTTAGAAGTCACCACTTCATCCCAAGAACTAGCTTTAGGAGTTGATTTTGCTGAAATATACCGAAATTCAGAACTATTTAGGTGAGTAATGCTGGATTATATTGCTAATACGTATACAAGTTTAGCGCATTTATTATAGTTTTTTAATAGTAACATTAGTTGGCAAAGTCTCGTTGCCAAAAAAAGTATATAAAAATTTAGCGGTGTTTTCTGATAAGACGCGACATATTGTCACAGGCGAAACAAGGCCCTTATTGCTGAACTAAGCGTGCCACGTCCTGGTACGAAAGACCTTTATTTCCCGAACCAATACTCGCAGTCTTTCTTTGTACAATGTACTGCTTGCCTGTGGAAACAACGGCAGTCCTACTGGCGGAACCCTCCTTATACCGCCGTCCGGTTTGCTTTCACCACCTTTATTGCCTTCATGTTTGGTACCATGTTTTGGGATCTCGGCAGTAAAAGGTAAAATCAAACATTGAAAATACAAACTGGATGTTGTTTTGTTACCATAGTGTCAATGATTCTATTTTGGTACTCTAAATGTTAGGAAAAACCCACAAGAACTATTTAACGCAATGGGTTCCATGTATGCTGCTGCGCTCTTCCTCAGTGTCCAGAATGCATCAGCGGTGCAGCCAGTCGTAGACATTGAACGTACCGTATTTTACAGAGAACGAGCTGCTGGAATGTATTCTGCTTTACCATATGCCCTTGCTCAGGTGAGTACACATGTATGATTTTAGCAAGGCAAATTGCATTTAGTAAAATGTTATATTGGAAGCTGAAATCGGTGATTGAAAAAACAGCCTCAAATTTTACGACTGAAATCATAGCAGTTGCAAAAGTAGCAACACAATGAATCTAGTAAGGTAGTAACACAAGTTTTCCAAAATTGAATGAAAATATGTTACTAAAAATCTAAAAATGCTGTCTAGTTTTTAGTAATGGGAAGTATGCTACTAAAAAAACTAAACTGAATTATAATATCTCAATGCAATTTGCCTTTTTAGCTGTTTTCTCATTTCGAGTTTGTGGTCATGATCAACTTCGTGTTTTATACATAGGCACTGGTGGAGATACCATACATTTTCACACAAACCATCGTTTACTGTCTCATCGTTTATGCGATGATGGGATTTGAATGGACAGCAACCAAATTCTTTTGGTACATGTTTTTCCAGTTCTGTAATTTGCTTTATATGACATACTATGGTATGATGACTGTCGCAGTCACCCCAAATGCCAACATTGCGGCCATTGTCGCGTTCTTTTTCTACGGGGCTTTTAATCTGTTTTCGGGCTTTATAGTCCCCCGACCTGTAAGTTTCTTAATTTTTTCCCTAATGCTGGCTCTTAACTTGCAAAAGAACCTCATTCTCTATTAGTCTTTTAACTATTGCTGTATATATCGGAATGCGACAGAAAATTCCAGTGTGGTGGAGATGGTACTACTGGGGCAATCCACTAGCGTGGACTATCTATGGCATGGTGGCGTCACAGTTTGGGGACTATAATGACTTGCTAGTGGACGGGGAGAGCGTGAAGGGGTACTTGGATCGGTATTTTGGCATTAAACATGATTTTCTTGGAGCGGTCGCGGGGGTGCACATCGGATTAGTTATTGTCTTTGGGGTTATATTTGCTTATTGCATCAAATCTTTCAATTTCCAGAAGAGATAGATCTAGTTTAGATGTTTTAAACTTCAATTTCTGTACTGGAATCTAATATTACTATTTATCTTGTGAATGTTTGTAATACAATGCACGCTTTTAAGATATATGTTTTGTATTGGTGATATAAAAGTATCCTAAATTGTCATATTTCATTGGAACGATCTAAAGAAATTGAGATAATAGTTTCAGATAAATTGCATATATTGAGCTATCTTAATTGCAGCAAATTCTGTTGAAAAGACTATAAGAATTAGTTCAACAACCACAAGAATCATATCTAATCTATTAAATTCTATAATAAACAATCATAACTGAAATAACTAATACACTATATTGAGCCTTGGTACATGACAGAGGGCTAACAGTTTCTATGTAGTCAATATCCTTAGACGATACGGAGTCGTGACAGGAGAAGAGTGGGGAAATCCTAGCTTCGGGTGGGAAAATCACTGCCTGAACCCAATGAGCTTTATTAAACCCACCCGACCCGGTGAATATTCATGGGACATCACCGGCTCTCGTTCCCTCCATTCGATCGTTACCTAACCGTTACCCAGCTGTCAAATGACCATTACAACTTAAAAAAACAAAAATATATTAACACTTTAATTATCACTCATATCAATCTCACATTTTTTTACACATTACCTCTACTCTATCTACTCTTTAAAATATCACTCAATCTCATATTTTTATTAAACAATACAGAGTCATTATCCCGATCGAAAGAAAAAACAACCAAATTCCGAAAGTCTAGTTGAAAAACTCAAACCTTACAATCATATTCTCAACAATTCAACATTTCAACCAATTTGATACCCTGGATATTATATGTAACTCCATCTGCTACCCTGCTACAACCAGTATGTACACTTTTTGATGTCACAACCATACTCAAAAAGTTCAATGATAAAATATGAAATATAAATACAAAATTTAAAAATAATTTAGTTTGAAAGAAAAAAGGAGAAAGGGAGAAAAACTGGCTGGGACGACACCCTGCAAATAAGGAAAATAAAAAAAAGGAAGAAAATTAAAAAAAGTTGACATGCAACAGATGTGTCACCCGAGGAAAATTAGAAAAAATGAGATGACTCTTTTAGGAAGTAGGTGGCTTTTGTTTTGCGGAGTTCTTTTAAATGATAGAGATCTACTTTTTATTCCATGGCCAGTTCAAGAAAGAGACAGTAATTGAAGTTTGTTAAAGGAATTGCAATTTTAAAAAATTAAATTTGAAATTTGAATTTATTAAAAAGAATTGTTAATTGAAAGCTATTACAAGAATTTGAATTTGTACTACAATTAGATAATAAAACAATTATAAAAATACTAATCTATCATCCTCACCATCACATACTTGACACCGTTACTGTCGCCGCTACATAAATATTCTAAAATTTTTCCCTGAAGAAGCACATGAGTTGATATTATTTTTTCGATATCAAGTATTAGATAGAAATGTCTAATGCAATAATTCAAATTTATATTTAAAAACACATATAATGATTGCATGTGTATATTTTATGATATTAAAACATGTTAGAGTGCGCACATGTATTAGATATCGGATGGGAATAAGGAAGATGATTCATACATATTTGTCAATATACTCACATGCTTTTAGAACATTATTTCTGACAAATGTTTTAAAAACTGTTGTAAAACTACAAATTAACAATTGGACGTTGCATGGGATATGTTCCATGGTAGGAGGATAAGATTGAAACGAAAAATGGATTGTTTATTCTAATTGATTTGTTCTGTTTGTAGTGATGTGGTCTTACATGTATATATTATCTTTTTTTTAATCGTAGAATTATGAAACTAACAAAGTCTTAGAAAAACATGTATACATTGTCTATATTGTACTGGAATTATATCACGTGTATTACATAAATTGAAAAAGAAAAATTTGTAAAATAGTTAGTAATTAAGATTTAAAAATTTTGAAATAATATTTTTGATATAAGTAACAACTTTAAATAATAAAACATTAATATTCTTTATTTCAAATTTTTATTTTTTAAGTAACTGTCATTTTTCTAAAAATCTTGTTATTTAAAAACCCTAAATTTTAAGTATTTTCTTTTTTATAACTAAATTTATTTTCACCTGTTTAAAATATTTAGTACTCGATGTTTTAGAAAAAAATCATATTTTATAAAAAAATTTGTCTTTTAGAAATTGTATTTTCTATAAAAAGATTTCATTTTTAACTAAAAAAACTATTTCTAATATGAAAATAAATTAAATAATATAATTATTAATTAATATGATCGTTTGTAAGAGAGAGATGCAAGAAAATTAGTATAAGAAATGCCTAGATATATCTAGTGTGACACCATTGATATTCATTTATTATTAGAAGATTATAATACATTTAATTAGAATGACATTGTCCTTTTACATTAAATTTTAAGAGTTTATGAGGTAAACTTGTCTTTTATAAATTTTTATCATTTAAACGCTTCCCAACAATATAATTATAATTATTGACTTTTAAACCAACATTTTTCATGTTTTACAAATGGCTGTAACTTTTTCATACATTAATATTACATCGTAAAACAAGCATTTTATCTTCTACTTTAAATATGATATTTCTAAATTTTCCTAGTTAAAAAAATACATGTTTGTGCCTCCCGTCGCATCGCACGTACATCCACTCCTGGTATTTTAAATAAATCATGGTCATGATATGTGAATACTAATTCAAAATAGCTTTAACGGACAAACACCACTAAAGCAACTATTTGTCTGATGTATATATTTTCTTTTTAATTTCAACCCTTATATTATATAATATATAAAAATATTACGATACAAACTGTTTTTTTCATACGAAACGTACAAAGTTTATCATGCAACAATGAACATTACGGGTGGAATTACAACGAAAGTGTAAAAATTAATCACGCAGAAATAAAATTATCACATAAATGTGTAATTATTCTGCAAGAAGGTATTCTTGCGTGATAATTCTATCTCTGCGTGATAATACCATGCGAGTATAATCTGTCTTGCGTAATTATTACTTGTTCTTGCGTGTTAATTTCACCCAAAACTTCGTACGCTTAGCACGAAAAATACACTTCGTATAAAACTTGTCTCCGTATAATATATATGTTGATATAGGTAATCAACCTATCTAATTTTTCACCCATATAAAATTTTCTCCTATAGCTTTCGTTTATTAATATTTTTTAAAAATCACCTTTGTGTTTAAAACTTTTCTTGACAAATGCATTTCCTATTTATAACAAAGGATTCTTTTGGTACGGTAAGCTATATATCGAGTGTCGTTAATATGCCGGCACCATGACAAATAAAATTATTACCGACCTAACAACATCAATACCTTCTAGTTATTATAGGAACCATTACCGGTATCCATTTTTATGATTTACGATCTATATACAACGCAACTCTATTTTTTATTGATATCATAATGAACCAAGTTGTCATAGAAACCAATGCTAGCTTTGTTTTTATGGTTTTCGGTCTATGTAACAAATTTTGTTGCTTTTCAAATATAATGTAACTAGCCTAAACACCCGTGTGTTACACAGGTTGAGAAAGTTAAATTTAATATAAAGTAATTTACATGCATGGTCCTTATGTTATGTAAAAATTTTAGATATGGTATTTAAAGTTTAAAAGTTCTGAATATGATTCTCAATATTTTTTTTTCATCTGTGGTCCCAAGTTTTATTAGTTAACAATTAATAATATTAAAATTTATGAAATTGACATTTTACCTGTGTCGGACCATCAATTTTATTAGTTTGGATGAAAAAAACAGGCTCAAAATGAAAAAACGGGCCTTATTTTACCTGTGGTCCCAAGTTTTATTAGTTAACAATTAATAATGTTAAAGTTTAAAAACATATTTTTTAATTCCAAGTGTATGTAATCTTGTAATTGAATGCAATACGAAATAAGTTGAAGATAATGATTGTGTGAATAATAGAGAAGTAAGAGAAAATTTTTATACACAATACATGGACTCTTTAATCATAGGAGAAGTTAATTTGTATATTTTTGAAATATTTTTGATAATGAAAGAATAATAAACAGAAAAAGTTGTTGTATATATATAATAAAATAATGGTATTATGTTATATAATATAGACAATTAATTATTATACGATATTGTTAAAATATAGAAGATTTCAAAATTTGAAATTAATAATCCAAAATACTCAGATGTATTGTTACCAATATAATTTAAAATTTGTGAGATACACATGCTCCATTTGAATACTCAAATTGTTAGTGTTAAATTTTAAAATTTTAACAAATTTAGTTAGTTATTTTTAAATAAAATCTTAGATTTAATTACAGATTGAATTTGAAATTTAAAAATTTAAAGTTTTTAAATTCTTGTTTCAATTATTAAATTTTAAAATCTAATTTTGGAATGTTGCTTAATTAGACATTAAATATTATTTAAGCATTTTCTTTTAAAATCATATGACTAATAAAATGACACATGACATTTGTATGTTGTGAAGATGCCATGTGACAATGCATTACCTAAAATCTTGCCATGTGGCAAAACCTATTTTCTTTTATTATATACTAGCTTTAATAAACCTGTGTATTACACAGGTTGAACAAATAAAATATTAAATATAATAAAAATTTATCAAGTATAAACGATATTTTACGATAAAATATAATTGAAATTATGTATAGTAAGAACAAATGTAATAAAACAATTATATCAGCTCTTTAAACTTTTGGTTTAAAACTTTTTTTTCCAAAAAAAATAATAAATATTTTGTTTTAAAACAAATCGTATTAAAAATATCATTTTAAAATTTTTTTTATTCTAAATTTGAATTTTAATTATTTTTTGTTTATAAAAAATTAACTTTTTAAAAAGACTAATTTTAAAAAGTTTGATATTTTGTAAAAATTTCTTATTCTATAAAAATTATTTCTAAAAATAACATTAATAAGAAGATTTTTTTTAAATTTATTAAAAAAACTATTTTTGTTATAAAAAAGTTAAATAATATTATTGATAATTAAGGTAATTATTTAATAGGAGAGAGAAGCCAGAAAATTTTAATGAGAATGAATGTAGTGCCGCCACATGTAACCCCAAGATACTATTTTATTAGAGTATAAATATTAAGATTAAGATCATGAGCATATACTTAAAGTAAAAATTAAGTAACTTTGTAAAATAATAATCAAGTTTTAAAATTTTATAATTAGGTTACTTATATTTTTTTGTCCCAATCTTGTTACTGATCGATGTCGAAGTATCAACCAAATAAGATGTTAATTATGTGTTCCTATTCACCTTAAACTAGTTAGGGTAAGTAGGGTTGTCGATCCTCGTGGAATTAATGGTCGGTGTATTGCGAATCGATTTATATGAAAACAAATAATCGAATTACTAAATTACTTAAACCTAGTGCCTCTTGGCTGTAAAGATTGGATTTTTAGAATGATTGCTAAATTAACTAGAAAAACAAATTGGAAAGATTCCAACTTGATTAAGAAAACAATTATAAGAAAAAGCAACCAACTTCGGATCTAGGTTTGGTTTCGGTAATCCTTTAATTCAACTTGATGGAAAATCCTTAATAGGGATTTTGAACGCGGAATGATTAAGTGGTATCAATAATCAAGACTTAATAGGTCTTAATACACAATACCAATTCAATTAGAAACCAAAACTTGCATTCATGTAATTCCCGGAAAATTAAATGACATTCAATAAAGGTTAACCAAAATCATTGCTTAAATAATCAAAACACAAGTTAAACCTATAAAAGAACTTAATGGGTTCTAAAGTTTAATCCCAACAAAGTTAAACATAAACAAAAACCTAATCACACAAAACCTAATACCCGAAGTCGATCACGAGAAGATTAGCCACTCATCGTTCTTGAATGATCTTCAAAATTGTTGTTGATTTGCATTCTGGATGATTGGATTATGTTTGTGAAGGTTGGAATGGTGATTTAGCGGTCTAAGAACGCCCAAAAATCTCTCCAAACATATTAGGTCGAATAGGGGGCAAGTGGTTCTTAAAGATAAGTAAAATACGTTTTTATAGGGTTTCAAAAACCCTCCCAGTGTAGCCTACGCCAGCCAGCGTAGCCTACGCTGGCACCCATTCTGCTGAAATTTTTCTTGTGCTGGCGTAGCCTACGGTGGCTGTAGTAGGCTACGGTGGAAGCCTTTCTGCTGCACTTTGAATCTTTATTTTCTGACCCTTCCAAGACATAGTTTCTCCATGTAAGCTTCCAACTTGCTTGTTTTACCTACAAAATCACTTCCCATGCATAGTTAACCTATTCAACTTAATCACATGCATATAAACGACTAATAATACGTAATATTTGACGTTTAAACATTTATAATGTCATTTCAACACCCGTACATCACATCCCCACACTTAACCTTTGCTTGCCTTCAAGCAAATCTAATTCAAACACTTAAGGACATTACAAACCAAAATCCTTAACTATGTCTTAGCTATGGTACCAAGTCATACCCCATTCTAGACCAACAACAATAACGTTTGGTTAGCAAGTAAAAGATGTGACACTTCATTCAAAATGGAATCTGCCTAATTAAACCTAACAAGCTTTCGGCTTTTATTGTCATGCAACACACCCCTCACCATTGTTCACTACTCTCGGTTTATTTCTGGATTGGTGAAAATTACACCAATATATCACTCAAAAGGTCGATATGTGAAACTTTGCTATCATGTGCTTGGGTGACGATCAAACTTCCACAGTAACACATAGACAATGCACAAATCAAAAGGACTTACGGGTTTTGGGCTTAGGGTAAGGTAGGAATGCTCGGCTGTGAATGTGGCTGAAATATAACAAAAATCAACGCAATACCACTGTTGACACTCTTATTGATATAACTATTACTCACATAAAAAAAACATGGGTATACCTTTAACCCGCAACCCATAACTTGCATTTTTAATTTTTTTTTTAACTAACACAATAAAACAATTACTGAATTAATATTAATGTTATCAACAGTGGTAAGTCAACTTGGAAACAAAAATTGATTTGGGCTGTAAAGATATGGGTTTGTCAAAATAAACGGTTTAAGGCTCGAAAGTGGCTACTATGGTGAATTTCAGGTAAGATGGTAAAACAAGAAATGGTATTAAAAGAAAAGGGAAATCCTAAACTGCCTCTATCATTTATGTGCATTTATCAAGTCTACCATCTTAGCATGCATCAAATCACACAAGTTCTGAAACAACGAATCATATGACCTACACTCGACAATTGAACAAATTTGTATGTGAACTAACAATCTAATAGGCTTCAACTCTCACCAAGTAGCAATTAAGGTTGCCGATGTGTGCATGCTTTTATTATACCAATAGCCTGTTAGCCCTAACTAGGCAATTCTCAAATTTTTCTAAAGACCTTGCTAAACCTGATTATTTTTTGCTATCTTAGAATTAGACCATGACTACGGACCATTACATCAACATGTCAAGAATCAATTGGTATGCTTGTCGTTTTCGTGTCCGATTGGATTGCTTCAAAACAATAAAATTTTTTCAATTTTCCCTCATCCCCACACTTGAGATACATTGTCCTCAATGTATGGTATTTAAGTTACGTGTGTGAATTATTCTTTGCAAGTCAATTTATTTGATTAATCAATATGAACGACTTCCCAACCCAAACAGACTCGGGCAAAAACATAACCATTCCCAACACATAATAATAACACCACCAAAATAGAAACGCAAACTACTTAAAAAAACACACTAAACATAAAGCATAAGAATCAATGTCGAGTTGCCTCCCGATTAACGCTAAGTTTTAGGTCTTCGGCCAGACCGTACCTGCGACCACTCATGGTGGTCGAGTAGGATGCTTGTCTCCGGTATTATGCAAATATATTTTCTTCAAATGATCCGGTGGGTCTTCAACTAAATCGTATTTTTGCTCAAACATCAATGCCTCAACACCGCCATTTATAGGATCAAGTGGATCGCCACCTTTTTTCATAATTTTAAGCTTTTCATCTTTTGCTTCTACCTTCATAATTGGTTCTTTATTATCTTTTAAATCCACCATTTCCTTCAAGTTTACATGCTTATTCCTGTCATACTTAAAACCATTCTCAAAATTGATGTCCCCACATACATGTGAAATGCAAGCAGGAACACACACGTTAGTTATATCTGCCACAAAAACATTATCATTAACACAATAATTGATTGTCTTGGAAAATACATCAAAACGTAACTTACGGGTTTTGTAGGTCATGTCAATTGTTCCATCCCGACAATTTATTTGAGTATTGGCAGTTGCTAAAAATGGTCGACCCAATATGACCTTAGATTGCTCGTTTGTCCTCACTGGTGCATAATCAAGCACCATAAAGTCTACTGGGTAGTAGAATTCTCCCAACTTGAATATCACATTCTTTACCATTCCCCGTGGTCGTTTTTGGGTCAAGTCAGCTAACACCAACGTGTTGTCAACTTCCTCTAGAGGACCAAACTCATACTGATCGTATAACATACCTGGCAAGATACTAACAGCTGCTCCATAATCCAAAAATGCTCTTTTTATCTTTAACTTGCCTACTTTGATTGGAATGATGGGTGCTCCTGGGTCACCCTCTTCCATTGTATCGGCTTTCTCTTCCTTATCTGCAACTTGTTGTGAAAAAGAACTAAAGTCATTGTCAATAATTTTAGAGTCAAGAAGGATACTAACCGAATTGATGTGATCATTTCTTAAATTTTCTGTGTTGGTTCCTTGATGTTGAGGATTGATCATGGTATCACTCGGTGGCTTTCCAGGGTTCCTTTTAATTTAAGCCACATCCTCTGCAAGTTGACCCACTTGTTTGTTTAATGCTTCAATAGCTTTGTCTCTTATTTCATTCTCCCTCTTGTTCTCTTGCATGTTTTCCTTCATCATATTCATCAAAGCATCCAACTTTGCATTTATAGATTCTTTACCACCAATTACTCCACTTTGAGAATTAGATTGATAACTTCGTGATGAACTTCCTTGTTGGCCCCCATGGTTGTAACTTCCTTGAAAATTAAGGTTCATCTGGTTTGAAGCATTTCCATACTGAAAGTGTGGATGATTCCTCAAACTGGGGTGATAAGTATTGGAGTTCATATCAAATTGTTTCCTCTCTCCATATACTTGATTCAACTCTTCATGTTGACCTAAAAGCAACGGACACTCTACACTTGCATGTCCTAACTTGGCTAGTTGTCTTTCCAAAAATGCAATTCTTTCTTTAGCCTCATAATCGGTGGTGGTTGACCTTGCTGGAGCGGGCTTTGACCGTCTACTAGCCAAAGCTTGAGCTTTGGAATTCTTGCACATTCTTTCTAGGAATTCCCAATCCATATCTTCATGATTAGATAAGAATGTTCCATTACTAGTAGAATATAAGTATTTCCTTTCCTCCGGTGTTAGTCCATCTGAAAATGCTTTAATCAATTCCCACCTCTCAATACCATGATGAGGACACATGCGGATCAACTCCTTGAATCTCGTAAACGCCTCATGAAACTGTTCACCTGCTTGTTGTTGGAAGGATCGGATAACATCTCTTGCATCACTAGTTTTACCCATCGAATAGTATTCATCCAAAAACGTTTGTTGCATTTCTTGCCATGTGTGAATACTATTATCAGGTAAGGTGAGGAACCATTGTTTAGCTCTATCTTTCAAAGTAAATTGGAATAATCGCAGCCTCACCTCATCTTGTGTGAAATGATTTCCACCAATGGTGCTGCATATGGCATCAAATTCAGCAAGATGCACATATGGTTCTTCTGTTGCAGTGCCTCTAAATGTAGGAAGAATGGTGAGATAATGAAAGCGTACATCAAAAGCTCTTCCTCCACGATTTGGAGGTGCAATAGGGTTTGGGTTTTCAGAAATAGCCGGTCTGAAATGGCTATCCACACCTTGTACTTGAACTCTTTGAGGTCTTCTTGGTTGATTGACATTATTGTTAGCCCTACCTCGTTGTTGGTTGATAGGTGGTGCATTCCACCCATGATGATCATTCCCCCAATTGTTATTTCCATTGTGTCCATCACCTCCACCGACATTTCCGTCCCAAGCATCATAATTGGCATCATTATAAGGCTCTTCATTGTTGTTCCACTCATCCTCATAATCTTCATCACCTGTATGAACACTATGCATGCTTACATGATCAAATTCGTCTCCTTGGTTGAGGTTATTATGATTCATGTTATTGTTGGGTGGTGGTTGGTTCCGGTTATTGTTGCCGATTTGGGTTTTGATCTTGGTTATTAGGAGGAAAGTTTGGATTTTGAGGTGGTTGGTTATTTGGATTATCCATATGAGTCGAATCAGATGAACTATCAGCTGCTTGATCAATAGCTTGTGAGATTGATGTATTCGGTAACCCTGATCGATGAAGAACACGATTATATCGTGATGATTTCTCTATCTCTGGATCAAATACTAGCGGTGATTTCCTACCCGAATATCAAGTATGCATGCAACCTGTCACCTGCACACTGAAAACACCAAGCGTAACACGAAAATAAAAACAAATAAATCAAAAATAAATAAACTAAAATTTAAAACAAATCAACTAACAAAACACCAAGCGCACCGATTCCCCGGCAACGGCGCCAAAATTTGATCGATGTCGAAGTATCAACCAAATAAGATGTTAATTATGTGTTCCTATTCACCTTAAACTAGTTAGGGTAAGTAGGGTTGTCGATCCTCGTGGAATTAGTGGTCGGTGTATTGTAAATCGATTTATATGAAAACAAATAATCGAATTACTAAATTACTTAAACCTAGTGCCTCTTGGCTGTAAAGATTGGATTTTTAGAATGATTGCTAAATTAACTAGAAAAACAAATTGGAAAGATTCCAACTTGATTAAGAAAATAATTATAAGAAAAAGCAACCAACTTCGTATCTAGGTTTGGTTTTCGGTAATCGTTTAATTCAACTTGATGGAAAATCCTTAATAGGGATTCTGAACGCGGAATGATTAAGTGGTATCAATAATCAAGACTTAATAGGTCTTAATACACAACCAATTCAATTAGAAACCAAAACTTGCATTCATGTAATTCCCGGAAAATTAAATGACATTCAATAAAGGTTAACCAAAATCATTGCTTAAATAATCAAAACACAAGTTAAACTTATAAAAGAACTTAACGGGTTCTAAAGTTTAATCCCAACAAAGTTAAACATAAACAAAAACCTAATCACACAAAACCTAATACCCGAAGTCGATCACGAGAAGATTAGCCACTCATCGTTCTTGAATGATCTTCAAAATTGTTGTTGATTTGCATTCCGGATGATTGGATTATGTTTGTGAAGGTTGGAATGGTGATTAGCGGTCTAAAAACGCCCAAAAATCTCTCCAAACGTATTAGGTCGAATAGGGGGCAAGTGGTTCTTAAAGATAAGTAAAATACGTTTTTATAGGGTTTCAAAAACCCTCCCAGCGTAGCCTACGCCAGCCAGCGTAGCCTACGCTGGCACTCATTCTGCTGAAAATTTTCTTGTGCTGACGTAGCCTACGGTGGCTGTAGTAGGCTACGGTGGAAGCCTTTCTGCTGCACTTTGAATCTTTATTTTCTGACTCTTCCAAGACATAGTTTCTCCATGTAAGCTTCCAACTTGCTTGTTTTACCTACAAAATCACTTCCCATGCATAGTTAACCTATTCAACTTAATCACATGCATATAAACGACTAATAATACGTAATATTTGACGTTTAAACATTTATAATGTCATTTCAACACCTGTACATCAGTTACTCATAATTTTTTTTATCCCAATTAGGTCACTAAAGTTTTAGGATTTTTTTAATTAAGTTATTCATAAATTGCAAAGCATTTTTTAAAAAATAAATATTTAAAAAGTTAACAATATTTATAAAAAACCAAATTATTTAAAAGAATTTATGAATTAGTTAAAAAAATTTTAAAAATATGTATATCCTAACACTTTTAAAATTTTAATGACCTGATTAGAACCTATAAAAATATTAATGATTTAATTGTAACAAATAAAAATAAGAGTAACCTAATTGGAACAATTTTAAAATTTGCTTATTATTATGTGAAGTTTTTCCCTTAATAAAACAATATCACAATAAACTTGCTTTAACTTGAATTTCATATTTATTTTAGTTTTAACTTTTTTTTTAATTATTCTTTGTTTTTTCTTTATTTTATGTGGTTTATTATTGTTTGTTATTATATGATACTGATTATTTTATTTTACGTTCAACCTTTTTTTCAACATTCCAGTATAAACTTTATTAAATGCAGAGTTGTTTCAAAATAAGATATTCTTTTGGTATCATAAGCTATATCTAGTGTTGTTAACGTACTTGCACGTATGCACACTGTGTTTGCCAGAAGGAACTTAGCTTATCAATCGGACGCTTTTCCCTTTATGTGAGGATTGCTTAAAATCTACTCCACACTTATTCACTTCATGTTATGCGGTGATGATTATTTGCGAACATGTTAGTTCTTGGTGTTCTATCCTCCCAATCTCCATCTTCGATATAAAGGACCTACTATAAAGGTTAATACGGCCATGAATCTACTTGATAAAAAGCTGTAATAAGATTTATATTGGTTTCAACACTTTGGTTTTCTTGCATATCTTGGTTCAATGGTTCTTATAGAGAAATATAAATAATTTGGTTTTTTGGATAACTTGGTTCTTAAGGGAACTAGGAATAAGCCCACGTCATGTGTGTTTACGAACTACATTATGTGTGTTGCAGTGGTGGCATTGATATAGTTAAATAACAAAAGAAACGTATAAAGTTGTGACGATTCGGTATAGATAAAAAAGTATAATGCTTAACAGGTCGTGACATAAACAACCCGACACTAAAACAACAAAATCGCACAAGAAAAAATAGTAATTGAAAAAATATAAAAAAGTAAAAGATTAAAAAAAGGAAAAAGAAAAAAAAAACAAACAAGAACAAAAATGAGGAGAATGTGGATTCAAACCCGGGTCACATGATCCAAAGTACTAAGAACTAACCGGTCAACTATAACCAACTTTAGTTATTATAATTTAAATTATATAGAGAATGATATAAAAGGAAAAAATGTACACCGACTTAAATTTCAAAGTATATTAAATGTCTTCTTAATTTAATAAAATGGTAAATAGAGAGGACACATGACTTCACCACATTCATCCTCAATAAGTTTTTTACCGTTTCTCTCCTATTAAATAATCATATTAATTACTAATATTATTTATTTTTTATAATAAATTATATTAAAATAATTTATAATATATTAAGAAAAAGATCTTTTTATTTAAACAAATCATATTAATTACTAATATTATCTAAAGAAACAAATTTTTATAAAATAATAAAATTTTTTAAAACGCCAAACTTTTTTAAAAATATAAAATATTTAAAATTGGTGTTTTTAAAAAGTAAAAATTTTATAAAATAATTAAAAGTAGGAGTTATAATAAGAAAGTTTTTATAAATGATAATTTTTAAAATATTCTTTTTAAAACACATATTTTATTCTATTTATAATAACTAAGATTTCAATCATATCTTATTTTAAAATATTATTTTATTATAAACAAATTTTATTCTATATAATATTTTATTTATTCAACACGTATAATAAACGGATTTACTAGTAAACATATAAACTACACACAAATTTGAGAATACCGTTAACAATTAAAAAAAGTAGAATACCAAAAAAAATTAATACTACTTCACATAATTTTTCTATCAAATTTTAATTATGAGACACATCCTTTAACTAAAAGAATGTTCTTATAGAGGCAAAACTATTTTGCATGTATACTCTTTATCATCGTATCTTCTACATATAATAAAAAAAATTTGTCACTTGTTAACGTATTAAACCATAATCATCACATGTCAAGCTTTAAATGCAATATTACCATTTGGAAACATCTGCTTTATTTTTTAAATTTTGATTTAATTCCATAACAATTTCAATTAAAAAATCAATATGGAAATAATTTAATTAAAGTATTAAATTTCCTTTTAATTTGTTTGGAAACCACATTAATAAACTTTTGAAATTTAAATTATTTTCATTCATAATTTACATGCGAAAAATATGTGACTATGAAAACAATAAGTACAAACATATTTACATTATATATTATTAATAACTAATTAATATGTTTTATATATAATTTTTCAATCTGTGTAACACACGGGTTGTTAGGCTAGTTAGTTTATATACGTGTTTGAACCTAGGTTAAGAGCTTGGTTCCTAAACCGTATTAAAAGAAAACCGGATTAAAAGAAAATTCTACAAGTCAATTAAGTGTATTAAATGGAAAATTTAAACTGCATTAGTCACTCTAGAATTAAATTTAAACAGTTCAATGAATACATTCAAATCGAAGGATGCACTTTTTCCCTTTATCGGCAACCTAGGTGCTGCGATTTGTACTCGGTGTTTAGACCAAAAGCCGTGTACACAACTCAAGGGGGGGCTTTTTTTATCTGACATTCGATTATTCTAAGCTATTTTAACTTGATTTTGCACCTTATGTGCGTAGATTGGTTTGATTGGTTTGACAAGAGCATCCCATAACTTTCCAACGTTAAGGTCATGGGTTCGAGTCTCACTTAGTGTAATATGCTTCAAGTGGGTCATGGATTTTTCTTTTAACACAGTGAACTTTTGGGTGGTGAGTTTTCTCTTATATTGTGAGCAATCCGGGTTAACAGCATTGTCTGAAAAGTATCCGTTTCCCATTAAAAAAAAAATTGTGTGTGCATAGGTGTTGGAGTATAACACAAGTAAGGAGGTTATTTATGCTCATAATTTCTTTAAAGTTTGTTCCTCACCAATTAACTCCCCACTTAATTTCTCATGACATTTTCAGTCAACAAACAACTTTAAGTATTATGCAGAAAATTTTTAGTCAACACACAACTTTAAGTATTAACACCTTATTCATATAGACTTTAATTTAGAAAATTTTTAGCTCGTGACAAAGTCCTTGTTAAATATAATCATACATTTTTATCACATATTATTATTATTATTTGTGCTTAGTACCGTTAGAAAAAAAATCCATTAAACTTTTCCAACAAGAAGTATTTTGTATCTTGTCAAGCTTTAAAACCAAAACTGTATTGAATGTACCAAAAATTGAATCTTTATAAACGTGTCAACCATTTAAAGTATGGCCAATGCATTCGGCAACATAATTCGTATGTACAACATTTGGTCAATTATAAAGGGGCACATGGTTGAATAGTGAAGGCTTAATTTTAAAAGCGAAATGTTGAAGCAAAAAGAAGGGTACTTAGCCGATTTCCAAACAAAGTTAGTACCAAAGAGAAGGTGTCAAAACTTAGCCACTATTCATGAGTAGTGAGTTTGGGTGTAAGTACAAAAGGGGCAATAAATAGTTCTTATTATGCTTGATAGGACATATATAAATGTTCAAAGAAAACCACATTTCTTCTCATGTTTTGGGGCCCTTTGTGGACTCTTTTGCATTTATTCAAGGTAAAAGTAAGTGTGTTTTTTACCGAATGATTTATAAGCTACATTTATACACGGCAAATATTCTTTTTGATAATTTTATCTCTGCCCCACTATTCTGTTTTTATTGTTATTATTGTACGAGAGTAATTGAAAACGTGTATATATTTTAACGGTGTAAATCACCTCTCTTTTTGATAATGATGGTTAAGTTATTAGTGATGAAAGAACTAGTAGTTGTAAAATTATATGGCATTTAATTTTTAGTTATATAATCATGTTACCAAAAAGTTACCCTATTTTGAATCCATCATCGTTTTAAACAAACTTTGTACGGGATGCCGAGGGAAAAAAGAACTAGACAGGGCTACATATAGTTTTTTTTTTTTTTTTTTTTTTTTTTAAGTTAACGAATGAAAGTTATTGAATAAAAATAAATTTAGTAAAAAACTTAATACATTAAAAGCTTATTTATATGTAGCACAGAAGGTCAAAATGAAAAATTAAAAAATTGAGTGATTAAGTTTAACACTTTGTTGGTTAAACTTGAAAGTTTACAATTTTGAGAGTCAGGTTAAAAAAGTTCAAAAAAATTAGGGGTCGAGTTGTCACTTTGAATAAGGTACACCGACATTGGTAATTGCGTTTATATAAATGTTTTCGATGAGGTATCAACCTAATTTTTTCAAGTCTTTACTATACATCGTATTATTTTAGCATAACATTCTTCTTTTATTCGTGAACAATGATTATAGTTCACAAAAATAACATATATTTATACGCATATACTTATTTTAAGGTAAATTGTTTAATTTTTTTAAATCAATATTTTTTAATAAATCTATAAATTCCTGTACCACATTGATGAAAAGATAAATATGTAATCTTTACTGTTTTAAAACGACATCACATATTAATTGAGTGAACAACATAGTGTAAAAGAATATAAGTTATAAAACATGCATGTTATATATCCTAATTGCTAAGAAAATAAAGCGAAAACAAAAAAATATATTTAAAAGGTTTCCACAGCCAAATTATTTTTGAATCTTTTGAAGTCTAAGGGCTCTTTAAAATTTTAGTGGCCTAACCTAATGGTGGTGTGGCGTGTGTTGTAGCGGGTCATGATTTTTTGGCGTGAAAAAAAAAAAACGCTAGAAAATTAATTGTATATAAAGTTCAGTGTCTTGTGATTTTGTGACTCAAACACACATGTAATTCTTAACTATACATTGTGACCTCGGTCATTTGTGGTAAGAAAATGTACAAGAAAATTCATTCATTTTATGTAACGTTTCTCAAGTGTTCTAACTCAAACACCCCTTTTATCTCAGTTATTTATCTTGGAGTGTCTAATAATTGGTACAAAACGTACCAGTTGACTTACTCTTGACTTTGATGTATCATATGCAATTTTTACGATTTCAATTGGTTACTATTACAAAAGTTCCTATTGCTGTGCTGCTTTTCTTAGATAGATCACAACTTTTAAAACATGATGATAATTGATTTGATCGATCTGACATTTTGGATGCAATATAGGTATATATGGTTTAAGAAAAGACTTGCCATAAAGATGTTGGAACATGTTTATTCCACGTTCAAAGTGGATATCATAACACACAAGAATTGTCTTGGACATTGATTGATGTCACATGAATACAACAATTAGTTTAGTAATATGTGGGAAGATCACCATTCTAACCGATTGAATGCATGGCCCAAAACACTAGTTCACATGTGCTCCCAAATTGTACGTACGTTCTAGACTCCTGGACCATGATGGGCAGCTACTGGTGAAGTATTTTCAGCCCTGCCCCAACTAGACCACCTGATAGAAAGTAACCAATCTGGTTTACCAACATTGGCACTATCAATGGTTGTCATGATCAATAATATTGTGCTTTGTAATTCTTATAAGAATAGAGGGTGGATATATTGTTTTTCTTTATTAATTATAGGAACACCATTTGCGAGAAAAAGATAGACTCTTTTTATCAAATAATCAGATTATAATAAATAAAGTAAAGAATAAACAAGTACTTACAGATGAAATAGAAAGAAAATAAGTGTGGTGGCTGGAGATTTATATTTTACAGAGATCCCTTATTAGATTACTCAGGTAGCAAATTGTATTGCCAAGATTAACCAAATATTCGAAACTATGCTTGAAACAAGAGTGCATAAGGAAAAAGATGAAAAACCTTTAGAGGTTGTGTGCTCTTATTGAAACATGTAAATTCGAGTGTCTAGAGTAAAGCACACAATCTTTGTATATGTACTTGAACCTGTGAATGTGAAGAGTCTAGTTTTAATGAAATAAATGCATAAATTAAGCTGATTTATATGATGATTTTTACTCTAGAACTAGAATAGATAGACCGTTAGTTTTCTGAGCTGAACTAATAGCAAGAACTACTGAATGTTTAGAAGCTGCTGGATCTAACCTCATCAGTTATAATTCCAAGAATCAACATACAATTACTTTCTCTCATGATACTGCTTATATCCGATGGGTTATTTTTTTTAATGCATGAGTTACACTTAACTGCGAGTTGTGCACCCACTATTTGGTGTTACAACATTAGTGTTACTTGACTCGTAGTTAATCATGCCTTTAATCAGTGCACCCACATTAAGATGTATCTTATTTTCTTTAGAACATGATTTTGGCCCGTTCTCTTATGGTTTGCTTTTTGCAACTACCTATGAGCTTGCAGACATATTGATCTATGGTACACTATGTTGCTACACTGCGTTTGCCAAGCTAAGATTTAAGCTGCATGCCTATATTGTCGCTCGACTTGCGAGGTATTATTAATGATGAACTTTGATTTAACCAGGGTATGTTTTAGAACTAAAACTATCACTACTAGAAAAATGATCTTAATGCAACATTTTTGAAGGAAACTTTCAAAAAAAGTTGCTATAGCTTAACAAAATGTTGCTATAGCTAATAAAAATATTACATTATCTAACAAAAAAATTATTTTAGATCTAATGCAACTTCATCTAATGTATCCTTAAATAAAAAAGTTGTTTAAGGCTAATGTAATTTTTTTAAAGCCTAATGCAACATATTTTAAAAGTTGCATTAACTTTTTTGTTGTAGTGCGTAAACAGAACCTCATACATTAACTCTATATATCTATTCACATATGCCGATCACATTAGAGAAGTTAAAGTATTCGGTATTAGCAAAACCGAGGTCATTCAAGTTGAAACCGAAAGAAAAAAAGTTCATATTACCAAATGAATTATTAATTTATCTATATATATGATTAAATTGGTTGATAACAAATGTGGTCATGGGCGGCCGATGCAAACATGGAGTTTTGGAAATTGAGGCGTATAAAAAATGTTTGTTTTGGAAGTTAGCAATTATAAGGTAACTACTAACTAGGGTAGGATAGCCAATCAAATCCATCCTTATATTCTTTACCCTCGAATTGCTCATCATATACGTCCCAAGACTTCAGAGTTTTTTCCTAAAAAAATATAGATAGAAAAGTTATTTATCAAAACAGTGTAGTTTGAAAATTATTTACCAAAATGGTGTTTTTATATATTTTTGTTTCTCTCTCTTATATAATAAATTTTCATAAATGCTTTTTAATGATTTGTTTAAAGTTTTAAAAATGTTCTTAAAATAAACTTTTATATAGTTTTCCAGAAATGGTTTTTATCTATTTCAAAAAGCGTTATATAAAAACATTTTTTTGAATGTTTAATCATTTTATTTAAATATTTTTTTAAATTTTTTTAACTTTCTTTAACTATAATAGATTAGATTGATTAAAGACCATTTTTTTTGTTTTCTGTAAGCTTTTAAATGAAAATATTTATATTTTTTTAACTTGTTTTAGAATGTTTAATTGTACTATTTGTAAAATATTTATAAAAAATGCATTTTATCTTAAACAAAGTTTAAAAAAAAATTTATTTTACGTTGTTTGTATATATATAATTTTACGTTCTTAAATATATAAAGACACAATAAGTTTTTTTATAATTCATATATATTTTTAGTTAATGTGTGAATTCTTTAATTACCAACAAAATAAAAATGTCATCTATAATTTCAATGAAAAACTTAATAAAACTTAGTTTTACTTTTTAATAAAAATTTTATCAGAAGATAACCAAACAAAGTTATATATTTAAATATACTTTAGATAGTAAATTACTATTATAAATTATATTAGATTTACTCCAAACTAAAAGGAAAAACACTACACAATAATAATACTTGTTTCGTAAAAGAAAATAAAATTTTTTCTATTTTAATATCAAACTACATATTTTAAAAATCATTTTTATAAAACTTTTTGAAAGAAATAAAAAAGAATATAAAAAATTGAAAACATTTCTAAAATTATAAAAGAAAATTGAAAGAAAACATTTAAAAGTCTTTGTTAAAGTATCCAATGAAAATAAGAAAGAGAAAGCAAAAAAGTTTAAAAAATACACTATTTTGGTAAATACTTTTTCAACTACACCTTTTTGGTAAATAAAATTTCTAACTACACCATCCTTATATTCTTTACCCTCGAATTGCTCATCATATACGTCCCAAGACTTCATTTACAATCACCAATTTCCTTTGTTTTCTAACGGCAAATAATATTTTAGATTATACGACAAGCCAAACAACCCTCTCAAGAGGCTAGAAGCCGGCAATAGTACAAGATCAAATGAGAACCTTTTATTTTTCGTAAAAACTTTTGGAAACTCTATTTTTACACTTGTGTAAATATATGTAAAAAAACTAATTTACGCAAGTGTAAAAGAATGCTACTTATTCTAAAAAGGTTAAAAAGATACAACGACGTATAAAAAGGACATAATTCCGTGCATTTACGAGCAATAAGACACAATGAAAAGTAATAAAGATGCAATGGTAAACATGAAAGACACGTGACGAGCAGAAAAGCACAATAAACTAGAAAACATAACAATTCTAAAATATACAAGCTAAATATGCAAAAGCTAAATCTTAAGTCGGTTCCAACGTCGTTGGAATAAGTTCAATTAGAGTTCAACTAACCTGCTTTATGTGTGGCTAAAAATTTCTCTTTGTAGGTTTTTTAAAATAAGAAGTGTTTTTATTTAAACCCTATACAAAAAAAGTATTTTGGCTAAAACGCTTAAGAAATAATTTAAATCATCAAAATTTCTAATTAATGGTTGAGATTAAAGATAAGTTCAAAAGTAAGAATAAAAGTTGATAAAGTATATTTTAGTCATGAGCACATTTGTTTATTTTTTAAATTCTACCGATTTTTTCAATTGTTCATAAATTCAAATACAACATTATTCTTAAACAAAGTTACAACATAAAAACAAATATTTTTTATCTTTTAAAATTAGTATAGTATTGTTATATATAAAAATATTTCGGTTTTCAGTTGATTGTCTTTTTTTGTGTGTCATTGCGTTTTTCTATTCATTATTATGTTTTCTTGAACACCATTGTTTATTTCAAAATGATAATATATGAAAAACTCAATGGTGAAATAATACTTTTGTATATTTTTAATATAAAAATAATAATAAAATAATACAAATTTATCTATTATATAAAAAACAATAACAAAATAATATAAAATAACTCAAAACATAAAACACATTGATAAATATACATAACATAATAACCTCAAAATATTTGACACAACAAACTAGGTTTGGTTACCAAAATGTCATGGATTTTAAAAATAATAATATATCAGTAGCAGAATGTTTCATAGACTTTTAAGACTTAATAATATTTTTATTTGAACTTAACCCGCACTCTCTTTTTATAAATGTAAAGGGTTGTTTCTGTTTAAGAAGCGGGTTATATTATGTGAAACTTAAGACGAGTAATGCTATTATTCGAACCTCAATACGCAATTAGATCTTAATAGTACTTTCTAATCATACTCTTTAAAACATTACCTAATTAAATCTTCTAATAATATTAAGCTATATTGCGGTGCATCTTGGACGTAAGTTCACTTGGATGTCTCATAAGAAAACCAGGTTCGATCCTCATTACATGCATTTTATGATGGCCAACCTAAGGACGACGGTCGTATCTTTAGAGGCCCAAGTAAGTATTGTAACGTGAATGTGGTTCATAAATATCAGTTTGAACCTTACGTCTGACCACCGTAAATGTTGTGTTGCCCTCATCATGTCTTATATATGTTTTGGGATGTGACAACCAACTGACTAACGTGTCCTCTAATCAGTAGTGGAACCAGGAAATTTTTTGTAGGGGTTAACTATTTTTTAGTGATTTGATTTGCAACGAAACAACATGTAATTTTTCGGGTGGTCCAATCGGGTCGGGTCGGGTCGGAATATACATAATTAAATTGCATTGAGAATGCAATGAAAAATATAATATCAAAAGAAATCAAATAAAACTTACATTTCATGTTAAAAGTAAGGGTAAAATTGTAATTTTCATGATTAAATAGTTAAAAAAAGAAGAGAAAATTGCAAAAATAGTCTTTGTGGTTTAATCATATTGCAAGTTTGGTCTCCAGATTTTAAAAATTGCAAGTTTAGTCCAAACATTTGAAAGTTTGTTGCAAATTTAGTCCCCACCGTTAGTGTCCGTTAGTTTTTAACGATCTGGGGACTAAATATGCAATATGATCAAACCATAGGGACTAATTGTGCAATTTGCTCTAAAAATTAAAAAAAATTTGAAAATCAAATAAAATTTAAAAGAAATTAAAATCAAACATAAGAAATTCAAATAAACATCAATAATAAAATTCAATAACTTAAAAAAATATATAATAAAGGTTAAAAATCAAATCAAATTCAAAACTAAATAAAAATAAAAATAAAACGCATAAAAAAAGAGAAAACGAGAAATATTGAAAAGAAAGTATGCGATTAAAGTAAAAAAATTGACTAAAAACCAACTAAAAATAAAAAATACAATCGAATAAACATTTATAAAATTCAAAATAAATATTGAAAAAATTATATTAAAGTTAAAAAAAACAAAAAAAAAAAAAAAAACGGTTCAATTCGTTTTTTGGATTTATACTTTCACAAGGTTTTTGGCCCTTATTCTATATTTTTTAATGATTATTGGATTTCTTTATTAACGTTTATTTGAATCTTTTAATTTTATATTTTAATTTGATTTTTTTAGTTTTTTTTTAATTTTTTGATAAAATTGCACAATTGGTCCCTATGGTTTGACCATATTGTATATTTAGTCCCCAGATAGTTAAAAACTAACGGACACTAACGGTGGGGACTAAATTTGCAACAAACTTTCAAATGTTTGGACTAAATTTGCAATTTTAAAAATTCGGGGACCAAACTTGCAATATGATCAAACCATAGGGACTATTTTTACAATTTTCTCAAAAAAGAAACAAAGTCACAGACTTGCAACTTGCAAGGATCAAACCCGCAACTTCCTACTCCATATTTGCGCGTGCTAACCAGTGAACCATGATCATATTTATGTTTTCATGTGAACTTCAAAATAGTAAAGGGTTCTAATTCTGAAAAATTATGAGCACTAAAAAATTCGATATTATACATTACACTACCGACTCAAAAATCAATGGGGTCACTTGACCCCGTTTGTCTAGGCGTAGATCTGCCCTTGCCTCTAATACTCATTATGTTATTTCTATACTAATAAATAAAAATAAATCCGGACACTTGTCATCATTTTAGGCCATCTAATAATTAGTTTTTTTGTTTCTCTCTCCTCTTAATTATAAATGCTATAATATCTATTTATTAATTAATAACTATCCATAATTAAAAGTTTAAATATTTTAACTTTAAATTTCAAATATGTAATACATAGGTTTATTCAATCCGTATAATACATAATATTTATAACATAATTTTTTATATTATTAACTATGTAACAATAAATTTATGTAACCCGTGTATTACACGGGATTGTAACCTAGTTATATCTATATATCCAAAAGAAAAATCCAAATGCCTTCCGGCAAACTTATCTTATCACCCCAATTAATTATTTCCTTTTTTTTTCTCTTCACGCCGACAAAATTCTCCGACCCCCTTTTTATTTATTTTTTTTAATTCCCTCGAAATCATTGTGCATTGGGCCCTCACTTTTCTCCAATTAATTATTTGAGAATAATCCAAAATAACTGACTATCAATACTTATTTTTCAAGCCTAATAAATCATTTGGTGAATATGTTATCGTGGCCAATGAGCTACCGCGACTGTGGTGGTTACAGTTCAAGGTAAAGAAAGTTCTGGCTTAACTTGCAACGGATTTTCAAAATTGTATTAGCATAATAATAATAATAAACTTAAATTTAGGATTTAAATCGTTTAACGTTAATTATTTTAATGTAGTATAGTTTCTCATCACCCAATATTTAACTTCTACATTTCATAAAGAGAAATTTGCAAAAATGGTCCGTGATATGATTATATTGTAAGTTTGATTTTCAGATTTTAATACCTCATTCCTCTTTGCTAACTCCGTCTGCCTTCTTTTTATTCGTACGCACCAACTTGTTACGAAAATCATATGCAACTATGAATCTCATGGAGAGTTCGATCCATTAGGTTCTTCGATTTGTTCAGAAAAGAAACGAGAGACAAGAAAACATCTTTTATTACGATTAAAAGGACCAATCTCAAATAGACCAAGATCCAATTTCGGGTCATTTCTTGGTGAACATGATCTGCCAGAATCTCTTCGATCCGAAACTCATCACTACCTCGTAAGGGCGTTGAGACCATAGCATGTTACACGAAAGCGCCGCTTTCTCTGTAGTATTGTCACACAGCTGCCCGCCTAGAAGAGCCACTCGCTCTGTAGTGTTGTCACACAAGATAAGCACGCCGCCCTCCTGCTGGCCCGGCGAATCTAAGTTCTCTTCCGGTCAACTGTCCACCCAGTCAAGTGCCTACTCTGAGTAGGCTTCTTCGCGCGTGCCATTCTAGGAGTCTTCATTTACTCCGGTATAAAAAGGGTTATATCAAGGTCAATCATTTCTTTCTGGTCCACCAATAAAATAAAAAAATGATTTTTTCAACTAAGGTTTATTTAAGTCCGCCACAGCATGCACTTGCTTCTGGATAGATGTGTGGGACAGAGGGCTCGTGGTACCTGCTGCCCACCCTTCCTCCTCTGCTTTGAGAACCGTGTGAACGGAGAGTGGGCAGAAGGCTAAGCACTAAACAAATAGGAAGTGCGATCTCAGGATTGAAAGGCTTTCTGCGCCCTACTCGTAACAGGCATTCCTTTCTACAACAAATAAACAAGAAGAAGCAGCTAACAGCTAAGTCGGGTGCCCAATTCGTTCTATCATGGGGCAGGCAGGGTTTCGCACTAAGGAAGTAAACTACCTTTTCATAACCAAACTCATTTGACCTGATGGGTGGATTTAAATTACAATTTTAATCTAAACTTTTAATAATTTGTTGTAAATTTAGTCCTCGTCTTTAGTGTTCGTGAGATTTAACAATCTGAGGACTAAATCTTTAATATGATCAGACCATAAAGATTATCAAACCACGTGGACTAAATCTTTGCATTCTTTGTGACTTTTCACTTTGTTTCATTCGCTAGTGTAATTCTTTAAACAATATTATGTGTGAGGGGATGCTCCTAGTGAGTGTGAGCTATAGTAAGGATTATTTGATTAGGTTTTAGAGGTCGAATGTTAGAGCATTTATAGTGGATTATTTATTTTTATTCTTGTAATTTAATTAAAATTCACAATCCATTATTTATATATCATTTTTTAAAAGTCTTTGATATCTCATTCTTAATCTTTTATTTTAGGATATGGGATATACATGAATTGGTATATTATAGGTTTTACTATTCATTTTCATATAATTTTAAAGATAAGAAATATGGTTTAAGGAATGAAATAAAGAACCTTTTTACTCAAATCCTTATTTTTCCCCCTTAAAATTAAGGATATGAACATTATACCAATTCCATTATGAATGATCAACGAAGTCAATTGTTGCATTGATACGCTATTTATGTGTATATGGTTTGATAGTATGCAGGGGTTAATATTGCCCTCCAACATGGTTGCTCGAAATAAAAGTAATTACATAGATGAGGTACACAAAGCTAGCAAAAAATCATATACATGTGAAAAGTTAGTTCTTCGTTGAGGTGTTATCTGATTATAAAGTTGGTAAAAGATATAACAAAATTATTATTGGCTTTAAAAAAGTGAAAATTCATGCATATGAAACTCGCTTTCAGTGATGATCATCTATGAAAAAGAACTAAAAAAGACAAACATATTTTTACTTTAAAAAATTTCATTATAACTAGTGGAATTCCTCAATGTGGTACAATGAGAAATGAACTTAAAAATATTAAAGTTAGGAAAACAAAATTGAATTTAAAAGTTTTATAATTATATACATAAATTTGCGAGCTACAAAAGTTTGTTGTGTGAAAATAGGCATTAAGTAACATCAAACTAAATTTGAAAATGAAAAATAAAAAAATATATTATAATCAACATAGCATATTTAAATAAAATTTATATCAAAACACGGATAAAATTAAAAACTTTATAACAACATATTTAAAATTCAATAAAACATAATATATATAAAAAATATTAGAAGAAAAAAAAATAATAATAACATTTATAACAATAATAATAAATTTAAAAAATAAAAATAAAAATAACAAATAACAATAAAAATAATGAACATTAAAAAAAAGAAAAAATAGATGGCCAGAGTTGAATTGTGATGACACTATTCATCATTTTTTTGATATGTGTTAGTTTTTGTTTTATTTCAATAGTGTTTGTGTTTATTTTACAATATCTAGTTAAAATAATGTATTGAGTTAGGGTGTCCTTCAAAAAAGTATTTGTACCAAGTGAAAAAGACATTCTTCATCCCATGATGGATGGAGGTTCTACGTACAACTAAAAGTTAGGAGTTTGAGTTTGGTTGTTAAATGCAAATTGGTTTAACACTTGGAACTTGGAAGAACGCAATGGACGAGTTACCACATATTATTTTCTTTTCTTTATCTTTCACTGAATTCTAGATATGATTTCGAATATGGCAAGGAAAGATACCACAATATAAAAGCTCTTAACATACTTATATTAGCAACTAATTGCATACTATACGATTTCCTTAATCTTTTAAATGGATAACATACGTTTTAACATCAGAATACCTCTTTTAATTTAGATAAAAAGTGAGTTTTGCAGCTTTTACCTACTAAAGATAGGAAGGATTATCCAACTTTAATATAAAAAAGTCTATTGTTGAATTCCTAAGCACATGAAAAGAAAAAAAAAAAAAAAAAAAAGGCTAGAGAGGTAATACTGGAAAAGCCCAATTCAATTTTTTTAAATTTCATGACTTTTTTTAAATATAAATAATCTTTGTTAAACTATATTTATTTCTTTTTAAATTTACATCATAAATTCAAACATTTTTAAATGTTCATTTTAATATAATTTTAAATTTAAAAAATGACTAAGAAAGTATATGTATGTACGTGTACTCGTTGGACTGAGTTGAATTGAAGTTCGATTGATTAATTTAAGAAGTTACTAAAAGTAATTTTTAGTAATTTAGTTTTAATTTAAACCCCACTATACATACATACATACATATGTATAAAAGAAAATTAAAAAAGAATAAATTACACTTTTCGTCCTTTAATATAATAACATATTTAAGTTTTTGTCATTAAACTAAGAAAATTACAGTAAATGTCCTTTATGATTAAATTTTATAACAGTTTATAACCTTTCCTCTAACGAACGTTAATTTTGTCTGTTAAGTTAAGTCATGTGCTTTGCACATGAGGGTAGTTTAATATTTTTATCTTAATTAATTAAAAATAAAATATTAGATATGTATAATTTATTAAACCCAACCCATCCCACCCACCCTTAACACATAGTGATACACACATACACACACTCTTTCTCTAGTCTCTCTCTACTCTCTTTCAAAACACACAAGGCATGCCCCCATCTGCCACCATCACTTGCCACTATCATCATCGACCACCACCACTTGTCACCACCGCTCCTCTTCCATCATTGGCCACCCCCACTCGCCACTGCCACTTCTACGCCATGGTGAATCGAAGTGAGTATGGAGGTTGTAGAATGTCGGTCGTCACCACATCGTAGGAATGCAGATCTATGAAGGTTGTAAGGTGTTGGTCGTCAAAATGAAGAAGATGATGGTTGAATCATTGTCTTTGGTGGTTTTATGGAGGCGCGCAAAGGTGGTTTTGATGGTGGTTTTATAATGATAGAGTTGGTATTGCTGGTGGTGGTTTTATGGTCATAGTGGTGGTGATTTTATGGTGTCAACATTGGTGGTTTTGGTGGTGGTTTTATGGTGGCAGAAGTGGTGATGGTTTTATGGTGGCGCTGGTGACGGTTTACTGGTGGTAGATGTGGTTTTGACGATGACAGAGGTTGTTTTGGTGGTGGTTTTATGGTGGCATCAGTGATTTTGGTGGTTGTTTTATGATGGTAAAGATGGTGGTGTTTTGTGTAGAGAGAGAAATAAAAAGACTTAAGAGTGAGGTTGAGTGAGATGAGGTGAGATAGTTTATTAATATTTTATTTTTATTAATAGAGACAAAAAACCAAACTATGAGCTTAACGGACAAAATTAATGTCGGTTAGAGAAAAGAACTTAAATTATTACAAAATTAAATAATAAAAAACGTTTACTGTAATTTCTTTAATTTAAGAATAAAACCTAAAATTTACTATAATCTTAAAGAACGAAAAATGTAATTTACTCAATAAAAAATATAATAGCCCTTGATTTGTTTAATATTTAATCTCGTCATATATTAATACCCACAGTTCAACCTCCATATTTGTTCTCTTCTTAGTAGTCACACGCCATTATTTTAATCTCACCACTCTCAAAGATCATGTTTTCATTTATCGCCAAGTGATGTGCGCTATGTGTCTATAGGCTAGGCCATAGAATTATCATAAAAAGAAGGGTTATTTGATTTTAATAATTCTAAGTTTCATTTATTTGTCGAATTAATCCTAATTTAGAAAATGTTTGAATACACTTTCAACTTTAAATTTATTTTTCTACAACGATATTTTACTAACTGAGAGTTAACATTCGTTAGTTTTTTTCATGAAATTAGGCCAACATTGAGCTATTTTCTAACTACGCCGCCACCCAGCCTACACCAAGTCCGTTTTTCAATGTCTAGCCTTCAATGTCACCTGAAATCTAACTCGAATGAGCTAAGTGGTTAAATTCAGAAGTTGGAGATTGACGGGTTTCAGGGTGCAAAAGTTACAGATTGACGGATGAGATGGTTGATTCTAACTTTCGGCCTAGTGTTTTGACTATATAAACAGTTCACGTTATCGAAAAACTAACGGTGTTAACTCTCAGTTAGTTTCAGATCGTTGAAGGAAAATAAGCTCAAAAAGTAGAAGAAATTTGTTTAACGAGGGCAATATAAAATTATTACATAAAACACTTGTACTTTATGCTTAAAAAGTTGTCTTAAGTGTATTACACTTTAATCAAAATTACTATTGTGTTCTCCTTAAATCTATACTAATAATCCTTTACAATGTGGGACACATGACATTCTCACAATGATTCCCCCACTTATTTTCCCGCCTAAACTATTTATTTTATTTTTTAAAAGTCAAGTAACTAATTTCTAAATATTTCTCTTTCTCTCTCTATTATAAATTCAAGTACTTGAATTAATAATTTTTAAAATATTTTTTCATTAAATAAAAACTAAGTATTTTGATTAAAAAAATATATTTTTTCAAATATGAAATTTTTTAAAAGTATGATTTTGTAAAAACATGAAGCTTTTTTAAATTATAAAATATTTAAATTCAATCTTTTTATAAAATAAAAGTTTTATAAAAGAACATTTATTTAAAACAAACCGTAGTTTTTAAACAACAAAATACTGATAAAATAATAAAAAAATTTCAAAGCAATTTTTTAAAACGAAAGTTTTAAAAATAATAAAAAAATCAAAATACTTAACCATACATAAATTTAATCATATGTTATATTAAAATAACGTTTTACAATTCCTACTTATAATCAATAAATATTTAATAGTTTTGTTATTCAACCCGTGTAATACACGGGGATATAACCTAGTATTTTATATAATAGTATAAATAATACACTCGTAATTTGTCAAATGCTAAGATATTGTTCGAAAACATGAGAATGAGATGTGTTTATTTTAAGTCGCAAATTATGATTGATTTCCACCATATGTACACACTGTTTTTCAATTGTTCTTATTGACCTATAATTTTTGTTGCTTGACAGATGTCGAGATGTATTTGCGTTTTTAATCACATGTGGTGTGTCTTTGAAAATTTTATCTTGAAACATATTGTTACACTAACAACTATGAGCATGATATGATACGATGGGCATCGAGCTGATTAGCTGAACTATAAAGATACATCAACTTTGTATTTAAAGTGGGAAAAATGTTATAAAATATTAACTGAGTTTTTAAAAGTATTACGTCCGTTTAAGAAAAGATAAATATATTTTCTAATCAAAATAAAAAGAAAAAAAATGCTAAAAAACATGTTAAAAATTTTAATTAAAACAAAACATTAAATCTAAGTGACTTTCTTATAAAAGTTTTTAAACTTGACTGACTTAATTGAAATAATTTCAAATTTTTTTATTATTTTATAAAGTTACTCTTTTAAAGTATTAATTAACACATTCTACATAGTTTCATTTGTAAGTTACTTTGTCTTTAAAGTACTGCCCTTAATTTTAAAACGTGTTAATTAATAGCTTTGAGCTTTTATAATCATTGTCTCTAAAACTAATATGGTCATATATTGGACTTTGCATCGACCGAAAATATCAGTTGGAAGTTTATATCGGATGTGTTTTCTTTTTTATTTTTTACTTTTCAACTCTAAACATAATTTTCTTCTTCGTTATCCTTATCTTTTATCATGCTTGCTGTCATGAGAATTATATCTATCAATACTCCTCTCAGATTATATGTAATATTAATTGACAATTTTGAAATTAAAGAAAAAAAGGAAATTGATCGATGAAAAACGAATACAAGAAAAAATAATAAGAAAATCATAAAATAAATTAATTTACAAATTAAATAAGAAGATTTATAATTGTATAAAATTCCACGGACACTTGGCAACTTTAGATTCTTTTTACATTGGTCGTTTAATTTTACCATGAAACGTGTGGCACATGTCACAATGTGAATGGATGGAAAGTCAAACGATCAAATTCTTTTGTAGTTTCAATTGCAAGATTGTGTTTCATGTTTTGATTTGATAAATGCGCATCCCGACAAGACAATTGGATGCAAGATATGTGCGTTATTGTATCCAATTCGTAAGGTTTGTGACTTTAGGGCTTAGGTACGTGATATCATCTATTCGATAAATTGTCACATCCCATGACAATCCCCATCAAGATTTCGCAATTATAGCATCAGACCTCAAGATTTTCACATTAAGGTAACATGACATCTTTACATCGTATTGATTTTAATTAAGAGTTTAAAAAGGTTAAAAGGGTTAATTATAATTCTAAAAGATAAGTAAAATAACTATTTAGTAAAATCTTCGGTCAAAATGATCATTACATATTTTTTCCTGTTAGATTTGTGTTGTAACTAGGTTTATTACCTGTCGCGCGTTGCCGCGGCATTATACGTGACGTGATATAGTATAGACTACAATTGACCCGACTCGTTTCCAAACTAATTTTACGTCAATACGTAGAGTAACTCGAATTTATACCGTTGAATAAAACTGTTTAATATTTGATCCAACTCATTTCCGAACTATATTTATGTCAAAACGTAGAATAACTCTAATATATATCGTTGAATAAAAGCGTATTATATTTGATTTTCAAAACGTAGACCGACTCGTGACATACATAAAAAACACGTGTTATGGCGACGTATGCGGTGTAATAAAATATAAATTACAACACCCCGATTCATATCCGAACTAAATTTACCTTGAAACGTAGAGTAACTCGGATTTATACTGTCAAATGAAAATGTATTATATTTGACTCGACGCATTTTCAAACAAAATTTGCGTTGAAACGTAGACCAATAAAACGTTTTATATTTGACTCGGCTCATTTCTAAACAAAATATATGTCAAAACGTACGATAAACGACACGTTAACCATGTTAAAAAAATAAATGAAAATGTCAAGTCCACTCTTACGGTAGACATAGAAAGGCAAAAACTAAAAGAGGGACAATTTGGTAAATTCACAAATGGGTTGAGAAAAAGGAAAAGACATAGATGTGTTTCGAACCCACGACCTTGCTTTGGAAAAACAATATGCTTACCACTTGATCTAGGGGAGATTTCTTGTCATATTTTGAAAGTAATTGCATTAAATACTAAAACATTTGCTGAATAAAAAATTATATAAACAACCGACCTTTGCAAATGTGTATATATACAATGCTTGACCTACTAGTATACATCACTTAACTGGTATTTTCCAATTAGTCATTATGAACATTTTATCTTCAAAGGAGAGTAGTTTTGGTCCCTTTAGGATAACCTAACCTAGAGTGTCTTCAAATCAAAACAACTTCTAGGTATTGTTTAATTTGTCATTAGAGATTAGGTCAAAAGAACAAGAATATTCATGCTCTATCGGATGTGGACTTTGTATTAGGGGACATAAGATAGAGGGGGTTCCTAAAGAAAGAACAAAGAAACGATTAGAAGTAATATGTTTTAAGTATGTGTTGCATTAAAGGGGATAGTTATGAGCCCACAAATGAGTTTTGGACAAAATGACACCATTCTAATTAGCCTTATAATACCAAATGATACAGATGTATGTCTATGCTTGATGACAAAACAAGACCACATGAATAAGAGAGAGACACTCGTTTCTTACTTTGGAAGTTTTGTAAGAAGACAAGATGGTCCTTTCTACTTTTATCCTCTATCATCCAACACAAAGTTTACCATTTTATCACAAAAAAATAACAAAGAAACATATAAAATCCATTTTAAAGAACAAAATATGTCGCTATAGTGGATATGTGTTGCTAGCACTACAAGCAATCTGGCATTTGTTAACCATTGGATAGAATTTGTCGAGAACAAGATGTCTTGTGAAAATTTGGAATTGATTTAAGTTAATATATATTGGTAACTGAGGAGTATAAATGAGCCAAGCTGCTTATGAACTACCCGATATTACTCGTTAAAAATTTAAGTCAGGCTGAGCTTTATCGTCCTCAAGCTTAGTAGGATTGAAAAGAATGCTCTTTTTCATGCCCCGAAATCCTGTTTCTTTCTTGGTCGGACCAAGCAAAACAATCTAAACTATTTTTTTTGAACGGCAAATCTATTCTACTCATACACTACACCAAATTACATCATTGCTTAGGATTAATACATGACCTCCCCTCTAAGAGACAAAACCTATACCAAGTGCATGCGCTAACCCCACATTTTATGAAACTATAAATGAAACAAATTAAAGTTCGATCTTGGTAATCAGACAATCTTAGTTTAAGCTCAGCTTGGCTCATTTACACTGTTAATATTAATGACTCATATTAGACTTTATGATAATTAAATTGCTATTTTATAAATTCTCATAGGCTAGCAACATACGATGCAAAACGATTATCATTATACCCCACTATTTTTGTCGCATTTGGGCCTCATCCCTTTATATACAGTACTCACATCCATTTCACTCACCATATTTTCTTCATTCTAACCAATAACAAGTGTTCGATCACTATTCACCATCACTAAAACATGCATACAAAACTCTCTGATACTCTCAAGCCCTACCCCATGATCAAACAGAAACTCTTAGACTTAAACTCCATGAAAGAACTCCCAGATTCACATGCATGGTTATCACTCGACGAATCGCCATCTAACGGTTCGTCGAGTCCCCATGATCCAGTGCCTGTGATCAACCTCAAAGACCCAAACGCCATGAAACTTGTAGGTCATGCATGCAAAACATGGGGTGTGTTTCAAGTCACTAATCATGGTGTTCCTACACATATTCTTGAAGAAATGGAAGCTGCTGGTAGAAAACTGTTTGCACTTCCTATTCAGCAGAAGCTTAAAGCTGCTAGATCCCCTAATGGCGTTTCGGGCTATGGCGTCGCGAGGATATCGGTGTTTTTCCCAAAACTTATGTGGTCCGAAGGGTTTACGATAATCGGATCGCCCTATGAACATGCCCGCAAGCTCTGGCCTGACGGTTATAGTCCATTCTGGTAATGATTCATTTCATTCCTTTCGTTAAAAAAAAAATTTAAGTTTGAGAATTGTCATCATTGTGTAATTAAAAGAATTGATATGGCTAAAAAAACTGATTTGAGTGATTTAGTTTATTATTACACTATAAGCACTTGACTACCCTGAACTATACAGTAATTACAATGATATAGGAACTTTATTTGATAGTAAGATAGTATTTAATCATTGGGGTTTTTTTTTTTTTTTTTTTTTTTTTTTTTTTTTTTTTTTTTTTTTTTTTCAGTGATGTGATTGAAGAGTATAAAGAAGAGATGAATAAGTTAGCACAAAGACTGATGTCTTTGATGTTGGGATCATTGGGTGTGACAATGGAAGATGTTAAGTGGGCTGGAACACAGGGATCATGTCCAGCTTTACAGTTAAACTCCTACCCGGCTTGTCCCGATCCAGACCGAGCCATGGGTCTAGCGGCCCACACCGATTCGACCCTTTTGACCATCCTTCACCAGAACAACACAAGTGGGCTCCAGGCTCATAAGGAAGGCACCGGTTGGGTCACAGTCCCACCGATACCCGGTGCACTTGTGGTCAATGTGGGAGACCTTCTCCACATACTATCCAACGGTTTGTACCCGAGTGTGTTGCACCGAGCCATGGTGAACCGGACCCAACACCGGCTGTCCGTGGCGTATCTTTATGGACCACCATGTAATGTTCAAATCTCACCTCTTTCAAAGCTTACAGACCAAGTGCACCCACCACTTTACAGGCCAGTTACATGGAGTGAGTATCTTGGGACAAAGGCTAAACACTTCAACAAGGCGTTGTCCTCGGTCCGTTTATGCGCGCCTATAAACGGATTCGCGGATGCAAACGATCATAACCGCGTACGCGTTGGTTAGACATGTGTAACAAATATTTTTTGTCAATAATATGAGGATAATGTTTTATGAAAGGGGAGAGTATAAACAAACAAGTGACTGTTCTCGCGATTTTTGTCTTGATCTATGTTAAATATCGAAAGAATCCATTAATCGATCGAGGTAAACGACATATAGCCCGACACATTTGTGCCCCAAATAAGAAGGAAGATCCTCCTCCAAAGAAAAGATCAATTTGGCTAAATCATTGGGTCTAATACAGAGGGAAAAAGATGCTTGAAATAACATTATCAATAATTCCATTTTGAAAACTCCCAAAAAGTGAACAAAACCTCCAAAATAGATTAGATTTCAAGTAAGATCAGCAAGTTGAAACATAGAGAATGTGAGGCTATTGTTGTCTCTTGGCATTTGTTTGTTTTCATATATATATATTAGCCACATAAATTAGGGATTTTGGCAGTGTTTGTAAAGGTCCCACATGCATATGGTCCTTACTATTAGCCAATAGCACATTGTATCTTCTCTCCTGAGGGGCAAGTGTTAGTTTTTACAGTTTGGTTTCATTATGGCTTTCAAGTTACACTAGAAAGCAATGAAATCCATACATTTTAAGCATTTTTATTCAATTGAAACACATGTGAAAGTATGAACTTGTGGATAGAAACTTTTGCAAATTTCCCATCAAGAAGTCAAGTGTACTCCTAAATCTAGTGCTTTTAAAGGTAACTGGGTTAGAATCCGAATATGTTTTTCGGATCAAGAATCAAGAACCAAGAATCAAGTGGGTCTAATTTGTCCATTCAAAAATGGTGGCAGAGGTTATGGGTTCGAATTTGGATTTTGGTATTATTGATAACAAAGAAGAGTGGTATGTGGTGAAAGAAAAAAAGTAGATTTATTCATCTAGTAAGATATATAGGATGCATGCCTCATCTTTGTGAACCTGATTTTCTGTTAGTAAAGTAATATATTTTTAAAATAAATAGTTGTGTTTAAATTTTACTTGCGTATGTCTGATGATTATAAGAGTAGAGTAGTATATATTATAGAAAATTTGTGTGTTCGCTAGAATATAACGCAGCAGTAATCTTTAACCAGATTTTTTCAAACATTCTATCCATTCTTTAGATATCCTTATCTATTCAACATAATCATCATATGTATATATATGTTTATTATAATAAACTATTAATTTGGTTTTTCATACTTCATATATAACTATAATCTTTTATCTTTAAATATTACAATCTAATTTTGTAAGTTCTTACATTTTAGTAAAATTTTCAAAATCCTTAAATTTTATCATTTTTTTTATAAAACGTCTTAAATATATACAGACCTTTTGGAAATTAAACATAACTTATCTTTATGTTTATAAAAAACAAAAGAGAAACATGAGAATAAGGAAGAAAGATAGGGATCTATTATTGCATCCTTGGCTCATCCTCTTTCATCAAAATAAAAAATAAACTGGGCTACGGATGGACACAAGCAATGCCGCATTCGTGGCTTGCTCATTTGTCATGTGCATGTAGTCATTCGTAGGCACCTATTGCAGTTGCTTTAAAGGTTTGGAAATAATGCTAGCACCTTTTGTATGTGATTTCATGATGCTAGAATCACCACTACATTATCGTAAACTAGATAATGCAATTAACTAACTTCGACATGAATTAGCAGATAATTACACAAGAAGATTGCCAAAACGCCTTTATAACCATTTTCCCTCATTTTGTCACTTTGTATATAAACTCCCCAAAATGGCCCCCTATAGAGGTGCCAACTCCTTTAAAATAGAGTTGGGCGCCTATTTAACTTTTGGTTTTCCATTATCGTTTTTCATTCCAACAGAGGCACTCGAACATACAACAAGTTGAACTAATCTTGTAATTACATGATAGTTAAAAAGATAAAAAATAATTAGTAATTATCTTTTTGTTAGGAGTAGATAATTATTAGTTTATCTAAATGAAGTTGGTATTAGATTAGAATTTGGTTTGTTTGATTATTTTATTATTTAGATAGTGTTTGAGTTTAGTTAGTATTGGTATTTATTTAGTATATATATATATGAGTTATAGTTTAGAATTTATGTACCTTCAATTTTAATTAAAAAGTTTTTTTTTTTTTTTTTAAATTGTGAAATCTATTGTTTGATTGAGTTGAAAAAGATCTGATTTCCAACACTACAGAGACATCTGCCTTCTGGTTTTCCATTCTTGTTTTTCTTTCCAAGACGCTTGAACCTACAACAAAGACGCCAAAACCTTACAACATAGGCATCCAAAATTTTTTTTTAAATAAATTTTATCCTCTTTTGATCACAGACTTGTGCGAGACAAACGCCCAAGGAGAAGTGCGGGTTCCTATCTGTTTGAATTATAGTGGTATAGAGTATAGTCGACCGCCCATGTATGTATAAGTGTCGGGGCATTGTTTGGAAAGGACATTATGAAGAAGAAGATCGAATAGGATATTTTAGCTGAAACTATAAGGAATATTTTAAGAATTTTTTTTTTAATTACATTTCACTTATCTAATAATGTGGTTATCCAACACAATATTCCTAAAATGGTCTATCTCTAATTTACCCCTAAAACCGTAAAGATCTTTCGGAAAAAAGGAACATAACTTGAAAATATAGTGAATGAATAGAAAAAAAAATGCTAATACAAAGTTTAAACAAAGACCATCAAATATAAAAAAACAAAAGATATTCTATACTTCAACTCAAAAAAGTATGAAACTACCAAAAAAACGAGAGTCATCTATGTTTGTTTATGTAGCACACTATCGTTGAAATCAGTGCAATGAAACACAACTGTCTAAAAACCAAATCTCGGTAATATTATTTTGCGATCGATCACTTATTGAAGATATCGAGGGATCAGACCATTTATTCACCGAAAACTTATGCATGGTTATCCGAGTTGACTTTCACCTACATATTACCGAAAGGCTAGTTAATTAGCGACACTTATTGACAGACCCTTTACTAATGGTTACAGTGCTGGAGGAGATCATGTGGCAACGATGGTGATTCTATAAGTGTGGCAACAATGGAGATGTTAATGGTCTTGGTGCTCGAGGTTCGGCGACGATGATAGTGGTGTTGGAATCGATGCAGGAGAGTACGTGGAGGGAAAGGGGGCAGGAGTCTGGGAGAAAACATACGTTGGTTGATTTTTTATATCTAAAATTATGACAAAGGGAGGTCATTAATAATCCATCGTTATTTGATGGTAACCGGTGACAGATCATTAAATTCACAAGATTCATTTAAGATCTGTCGGTGTTTAGCGACATAATAACGAATGACAAGTTTTTTTGGGCTTTATGGTCTATAATGAGTTAGTTTACGTTGCTTAGGCCATAAGAAGCTAAATTGGTCCATTATACATGTGTAAAACTAACTTATATTTTTCGGTTTTAATGGCCTTTAACATTTTTTATTGTGTTATATAGGTTACGTCATACGTCAAAATACGTGAAATTATATCAAGTCATTTTGTGTGTTAATCTTTACATATTATGCATAATTTAAACTTTTGGGCCAATTATATTATACATATGTAGACTTTCACTTTTAGGCCTTTATGGGTTATTTAGGTTATGCCAAGACTCATATAAGTCATAATAAGTCACTTTGTGTTACTTACATATTTTAGACTAATTTATATTTTGGTATTAATGAGCCTTGACAAGTTCTAATAGGTTTACTTATAGATACATTTTCTTGCTAAAATGATCATCCATTTTCTAGCTTATGCTAATTATATATATTATTAATACAAAATGTCGGTTTATACAGAATTATTTTAAATTCTTTAAATTTGACCACCGAACATTTATTAATTTGCAAAAAGGTGCTCATTTCAATTTTCATCTTATTATCTATCCTTGTCAAAAGTTACACCAAATTCATCCAACAATAGAGTAGTGGTTGGTTATGTTTGGGATAGTAGAATGATAGGAAGCTTCAACCAATTATCAATTAATTAAAACGATAAGTGGAGGCTCGAGAGTCGTTAGCGATCCAGTTAGATGTGAAATACAGTGATTCGATAGTTGCCGGCAACCCAATTAGATGCGAAATCAAGACAAACTTAGTGACATGGCGGTGTGCATGTTTGCGGCGGTTGTAGTTGCGTTAATGGCGTCCCTCGATGGTCCACATATTGAGATTTTACCAAGCAGTGGCATGAAATATCAAAACCGTTGATGGGAGAGCACGAGAAAAATCAAATTTGTGGATGAGAAAGATTAGCAGTCTGTTACAAAAAAAAACCGCAGCAACGCGCGGAGTTTAAATTCTAGTTTATATCAAAATGATTAGTTACCAAGTATTCCCTCCAAATGTCTACTAATATTCTCTGCCCCGTTTAATGCTCAAACTTTTGTTATACCTTTCATGGTAGCAGAGATTGTTTGTACTATGTTACAACAGAAATTAAAAAAAAAAAACTTCAAGATATTACTAATTACTTTACTTTGTTTTTATATTTTATAAGTTAAAAACACAATAAACATTTGTTAATGAACTCATTAACCTGCTTATGACACTCCCGTCATAGAAATCCACATGAAGTAATGTGGCTCACTAGGCACCCAGAGGGAAGACATGAGTTCGAGCTATTAATTATGTTTCATATTGCTTTATGCGCGCACCCTAGTTTGGGCTCCCAATCATCATCGTGGGTGCAGAAATTATGAAGAGAAAATTATATCAAATTCATCAAATTCTAATTTGATAAAGAACGTGAAATTGAAATTAAATCACTAGGATGTTTTTGAAATCGATTACTCTTCAGATTAAACCATTTGTGCACTTACAATTAATTTAATCGAATAAGATCAAAAAATAGAAACAAAAAACTGAATTGAATTGATGAAGTTTTTGTGTCATAAGAATGCTCTATGTTTTTTTCTATAGATTGTTTGTGAAAAATTGAATTCTCATAACCCCCACAAATGTGTTGATCAAAACATTTAAACCAAATATACATATATTGATTTATTTTATGTTTCATAATTAGTCTAAAGCTTAACTAATAGATTTAATTTATAAAATAGTATAACATAAATATGTATTATTATATATAAACCAATATTACTCAAATTACAATAGTGCGTTGACCGTCCTATGAACAGTGGTAAGGCAGTTAATAGACATTTGATAATTAGTTGTTTGTTTTAAAAAAATTAAATTTTCACTTTTAACCCTAAGTTTTTCACTTTTTGCAATGTAACTTCTCAAATTTGATTTTTTTACTTTTAACCCAAGTTATTTATTCTCACAACTTTATATTTTCAATTTTATTCCCTTATACTTTTTATCTTTTTTAAATTTTCGTTTTAAGTTTCATTCTAAGTTTTGTAAGTTAACACAACACGACACGACAAGCATGTGTGATTCAATATTTTTACATTTCACTTTTTATTTCATTTTAAATTTTAAGAGGTCACACGTCACAATGTGCGTGTGTGTTTTAACATTTTACTGTCTATTGATCGTAAATATCATGCTAGCGGGGTGGAGAATTAAAAAGGAGTGTGCTAAATAAAAAAAAAAAAGCTCGGGCTGCAGCAAACAAGAAAAAAAGGAGTGTGCTCGATTAAAATAAAAGGTTGGGCGGTTCCACCGACCAGAGCTTTTTGGGTGCACGAGGGGTAGCTAGTAGCACCCCTTGGCGGCTGCACTGAAATTTGTAAGAAGTCGGCTGGGGTGATTGGCCTCTGTGGAGATGAAGCCAACACAACAATCAATCAAGCAGCTGAGCACGCGATACGAGATATATATGATAGACGTAAGATGGAGAATCAATGAATAGGATGCAACTTGTGGCCGGGTGGCACAAAAATCATGCGAAGAAGACATGATGAAACTTTAGTGACAAAAGTAAATTATTTTTATCAACTTGGATCGTTCCAAATGCATTTTTTTAGATCATCTTTATCATTTGGTCACCAAATAATACACCAGTATGCAAACCCTATGACACCATCATGTAATTGTTAACTGGTTGGTTGGGTGGTGAGAAAATTTGAGAAAATTTGATGTCATTATGATGTCGTATATGAAAGACATGTTGTTGGTAGATAGTGAATTATTTTTGTTTATGATTTCTTAGGTAATAACTTTAGAGAGTTCTTTAAAAAAAAAGTAACTTTGTAAAATAGTAATTAAGTTTCAAGATTGTTCTAATTAGGTTATTCGTAAAAATTTTTGTATCAATCAAGTCACTTATAAAATTTTTTGTAACAGTCAGATTACTAAATTTTTAAAATTATTCTAATTAGGCTGTTTATAAGTTGCAAAAAGTTTTAAAAATTTTGAAATGTTTAAAAATATCAACAATATTTATAAAAAAACTAGATTATTTTAAAAATTTTGTGAATTATTTAAAAAATTATAAAAATATGAGTGACTTAATTGAAATATTTTCAAAACTATAGTGATCTGATTGGAATAAATAAAAATATTGGTAACCTAATTGAAACACTTTTGAAACTTTAGTGATTTGACTGGAACAAATAAAAATATGAGTGACCTAATTGGAACATTATTAAAACTTACTTACTATTTTATGAATTTTCCTCTTAAAAAAAGAGTAAAACAGAATAAATTATAGCTTATAACATAGGTTAAATTTTATATTTTAAAGGTGCCTAACTGACGCTAATCTATAGTCGATTTTATGGACCTAGTTGAAAATCCCGCGCTATATTAAAATCTTTCTATTGCTTTTGAAGTACTTTATGTTCACTCAAACAACCATCTCATGTATAGTTCAACATGTTTTTCTCTATATGCATGATCCTCGAAAACCACACTTTAATGCTCTCAAACATATGCTCCTTTACATTATTAACATCTTAGATGTATCATTGACTTCACTATACGTGTCATTCACTTTTTGTCTCATCACATATTCATATGCTACTTAGGCAGGTTTTCTAGATACTTGTCTATCCATGTATCGGCATTGTGTGCTTTTTTGTTAATAACTGGTTATCAATCTTCGTCTTCAAAACACCATGTTGTTGTCTCTTGATGATCCAATGCTATAGTTGATTATCATGGAGTTGCTAATGTGAAATCTATTACTTCTTACCTCCATCATTTAATGTGATAACATTTTTATTTATTTATTCACTAACCATGTGCAAAATAAACGTACCAAGCATATTGATTTGACATCCACTTTGTTAACTAAGTGGCAATGGGTCAATTTAGTGTTTTCTTTGTTTCATCAAGCTCTCTTTACAAGGGCTTCTCGTCATCACTCTATTGATTTTTGCTCAAGATTGAATGTGCCCCTTCCTCCTGTTCAATGTTTTCTGGGCCGTAATAAATATTGTAATTTAAGGTTAAGCCCACTAGGGTTTTGTTTATGTGTCTATATACAATGATGTACATTGTTCCTTTAAAAACATATAGAAATAAACAAACCTTTATACGTGTGTTTATGTCTTAGAAAATTAAAAAAACAGAAAAACTAAAGGACTAGGGTAAACATAAATCAGTACGCTACAAAACTACTGACTTTCACCACTGGTCTATTATGTTGGAAACCTATCGATGTAGGTGATTACAAATTGGAGTTGTTGAGGAATCTCCGTTGATCCAACAATAATTTTTACGTTTAACAATCGCCATGAATTAATTGTCAACCACTAACTCTTTGTGTAACCCGCATGTGCTAATCTTTTATGAATAGATCATAAAATCTCTATTGGGGATTTGACATTGATGAAAGCCTTTAGTGGCGACTTGTTAACGGGATAGACTAATAAAACCTAGACGCTATAGGTCTTTTTTCTTGTGGCTCCCAAGCCAATTTTCATGATCCTTGGACAAAGATAAACGTAGAATCTTAAATTCTATAAAATAATGTAATCACAATGCTTCAACTTCTTACAATTACTAAGGATCAAGCTTATTTTGTCTTATACTTTTATTAAGGCACATATTAATTAACTTACACAACAATGATTTAATTGTATTAATCAAATTGAATATGTTTTAATGGAAGGTACGAGATTACGGCAAACCTACGTCTTATAACATGTGTACATTCATATAATACACAATGTGCAAACGTGAAAGTGATTTGCACAACAATAAAAAGACAACTTAAAAACATGTTTTTTCCCTTGTGCTTATCGATTTCTTCGTTTTAATCAATAAATTTGTTTGATACATGTTTAATTAACACTTAAAAAGACACTCATACTTCCTCACAAACTCATAATTTCCATTCAAATGGGTCCCGAAGCTCCGATTAAACTTCCAGTAATCGATTTCTCACAGCTAAAAACCAATGATCCAAACAATCATTCAATCTGGGAATCCATTAAAACTGATGTTTTTAAAGCTCTCCAAGACTACGGTTGCTTCGAAGCATCATCAGTTGTGTCAATAGAACTTCAAGAATCCGTAAACGATGCATTGAAGCAACTGTTTGATCTCCCATTAGAAACCAAGCTTAAGAACACATCCGAAATAGCCTTTCATGGGTATGTTCGATCACCCAAAGTTCCACTCTATGAAAGCATGGGAATTGGGAATCCATTCTTCCCTGAAAATGTTGATGAATTCACTGATCTAATGTGGCCTCAAGATAATCCCAAATTTCGGTATGTTACATATGTGTAAAGTCCATTAATAACTGATGTTGTCATGTTATCGATCGATAAGTTTCTTTTTTGTGACAGTGAAAGTATTAAAACATACTCTAAGAAGTTGCGTGAACTAGACGAGATTGTGAAGAAGATGGTTTTCGAGAGCTTGGGTTTGGAGAAGTACATTGGCGAACAAATGAAATCGACGAGTTACCTTCTCAAAGTCATGAAGTATCGAGCACCTGAGCCCGATGAATCGGATATTGGACTCCATACGCATACGGACACAAATATAATGACGATATTAAATCAAGATGAAATCGGAGGGTTAGAGATCCAAATGAAAAATGATGAATGGGAACGAGTAAAAGTGTCCCCAAATTCTTTCATCATTGTGGTTGGTGAAACATTCAATGTAAGGTTTTATTTAAGACATTCAACGTAAGTAGTTAAGAGATCACAAGTCAAGGAGTACCGAATGTACCCCAATCAACCATCTATTTTTTTAACAATAAATATGCGGCCTTGTTTTGAATAATAAGTGTTATTTTAATTGCGTCCACCTATTCATTTTCTACTTGAGACTGCACCCCCAACCCCTCAGAAGGAAGCCTATTGCTGAGAAAATCCTCTAGCTTAACTCTGAGCATTTTGCTCAGATTAAAACTTAAACCCATAACCTTCTTATATTACGAGTTATAGTCATACGTGTGAAAATATGTAGGATTTAGATTGTAGGTCCTTGAGTTTTTAGTATACCTTCTAAACACAAATCCAAAGGTATTTTTCATGTATTTTAATATAGAAAATGGTAGAATACAAATGATTTGACAAGTTAAAAAGAGAGTAGAAGTAAAAGTGTAGGAGGTGGTGGGTTTAGTACATCACTTTAGAAAAAGTTTATAGAGCTAGTAGTTTCTTTTTTCTAACAAATTTTTTTTTTTTACTTTTAAATATCACCTGAAATTACACTTACAAGTATTTAAACCTACAATTATTTTTATATGAAACAATCATCAATGTCACTATGGTACAAGGCCATGTGTTTTTAAACCTTGTAGCCGCATAAATGTAAATCAAAAGATTATGAATTAGAGTGATGGTTTTCTTGACTTTGGTTTCTTGATGATCTTAATTAATACAGGTTTGGTTGAATGGTCGATTGCATGTACCGTTTCATCGGGTAGTAATGAATGGTAACATGGCTAGATACTCGCTCGGGTTCTTCTCAGTACAACGATCAAGCACCCTCGTAAAAGCATTCTATGAAATGGTAGACGAAGATCACCCACTGCTTTACAAGCCATTTGATTATGCAGAGTTTCTTAAGTTCTTCTACAAAGAGGGTGGCATTCAAAGCAAGTTCGCCTTAAAGACTTATTGTGGCGTTGCAAACTAGGCGTAGCAATCTCATTGCATATATCAAGGGTTTTTAAGCATTGAAAAAACAAGTTTTTATAAATTTGCAATATATATGTACGTACGTTTATATTTGTGATTCAAGTACTGGCTATAGCGTTTGTATTTATTTATGCATTGTGTCTAAATATATGCTACTTATTATCTTATGAAATTGTGATATGCAACATAAGTTTGATTGATTTTGAAAATGCCCCAATTAATAGTCTACTTTCTCAAATATCGTGATCTACCTTGATCCTCTCCATACTAAGGACTTCGTCTTTATTCATAATTATGTCCTAATTATGTGGCGTAATGTTCTAAGTTTGGGTTTAGGGTTTAGAATCGGGAAGACAAATAATAGATTTTTCTTAAATAATAAGGTTTAACCCTTTAAACCTTATGATCACTAGGTTATATCCCGTGTATTACACGGGTTGAATACCAAAAATATTAAATATTTATTGATGATAAGTACGAATTGTAAAACGTTATTTTAATATAACATATGATTAAATTTACGTATAGTTAAGTATTTTGATATTTTTTATTATTTTTTTTTCTTGTTTAAAAACTCCGGGTTTGTTTTAAATAAATATTCTTTTATAAAACTTTTATTTTATAAAAAATGAATTTAAATATTTCATAGTTTAAAAAAGCTTCATTGTTTTAGAAAATCATAGTTTTAAGAAAATTTTATTTTTGAAAAAATATATTTTTTAATCAAAATACTTAGTTTTTATTTAACGATTTTTTTTTAAATTATTAATTCAAGGATTTGAATTTATATTGGAGAGAGAGAGACAGAGAAATATTTGAAAATTAGTTATTTGACTTTTAAAAAATAAAATAAATAGTTTAGGCGAGAAAATAAATGAGAGATTGATTGTAGGAATACCATGTGTCAAAAAATATAAACAATTATTAGTATAGATGTGGAGATCAAGAGGGAAAGTACTACTCTAGATGCAAATGAACAAGAAGAAACTTATTTTTAGAAAGAAAAAACCAATGTTTTCAGAACCGGATCGGACGTCAAACCGAACGCCTTTCTGGTTTGGTGATCGGACCGGATTTAAGAACCGGATGACGTCATAATTATATATAATATATTATATATATAGTTATATATATAATTAAATATAAGTAATTTATATATGTATTTATAGTTATATATAAAACTTAACTATATTTTTATATCCAGCACATTAATTTGTGGTTCAACACCCTATTTTTACCCATTAAAATAAAAAAAAAACAAAAAACAAAATCCGGTTCGAACCGGTCCGACCACCGATTCGGGACGAACAGGCCGATCGAACCAGCCCAAAACGATTCGATGCGAACCGGACCGGCTAGGTGGCCGATCCCCAGTCGGACCGGTTGGACCGGCCGGTCCGATCCGGTCCTAACAACCATGGAAAAAACAACACTTGTGATGTATTTGGAAGTCCCTGATGAGAATCCTGATGTGGTACATAAAGTGTTACGCAAGAAAGTGCGGAATTTCGTAAACAAAGATGAAAGTAATACTCTTTCTGGCGAAGAAATGAGTTAAAGAAAGTTGCATTGAAAGTATATGAAAATCATGCTATGATGGAAAATACTAGAACGGGAAAACTTATTTGGCCAAAAGGAGTGCACAACCATTTTAGGATTCGGATTTGAATAATGGTTTGAAAATTTTCGAATATTCTGATATATGAGTTATTCAAAATATGTTTAAAAAATTATTAAGATACTAAATATTACTTATAAATTTCAGATTTTTTAATAAAATATTCAATAAAATATATCAAATTTTTATAAAAATAATTAAACAATACCTATATTTTTAGGTTTCGGATTTGGATTTGGATATTGAAACTATCTGAAAATTTTTTGGATATTCGAAATTCGGATATCTGAAAATCGGGATATTCGACTTTGAACACCCCTATGTAGCGTAAGGAAAGCAACGTCTACATTAACACTGATCGTGAATTGGTATGGAAGTGTTAAACCAACATTTCAATTTGACCATATAGTATGTCAAGAACAAACTGTTGAAACCTATAAAAGTTTCATATATCAAAGTTCTAATTTGTTCGTTTCTCAAAATCTCGATCAAATCCATATTACTCCGATAATATTCGTTTATTCGATTGTAATGGAGAAGCGTTGTGAACATTGTGATTTGTATCCTAAGTATCATTCGTGGGATATGATAATCTTGGATCTAAGAACGCTCACACCGATAACAAAGGCACACATTAATTACAAGAACACAGATTAAATTAACAAAACAGCCGATTTGAACACAAGAGAATAAAAATCTCAATTCGGCAATGCATAATAATATACTATCCAGTTATTGCCGAATGTATAATCCTTTAGTTATCACCAACCAGTATCCAATATATTCCTGCTGTAACCAAAGTCTCCAACACTAATAAAAAGCTATAAATCCTACTTAACTAATTAGTCATCCATCATTGCAAACTACATATTCAACACATAAATGGGTTCAGATGCTTACATTCAGCTTCCTGTGATCGATTTTTCGGTGCTAAATAGCCCGAATCCAGACCCTAGTGCCTATGATTCCATTAAAACAAAAGTTCTTAAAGCCCTTCAGGAGTACGGTTGTTTTCAAGCATCAATAGCTGGAGTTTCACCTGAGCTTCAAGAATCTGTATATGGTGCAATAAAGTACCTTTTTAATCTCCCTATAGAAACCAAGTGCAAAAACACATCGACCCGAATGTTTTACGGGTATATTGGAAATTCGCCTCAGCTTCCGCTGTATGAAAGCATGGGTATCGATGATCCTTACACCCCGGAACAAGTACAAAACTTCACTAATCTCATGTGGCCTCAAGGCAACCCTCAAGTCAGGTGAAATTTCGTCTAGTTTGCTTCATTTAACAAATGATTTATTATAATTTGGAGTCATCAGATTAGATTTCTTTGTAACTATCCATATTGTCTTCTTATAATATACACAATAAGTCTCAAGGTTTTTATTATTTCTATAATGGTTTGATCTATGAACATTATTTGACTACAACATATACACAAACACTTTCATGTATGAAGCAACCAGTTGTTCGATTTGTATTACAAATTCCTTTTGTGTGGCAGCAATGACATCCAAACATACGCGAAGAAGCTTTGGGAATTGAATGTAATGACAAAGAAGATGGTTTACGAAATCTTGAATTTGGAAGAGTATTTAAGCGAACATACCGAACTAGCAAATTATGTGTTCAAGCTCATGAAATATAGAGTGCCCGAACCAAATGAATCCAATCTTGGACTGCACACTCATGCAGACGCAGGTGTAACGACGATTTTACATCAAAATGATGTTGAAGGATTGGAGATTTTGACGAAAGACAATGAATGGCTTAAAGTAAAGCTTTCGCCACACTTGTTCATAGTAATGGCTGGGGAGACTTTAAACGTAAGTAAACAAAAAAACAAACAAACAAACAAACAAACAACCCAGTAAAATTTCATTTATTAGTAGGGTCTAGGAAAATTAATAATTCCTCAGTCTCAATAGATAGAAAGACTACATAATTGACATGACCCGCAGCTCCAAAATAACTATTTTTTACATATGAAGTAAAAACAATAAATGGCAATATGTAAGAAAAACACAATCAAAAACTACTGGCAATTGCGTTGGAAACGTCTGTTACCTACGCATTTGCTATGCATATTTACGTAGCAAATCAACCAGTTTTCTAGTAGTGAAACTGACTGACTTTAGGTCTGACATTATGTATGTATACGTGGATATGCAGGTATGGTTGAACGGGCGATTGCACGTGCCACTTCATAGGGTGGTGATGACGGAAAACAGAACTAGATTCACCCTAGCACTTTTTGAATTACCGAAATCTGGAAACAAATTAAAAGCCATTGAAAAAATGGTGGATGATGAACACCCCTTACAATTTAAGCCATTTGATTACGGAGAATTCATCAAATTCCACATCAGTGGGGGTCAGGGAATAGAGAAGTATGCAGTAAAGGCCTATTGTGGTATTTGCAATTGAAAATACTTCACATCATTATTGGACTAGTATCAATACATCCAAAAAATTTTCAAATTTTAGCAGTTGATATGGTTCTATGGTTCTTAATTTGTATGTTAAGACACCCATTAAAGTGACGTGATGTAATTATCTTCGAGTATCATGATAAGGTTTGTAACTAGAAATGTTTAATAAATAAAGCTACGATCAATGCAAGATGAGGTTTACTTTGAATTGGCTTTTGGTAAAAATGAATTACTAGTTAATTTATTTTAGCCAATGATCTTTTGATCTAGTAGTTCAGATGAAGGGTGGGAGACTTTAACTTAATTTCTTAAAGGTCGAGAGTTTAAATATTGATATTGACGAATTATTACTTGTTTGGTTTTACTAACTTCTAACTTGCTGTTTAAAATTTTTTTTAATTTAATCTAGGCATAGGTCAGTTGTTTCGGATATCATTATGCAAACACTAAATATCATGTGATCACGCAGATTAAATTTAAATATTAAGTTTTTAAATGTTAATAGAAATAATAAAGTTGAGTGAATCGGTTGCAAAACCCTCTTCCTTTTATATATTGTTTCTTTTGCTTTGCTTTAGCATTTTGCTAGTTTAGTAATAATTAATTCTGCTATTAAAAAAAATTAATCTTAAAACTTTTTTTTTTAAGTTGGTAGAAATTTAATGTTTATTCATCTTTCTTGAAATCAAACAAAACACATGAACTTCATCTTAGAATTGTAATGCAAAGCTTAATGAAAGTGGTCAAAGTATGGAATCACTACAAGAATCTAACCCTGTAGGGATGATGCCTATATAAATGACAGAAGGTGCCGAATGTATCACCCTATGGTGACGGGTTTTCCCAGCTTTTGATTTGTCAAAACCTATACCAATATCAAGTCATCGCTATAAAGGTTGACAAGGTGGAGGAAAAATAAGTGCCATAATGAAAATATTTTCTAGATGATATGTCATCGCTTTAATATTTTCAACTTTTTAAAATTTTCTTCCAGTATGAGTAGATGAAAAGAAAACAATGTTGTTTGCGTGTGACATGTACCCCAGACGTGTCGTCGGTATATGATTATAATTGTTTTTTATTTACCTAAAAATAGAAACTATCTTTTGGGTTACTGTGTTGCCCGTTTGAGGTTAGCATTTTAATTTTTATTATGCAAAAAAGTCAAAACAGTGTCGCTCGGTTGCAAATATTGTTTGTAATTATACTTGAATAGGCTGGTCATCCATTTTACAACAGTTATACCACTTGAACATTTTATTGTTATTCAATGTACTTAATGCAGCATCGAATTCAAGAGCATACGAGATCATCTAGTGAGGCTAGTGATGATTCATCTAACGGTTGATGAGATTGAATATCTCGAACATGCATTAGATCAAATGTGTGCGCATATGTGGTCGTGTAGTGAGACTTCCACCCCCACTTTGACGAGTACATACCCCCTTCCAACACAATATTGGCCTAAGAAATGCAACAACTAAGAACAACGCAGAGAAAAACAACACCACCAATATGAAGAAATCCAATTAGTGACAATAGGCACAACAAATACAAAAATACGACGACAGCTTTAAGAACAAATAAAAATGATGCGTAAATAACACCAACAACAGCTACCAGCTAGTGGTCATAAGCTATGCGCTTTCTTTTAATAACTAACATCGCCGCCTCGTCGCCGCCTCCACCTTCCCACCGGCCGCCCCTCTATTCAAAAAGGTATCATGATTTGTTATTTATGTAGTATGGTTTGTGATTTGGTTTAGGGTTTTGTTTGATTTATGATTTATGTAGTATGATTTGTGATTTGGTTTAGGGTTTGTGATGTTAGGTAGTATGATTTGTGATTTGGTTTAGGATTTTGTTTGATTTGTGATTTTAGCTGGTATGATTTTAATTACAGAATATTTTAGCAGTGTGCAGATGTTAAAAAACAAACAATCTTGTTTTTGCAGACTGCAGACGTTTGGTCCACCTCTTCTCGTGCAGATTTCTGCAAATGTGGTTCGCAGACTGTAGACATTTTGCTGTAAAAAAAACAAACAGCACCTTAGTCTTGCTAGAGATAACATGTCAGATTTTGTAAGCTTAATCTTCAACGAGGTTGGAAGAATTGCTCCTTTTTTATATCATCATAGTTGACATGATGTTTTCAAGGGGGCTAAAAAAGCCATTTATCTCACATTTAATTTAATTTATTATTTTTTCTTGAAATTTTAGTCAAGTGCCGTTCACTTAACTTTTGAGCTATGATTAGAGAAACGTATTGGCAATATTGGCAGGTAGTGTAAAGTAATCTTATCATGATTTAATTATAATATCATAACATATTTTAATAAATTTTATTGACTAAATACTGAAAGATGTTACATGGAGTTTTTATTATAGCAAGGCCGGCATGATTGTCCCCAAGCAGGCGAAAAGTCGAGTGCTAAAAGTAAATGTCTGATGAGGAAGTTTCTTGTTTTACTCTACGTAATGTCCAAGGATCCAATGACTTTAAAGTAATTATTACTATACTAAATGGTATTATAAATAATAATTTAGATTTTAAGATAAGGATAGTTAAAGGCGTGTAAGTCACGCTAATATATCTTTAGCAATTTTCAATCCTTTCTACTTGTTTAACACATTTCAAAATTTGAGTTGTCATTGTTAAAAAAAAAATATATATATATATATAATAGACGTTGCAAACTTGTCATATAACGTGTTTACGTTGAAAGGTGTTTTGTCACAAGAGCTTTGTTGCAAATATTTGTGACAGCTTTCTTACAAATCTTGCGACGAGTTTTTTTGCGGCAGGACACTGATAATTTTCTGACGGATTTTTGCGACGGTCAATCATGATAGGTATGCAACGGCATTCCAACAATCTTTTGGTCAAATATTTATGACAAATTTGCAACAAATGAAATATAATATTATTTAAATAATTAATTCAAGAACAATACAATAACTAAACTAAAACTATGATAGATGATAAACAAGATTTTTACTAAGTTGTTTAAAAAAAACATTTGTTGTCATGCATTCCCTTCATTTGTTCATGATGAAGGCTTGATTGATATACTTGAGTAAAATCTAACCTGGATATGGTTAGAGAGAAGGGGATGCGGGTTAGATTTTGCTGCTACGTACTAGTGCTAGGGGAGATCTATTCAAATTAGATGGTGATTGTTGAAGGTATATGGGTATCGATCCATCTTTATTGTTAGACCATATGTAACGGTTAAGGTTTTTAAGGGCATTTTAGGCCACATCAACGCCAACTTAACATCATATTTTAATAGAAAACATGTGTAATAGTTAATGTTCATTCAATCATCACCCATTTATGAGATTTATAAGATGTTAGGGTGTTATAGTGAAAACGTCCGCCACCTAGAACGCTCATATAATACTTAGGGGTGGTGTAAGAGCATTTTAAAAATGCTATAATGCATCTTTAATGCTGCCTTAAAACCCATTATGTTTGGTCTTACATGATCAATATTTACACCCCTCATGGGAAAACAAAGTCTATGGGATGATATTTCAAGAGTTATATAAATCATCATCAGGGGGATTATAAGGTTTTTGAAGATTTCAATTATATTTGTTTTCTACAAAAACAAATGGGGTTGGTTTTTTTTTTCTAAGAGCGATGCGAATGCTTTTAATTCATTTATTCATGATGAAGGCTTGATTGATATATAGATGGATGGGTTAGATTTTACTCAGGTATACTCAAGAAGTCTCAAAATGAGTAAATTGAAAAGATTTTTTTGTGTCAAGTGAGGTTATATCTAGGGTTAAAGATGTTGAAGTCATGGCAATGGATTCATTCATTACTGATCACAAACCAATTATTCTGAGACAAAAGATGGTTAATTTCAGGCCTATTCCGTTTATTTCAATTCTTGGCTTGATGTAAGCATTTTGATGATTTCTTTTCTGCTTCGTGGAAAAGTATATCTAATTTGTTTGATTCCAATTACTTTTTCTTGTTTAATGGAAAATTAAAATGGTTCAGAAATATGGAATAAAATCATTTAAATTTACACTTTTGACCTCAAATATATAGAAAGAAATATTTTTTTAAAACAAATAAGTAATTAAAATAATATAAAACTGAATAAATTTTCAATATTAAGATATTGTTAATGAGTATAAATTATGTCATTATGAACGACATATGCTTTTCATACTTATTTAAATTTAAAATTAGTAAATTTAATAACACCGGCTAACATACCCTTAACGTTTAATTTATTTTTTTAATTTAAAAAATAGTACCCGACAAAATTTGTTAAGAAGAATTAAAGAATCACACAAGTCCCCCTCCTCCTTGGGACATTCGAGAGGACAGAGCAGAAAAATATAAGAAAACAACATTTATATATAAATACAGATCAATAAACCCCCACAAAAATAAACAAAAACGTAGAAGCAAACCTAAGAATCATTTCTTTAAGAGTTAAACATATATAATTTATGTGTTTGCTAAAAAATAATAGTTTTACGATTTGACTTTGAAACATAACAGGTTTGGTATTTCTCGTTTAATTTATAACTCTTCTACAAACAAAATAGACTTTTTGTTGATTTTACTTAAAAAAACATAAGCCTATGACCCAACCCTCGTCATCCGCTACCTCCTTGAACACTACTAGCTTAGAAAGAGGAAAATGGTGATGAAAGATGCATCATTGGAGTAGTGAAATGAATGATTTCAGTAGCTGCATCTTTGATTCGTAAAAGGAAGTAACGATTGAAAGGAAAAAGTTCAAATGATGAATTGTAGATATTTGAATTTAATGCGATAGTGGATTTGATTTCAAGCCCCAAACTGATTCAATTAGAGGCATTTTAGACATTTCTAACGCTAGTATTATGGTTTGTAGGTATGTTGCATTGTAAAAATTGAGGAAATGTTCATTTCTAATGGTGAACATGTAAGTTTTAAATATCGTAAAGTGCTTGCTTTTGTAAATTAATCGTGTAAGGATCACTATTAGATTGAAGTTGTACTTTTGAAAATTCAATCGGATATTTAAAAAGAAAAGAAGCATGCATATGTAGTTTTGTGTATGAAATAGCGTGTACCAAAATCAAGCCAAATACTCTCATATTAAACTTGATGAACTACGACAATGTTAGTTGGCAGGTAACATTTATAATTGCCAACATCTAACGTTTATAACTGCCAACATTTATTCAATTATATTAATAGGAAAACCCTCAGCGGAAGCTTTTTTAGCAGTAACTTAGTTCTTGCTAACAGTCAGTTTATAATTTATGAGCAGTTATTGTTAATGTTAGACCGAACACTTATTATTGCTAGACCAAGCCGCAACAATAAATACACAAAATTGGTAGTAAATCAACACGAAATAATTGGTGTTATGTGATTTTAATTGAAGAATTTCCATTGTTGCTTACTTGATGTCAACACCACCAAGATGAGCAAAAGTAGTGACATTATCAACCAAATAATCGATTCATAGCTAACAACATGAAACTTGGGATCGCCAACATAATATCACCCCAATCTGTAATTCAGTTATGAATTCCCAAAGGTGGTAGTTAATTCAATCCCCCACCAACTATTAGGATTCAAATCCTGTAACATATAACTCTTTAGGGTATTAGTTAATTGAAGTGGGCTAGATGCTCCTAAAAAAATTAGGGTTTATTATGCCCATTTCAAATAGATTCACCATCGTAAACCTGTTTTCTTCTATCATCTTGACCATCTTAAGGGTTAGAAACTAAAAGCTAGTCATGGTGCCCCACATGATTGATATGTACACTAATTTTTAAATTTGGATCGCAATAAGTAACAACCGTCATATATGATTTCGAAAAGTAAAAAACCATTCTCATGATTTTGATGGATTTGAGATCAATTTTTTTAGGATTTTGAAGATGATTTCTTGTTTGATGTTTTTGATTTGTTTGTTCTTAGGGTTCTTCAAGAAATCAGAATAAAATAAAGACATTGTGCATGAAAATTCCTCGATAGCCCCTTTTACACATTGACCAGAAAGCTAGATTACTATCATTCGGCTCTACCTTGTGCGTACTCCCACTAACCACTATAGCCATTGACAACCAGAACCCAACCACAACCATAGTTGCTGGAACACATGACTCCGACAAAGGTGGGGGTTAGTATTCTTTTGACTTTTGAGTAAATAAAATAAAGTAAATTATGGTTTTAGTCATTTTGGTGTGGACAAATAGATTCTTTTAGAGCATTTATGATGGTTTCCTCATCCCTATCTCTATAACTTAACTAAAATTTACATTCATCCCTAAAATTTGATGATTTTCTGAAACGCTTTCATAACGTATTCCCCATATCTATCCCCTACATAATATAAAAAATAATTTTTTATTCATTTATAATTATATTTTTTTATAGAAAATGAATAGTGTGTCATTAAATTTGAAGATTCATTTTAGTTTTTCCTAAAAATTTAGAAATGTGCAATGAAAATGGTAATACGAAATGAGATGTAGGAGTGAAAATAAAGATTTTTATATGTTTTTCTTTTAATTTAAGGATAGAAAATAGAATGACGAACTCTTGGTGAATGCTCTTTAGTTTGTTAGTTTAAATTTTGCATTTTTTGAAGATCAACAAACCAATGTAGAGTTCAACAACTAGCATCACTTTCTCCAATTCCTATGTCTCCAAGCCTTGAGATCCCTCTAGCAATCAATCAATCGATGCATATTTGTGTCTTAAAATTAAGGCGGAGTTTTTCATTACTGATCTAAGCGTATGCAAACTAAGTTGGAGTTATTTTAATTAAATCACATGGACTAAAACTAGAATTTACTTCCTTTTATATAAACTTAATATAATTTTTAACAAAACTTAATGTTAAATTTTAAATGTGCTACAATTTCAAAACTAAAAATACTAAACATGTTAATTTTTAAAGCTAATCTTCAAATATGTTATTTTCTAAAGAAACTGGACCCATATATATACTAATCTCCTTCATTAAAGTTGATGGTTTGCAATTTAGCATGTTTATTTTCTTTATTATCCATGTGATATGGTTCTTCAAGTATTTCTAAACAAGTATCAAGCTGGCACCAACAAGGCAACAAAGTCAACTCTTCGAAATGTCAATTCTTTTTGGATATCCTCTCTGTTTCTCGCGTGATACCTCTCTCAATTACTTTATTTTTTAAACAAAGACGTGTATTATTTAAATTATATTTAACTTGTTACTAGACATATATAAAATCAATATAACAATACCAAAAAGATAAAGAAATCAGTGTAATCTATATATTTTATCTAAATAGATTTTTAAAAAGATACCAAATAAAAATCAATAAAAACCTTAAAGTTTATAAAACTGGTTTGAAGAAACTAAAGTCTCTTACAAAATTATTTATATGAATTGTGGAATAAAACATCTCTTAATAGTTGTTAAAGACATTGATATTAAACTTTGAAGACCAATTGAAATATATGATAATTAATAATCTTAATTAAGTTGGCATAAAGGCATGTCCATATTTTTATATTAATAGTTATACCACTTGTAATTAATATTTAGCAATTCATCTTTAACAAAAGCTTACATTTTAAATTGGTATAATCATTTCAAAATGATGTATTAAAATACAATTGATGCATTAAATTTTCAAAGATGGTTATGTCATAGACTCATAGGAATGGACTTGTTTTGTTTGTAGTTTTCTGATGTATAACAATATTCAATTCCCGTTTCAAAAACAAACAAAATATGTAGTATGCTCATTCTGAATGATATCAAGCATACTTAAATCAAATAGAGACTACATTGCACAAGTTCAAATTGATTTTTCCATAATCATCCTTACTCAACTTCTAATAAAAAGCATCTATTAATGAACATTTTGACTTTGTAATCAATAATTAATGATAATTATTTGTTAAGCATGAGAATGTTATGATCAATTTTTAATGGAGTATTTATAGACACAATGATCTTCGAAAACTATTAATTAAAAGAGCGTGACAAAGTAGATCACATTTCTAAATAATATGGTTTGTTGTCATGTTTCGTTAGGATGACATAACTTTGCCCATATTCTTTAGAATCATCGTTTTTTATCAAAATAATATAATTTAATATTTTGTATTTATAATTTAATGTTCTGTAATAAATTTTACAATTAAATGCTGCTCTATAACTCGGTTTAATTGCGTCTTTATTATAATTCATCTTGTACACATTTACAATCAATGTTTGAATATTCTCCTTAAAGTTTTTTTATTCACAAATGGAAAAGCTTATAAATTCACATACTTAATCATTTCAACCAAAACACACACACACAAATGGGTTCTCAAGCACCTCTACGGCTTCCCATCATAGATTTCACCAATGTAAACAAGCATAACCGAGGAACCCTCACTTGGGACTCAACAAAATCCCAAGTTTTCAAAGCCCTTCAAGAATTCGGTTGTTTCGAAGCGATTTTCAATGGGATTTCCCTTGATCTTCGAAACTCATTGTTTTCTTCGTTGAAGCAGCTATTTGATCTTCCCTTAGAAACAAAGGTGAGAAATGTTACTGAAAAGCTCTATAACGGTTACATCGGGCAAGCTAAAGAGGTCCCAATCTTTGAGAGCTTGGGGATCGAAGAACCTGAAAGTTTCACTAATCTCATGTGGCCTCAAGGCAACATTGAATTTAGGTAAGTTGTTTACACACCGCGATAATTAACATATATGTAAGAGATTCATCAACCATTCTAACGTTATAATGCATTGTTAATTATAACAGCAACAACATAAAAGTTTACTCTGAGAAATTAAAGGAGCTTGACGAGGTTGTGCGTATGATGGTGGTAGAGAGTTTGAATTTGGAGAAATACATGGATGATCACATGGACCTAACAAGCTATCTTGTTAGGGTTATGAAGTATCGACCACCAACGAAAGATGAATCCAATATGGGACTACTTAGTCATGCTGATAAAAATATATTGACAATTTTGCAATCAAATGAAGTTGAAGGACTAGAGGTGCAAAGTAAAGAAGGAGAGTGGTTTAAAGTGAAATTCTCAGCAAATAGTTGTGTAGTTATGGTTGGGGAAACCTTCAAAGTAAGTTAACACAACCTTAATCTATTCCAACTCTTCAAAAACACCACATAATTTCATGTTACTATATATAAACATGTTGCGATCATCGGTAATCATCTCACCTTCATGGGTTTTAAAGTCCCTCGATCGGTAGACAGAAGATTTAGTTTCTTAATTATTTTATTATCTTTATAAAATGTTTTGTTAGGCTTATTACGTTGCTGGAACGTGTCTGTTGGTATGTTTTCGTCAGTGATACTTAATATTATGATACCGCATATATAGGTATGGACGAACAAACGCTTACATGCAGCAACTCATAGGGTGGTGATGAACGGAGATAAAGATAGATATTCAGTTGGTTTATTTTCGGTTCCAAAGTGGGATAGAATCATAAAAGCACCTGAAGAACTAGTGGATGAAGAACACCCTTTATACTTCAAACCTTTTGATTACGGAGAGTTTTTCAAATTCTTCATCAAGGAAGAAAATATTAATGACAAATTTGCACTAGAAAAGTATTGTGGTCTGTCAACTGAAACCTTGTAATATTGTTTACTTTTTTTTTTTTTTTTTTGAGAATTTGAAATATTTATACTCTCATTTGCTTAAAAAAATATCATATATCCATAATATATCAGATTTTGGAGGTATATGATATTTTTAAACTCAAAAAAAATATCATATATCCATAATATATCAGATTTTGGAGGTATATGATATTTTACGAGTTTAAAGGGTATATATATTTACTTTTTATTTATATATTATGTGTAAATTTTATTTATAATGTAAAAACAGACTTCAGTAAAGTTTGATGTATATATATTTCTTTTTTCTAATTGTAAATAAAATATAATATCTACCACATTTTCCTCATTTCAGGTTGGTAACATTTTCCTGAAATAAGTCGACATGTTGCCAAAAATAATCTTTTAGAATCCATCGAGTAGAAGACAAACTCGGGACCACACAAAAGGCAATTTAAGAATAAAATAATACAATAAAAAATTTGACGAAAAAACAAAGTACTTTACATAATTAAATTTTTAAGACTCTAATAAAATAGTATTTTTGGATGACACGTGTCGGCATCATATTCATTCTCATCAAAATTTTCTCGCTTCTCTCTCTTATTAAATAATAATTACCTTAATTATTAATAACATTATTTAACTTTTTTTAAAACAAAAGTAGTTTTTTTAATAAATTTAAAATAAGATCTATGTTATTTTTAAAAATAATTTTTACAAAATAAGAAATTTTTAAAAAACATCAAACTTTTTTAAAATTAGTGTTTTTAAAAAAGTTAATTTTTATAAACAAAAAATAATTAAAATTAAAATTTATTATAAGAAAATTTTTAAAATTGATATTTTTAATACGGTTTGTTTTGAAACAAAATATTTATTATTTTTTTTGAAAAAAAAAGTTTTAAACCAAAAGTTAAAAAGATTTATATAATTGTTTTATTACATATTGTTCTTACTATACGTAATTTTAATTATGTTTTATCGTAAAATATCGTTTTATGTTTGATATATTTTTATTATATTTAATATTTTACTTGTTCAACCCGTGTAATACACGGGTTTACTAAAGCTAGTTACTAATATAACCATTGGAAAATAAATTTTACAAAAAAATACAACCAATAAAAATAAGCCACGTGTTTTTTCCTCGCCACGTCTGCGAGTAAAATCCATGAAACCTCGCTGAAAAGGTGATTGGGCGAGGGAATCACATGATTCCTCGCCGATGTGGCGAAATTTCAGTGGTTCCTCGCCACGTCGGCGAGGAATTATGTGATTCACTCGCCTAGTTATCTTTTCAGCGAGAGTTTATGTATTTTTCTCGCCCACGTGGCTAGAATTGGACACGCGACTCATTTTCATTGGTTGTTTTTTTGTAAATTTTATTTTTCAATGGTTATATTGGTAATTTAGATTGATCAAATATTTATTTTGGTAATTCTCCCTTAAATTCATACATCTAATTTAAGTGTGAATCAACTTCAAAATCAACTCTAAAAAAACTATATCCAGAAAGTTGGGGTAAAGATGGGAGTTGGGACTCATCCCAAAATAAGAACTGCAACAGTGATGGGCCATCACTGATGGCTGAATTGCTGAAAGTCTGTAACTTGAGTGGCATTATTTTCTTTTTCGTGAACCGGTTTAGGTAGAACGGCCGGTCGATTTAGATAAAAGTTAATGAAGACCGGAATTTATCAAACCAATTTGGATTTGCAATGAGTTTATTGAGGTGGAAATCCCACCTATACAAACCGGTTCCAGTGGGTTTTAGACCGGTTTCTGAGCCGTTGTTTATTTAAAAAGTAAACCTTTTAATTTAAAAATACTTTAAATATTATAATATATTAGTAAACAAAGATTTTTATATAAAAAACACAAATGCTTATTGACAAATAAAATATACAAATTTTAAAACAAAAAAAATATTTTTTTCAGATGTAGAAATTGTAAAACCAAACTTAAAAAAAAAAAAAAAAAAAAAAAAAAAAAAAAAAAGATTATAGTTGTCATTGTTTGGCCTTACTGGTCATCGTGTGGTGTTTACTCATCGTTGTTTTTGTTTGTTGTTTTGTTCCCGAAACTTTTATTTAGTTCTTCTACTTGGGCGAGTTTCTGCATGGTTAGTGCGACTGCGTATCGCAATGCTATTTCTTCCACGTGTATTTATTCTTGAACCTTCTTATTCGCCTTCAACTGGTGAGCAATCTTGTATCCATTTCACGTCGTTCAAGTAGCATTTCAGACAAACACACTCTTCGACTAACAGTGCAAGCTCTTTTCTTCTAGGGGATATTACCTTGCAACTATGAGAAAAAGTGGAGTATGAAACTATCATACTAGCTTAGACAGTTAGTAAATCGTGAGCCATAGCAGCTAGAAGCAAAATTTGAGATGCATTTACTTTCCACCAAGCCAATATAACAAAGCTAAAACGGATTACTTTGAGAGTTAATTGATTTTCAGGCTCGCGAAGCTAAAACGGACATATTTCTGGTGTTTTCGGGAGTTAGAATGGAAGCCGAAAGCTCACAGAGAAGGAAACACTTGAGAAATAAGAAAAGTAAAGAAAAAGTGAAGGGGGACGTAAATTACGTCCCTAAGGACGTAAATTACGTCCTATGTGTGACCAGCCAAATAAAGTATGCAAACTAGGACGTAAAACAGGAAGAAAATGGGCTGTTTCAGGGGGGGACATAAATTACGTCCCTAAGGACATATATTACGTCCCTGTGCTGACTGACGTGAATTTTAGGGTTTTGTGACCTATTTGAATGGTAAAAAAGGGGCCCACGAATTTAAGCCTCCCCAACTCAATTCTAATCATCTCAAGGTCGATTTTTGGAGTCAAGAACACATACGGATCCATCTATCATGCTATTGATTCCTACGACATTTGTTTTCGATTACATGATGACCATGAGCGGCTAAATCACCCGTGATCTTCTCCGGGTGTAGGGTTTGTGTTTATAACATTTGTTTAACATTAGTTACTCTTAGATTGGGTTGAAATTTTGATTGGCACGTTAAGCTATATGATTTCATTTATTGGTTGATTACTTTAAATAGTTTTGTTTGTTTTGAATCTTAATCTAATATTCATCAGTTTTTGGTTTCTTTACATCATGAGCGTTGTGAGTTTTAGGTTTTGATTAGCAATTTGAAATTGGTAGTTTGTGAATAGGTCTGTTTACAACTCGTTCTATCTTTATCACTGAAATCAATCAAACCAATACAATTATGTCTATGTGATTGTTTGCTAAGAATAACTAGGTTACAACTTTGTTTTACAAACCTGAAACCTAGAGTGGATCATTTTTCTTATTATTGTTTTCAAAACCAATCAAGTTTATTACTTTGCAATTTTGTTTTCTAAATCAATCATAAATTCAAAGTTATTTTCTAATTTAAATTAACGTTAGTGAACTACAAATACACTTTCCACATATTTCTCGTGGAGATGACCTTACTTACCCGTACTAGTATAGACGAGCTAAGTCTTAAATATAAATTGTTTTTGAGTAAACCACGACAATCTACATCACCTAACTAGTTTATGATGAACATCACTTCTTTTTATATTTATTTTTGATTGATCAATCGACATTGATAACATAGTATTTGAAATACCAATTTTCTATCATTGTTTTAATGAGAAAAAATAACAAATATAAGATATTAACTTTTGTTTACATATATACAAAAAATAGAACAAGTTGGCTCTCGAGCCGGTTCGTCTTGACTTGTTTATTATAAAAACAATATTATTACATTACTTGTTTAGCGTTTTTTTATTTTTTTTTTTAAATTAGGAATACTTTGTGAGAGTGAGTCTGCCTTAAAAAAATCTAACTTGTTTCTTATAGTGATATATTACTTTTATCAAATTAAACATACGCAATTTAGATGACCATCTTCTTAATGACATTTACAAGCCCATTGTATTCGTATCCGGCAAATAGAAAATGGCATCAACACTTGGTCTTATTTATTCACTATTTGTTTCTTAAATTATAATGCCTTTAACGATAGATGTTGGCACCTTTTACATAATTCATAAACATGCGATTACAGAAATACAATAACCCTAGGAATTTGACGACACAATACCAAACCCACGACACACTTGAATAGAATCTATAGACAAACGAGTTATGTACGGTTGTCACATGCCACAATAAGTCTTGAGAGCAGACTGGGCTCGTTGACCCGCCTCAGTGTAGTAAAACTGAAGGAACTCAACATGATCGAACGGTTTGAAGATCAAAGGGTGTTCTTCATCCACAACCTCTGGTGGAGCTTTAATCAGGTACCCACCTTTTGGTATTGAAAACAATCCAAGAGAATACCTTGGCTTGTCGCCACTCATTATCACACGATGATAAGGTGGATGCAATCGTCCATTCGTCCATGCCTACAAATATTGCAAATTAACTTTGAAACATCAGTCACAATATACCCAAAAACTTTGTCTTTCATTACTACTTACATATATAAGCAAACAAATAAACGTAGCTTACCCAAAAACTTTGTCTTTCATTACTACTTACATAAATAAGCAAACAAATAAACGTAGCTTGATATCCCACTTATTACTGTCTGGGTAGCTAGATGGAGACGAGGGCAAACCTTAGTTGTAAAAGTCTAAAAGAGTCCCCATCTCATATGAAACTAATATATCTATCGCTAAATGACAATTTTATGCTGAGCGTAAAACTTACATAAAGGGATTCACCAATCATGACGATGAAAGAGTTAGGTGATGGTTGAACTTTGATCCACTCTCCAGCTTTGGTTTGCACCTCCAATCCATTAACTTGATTTTGATGCAAAATTGTGACTGTGTTTTTGTCTGTATGAGGATTTAGTCCGACTTCGGACTCTTTTGTTTTAGGTTCAGTATATTTCATGACTCGAAGCAGATAATTTGTCGAACCCATATGTTCATCCATATATTTTTCTAAACCCAAACTCTCCAACACCATAATTCTCACCATTTGGTCCAGATTTGATAGTATCTCAGAAAACTCTTGTATCGTTTTGCTGCAAACATTAAATGTTGAAGAAAAAATTGACACAATTGCGGAAAAAAAATTGTCCGACGACTTCTTTTTGGTCGGTGTTGAAATTGTGACGTAAACATAAGGGTTTTCTTTATATTAATTTTGTCCAAAAATGGTTGGAATTTCTGACCAAGTTTTTATTTTCTGATATTTTTGTCACAAAAATACTAGTTTTCTAGTAGTGACTAGTGAGTGCAACAAAAGAAGTGAATTATAATCAAATACCTGAATTTCGGCTTGCCTTCGGGCCACAAGATTTTGGTGAAGCTTTCAGCTTTATCAAGAATGGGTGCGTCTTCAATCCCCATGCTCTCGTACAGTGGCACCATGGGGTACTGACCGACGTACCCATGAAAGGGTTTAGTGGAACAATTTTTGAGTTTGGTTTGCAAAGGGAGATCGAAAAGCTCCTGCAATGAATCAAACACTGACATTTGGAGCTCAGGCGGGACATCCACAAACGTTGCTTCGAAGCAACCAAACTCTTCGAGGGCTTGGAGAACTTGTGATCTCGTAAAATTCCATTTGATGTTCTTTGTGTTTTGGTCTAAATTTGTGAAATCGATCAAAGGAAGTTTAAGAGGAGTTTCTGAACCCATGACTGCTAGGTATAAACACTTGAGTAGTTGAGTTTTCGGGCCAACATATATAGATAGACAACTTAAAGAGACGTGATTTTATATTCAAACTAACAATTGTAAACGTCAATAATTCATCCATAAATAGTTTTTGCAATGTACTTTTATTCATTAAGAATAATTTAGTACTTCATTATCAGTCACATCTAGTAATTTATTATAAGAAAATATCAAGTATATTATAAAATTACAAATTGTTTGATCTTGAGGTTTAAAAAAATAATTTTGATAACAATGCATGGACGTACCAAATTTGATTCCACATAACTCAATTTTTGTCTTTACACACGTATTGTATGCATTTATTTTGTAATTTATGTAACAATTAAAACAAAACCCATAGCGACGGAAACGTAAAACTATTAAAAAAATAACTAAAGTCGACGACATGCTGCCAACTCACGCATTAAAAGGGCGTTGATAATGTACATAGCTGTAAATAAAAAAAAGTACACTTAACCTCGTTGATGACATTTGAAATTGGTACAAAAAGCGAAACCATAACATTCATGTCGGAAATTGATAAAAATAATAACATCACAACAAAAAAGTTGGATGATATAAAACCTAATATTTTAAAAGTTGTACGAAAAAAAAAGAAAAACAAGATTGTAAAAAAGAAAAAACAAATCCTTGAGTCAGATTTAATTGATTGTGCATTTGTGCTAAGATAACATATACATTATGATTCAGAAATCCGTCTTAAATGAAATTTACATTGAAATATATATAAATATAAACATGTCACAACTGTATATATATTTTAATTTTAAAAAATATTAAATTCTAAAAGTTATAAAAGAAAAACAAAAATGTGTGGGAGGAAAAAAAAGATTAAATACATCTATTTTTTAACAGCAAATATATAATCATGCTTCTTATAATATGTGTTATCTTAATTGGATATAGATATTCGTTTCCCAACCGAAACTATATCCCCAACCCCAACAGGAGGAAAGCCACCACTAGAAAATTTTCAAGACTCAACCTAGAGCATATTTGCTTTAACCGAGACTCGAAGCCAAAATCTCTTTATTTTTAATTATCTTGGTACCTCACATCACTCATTTGTGCTAAAAAATTATTGCTAGTAAAATAGATAAGTAAGAGTAAAAGTTTAGGAGTGGGTCAAAGGGTAACTTTTGCACCAATTACATTACTAATATTTGCTTTTATATATATGGGAAGAAACGATTGTTAACCCATCTTTATTGCGATAACTCATTAACACTAATGTAATGAACATTTACACCATAATTGTTAAGTGTAACTAACTTTAACACCGCGTTAACGATGGAAGTTGAAACCTTTTTCATAATTCATAAACATGCGATTACAGAAATACAATAACCCTAGAAACTTGACGATACAATACCAAACACACAACATACTTGAATATAATCTATAGAAAAACTAGTGATGTAAGGTTTTCACACACCACAAAAAGTCTTGAGAGCAAACTTGGATCGTTGCCCCGCCTCGGTGTAGTAAAACTGAAGGAACTCAAAATGATCGAACGGTTTGAAGATTAAAGGGTGTTCTTCATCCACAACCTCGGGTGGAGCTTTAATCAGATACCCAGCTTTTGGTATTGAAAATAATCCAAGAGAATACCTTGGCTTGTCACCACTCATCATAACACGATGATAAGGCGAATACAATCGTCCATTCGTCCATGCCTACAATTGCAAATTAAATTTGAAACATTAGTCACAATATACATAGAAAAGTTGTTTTTCATTAGTGATAATATAAATAAAGAAAAAAATAGCCAGTGATATCCCACTTATAAACTACTGTCCGGATAGATTGAAATGAAGACAAACCTTACATTTAAAAGAGACCCAGCTTATATGCAACTTATAAATCTATCGCAAAATGACAAATTTGTGTTGTGCGTAGAACTTACATAAAAGGAATCACCAATCGTGATGACAAAAGAGTTAGGTGATGGTTGAACTTTAATCCAGCTTCCAGATTTGGTTTGCACCTCTAATCCATCAACTTGATTTTGAAGCAAAATTGAGACTATGTTCTTGTCTGTATGAGAATGGAGTCCAACTTTGGACTCGTTTGTTTTGGGTCCGGTGTATTTCATGACCCGAAGCAGATAATTTGTCGAACCCATATGCTCGTCCATATATTTTTCTAAACCCAAACTCTCCAACACCATAATTCTCACAATTTGGTCAAGTTTAGATAGTTTTTCAGAGTACTCTTTTATAGTTTCGCTGTGAAACATCAAATGTCACAAGTAAACAAAAACAGTTGCGAAAATAATATTGTCCAAAACTATAGGAATTTTGTCGTTAAATTAAGTTTATTTTTTCTAAATATTATCCAAAATGGTTGGAATTTTCAACCGAGTTCTTTTCTTTTTTCAATTCGAAAATTTTGGTAGGAAAAATGACAGTTTTCTAGTTGTGCATGCAACAAAAAAAAAATGAATTAGATACCTTAATTTCGGGTTGCCTTCAGGCCAAAAGATTTTAGTGAAGCTTTCAATTTTATCAGGAATTGGTACGTCGTCAATCCCCATGCTCTCGTACAGTGGCATCATTGGGTACTGACCAACGTACCCATGATAGGGTTTAGTGGAACGATTTTTGAGCTTTGTTTGCAAAGGGAGATTGAAAAGCTCCTGCAATGCATCGAACACTGACGTTTGGACGATTTTTGAGCTTTGTTTGCAAAGGGAGATTGAAAAGCTCCTGCAATGCATCGAACACTGACGTTTGGAGCTTAGGTGGGACGTCCGCAAAGGTTGCTTCGAAGCAACCGAACTCTTCAAGGGCTCGGTGAACCTGTGATCTTGTTCTATTCCAATTGATGTTTTGTGTGTTTTTGACTAAATTCGTGAAATCGATCAAAGGAAGTTTAAGTGGAGTCTCCAAACCCATGACTGCTAGGTATGAACACTTGTGAGTTTTTGGGTCATCATATATAGATAACTTAAAGAGACGTGTGATTTCCTACAATATTTTATATTCTAACTAACAATTTTAGACGTTAATAATTCATCCACAAATGGTTTTTGCAGTAAACTTTTATTCTTAAATAATAGTTTAGTATTTCATTGTCAACATTCCAGTATTTTATTAAATTACAAATCGATTGATCTCGAGGTTTAAAAAGTAGACTTGATTATAATGTCTGGCCGTACCAAATTTGATTCCATATTAATACGTTGTTCTCACATGTTTGTCTTTATACTTTTACTGTATTTATTTATTTTATAATCTATGTAATTATTGATTATCATTATTAACTTATGAAAGTGAATAAATTATTACTTGGTAATACCAAATAACATACGATTGTTGATGCAATTTGTTATAAATATATTTTTTATGATTAGTATTTATAATAATCTTCGTACTCTAATAAAATAATAAATAAATAGTACACATAATATAATCAAATTTATTCTCACTAAATTTTTCCCACCTGTATCTTATATTATATTAATTACTAATATTATTTAATTTTATATTAAATTAAAATAATTTGTAATAAATTAAGAAAAAAATCTTTGTATTAACGTTATTTCTAAAGAAATAAATTTATATAAATAAGAAAATTTTTTAAAACGTCAAACTTTTTTAAAAATATGAAATATTAAAAATTTGGTGTTTTTTAAAAATTAATTTTTTTAAAAATAATTAAAATTAGGAGTTATAATAAGAAAGTTTTTATAAATGATATTTTTAAAATTTCTTTTTAAAATAAAATATTTTATTCTATTTATAATAAGGAAGATTTCAATCAATCTTACATGATACAATTTTAGGCCACCTAAATTTTATTTTCCTGCTTCTCTCTCCTAATAAATATCACATTAACAACTAATGATATTAATTATTTAATTCTATTTCATATTAATATTTTTATTAAATTAAAAAAAGATCTTTCTACAAATATAATTTTTAAATAAATAACATTTATAAAATAAGAAATGTATTTAAAAAATATCAAACTTAAAAAAACAATATTTTTTAAAACCTGTGTTTTCTAAAAAATAAATTTTTTATGAAAAAAATAATTAAAATTTAGAGTTTAAAGAAATTATTAAAAATGACATTTTTTAAAAATTGTTTTTCTAGCAGTTTGTTTAGTAATCAACTTTTTTGAGAAAAATTAAAAAAAATTACAAAAATTTAAAAAATAATATTATTATTTTATCACATGTAATGTCAATCGTATCTTATATCATAAGATTGTTTTATGATTCATTAATTTTTATTAATACCTATTAATATTTTATTTATATAACCCATGTAATACATGAAATATTAACCTAATATACTAATAAAAGAAGTTTTTGTGACACATATCGTTATTATAAAGCTTCTAAAACTTATTTTCTCACTTTTTTCTTCCAATAATAATTGCATTAACTACTAATAATTTTAATTTAATTCATTTTAAGATTATTTTTTTATAAATTAATAAAAAAGATCTTTCTATAAATGCAATTTTTAAATAAACAATTTTTTTAAATAAGAAATTTTTCTAAAACATTAATTTTTTAAAAAAATAAGAAATATTTTAAAACTTGTGTTTTTAATAAAATAAATTTGTTTGATGAACAAAAATCATAAGAAAATTTTAAAAATAGCATTTTTAAAAATGTTTTGTTTTGAAACAAAATGTTTAAAAAATACTTTTAAAAATGAAAAAATAAAAATAATAAAAAAGATAAAAGTTTAAAAAATAATATCATTGTTTTATTATTTAAATTCGTTACTCGTACGTAATTTCAATAATATTATATCTTAAGATATTGAATTATAATTCATGAAATTTTGTGATTAATTATTTAATATTTATTTATGCAACCCGTAAAATACATGATATACTAACCTAGTGTTATATATAACAAACTAGGTTTACTAACCCGTGTATTATACGTTTTGAATAAATAGAATATTAAAATTTTTTTTTTGTTTTTATTCAAAAAAATCAAATATTTCATTTTTAAACAAACCATTTTAAAAAAATTTTATTCTTAAACTCTTTCTTATTATAACTTTAATTTTTAATTATTTTGGTTGATAAAAAATTTACTTTTTTAAAACACCAATTTTAATATATTTTGTATTTTTAAAAAAATTTGATGTTTTAAATCAAATATTATTTTATAAAAAGTTATTTCTTTAGAATAACATTAATAAATAATGCTCTTTCTTAATTTATTTATAATACTATTTTAGATCTAAATAAATTAAATAATATTATTAGTAATTAGTATAAATATTTAATAGAATAAAGAAGCGAAAAAATTTTGATAATAATGAATGTGTAAAGCTCAGGATTGCACAATTAGATCGAGCTCATACAATAAGCACGGAATAATATTGCACGGTGTAATCAAACAAACACGAGATCAAGATTAACACGTATGAAAATAAACCTCGCACTTGCTTTTCTGAGAAAATTACAGTAAAAAATGAGAAAATGTGTCAAGTATTACTGATTACAAATACTAAACATCTATTTATACAAAAAAGATGTTCTCGCGCGACATCCTTAATTCTTCAAAACTCGATTGATTTCTGAGCATTTTGGTTTGATCCTTACAGAATGTAGTGTTAACACATGTTCTTCGTAGATACCTTTTTATTATATAAAAGATTCAATAAGTATCATACTTTCAATTAAGGGAAAGTATCATAAAATAACAATTAAGTTTCAAAAGTGTTTTAATTTATTCACCCATGTATATTTCCCCAAATTGGACCACTAAACAATAAAATCAAGTCATCATCGTACTTTCTTATGTCAAAAAAGGTAATGGAGGAGAAGATGTGTGAGTCAAAATTTCAATATATGAAATTATATTAAAAAAATATATGTTAATTATATTAAAATAAAAAAGAATACTTAGAACTCACGTCACCATTTCAAATCGGCATAAAAAATAGAAAAAAAAATTATTTCCTAATTAAAACCAAAAAAAACATGGTAAAAAACATGAAAATTAAATTACCTAATTGAAACAATTTCTAAACTTAAGTTAACTGATTGATATATTTTTAAAAATTAATTACTATTTTACAAATTAAGTTACACCTTTAATTAATTCCACTACACAGTACATAACACATATTTCTTTCGCATGTAAGCGACGTATAAGGAGATAGTCAAAATGTGTTTAGATATATATAAACCTTAATGTGGAAGAAACCCTTTGTTTATGGTAAACAATAAAACGTCAAAATTTTAAGCTTTTACAAAAAGTATATAAAAGAAATCTTAACTTGAAAGGTTGCTTAGCGAAGGGTGAGAGGGGCGCACTTATCTTGAGGGCGCGACAACCCTTTATGTCTCGCGACAACACCGTTGCCGGCCCCTCACGCAATGATTTTTCCTCTTTTACGGCAAGAACTCGCTGTGAGGTTGTGTGTGTGCGGTGTAGTGTGGCATTGTGGCACTATGTGGCATGATGTGGTAACACCGCCACCATCAAATTAGAGTTTGTGGTGTACGTAGTGCAGTTTAACGTGAAATGACAAATTTTGATTGGTGGATATATGGTGTGGTGTGATGTGATGTTTGGTGGGAGCACCCCCTTTACCCTAAGGTGTAGTTTGTTTTTTAAGACGTAAAATGTCTGCAATCTGCGGATCACATCTGTGGACATCTGTAGAACAATAGGTGGACCAAAGCTCTACAGTCTGTAAGAAGAACAATGTTTGTTTTTAACGTTTGTAAACTGCTAAAATAAACTGGTTGTGGTGTATGGACGGTGGTGGTGGTGGTGGTGGTGGACGGCGGCGCTGGATAGGGGCGGTGATGGTGGCGGAGGTTGGGTGATGCCGGATGGGGGGTGGTGTCGGATGATGGGTGGTGCCGGACGGTGGTGGCAGCGGCGGACAGTGTGTGGTAGTGTTTAACACTCCGCTGATCTTAGAAGTGGCTGGGCAAAATGTGCACTAAGATAAGCTCGCGTAGACGTTTTTTTAAGGAAACGTTTTTAAAAAAACAAACAATTTGAAGATGTCAATATTTGTGTGTGGTCTGTGCGACGCAGACAGAAGAGACTGCGCAGACCTTTTTTAAAAAAACAAAAATCAAATGTGTTCAAGTCCCTCTAACTTAAATTCAGCTGTCCGCTATTTTTTTTTCTTTGACCCTATTAGCGATCAATATCGTGAGCAGAATTGAGTGAAAATCAATGAAGGATTATGAAATTAGGATTGCCACTAGCAATAAAAACAAAAGGTATGATTATTATTAGTCAAATTGATAGTATGAATTATTACCGGCTAATAGGTAATAGTTTGTATTATTAAAATCAAATTTGTATATAAAAATAAGAATCTTTAAACATAGGATCATACTTCTTACCCCCACTCAATTGGTAAATCCAATTGCGGATGGAACTATGGATGGTTAAAAAAAAAAAAACTCAAATATAACGACAAACATAAACTTATAAAATTTAGGAAGGGTATTTAGTTTTAAACTTTTTCATTGGTGATAGGACAAATATGTTATAAGGTGATATTTGTTTGATACGCTACCCTTTTACTCGCATCAAAATTGAATAAAATTATTATAGTATTAGAAACTTTACAAATTATTATGTTGAAGTTGATATAACCTTGAAATTATCGATAGCGTAGAATTATTAAAAGTGAAGTAGAATATTTAATACTAGCTTTAGTAAACCCGTTTATTAAATGGGTTGAACAAATAAAATATTAAATATAATAAAAATTTATCAAGTATAAAACGATATTTTACGATAAAATATGATTGAAATTACGTATAGTAAGAACAGTATGCAATAAAACAATTATATCAACTTTTTAAACTTTTGGTTTAAACTTTTTTTTCAAAAAAAAAATAATAAATATTTTGTTTCAAAATAAGCCGTATTAAAAAATATCATTTTTAAAATTTTTTTATTATAAATCTCAATTTTAATTACTTTTTTTTATTAAAAATTAACTTTTTTAAAAATACTCATTTTTAAAAAGTTTGATGTTTTGTAGAAACTTTTTATTTTATAAAAATTATTTTTAGAGATAACATTAATAAGAAGATCTTTTTCTAAATTTATTAAAAAACTATTTTTGTTTTAAAAAAAGTTAAATAATATTATTGATAATTAAGATAATTATTTAATAGGAGATAAAAGCGGAAAAATTAATTAAGATAGTTTTAGAAAACTTTACATAAAAATGAATCTGTTAAAAAAACTAATGTAAATCATTAATAAAAATAAGCACGTCGAAGCAACATAATAAAATCGTTAAAACATTAGTTTATAGATGTGAATGTAATATACAAGTTATTTTCAATATATAGATTATTTAAAAATTTATATAATCATAAATAAAAAACATTAAGTACAATAATGTTTTTATCTATTTTTCCTTTTAAAAACAATAATTCGTGCTGCATGTAACAAGTAAACATTTATGTTTCTTGGAATAAACATAGAAGTGGTAGTGTGGACATTAAAAAAATATAATATTTGGTAGGTTTCGAAACAAAGACCTTAACTCTAAATCATAAAACACAAACCACTGAACCAAATGGTCTCTAATGATTAACCTTAGATTTAATCAATATATATTATTCTAGGTTAGATACCCGTGTAATACACGGGTTGAAAATATAAAAACTATATAATTTATAAATGTATAAATATTCCGTATGATTAAGCTACGTATTACATAAAACAATAAAAAATAAAAAGGTACACTTATAAGTTATATATATATATATATAATCGAATACTTCTTTGGATAATATAACATACAATTGACCCGTGCTAAAAAAAAAAAAAAAAAAAAAAAAAAAAAAAAAAAAAAAAAAATTGTTGTCTTAAATTGACACTAACTCAAAATATATAAATATATTAGTAAATGTTTTTCTTTAATTTTTTTTCAATTAAATCTTATTTGAATATAAAAGTATTTATAATTCAAAATAACATATGATTACATAATTTAGTAATTAAATTAAAAACAAAATGAATTACTAATTTAATTTCTTAAAATAAAAACTTGACTAAAATTATAAATTAATTTAGGCGGGAAATTTTTTTTACTAGTAACAAGAGAGTGCCATGTGGCATCCTAGATACTCTTTTATTATATAGTATTGATAAACGCTACAGTGAATAAAAATTAATAAATTCACCGTAGAAACCGACATACTAAATTTATATATATATATAATTGATACACAAATATTAATTCACACGCACCAGAACTAAGTTAAAAGAAAAAACAAAAGAAAAGACCAAGCCACCCGAGGGATTCCTCTAAAAAATATATGCTTTGAGTCTCTCTTTTACAATCGGATTATTGCTATTAAAATATTATCATAAATATTATGAATGTGAAATCCTCAACAAAAAGAATCATTAAATTATTATACTCACAACAATTAAATTTTATGATGCTGTTATAATAATTATGATAGTTATATTGGCATGATTTTCTTTATGATATTACACCATGTTCATTAATTAAAAGGATCATGATGTTCTACCATCAATTTAAAAACTTAATAATATTGATATAATATAAATTTGTATCTTTCTTCCCGCATAAGAGTGTTGTACACGTTTAATCTATCAATACTAATAAAAAAAATTTATATTTTGATAACACATGACGTAATTATAAACCTTCTAAATGTTATTTTTCTAGTTCTCTTTACTAATAAATAATTGCATTAACTACTGATAATTTTATTTAATTAATTTAAGATTAAAAACATTTTTTTATAAATTAAAAAAAATTCCTTCTATAAATGCATTTTCTAAATAATTTCTTTAGAAAATAAATTTTTATGAAACAAAAATTATTAAAATTCAAACTTTTCATTAGAAAAATTCTAAAAATAGCTTCTTTTTAACGTTTTGTTTTGAAACAAAAAAAATTTAAAAAAATTAAAATGAAAGTTTAAAAAATGATATCGTTGTTTTATTATGTAAAGTATTTACTCGTATGTAATTTTAATAATATCATATCGTGTAAAACCCGTGTAATGCACGTAATATTAACCTAGTAAAGCAATATATTAAACCAAGTTTTCTTAAATCTATCTTCAATCAATTCTCGTTATATATATATAGGTGTAACGCGATTTAAAGTTAGTTGCACTACATAATCGTAGTGTAAGTGTTTGTTACATTAGTGTTAACGGGTTATCGCAATAAAGGTGGGTTAACAACCGTTCCTTACCCTATATATATATATATATATATATATATTAATTATCAACTTATATTTACATATTTTTATACATATAATACAACCGTTTAAGCAATTTCATTTTGTAATTTACTTAAACTAGTATTAAGTTCTCCGCGTTACGGCAGGTGTAAAATCTTGTAAAAAAATCAATTTCACACCACCATCAGCAAGCACCAAGTAGATCTAAGAACCACGTGAAACGTAAAACATTAAAAAATACGCGTAAAAACAGAAATTAGATGTAAAAACGTGGAAGGACACGTGAAACGTAAAACATTAAAAAAAATAACCAAGTAGATCTAAGAACCACGTGTCGTGACTGTACAGTTAAATGGGAAAAATAGGCGTAAAACGTTGAACCACATACCCACGTTGTGCCATGTTAACTCGTAAAATTTAAACCGAAACGTGAAACAAAAAAATTATAAAAGATGAAAAGTATCAATACCCAAAGTTGATAGTGCAAATTCATAGGGGTTAAGTTGTAAATGATATAAAAGTATTGGAGTTATAAATTAAAAAACAAGAGTGGGTACAACCTTTTAAAGTTTAGATACAACCCATAATGCACAAACCACTTGATAATTAATATTATATATAATTTTGCGGTACTTTATCAAACAAAAGATTCATACATTACTTTTGTTCTGACATGTTTATATTTATAAACATTTCGACATGAACTTTTTAATGGCTTTATTAATTGTTTTACATAAAGTTACAAATATTATCAACGGATCTAATCGTAACGCACCAGTTTGCGAAGATTTTGTTTTTATATGAAAGTTTTGAATGTTATTAATAATGTAAGTGTTTCGTTTTTCTTTTATGAAGTTAAATATGTTATCAACAGCACTTCAATACTACGTTTACAGCAATGTTACAACATTAGTTTTTTTTAATGTTTTTATGCCCTCACCGTAACGTGGTATTTCGTCTTTTTTATATATGAAGTTGCGAATGTTATCAATAACGTTCAGATTTTATTTTTCTTTGTTTTATTAACACTTCATTCAACGAGCGAGTTTGTAATGTCTTTACGATAGCTTTTTATATAGTCTTACTCCCCAACGGCAATGCGTGGGTCTTGGTTCTAGTTTTTTTATAAAAAGCCATCTTCATCAAAGTCTTATTTTTATTTATCAAAGCCATCTTCAATCATAGTTTCATTGCACCAGACATGACATAATCACATAAACAAGTTTTCTAAAATCAAATAAGATGCAACAATCATGAATTATTTAAAACCAACCAATTTCTACGTCTGTCGTTAATTTAAGTTTTTTGATGGGGCATAATAGTGATTAAAACCTTAATCTGACTAATATTGTAAAATTTCTTTTCAAATACTACATTTTGATCAACCAAGAGACAAAAAGAGTGATTAAAATTTCTAGCCTCACATTTTGATTCATAAGCTAGTTTAAATCATTAGAAGACCATTAGCAAATAGATAACATATATAAACAACAGGTCTACAATTCAAAACACTCTTAGAACTTCCATTAATCTACTCATATTGCAAAGAATGCATTCAAAATTATTTCGTATCCGCTTTAATATTGGTCGCTTTGGCCGTTAGTCTACCTCCAATAGCCACGTTAATGGTCTCTCTTTCAAAGACCAACAGAAGAAGCTCCTGAAGAGAGGCATTGAATAAGAAATTACAAAGAGACGGTGTGCGTTGATGTACACATAGAACTGAACTGACTTCCGAAACATCATATCCAAGGTGGGGCAATTTTGTCGTGGCTGTCAAACGGCTTTAGGAATTAGGATCATCATCATCTTTGTCTTCTTAAACAGCCTCAAAGTTTCTAAAAATTAGTTCACTATAATATAGGTACTTGTACACAAAGTTTAAAGTTTGTTGTATGCTGATTTAAAGTATACTATAATTTCCCACTTACTAGCTTATTTTTTATGACATTATAATATATAAAGGACAAGTGGTTTTATGAGACTACACGTAGTGAGTGTTTTGAGGACTACGTGTGTTTTGAGGACCCAAACATAATGGCATGTATACAAGTGTGACTTTAAACACCATTACAAGTTAATTAAAAATGGCTTCAAGTTTTTAACGGGCGTCAAACACAAATTTTCCTAAATTATTGCATCAATAGGGTTTTCAAAACTTATTTAACCACTACAATTGATTTAAAAATGGCTTTAGTGAAACAATTTTTATCTATATGATATTTATGTGATATTTTAACTAAACAACCATTACACATAATCCAAAAATTATCCAAAACATTGCCAAGTTGATAGAGATTCCGGTAGTATTCTGAATTTTTTTTTTAAAGAAAACATTACGTGATGTTAAAAATATGCTTAAAACCCTCGGTTTTGCTACAAGCACCATAGTTACTCATGTTGATAAAATCTATATCAATTAAATTCTACACATCATATTATATATCTATTACTCTATAATTAATTATAATGGAAAATAAATAGTGTACTTTTGATATTTTACATTTTAACCACACCACACTAGTTTTATATTTTTACTTTTGACTTTAGTTGTAAAATTTAAGATCTTGGAGTTTATTATTGATTTGTTTTTTTATTTTTGCCACTAAGTTTAGAATCTTAAAGTTTAGTATCTCTATAATTAATTTTAATGAAAAATTAATAGTGTACTTTTGATATTTTACATTTTAACCACATTAGTTTAAGTATATTATTTTTTACTTTAGTTGCTAAAATTTAAGATCTTAGAGTTTGATCATTAATTTGTTTTTTTTTTATTTTGGCCATTAAAGTTTAGGATTTCAGAGTTTGGGTACTAAAATATATATAGTGAAGTTTTGTTGTTCTGAGTTTGGCCTCTAAAATTTAGTATTTTTGTGTTTCACTATCAAACTTTGATTTTATGATTTACGATGAGCTACATGGATAACAACCAAAGTAACGCAGCCTTGGTGTGAAAAAATTGATCAGACTCTCACCACGTAGCATGTGACTCTGCCCATTAAAATTTAGTATCTTAAAGTTTTACCATCAATTTGTTTTTTTGACCACTAAAATTTAGTAACTTAAAGTTTGACCATCAAACTATTTATAGTGAAATTTCACTTTTTTGAGTTTGGCTTCTAAATTTCAGTATTTTTGAGTTTCGTCACCAAAATTTAATTTTATTGTTTCCAACGAACCAGATGAATAATGACCAGACTCCAGCCGCGTAGCACAGGATAAAAAACTAGTTTAAAATAAAAAGCAAGTAGAGGAATAGTAATTTACGAGAGTACTTAATGCAGCAAGGTACAAGTATCTGTAGCATGGATAGAGTAGCCTGTAAGTCACACTGAATAGATGAGAATCAAAAAGAAATTGAAGAGGGAGGGGAGAAAGGGAAGTCGGCAGATCTAAGGATATAGAGAGTGTGTGTGTGTGTGTGTGTGACGGAGGAGCGTGTCGGTGGTGGTCTCTCTCCGGCAACAGTCGCAACCCCGATCATAGTTTGCTCCGGTGGTTGTTCTTATGTTGGATGTTCATTGCATTCATCTTAATCGGTCGACAGATGGAAATCTACTCGCCCATTAAGGTGCTGTTTGGCAGCCTTTTAATTAGCCTGTTAATAGTTTAGATTTCTGAATGATTCAGCACTTAATGGTTCAAACTGTTTGTTTCGCGAGCAAATGTCTGAATGGTTTAGATATTTGCCTCTGAATGGTTAAGCATTATACTAATGCTGAATGGTTAAAAGGTCTAATGCTGAATGGTTAATAACTCTTATATAAATTGGTCAGACATTTTCTTTTTAATAGTTAAGCGATATACTAGTTTTTAATGGTTCAGACCTCTTAATGATTAAGCACTTAATGGTTCAGACCTGTTATTGGTTCAGCACTTAATCATTCAAATATTGTCAAACAGCCACTAAGTTAGGTTACTACTTCATCTCGGTCGGTTTTATATTTTACGTTTTCACTCCGTCAGTAGCCACTTCCATCGGACTTATTGATGGTGTTGTTCATCTTCCTCCTTTGACTATTCATAAATTTCTCCCTCTTATAGGGTTTCAATTTGGGTTTTCTTATTTTCTTTAAGAATAAACAAACCAACAATTTATCTGCAATGAATGTATTATAATAATACACCTATGGTTATATAACATGAACATATATATGGCTTTGCTAGGAATCAAATTTCATCCCATCTATAATATTCTCTTGAAGTATCACTACAAGAAATGCTCTTATTAGCCGCGACATATATACACCAATAGCGGAGACACCTCCCTCCCTCTCTCTCGAAATCGCTTCCTGTCGCGGCCCAACGATTGCCCAGCCACCGCCACACACCTCCTCAGCCACCGCCACTCGCCGCCCGCTCAGTCACCGTCGCATGACGCCTCCTCAGCCACTGTCGCCGCTGCTGCTCCACAGCCACCATCAACAGGTATTTTTTTTTTTGTCTTTTTTTTCTTTTAATGATTTCGGTTTATACTAGATGATTATTATTATTATTATTATTATTATTATTATTATTATTATTATTATTATTATTATTTAACGACTAGTTAATGGTTAGTATCATTAATTTAGTAATATTCGTCAATATCAAGTTTTATACTTTGGACCTTCAAAAAAGGCAAAACATCCCACCTCTCCGTTACTAGATTATTTTTATATAGGATATTACTCGATATTGTATTGGTTAAAATTGTGGTGCTATGATGGTTGTGTTATTGGTTGCTAGTTGTGTTATCTTTTAAAATGTGATGTTAATTTAGGTGTTCATTGGTTGAAAATTATTTAGCAGTTAAGTTTTAGTTTAAGTGAAACTTGCTGAATAATTTGGTGTCAAAATGCACTAAGTTAAACAATATATATTTAACCTACTTAACGTTTATAAACACTAGTATATTTTGTGTTATTGGAAAATCTGAATATATTTTTATAGGTGTATAATTGGTTTGTAAAACTGAAATTAAAAAAATATAAAAAATATTTTAATAAATACAGGAACTAATAGTGTCAGCATGTCGGCGCTAATAAACTTCCCAGATTTTTTTAAAATTAACAAATAGCGACGATAGAAACCCTGCTAATAAGGTTAACATCGGCGACATCATTACCGAAGATTTAATAGCGGCGAAATTTTAACCATTTGCTACGAATTATTAGCGATAAGCGGCGACATGACTATTAGCGATGATACTGTCCATTATTTGCGGCGAATCATGTCGTCGGTCGAATTTTTTGTGGTGTATGGTCAAGAAGCTTTTATCCATATGGGAAACAAAAGCCATTGTGGTCTCATTGATCTTAGATGCTTGATATTTCATATAGCGAAGAAGATATGTTGTTGTGTTGATAAGAGACTCGCTATATAACGAAGAAGATATGTCATTGAGTTGATATATCGTTGTGTTGATATGTTGTAGTTTTTCCACTGCCCTTGAAAATGATAAAGAAGTTTCACTACAAAGTAGAAGGACAAAATATATACTAAAGTTAAAATTTATAGACTAGAATGTTATTAGGGTTATAATTAGTATGAGCCCATGAGTACAATTAGATTTTAAGGAATCATCTTTTGAATGAATAATCAATCAACTATTAATGACATGTCGTTGAAGTAACGCAAAAACCTCATTAACATAGTTAGCTAGGGCAAGTCAGATTTCGTATCTACGAGTAGCGTGTGGTTAGTATTATAAGTTTCATACGATTAAATGTACTAAACGTAATTAATTAATAAATTAATTAATTAACTAAACTATACTAAACTTTGAGAATTGATTGGTTTTAGTACATATGAATATCAACTGAATTTGAAATTAGTTTTAAGCAATATAAGAGAAAAGTAATCCACTATAGAATTCTAGTTTGACAAGCTAGTAATTATCTGTTACACTATATTATTATTAGGGTTATTTGTATGAGTTTATGGACCTAGTTAGGTTTTAAGATTTGTATTATATTCTTTATATATTATAATCACCCTTTGAATGAATGATTAGTCAACTATTTTACCATCTTCATGGTATCAAAACCATCTTATGCTCTCTACCACCTCTGTTGTGCCATCACAAAAAATACTAACTCTAGTCGTCGTCGTCGTGTTCTACCCTAGACAGGGCGGCACGTTTCCATCGTTGCCGTTGTCGCCTTGTCCATGCTCTTTGCATTTCTTTTAATTTTCTTTCCTTCTTAGTTCTAAATAACGATCGGTCTCGGTTTTAGATTCAAACCACTTATCTTACGTCTTTCTTTCCCATAAACTCGTTTACCTTGATTTTCATTACGATGAAGAGTTCTTACCGGGTTTATATCTCCCGTTTTAGATCTATCCCTTCTTTCTTATTTATTTCTTTCTTTCTTTCATTTGTTCTTTCCGGACAACGGTCAATTGCCATTGAAGAATGTCGTCTGGCCACGGTCACCGACCTTAAGTATGACACGCCATCACATTATCATGGTCATGTCCGGGTGTCATCTTGTTCTTTTTTAATTTTCGCTAGGATATCGATCACATTTGTACTTCCGGAGACAATGAACCAAAACCGAGGGACACCACACCCGCTCTCTGCAGCACTGTCTCCAAGACCATAGTCTACCGCCGCACAACACTCTCACGTGCCTGCCTTTTTTCGCGTCGCCTCCAGAACTATGATCAGACACCGGACGAGCCTCTGCCACGCCTGCCCTCTGCCGCATCCGTCACTTTGCCACATTGAATGGCCTTGCAAGGATTACATGATCATTTAAAACTTGAAAATTGCAAGTAGGGGTGTTCAATATTCGAATCGGATTCGAAAAACTCGAAATTCGATTCGATTCGAGTCGAAAATCACTGATTCGAAATTCGATTCGAATTTTCAAATTCGAAATTCTATTCGAATTTTCAAATTCGAATCGGATTCGATTCGAGGTCTAATTATCGAATTCGAATCGAATTACCAATTCGTGATTTTCGATTCGATTCGATTCGATTCGAAATTCGAATTACAAATACACACACATACCTTTACTTATTTTGTATATTAATTTAGGAATATGCATATGAGAAATTAAGAATTAAAAATTTAAAAAATATATAATCTAAAACGTTAAAGCTTAATTGATACCTTTTGACTTATTTGAAACTTGAAATATTTCATATGTTATGCTTGTTTATATATTTTTAGCATTTGAAATTGAATTTGTCGAATGAATTTTGAAAATGCTATTCGATTAAGTATTTGTTATTATATACGAATCTAATAAATTCAAATTCGATTCGAATTCGAACTTTTTCGAATACGAATCGAATTCGAATCATGTTTGAAAGTTTCGAATTCGAATTCGATTTATCTTTTTCGAATTCGAATCGAATTCGAATCCAGTTTGAAAATTTCAAAATTTGACTTATTCGATTCGATTAACTCGAATTTGACTCGATTCGATTCGATGAACACCCCTAATTGCAAGAGTTTGGATTGAAGAATTTAGACAAAAGTTGTGATCGAGGTCGAGGCTATTTTTAATTGTTCTATATTTATTTTTTATTGTATACAGTTTGAAAGTTTGATTCTTTACCTTTCTGGTTGTGTGAGAGTGTTAAACTATATTGTTGTTAAAGTTATTAGTATGGGTTCATGTGCTTAGTTAGTTTTGAAGGTTTGCATTATATTTTTATATATTGTAATTATCATTTGAATGAATAATAAATCAATTATTTTATAATTTTTACAAGAGTGTACTTGTTTACTACATGGAGGCACATAATTGTTTGACAAGAATAAGGACAAGTACTCCTAAAAGTTATGATTGACGCTTCTATTTCATGATGAGATCATTGAGTACGTTATCGTTCAAATATAAAAATTGAACCGTTTAATATTTAAAATGTCTAAATTTGGTTTTTGCTTCATGTCCTAGATGATTGTTTTGATTTTAAATAATGATATGATAAATAATATTTTGTCTTATGTTCATTTTTCTTCTATACATTTATCTTGTCACTAGGTTTATTCATTTATAATTATTGTTTATATTGATTGTTTGATGTTTTACTTTTGTAGATGTGATTATGCAAAAATAATAAATAATGAAGATTTGTTCATACATAGTTTATATTAATATGAACTTAAAATACATAAATTAATATGTGTATGATAGAGTTATAGTAACAATAGTATTTAATCTAAAAATATTAATAAAGATTCTATGCTTAACATGTGTACTTATATTGTTTTAAAAGAGAATACATTTTGGTTATTGTATCAAATACTATAAATTATTATGTTAAATACGTTAGGTAATTATGTCATATATCAGACAATTGTGCTAAATATTTTTTATCATTTGTTACATGTATTTATCATTGTATTTTAAGTTTAGATAATTTTATGTTATATTTGTTCTTATTTTTTATATATTATATAATTTTTTTGTTATTTTATCATTGTGTGTTACAATTAGAAGTACACAATAATGTTATTTCACCAATTTGTTTTTCAAAATTCATAGTGTTAAGAAAAACACAATAACGAGCAGAAAAAATACAATAAGACATTTAATCATTGTATTTTATGTTTATATTTTATTATTTAGTCATTGTTTTAATGCATTAGATTAACTAGTTATTATTTTATCATTGTGTTCTACATAACTAAAAGTGCATAACAATATTATATCATCATTATGTTATTTAGATTTCATCATTCTAGAAAATTAAAAACATAATAGTGTTTAGAAAAACAAAATAACAAACGAAAAAACACAATGAACCATACTAAGTACACAATGACGAACAGAATTCACATGAATTTAAAAACATAAGTATCTTTTATATTTTTCTATAACAATACTATACTCATCTTAAAGATAAAAAATACTTGTTTTTATAGTGTAATTTTTATAAAAAAAATAATATCTATATAAAAGTTATGATCGTTTAAAAAAGATGGAGAACTTGAAAAATGTGAATAAATATGGTTATGACTAAAGCACTAATCTAACAAACTTTTCCTACAATATGATCTCTATGAATGACTAAGAAAATTGATTATTAAGAATTTTTTTAATATAATTTTAAATTTAAAACTCTTATTATTCGAACCTTTATCTGTTATATAAATTAAATATATTATGTTTTAAACAACTTACAACCACCACTAATCAAGGTGTATATGAAATTGAAATAACCTAATCGTAACAAAAATAACTGAAAACAAAATAAACCAATAAGAATAAAAAAATTGATGATTTGGTTTGATTTGTTTAATTGATATTTTAGGGCTAGTTTCGGTTTAAAACCAAACCATAAAAGTGTACATATAATTTTCTTTTATATTAAGATCAATAATCATCGGAATTTATTATTATTACAGTTTTTTATTATCTCTAGTCTATATAAATAATACTATAAAACAATATTCTGCTTTAACTTTTGTAAGTTAATATAATATAAAAGTAAGTAGAGTTAAATTCGACTTTGTCATTGATATTTTACAAAAATATAAAAACATCAATTTCAATTTAAATGTTTTATAATTTTTTAATTTTAGTTTGAAAGTTTTATATTTCTGTAATGAAATTGAAACAAATAATAAAATTTTTGAATTGAAATTAAAATGTTAATAAAATTTGTAAGGTAAATTGATAATTTAATATTTTGAAAGAAAATAATTAACTGTTTATCTGATTTATCAAACGTTGTGGAGAGAAATAAATTTAACTCTAGTAAGTAAAATAATCTTTAAGCTTTTTGCTTGAATTATAAGTTTGAATCATTTTACTTAGTGGTTTGTTATTGAATATTATAAATTGTAATTAATTTAAATATCATACAATATATAGGAATACATACATTAATTTTTAAGATTTACAAAATGATGTATGTTCAAAGTTTCAACCCAAGTTTATTATGATTTTTTTTCCTTAAAATTTGAATCCCAAACAATAAAACCTAAAAACCATAGTGAAAACCGATAATAAAAAAATCCGAAACTGAATTTTATTGAAAACCTAAAAACCGAAATATCATTTCTTGGATTCAGTTGAGGGCAAAACCAAACCTATCCAACCCATACACACTCCTATCATCTTCTTTCAACCACCTGTGTCGGTGATTTGGTTGCATCACCCACCCTTGACAACCAGCAACACCCGTCTCTTTTTTGCACCACCCTCATCAAACCTACTTTCGTTAACCATCCCTATTCTCTAATTTTCACACAATCTAGGATCAATTTCATGAATGCCATCGCCTTCAACACATTTTTTTACACATAAATGTCAACGATGCAAGTTTAATTCTGAAGAGATTATGGTTTAAAATTAAATATAAAATATTTTTTAATTATTGAAGAAGACTTTGAGATTGAATCACATATGTTTCTATGTGTATTAAAAAGTTTCATCTCATATTATTTAATTGATTTAATTTTTCATCAACGGTAATCAAATCACGTATTCACACAACATACATATTACATACCAACAAACATACGTCTATGGGCACTTGCAACACAAATAACAAGTCCATTCATAACCAGCAAGCACAATCAACAGTTTGCGGTGACGGAGGTGGTGACGCCGCAGTAGGACTCGATGGCGCATTTGGATGTCTTCCCCTCCTCTGTGGTAACATACTCTAAGAAATCCATGTTATTAAAAGGCCTAAATCGCAAAGAGTGTTCTTCATCGACTAATTTCTCAGGAACCTGCACTGTTTCCCTAATGAACGAATATAACCCTGTTGAATAACTGACCACTTCTTTATCTGATGTTCTCATCGCCACTTGATTCAGGGGCGCATATATTCTCCCGTTGCTCCATGCCTATAGACATGATCAATTTTAGTTTTCACCATAGTGATCTTCGAAAGATGTTACAGTGATAAGCATCAGATTTCCCTCTAGGAGGAGTTTTAGTTTGAATTTCGCTACTACTATTTTCTATGATCATAACCACTTAAACTTCAGCTTGGCATCACATGCTTTAATTTAACTTTGTCGCACACCCATGGAGCTTTTTCATGGGTCAGTTGTCTATAACTAAATATTAATTTCTTCTAGTATGAGTCGGGTCAGATTGCATAATTTTTATCAAATAATCAAGCGTTATAGCAATTAATCAAACGGTAAATAATTTATGTTGATTCATATATTTAGAATTCAATATTTAATCTAGCAAATAATCAGATAATAAAAGTAAAAATCTAGAGATAAAGTTAAAAAAAAAAAAAAACAAGTTCCTAAATTAAGAATTTTGGGATTGTTTAGAATCGGATTTGAAAAAGGAAGGCTTGTAACCGTGAACCAAGGGGTGTGATTAGTGGTGGAAGCTCCGGTAAAATTCTGTCAAACGATTCTCCCTTCAAGATTTCATTATGTTAATCGTTTAATGGTTGTGCTGATGAAATAATGAACCTAAGTAGTTAAATGGTTATTGAGTATGTGAGTAATTAAGTTTATAAGTATTAACGGGGCAATGTGCTAAATTTTTTAAATAATTATTGGTATTTGAGTTTATAAGAATTTTTATAATATGTATCAATTCGTTTACAATAGGTTTATATCAGTAAAATATTGAAAACATAAATTGATTTTTCTTGGGAGTCGGTGTCAAATTATCTTTGATGGTTGGTGTCAAAGTTTTTTACGGGCTGGTGTAAAAGTTTCATGGGGTTTGCATCAAAATGTCATGGATTCGGTGTTAAAATTCTAAGGGTCGGTTAGGACTAAACGTACATATACTAAAAGAACAAAAAGTTCAAGGGGTGCGGGTGACCCCATTAGACTTATATAGGTCCACCCGTAATTTAACTGATCTAATTGGTCAACAGCGTATTAACAAGATACAATAAGTTTTCTAGTCGTGGCTACCAAAACAATAAAATAAAATGGCATGATAACGCTAAAACAAGTCGATCTAGATATTACCATAAGGGGTTCTCCAGCTATGATTACGAAGGTTGAAGGGGACGACTCGTGTTTGATCCACTCTCCATTTTTCATCTTGACCTCAAACCCTTTGACACCATTGTCGTCTAAAACACCCAAAAAACTTTTGTATGTGTGAGGGGGAATAGCTATTGGGTTTTCGCCTTGATTGGGGGCCCGATACTTCATGAATTTTGATAGATAAAATTGTGAACTCTCAAACTGCTTGTGTTCGACCCCGTAGCCATCAAACACCATTCTCATCACACAATGGTGGATTTCAGATAGTAGTTTCATGTACTCGAATGCTATTTTGCTATTGTTAATAAAACAAATTAATCAGTACAAAAAATAGGCCGGTAAAAAAAACAGTATATGTCTAGGGGGGTGCAAAAATATGTGAATCCAAAACCGAATCCAAAAATCTGTACTTGAAACATCCAAAAATTCGGATATCTAAGAATTTGGATAACCGAAATTTTTGGATTCGGGTGATGTTTTTGAATATTTTCGGATATTTGAATATCTAAATTATCTAAAAAAAATTTATAAAAATTTTAAATAATAAATATTTATTTAAAATTTCGGACATTTCGAATATTTTTTGAAACAACTCGAATATCCGAATAAATTACAAAAGTTATTAAAATTTCATTGAAATTATTAGATAATACATATATGTTTGGAATTTTGATAACCATTCGGATATCCCAATCAGCAATTTAAGATATACGAATTTGGATATCTGAAATTTCGCATTCAGATTCCGATTCGGATATTGACACTTACTATTGCAAATTTTAAATATCCAAAAATCCGATTTTTAAACACCCTTAAACATGACATGTGTCGCAAAATATGGCCCGTCATTGTTGGTAGAACATTTTGTGATTCTTTTCTTGTTGCCAAATTTGATTTTTGACGTGGCAGAGCATATAATAAAATCGTCTTCGTACGTTATTGTCAAATTACTTGGGTGATTTATTGTATTCTCGTGAGGATAATTTTTAAAAAAATATTTCTCCAAATTATTTATTTAGAATGAAAATTTAACACTTATTCTAAAGGCGAAGTGACATCAACTCCAAATTTACTACAAGAAAAATATCACTTATCATAAAAATAACGATAGGAAATTTGGGGACAAATTTGACACTAATCTAAAGAGTCGAAATGTGATGTGAATGGTCAGTCCTCTTCTCTTTAAAAGAAAGGGCAAAAGCATATGGTTAATTAATCATCTGCCTCACACGTTCAGTGAATAGCTAGAACATCCAGAAATATCAAGAAAGATTTATTTTAACAAACGGTTTCATTCTATCTCTATTCCTTCCATTTGAGTCATAGGCTGCTCAAATAAAGAGTCGCAAAACTTATCGCAAATTAATCCTTGGCCGCAAAATTAGATCACCAACAAAGGTTTTGCCACCACAGAAAAATACCTAGTTTTCTAGTAGTGATTGTTACTAATGTTCTCGTCAAAATCCTAATTTACTATTATTAATAAAAATTAATCTGTTGACTAACAATTGTGACACAGATAGTTTTAACTCTTTATTTTACCACAATATTTATTTTAACCCAATTTTCTGCACGTAACAGATGATGTATGACTTATGTTTACCAGAAATCGTCATTCCCAGAAGGAAAGAGGAGATCGGTGAAGCTTCGAGTAGCATCCATCGTAGCGCCATTCTCGATACCAAAGCATTCATAAAGAGGCAAGGATGAGTAATTCCCATATCCGAAACCAATGATCGGCGAAGAGTTCTTAACCTTTGTTTCCATGGGAAGCCGAAACAAGTCTTTTGCGAGATCGAACATCGTCTCGCGTAGATCCGAAGGTATTTTGTCGGTCGATACAACAAAACAACCGTAGTCTTCAAGGGCTCGCCTGACAACGTGAGATGTCGTTAACCATGCGTTATTGGTAGTGTTGAGAGTTTGAGAGTTGAAGTTTATGAGTGGGAGTGTTTGTTGGGGAGGCATTGTGGGTTAACTCTATGTTTACCAATGGTTAATGGTGCCACTATATGTATAGTTGAGAGATAAATATATTATATGTACAAGTGGATGATATAAAATCGTTATAGTTGAAGAAACAAGACTAGAATATGATCACCAAGCTCCTTTTTATTTTAATGTTCTACGTTGTTGGGATTAAAGGGATTAAAGAACTAATTGGATGCAAAACACATAAAAAGAAAAAGTTTGAAATGAGAAAGATCCTTTAATCTGCTAAACTAGAGTCTAAGATTCTTCAAGATCCTCTGATTAGTTGCTTTGATCAAATGATTGAATATGAAAAGTACACAAATTCTGTGATAAGCAAATTCTGTGATAAGCAATGTTCTAAAAATTGGATCGGACTACGAATCGGTTAACTTACTGGTCGATTAGTCGAACCGGTTGGACGAGATTTAAAAACCGGATAACTTCGATTATATATATATATATATATATATATATATATATATATATATATATATATATATATATATATATGTAGGGGAGAGAACCCTTGAAAACCATATTATAAATGAAAACCATGAAAAGCAGTGGTTACATATATATAAGTACGTGTTACAAAGTGTACAACTAATAGTTACATACATGTATGGGTTATATATATGTAAGCGCGTGTTAACATGTGTACAACTAAGAGTTACGTATATGTAGCTACTACAAGTTACGTATATGTATTGTTTCGTCATCATCGACGTTCCTTTGAGTTTATATGTATATATAATCATCGACGTTCCTTTGAGTATGAAATAATAAAGTTGGTTGAAGTTTACTCAAATAAACTTTAAACAATTAGAAAGTTAAATCAATTATAAATTATGTGATTGGGTAGTGGTGATTTTCACGGTTTTTAATTATAAATATGGTTTTCATTTGATCCGTCCCCTATATATGTATGTATGTATGTATGTATTTATTTATTTATTTATATTTATATTTATATTATATATATTTATATATATAATTTAATATAAGTATTTTATATGTATAATTTATTGTTATATATAAAACTCAACAATAATTATACATCCAATGCTAAAATTCATCATCCAATCCACCTGTTAAACCATTAAAATAAAAAAAAAATAATTAATGAAAAACTAAAATTCCGGTCCGAACCAATTACCAATCCAACTGCTGAACCGGTTCGAACCGACAAATTTTTGAAGAAGAAAATGAATTGGGATGGATCGGTCCAATCTGAGCCTAATAACATTGGTGATAAGTTTCCATGATGCTTTAAAGAGGGTTATGTTATTTTGTCCTTTTGTCCAGGTCAGCAAAAGCACAAAGGATAAAATCTTCTTGTAGTAGTTGTCCACACAATTGTAAAAGTGTCAGACTAAGAATTATATTAACATTAATTTGCAATGTCGGGTACTACTTTTTCTGCTTCTTTCTTTACACGTCACTTCCTTTTTTTACAACGCATCTGAGACTTTTGTTTTTAATCTGACAGGTTAAAGCTTTGTTCACTGACACGTACCCTCCATCGCTGCCAGTCGGTGAGGAAAACCGCTTTTATTCCCGTCATTCCAGATAGAGCGTCGATTGAAGCTACTCTCCGACGGTGGTGTGTGACTATAATGGCGGTGGCCGACCTTGATGGTGATGGAGGTGATGCTTCTAGCAAAATGGGTATCCTTCAATTTTATACAACTTTTTAAAGCAGAGTGTACAACACTTTTATGCGTGTGTTGTGTGAAGACCACTCTGTCTTCTTCGTCTACCCGTGCACCCTCTGCCACTGTCTCCGCCACCGCCTCCGCCACCGCCTCCACCACCGCCACATTCGGATCTCGCATATGACGTTTCACATAATCCAAAAGACAAAATGTGTGGCAGTTAGTTTCTCTCCTTGAAGATAAAGAAGCTATTGGAATAAAATGGGTGTTCACAAACGAAAAGAATAAAAAGATAATTGTAATTAAGAACAACACCAAGATCATGTTGGTTGCTAAACGTTATGCTCAAAATGAGGGCATAGATTATAATGAGACTTTTGCTCTTGTTGTAAGGTTGGAAGCAATTAGGACGTTTTTAGCATTTGTCATTTCTCATAACATGAAGGTGTATTAAAGGGAAGTCAAGAGCATATTCTTGTATGGGAAGTTGAAAGATTTGGCCTATGTTGCGTAATCTTTAGGTTTTGAGGATCTTGATCATAAGAGGCATGTGTTTAAATTTAACAAATCCTTATATGGTCTAAAGCAGACATCAAGAGCTTGATACGAAGCTCTTTTAAGATTCTTAACTTTGATAGGTTTACAAGAGGTGCAGTAAACAAAACTCTATTTCTACAAAAGGTGCAATTGATATAATTATTAACTTTAATGGATTTACTAGCTAAGAATTATGTATTTGACATTATTTTTTGCCTCTACCAACATTGCAATGTGCACAAAATTCCAAACCTTTATGCACTCTAAATTTGAAATGAGTTCAAACGGCACCTCACATTTCTCTTATGTACGTAAATCAAGCAAATAGGTAATGGCATCCTCATTCCCCAATCCAAGTACACTAAGAGCATTCGCATCAGCTTCCATATCCTTATCCTTATAATTACACTAAAAACACTACTACTTCTCTCTCTTTCTCAATTAAATAATATTTTTTTATATTTTTATCATTACATTTTCTTTCTCTTCTACTCACAACCACTTTCAAAAATATTAAAAAATTTATAAGGGTTAAACAGTGATTCCTCAAATATACAAAATGAACAGTAACTTTTCTCTCTCCTCTACTCACAACCATTTACAACCATTCCTTAAAATATAAGAAACACACTCACATAAATATAAAAAACCTACTGTGAATGCTCTAAAGAGTTCTTGATAGAATTTAGTCTTTAAACATCAACACCAATCATCACTCCCATAAGCACGTATGTTAGCTTATCACATGATAAAGAAGCAAAATCAGTAAATCAAACCTTATATAGAGGCGTTCTTTAATGTATCTCAAAGCATCAAGACCTAATATTACGTACTCTTCACGATTGTGTGCTATATATTATACCTAGAGTGCTATACGACTAATGTGAGATTTGCCTAGAGAGTTACAATCACCCTCTTAGGGACTTATCGTCCTTGATGATGTTTATCCCACCATCCCATTCATGGATGTGAGATTCACCTAAGGTATCCCTCTCAACACCATAGCGCTCACCATACTCGATGAGGTTTTCCTCACTACACTGAATGACACAAAAGTGGCTCTGATACCATTTGTAATATTCGAACTCTCATACCACCAATATTATCTGTTTGTCCACAAGAAGCTCATGGATTTACTTTTGTTTGCTCACGTAGAGACTTCTAAGGAGGTCACCTAATCCAACACTACTCCTATTTTAACACGCTTAACTGTGAAGTTCTTCTCTTATTCACATCCAATTTGCCCAAAACATATTAGTGTCAATTGAGATAGATCATTACTTATGAACCTGATATCTCTCCTAACCAATATGAGATTTGACTAGAGTGTTACAATGGGAGAGGTAAGGAATGGGGCTTGTAGGGTTGGGTTCATCTCCATCCTGTTATTAGACGCGGATTTGATCGCCACCCCACTACCACACTACCATGGCCACTCCCTTCTTGTTTTGCGTGGAACTATTGGATTGAATGTTCTTTTATTTGGTCATGAAGTTATATGTCTTAAACTCAAACTCACGCGCATTCTCCATTGTTGACTCTCTTGACCAAACCTGTATGCTTTGCGATACAAGTGAGTTAGGGAACAGAAGGGGCTGGTGGCGGAGCGATGGTGTTGATGGCAGAGAATTAGTGCTGGTCCACAGTGGTGGTGGAGATGTGTAGCGGTGGTGATCGGGTATGTACACAAGGGTTTTAATTTTTAGTTTTTGAGTTAATTGCATGAATGTCTTCTACACTAAAATAGAGTTAATTAAATTAATGACCCTTTTAATTATAAGAGATATTTTAGTTATTTTACCTTGATTTAATAGAAAAATTAATGAATGTTAGCTTTTAAGTTGTAACAAAATTAAAACAATAAAACTCTAACCTTTTACTTAGAAATGGTTAAACCTAAATCCGTACAATAAAACTCTAACCTTTTACTTAGAAATGGTTAAACCTAAATCCGTTATTTCACTAAATTACGGAGTCCATTTACATAATCAACTCTGTAATTTATATTAAAACTAGTATTAAGCCACCGCGTTGCGGTGGAAGCATAAAACCGTACCAAGTAGCATTAATGTCACACCACCGTCAGCGCCACCAACAGTGAAAAACTCGTCTTAAAAAAGAGAAAAAAATAAAACCAAACGAAAAGTAGACATAAAAACGTTAAACCACACACGTGAAATGTAAAACATTATAAACAATAACTAAGTCGATCAATCACCCGCACGTTGCAATGGGGTCGTTAAACAGGGAAAAAAAGATGAACAACATTGACTGATACATACACGTTACGATGCGATACATACACGTTACGATGCGTGACACTCAAAATTTAGACCAAAATATAAAACAAAAAGTTTGTAAAAGATGAAAAATATAGTGGAACAAAATTAAAAGTAAAAAGTTGTATTGGTTCAATTATAAAATATGTAAAAGTATTGAGATTAATATAAAATTTTAAAAAGTTTAAATGGTTGTATTATGTGCATAAAATATATACATAGATGTTGGTAATTAAAATATATATAATATATAAATTAGTTTGAAAAGTTGACCCAACACTTAGGATTTAATTGACCAAATGAGAATTGAGAGTACAACTTTTAAAGCCCAATATACAATCACAATACATAAATCAAATTGATAATTAGTATTATATTAATATCCCTTTCCCTTGGTAAATTTTTTTTTTTTTGGATTAAGTATGTAAAAAGGACATGTGGTCCTGTACAAAGGGTCCACACCTTGTCAAATTGATGGTTACACGTAGTTACTATTTTCGAAAAAGATATCGTTTATATACTTACATTAGTAAGTATATGCACTTGCGTATATGCATGTAGCCAGTTTAGAATGAATTATAAAGATAGTTCAATTGGTATCTTTATATGTTGGGTTATTGGATTTTAATAATCTTAACTTTCATTTATTGGTCGGGATTAATCCCAACTTAAGAAATATTTACAGACACTCTTAACTTTAAGCTTATTTTCTTCCAACAATCCCTAACTAACTAAGAGTTAACACCGTTAGTGTTTCGATAACATGGACTGTTTTTATGGCCAAAACGCTATGCAAAAAGTTGAAATCATCCATCTGGTCCATCAATCTGAAACTTCCGCACCCTAAAACCCGTCAATCTCCACTTGCTGATCTGAACCACTTAACTCATTCGAGGTAGATTTCAGGTGACTTTGAAAGCTAGACACCAAAAAACGGACTTGATAGAGACTGACGACAGCGTAGTTTAAAAATGGCTCAATGTTGGCCCCACTTTATCAAAAAAACTAACGGCGGTTAACTCTCAGTTAGTAAGGGATCTTTGGAGTAAAATAAATTCAAAGTTGTGAGTGTCTGCAAATATTTTCTGAGTTGGGATTAATACCGGCCAATAAATGAAACTTGAGATTATTAAAATCCAATAACCTTTATATATTACGGTGTTAATCTCTAAGGTCCACAGAATTGAAATTATAAGGAATTATCAGATCTATCAGGATTATCAGGAATTGTCAAGAATTTAATCTCTAAGGTCCCGTTTGACTCACAGAATTATCAGGAATCAAAATTGAAATTAAAAAATTTTTCATCCAAAATCTTGTTTGGCTAGTAAACGAATGAAATTGAAATTAGAAAATTTTCTTACATTCATTGGAATTCATTTTTCTTCCACTTACTCATGGAAGTTTCAACAATTGAATGGGATATTTAAAACTAACATTTTAATTGAACCAAACGACTCCTAAGTGTAAAAAATTTCGTCTTCGCTCTCATTGTCCACCAAAAGGTAACACGAGCATCGTTGTGATGGATGTTTATCTTTTTTAGCGTTCTTTTCGTTAATTAATATTATACCTTTGCTTCTCATTAGAAAATTAGAAAAAATAAAAATATTAAGTATCGAACTAGCAACGTCGTTACCTTATGTTGGACTTAAATTATAAAAACAATCAAATAGAAATATATTTACGTTTACTAAAATGAAGTGTCAATCTATGTGATAATAAACAACTAATACGTGACGTGTTGGTACGTTATGAGTAACCTGCATGCTTAAAACTTCGTTTTTAGTTTGCTTTTATATTAAACACAGTGATATTGTTGTATGCTTGAAATGCAGATTACCGGAACTTAAAGGATACTAATCAAAAGTTATTTGAAGGTTGGAAGAGATATAGTTGGAATAAGTATTCGAAATGAAGTCGCATAGGGAATTAAAGGAAGGCCATAAGCTATGGCCTACCTGCCGCAACTTACGACCTAAGGAGACGCACGTCCAGGGAGGGCGTAAGCCAGAGGAAAAGTATGTCTATGTAGAAATAAGAGATGTCATTTTATCTTAGGGTTTTTATGAATTGTAATATTCCATTCCGGACTTTCGGATGAATATCCGACCGAAAGTGATAGTTTCGGCCGAAAGCGCTAAATGTAGGTAAAAGTCTTGTAGTATCGGATGAGTGTGTTGGGCGAAAATTTTGATAAAGAAAAATAAAAGTGTTATAAAAATGAAAGTCCTATACTTTCGGTCAAAGTATCAGCAAAAGTATGATGACAACTCACACACTTATTTTATATACTTTCATGTATACATCAGAACTAATCTACATATACTCACTATAGGCGAGGTTCGAACCTTGACCCCAAAGAATTAAAGCTTAGCTACTTCAATTCCAAATAGCTTTGCTATTTGACCCAATCCCCACCCTTACCTTTTAATATTTAGCATTATTTGTGAAAGAGAAAAAGAAATCTTATCATTTAACTAAAGGCATCTAGTCTAATGGTATCAAGGTGTTATAATGTCTTTTTCAAATAATAAAAGTTCAAGTCCTTTCAAAAACAAGTGTTGTAAATTTAGTAATAAATTAAATAGATATGTGTGTTTGTCATTAATAAAATCTTTATCACCTATATAAAAAACATAATTGTGATCGAGGATGATTAAACCGTAGTTATCAATTTGTTATAATTTATTCTGAATATTATTTAAAATTCCGTCTAAATCAATATGCTGATGGAGAGAACTCGATCCGATGTTTACATAACTATTAAAAAGTACAAAGATAAAAGAATTACAAAAACATGCTCAACCCTCATTGATTTAGGTTTTCGTAAAGTTATAATTGATCATATTATAAAATATAAGTGGTCTTTCATACCTTTTGTTAAATTCTATTTCAATTTTTTATAATATTTTTTTTGTAAAATAGGTTACGAAGTTATGAATTGAATTAACATATTTTTTTAATTCAGTTAAAGATGTTTTAACTAGCTTCAATACATAAAAGAAAGAAAAATATATTAGAATTTTTATCATATAAAAGACAAAAGTATAGTTAAAAGTTAATTATCAGTCAATTATCTCACTATGAATTATGTCTTGATTAAATCTAAACGCGTTATACTTATAAAAGATAATTTTGTCGAGTGTACTCTCCGATGGTAACATAAATATTAAAAACAACAAACATAAAAAATTACAAATACAAACTTAATTAACCCTCAACTGTTCAGCCTTTTGTATTGCATTTAGTATAATTACAACCATAAGGACTATCATGCATGCCTTTATTTCTAAGTTTAGGGAACTTTCCCCAATAGTAGTATGTTTTAAGTTCTTTAGGAGCAGTTTTTTATTATTTGTTTTATGTTTTACCTGTTATAGTCATGGGGTAGTGGGCAATTTTTTTAGAACCGGATCCTAAAGTGAACCGGATGTTTTACTAGTCCACTGGTCGGACCGTTTCGACTAGTAGGATCGGATATGATAACCAGGTAAACTTATAATTATTTTAATGAATATATGTAAAATAATACTGAAAAGTTTAATACTATACATATAAAAAACCAATTCAATCGGTCTGGTTCTTGGTCCGACAGCCGGTTGCGACCGATCCAGCCAGTCCAACCACCGGTTCAACGCCAAATCGATTTTAAGCACCGAACCGAACGGTTTGGGGTCCATTCCCGGTCCAACCAGCCCGACCGGCCTGTCCGATCTACATTTCGAAACAATGATAGTGGGGTAAGTGGTAGTCCTTTAATTTTGCTATGTAATTTCCTTTTTATTGTTTGTTGCTAAATAGTTCTTTTTTGTGTGCTCGATATATCTGGGTTATGCTTATAAAAAGTTTGCTAATAACTCCTAATCCAATCTATATACTTAAATTTAGGTGTTATTAATATTTCAAGAATTAGAAAATGTATTTTTTGATGTTCTTTGCAACACTAAATCGATACTCAGTTGTCATTAATATTAAGATGGGTAGGAAAATGATGAGAAAATAGAAAGGTTTCATATGTGTTCTTGGGCCGATAAAGTTTCCGACTAAAATTCTTATTCATAATTAGTTTATTTTATCTTTATGGTTATTGGATTTTAAAAAATTTTAACTTTTATTTATAGGCTGGGATTAATCTTAACTCAGAAAATATTTATACACACTCCCAACTTTGAGATTATTTTCCTTCAACGATCTCTTACTAACTGAGAGTTAACACTGTTAGTTTTTCTATGACACGGACTGTTTATATAGCAAAATTACTAAGCAGAAAGTTAAAATCAACCATATGGTCCGTCAATCTAAAACTTCTACACTTAAAACCCGTCAATATTCACGTTCTGATCTGAACCACTTAATTCATTGGAGGTAGATTTTAGGTGACGTTAGAGGCTAGACACCGAAAAACGAACTTGATGGAGGCTGGGCGGCAGTGAAATTGAAAAATGGCTCATTGTTGACCCTATTTCATCAAAAAAACTAACGGGAATTAATTCTCAGTTAACGTTGGATGAAAAGTTTGGAGTGTATACAAACATTTCGTGAGTTAGGATTAATCATGTCCAATTAATGAAACTTAGGATTATTAAAATCCAATAACCTTATTTTTATTTATAACTTTTATAATATAATATTTTATAAATTTCAATATGCTGTAGCGATATATTTATGTCTATGTTTCGTTTGAAATTTTTTTATTCAAAACGATTTGTGTCAAGCATGATATATTATTTTTTTTATTTTTATTTTAATATGACATTCCTTAACGTTCATATACAATAATTTAACTTAAACTTTTACAAGTATGTTTGTTTTTTCATAACTTTTAAATTTAACTAGTTAATTTACCCGCCGTGTGTTGCGACGGCACCATAGGCGACGTGATAAAGTATATACTATAGACCTGATTTATTGCCGAACTAAATTTACGTTGAAATGTATATCAACTCAGAACATACATAAAAATAAGCATTTGTGGCAGCACCTTATATTACGTAATAAATTATAGACTAAAATCTCCACGATTTGTTTCCAAAATAAATTTGTCCAAACGTAGAGTAACTCGAATTTATATTGTCGAATGAAAACATATTATATTTGACCTACTCGTTTTCAAACAAAATTTACGTTGAAACGTTGACCTACTCAAAACGTGCTTAAAATAAGCACGAAAACGTTCTATATTTGACTCGACTTGTTTCCGAACAAAATTTACAATAGACGAACTTGAGTTTATACCGATACGTACATAAAATAATTAATAGTATATTAAATAAATAAAACTTCTATTAAATTAAAGTGTAAATGACTGGAGAATAATCAAAAGAAACCAAAGGAAAAAGAAAAGGAAGTCCGACATTACAAAACAACTTGAAGACTTTAATGGCCAGCGAAATATTGCACCGACATTACAAAATGAGTAATTAAACTTGAGTATAGTAGATACGGAAATATACATACATTTACAACCTTCAAACATACTGAAACAAATCAAACCCAGAGAAATTAAACTATATGTTTTTCCCTAAACAACATGAAGCATACATACTTAACACCACACCAAATAATCACCACACATAGAAGTCCACCATAAGTAGACAATTAACATATATATATATATATATATATTTAATTAAACACCACAAAAGTCCTTTAGTAGGTTTTGTGATTTCCTTCCAACTTCTGTATCATAGAAATTCAGGAGATCAATATGATCAAATGGCTTGAATTGTAGAGGGTGTTCATCATCCACAAACTCATCTGGCACTTGCACCTTCTTACTCAAGAACGAGAATAACGCGATAGTATATCGCGTTTCTTTCCCCTTCCTGTCCAATGTAACTTTGTGGTTTGGTGAAAGCACCCTATTGTTACTCCAAGCCTGTTACATGAAAAAGAAAAATACACTTAACATTTACTATTAAACCAGACTAGAAGAGTAAAACACATTATGCAATATATGTTGATCACCTTGCAAGCATCACCAGCCATCACCACAAAGGATGATGGAGGAAATTCAACAGAAATCCATTCATCATATCTTGATCTTATTTCCAAACCCGAAACTTGATTCTGTTGAAGTATCGTCAAGAAGCTTTTATCGGTGTGAGAAGGAAATGCCATTGTGGTCTCGTTCATCGTAGGCGCTCGGTATTTCAGATACCGAAGAAGATACGTCGTCGAGTTGATATGAGACGCACTATGCTTCTCCACACCATAGCTTTCAAACAACATCCTTATTATCATATGTTCTAATTTCGCCACTGCCCTCGAAAACAGCATGGAAGTTTCACTACAAAATAGAAGACAAAATACTAAAGTCAGAATGTATTTGTTTACTAAACTTTTTGACTTTTAGCCTTTTAGGTGGTCTAGAGAAAACATAATAGTTTTTAATTAGACGGTTTTTAAAGTTTTTTATTTGTGGGCAGTTCATTACCTTTTAAAACATTTTTTATTAGATTTCTTAAAGTTTGCTAACTATGGTAGAGATTAGCGAACTAACGAACACTCTGAAAACGAGAAAACTTTTAAAAACCTCTTACGAACAATATTATTTTCTCTAGATCGCCGAAAAACTCAATAAATTACCCGAAGGAGGGATTTCCTTTTGGCCACATGATATCTGTGAAACTTTGTACACCTTCAACCTCAGTCGCATAATCGATCCCTAAGCCTTCATGAAGTGGGACAAACGGAATCTGTCCCACGTATCCGTGATAAGGCTTATCGACGATATTCTTTATCTTGGTTTCAGTTGGGAGATCAAACAACTCATCTGCCGCTTTGAACACTGACTCATGAAGCTTTGAAGAAACACCATCATAAAGTGCTATGAAACACCCATGGTTTTCAAGGGCTATTCTAATATCATTACATGTGGAGGACCAAGCACTTGACCCAGGCTTTAGTTTCTCATTTGTGAAGTCTATGACCAGAAGTTTAGGCATTGGTATGGAGCCCATGCTTAAGTTGGTTAAGGTTTTAGAAATGGGAAAGAGCGTGTGCTTATGGTGTGGTGGTGGAGGTTTGGTTAATATATATAGTCATAGATAATAATATTATATATATGTATCCCAAAACACATACGCCAAAGCTATAAACCTTTTTGTACAATTTTTTAATCCACTTGCGTCAAACGTTTTTAAATTACATAGAAAACCTTTGTGAATTTATGTTTTTAAGAACTTAAGTTTATCTATATTTATACTTTATGTTATATGCTTATTTATTTATTGTTTCATTTTAACACTCATACTTTTGTTTATTTGTTTTCTTTTCTTATAACTTTTAATATTCAAAATGAAATTTACGTCATAATGTATAAGTCAATGATGGACATACATACAACTTGTCAAAATTGATTTAATATTTTGATCTTTTTAAATTAACTAAACTAAACTAAACTTCGAGAGTTGATTGGTTTTAGTAATTATTAATATTAACTGAATTTGAAATTACTTTTTAAAAAATATAAAAGAAAAGTAACTCACTTCGAGTTTGACCTAAAAGAAAGTCATCAATGTTAATTCTACATGTGATAAGATTCAAATGATAAATGTAGCTCGGAGTTTAACAAACTCTATTCATATATGCAATCACCAATCTAATAATGCAAGCTCTAATTCCAAGAACTAATCGACAATGATAAAAAGAAAGCAAAGCCATATGATATTAAAACCAAGTTAAATACAATCAAATTATTTATATAACCAAATAACAGGTTAAATCAAATAGAACTTAATCAATTCTAGATTCAATCCTAAAATCTAAGTCGAACTAAAATTAACAACTATGTGCATAAACCCATCACTCCGAGTAAATCACAGAAAATTTAATCAATCATACTAACAAAAAGTTTATATACTGTCATTAAAAAAACTAATAAAATCAATAAATTAAAAACTTTCTTAATTATTTATATCAACAATTACTTATTAACCAAGCAATTAGAGGCTTTGTCTTTTAAAAGGAAGGTCTTGGGTTTAAACTCAAACAATGATGTAATTTGGTGTAGTGTAGAAGTAGAATAGATTTGACGTTAAAAAAAACCAAACAGCCAAAGGCTGCCTCCTCGAGAACCTCCTGCCGTCGGATCCAGATTCAATTACTTTTACCCCTTAGATGCCGCCTCTCTACGGTCTACACTACCTGCCGTCCTTCGTGAAATCATCTCATGGGCCTTTATATTTATTTTTTTTAAGTCTTCTTCACGCGTTAGTATTTGAACCACATCTTCACAATTCACACGGAGTTTGCATTCAACAAATAGTTTAAAAAATCAATCCATATGAAATTCCATCATGATATTATCTGTATTCATTTTCAACAAGTAAATTGTTTAAATACATGTAAATTAAATGTACACCGTTAAATGAAATACTGATTTACTATTAACATTTATAATTTTTTACTCATTTTATTATTCTTATTTAGTGTTTCATATTTTAATTCAATCTTGAATATAGATAAATAATTTTAATAAGTCAGTAGTCTATTTTTTAGTTAAAGTAATATCATTTTAGTTCCTGGTCTATTGAGTTCAATGTTTTTAGAACCGGACGTCTTATCGATCCGCTGATCGAACCAGATATAAGAACCGGATAAATTATAATTATTTTGTCTAAAAATATAATGAATTTTTAAAAAATATGTATAAAAAACCGGTTCAACCAGTAGTCTGACCATCGATTCAATGTCAAAACAGTTTTAAGCCTCAAACCTGACCTGATTGAACCTTGGTTCCTGGTCGGACCAATCAATTCGGTTTACGAAACAATGCTTGCGACCTTCAAACTTTAAATATCTACCAATTAGGTATAAATTAAAACCTAAAAATATGTACTTTAAACATAAGTAGCACATGTAAATCATCTGTCGATCAACGGGTGTCTGATAGTTTCATCTTTGAGTATAAAATTTCTCAAGTTTCATTAATCGTACCTTTGACTTAGGGTTCGTGTCACATTTTGGACATTAGTTATTTTTCCAAAGTCTTGATAGTAGTTATAACAGGAAGCAAGGTTGTAAACGAGCCAGTCAAACTGATCCAAGCTAGGTTGGGCTTGTGAGTGAGTTTAAAGTTAAGCGAGCTACGTTACCTCATCTCGGCTTCTTTATCGTAATTACCAAGCTATATAGTTATGCTCGAGCTCGAGCTTGAGCTCGGCTCGTAAAAAACTGCAGCTCCTAATTCCAACTCGTTTATCCTTCCACATTTAGTTTTTTTGATTTTGCATTTTTTTACACACATTGATAAATAAAATAAAAAAATTAATATTTTTAATTATATACAATTCCTTAAATATTTTTATTTGTTTCTCCATAGAAAAACCATAACCTATTTATATACATAGATACACATATTAAATATATGATTTATATTTATGTTATAGTCATTAAATATGTTATAACGTTAGATTATAATTTATATATTAAACTTTGGCTTGGTTCAATGAGCAACCTAACGAGCAAGCTAAATAACAGCTAATAGCGAGTTGCTTTTGGTTCGGAATCAGCTCGCTTACAAACTAAATCGGTTTGCTAGCCTTCTCTATAAACAAACCAATTTTTAATGAGCTCTTTTCGAACAAATCATATCGGAAGTTTTTGAATAACCTAAGAAGACAAATCGTTTGTATCATTATTGTCTTCTTTATATATTTGAAATTTGAGAACCTACAAGTAATGACCCAAAATGAGGTTGGCACACTTCATATATAGTAATTTAATTAAGATGATGAAATTATCTATACTTTAAAAAGCATAATGAGAATCCTTTAAGCTTATAGTATAATCTTTTAAAAATCATTTAAGCTTATAGTACAATCTTTTGATGCATGGTTTTTCATGACAAATAAGTAATTTTGTTAAACAATAGGGCTATTTATTTATCTTTTCTTTTTGTCTTTTACTATTGTTTAGTATTTTAATATTTTATTAATTTAACATTATAATTAATTTTAAACATATATTTTTATAAATTATAATGTTTTATAAAATTTTAAATACGTAACTGTGACATGTTTATTTTTATCTACATTTTGGTATATATTTTAAACGAAATCGACCTCAGCTAAATATTATATATTTTTTAATTTTTTTCACGATGACGGTCTCGCCACAATGCATGGGTTTGTGACGATTTCGTTTTTTGTATAAAGTTTCCAATGTATTCAACAACGTATGTGTTTCGTTTTTATTACATTTATTGCATGAATTTGCCGACAACGGTTCAGCTTGATTTTTATATTGTTTTACGCCCCAATCGTAACGCGAGGGTGTAACACTAGTTAACTATATATTAAAACCCAAACAATAAAGTTGATGCTTTTGATACAAGTATTTATACATGGTAGCATTATTGCAAATTTTAAATTTGATTAAATGTGCCCCGTCTCATTGTGCATCTTAATTTATTATTAATTTATATTTTAGTCTCTAAAAATATAGTTTGGCCACTTAAGTTTGACTATGTCTACACGACCTTATATTTATTTATTTGTTTTTGGCACACCCTCACAACTTCTTTTTATTTTTCTAATTGTGATTACTTGATTTTGTACAATAACAATTATTCTTTATATTAATTTCAACTCGTCTGAATTTTAATAATTCATTATAACCAACAATTGTTAAAAACAACCATTCAATGTTTAACGTGACGTTTCAATTTATACCTGATTCATCCAAAAACACAATCAAAGAAAAAACTTACCACTATTGAAAAGCCCCTTTTTGTCTGATTTGCACCCGAGACCTAAAAGATCTTAATTTTAAACCATCATACTCATACCATTAAATCAGAAGTCCTAAAAGACTTTTACTAATAGTTCTTTAAATCTAGTTCAATCGCTTTTCTAAAATGAAAATGATCTTGTATATTTAATTATTTTTTTACTAAGTTACATCTTATATCAAAACTTTTAGTATTTTTAATTTGAGTGTATACATTGTTATATTAAGAAAACTTACGGGTTTAACTCTCGGTTAGTAATAGATCGTTGAATGAAAAAAAGTTTAAAGTTGGGAGTGTCTATAAACATTTACGGAGTTGGGATTAATTCCGGTAAAAAAAACTAAAAGTTAAAATTATTAAAATCCAATAACCCTAAAAAAAAGATTTAGGTTGGTCCAGGTGGTTTTTTCACCTATGGTAGGCTTTTTCCAGATGGTGGTTTTAGGTTTGGAACTGATGTACGACTTTTCTTTCGGAGACGTGTCAGCCTAGTGCCTAAGGTTTCGTACTTGAGTCAAAGAAATGATCGGCTGGCTGGTGGCCTGTCAGTCGTGATCCAATTAGACGTTCAAAGAATATATATAATGCGTAATTATAATGTGAATTGATATTGGTACATATAGCGTGGTCACAAAACTATAAATGAAAATTTTCAACCAATCAAACAATGTTTCGCCTTATACCGAGCTACCATTTTCATTGTGTATGTAATACTTGCAAATTCCGTTCAAAAACACGTAATACCTGCAAATCTTACAAAAAAAATATTATGTTTCAACATCTACTGTCGGTACCACATGAGTCATTACAAACCAACATGATTATATAATAAACTATATTTGTTATCTACTCTTTCATTGGCCGACCTTAATTCAGTCAATGGATACGCGTCATTTTGATTACATTGTCCAATTGTTTTGATGTTTTCTAATTTAAATTGCTTATGTGCTTATCATTTGCTTTCTTAATTGCACGGTCAGAACATTTTTTAACATAATTAATGATTTTTAATCTTAATGGTCCCTAAACCATCCTTTTATAGCCTAATTAACTTATATGCAATGGTCCCAAAATCATGATATGTTTTACACGTACAAATAAATGTTATTTGACTTAACGTGTCATACAATAATGTATTGTCCTTTAAAATTAATAATAGTTTACATATCTATTATGTTTTAACTAGAGTTTCTTGTGGGACATGAGATTGTAACCCGTAATTGATTCAATCTTCACGGTAATAATTCGGTTCCACCCAAAAGTTTATCACCAGTTTGACATTCGTATTACATGATCCAACTGATGTTGTTTCGGTTAAGTTCTTTTCTTAGGATCATTTGTTGATTTGTGCATGTCATCTTTAGGGAAGATCATGTTAATCTTCTCTTTATCGGTACATATTTTTTCTTTAGGTTTTCTATGTGACTAGATTTACACACACCACGATCAACTCAAAACTATGACCATAAGAGTTATCTAAACCAACTTAAGTACGGATTTCCTTGCGGATTAATCCTTAAGAGTAAATATGTGTGGATCTTTTTTTTTCAAATATAACTGAACAAACACACTCTACGTTATACTTCTTTTTTATGGCAAATGTATGAATCTGCTTCATATGATAAGTGTTATCTTAATCAAGTTCATCTATCTGTTTCCCGGTCAGAACCGCACTCCAACCCCCTTAAAAGAAAACCCACACCTAGAAAATCATGGCTCAACTCGGAGCATTTTTGCTCCGAGTGAGAATCAAAACCCAAGACCTCCTTATTTTTAATTGTTTTAGATATCTCGCCTTAACCACTCAGGCTAAAAATCATTGGTCTCTATTTTATACTTATGTTGCATAATCTGAACCTAAAACTTATTGATTTGAGGATATGTTATTTTATCAACAAGATGTCCATTGTCCAGTCCCATTGAGACAAATATGTAAAGCTTATAATTTTAATAAAGCATGTGTTGTACGACATGAGTCATTCTAAAAGCAACGTGCTTCTTTTTTAAAAGATATATATCTAAGTTAATTTTCGTTTAAATGATAAACAAGTACAGGGTCAGCATCGTTAAGATTGGATATAGAGAATTAGAGATCATAAAGCAAAATGAATTGAACATAATTTTGTTTTCTAGTAAAAAGCAAAATATGGTCACTTCTCTCTCATTGGTGGCCTTCAAGGTACTAATACTCTATTTTCAATGTTGTCTGATTCTTTGATGTGTTGCAGAATTTATATTAGTTATGTGATTATCATTTGATAGTCTCAAAGCAAAGTGTAGGAAGCATCGATATGGGGCATTCATCAAATTTTTTTAATGGTTATGATTGAGGTGATAACATTAAGATACTACCTTATAATACAACTCTTTAGGGTAAGATTGGTATTTCATAATATTAGACACCTAATTAAATACAACTTTTAAATCAACCCTTAGCTAAACCAAATTTCTTATGAGCGAAGCTCTAGCTTAGTATGTTAGCTTGATCCGGCCTCACTCAAGGACCTTTTCCACTCTATAGATGGAGACCTAAGAGACGAATTAACTTAAATCCTTCAACCTCTTCTGCCAGTTACTAGTTCAACCGAGTTTAATAAAAAAACAGTTGATGCTATTGCTACTGGTTCAATAGAACATTAGTAGACAGAATCCATGTTCGTTTTTCAATTTAATTGGCCTGGTTTGGTTTTAATAACATTGTATGAGAGCCAAGTATGTTTTTAATTACATTGTGTGAGAGTGTTTGACTTATTTTCCATAATAAGTACTAATACAAAAGTTATATAATATTTTCAAAAAGCATGAACCTTAACTAAGATCTTTTACTACTATTACTAAGGTCACAAGTTCAACACTTGTGATAAGATTTAAATTGTTATTTACAATCTAAGTATCTTTCCCACATCTATAAAATAGAATTAAGCTTTCTTATCTTCCTATAACCAGCAAATGAGACACATGATGGCCACCACCTATAAATCACAAGCCATCATCAAAGAGTTAATTTCGGTTCAACCAACCCGAGTCAATTCTGGCTCAACCTCGCTTGCTTTAGAAACGACCGGTTATTTCACAGACAGTTTAAAAGGCTAAAATGAACTGGGGGATTCGGTTTCGGTTTAACCGGTTGGACCAATCAATCGGATTCGAAATGAATACCATTGACCCGAACCGGCAGATCCCTTTTTTCTGTGTGTTTTTTTAATAGTGAAAAACAAAATGAGGGTACGGATTAGGGGGGCTACCCGTTTACTTTCGTTCCATTCTTTTCTTTTGTGGTCAATGACCCAAAAATTCAACACATAAACATTTTGGGCCAAAATAAAATTGTAAAAGCCCAGTGTTAAATATTAAGCCCAAACAATATTATAGAAGCCCAAAATTAGTTGTTAAGTACTTAAAAGCATAACAACGTTTAGTAATAAATCAAGTCCACACTCCCGCGACACCTATTAGTTTAATCTTTAACGTTATTTTCTCGATCTACAAGCAAAGTGTGGAATTTATAAGTGAGGAAACAGGAAATAAAAAACAAACAAAAAAAACAAAAAGAACTTTGATTTTTTGTTTTTTTGAAGATCCATAGTACGTCTTGTTAAGAAAATAAGGATTTAACATTTTCATTACGTTCACAATAGCCTCGCCAACTTTATAAATACCTAATAATGAATGTGTATATGCTTAATGCCATTATTAGAACATAAAATGCAAATAATTAATTATAATTAATATAACTAATTAATGTCTATCATTAATAAAATTTTCAGTCTTTCTCATCAAGTTTTTTGTTTGCAGTCCACCGTCTAATACCCTTTTCTTCATCCTCAGTCTCTTGCATGTTTCTGTAAATATCCTGTAATTTCAAGTTTATATATAATCATTAGATAGGATGTAAGAGAGTGAGGCTAGTGTTTTCATTATTTGTGGTCACTTTTTATATTAACTACATTACTTTTATTAAACATAAAACAGTTTCAATCCCATTAATAAATAGTTTAAATTTTTGTAAATATAGATCCGACTAATATGTACTTTTTGTGTTTACTTCAATCGTGAGGTTGTCGATAAACAAACGTATGTATATGTCACGCAATACAGGGTCAGCTCAACCATTTTAGTGGCCTAAGGCGGGGTTTATTTTGGAGGCATTTTTCTTAAGTCTAAAAACCCTACTCCTTTATCCGGGCTTGGTACTGACAAAAATAAACTATATAGCTTATATTTGGCGGAGTTAAAAAAAAATTTTTAATCTACTTTTTATATATTTAAAAAACATGCGAAACATTTATATAAAGCTTATTTTTCTAGCTTTTTTTGAATCAAACTCTTTAATCAAATCTTCATACTCAATCTCATAAGATAAATCTTTTTCAATTGACAAAATAGATAACCCATTTAATCTTTTTTTAGCATACCAAGCCTAGTCTGGCCCAAAACAGAACAATTAGCCCAAAACGTAGTAGCTAACCCAAAACTGTAATTACCTTAACCCAAACACTGAAAAAACTTGAGACCCTCAACATGTGAAGGCCTTAGGCCACCGCCTGGCCCAATAACCTTATTGGGCCGGCCCTGCACACATATATACATATGCATATGTGAATATGTAACACATTTTGAAATGCTTAAATTTCTATTGAACCCCTCAGATTAGAGTAGTATGATAAATATTCTTTTGAAAACTTTATTTTCTTAGTCCTTACAATTTTCATGTGTGTTTTTGTTTAAAAATTATTTTTATATGTCTACTTTTTATTGCCTAATTCACTATTTAATTTGACATATCCTAGTAGTAAAATGTCTATTTGCATAAAATGAACAATCATGATTTATTATCTTTCCAAATTACTCATTATTAAACATGTATTTAAGAAAATTAATGATATTATAAAACTCTTGTAAGAACGACACTATTAACTTAAAATAGTATACCAAAGAAGACATCCTGATGATTAAGTCGTGCGTGCTTCGTAATCAAAAGGTTAAAGTTAAAATACTACGTAGGTTATGTCATTATGATGCATTTATTTTAAATATATAGGTATTAACGTTAGAAAAAAGAGTTACATGATATAGTGTTGTTGGAAAGAAAAAAGTTTACTTAAAATAGTATTAAATAAGGGGCTACAACATTGGAATTATGTATCGATCGGGTTTCATTTGTTAATTAAATTTTTTTAACCAAAAGTAATTAAACTTTATAGAAAATAAAGAAACTTACTCCCAAGGGACAAACCCCACCAGCATCCAATCTCCATTCTTGTCTTCGTATATTGGTATGTACTCACAATCACATTCATCACCTGTTTTTCCATATATAAAAAAAATTATAAAATAATCATGATATAGTAAAGGCTTGTTTGAAACATCAGATTAATTAATTGTATACTTTTAGGAAAAATCTTAACATTCATACACATACAAGAACAAAAAATATATGTCCTCGTCCCCAACAAAAAGAAAGGGGAAAAAAAAAAAAAAAAAAAAAAGAAAACTCAAAAAAGGAAAGAGAAAAAAAAAACCTTCAAAATCTTAAAAGATAATGATAATTAATTATACTTAACTAGGTTATAACCCCGTGTATTACACGGGTTAAATAAGAAAAAATACTAAATATTTATTAACAAAGAGTTAGGACTGCAAAACGTCAAATATAAAGGTACTTTGATTAGCTGATAAAACATTTTTAATATTATTAAAACTTTCATTTTAAAAGTTATTACTTTGAAAAAAATTTGGTTTTATTTATCAATATCTCACTCTAAAAAAACTATGGGCGTGTTTTGTTAACAATTTTTTTATGTAAAACTTTTATTTTTTGAAAAAATTGATTTTAAAATATTTCATAATTTAAAAAGGTTTCGCTGTTTTAAAAAAAATCATAGTTTTAGACGATTTTGATTTTAAAAAAAGTATATTTTTAATCAAAATACTTAGTTTTTATTTAATAAAAAAATATTTTTTAAGAAGTTAATGATTAAAAAATGATATGGATTTATAATATAGAGAGATAAAAAAAAATTAAAAATTAGTTATTTGACTTTTTAAAATGGAATAAATAGTTTGAGCGGAAAAATTAAGATGAGATGGATTGTGAGAATGCCATGTGGCATCACATGTAGATATTTATCTAACAAGGTAAGTTCTTCGGTACCTTTACTCCTTTACTTTAAAAAAATTCAATATCTTATATCTAGTAATAATATCTATGCAGAAAAGTTTAATATGTCTCGAAGAATTTTATTTTCTTGTTTAATTATTTCAACCTTTTTTAATTATGCATGCAATTATATTTGACCCAACCGATAGTGAGTCAATGTGTTGACTCGGTGTTTGTACATTTAAAAGCCCCTAGACCCCGATGATCGAAATCAACATGATGCATAGTGTTTGTTTTACGATGCCTATTTAATTATTATTATTCATGTATAAAATATGTACAAGTAAATTATGCGATTCTTATCGCATTTTTTCTTATGAAACATACAATATATATATGTGTGTGTTGAACCCTAGCAAGTTAAGATCATTGAAAATAAAAGGGACCGAAAACCTACCAATGCCAAAGAGTTTCTCAAGAGCCACAATGAAATCCGAATAGCCTTTAAAACCATTAATATCGATCTTGCGAAGAAAAGGCGCGCCATCCATGCTAACCTTCACATACATTTTGATTATGGCTCTCTTTCTATACGAACAAACCGGCGGCCAACCCACCGCAGCAACCTCCACATTTCTAAGTTTCCGACCACCACCACCACCATCACCGGCCAAGGAATCAACCGCCTCTCCACCGCCAATAATATCCATAAACACCCTCTTTTTCTCATTCCTCTCTCTACCCGGTAACCCTAGCCGGAGCTCAGTGATCTCAAGCCCACATCCTTCTCTTGCCATGTTACTTATTAGAGTTTGTGTGTCTTTTATAATATAAAGAAGTAATATATGAGTTATATTTGTGAGCAATATATAAGTGTTCTATATATATATATATATATATATATATATATATATATATATATACATATAATGTAATGATGATATGTTTAATGTGAAGACATGAAAAGATCAATGGGAGGACAATCATGTTACATGTCGGTCATATGAGTTGCAAATGTGGGGTAGGGTGTAGGTTGGGTGGGTGGGGGGTGGGGGTGGGGTGATATAGTATATGTGTTCCAACCAACAAGATACTAAAAGCCCGGCAAAGGTATAAAAAGATGGTTGGAAATGAGGTAAGAATAGAAGGCTAAAGATTTTCTTGATGGATTTGAATTGTAGCCGTGTTATGTGGGTGTGTGGGGACAAACCATGTGGTTCTTGCCTTGTCGAATGGGGAGTATACTTGGACCAAATCATAACGATTTGCTTCACACCAATGATAACTTGATTATATTTAAGAATATGATATGATTTTTAATATCTTTTCATTTTGAATATATTGTATTTTGTGTTATATATGATCGATTCATATATAAGTTTCATTTATAAATTTAGTTAATTACATGTATGGTCTTTGTGTTATGTGTGTTTACATTTATGCTTTTAAACTTTAAGAATTGTAATCATGGTCACAACTATTAGTTAAATCATAATATCATGCTCATTTACATGGATGGCTGTTAGTTTTTTCAATTTAGTTGGTATGAAATGGTTAAAATACCTCTTAAATTTTATAAATATAGATCATGGCTTTAAATTTAAAAAATTTAAGACCATAGATACAATGTGAGCATATCATAGAGATCATCCGTGTAAGTAACTCTTATAGATTTGTTAGTGAATGTCTTATGTTGAGCTTTCTCGGTACTACAGCTCGCTCTTCTTTTATCCCACATGCTTTCTAATTCAAGTTTCATAAAACTCATCCGTGGACAGTTAGTTACTCTGACTAGTTTTTTAGTGCAAAAAAAGTGCATCAGTTCTTGACACGTCTCAAAACACAACATGAAAATAATTAACTTTTAGGTTGGCTAATATAACTTGTTTTATTAAAAATATAACTAAAACACCACATGTTTTTTGAATAGGTTGATCCATACTTAAACCATTTCATAATGAGTTAACCTAAACACAACCCGGTTAAATGACATTTTTTGTGTATCTGACAAAAGATAAACACTAAACTTGTCGATTTGAACACAATCCGACACGGATTTCGTGTGTTTGTAAGGACACGAAACAATATAATAAAATATAGTAGGGTTTGGGTTGAAAAATTCACCCCGTCAACCCATCAATTGGAATCTCATCAACAATTGTGAGGTGCTTATTTTAATTACATTTATTTCGATATAGATTTCGTTCAAAACTACATTGTACATGACAATGTGCAACCATCGAAACACAAGCGTATAAATCGTTAACTACTTCAAGGTTTTATTATTTATTTTTTTTTCTCTTGAATTTTTAAAATATGCTTTTTTAAATTAAAAATATGTATTAACCATTTCAGCTTGCATATTTTTATTTGGGTTTCGAAGTGAATTTTTTCCGCATGTGAATACTAAAACACAAGTCGTCAAAACCTAGCCTTTCAAGGTTTTAGTTTTTAAGCGGTTTTTTTTTCCTTTTACAACTTGTAAAAGATGATATTTTACAATATTTTAGATTTTCCCTTGTAACATCTTTATTTTTATCAACATTTCGACGTGTATTTTTTCTGGTTCGCAAATTATATTATATATTAAAAAGCAACTTCACTGCTACAGTGAAGTTTGCTTTTTAATATTTTGGTCACACAAATTTACAAAATGTATATATAAGTTTGTGTTTTTATATATTGACCACATATTTTTACAAAATGTATTTAAAACCCAAATTCTAATTAGGATTAACAACAAAGTTTTATATTTTTGCTTTTTGACACAAAAATTTATTTTTTTTTTTGTTTTTGGGTTCAAACATTAGTATCGGTATTCGATATTATCGGAACCGGTATCGGTATACGCTTTTGTGGTTTCCGATAAGCCAACCCGACAACGAAGTAAGTCACGGTAGCATAAGACAAAGGAAAACAACCAAACTTCGTTACGCGTAACACAGGTGAAGTTTGCTTTTTGACCACAAACGTTTATTTTTTTGTGTTTTTGACGTCAAACATTAGTATCGGTATTCGGTATTTAATCGAACTGGTATCGGTATACGCTTTTGTGGTTTCCGATGAGCCAACCCGACAACGAAGAAAGTCACGGTCGCGTAAGACAGGGAAAAACAACCAAACTCCCGCGCGCGTAGCGCGGGTTAAAACACTAGTTACTCATTAATTGTTAACTTTAAATCTTCCCCAAGTTTGAAAACTGAAAGTGTTAATTTCAACAATATGTTGGAATGAATTCAACTTGGTAATATTTTATTTAATTATTAAATTTCAAGAGATCATATTAACTAGAGTTAGGTGGTCGAGATACCAAATACAATTAAAAATTAAAAGATTTTGAGTTCGAGTCTTATTTTGAAGAAATTTGTTTTGGGTTGAGTCAGTGGGTTTTTCCAATTGTGATTTTTCTACTGATGGGGTTGGGGTGGGTTCCAGATGGGAAACTGATAGATCGGCCCAATTAAAATAACATTTATACTCCGAAACAGGATCGTATATTTTCTGTTATTATGATTTAGAGTTGTTAATATCGGAAAGTTAGATCCCCAAGCAACATATCACGATGTATCGAATAAGATCATATTAACGTATAAATTACCTTTGTATTGTGTCTGCAAATAACTAAGGTGTGGGAGATGATTGCAGTTGATTTGGTACATAATTGAATTAATTTGGATTTGATAATAAAGCTAAAATTCCAACAAATTTCTCAACCGGAATAAAATGTCGGTCATTGGATTTTGTCATGTATTCTACTGCACTAGCATAAAAAATAGTTGTATATGGGCGGACCTATTGGAACAGGAGGGTAGCATTCACCCTAAAAAAATTTTGGTGTTATATATATATATGTGAAAATCTTCACCATCCCGATAAAATTGCAATTGCCCCCATTAAATTTTTTTAAGTAAATAAAGAATAAGATGTCTCGGATACATTGTCAGTATCAGAATTACAATAGGATCTGGAGAGTCCAGTGACCCTTCAATACACGTCAACCCATATATTCTCACTAAACAGGGTCTGTAATCGAGTAGATTGTTAATATATTAACCTTCAAATAATCAGTTAGTAGGAAAGAAAATAAAAATTTTATATTAAGATGAATGTTTTTGACACTAAAACAAGCGAAATTTTTGGTTTTAAGATAGAAGAGATCAAATGTACGAAAATTTAAAAAAAAAAATCTAACAGGTCATGTTTATTTTATGTAACTTTTTTAAAAATTAGTTACACTACATAATTATGATGTAAGTGTTTGTTACATTAGGGTTAATGTATTATTGTAATAAACAAAGGTTAATAAAAGAACCTTACCCACATTATATATACACGTACTCATGCATGCATACATACTTACTACATACATTTAAGTATACTCATACATGTTCGGTCTGTACCATTTCGATACAGGACCGTGTAGCAGAGGTCCTCCACGTCAATTGTGCCGTATTGTCATGTTGCCACTCTCTCCGCCCTTACAAGCCCCTGCATTCTCCCCCAGACCCCTTAAATAATTAAAAATCGCCTCATGGATAACATACATATGTATATTTGGGTCATGTTTGTAGGTTTACAAGTCGAACCGACATGAACCTAAAACCCTGTTAGACATACGAACTGAAAAACCATGTCAAACACACGAAGCTAGACACAACTTGTATATTCGTGGATTGATATGAACACATCCGTTTTATTCTAAAAACGTATCTAAAAACTATAAATTCACAACAAAAAACACAATGTCTATAAAAGTATAAAACAATCATATTTGAATTACATAACATCATACTCGTTTCTCTTTTTAGTTTTAAAATAAACTACACAATCAATTTAAGTTATAACATAAAACACATTCTGAAATTTTTTTAAAATTAACAGCTCAATGACAGTATGGCACCTATCAAGTTAACTCAAGCGCGACACGTTTAGTTAAATGTATTAGCCTGAAACTTACTCCTACATGTTTAGATTAAATCCAAACTCACACGTATTGTTTTGTATATGTATCGTGTCGAAATTCACACCCCTAAAAGATATGGTATCTATCAATCAAACGAATTGACTTTACTTGCGAAATTTTACAAAGACTAGTAATGGAAATTTTGATTCCACGACAAGTATTATAGAAAAATGGTGTGATGGTGAATTTGAGATGATAGTGAGATTCCATTTACACTTTCCGTTTAAAGACTTCTAATTAGTCAACTGACAACTTAAATTTCTTTGTGGGGGTAGACCTTGAATTTTCATTTGTTTTCTATTTTATTTCTTATATTGTGAGTTTTAAAGTTCAAAAGCGTGAATTTAGGATTTTTTAATTCAAGATCAAAACTATTACCAAAATCCGAAAATCATGTGCTAATACTATAGTTAAAATCTAGCATGTTCATTTGTAAACACTAAAAATATAAGTATTAGCGTTTTAAAAAAAAGTATGTTTTATCTTGTAAATAATTTGGATCCATGAAATAATTTTTATGAAGCATATGTTTGCATTTCGATTAAAATTTGCATTTAAGAGTATGATAAGAGTAGTAAAAACATTCTTATATTATAAGTTTAATCACAATTGAGAGCTTTCTGAAAAGAACAACGGTTTTGTGATTAATTTTTTAAAAAAATAATTAGTTTATTAATTTATAACTCTATTCAAGATTTTAGAAAAACCTTGTGGCCAAACTTCAAAATACAAAACTTTTATGGTCAGTCTATAAAACAAATAACTAACTATTCAATATTTAAAATTAAAAAGAATTTAAAAACTTTATGGCCAAACTTTAATATACAAGACTTTTGTGGTTAACTTAAAAACAGGTATCCTATTCATGATGTCGGTCGATAAATATATATTAATACTTCAGGAAGATATGAGTGGTTTTTAAAAGTATAAATTTAATTTTATGTATTATTTGTAACACCCGGCCTCTCGTACCACCAATATTGTCCGCTTTGCCCACAAGGAGCTCACGGATTTGTTTTTGGTTGCCCGGGTGAAAACTTCCCAGGGAGGTCACCCATCCCTGGACTGCTCCCACTTGAGCACGCTTAACTGTGGAGTTCTCCTCTCATCCACAGCCAATACGTCCAAAATGCGTTGGTGATATTAGAGACCAGACATTACTTATGAACCAGGAATCTCTCCTGTCAACGGCCGATGTGGGAAATGTGTAGGGTGTCACAATCACCCTCCCTTTGGACTCATCGTCCTCGATGAGCCCGAGAACACCCTCACCATCCCCGGTGAGGTTTGTCCCACCATCGCGACGGGCACAGGAGTGGCTCTGATACCATTCTGTAACACCCGGCCTCTCGTACCACCAATATTGTCCGCTTTGCCCACAAGGAGCTCACGGATTTGCTTTTGGTTGCCAGGGTGAAAACTTCCCAGGGAGGTCACCCATCCCTGAACTGCTCCCACCTGAGCACGCTTAACTGTGGAGTTCTCCTCTCATCCACAGCCAATACGTCCAAAACGCGTTGATGATATTAGAGACCAGACATTACTTATAAACCAGGAATCTCTTCTGTCCACGACCGATGTGGGAAATATGTAGGGTGTCACATTATTTATTATATACAACTTGTTGTATGGGTTGCTTGCCACATAAGAGCATTCATCTTTATATCTATATTTTATCTAAAATTCGCCACCGCCTAAATTTAATTTTATAGTTTATAAAACCCGTCACATTTCATTTCTCATACCTATAATTTACGTGATTTATGAGTGGGTCACCTCAAATTTGTGGAAGCTTTATGTATTTTCCTTAAAAGATTAGGGGATGGGGATAGGCTAATGTAGGGATGTGCAAAAAACCGAAATAATCGAACCGTAACCAAAATAACCAATGCAACCGAACCGAAAAAACCGAAACCGCTAAGAAATTGACGGTTTGGTTTGATGATTTTTTAAAAACCGAATTTTTCGGTACGGTTTTGATTGTGCTTGTAACAAAAACCGAAAAAACCGAACTGAAACCATATAGCAAAACTTGTAAATTTAGAGGTGTATTCATACACTTATAAACATTATTAGCATATTAGTTAGTTGTTTAACTTATGTTATTTACAAAAGATTGAATATTTATGTTTCAAGAATAATATTTAAACTTCTTTTGTTTGAATTAAATGTTTTATTAAATTTTTTGTTCTTATATTTTATGAATTGCGGTTTAATTTTTAATATCAACTAATTTATAAGAATATATAGAGACAGCCTTTTGGGTATATCTTATTGACAAGACAATACAGAGTAATGCATCTTAGAAAAATAGAGTCCAATTATATACGCTTTAATTATTTTATACAATACGATTCTACAATATAAAGGTCAAAAGGTATGTCATTTTAAAAATAAAAAATAATAATAATAATAATAACGAGCTCCCAACCGTCTAAGTTCAAGAAGTAAAGCAATATATATTTAAGGAATTACATTGCCCAGAAACAAAACACAACCTACTAATGCATCCCGTCAAGCATATTTCAAGAGTTCACATACCCGACCTCAATGGCAAGTTTTTAACGTAACTTTTTACCATTTTATATTAGTAACGTATTTAACATTAGTAATGCAATTAATATTACTTTTGTAATGTATTTTATATTATTTTAGTAATGTAATTTTATTTTTAATGTATAAAATGTTGAGCCATAGGAGGAATGTCATAGAACATTTTCATGCTTGCTGAAATGAAAATTCAAGCATGATTATGGTGTGATAGAGAGAAAGTGTTAAGAGGTAGAATCCGTGACGACTAAAATCAAAAACCAAGTCATCGTCAATGGCGATTTGTGAAGAATCTGTCTTTCTTCTTCTTATAACCAGCCAACTCGTTATGCTTCGTCCTATCCTTCTCTAAACAAAACATTCAACATTTCAACTCAACAACACTCCTCCGGCAACTCTACCTTGCTCTCTCTCATTCTTTTTTTCTTGAACGGAACCGCACAGCTCTAAAATCTACTCCAAAAATCCATTTATTACTCATTTTATGGGACTTGAATCAGCACCACGCTAATATGCCATCAGCCTCACTTCTTTCTTGTGATAGATCTCTATATTTGCACATTACATATACTTTACTTGTAAATACTCTTATCCTCCTACACGTACATAATATAGTATGACTTGACCATCAAAGTGTGCACAAGGCTTACCCTTAGACCATCTAACAGGTTGCTTGTGTTTACGACTTCTATTTTGGCTTGAGACGACAAGATTCAATACTACACCACTAACAAAACAACTCCAAACTTGAGTAATCTCCTCCATGCTACTCAAGTCCCAGCACTAGATTTATAGGTTTTTATGCCAAAGAAACAACCAGATGTTCATATATTGAAGTTCTGACTTGATATAGGAAATCATACAGAACACACTGGTTTCTTTTTGAGACGGATATAGTAGTAGCACAATCACATGATAACCAAGCACTGCATACACACATGACATAAAGCCAACAGCATAATATCAAAGGCTAGAATGTAAGATTAACTGCCAAAAATTTTGCAAGTAAAAATAGCAATTATACATGACTTGAAAAAAACAAAAAAGACCAACCAAAAATAGCGGTACAACATACTCTCAAGATTCTTGACTGCATTCAAAAGAGCAAATGCTTGGGGTATTTCTCGAACCTTAAAACCTGGGATTGATGACTCGAATGGACACAAGAAACTTGAGTGGTTTATACACATTTTTAGAGGAATTGTGATCCCATGAACAATGAAAAAATAGTTGTGTTCCTTTTTCATGGAATCTAGAAACTTATCCTACAACCGCGACATGGTTTAATCCTATAAAATCTGATTAAAATTCACCTCTTTTCTTAGATGGCTAGATTCTTCATGGCGTCTAGTTTTTCTACTTTACCGTTTGATGGAGTGAATTCAATACCACCATTTTCAGCATTCTCGCTTACTGGTTTGGTAGCTTTGTTTGCAGTTGTAGTAGAGCTGAGGCTCCCTTCAAAATAGGTGGAGTATGGAAACTCTACTGCACATCGGTTTTTCCATCCTACCAAAAAAAAAAGAAAATTAAATGAAAAAAAGTAAAAATCAGGTGGCGGTGGGTTATATAGAAAAAGAAGGGTAAGACTGACTTAGGGCAGCATCTTGATCATTAAAAGTAGCAGCCAAAATTTTGTGAACTGCAACACGGTCTTTCAGCTTCCATTCTCTCACAGATCCAGGCAGGCTGCTACTAAATCAGTGACAAAACAGACATTTAAGTATATGAGAAAAATCTCATTTAGAATAGTTTTATTGGGTTTATGAAAAATCTCATTTTTACTAGGGTTTTAATCATGTTGGGTTAGCTGGTTGAATCATTGAACATGAACATGAGCATTATATTTCTTCGTGCCAAAGACATCAACCTTAAAGTAGACACATTTAAATTTGTTTAACCTGAACACGACCTATTTAAACAATTAAACCCAATTACCTAACAAGTCAAACGAGATATGAGAAACCAAAAAAAGTATTTTTCGTGTCGTGTTTCACGTCATGTCAGGAATTGTCACCCCTAAATTTTACCTTGAAACAGGGTTCTTAGGGGATTCTTCAATCAATTTGATCGCTTCTTCCTTCTTGTTTGGTTCTAAACAATAGATCATCTCGGCTGCTGCCGCTCTGTGCATCAAGGAATCTGCAAAATTACATGCATGGTGTTTTAACGGTGTTCAAAGCATGCACAAGTAATCATGAGTGTAGAGAAAAGATGACCTTTATGGTGCTCGAGGAAAACAGTATTTGCCTCCATCAAAGATTTATCATGTAGTTGACTACAGGAAAAAAAAAATGAAAATTCAATAAGAAATCACTTAAACCAATGGAGAATCATGCATTAGAAATGCTATAGATAACCTGAAAGTTGGTCGTTCTGCTTCTAATACTCCTGAAATAAGTTTTTCAGCATCGGTTGTAGGAGCTGGCCTAGATGCCACTTTATGGAAGAATCTTATCTATGAAACCCAGAATTGTAATCAATGTGTCATGTTAATTGTTTTATAAACTGAGATAGTGAGATGTGAAGAATAAAATATAAAATTGAGGATACATGCGTGGTTATCACACGGTTACAATGCAAGTTCTTGGTTTTAAAAAGCGAGAAGCGCACCAAGGCGACAAGGTCTAAAACCGAAGCGCGAAGTGCTAAAGCGGTGGACTTTTCGTACGCGAAGCGCTAAGCGTTGATATAATTTTTTTAATATATCCTATAGGTTTTTAGCATCCTCACCTAAAATATAGCTATAAATAAGAATTATATATTCTTTAATGTATAAATTACATATATGTATAACCTTTTTAGCAACATTTATAGCATTTTGAAGCAAAAATACAACCCCTGTCCAAGAAGCGCACGCCTCAGAGGGATTTTTTCCCAGAAAATCGCGCTTTTCTTGCGTTTCTTGTACAGCATGCGCCTTATGTTACAAAAAGCCCTAACCCTCGCCTCAAGAGTCACTTAGCGCCTAGACGTGCCTAAGGCGCGCTTTTTAAAACCAAGTGCGAGTTATTAAATTTATTACTTACCAAGCAACGATGAGTGTCTGGATTTTCAGCATCTAATTGTACCAGGTGCTTCAAAGCCTTGATGAAATAGACAAGCAGCCAAAGGGTTAGCGTTTAAGCCAACATGTGGGCAATTTACACCCGTTAAAACGTGATGGGTTATACTTTGCCTCTAAAGGGTAAATGTGTAAACTTAAAAGACTAGACAAAATGGAACAGGTTGAACAGGTCAAATGTCACCCAGGGCATATTCATGATGCGCGGGACATCACATCGTTTTATTTTACAAATAAGATTACCATTGCAAGTTTGCAAGTATTTTAATCATGTTTAAACCAATAATTATTTGTAAATTAGAGAAAAGAAGATTTGAAAGTGTTAGCATATCAGCCTGATCAGACATAACAAAATACCCAGAAGGATATGATTAAAATGAGGTCACAGAACATAAAAAGGATGAAATGTTCTAATCAGAACTGGGTAGCATAATATAACATTAAGATGGGCTGAAAGAAAATTACTAAAATCTCTCACTAGTAATGACACTACCTGCAAGGCAAGCAAGATCTTTTCCTTCCTCATATTAACTTCAAAAGACAGTAAATGTGTCTCCAAGTAATCAGATGAATGTTTCTGAAGTAGTTTCAGGTACTTTCCAGCTTCCACTAAAGGATCTTCAATCTAGGTCAAACAGAAGACATTACTTTACATACAGGTCAAAAGAATATTGTTTTCAAATGCGTGTTTCTTTGATATACATGTATAAACTATACACATAGTTATATTAGTTACATATTATAAAACACAATCCACAACTTTTCAGAAACAGAAATTGTATTTTAAAATAGACACGAAGAAAACCTGCAATAACTTCTCTCCATGAGGATCCGGATCAACTGTCTTGACATTTCGTTTCCCGTACTTGGAAACGGTACTGACATTAGCCTCCTCACTCTTTACTTCTGCTTCCTGAGGATAAAAATAATGTTTTAGCAGGTTATACAGTTAAAATAAAATAAGCATAAACTTAAAAGAAAACATGTCCGATATGTTGGAAAATGGAAATCGCTCTAAATTGTACTTCTAATGCAGAAAAACCTTCTCATCATTTTATTCAACAAATTTAAATACTATTAAAATATTAATTATCATAATCATATTTGATACTAATTATTTAAAAAAAAATTTCTAATTTTGGAGAAATTTGCTCCGAGTCAATCTGTCCTTCCACAAAATTACCCACTTGACACTTCTAGTGAAAGCTTAAAACTTAAATTTGTTAGAAAGAAACCACATATAGTTAAATATACTTTTTTCGCCCGCGCTTCAGCTTTCCTCTGTTTTTGCCTCATTTTCTTCTTCTGGGAAGCAGGTAATTTTGCTAGCTCATCATCTTCTTCGGTTGATGATTTTGGTGGAGAATCATAAAGCTTGATATAGCATCTGCATCACCCAATGGAGCACAAAAATAATCAAAAAAAAAAACATTTGTCAAGAAACTAATAATATCAAACAGAACACACATAGTCAATTTCTCAAGAATCAAAAATTTCCCTCAGTCAACAAACAAAATATGATTTAACAATGGGCTAATGGAATAAAAAGGCAACCAACTTTAGTCTAAGGTCTACCTTAGGTAACCATCAGTATTTTGATTTAATGTAACCAACTTTTAAAACTTAAGACATAAGGTAATCAGACTCGGACCAGTCAAAATGATGGTATGGCAGCTAACAAAACTAAATGTCAAACAGAACACATATGATCATTTTCTCAAGAACCATAGATTTCCACTCTACGCCAACATAACAAAATGTGATTTAACAATGGACTAATGGAATAAAAAGGAAACTAAATTTTGTCCAACTTCTATCTGTTAGGATCAAATTGGTACGAACACGCAATAGAGAACAATAAATAATAATAGAGACACAAGAGATTTATAGAGGTTCGGTCGCGGTGTGCAACCTACGTCCTCTTGGGGCAACTAGGGTTTTTCTTTTTATTGAGAGATAATAATTACAAGTACAATGAGATGTATATAGACTAAAATTAGGGTTAATCCCTTTAGTAATCTAACTAAACTGGGCCTAATTAGAACTTCGGCCGGCCGAGCCCAACTGCTCCAAATTAATTCACCCGAAGCCTACACCTAACACTATCTTAGGTTAACCATCAAAATTTTAAAAATTTTGATTTAAGGTGACCAACTTTTAAAATTTATGATTTAAGGTAATCTGATCCCATAACCTGTCAAATTTATGACATGGCAGTTACATGTTAGTAACTTTGACCAAGTCGACTTCTTTTTTAAACATGGCGACAGAAACTTCACCTTATAGCTCCAACAGCTGCCTTGCGAAAGTAAGCATGAGCATGAAGCCGGTCTTGAAATCTTAACATTTCAATATACGCACGCAAAGTCATTTTTCTTAAACAATAGGAATGGAAATCAAATTGGTCTTCAGTTATATCTGCATAATGCTTCTCAACCACCAAAAACTTTTTCAATGCCCGCCCAAGCTCACCCTGTCGGAAATAACTTTCACCAGAAGCAAGTTCATACCTTCAAATGGAAAAAAATTCAGTAAAAGATTCATATATTCTGTTTGTTACATATATTAGGTAACAAGTTTGTAACAAACACTAACCACATGCACTGCATATCATGCAGGTTATTGTGTTGTTCACCATCTTTTGTGAACAGTACAGCTGTCTTTTCCGCAAGTGAAACCTAACAAAAATCATTAAAAAAGATTTAAAAACTGTAAGCCAGGAAATGTGATCAAATGTGTTAATTCAGAAAGAGAATTGCATAAAAAATTTGGGAATTTGGACCTGATCAGCCTGCAGCATTCTTTTAACACATTGACTGTTTACATAACGATCTGCCAGATCCATGCACCTAGCTTCATCTGCTAATGCAGCTGCTGCTGTAAAGTCCCCAGCATGTTTCAGTATCTTGCTCTGCATACAAGAAAAGGAGCACTCAATTAAATATCACATACCTATTACCAATCTCATTGAATTAAAAAAAGTTTTGCAGTTTTATTGATTATTCAGACTCAAAAGAGTCACTAAACTGGAATTTAAAAAGTGGCTACAAGGAAATACCTTAAGAGTGATCATTAAATTTCCTTTTAAATTCTGAATGCCTTACACTTTAACTATTTTTCCTTTCTTAAATCCTTTACACTTTGAGCTAATTAGATTCATTTTCCTTCTTATGATTACTATATAACTAGTTTTGCAGATTTCAAGTTTCTTACTTGGCTTTGTTACAATTTCATTAAATTGAAAATCAAGGCACAACCTTATTCAAATGATTCACTATTTTAAAATTTCCTGACAAAATAAATATCAAATCTATTAACATTATTTAAGGGTTCACACTGTTAAAACATTTACAAAAGTATGAGCTTTTAAAAAACCAGCAGGCGATAGGCTATGTTTTCCTATAATATAACTATAAGATCCTAGTATCCCACTAATAAGATTATTTGCGATGGAGGAAAAAAGATCATAGCGTAGGCAGACCTTGACAGAGTATAAATCAATAACAGTTGGAGTATGTTGCATAGCTTCCTCAATTTTGGCAAGAGCCACATCATACTGGGCTCGTCTGTCATAATGCTGCATAAGCAAAACAATATAAGAATATACTAATATGAAAACTTATCAAACCCAAACAACTTATGCTGCAAGAACAAACCTGAGCTAAATAAAACAAGGTCCACAGTAGTGTAGAAGGTGGCTCTTTTTCTGATCTGGACATAAGATGCAGCACAATATATTAGTACTAAGTCCACATACAAGGAGATGCGATTAGCAAAGTTCATCATCCACTTGTACCTTCCAGGGTATCCACCTGTCTTTTTAAGTGATTCCTCCAAGCCAAGAACTAACTTTTCAAGAATATCAACCTAAAAATTCAAACATATGTTAAAATAATGCACACGTCTGAACCCTTCAATGAGTTGGCTTCCACAAACCTTGCCAGGATGATTATACAGAGGAGAAAGGTCAGAGAACAATGACGGGACCCCCTACATTTTCCATTAATACATGTATAAGTCTACATCCAAAATAAATGTTGCCGAAGAGAAATGAACACCCAGACTGAGTACCTTCGTTAGAAGAGGCCTGATATAATTGTCCGCCGCATCCCGAAACTTTACACCATCCAAAAAATCTAATGGGATCCTCTAAAATATAATGTTGTGATTTTAATAAGTATTATTCTTAAAATTGAGTTAGTAATCGGTAAAAGTAAAGAGAAATTTAAGCACCTTAACAGCAGAAGACCATGTGTATTGCTCCCCAAGAGATTGGTACAGAGCATCCAACTTGTCTATTTCATCAGATGAATATTGGCTAGTCTCCGAGTATAGTCCAACACACTTCTGTAATCCTTCATAGTATCTAAATAAAAGGGTTCAACTATCAATTATATTGTATGTTTCACAGTAAAAATTTTACAAACTTTTTAGAGTATCATCAATACTCTGTTTTTGTGTACCTGTAGTTGTCAGGATTCATGGTAAGTAGTACCCTATACAACTTTTCACATTCCTCAAGATAGTTAAGTTTCATAAGAAGAGAAGCCTCCTCTTCCTTGAAGGATAATTTATCAACCTATTTATTATAATCAGAATTGTTATGAATTGAACCTAAATGTTTATGTCATCTTAAACATTATTCAAAGTAATTATGAGGAGGACTTACAATCTTGGATTCTTTTTTGCGCAATTCTTCAAGTGCTTTCTCAAGAAAACCACATTCCTCTAATAATGATATCTGGATGGAAGATTTCATAAATAAGTTCTTAAAAAAAAGTTTCAGAGAACCTATTTTATGTTAACATGCATAAATATTTCAACACAAACAACAAAGAGGTTTCACTTTATTGATAGGATTATTACCTAGCACAACTATTACCTTGTATAACAGCATTTCCCCATGCTCACAACGTTCACTTTCTGGAGGATAATCATCTTCAAGAGTCCCTTCATATGCTTCCAGGATATCAATTGCTTTTGATGCACTTGTATAAGATTATCCATGAATAAGTTACAGACGGCCAAAGAAAATAATGAAATTACTACCATACCCGATGATTAGCAATTACTAAACTTTCCCCTCATGAAACTTGAATAAATAGATTATTAATGCTAAGAAATTAAGATATAGAAAGAAAAACGGCAATTAACATCCAAGAAATGTGCAGATGGCTGCTTGCCAAGCATGAACCAAAATAATGGAAGTTCATCATTTTATATAAAAAAATGCCATGATAAACATACGTACCCACATGGTTATAAGAGATCAACACACTATGAGTTAATCAAAGGGACTTTTAATGATCGTATCAAGTATAAAAATCATACAGATACAATGCCAGCAAAATAATAATTGCCAACATCCAGTTATCCAAAAAACTTATACATGACAGAAGATGACAAAAAAAACATTTTGATTACATTAATCTGAAAAATGACAGGAGAAAACAACTCACTTTGAATTTAGATGCTGAGAAACCGCAAAACCAATCCAGTTCATCCGATGGTTAGGCTTCAAAGTCAGCAACCGTTGTCTAGTTTCAACAAAACCTGCCAAGTCACGCATTTGTGCCTATAACCGAATAGGAAAAGGCACTATTAGCTACTCAAAACAGAGAAACCTGGGGATGACAAATTTAATGCATTGGTGAAAAGAACTTATAATATGCTAAACAAACATTAATGTAAATAGTCAATTATCTCCAACCGAGAACTATCAATCATCTTTGATAAACTTTAAGGGCCCCTTCTGTAGATGTGTTAAGACAATAAGATGTAGCACGATTATGTAAATGTGATTATCACATAAATTTTAGTTGTTCACATTGCAGGATATATACCTGTAAGAGGGATAGGTCCCTAAGTATTTCGATGTTGTCAGGATCTATCCTCAGAGCATTCCTGTAACACTTTATTGCCTCTCTGTACTCTCTGTCTGATCGGTAGAGAAGACCGTAAACGTGCCAACAAACATGGCTTTTCAGGTCGTTCTACAATTAGATAAGTGATGTAACATGTGACAATATGCTGATAAAAAAGGTAATTTCAAACAAGTGTATTTTAATGCATGGTTTGAAAGTTAACCAACCTTCAATCCTAGCCGTACAAGCTCATACGCTTCTTGCTTACGGTCCATGCAGTTCAATGTTAATCCCTTCATAGAGAGAGTTTCTAGTAACAAGAAAGGTTTACGATGTGAAATTATATAACTACGGTATTTTTTGAAAATTTTAAAATAAAAGGAAAGCCGATTATTGCAGCAATCTTTCACAACAGCCAGATAAAACTTTTACTAGACTATTAGGAAATCTAATACCCTAGCTTTATAAGATAGTAGCATTTAAAAATTTAACTCTTCACAAACCTCCATGATCTGGAAACTTCTTCAATATAGCATCTGCAGCCTTCAGCCCCTTTTTATACTGTTTTGTTTCGTAAGATTTCTGCCCAAGAGACAAACAAGAGAACAATTTCATTTTTCAGGTAAACAACTAAGTACAAAAGAAATAATTCTCCTTTCAACTTTCAAGAAGATAGCAGAGCATCAAAACAATGCAATCATATGTATGATAGATTGCACTAAACCCTTGTGATAGGATCATAGATTATCCAGAAAAAATGTAGAAATGTATTTGCACTAGATAGAAATGCAGGAGCAGGTTATTGAGCATGCGTTAAGGTTTGAGACTACGGTGTATGGAAATCAGTTTGGTTTTATACTAGAGAAATATCAAAAAAGCAAGTTTGTTGATTAGAAAACATAAGAAGAGACAAAGAGGACACAAAAAGTACTAGAACTGGTTTTTATTGATCAAGATATAATAATGAATGGTGCGCATTCAGTGATTTGGCCTTCTTTTCAGAATAGAAAACAATTTATTTTCAGTCTAAAAAGTAACAAGTTGAGGAGTTGATCATGATAGGTCAAGGATTCGATTAATATTGGTCAGTAGCTACATAATCTTACACCTATAGTCCTAAAGGGAATGACAAGCATTATGGCAGGTTCTAGAGAAGTAAGCTCCTGTAATGCATGTTGAATGCGATCAAACATATACACTATCAAATACAAAATTGGTATGCTTTTCACCTGATCATTTTAATTGATAGTATTGACCAAATATTAAGGTGATATGGTCATCCAATTAGAATGACTATACCAAATAGATTGTCAAGTGGCATCTTTCAAGACCATGAGGGTACATTCAAGATAGTAATTGAGGAAAGGCATGTTCCCTCTTTAAAATCGATCCATATTTTACACGCAGACTATTACACGTTAAGATTCCAAGGTTTAGTACTGCTGTTGAAACCAATGCTTAACTAACTAAAAACCCTTAGTCCAAACAGTTGTTACAACAACATTTGGATGAAGAACAAACTTAACCATAAGCTAACAGAAATTTGCAGCAGCATAACAAACCATTTCCAGTAAAATTCTATATAAAAAAAAAAGCTTCACCACGACTCTCCGTGGATAAAGTGTAGTTGTACCAACTCAGACTATTTCAAAAAAGCTGCAAGTGACATGAATCTACTATATTCATCCAATATCTTCATCAATGTTAAACGCACCAAAACAGTCCACATATCATTCAATGCGATACACCACAACACATTACCGATAAAACCAGCATACGCATACTGCTTACCGCCACTCTCCGGAGTCAAAATAACATAAAAACCACATGTCTACATTAACTCGATACATATGATATACATAACTACAATTAACGATCCAAAATCAATACAATAGGGGACTACCTAGGGTTTCAATTACAGTAATGGAAGAAACAACGAATTGCAAAGTGATTAAAGTGATTGAGATTGTGAAACTTACGACGATGAGCTTGAAGAGATTGGCCTCTTTAGGAGGAAGCGAAACGCCCATTGCTTGTGCTGCAAGATAGAGGATTTCTAGAGAGAGAAAGTGTGAAATAGAGGGTGTAGAGAGAGAGGGGAGGGGATTTGATGGTTTTTGAGGGTTTATAAGGCGAGAGTGATGGAAAAGAGAAGGGGATGAGAGGGGTGACTGGTGGCGTTTATCTTCTGCAACCCTACTCGAGAAATAGAATAAGGGGGTAAACTTGAGTTTGGAGGAAATTCAAGGGGTTGTTTTGCAATTCGTGTCCTTAAAGGTGTCTTTGTTTAGAGCATTCGCAATCCATCTTCTATCCTTATCTATATAATTACATTAAAAACATCTATTTTATCGTTTTTATTTTTAATTAAATAATATTTTTTCATACTTTTATCATTACTTTTTCTCTCTCATCTACTCACAACCCCTTTTAAAAAATTAAAAAATTTATGTGGGTTGTACCGTGATTCTCCAAATATGAGGAATCACGGTACAACCCCCATAAAATTTATTTCTCATTCACTCACAACCACTCACAACCATCCCATATAATATAAGGCACCCACTCACATCAAAATGGGGTACGGGCTGTGAATGCTCTAATAATGTAATGTTTACATATGTATCCGATACATAGTAAAATCTCATAGGTAGTAAAGTTTTGCCTTGAACAAGGTTAGATTTTAAAACATGTAACTCTTCGTTGTAAGATTCACATTTTATCATTAGGTTTAAACTCCACCCTTGTAAAAGGTTAGATAAAGATACATATTTTCTATATCTTAAAAGATCGAAAGGTTGTTTTTCATGACACCACAAACGCGTCTTATAATCGGTTTCATTTCATTGTTATTATTGATGGTTGCGTCCTTTAGTTTTCTTATGTGCATTTAGGTGTGAGGATATCTATATATGTCATAATTCGGTTGGATTTTATTTGTTTCAAATTCTTATCATCTAGAACTAGATTTCAAATATATATTATAATCATTTTACATACATATCTAATAAAATATTATACATATCAAAGTTATTCTAAATGAGGGCAAGCATTTTTCTGTCAAAGAAAAAAGTGGAGAGTCTCCTACTCATGAGACCCACAACACGTCTTATGATTGGTTTCATTGGTTATTGATGGTTTGATGACTTAGTTTCCTTATGTGCATCGAGGTTTGAGGATGTCTATATATATCATAAAGTGATTAAATCTTATTCATTGAGATTCTTTTTTTTTTTATCATCTAGAACGAGATCTCAAAAACTTATCTTAAAACATACATTAAATATAAAAAAATCAATTCAAAACTTGTAATAGTTATAAGTTTATAATTTCAATATCGTAGCTTTTTATATATTGTAGTGGGAATGTGTCGTTTATATAATATTAGTGAATTCTCATTTATAATTTGCGGTATTATTCTAATTGAATGATCTTAAAAATTAGACTGATATTTTATTAAATGTCAAAGTTAAGGTGAAAAGTAAAGATTAATTACTAAATTTTGAAGCAGCCATCTAATCGAATCACTCTTGGGATACCAAATTTGCCAATTAAGCAAAGGTGCAAATTTCTTGATACATATTCACCACTCAAAAGTTATGTTTTGCAAAACATAAGCAGGATTAAAGTGTGTTTCTAATGTGTGTGAGGTCTTCTAGTTGTTTTGTAGGAAACAAGAAGGAATTCAAACTTAAAGCTAAGCCTTTCATTTTCTTCTTAGTTGATTTGGGGGTGAGCTACCATAATTTGGTAAGCTATTCTCTACTCAATTTCTAGATATAAAAGAACTTTAAGTTGTTTTTGAGCCCAACATAGCCTAGAAACATCATATATGATGTTTATAACTTGTCAATTAATTTGGATATTTATTATATAGTTGAATCAATAATTTATTTATATTATGTGTTCTTGGTGAATTTTTAACCAACAATGAAAGTTCGTGAAAAATTGGATTATAAACCTATAACCACTTATTGAAATGAGTTAAAATAACTATTGAAACTACTTTTATGACAACTCATTGTATAATATTTTAATATTGGTGAAAATAATGTTGGACCTATCCAAAGCTTGAAATAACTATTAGGTGATTGATACGTCAAATTGGTTAAATTCGTTTTGTATTATCAAAAATACTTTCAAAAAACATGGTTTAATCATAAAATGTACACGAAAGGTGAAAATTAATCCTTAGCAATTTTGAAACAAAACAGGGTTGAAATTGAACAATTATTGCTTAGATTCACTATTTGATGTATAACCGTGAAATGAATATCAATGATTATTTAAATCGACTAGAGTTTAATTGGTCATGAAAGTAAAATCTTTTTTAATAAACCCAGTTAATTGCAATCAAGTTCTAAAAGTGTTTCAATTTGATCGCTCAAACATATTTTTCTCAAATTGGACCATTAATTATCAAATCGAGTTATTATCAAATTTTCTTATATCAATAAAGTAATGTAGAAGATAACGTGTGGGTCAGAATTTTCAATATATAAAATTATATTAAATAATAAAAAAACTATGTTAATTATAATAAAATTTAAATAATACTTAAAATTCACGTCATCGTTTCACATCAGCATAAAAAATGTATTTTCATATCAAAACACTAATAACAAAATGCTAAAAAACATCATAAAACTTATAATTTAAATTAAACATGAAAGCTAAGTAATCTAATTTGAACACCTTTTACACTTGATTTAACTAATAGAATATTTTTAAAACTTGATTACTATTTTACAAAGTTACATTGCAATTGTTGTCAAAATTAATATACTTATTTAGCATGGGTTGATCATCAGGTATTCAACCAACTTTAGGCGAGGGTTGATTGAATCGGAGCCAAATTTGTTGATGCCGAGTACCTATGATTTTCAAAACAAAGTATATGATAAAATTGTTCGTTTTAAAGATAATTTTGTATCATGATTCTATTAATAATCCTAGATTTGATATTATAGTGGGTCGGAATCATATATGCAAGTTTGATTTTATGCTTAGAATATATGCAAAGTAACTTCATAAACTGCTTAATGAATATATGATGTAAACTCATTTAGATCTGGGTTAGTTTTTTAAGAGAGTATATTATAACATAAGGTGGATTTTCATTGGCAAGGGCACACAACTATGCATTCATTTCAAGCATAATTATAAACCTTATACCAAGAATGTGAAGTTTTGCATACTCGCCGCATGAATATGCGAGGAAAAGTCACATAACTATATACATATACTAAAATGTAAAAGATGATATGTTTCTACATATTTTCATTTAATTTTTAGCCTAAACCCTCTATGATTTCTTGAGTTTAGTGAATATATCACACTCTATGCTTCCATGTAAAATGTCAAAATAGGTGAAAATTTATTAATGAGCACCAAGATACTTATGTATTATAATAGATAACCCCTCCACAGTCTTGCGTACGCCAGTATAGAGTTGTCAGGTCACATTAGGCCTGGTGTATATAACGTTACCCTGTTTTTCCAAAAAAGATTATTTTTATAACTTGAACTCACAAGTTTATAATTCCATCTTTTGATGAACCAAACACAAGTTTTAATAGATATAATTCTAATTTTAACAAAATTCACCAGCCAAACACTAAGTATGATTTATAAGTAAACAATATAGTGTGATGAGCCATGTCATTAGGGTTTAGGGTGTCATAAACATTGAATCCGTCCAAGTAATTCAACCAGCTTTAATGCCTTGATGTTATGCCAATTTATAGTTTAGTACGATTTGCAACTTGTTCATAAACAAAGACTACACTTTATCTCAATATTTATACAGTTGTTTCTCATAAACCAAACGAGTTGTTCAATATTATTATCTATGTGCTTTATAAGAACATGTAGTGAGGTATATATACAAACTAGTGGCAAAATCATAAAAAAAAGATCGGATTTTCCTCAAAACCAAGCAGCTTTGCTGGTTTTGTTGACTAATGATTTGGTTCAATTTGCAACTTGTACATTAACCAAGAATATATTCTTATTATTTTTATAATTGTTTCTCATAGACCTAACTATTTCAACTTTATTTATTTTTCTTCTTGAACAGCGATGGCAAATTTCAACTTTATTATTTATGTATGTTACAAAAACATATTGTGAGCTATATAACACATAGTGTAACAAATATATAAAAAGAAAAGATCAATCCAATCACCTAAATCAAGGAAATATCACTCGTGGTAACTCTTTTCCATATTTCAGATACTTCAAACGACGCCCGTTTGGTATCAGTACCCATAGAATTATTAACAATTAACAAAGCTCTTTTTATAGAACATTAATAACTTCCAATACATTTTGTCATCTAGCGGCTCTTAGATTTTTGATTGAACAAGAACGGATTGAGGCTTTGTAGAAAAACAAAGACGGAGCTTCACTCCTCGCCAAAGTGTTCATCTTTTTTTCACAAAGCTACATGATTTGTTACTATCATCCAACCGTTACTAATGTTTTTGTTTTTATTCTATACATGATAACTAAAGCTAATTTAGGTAAAGAAGAAGGTCATTATCTCGACAATAGTAAGACAAGCTAGTATTTGCGGTGAATCTCCCTGTTTGTTTGGTAGTCATGCGATATAATAGAAACTCTTAATTTCTACCGTTGTAATTTTTTCTTCGCATGTACCCATAATAGCATACAAGTAGAGCCCTTTGATTTCACATGTTTCAACTTGTGCTTTATATAGTGAAGGGCGGCCAAGGCCTCCCAGAATTAGTAGCCGGTGAAATCCCCAAATAAAATTTTCAATGAACTATTGAAAGACATCAGTGTGAATGATCAGACGAGTACCAAGTTAAACCGGCTAGTACAGCCAACCCAGATAAGCCAGCCTGTAAACATTGCTATAGAAGGTGGTAGGCACTTATCACCCCATCAACACATTGTTGTAGACTTGTAGATAGTATTGATCAGAAAGACAAAATTACCACTGGCTTAAGTCACACAAAAAGATAAAACAAGTCTCGAAACATGCTGCAAAACAGATGCCAATTCAACCCCAAACACAACTCAATCTTCAAAAGGGAAGAACAAAAACAAATACAGCAGGTAGAAAAGTTTCACAAAACTTGACACAACTACTGCACCATATCTCTTGTTCTTTTACTATTCTCCCAAATATATTTTCAAAGAGAGCTCTACCAACCAAAAACTTCCACAATTAAAAAAAAAAAGAAAAAGAAACAAAGAAACAAAGCCACAATAAACCTGAAATAGAAAACAAACATGCCAAAAGTCACTCAATTATGTGGAGACTTAAAAAATATATACATAAATTCGACATGTAAGGTTTTTATACCTTGCATCCATAAAAAGTCCTGCCACCTGTCAGACTGCAATCTTTAACTATGAGGACGCAGCATGAGCAGGCGTTTCAAACACATACCTGATGTGTACACAGACTAGCCAAATTATTCCAAGATGTAGATCACATATAAACACGAGTGCAAAGTAGGCGTATAATAAAGAAATACGAAAGAAATATTTTTTTCTCAAATGGGTTGCAGAAATTTACATGCAAGTTGATCCCAAAACAAGATAGAAATAACTGAAAAGGTAAATTACCGTAAATAATTGGGGAATACTGCGGTCGCCCAAAGTGGTCCAGGAGTAAACTGGAAATCACAGAAGGCCTAAGGCCTGCAGCACCATAAGTACCACTCGAAATTTCAGAACAAGGAACTGGGTTGAAAAGTGATCTTTATCAGCTAGATTCAATAGCTTTTTGATGTATTTAACACTTCACTTATCAAACTTCATTTCAGTGTATCTGCACATAACAAAAAACACCTTAAATTAATCTGAGAAAACAATATCTAAAGCCAAAAAGATAATAAGATCTTCAAACTTGCCTGCGAGCTTTATTTTGGCGTTGCCTCAATTCATCATTTGCAAGCTCTGCAAAACAAACTTAATTAATTGCTTTTTATGAAAAAAATTAATAAAATTAAATTCAAGAAACCTGCACTATGTGATACTTTACCAGGTTTCTGAGAAGACAACATTTCACTTCCAGATTTATTCATATTTCCGCCTTTGCTGAAAAATAAAACAAACAGATCAAATAAGTAATTAAAATGGAGCCACATCTGTGTAAATAACTTTCAGCAAACAAATGTTGTACTTTAAAGGAGGAGCTAATGAAGATGGCTGGCCAGATGCACGAGCATGATAAGCACCATCCATTGTGATATATGGATAAGGAGCCCCTAGTCCAGCAGCACCTAAAGCTCCAGCAGCACCAGCCAAAACAGGTAACCTAGTATGACATCATTAAAGACCTTAGTTTCAACTTAATACGGAAAAACATATCAGTATTCTTACCATGTCATCTCTGAATTTCCCACCCCATTGGGCTGAGCAACATAGCCAGGGAAAGCCATGCCAACAGCAGGAACTCCAAGCCCCCCAGGATGCTGCCCCGCAAATTGCATAACTACATCCAATCCACAAAGATAGCAGATTATTTACCATCATTACATGTCTCCAAAAAAATAATGAAAAGAAACAGTTCCAAGACATGATTTATAAATAAACGTTATCAAATAGTTGTTTACCTGGCAAAAATGTTGGAGCTCCAGGGAAGTTTTGATCGCCATAAGAAAATGAGCTCATTCCACTGGTTGGAACACCAACTTTCCCTTTTCCAACTAAGGCAGTCTTAGGATCATTAGATTCTGTAGAAGATTCCAAGTCTGTAGATTCAAGCCCATGTGCGGGACCAGATGTTTTTGGTGGAGAAGATGCACGGGACCCACTAGCAGATTGAGCCCCAAACTGTTGACCAGAAGGTTGGAGGTTGGGCCTATTTACCGGTTGATAAGTCACTTGCCCAAATGGAATCGGTCCTCTCCCTTCAGCCCGTGTCTGCAAGTTGTTTTGGGGCTTAGAGATTGAATCATCTATATAAAGCTTGTCCATCCCTAAAGAGACAGAAACATTTTTTCCCCGTGGAATATTTGACTGAGAAACTGGATAATTCTCTGCCATAGCAGGAGTTCGCGGGCCCCTATGAAGAGATCCAGTTTGAGCATCTTTTTTCTGAGTCAAGTTGGTTTCTTTATTCGAAGAACCAGAAGGATAAAATGGTGGAGAAGCAGAATTTAAATTTGATGCAACATTTTTCCTAACAGGAACTTGAGCAGATTCTGATGCTGGCATGGCAGCGGATGCTCTTCCTGAACTTGAATGGGATGTTTTCTCAATTGGTTTGGCAGACCTATAATACTTGATGATTAAATACTGTACAAATCATATGGATAATAACTGAAAGAATATAGATGATAATATTTCTACTCACTGTCTGCTTTGTGTAGGACCTTCACTGTTCGGTGTAGAAGGTTGATATCTTCTAGGCCCTCGACCTCTTACAGACTTGGGTCCACTCATTTGATTGTTATTGCTGTTACTTTTAGGCCTGCTTCCACGTACAAATCCATGATCTTCACCTCGATTTCTACCACGTGCTCGATTACGACCCCTGGGACCCCTTCTACCCTGGTAATACAAGAGATATTAGAACACAAGAATTCCATACACACACTCACGCATAGGCACAATAGTTCACCTCATTGTGATGTCTTTCATGCATAGTCATTTCTTCAAACTTGTCATGGCCCCATTTGCTGTCATCTCTCAACTCCCACAATTTCCTCCCACCAAGAGTTCGCCTAACATCATATGACAAAAACTTTATTACTTAAGAAATGTCATCTCATGAAAAACTTTAAAAAATGTCACAAATAGAATGAAGCTGAAGAGAGAAACCAGACAGTAAAAAAAATGCATTTCTACATCCTAAACTAAGTAAAATGAAGCTGAAGCATCTTTTGTTCTTTCAACAATGGTGTTTCCAGTGAATAATCTTCAGGTTTGTCAACTATGCTGACATCTATCCCATCAAAAGTGTTGGACTTACAGAAGTATCTCAGAAGAAGACTATAGCTTACGAAAGTGGGAATATTTTAGATAAAGAAGATATTCAATGTTGCTATTTGACCTCCACATTGCATTGCAAGTTTCGACCAAACTATAATGTTTATTCGTATGCATCTTATAATGATCATAACAACACCGGGTAAAAAAAAAGGAAGTTAAATGACGTCAAATGTTAATATTGCCAATAAATCTATCTTTTCACATATCATTTATTCAAAGGAATCAAAGTTGTATGATTAGGTTCATCAAACAAAAGATGGGAATCCAATTTGCTAAATTGGACCATGTCACACGCATCAAAGGCGGCAAAGGTTGATTGCATTGTATCATTCCATAAAACACACCAAACGTTTATTATATAGTGTACTTTGTGGGTGTTCGGTGTATTTTAATATTTAAGAAAGTTATAAAGAAAAATAGTACAAAACGATGTTCTTGTGACAGATGCTTTGCATATTTAGGTCTATACATAAGAACGTGTACCTTCCATGTTCACTTCTATATATTACTGTTACACAAAAAATCCAACACTTAGAGATGATCTACAACTCTGTATGATTCAAAAAACTTAAGATAACTTGTAGATGATCTATAACTTTGTGGCTGGTTCTTCGCTGAGTTAATAAATTATAGTTGATTCATAAGCTTGAATTATGGCAATATTTATCAATCTTATTGGTAACTATAATAAGCTCTTTTTTAAAACATTATGATGCATTGATTATGAAATAAGTAAAAAGGTGGATAGCAATGTAAAAGAGACGAGCGCATTTTTCACAAAAATATGGATTGACATTTTCAGAAAACAAAATTCCAACAACAAAAACGAATTAAAATCTACAGATAAAAAATACAATCAGTTCCAATACACAGATAGTTAAGTTTCCGATTCAGTAAAACATGGGCCCGCACTACCGCAGTACCCCACAAAAAAAACCGGGCAGTCATCTATGTAGGTGATTCAGCTTGGCACATTTAGATTTAAAACACCAATCTAGCTTGAGAACAGGTACATATTCAGTCTCTAACAGCACTAGCTAATGAGCGACCCTACTGCTTCCCCACCCCCAATACACACACAACAAAATACTAGTGTCTCAAAAGCAGTTATATTTTAATCAAACATGGTAGCAATTGAAGTCAAAGTTCCAAATTTTTCATCCCAGCCAGTAATCAATGGCGAGACTCTCGCGAAGAGTTTGCTCCATTTGAAAACCTACCGATTCAAATGCAATTTGCAACAGTGAAACTGATTAAACTAACAGATAAAACTAAGGGGCAATTCAAAGGAAGATTCCAACTAATCACATCAATGCACCTAAACACAATTAGAAACTAACATCAACCACAAAAAAAACAACATGAACTACAAAATCACCTGTGTCTACCACCAGCACTGTCTCTAAACCGATCATCATGCATGTAAAACGCTCCCGCTGTTGGCACTGCAAACGGCTCATTCTCCTTCTTCCCCTCTTGCCCCCCCTCCCCCACCCCCTCTCCCACTCCATCCTCCTTACCATCAAACTGCTCAACACCTTCAGCCACATAATCCCCATCCCCATCGTTCTCCCTCTTCACTCCACCAGAAGCCCCCTCAACAACACCATCATACTCCTCCCTCACACCCTCAACTTCATCTTCAACCTGCTCCTCCTCATCCACTAAATCATATTCTTCATCATCATACTCCGCCGCGGCTCCCTGCCCATCCGATTCATAATCAGAAACCCTAGAATCCACCACCCTCTCCCTCCCCCTAACCCTAACACCACCACCACCACCGCCACCACCGTCACCGTCGTCGTCCTCGTCGTCACTCGCCTCCCTCCTCCGCCGCATCTTCAACGAAAGCTTCGCCTGCTCCGGATCACTCTCGTACTCCTCATCTTCCGCCATATCAACTGTCGATAACAAAAACCCTAACCCCAATTGCCACACAACAGATCAAAACATCCGAAAGTTTAGACGAATGAAGAGACTTGAGGAACAAGATTTGATCTTTAGGGTTGTGAGGAGATCAAAAGTAACATATGTGTGTGTGAAGTTGTAGGTTGTGTGTGTGTGTGTGTGTGTTCTAGGGCTCCTATTGCTATTTGGGTGGAAATTTGAGGGGAGAAGATAAGGGCCGGGGGGTAGATATAGAACATGTGATAAAAGTATTAAAAGATACAAAACAACCCCTTAAGTTTTATGAAACTTGCACATTAGACCTTAAAGCTTTACGATAGTTTTGTTGGGCCGAAGCTGAAGTGGTCTTCTCTGTTGGGCTTAGTGTTGTGGACTGAAAAGTCTGAAATATGAAGTATCCAATATCATATTTATCAGAATACAAGGTATGTAGCATGAAATGGGCCTAACGAAATTTCACCAAGTCAAAGTACTAAGTGTATAGGCCGGTTTTTTGTAAACCAGTTTGAGTTTAATACCGGTTTGGGTTGGTTAACTGAAGTTATAATAGGTTTGGACATGACACCGGATCAAGTTGAAATCGGTTTGAGGATGGGTAAAGCCCAACCCGATAAGAATCGCTCTATCACACTCTTTTTTCATTTTATTGTTTTTTATCGTTTTTTTTAATATGATGATTTAGAAAATTTACATATGTTGTTGTGATGTTTTTATTTTTACTAACGCTTGAATATAAATTTTATTTAAAAACGGATTGCTAATAATGATGCACAACTATGTCACTGAAGCACAAATGTACAAATTATCAAGGCTACCGTAAGATTTTATTTTTTTATTTACAAAAATATGATCTTTCTTTTAGAATTTTGAGTATGCCATTGTTATGTGTTATATGTTTATGCATCAATTTTAATCAAAGCATAAACCTAAAAGCATCAAAAATACTTTGTGGTTATTTTTTATATAAAGTGACGTCATTTTCCCTTCTCATTTTATAAAATACTGAGTACAAAATTGTGACATTCTTATCTATGTCTCCATATACATTGTATTTTAAACCAAGCGTTATAGATTTCGAGTCAAATCAATACCTCGTTACACGTTTACTTCCACTACTTTACCTGTTGTTACCATCCAAAATAAAGAACCCCATTTCTCATTTAGTTTCAACCTACAGCCAAAAATCCAATGTGACCAATTATCAAATCAAGAAGCTGTAATACTTTTAATTAAATATAATAACAAGATGTCTCAAAATAAGACAAAAAATTGAACAAATTGAGCATTATATCCGATGACAAACTAAAAAGTCTATTATACTTATCGCTTTAGTTCACCCGTGACCTTCGTAAGTTTATCCACCATGTTAGTTTCATTTAATTATTCTTGTTATTTTATCTTTTTATCAATCATATGAACATAAGATCGTTTTATTTAACAATAACAATGCCAAAATTACATATAAGAAAGCTGTTGTTACTTCAATTAATTTTAAAAGTATGATCTTATTACAAATAAAAATATGAAAGTATGCTACTGTTTGAGCGTTTGTTACTATAATTGTTCTCGTGTAAAGAAAATAAAACAAGTTGGATTTTAATAACACAAACTCTAATTCATTGGTTGTTAGTACTTCGCACTGACAATTTGACAAATGGCACTTCAAACTTTCGGTTGCATTGCCAAATCAACCTCACTCACATAATAATTATAGATTTCCACTTAAATTTTCCCATAATGGTAATGAGTGATATAGGAAATTCATTGTAAGCTAAATCGAATGTAAATCTATGATAATTATACGAGCATGACTGTCATTAGCAAACAAAATTGAAAGCTAAGGCCAAAGAGTAACAAAGAAACAAACAACACACTCATAAAATAGGGACTAAGGGGCTGTTTGGTAGCCTTTTAATGATCATTAAGAGGCTACTTCTTAATGGTTCATAACCTCTTAATGGTTAAAAGGTAACCCTAATGATAAATAGTTAAAAGGTTAATACTTAATTGTACATCTTAACCATTCAGCATTAAGGTTACCTCTTAACCATTAATCATTAAGAGGTTATGAACCATTAAAAAGTAATCTTTTAATTACTATTAATATGCTACCAAACAGCCCTAAGGAAGGTGAGATAAGAACCTTACGTCTATCAAGAGACGGAGATGAAGCAACCTATGAGATACCAATCCAAAAAAATCTAAAATAAAAGCTAAAAATGTCATTGGTTAAATTGTCAGTATAAATGATTATTGGTCGATGTATCATAGTTTCAATTAATAAAGTCCAATTTAACTTAAAAAATACACAAAATAAAAAGTTTTTTTTCACACTCATACCCATACCATGTATATATATAAGTACCACATGTGAGTTCAAAAGCCCAAACCTTTGAGTTTGAAAAGAAAAGACTAAGAGGAATGGAGATGAAGGGAATCTTGAAGTTTGTGGTGGTGATGTGTATGGTGGTGAGTGGGTGTAGAGGCGATCTGAATTCATTCAGAGATTGTTATGCTAAATGCTTCATTTTCTGCATGATTGAACCCAACAATAGCCTATGCACATGCACCACCCAATGCCTCAAAGAATGCATCTTCCCATCTCTTCCACCATTTTCTACCATGTCTGTTGATCCACATACCCAAAACCTTGGTTATTGCAAGCTTGGTTGTGCCACTTCCCTATGCTCTAACATCAGCAAAGCACACAATCCTGGTATGCACGCGCGCGCACTCACACACACAAACACATGGGTTTGAATTTCTGACACAAAGTAATCTAACACGAGATTCAAATGTTTGAGTTTAGTCTAAACAAGTTCGGTCAGTGTGTGATGGAAACAACGAACTTGTTTAGCTAAACAGGTCTTTTGGGTCGACCTGACAGGTTGACAGGTTGAGTTGTTGAACCTGTTTATTGGTATACAAGTTTTAAAGAAAAATATGTTTTGTCATAGATAAAAGAGAATTGAATAACCGTTTTAATAGTAAAACAGAGTTATTATATATTTGTTTGTAGTAATTTTGTAGTTTATAGTGCTGATATAAAAGATTACAAGGGTTAAATGATCATGTGCGTGTTTGGGTTTGTCGCGGGTTCAACCCGCAAAAACACACAAACTTGAGAACTCTTAGTTTACGAATATATGATTAATTGTGAGTTTGTGACGCTTTTGTCTACAGATGGGAAGACTATGGAGAGCTGTGTTGGGTCATGTTCAAACAAGTGCACTATGAGCTACTCATCTTCATCACCCTAACTTAATGCATCAATCGTTTCAATCGATTTCTATAGCGTTGTTTTTGTTTTTGTTGATCATTCGTGAAAGTAGTTGTTATTGTTGTATCCTTTGGAATTGAAAGATTCAACTGAATTCAAACTATGTTACATTGGCCGATTTATTAGATCTTTCTTTTTTCCTAGTCGCACCGTTATTTCTTTTTTAATAGCTTGTGGTCTTGTATTTTCATGATGGAATCAAAATTATTTCCCGTTTAGAAGAAAAAGAATTTTGATCCCAACATGCGTAACAAAGTAGTATCGACTCCATCTATTTCAACACCTCAAACGAGATTTTAGTTTTGAGTCTTTTTTATAAATATTTTCATACTAAAATTCATCTAATAAATCTATAAATTATCATCTCACTAGATAAGAAAATGATAAAAGGATATTACGTTGTGTTGAAAGTACCACAACCCGTTATTTTCACTAAAAATATTATCCTACTAAATCAGTCAATTTATTTATTTTACTGGGGTAAGCGTAAGTATAGCCCCTAATTAAGGTATTTTTCCTTGTTCATTATATTTTGTTGAAAGTTATTTATAAAAAAATGATTATAAATCGAAAACGAGCAGAACCGAACCGAACTTAAGCTATGATCCGAGAGTGTGAACCAAGTAACAAATCGATTAGATAGTTTAATTGGTTTAGTTCTCATCACTAATCACACCATCCCCAAACTTTATTAATAGCTTTACTATGAGTGATATTGTACTGAATAAGTTTGTTTGTCAATTTGTCTTGTTGATGTAGTCTCTGTTAGAAATTAATCTTGATGTTTAAGGGTGTATACAGGTAAACCAAGAAAGAAGGGGGTATAATTAGTTTACATGTAGAATATGTTAGTCAAGGTAAATATTAGGAAAGTATTGAATATTTTGAATGTAAATGGGCTGTCATCCAGCTGTGTTTGAGCTGTGATTTCATAGTAATTAAGGTTAGGAGTAGTATAAAAGGGAGTCATTGTATAGAGTATAAGGTGTGGTCTTTTGTTCTTTACATTAATAAAAGAGTACCGAGTATTATCTTTGTTTTCCTGGGCCAATATTCTTAACAATTGGTATCATAGCAAGAGGGAAACGATTAAAGGAAGAAGATTGAGCATGTGAAGACGAGGAGAAAGATGATCGAGCTGTGAAGAAGAACGAGGCCACCCGATTGAATCTGTGAGAGATTAATTGTAACCCGAACCTGTGATAGGTTCAAACAAGTCAATTCAGCAGACCAAGGGGAAGAACAGTTGTGTGATCCAACTGCAGAAGGAAAAATCTGAGTGATTCAGATTGCAGAAAATCTGTGTGAGGCAGATTGGGTTCTGTGTGAAGCAGAAGGTAAGGTTGTGTGAAGCTACGATCAAAAGTGAAGAAAACTTGAGCGATTCAGGTCACCACGGAGAAGATTAAATCTGTGAGGGATTATTCATATATGGGGCAATCTGTGTGACGCAGGTCGTGAGGAGAACTCAGAAAAACAAAAGGCAAGAAGAGCTTGTTGCTGTTTGCAATCAAAGGAAACAATTGGCAAGTGATTTGCTAGGAAGTGAGATTGTTGGGATGCTGTGATAGCAGATTTGCAAGGCTGAAAGCAAGGAAGAAAACAACACAAAAGCTGTGTGAGACAAAACAGAAGCTATGTGAAGTAGATTTGAAGATCGGTGATTGATCAAACTTGGAAGAAACATGGTTCCAGCGACTGGAATTCAAGACCAAGATGGTACAACATCAAGATTAAGGGCGAGAATGTTAGAAATTAATCTTGATGTTCAAGGGTGTATACAGGTAAACCAAGAAAGAAGGGGGTATAATTAGTTTACATGTAGAATATGTTAGTCAAGGTAAATATTAGGAAAGTATTGAATATTTTGAATGTAAATGGGCTGTCATCCAGCTGTGTTTGAGCTGTGATTTCATAGTAATTAAGGTTAGGAGTAGTATAAAAGGGAGTCATTGTATAGAGTATAAGATGTGGTCTTTTGTTCTTTACATTAATAAAAAGAGTACCAAGTATTATCTTTGTTTTTCTGGGCCAATATTCTAACAGTCTCTAGTTCGATCTTGTGTCGAGAAAAGTTACAACTCATAATAGCTCTAAAACTTGCATCAAAACTATGACCTTTAAGCAAACGAGTAATTACTTGAACGCACTCGTGACACATATATGCAAACGAGTCGAATCAAATAGTGTTTTCGCTCTCACATAGAAATTGTAGCTAGAAAGTGGAACATGCCATATGGGTGTGGGTTACATGAGTGTATTATGTTGTGTTAATCTGCATAGTATCGTCTAAAAAAGAAGCTGCCAAAAGCATGTCTTATCAAGAAATATAACATAACAAACACAATCAATTCTGAACCGACTAATCAAACCGGTTCAAACCATGAATGCCTAACTACTTCAGGCCCTGTGTTTCAGCCTTTCCCGTCAACGGTCCGGTCCAACCGGTCTCACCCCTACACAAAACCTGACCACAAGATAATACATGGTGCTAATATAAACTCACATGTGTTATTGCATTACAAGCTAATAAATGTACACGGACTTTGAAACATATAAAGTGGGACTAGCCCATGCTTGAAATTTGAATAGTAATTTTTTTAAAATCATGTTCGACACACCAGTAATTTATTTAATTTTTGTGGTAAAACGAGTTCAACCCGTGCAGAGGATTAGCAATTTTGAGTTTTGACCCGTTATCCAAAACACTCGTTTTTGCCATCTCTAGAATATAATCATCCCTAAAGAGCCAAGGCAAACAAATCATCAAAGCCAAAAGAAAATCAATCAACATAAAGCAAACTTAAAAGACAATTATAGAACAGGGTATTCATTTAATCAACTCCAAATTCAGGCATTGTCTGCAAATTATACCCAAAACAGTACTATTCCCCCAAGATCACGACAACAACGATTAAGTTCTCAAATATGATATAAGGTTTACGTTAAGGGAAAAAAAGATATAAAAGAAAAGAAGACAAACTCGGCTACATGATGATAGATGACCCGTTTACCATAAAGATCCATTTCTGCTGATTTGACACTTTATATGCTTTCAAAGGCAAACTGACACATGAATTCCTCTTGAGTGCAATGCATTACCCGATTTACCACTAACCGTACGGATCCTTATGGAGAATTTTCTGGGGTCTTCAAGGATGGGACAGCAGCATTTGTGTTTGTATTAGTATTAACGCCTTTGTGTTGTGTAACAACTGCACGAAACTCTTCAACGATAGCAGCATCTTTAAACTTCAAGGCAAAGGTTGAAAGGCCGTCTTTTCCTTCACCGGTGCTATTCAAACATGCAAATGTAATCCCCTTTTTCTCCATATTTGTCAGTTTCATATCAGGAAAGAGACTAGCATTTAATATCAATCTGTAATTTCCTTTAGCTCTCATCACAAGCCTACCCTTTTCATTTCCAGTTGTTGAAACGTTGACTTTTAATTCTCCTTTACCACGCTCTTTCCACCCGCCATCAATGAACTCAAATAACACAGAATCTGCTGTAAAAACAGCCTTTTCATTCTCTTCGCCTGTCTCTACTTCAACTTTTTTTATAGAAGGTGCTTTGCTTCCTTCAGTATTGTCACTAACGGGCCCAAATAGAGACGAGTTTCCATTGGTACCAAAACTGAAAGATGGGAAACTGGGCTGGTCGCCTTTTGTGATTGGCCCGAATGAAAAACTTGAACTTGAAAATCCTGTCCCAACAATCCCGGTAAAAGCATTTTGGGTACATGAAAGCTGTTGGAACGAACTAACCGCTGCAGCCTTTTCGGTGCTATTTTTTTCATCAACCTCAACCTCAACCTCTTTGTTTTTAGAATTTTTGACTTCACATTCATCCTCTTCTTTTGCTGACTCAGCATCAGCTGAATCAAGTTTTTTCGACTCCTCGCAGACAACTTCATCGTTTTTCACCTCGTCAACTTTGCTTTCAGTTTTTTTGCCTTCACATTCAACCTCTTCTTTTGCTGACTTGGCAACAGCTGATTCCGGTTTTTCCCCCTCGGTCACACTGACAACCTCATGGTTTTCTACCTCATCAACTTTGCTTTCAGGTTCTTCACCACCACCACCTTCCTTTGCAGCTTCCTCTTTCGCATTATCTTGAGATCCTTGAACATTTGCAACTGCCACAGGGGTAGAAGATGAAATTGTAGGAGGTACCAATTGAATTGACGCAAAAGGGTTAGATGAAGGTGCAGCGGGAGCAGTCGCTGTACGATTTCGACGAACTTTTACAATTCTTCTATTGGCCAAAACTTCATCACTAGCTTTCTTGAATGTACCTCCTTCTTGATCACAAACTTCTTCGTCGTCATCAAGACCAGCGTTATCTCTAGATAATTCCCTTCCTGCAGCCCTTTTCTTGGAAGGTGGAAGTGCGTTCTCTGCATCTCCCATGGAAGAAACGTGATAGAAATTCAAATCCAAGAATCCTGATAAAAACTGATTCTGCATGACATAGAAATCAGAGATTATATATTAGGGTTTCTAATGTCATGAAGAACTTCACAGCTTATCAGATCTCATTTTACAAATCTTTTATTTTCTAAATAATGAGTTATATAAGAGAAACCAAATGCCACTCATTGTGATGGGAATGCTGAAGTAATGAACATATTGTCGGATCAAACTCTAAAATAACAAAGAAAAACTCATGAGGAAAAGTGTTAAATTTCTGGAACTCTTACTCGCACCACTCTACTAAGACTCATTCAAAAATAAAAACTTGTTGCATAATTTAAACAAAACACATGACTCAAATACTAAGACCCATGACTGCAGACCCGGGACTTGACCCGTAAGATAAAAACCACAACTATAACACCGTAAGGCTCAACGTCCTCAAAAACAGAAACAAATATTATAAATTTTTAAATCAACTAGGTAAAGTCTAATCTCAGTTAACACAAAAAAGCCATGGGTGGAAATGAACTAGAGGATAAAAGGCCCCTCCAAAACTACAAAACAGAAATGAACATACATCACCACAAGAAGGCAGTCAAAAGCCTCCAAAATTGCCACCTTTCACATCATCAAAACAGCAATCAAATCTACTATACTAAAAACCAATAAACACAAAAAGGCTAACACAAAAGCAATTTCTTTCACATCTCAAAACAGTAAATCTAATATAAACCAAAAACACAGGCTCTCTACATCTAATACATATTTATTACATCACATAAATCTGATTAACACCCATCGCTGAAGTTACCACATAATATAAATGCAAGTCAACTGATATGCTACTCCAAAAATTGCTACACACCTACCACAGAGCTTCAGTGACTCTTTCATCTTCATCCACCAAAACAAGCTAAAATCAAAGTTCTTTCACTATTAACGAGATGTCCTAACGAAAAACCAATAAACACAACGAAATCTGTGTTTAACCTAATTCGATTCATTTCCCACACTATAAAATGAACGTATTAGGTAAATCTAAGCCCTAGAAAAAACGAATAATCGAATTTGTGCAAAACGTAGAGAATCTGGCATCAAAAGAGGTAACAACGAGAGGGCGAATTACAAATTGCAAACAGTGCGATGATTAGATGAATGATAAGAATCGTAACAAAGTTTAACAGCATCGATGAACGATTGATGAAATAATTAGATAATGGATAAAATGATACCTGAAGATGGAGGAATGTAGAGGATTTTGGGGTTGATGCGAATGGTGCGGAGGCCGGACGCTTGCCTTTCTATATGAACCCTAGGCTCATGAATCATCCATCTTCTGGTTCATAATCTTATTAAATATAAAATATATTTTTAGAAAAACTAAAATTCTTACCATTGGTGTTTTTGAATAAAAGCTTGGTATTACATTCTAAATTTTAATGCTTTTTATTGATAAAAAAAAGTAATATGTTGTGTCACTTGTTATAATTTAAGTTTTTAAAACAACTAGTAAAATTATTATTTTATGATATTGAGTTCATGTGTTCTAGTTGTGGGAAACAGCTTCTAGCACATAAGTGCATCGGTTCACGATCCGGCTTCTCCTTGGACCATGCGTAAAGCGAGAGTTAAATCAAGCACCGAGTACACATTTTTTTCTCTTGCTGAATTTTGTATTTTTTATGGTATAAAATTTCGTAATTTTAATCTTATCACATACCAAAATATCGATTTAAGAATCTCCAAAAGTTTATTACTAACTATTTAATATATTTATTTATTCAACTTATATAACATACAAGATATTAACCTAGTAAATTTAATGAATGTTTATCTAATATTGGCTTAACCAAAGGAATGTTAACCAAGCGGTGCGTGTGTAAAATAATTGCCCAGATAAAGGTTCGAATCACGTAGGACATACGAGATAGTATTAGGGGTGTATTGGACGGATGTTGAAAAGAATCTAATATGAGTTAAAGAAAAAAAGTTAAATCAAATAAAAATATTATTTACTAAGTAGATGTCCGGGAAAGTAACTTTTATGTTGTACTTAAGTTAATAAATGTATGTTAAATTTTAGTGCTTACTTATTTTAAGCCTATTAATATTTAGCATGTTACTTCTGCATTGGACCGATCTGATGGGCTTCTATTCATCGAATGTGGTCCATTGGTCATTGTGATTTGAAGTTTTTTTTTTCCTTTTTTTATTAACAGCAAATTACTCCTAGTATATTTGATGGTTTCTTCCTTAAGCATGTTAAGCAACCCATTATAATCAAGTGTTCTTTATAGTATTATCAATGCTTCTATGATAAAGATTATAATACCTACGTATGATCGGTGAGCCTAACAATTTCAGTATCTAATATATTGTAAACAACACTAAAAATTAAGTTAACAATGTCATTTAAAAATATCTATCATATGTATTATTTTTAACACAATGATAAGAACATGTACACCGTTAATAAAAAGGGGTGTTTGGTTGACTAAATGTTTTGAATTACCTGCTCGTATAAACATGAATTTTATAAATTTGACAGCTTTATGCATCCACTAGCTATAGTAAACCCGTGTATTACACGGGGTTTAACAAATAAAATATTAAACATAATAAAACTATTTTGTTTCAAAACAAATCATAAAGAAAATTAAAAAAAATTCTTATTATAATATTTAATTTTAATTATTTTTGGTTTATAAAAAATTTACTTTTTAAAAACATTAATTTTAAAAAAGTTTGATGTCTTATAAAAATTTATTTTTTAGAAATAACATCAATAAAAAGATTTTTTTCTAAATTTATTAAAAAACTATTTTTATTCTAAAAAAAGGTTAAATAATATTATTGTTAATTAAGGTAATTATTTAATAGGAGAGAGAAGCGGGAAAATTTTGATGAGATGAAATGTGATGCTGACACGTGTCACCCTAAGTTACCCTTTTATTATAGTAGAAAGATATGACGTGTTTTTATTATTTGTACTCTAACCGGATCTTTGATTACCCTATATAAATGTGTGTGGGCATACACACATATATATTGTTAATTGTTAATACAATAAATAATCAATTTGCTTGTTATACTGTACAAAGAGTCTATTAAAACAATTTTATTAATTATACTAAGGCATGTCAAACTGTTTAAAATATACATACTCGTATAAAAGTGTAATGAACTAACTAGTTTGCAATTGAAATAAGGAAATTTATTGCTTATTCATGGAGAGGGGATGGAAAAACCAAAGTACAAAATATAGGGCCGGTGCTGAGAATTTAGTCCCGGAACGAGCTGGAAAAATGGGTCTTAAACTGAAAAAAAAAAAAAGATTATAATAGGTTTTAAATTACTTGAGTGTGATAGACTAGTTAAATGGGTTAAACGGATTTAGCAAATCATATTTTGATGAAACAGACTAATTTAAAGTGCACAAAAAGTCAATTCTGTAGAGTATTTTTTTAAAATTATATACATATATATAATATATAAATTTTCTTAAAACTTTTAGAGCTCTCAAAAGATTGGACCATAGACGGCTGTCCCTTCCTCGGGTCGATACTAACAAAATGGAGACAATAGAAAAAGATCAATGAGATCCAACAATTACATGCCTAACTCCGGATCACACAATGTATTATATATACTATTAAAATGTTACGTCGTTGGCTACAGTAGCCATTATACAAGTTGTTTAGCACAATGAAATACCATTAATTCACACAAAAGTTGGTCCACATGGCGTCACATACCGCACCAACCAAACAACGAGAGGCAAGCAGAGAAATAAAAGGTTTTCTTTTAAGTGAGGGAAAATGGGTGTGCATTGATAGATTGTCCGGAAAGTTAAAGCATATCTCAAAAGCATTATTATTATACTATTTTCTTTTTGAACGGACATTTTATTTTATTATATTATTTAAATATAAAATTCAATGTGAATAATAGAAATGACTTTATATGTATTTAAATTCTTAATTAGTGAATGATGAAGTTAGTAAGGTGCTAATCACTTTTTAGTCCTAATTTGAACGACGAAATGTTGTGTATATATACCATGAAACCAAATAAAATACTTCAAATTATTTTAGTTTTATTTATCTATATTTTTAAACAATAATAGTCATAAAGCTTATAGATGAAAAATTAAAAGGGTTGGTTTGTGCTTGCTAGAGTGAATGAATCCACCCGTCTTCAACCCTCACTCCCCTCCTTTGATGGTTCAATTGTTTTTTATTACTGGCAATTCTGTTGTTCAGAAAAATTCAACTTCTTTTACGTTTTTTTACGAACTCTTATCTCCTTTCAATAGTTTCGTTTAAGTTGATTTGTACTTATATTTACTTTTTTTTCAAACGGTTTCTTCTGATATGTTGACTCTTCCGTAATCAAACAAAGCCATTTTTACCTGCAACAACACACGTATCACAATTTTGTAAAAAGATCAAACCCGTAAGAGCCACGCGATAACGCACAGTTTCAAATTCAAGTTTACTTTAAATAAAATGATGTAACTGAATACTATTAGGTCATAGCTCATGTGATCCCATAACATGGCCCTGGAATTCTTTGGGCTCAACTTTGATTCTTCCACTCTTCCTTGGTTGCCCTGGATCAGAGATGGGCATAAAAACCGGGTCCGAACCCGACCCGGTGGACCCGACCCGGACCCGGGTACGGGTAGTACCTGATGGGGAGGTGTACCCGGGTTGGACCCGTTTAAACCCGTATGGTTGGAACCGGTTTTAGATTTTGAGTTTTTTAGTGAACCCGACCCGAACCCGGTTTCGGACCCGACCCGGTTGAACCCGGTATTGGGGATACACACAAGAAAAGAAAAGAAAAAAAAGAAGTAAAAAAAAAAAACTAAACTCGATTTGAACCCGGTTTTGGACCCGAACCGACCCTACCCGGGTATGCCGGGTAGGGTTTTGCATTAGGTGAACCCGACCCGGGTTCGAACCCGGTTTCACCAAAACCCAGGTACGAAAAAAACCGGTTGGGCCCAACCCGGTTTCAACCCGGTTTCGGGTATTGGGCCGGACCCGATTTGCCCACCTCTACCCTGGATCCATAAGTTGTGTGTTGGTAGCAATTGGTTGGTCCATTGGACTCGTGACAAAAAATATTAAAAACGTGAATTGTTAGACCTTATACCAATCGAATTTCATGAGGTAATGTTCCAAGTATGTTAATCAGGATATTCGTTTAGCAGTTTATATAAAGTTTCATTTAAAAAAATTACTTTTTTAAATAGATAAGTTTTACGGCAACAAAAAAGATTTCCCAACAAGCATTAGTTTCATATACTTTTATCATTGAAAATAAGAATACAATATCTATAGACATAAACAACTTAATCTAAAGAACAAATGTGATCATCAAGGTATCATCACGAATGAACAAGATCTTCTTCATCATCGTTAGACTTTGGCTGTGGACCGTAGCTTCTCTTATCATTCATCATCTTCTCACGAATCTTACTTTCTTCTTCGTCCTTGTCTATCACTTTCGTACGACAGTTCTCCTTGCAAAATGCCATATCACTGCAACAACAATAAATATAATAAGGCTATGGGTTATAGATTAAAGCATGTAATCAAAAAGGGTTTTCACATACGCGCTATGTATAATAGGCAATGTGGGTAACCACAATCACACAAACTACAAGTGTGTAAAATGCTATATGTGTGAATGTAAGATTTAACCAAAAAAAAAAACGAAGTATAATGCTATGAGGGTGGATCAAAATAAACGAAAAAAGTTGTTGAATGCTCGTGAGCAACCTCACGGAGGCACTCATTCAAGTCCCAAGGGGTCATTTTTGATTTCCTGACCGTTGATGTGGCCACCCATGTCCAATGATGGACCCAGAATTTTTTTTACGGTAGGCGAAAAATGTTTTAGGGTTCGTTTGGGTATCGCTGTATTATAATTTTTTTGGTCTAGTTCGGATCGGATCGGGTCATTATTGTAGTTCAAAATTTTTACTCTAAAGTTCATAAATTATAAGTTATAATTAAATATTTGAAATTTGTAGTTTTTCAAATCGTAGTCCATATTCGTTATCCCTTATCAAATAACCATTAAAACAAACAAAAATAACTATATAAAACATTAAAATTCTCAAATACTCAATATTTTATCTCAATGCAGTAGCTAGAAGTTGCGATTAACATAATATATTGGTTTACAATTTAATTGGGTTTATGTCTAATATTCGGTTTTAAATCTAATTAGACCTATGCCTAATAGAGTTTAAAACTTAATTTATTTACATTTAAAAATTAAAGCGTGCAGTGAGGGACGATTGTAAAATTTTACGAGAGACAGTCGAAATTTTCACATATATACAACACTAAAAATATTTTTTTAGGGTTGGTAGCTCGCCCCAACCCAACACATAGGTACGCAATTGCCGACGTCCCCTCACCCATGCCCCATAACACATCCCTTTGTGTGTAAGAATACTTACTTGTACATGTATATCCGAACTTTCCCTTCAAGTTTCTTTTTGCATGTGAAGCAACACTTGAAGGTTTCAAGATTCACGTATTCAGAACACTTTCGTTGCAACCCAAAACTGATAACTTGACTCGTAGTTGCTGGTGCTGGTATAGATGGCGGATTAATCGTGTTCGATGGTGGAAATTTCTCGTCAAAAAGTGGTTCGATCTCTGGAACATGAACCTCGTTACCCTCGTGACCGATGGAATGAGCGTCCGACATATCTCCAGCGTCGAATGAAGGACGTAAAGGCGATGAGATTAGATGATGGGTTGATGGCACAATGAATTTGGTGATTTTGGTTGAAGATTATATATAGCCCACTAACACGATTTCATCGGGACCGGTTGGTGTTAGTATTTCACTTAAACTCTATCAGCAAATTTGTTTTACTTTATCAATATTATAAAGATAGTTATATTATCTTTTACGGGTTATTTTGGAAGAACTTTTATTAACACATAATATTTTTATGTTTATATAAAAATGATTAAAATATAATATTTAAGTGTTTTTCTTTAAGTTTAAAAAAATAATAAAAGTATTTATAAGCTATATATATGAAAGTTATACGTAGGTTATAGTATCTACAGATGTGTAGCTAAACAATTGACAATTTTAAAAACATATGCAAATAATAGTTTGATGAGCTTTTTGTTATATTTATAGTCTTTAATGTATATAGCATACAAAACTGTGTTAAAAAAATATAAAGTTTAAAAAATATAACCAGTTGATATTAGTTACTAGGTTAGTCCCCGTGTAATACACGGATTGAATAAATAAAATATTAAATAATTATTAATAAAAATTTACGCATTATAAAATCATGCTTGAATATAAAATATGATTATAATTACGTATAAATAGCTAAATAAATAAATAATAATGTATTTTTCTTAAACTTTTAGTTTTATAAAAAAATTGTGATTTTTAAATATATTGTTTTAAGAAAAATGATTTTTTTTTAAAATTTCATTGTATTCTGTATTTTATAAAAATTTTGTTTTTAAAAAGTGTTTTTTTAATAAAAAATAAGTTTTTAATTTATTAAATTATGAACTTTTTAATTTGAAAATGAAATGAGTATTATTATTAGTATTCAATATAATTATTAATAATATAAAAAAATAAGAAAATAAGTATGATGAGCTTTACAATTGCTTCACGCTTATTTTAGTTTTTTTTTTATAGATAGATAGATAGGCTAAAAACCATTAAATAAACGAATTAAATTTTAATATAAAATATATATGTAAAATGAACACGAATAGTTATAGTATAATACTTTAATGTAAAATATAATTAAAATTATATATATGTAACAATTCAAGAATTAAAATTAACCAATTATACGATTTTTTAACTCTCTTATCTAAATAGTTTTATTTTTAAACATTCATTTTAAGATTTTTTATAAAATATATTTTTTTATAAAAATCTTGTTTTTTAAAAACTCTGGTTTGTAATTATTCTGGTTATTTTAATAAGACTGTTTTATAATATTTCACCTTTTTATAATTCTTTTTCAAAAACAAAACGATTTAAAATATTTTGTTTAAAAAATGTTTAGTGTTTTAAAAAATGTCATATTATATAAAACTTTAGTTTTTTGTTATTTAGATTTTAATTAAAAGATAAAAAGATAGTTTGATTTTAAAAAACTTTAAATAAGAGAGAGAAATATAACAATCAATAAAATTCATTTTTAATAAGAGAAAGAAAGTTATATTATTATTTAAATTACTATAATACCATTTTAGAGGGAAAATTAATGTGTGCATACCTAGAAAAATGACAAGTGGCAAAAAAGTGGTTTAAAAAAAGGAAAAGTGACAAAAAAACCTTGTTTTATTAGATGTTATAGATTTGTTTTACTTTCTTTGGATATCTAGAAACAACAAGTTATTCAATGAAAATTTGGTTTCAACCTCAAAAGTGGTTGAGGATGTTAAGATTTATACGTTTCGGTAGATAAAAAAATAGAACTAATTAAGTTACGAGAGATAGAATGAAAAAAATAATTAATGTAATTTTTTGTTTTCAAATTTAATTATTGTTTTTTTTGTTCTCCTTAACATCTTGCTAGTGGTTGCATTTTTATAATAAATCTACTGTTTAAAAAAATTTGATATTAACTTTTACTGTTCTTAAAATAGTTATTAGTTTTAAAATGATCTGACTCTTAGAGTGTTTATTTACAAGAGATAAGTTGATAAAACAAGGTGACGTTATTTAATAGTTAATTATAATTTTTAAATATTTTTTTATTAGCAAGGCAATTTTTTTCTGAAATTTGCAAAATAATGTAACTGGGATTCTCTCCTCCATCTCACAAAAAAAAAAAAAAATTTGAAATATGCTATATATATATTTTTCTTTCAATTTTATTTAATACATAATTTCTTATTAAACAGTTTATAGTATTTAGCGTAAACCGAAAGTCAGTTTTGTTTACTGGGTCTTTTTATATAGTTTAAATGTCTACATTGATGTAATTGTAATTTAACTTTTTTTTTAATCTATAAATGTGTAATTTATTAATTGGAGAGACCGGTTAGTTGAGTCTTGAGATAACATGAATTAAATAATTAATTAGTTGAAGAAAGTATCTTTTAATCTCTAGTAATTATAATAGTTTTAGATTTAGTTAACTTTTAAGTTTTAATAAAAAAACAATGGTTCAATTGGTTATATTACTCTCATGATGGTGCGTTTAGAAGACATATAACAAACGACTCTTCTCAAACACGATGTTCTCCACCTCTAGGTGGAGTTTTTCCTTGGGTGTTCTTTTGCTAGCTTCTGGTTAGTTGCCTGTCTCTCTCTTTTTTATATGTATATAGAAATGCCACCTTTTAAGAAAAATTAAAATAAAAATAAATGACCTAAATTGATATTAGTAATAATACTTGTGGTAACCCTTCCCTTGGTATATAAAGAGTAAAATGATAATATACTAAGTTATCTATTGGAGATGGATAGACCAAAAGTGAGTAAAATAGTGAAAGCAAGAACTAAATTTCTAAATAGTTTTGAAGAGATATAAGAATCTTCAATTTTAACCGGAAGTTTTGTATAGTTTACTTTAGAGTAAATTACATAACAACTCCTTTATGTATGAATTACAATATAAGTTTGGTTCTTAATCTTCATTAATTATGTTGCGCATCCTTAAACTAAAAGGTTTGTAAAACATTAGGTCCTTTTAGCTAATGAACATTAGATTTTCTGTTAAATCGGATGTTAATGATTAAATTGCCCCAAAGTTTTATATTTCTTCCCCAATCCTATTTTCTTCCCCATTGAAACCACACTCCCCCATGTCCCTCATTCACTCTTATTATGCTCGTTTTTTGTTTCTATCCATCAAACGACAACAAGAAATCTTGGTATTCCTTAGTTCATAAGTTTTGGGAGCTTCTTTATGAAATCAGGTTTGATTGTTACGACGCACAAATGATATGATTGATTAATGACATGTCCTTGGGATTATGCAAAAACCTAATTAACCTAGATAATTAGGATAATTAAGATATTGTACCCACGAGAAGCATTGTTACAAGTTTCATTTGATTATTTAACTAATTTATCTAACCAAAACTAAACTATTATCTTTTGACAACAACTCGATTTGGATGAGATTAATTAAATTAAACAATTGCTTAAATAAAACAAAACTAAAGGAAGATCACACTTGGGTTTTAAGTATGCAAAGGAACTATGTCACATAGGTTCCATCAAAATAGATATCATATAGGCATGATTCGATTGTTATTTATGTTGAAATGTGATTACCAATTAGATAACGAGGTATGTAAATTAAATAGTAAAACTAACTAAAGTGAAACCATGGTTATATCATTAATAAACACTAATTATGATAACACCTTAATCAATAATCAATGATTAACAATGCAAGGACAAATGATTCGATGAATAATCAATTAGATTAATTAACAAAACTGTTTCAATCAATGAAAATAACAAACACAAACAATGAAAGATAATCAAACAATAAAAGTTTAGGTCTATGATAGGTTAACACAAAGTCAATCACGATTGTATCACTAACACTACAGCCGAGAATATAGTTACGAGAGATTTAACCAATCATAATAATATAAATAACGTAAACTAAACTTCGATCTCCTTTGCCTGGATTCACGTGCAAAATAAAATCGACAATAGCCTTGGAGGCTGCTGCCCCACTTTCGAACCAACTTCTGCCCTAAGAAATTGCCGTAGAAACCCCCCTTAAAACCTCTCTTAATTTTTGTAGACTTCATGAGGTTTCATTTTGACTTCAAATCTTCACAAACATATGAGAAATCAACATATTGGTGGGCTTGCAACTAAATGTCATAAATAATAAATCGTATCTTGTGCATTCTAATTTTCATTTTGAATTCTACCAACAACATCTATTCTCTAAATATTTGCTCAAAAGATGAGGATAAGACACCTGATATAAAAAATAAAATTACATGTTTTTTATATGTTTTTTTTTTGAACGGCCAAAGAATATTTTTAAGCCGGTCACCCGGGTAAACCCATTGGCGAAAGGTCACCCACGCCCGCGAACACAGACAGTACTAGTGATCCTGCCCGTCCACCATTTTAGGGGAACTCACCACCCAAATGCACACTGTGATAAAGCCTTGACCCACTTGGAACCATGACCTTCACTTTAGAAAATCATAGTACGCATTATCAATGCTTTGTGATCAATTGGAATGTTCTAAGCCCATTAAAATTTAGAATTACGTAGATGAACTTCTATATTGGACCCGATCTGATGGGCTACAATCCATCAAATGTGGTCCATTAGTCATTGTGATTTGATGGTTGTAGTTGTACACTTCTACTCTACCTCAAGCATGTTGTCCAACTCTTTATAATTAAGTGTTATTTATCGCATTATCAATGCTTTGTGATCAATTGGATTATAATACCTACGTGTGATCGGTGAGCCTATACATCGCAATTGCTAATATTTTTACAAACAGCAGTAAAATTTAAGGTAACAAATGTGTCAATTTAAATTATTTTTATCATATTAATTTTACGAACACAAATGAGAAAAAAACATGTAAAGTGTTACTAAATGGGTGTTTGATTCACTACATGTTTTGAATTATCTGCTAGTATAAACATAAATTTTATATATTTGGCAAGTTTTTGCATGCATATGACTTGTTTTTACCATTTGTATTCTCATTGGATCTTTGATCACGCTATATAAATTCGTGTGAGCTTACACACATATATATTGTTAATGCAGTAAAAAATCAATATGCTAGTTATTTTGAATTACCTCGACCTCGATTACATTTTTAAACTCATATTTCCTCATCGTATCTTTAGTTTAGTTCATTGTCTATTTTTTTAGTTGTCATATTTTTTTGAATCCTATTGTGTTTTTCTAAAATTATGAATTTTTTTAAAAAGTAATGATGGAATAATATTATTGTGTATTTTTAATATGTAAAACACAATAATAAATTAACAGCTAAATAATGTAATACTTTAAAAACAATAACAAAATAACACAAATGTCATTATGTTATATTAAAAACTATGAGTTTTGAAAAATACATTGATAAAATAACATTAGTGAGTACTTCTAATGTAAAACATAATGATATATAGCAACAATTTTATATAATCTATAAAAAATAATAACAAAAATAACACAATGTAATATGTTCAACATATGAGTTTTGAAAAATATATCGGTGATAGTATATCATGATATATAAAACGTAAAACACAATGATGAATACATAATGAGCTGATATTTGACACAAGTCACACAATGAAGTATAAAACATAATAAACTGGCATATTTAACGCAATGATCAAAATACCATCATTTTTAAAACAATAAAATGGCACGTGTCAAACCTAAAACTCTTCTTAGATTTTTTCGATTAAATATTATTTTTACTATAATACTATGTATATTATTATTTTTTATACATTATCATTATCATTGCTCACATAATTTGATCATTTGAAATACTTCTTAAATACTAACTTACTACATAAATCTTAAAAAAAAAAACAATTATTTATTTGGATTTAATTAAATCTTTTGAGGATAATAAAAAAGATAACACAAAATTGAATTCCATATCGGGTCAAACCCCGGGTCACATACCACCCAACTCCCCTCCTTATCCTCCCACCCACTCCGATCACACATTCCCCTTCACCCCCCCCCCTATCACCACTGCAATGTCTCTCCGGCTCCTCTACAACACCCCCACCATAACCCCATACACCCGCATCCCCCTCCACCGTCCATCTCCCCCACCCTCTTCTTCCCTACGAACCCCTCTTCACATCGTTTCAGCTGCCAAAAAACTCTCCTCTAGAACCGGCAAATTCGACAGCAAGAACAAACGAGGGTCGACGCCCGCCGGAGAAGATGAAATTTCCGGCGAATCTGCCGTCGGTACGGCGGATCCCGCGGCGGAGGTGCAGAATTTTGATGGGTATGTGCTGCCGGATCTTCCCGGACTTGAGCCGGACTTCTGGGAAGGGCCTCAGTGGGATGCGTTTGGATTCTTTATCGAGTATTTGTGGGCTTTCGGCATCGTGTTTGCGGTAATCGATTTGTTTTTGTTGTGTTATGTTATATTATGTTATGTTCGTCAGTGTTACTAGTAGAAAATAATATGTGACAAACAATTAAATAAGCAAACGTAGTAGTAAAATCTTACCTATAGGACTATATGAGAGGTCTTATTTGGGGTTTGTAAAGTGTGAGGTGAAAGGAAGTCTTTTGTTGTAAGATTTTTAATGTCACGTATGACAAGTAAAAAATAACTCCTTAAATTAGATACTTATTTATAAGAGGGACGAAATGAAAGGGCTAGGAGACTAAGTTGTTTGGGGTGTAGATTGTAATCGATAGCCGAGCGGGTTAAAACTGCTAGGTGCAATTAAAAATACACTAGGATTTTACTTTTTTTTTTTTTTTTAAACTTAATCTGGGTAGGTAAGTTAACCGGCTTTTAGAAAACATGTTATTGGATTTTAAAGTTTTCTATTAATTTATTGAGCCTCTTTAGAACATATAATTATTGAATTCTTGTAAAGATTATAAATTTTTTTAAATATATTAATTGACACATGCTATTTAAAGTTTAAACGACAAAAAGTTCAAGACCCTGAAAGTTTGGGTCCTGTGCGGTTTCCGACCCACCACACCCTCAGTGCCGGTCATGTTGTCACAGACTGCTCAAGTGACGCGTATATTATAGTAAACTAGGTAGCATGAACTATGAAATAATATCTATGAACAGCAAAGGATTGTGTTTGAAGATACAATTATGAACCAAATGTAAAGATCAATTTACAAAAATTATATAATTTGTGTTGAAATTACAGTTAATTTCTAGTGGAATTGCTGTGGCAACATATAATGAAGGTGCAACAGATTTTAAAGAAACTCCAGCATACAAGGAATCAATTCAATCAAGGGATTTGTTAGAAGAACCCGAGGCATCGAGTCCTGATGTTTTCGAGTCCAACCCGACGGAAGAAGCTCCTAGTTTGGAATGATCATGAGTTCCTGAATCAACATATTAAATGACCTCGAGTGTTGTTTGAGGTAATGTAGTTTAATGCATTAAGAATCTCTGTTTTAATGTACTATATGATATTGTTCTGCAATATACAAGTTTAGTTTGAATGACGGATCCAAGAACGTGTAAAAAATATAAAATTTTTCGGGAAAATATGCAATTTCGCATGTTAAGAGGGGCATATGTAATTCCTCCTTTTATATATTTATAAACTGTATGATTATTCGTTGGTATATTCTTATAAAAGTTATTATGTAAAATGGTTGTGTTTGAAATATGAAGTTTCTCAGCACAACAATCAATAATGCATTACATCTTTACTTTTTACTGAACTATGCCTTCCTGTCAATTCAAGAACTAGTGTAACAAAGTAAATAAAATCTACATTAATGTTGTTAAACCTGGACCGGATTGGTCTTTTAGAGCGGATACTGAACCTCTTATTGGTTCGGTTCACATGGGTTGCAGTGGGCCGGGTGAACCACCAGAGTTTTTGACTTTACGGTTTGGGAAACCGCTGATGGGTCGAACCGGATCTGCAGGCTGGGTTGGCTGAACCAAACTTGGTTTAAGAAATTTCTTGGCTCCCCTGCTAGGAAATTAAATATGTTTTAACTTTTATGTTTGTATTATGATTTTATTTCTTTGTCTGAGAACTTTCTTGATCCTTAAACCTAAGGAGACTAAAAATGCATTATTATTACTCTATTATTAAGAGAGAATGGAAATGAATGGTAAACTTTCTTTTTGTTTCTTTTTTAACTAGTAAACTTTTGGGTAATTGTCATTTAGATTCATTTATTTGTGTTTCTAATATGGCTCTTTATATACCACAACTCCTTTTTATTCCCCACATTTGTTTTAGAGAGAAGCGCGTAGAGACAACATTCTTTGACCCGTCGTTTCTGGCGTTACTTCGCTCCAGTGATGGTACGTTTATTTGTTGTTTGACTCATGATCTTTGAATGACGAGGAATAGTATGCTTTGGTTGTTTTAAAATGGCTCTTTATATGCCACTGTCTAATTGGAAACTTGTTTCGGTAGTGGCAGAATATGTGTGTGGGTTGTGATGATGTCAAAAGGATTTTTATATTTGTTTTTATGACAAGGCAATCATATCTGGTTTGTAACTATAACGGGTTACGGCTATTAGTCCAAAATGTTCTTGTCATAGGTTGTAGAGTCTATTATTCAGTATCTTATCGTTTTGCAGGGAAGACCATGGCGAAGCGTGCGGGGTAATCCCTAGTTTTAAATGGATTTTTACATATTTTCTCTTTTTAAGATTATAAATTACATATTTTCTTAAAGCATAAAATCAATTACATACATATTCTTCTTAATACATATATATTACATATTTATCAATTTCATTAAAATTAACCTATTAAATTACTATTTTATCTTGTTTCACTAAGAGATTTTTTCATATTAATGTTTTGTTATTATAATTGTTTAAAACTTTGATAATTGTATTTTGTATTTGGATATATGACTTTGATTATGGATGATTATTGGTTTGAAATAAGTTTATAAACTTTTGTATTTGAAGCTTTAATTTTATTATTTATATTTATATAGAAGACTCGAACTTGAAGAATATGTGATTGATGCTCTTAATAAGAAAAATGTGTAAAAATAACTTAGTAAAAATATGGATATAATAATCATTTAATAATTAATTTTAATAAAATAGATAAACATGTAATATATATGTTTTAAAAAGCAAAAGTATGTAATTAATTTTTTATCTTCAGTAAATATGTAATTAATGAGTTCAAGAAAAAAAAATATGTAAATGTCACCAATTAAAAACATGATTAAAAACATGTGTGTTATACAAGAAAAAAAAATATGTAAATGTCACCAATTAAAAACATGATTAAAAACATGTGTGTTATACGAATAAAATAAAAAATATTATATTAAAAATAAAGAGTGGTAGTGCTGTAACACCTAAAATATTTAAACCATAATAATAATAATAATAATTATAATAATAATAAATAATGAAGTTAATTTAAATCTAAAAAGTGTAACGAAAGAATCTTAACCATCAAAAATTTTTTTGTAAGAAGAAAGTTTGTTAAAGAAGTATTTTAGGTATAACTATTATTGTTAAATTTTCTTCTTAAAAAAATTGGGTATGAAATACAAAATGAACGCTTGTGAATGACTTACGTCAAAGCAATCAGATTTATCATACGACTATTTGGGTGTGAGACTAGATGGGGTGATGCGGGGTTAGCAGGATCCAAACATTATTTCATCATCATATATATCAAGCAGAAGGAAACCTTGAAAAGCAAAATTACAATAACATTCTTCACATCAAAATCATTTTCTAATACAATTAAGAACATCATATTCATGCATCACTTTATGGAATTATGGCCCTCTTAGGTGCATGATCCTTGCGACTTCTTTTTCTCCTGTTCACCTTCACATGGTTCTTAGGTTTTTCTTCACTTTCTCCATTTCCTTGCTTCGACAATCGTTGCTACAGAAGGGCATATCCCTGCCAACAACATATCAATTGGTTTCAAATGTTTGAGAAATCTTGAACATTAGTGTAAAAGTGGTGTGATAAGATAGAGTGAATGGATTACATGTATATATAGATGTCCACCATTTCTCGTATAGACTTTTTGCAAATGAAGCAATGCTTGAAGAACTCATTTATGGCCATTGGGACACAAGAAGCTGAAGTTTCGTTAATTGTAGTGTTGATGTGTTGTGTAGATGGTGGATCAGAAGTGTTTACCGGTGGAACTGGTTGGATCGCGGCTATAGGAGTTGCATTTTCTTCGTCGCTGGAATGAAAGATCGACATATGTCCTTAAATATAAAAGTAGCGGCGAAATTCTACCTGAAAATGATGGTTTGAGCTACCTGAAAGAAATTAGACAACATCTTCATTAGATGAATGTTTTCGTATTAAAAAAAATAGAAGTTGTTGAATTCATACTTGCAGATGCTATTGGTTGTTATATTGTCACGGTGAGTAAGAATTACTTATAGTGTGGGGATGAAACCAAGAATTAATTAGTCATGTGAAATTAAAGATTTCATCTTTTTAGAATGTGAGGTGCTTTTAATGTTTTTCTTAAAAAGAAAATCTAATCTACTTTTGATACTACATAGATATTTACTTTAAAACTTAAACTCTTAACTTTATGGGAAGGGGTAATATTTTAAACACTTGAATACTGTTAGACTAAATATGGAGGGGACACTCACACCACACACCTATACTACACCATTAACTGACTAGTTAAATCTTGTTATGTCACATCATATTACACTACATAATATAATCACATTTTGAAGAAGACACAATGTTTTTTTTTTTTTTTTTTTTTTTTTTTTTTTGTGAATTTCCATGGGGAGAACATGTCGCTTTAACACGCCACGCTGCGCATTTTCCATGGCGGTGGCGGTGGTGCCATGAAACGTCGGGGCACACCGCGATACACGAAGTGTGTGCCTTCACAACCCTAAAAGACTCTTTGGTAGGTGCTCTTTGTTAATCTCTCTTTAGTTCCTCGTGACTTGAACCAACTTTTTCTTTAAATTTGTTTAGTAAAATAGTAAAATTAGCTGGAATAAATTAAAACTTAGTGAAACATGAGTTGTAATTCGTAATTATGGGAATGCATTTAAGTAAAATCAAATGACACGTATAAATATTTATATTGATATATTATGCCAATATGTTTTAGAAGGTGGTGTTGGGGCATTTTACATATACTTGTTCGCATATCAATTGAAAAGAGTGACTATACGTTAGGCTGTATTTGAGAGAGACATGTGTTCAACGTTACGTCACGCCTTAAGATACAAGGAATTATTTAATATTTCTTTTTAAATATATGTATATAATAAAATGAAATGAAAATAATAGTAGCAAAATAGTATGAGGTTCAAGTGAAATGCCTCTTTGTGCTAGAAACGACTCCGCGAACTTTGTGATCTTAGCTTTAGAGTTTAGCTTTTCAGTTTTTAGCTTTAAAATTTTTATGTTTTCAACTTATTTACTTGTAATTGCTTATGATTATGTCTTTTTTGTACACCATTGTGTTTTTTTTGTATACCATTGTGTCTTTTTGCCTTTTCTAAAAATAGTAAGTCTTTTTACCATAACATTTCTCTACCAAAATGTATTAATTAGTTTACGTAAATTACTATAGAGATTAGTTGTGAGTTTAAATCTACTGTAGAGAAATTTTACCGATGAAAAAATCTAGTGACAACCATAATAGTAAGAATTTGATAGAAGATCACGTAATTTACCCATCCGAATATTAGCTCATTCCTTTATAGATTAGTACTACGGTACTTCATAATTACTAAGAGCTAATAAAATTTAAGTGATACTTATTATGTATTGGAAGTTCATAAACAAGCACAAAATGCGAGTTGAATGTATGTATTTGTGTATAGTCAATATTTTAATATTGAATAATAAATTATCCAAATTATTTAGAAAATAAGTTGAACTAGTTATACACCCGCCCGCGCATGATGCGGCGCTTTTATTACTTCGTTACACATACAACGTTGGTGACATTAATGTGCGGTGTCCACGTGGGATGCGACACATTAATTTGTTACTTCATTACACACGCCACATTTGGTGACCTAATATGAGGTGCCCACAGGCGACCCGACACGTTTAATTATAACTTAGTTGTATGTGTTAGATCAATGACATTATGAGGGGTTAAGTTGAAATATTAGAAAACTAAATGTTGAAGTTTTAAGCTTTGTTGGTTAAACTCGAAAGTTACAAAGTTGAAGGGTCATTTCAGAAAATAAAATGTTATGTTATCAAGTTGTAAAACTTGAGGGCTATAGTGTCAATGCCGACCATGCAAATTAAGATAGATATAATATACCTCCTTGGTAATTTATTTTTCATTTGATTTTACAGATTTAATTATTCGTAGTACTAATTGTTATTTTGGAAATATATTGATGAATTTACATATAACAAATACCATACATTAAAAGATCCAGGAAAAACCCAAAAGTTTTCTTCAGTAAAAATTAAAACTAAATCATATTAGAGCGGTTTCATATTAGAGTGAGTTAGACTTGTAATACATGCATGTGTCGATTTATGGTTGAATATCATGTAAGGTTCCATTTTAGATCATCATTTATAATGTAACGCTAAATTACATTATTTTAAAATCCCAAATCACAAACATACAATTTTATTTCAATAGATCTTTACCTATTTTGAACTACACCATAGTCCTTTCGTATGCACCACGACACTCATCCTACGTTAGATTTTATACACGATACAACTAAAAACTTTAATGCATTCAAATTTCATATCTAGGTCCATAAATCTTTATGAATGCACGCGCCTTGATGTTGGATGGTAATTCTAATCTTGTCATGTTGGAAAATAGCTTGCCCTAGCCAGTTTCAAATTCAACTTAAAAGTAGAAGTTAACATCAACCCGTTATTAAACCATATGATTCATGATTTCATTATGTTTTCAAGTGTCTTGTCCCCCTTTATTGGAGTAACATATACATGAGTGAAGTCTTTATTCAATTATCAGTGTCACTCAAGAGGTTTACTATCACTCATCAGTAATGAAATTCGAGAATATTAGGTCAAAATGAGTGAAGTCTCTATTCAATAATCCATGTGTCGATCAAACATCTTATTACGATTACTTGGTTGAGGATCATCTAATATTTTAATTTCACTTTAGACCATCATTCATAATGTATCTTTAAATTAGGGATTTGTCATAGATACACCTATTATGTTATTGAAATACTTTTTACCTTTGTATCACTCTCTCTATATATGTATATATAAAAAGATATAAAGAGAGAAAAAGTATCTATAGAATCTAATAAAGCAAGGTTTATTTTGAAACTTGTCATTCTCTAAAACAACCTTTTTGACACTTGTCATTATTTTATAAATTTTTATTTTATTTTTCCTCCAAAAGGATAGTATAGAAATTTAATACTCAAACTAATTTCTGTCTCTTAATAAATATCAATTTTATTAATTGATACATTTCTCTCTCTCATCTATATTTTTTAAAATCAAGCTATATTTTTAAAAATAAATTTTATTAAGAAAATTAAAAAGCACATCTTTTTATTACATAAAAATAATAAATTTTTTTTATATAATATAAAAATTTCTAAAACACTAAATCTTTTTAAAACAAATATTTTAAATCTACCCTTTTATAAAAAATTATAAAAAATATAAAAAAATTTAAAAGCAGTTTTATTAGAACAACCAGAATAATTAAAAACCCCAGTTTTTAATAAACAAGATTTTTATAAATAATACATTTTTTATAATAAAAATTTTAAATGATGTTTAAAAATAAAACTATTTAGATAAGAGATTTAAAAAATAGTATAATTATTTTACTTCATGAACTATTACATATATATAATTTTAAACATATCTTATATCAAAATATCGTACTATAACTGTTCGTTTTTATTACAAACTATAATTCATTTAATAAATGGAGTTCTATCCTATTTATTTATCTATTTATAACAAGCAAAATCTAAAACAAGACTTGACACAATTGTAAGTTTTATCATACTAACTTTCTCATTTCTCTTTATTATTATTATTAATACTATTGAATACTAATAATATTAATCATACTATTTTCATATTAAAAATTATATAATTTAATAAATTAAAACTTATTTTTTATTAAAAACCACACTTTTAAAAATAAAAGTTTTATAAAATATAGAAAACAACAAACTTTTTTTAAAATAAATTCACTTTTCTTAAAATAAAATTTTAAAACCCACATTTTATTATAAAATAAATGTTTAAGAAAAATATATTATTATTTATTTACTTAAAGTAGCTATTCATATGCAATTATAATCATATTATATCTTCAAATATAGTTTTATAATTTATAAATTTTTATTACTAATTATTTAGTATTTTATTTATTCAACCCGTGTAATACACGGGGCTCTAACCTAGTTCTAACAATACACACGAGTGTTCAAATAACCATAACATAACCTTTAATTAATTATTTTTGCAAAATTATGTTTTATGTCTACCTTAATTATTTTTTACACACATGCCAATTATGTGATTGCAATTGTTATTTTTGAACCAAATATCCATGATTTCTAAATGGTTATAAACTTTCATATGTTACTATTTTAAATTACACCATCAAAACAAGTATTTTTTATTTTTAATTTGAGTATAATACTGTTATAATTTTTTTTTAACTTAAACATATTATCATGTTGTGTTCCCGTTCACACTTAGACACCAAATAATGATTCAACAAATCATGTTGAATATCTCTAGTTAAGTATACCATTTGCGTTGGATATTAGAGACATTTTTTTTAACAATAAATATATTTAACTTTATACTCGTTAGCATATGAACTCATACCACTAGATGGTTATGTCATGAGTATTAAATGTTGATATCTAATCTTTTTCAAACAGACTAATAGTGACTTATTTAATCATACTTCTAAATGTATATCATTGTCTATAATTATTATTACTTTTACTACTACTACGAATAGATTTTAAATAAACTGAAATCCAAAGTCATTTTAATTTATTCACTAATTAAGAAGCATGACTTCAAACATTATTTCATCATCAAACCCTTTATTTCATCATCACGCAAAAGAAAACATTGGAAAGGAAAATCACAAAGGATGAACACCAAAGTCATGCATTATCGGCGATGAACCTCCTTGGTGTATAATTCTTTCGGGGATTCTTTTTCTCGATCACCTTTTGAGATTCATGGTGTTTTCTTTAGCGTCTTTATCCATTTCTTTTTTTCGACAACTATTGCTGCAAAAAAACGTATCACTGCTAATATAATCGATTAGTTTCAATACAATCGCGCGTTGCGTTGAGATTTTAAAGGCAGAGTGAGTAAATTACTTGTATACATAGATCTTATACGTATCGAGGACACGACTTTTGCAATTAAAGCAATATTTTAAGTATAAGTCACTTGTAATTGGGGCAGGAGAAATCGAAGATCCACGAAGCATATCGGTAACAAGAGCTACATTCTCTTCATCGGTGGAAGGAACGATCGACATCTCTTGGAACATAAAAAATTGAATTAAGTTAGTGAGTTGATGTTAAAGTGTAATGAATGCTATGGATGCCCTTGATGTATGTCACACAAAAGTAACACGAAAACACTTTGTGAAAGTGATAGTTTGAACTACTTGAAACAAATTAAACAAGATCTTCATTAGTTTATTAAATTTTTTTAAAAATTTAGAAATTGTTGAATTCATACCTATAGAAGCTATGAAGTGTTCTCTAAAGGTGAGAGAGAATTGGATGGTTGAAAGGGGAAGATAGTAGGTGTATATATAGTTGGGAATATGGTAGAGGTGTATATATAGTTGGGAAAATGGTAGGGGTGTAATGAAGTCGAGTTACTCGTGCTAAAAGAGTGAGTCGAATCGAGTTTAAACATGGATTGAGCCTGAGTTTCATATGTCGAGTTTTCTAGAATGGATAGTTTTTATTTATTTTGTTATATGTGTATTCAATTAATTATTATTATATAGAAAGTTGTAATAAAAGTAACTTAATAATATATGTTTTGATATTTATAAAAATTATAATTATAATATACATATATCTGTATAGTTATATTATATAGGTGTATAAATAAAATAGTTAGATAACCAAAATGTTAAGAAAAATCAATCTCAAGTCGGGCTTAGGTTTAAAATTTGATTCATTAGTTAAGCTTAATTTTTATAAATAATACTCGAAACAAGATGCAAACTCTAGCCGTTTAAAAATTAAGCGAGCCATATTAATTCTAGTAATATAAGTAATGAATTTACTCATCATTCTCGTCAGCCACTAGGAAGAAACGATGCATTTACTCATTAGTTAGGTAGTAGATATAATCATATTGAAACAAAGAATTCACTTGATTTTTAAAAAAATCCACTCTACATTATTCCTAAATTATTTTAATTATTTTATGGGTTTAAATTAACTAGTTTCACATTAACAATAATTCCCTTAATTAATATCTTCCTTTTATTTCTCATGAATTCAACCAATTTTGTTCTTTAAACTTGGCTAGTAAAATTATGGAATAAATTAGAATATGCAAGTCTTACGGTAATTGAATAGAAACAACATAGGATGACTGCATTAATATTTAATAATTTGTTTTGTATAATAAGAAATTTAATACACAAATAATTTAAGTGGAGATTTGCAAGAAACTATGTTTTATATATTATTATATACAACGGTTCATGTAGTTGCCTTATTTCCTATTTAAATTAATGTTATATTGAATTTGTTCTATAGTTATGTTGTATATTATAACTATATATTTTACAAGTGTCCTATTTTGAATCAACACACATGTGGTATTAGGTGTGTGTCATGATACATATACTTCTACACATATTACATGAATATAGTGACCATTTTGTGGTCCACTTGAAACATGCATATATTCAAAATTACGTCATTAGGTTTGACTTACAATAAATAACAATAAAGTATTTAACTTGTTTTCAGATATATATACAACCAAGTGAAATAGAAATGATAATAATAAAAATAACACTCTGTGGCCGTAAGTTAATTTACATATGAACAATTGAATAAATAATATTTCCGTGATTAATTGGACCCCAAGTTTTTTTTCCAGGAATTTGCATTGTATGAGAATTTAGTTGCAGGAAATAAACTTAAAAAAGGTTTGTGCCCCAGTGGTTAGATGGGGGTTTTTGTTCAACCATCTTATATAGGTTTTTTTGTTTTTTCATCTAGGCTTTTTTCTTATAATTACGATAAATTACTCCGCTACATTACGCGAGTTATAAATCTAGTTAATATTAAAAAGCGAAGACTGCAAAACAAAAATACAAGTGTTTAAGAATTCTGATGATGATGATGATGATGATGATTATTATTATTATTATTATTATTATTATTATTATTATTATTATTATTATTATTACTTTTAAACATATTCTATTTTTCTCTTGTAGTTTTATAATATTCAGAATACACCTTTGTGACGTACTTATAATTATCAACTTTTCGATATAAATTTTATTCAAAACCTGTCGAGTCAAATATAATATATTTTTAATTTTAAATCCATCTTGATTTTCTTTTAATAACTTTCAATATCAATGTTCTTTGAAATTTTAATTTTACTATTGCAACGTGTTTCTTTTTAACTACATTCCAATAAAAATTTACAACAAAACTGAGTTGTTTCATCGGGTACCGACGAAGACCCATAAAGAAAAATATCTTGCTAGCTACCTAAAGTTCAATACTTATCTACATGAATGTAATTTTGTGATTCACAACATTATGTTTGTGTTTGCACAGTAAATAATATTTTATGTTTTACAAATGCTTAGGATTCAAATCCCGTTGCATTGTGCAAGTGAATTAATTCACTAGTTCGTTAAAAACAAAATAAACACACAATAAAAAATTTATTTGCATCAGTGAATGCATTAATACCTAGTGTTTTGGGAAGCTGACCTATCATACAAATCATACCATAGGTTGGTAATGTGAATGTTCGTGACTCAACCTTTGTTTGAGAATAAGAGTATTGTGTGGGTAAAAGAATAATTTCTGATGATCGATCAATTTTTCTACAAATTAAATTTAAGAAAAGAGAATTAAGAAATAATATTCATGATCTATTCGCCATGTAGCTAATAAACTTACCCAACTCTAAAGTTAACAAAAGCTTTTGTTTTCAAAATTAAAATATCTTAAACAAACACAGTAATCAAATTAAGAGTAAATTTCACTTACCAATGATCTTAGCCCAACTGGTTAAGGTTAGGTGTTCATGACATGTAAATATTAAGAGTTCATAGGTTCAAGTCTCACTCTGGGAAAAAAATGCTTAGAATTGAGCCAGTGGGTTTTCTCAGCAATGTGTTTCCTCCTGAGGGAGTTGGGGGTGCGGTCTCGGCTGGGAAACGAATAGGTGGGCTCGATTAAGATAACACCTATTCTCCGAAGCAGGGTCGCACATTTGTCGTTTAAAAAAAAAGTAAATTTCACTTTAAATCAGATTATGAATTAAATGTGACATGTCATCATCTCGTTTGAATATTTGAATAGCTAATTAAATATTGAGGAACGAAGCTGCTTTTGCTAACCGGAGGACATTCGTGTCTAAGCTTGTGGAAGATATCAAGATCTTGGGTTATCTTCGGATCAAAAGTAGATTAAAAATAGTTTTGTTATGCTGCTTGTTTAATTTTTAGTGTATTTTTTTTTTTTTTTCTTTTGCGGCATCCGGCTCTTTTTCTAGATCCTTGTTAGATTCAGGTTTTCGGTTCTTTTTGTTATAATGCATATTACCGATAAAAAAAAGCTGAATATTGAGACCTTGCTAGAATTAAATCACAAAACAAATATTTTAATAAGTTTTCAAATACACGCATTTAATGAAAATAAAAGCAACATATGCAAACCTAATTGAAGTAATGAATAGAAGGATAAAAATAGTAAAGCCAAATATAGATCTTTAAAAATTTGCAAATGAAAAGCTTATAAAGCACGAGGTCACTACTTCACATGCAATTCCTTAAATATAACTTCCACTAGTTCTCATTTATTACACGAGTTAAATAAATAAAATATTAAATAATTAATAATAAAAATTATGAATTATAAAACCATGTTTGAAAATAAAATATGATCATAATTATATATAAATAGCTATTATCAATAAATAAATAATAATGCATTTCTTTTAAGGTTTTGTTTTATAAAAAAATTGTGGTTTCTAATTCTTTTGTTTTAAGAAAAATGAATTTTATAAAACTTTTGTTTTTAAAAAGTGTGTTTCTAATAAAAAAATAGGTTTTTTAATTTATTTAGTTATAAATTTTTTAATTTAAAATAGTATGAGTAATATTATAAGTATTTAATATTTTTATTAATAATAAAAAATGAGAAAGTTAGTACGATAAAGATTACAATTGTGTCACATCTTATCTTAGTTTTTTTTAATTATACATAGATCGATAGACAGTAGATAAATAGACTAGAAACTCATTTATTAAACGAATTATAGTTAATAATAAAAAAAAAAGTTACAGTACGATCTTTTAATATAAGATATATGATTAAAATTATATACGTAATAGTTCAAAAAATAAAACAATTATACTATTTTTTTAACTCTCTTATCTAAATAGAATTATTTTTAAATATTTGTTTTAAGATTTTTTATAAAAAAAATATTTTTTATAAAAATCTTGTTTATTAAAAACTCTGGTTCGTAATTATTTTGATTATTTCAATAAGACTGTTTTTATAAATTTCACCTTTTTATAATTTTTCTTATAAAAATACTGACTTAAAATATTTTATTTAAAAAAGGGTTAGTGTTTTAGAAAATTTTATATTATATAAAAATTTTGTTCTTTTTATTATTTCTATTTAAATAAAAAGATATTGATTTTTAACTTCCTTAATTAAATCTAAAGTTAAATTCGATTTTACTCCCTGATGTTTGATAAAAATAATATTTTTTCTCCAAAATATTAAAAACTTCAATTACCTTGAAATGTTTCATAAGTTGTTGTTTGAATTTATTCAAAAGTTTCATAAGTTGTTTCAACTTAAATCCAAAAAATAAAACTTTTTGAATGAAATTGAAACAAATAATGAAACTTTTGAATTGAAATTGATGTTTTTAAATTTTTTGGGGAAAATGATTACTTTTGTGAAACATTAGTGAGCAAAATTGAAATTAACTCTAAAATCTATTTTTAAAAATATAGCTTGATTTTAATTTTTTAAAAATTTTGATAAGAGAGAGAAATGTCACAATTAATAAATTTGATTTTTAATAATAGAGAAAAATTAGTTTGAATAATTAAATTACTATAATATTATTTTAAAGTGAAAAATGATGTTAGGATATCTCGAAGAAAGACACGTGATAAAAAGATAATTAAAAAGAAAAACAAATGGTAAGAAAATATTATTTTATTAGATATAATAGATTAAAACATTTTTTTTTTCTTTTCCTTTTTTTCTTAAGTTTTGTTTGTTTACTCAATTGATGATTCATATATTATTAAAATTTTAAAATCGACAACAAAACATATTAGATGTCTAGAAGTACACACATATATAGATTGGTACAATAAATCTAACATGAAAAACAGTGGAATTTATGTGTAAAGAGAATATATTCTATATCACATGAATATTTGACGCCATTTAACACTAGAATGTCAATCTATGTATTGGCTTTTCAATAGAGATAATGACTGGGTGAGTGCTATTAATTACAATTGTGTCAAACAATTAACAATGGTACTTCTAGCTAAACGATGGGTCAAGGTGGTTGTGCAAAAACTATTGCAACACACACGTATGTAACAAAACATACGTGTGCACAGTTAATAAAAGAATTTCTTTAGGAAGAATAAAAATTAAATTTTAGGTTGTTAGTTTGATTTAATATGATTGAAGTTTTGCAGCGGTTTAAAATTTTTTAAAAGGAAGTTAAAATATGTGTAGAAAGGAAAAACAAAAAACCAAAAAGTAAGCAATTACTCGTTTTCAAATTTAAGCTAAAATAACTTTTCACTCATTCTTTTATCTCAACTGTCTTTAATAAATTATGGCTTCTAATAAAAGTTTCCTTTACATATGCTATATACGAGTGTCGTGAGTAATGATATTACTTTTTCTTAAATTATGGTTTCTTAACTTGTTCTTATGCACTATTGATTATAATGCACAAAACCATTTATAGGGGTTAATCTTAAAAAAAAAACACTAGTCAATGAGGTCATGCTGCCTTATGGAGTATGGTTTCTCATAAAGGTTAGTCAATAACCTAAACACGGTTTTTAATCTTCTTAATTTAATGGCTCGTTAGCTGTTTCTTCATGTCTAGTAACTTGTATATCTTACTCTTTAGTTTAGGTTGAAGCCAATTCTTAGCAGATTTAAGAATAATTGTTGATCGATATGAATCAACCAAGAATACCTATCTTATCTGAGATGTTGGCTATAGTGTAGTTTAATTTTTTAACATAGTTTGACCTAAATGGAAATTTAAGCAAAAATGGATATTAATAATTACTATTTGACGAGAATTAACTTAAATTGGTATTAGCAATATGTGTCATGTCTACTTTCTCTTCTGTCATACACCAATGATACATCCACTTTATATTAATTCAAAGTGGGTCATATGTCAGCTATACGCCATCTATACGACGATGACACGCTATTTTTAAAGTTATTCCTTTTAAATAAGTTTTCTATGTATATTGAGTTGTGTTCTCGTTTAGCATTGCTAATGTGTTTATTAGACGCACACTCTCAACTTAAAAACCTCAAAATGATGAAAATGAATGATCAAGACACAAATACTTGTTGATTTTAAAATCATGTTATGGCTTTGAGTACTACTCTTTTGAAATGTTTGTATAATCTAGATTACTAGTGTTGTTACCCCGTGATGTCTTCTATATATCATGTGTCAATTTTGAAAAAGTTAAAGACCAAGTTGTGAAGTATTTTAGATAGATAATACACATTTTCCTTTCATTTATTCTTTTACCGTTTCTTAATTTTCCTCTCTTTTATATAACAAAAATCACTATATGTTGCTATTTGTGATGCTTAGTGTCGATCTTTTGAAAGTTTAATATGGGATCATAATATTCTTCATTGGTTAGCATGGTGATTTCAAGTAAAAACAAAATGAAAGGTTATAATTTATGGTTTAGTATTTAGAATTGTTACATTATGATTAGACACAATAATAAAAGATTAATTTGGTATGAAATAATTACCAATATAAATAATGTCTTGTTATGTTATGTCGTTGCGCATTTGTGATGAATAGTGGGAGTCACAAGGGGCGCATTTACGTAAATTAGGGTTTGACGTCTAGTTTCACAAGTCTATATCAAAGTACACTTTATGACGTTAGATCTATCTTGTCGTATCTAGAAAAAGCTAGCCGTTTGTGCATCATCCATGCACGTTTATAATATATCCCGAAATACGCAAGAACTTTTCGTATCATCAATGCACACAAGACCTTTTTGCATCATCAATGCGTGCCTTTCGATAGTAATGAAATTAAAATGATTAGATTTCTAGAGAATAAACTCTCAAGTCAATATTCGATCTATGCATGGATTGATCAAGTAATATCTTGACTCTAGTCGAAGATCACCAGTGTTTTGGTTCTACTTTAGGCTATTATTCATAATGTGTCATGAATTTGCATTATTTTGTAATCCCCTAACAAAGTATACAAATTTACTTAATACTTTCAATACATGCTTATTTTAAAACTACACACACCATAGAGCACTAGCATTGTATACATACCATACACATCCTATGTTAGATTTTATACAATATACAATTTTATACACTATACAATTAATGTTACATTGATCACTATTAGAGTGAGTCTGAATCAAGATATGAAAAGGACCAGTCTGATTTTTAAAGAAAATAATGTTTTAAGCCAATTTAGACTTAAAATATCAAAATTTGTATTGTAATAAGTTAGATTGGCAATTATTGATTTCAAATGATCAATTGTAATTAATTGCATGTGTGTATGAAGTGACATATGATTTTTGCAACTTTAACCTAATGGATTGAAATAATAGGTCAAGATGCCTAACTCAAATCTAAGACTCCATCCACTTCAAGATAAACGAATTCTCATAGTTTACAAATTTAAATTAGAGTAAAGTTAGTCAAAAATTTTGTTTAAATTAGTCATCGCATACTGATGAGAATTAACCGAGAACATCTAGCTTATTTGAGATGTTGGCTTTGTGAGTTGTTAAGGTAATTTGACATAAATGTAACTCTAAGCAAAAGTGGATTTTAAATATCACTAATTGATGAGAATTAACCAGATTCAGTATTAGCAATATATAGGCCAAACGTCAAGTCTAATTTATTTTCTATCATACACCAATGATACATCCATTTTACGCTAATTTAGAGTTGGCCATGGACAGGCTATACGCCAGCTTTACGTTGGCTATATGTTGTTTGTAGTTTTGGTTTATACTTTTAAACAAGTTTTCCAACTACTTTGAGTTGTTTTCTTGTCCTGCGTTGTTAATGTTTATAAAATGTATAATTTCAAGTTAGAAACCTCAAAAGAATGAAAGTGAATGCTCAAGACACAAGATGGGAAATCAAACCAAGTTTTTGAGTAAAGTCGCTTGTTCTAAATACTTGTCAAATTTAGAATCATGTTATGGTTTGGAATACTACCCTTATTTTGCAGTGTTTGTATAAATCTAAATTACTAGTTTTGCAACTCATGAAGTCTACTATCATTTGTCAAATTTTTAGAAAGTTAAAAACAATTTGTGAAATATTTTAAAAATATTTATCAATGAGCGGACGTAATACCACCGGACCATGAGGTTATACGTATAACATATACTTTTTAACATATTTCTTAAAATTAATTTGTGGAGTATTTATTAGGGAGAGAGGAAAAAAAGTTAAAATTAGAAATGTTAGTAGTCAAAGTATGAACGTTATTAAAGTGAACAAATACAAATACAACCATTCACTTTACCAAGATCATACGCGACATGGGTATGGTCATCATCGTCTCAGTTTTTTGAAAATCATAAAAACAAATACCGAAAATAATATTACCAATACCAGCAAGAATGTTTTGTTTCATAATCAGTTCAGTCCGTCATAAAAGTGCAATGGTAACTACACGCTATAACATACGATAAAAAAAAAACTCAATTTTTGAATGCAATTCTGTTTACAACAAAAGTTTTGTCAAATGTTAGCGATATTTTTGTATAGTAACCCGTTCGGTCCGTGAAAAAAGATTAATTAGAAAAAATAACATGTTGTGCTCCCCACCATATCACGCATACACCATACAACAAATCATGTTGAGATTAAGGATACCCTTTGCATTGAATTTTAGCGATATTTTTTCTTAAGTAGTAAATATATCTAACTTTATACTTGTAAGGATTTGCACTCACATCTTTTTTTTATGAAAGACAAGAGGCCATCACCACTAGACCACTACGTAATGGGAATTAATATTGGTATCTAATCTTTTTAAACATGCTAACACAAACCCATTTAATCGTACTTTTAAATCTATATCATTGTTTATTTTTATTATTATTAATTTTATTATTATTATTATTATTATTATTATTATTATTATTATTTTATTATTTTTTTACTATTACTACTAGTCGTTTGTAATTAACTTGAATCAAAGTCTTTATTTATTCACTAATTAAGAAGCATGACTTCAAACATTATTTCATCATCAAAACACATTATTTGATGATCAAGCAAAAGGAAACTTAAGAAAGCAAAATCCCAATTGATGAACATCAAAATCATGCATTATCGACGATGAACCTCCTTGGTGTCTACTTCTTGCGGCAACTCATTTTCTTGATCAATTTCTTGAGACTCATGGTGTTTTCTTTTGCGTCTTTGTCCATTTCTTTCCTTCGACAACCACTGCTACAGAAGAACATATCCCTGCATGCTTACATAAACCATTAAAGAATCGCGCTTAATTTGCTTTGAGATTTTAATTAAAGGTTAGGGTGCACGAGTTAATTACTTGTATACATAGATATCAACCATATCTAGGGCATGTTTTTTGCAAGTGAAGCAATGTTTTAAGAACACCCCATTTTTTAAGTAAACGCCGCTTGTAGTTGGCGTAGGAGAAATCGAAGATCCACGAAGCTTATTGGTAACAAGAGCTACATTCTCTTCGTCGGTGGAACGAACGATCGACATATCTCTTGGAACATAAATTTTTTTTATTTAAGTTAGTGATTTGATGTTAAAGTGTAATGAATCCTATGGATTTCTTTGATATAAGCCACACAAAAGGAACACGAAAAAACTACCTGAAAGTGAGAGTTTGAACTACTTAAAACAAATTAAATAAGATCACCGTTAGTTTATTAAATTTTTGAGAAGTTTAGAAATTGTTGAATTCATACCTCTAGATGATATCTGATGTTCTCTAAAAGTCTAAAAGTGAGAGAGAATTGGATGGTTGAAAGGGAAAGATAGTACATGTATATATAGTGGGGGAAATTTGCGGTGGCGGAGCTTGAGCTCTCCTATATGGGAGACAGGGGCGAAATTAGAATTTTTAGGGGGGGAGGCGAACTTGATATATATAAAAAAATTTACAATACCGGGCCAAAAATTTACACTACCTGGCCGAAAATTAACACTACTGACGAAAAAAAAGAGGGAGAGGGAGGGGCTATTTGAGAACAACTTGCTAAATAAGTCGTGCTCAAGCTTAATAAACAAAGAACCCATTTAATAAACGAGTACGAGCATGGGGGCATGAGCCTGAGTTTCACATATTGAGTTTGTAGGCGAGATAGTTTTTTTTATTTATTTTGTTATATGTATATTTAATTAATTATTATTGTATTAAAAATTGTAATAAAAGTAACTTAATAATATATGTTTTAAATTTTATAAATTTATAATTATAATACACACATATATATGTATAATTATATAGGTATATAAATAAAATAATTAGATAACCAAAAAATTTGAAAATATAAATCAATCTTGAGTTGAGTTTAAGTTTAAAAATTTATCCATTAGTTAAGATGAAATTTTATAAATAATGCTCGAAACAAGATGCAAACTCTAGTTGTTTAAAATTAAGCGAGTCATATTCTAATTATATAAGCCATAAATTAACAATGATTTTAACACAAGTGGTTAAGACAATTAAAAATAGTGTTTTTTGTTTTTAAGTCTCAATCAAAGCAAATTAATATCTTCGGAGTTGAGTTATGTGGTTTTTCACTTGTTTGTTTCTTATTAAAGGGGTTGGAATATGGTCCTGACTAGAAAGTAAATAGGTGAGTTCGATTAAAGTAATATTTATCTTACGAAACAGGGCCATACAATTACCGTTCACAAAAATATAAGCCATGAATTTACTCATACGTCAGCCACTAGAAAGAAGCAATGCATTTACTCATTAGTTAGGTAGAAGATATAAGGGTAAATTACTATTTTGGTCAACGTGGTTTGACCATTTTGATTTATTTTGACCTAAAATTTTTTTTTTAATATATCAGACTTTAAGGTTGTATTTTATAATAGTTTTGACTTCTAACCATTAAAAATATTTAACATTTGTTTTCAAATATATATATATTTATATATATAATACAAAATAAAACAGAAATAACAATAATATAAATAAAACTATGTTGCTAATTAATTTATAAATAAACAATTGAATAAAGGACATTTGCCTAGAATTTAACCTATATGATTTTGAAAGACGATGTTGAGAGACAAACTAGATACGTAGCGGCCCATGATTGGACCGTAAGTTCTTTTTCTTTTCGGATTTTTGGGATTTGCATTGTATAAGAATTTGTTTGCAAGGATTAAACTCAAAAAGGGTTTTTGCCTACCGGTTTGGTGGGCTTTGTTTCAACATTTTTTTAGAGTTTTTTTTTTTTTTTTTTTTCTTCGGTTTTTTCATCTACTTTTTCCTTGAAAATACATTGAATTATTACGCGAGTTAAAAATCTAGATAATATTTAAAAAAAAAAAACTACGAGTAAAAGTTGTCAAAGCACAACAAAAGTACAAGTGTTTAAGAATTTTGATTATTATTTTAATACTATAACTACTTTTGAACATATTTTATTTTTCTCTTGTAACTTTAAAATATAATGTTTTAGAATTCAATACATCATTGTGATATGTTTTTTTTAATCTACGTCTCAATATAAATTTTATTCAAAACCGACCGTGTTAAATATATCAATATAATATATATTTTTCTTAAATACAACTTGGTTTTATTAATTTTAGTATGATAGGGTTATAGTGAAAACGATATTCAATCTAAAAAGACTAAAAATGATTATGGACTTGACACGTGTCATTCAGGTGATTTAAAAACGAGGGTATTTTGGTCATTGTGTTAAATAGGTCAACTTATTTTGTTTTATATATGTACCGTGTCATATATTTTACATCATTTGTTATATGTATTTATTATTGTGTTTTACATTTTACATCATTTTGTGTGATTTTTGTTATTGTTTCTATAGATTATTGTGTTATATGTATTTATTATTTTATCTTGTTATATGTATTCATTATTGTTATTTTATAAACAAATAATGTCGTACTTAAAAGTTATGATCGATTAAAAAATAGAAAAACTGGCAAAAAGTCAACAAAATTGGCTATATTTAAAATACCTCTTTAAACTTTTTCTTATAATTTGATTTCAACCATTAATTAAGGATATTGATGGTTGAGTTGCTTTTTACACGTTTTACTTTTAATGACATTTTTATTTTAACACTTTTCATTTTAATAACTTTTGATATATATATTGTTCCATGAAGTTTTGAATATATTATTAGAAGGTGTTTCTTTTAATCAACAATTCAATAAAAATTTACAACAAAACGGAGCCATTTCGTGCGGGCACCGATGAAGACCCATAAAGAAGAAAATATCTCTCTATCTAACCTTCAATGCTTATTTGTACAACAACAATGTTTTATGTTTTACATGTACGTTGAATTGCTGCTACATCATGCGAGAGAATTTCACTAGTTAGTTTAAAAAATAAACAAGTACTAAGAAATTAATTTGCATAAGTGAATATATTAATACTAGCTGCCTATCATACAAGTCATACCATAGGTGGTCATGTCGATGTATTTCGTGACTCGACTTTTCTTGAGAATAAGTATATTGTACGGGTAAAAGAATAAATTTTGATGATCAATCGATTTTAATGTTAACGTGACTTCTAGAAAACCTTATATAAAGAAAAGAGAATTAATAAATAATCTTCGTGATCAATTCGGGATGCCATCATCTCGTGTGAATATTTGAATGGCTAAATATTGAGAGCTTGCTGAATCAAATCGTAAAATAAATATTTTAATAAATATTAGAGTAAATTACAGTTTTAGTCACTAAGGTTTAATCAAAATAATCATTTTAATCCAAAAAATTTAAACATTACTTTTTTAGTCTAATAGTTTAATCTTTGTAACTATTTTCATTCAATCCATTAACATCATTAGTTTTGTTCCGTTAAATCAGTATTAAAAAACTATAGTGCCCCTGATAGCATACAAATATTACACACACAACCCACCTTATTTGCCCTCCTCTCTCTCTTCACATTATCTGTCTTCTTTGTACTCTAACCATCGTTGGATGAATCCACTAGCGCCTGAGCAACTGCTACCCTCTCTCTCTCTCTCTCTCTCTCTCTCCCTTTCTCTTTCTCTTCTCCGGGACTGTCTCCTTCCTCCAATCTCTCTCATCGCACACCACCATCTCCTATGAATCATTATTCATACCAACACTACCATCACCAATGAACTCCCCTTATTGTTGATGGTGACTAGACACCATCAATTGCCTCCCTTCAATTTAAAGATAAATGTTTCTTTATGGATATATGTTTCTTTATGGATAAATGTTTTCGGTTTAAATTTGAAGGTTCTATCTAGTTAAAGCTTCAATTTAAAGCTTCGATCATGTTCCTGCTGTCTCCATTACACCTTGAAATGGTTGTGGATGAAATCGATTGATGATGATGGATTATTGTGTCTATTAAATTTAGGGTTTGTGTAACCCATGTCTATTGTGTTCTCGTTGTCGACTTAAATTTAGCAATTCGAGGTTCTTTGTTTGTGGCTAAAAATTGTTGTGGTGATGGCTTATTGTGTCTATTCACTTTAGGGTTTGTGTAACCCCTTGAAAGAGACACTATAGTTATTTTATATTGACTTAACATAACGACACTAACAGTGTTAACAAAGTTGATAAAAAATGTTATAGATATATGAAACAGTTGGACTAAAAAAGTTATTTTTAAACTTTTGCACTAAAATGGTCATTTTGACCAAACGTCAAGGACTAAAATAGTAATACATTCTAAATTTTAAATTTTAAAGTACAAGAATTTAATGAAAATAAAAACAACCGTATGTAAACCTAATTTGAAGTAATGAACAAAAGGATAAAAATAGTAAAGCGAAATATAGCTCTTCAAAAATATGCAAATGATATAACTTTCATTAAAACTTTTTTCTTTTTTCTCTTCCTTTTTTCTTAAGTTATATTTGTTCTCTCACTTGATTATTTATACGTTATTAGAATTTTAAAATCGAAAACAAAACATATCATATGTGCAAAAGTACAGACACGCATATATATAGGTTGGTACAATACGTACATTTAACAATAAAAACAATGGACTTTATGTGTAAAGGGAACAAATTCGAAATAACATAAATATTTGACGCCATTCAACACGGAGCTATATATATATATATATGTTTTTCAATAGAAAAGACTGGGTGAATGCTATTAATTACAACTGTGTCAAACAATTAAAGATGGTATGTCTAGCTAAAGAGATAAGTGAAGATGGTTGTGCGAAAACTAGTGGAACACATTACACACACACGTATGTAACACAATATATGTGTGTATACTGGTTAATAAAAAGATTTTCTTGAAGAACAAATAAAATTTTAGGTTGTTCGTTTGATTAATACAGAAGTTTTGCAGTGGGATAAAAATTTTTTAACAGGAAGACAATAGATTATATGATAGAAAAGAAAAACAAAAAACCAAAAAATAAGCAATTGTATGCATTGCACTTTTTCAAATTTAAGCCAAAATTAATATTTCACGTATTCTTTAACCTTAACTATTTTTAATAAATTGTGGCATTTTAGGGGGGAAAAAACACCATTAAACCTTTTATTTATGAGTCTCGTGATTTTATATTATTTTTCTTAAATGATTGTTTTGAACATGTTCTTATGCACTATTGATTACGATGCACTGAATCATTTATAACTATTTGTCTTAAAAAAGCAATAGTCTAAGAGGTAACACTGCATTTTGGAGTCACAAGTTTCTCATAAAGGTTAATCAAGAACCTAAACAAGGTTCTTAAGCTTCTAAATTCAATGGCTCGAAAGCTACAATTTCTTCATGTCTAATGTCTACCGCACTTAAGCCACATTCAAATAACCTTTATACCTCACTCTTTAATTTAGGTAAAAGCTAATTTTTAACGGATTCAGAATAGTCATCGCTGATTGATGTGAATTAACCAAGAATGCCTACCTTATTTGAGATGTTGGTTATAGTGTAGTTAAGAAAATTTGACCTTGTTTGACCTAAATGGAAATTTAAGCAAAAATATGGATTTTAATAATTACTAACCGATGAGAATTAACCAAGATCGATATTAGCAATATGTATCATTTCTAATTTCTATTTGTCATACACTAATGATACGTCCTTTATATTATTTTAAAGTTGGCCATTTGTCGGCTATACACCGTATATATGACGGCGATACAATATAATTTTAGTTTTTTCTTTTTAAATAAGTTTTCCATGTATTTTGAGTTGTTCTCTCGTTTATCATTGCTACTGTGTTTATTAAGCACACACTCTCAACTTAAAAACCTCAAAAGGATGAAAGTGAATGATCAAGACGCGAGATGGAAAACCGAAGTAACTTTATGAGTATAGCCTGTTTGTTTAACATAAATGCTTGTTGATTTTGAAATCATGTAATTGCTTTGACTACTACCTTTCTTTTGCAATGTTTTTATAAACCTATATTACTAGTTTTGGTACCTGTGACGTCTTTTGCATGTGTCAATTTAGAAAAAGTTAAGATCAAGTTGGGAAGTATTTAGATAAATAATACATTCTTTCCTTTCATTTATCATTTTACCATTTCTTAATTCCCCTCTCTTTTATACAACAAAAATCACTATTTGTTGGTAAGTGTGATGCTTAGTGTCGATCTTTTGAAAGTTTAATATGGATCGAAACATTCTTCATTAGTAAGCATGGGGATTTAAAGTAAAAACGGAATAAAAGGTTATAATTTATGGTTTGGTATTTAGAAGTGTTACATAATGATTAGACACAATAATATAAAATTTATTTGGTATGAATTAATCATCATCATAAATAATGACTTGTTATGTTACGTCATTGCGTATTTATGATGAATAATGATAGTCATAAGGGATGCATTTACGTGTGAGGGTTTGACGTCAAGCCTCACAAGTCTATTTCAAAGTACACTTCATGACGTTAGATAGATCTTGTCGTATCTACAAAAAGCTAGCCCTTTATGCATCATCTATGCATGTTTATACCATGTCTCGTGACAAAAATCATGATATTGAAAATTACACATGAACTTTGTTAATAAACCCATTCGAATGGTGTAGAAATTATGCTATTGATCATCAATACAAATCGGTTGTTAACGCTTTTAATTTGCAAAAAAAACTTATTTGATCTTGGGTTCAAGAAATCTAAATTGATTTCCTTATTCTTAATTTGGATCCCCAAGAACAAAAAATCATATTCTTGATTTGAACATCATCTTTAAGACTTATGCATGAACCATATACGAACCTGGACATGCAATATTGATTTGAACAACAAAGCTGGATTTGAACGATGATATTATATTTCTTGTTAGTGAGACGATGAAAGACGAGTGAATTAGTTAAAAATTAAGTAAAATAAGGAGGGAAATCAGGATTTTAAATAATACTAAATGTGATCTCTCAACCTAATGTATAGGTTTTCGTGATTAAACAGATCAGGAACGTGCATAAAATGTTTGAAAATAAAATTTTCCTAAGGGTTTGGGAATATGGGACCATAACGGATGACTATAGGTCCTATACTTCTATGGGTTGGACATAACGGTCCGCCATGAAGAAAGATTCAAGGTTAGAGAATAAGGGTTTGTAGCGGACGGCTAAACTGGTGGATAACGATCCGCCAGGGTGGTCACGAACTATTATGATAAGACATAACGGTTTGCGAGAAATATTAAACCAATATGCAAATGTTCTATTCAAAGATATGAATATTCCTTTCATATGTCGGTACGATCCACTAAGGTGCCAGATCGGTAGATCTGGTTTAAAAGGCTCCAAAAACCCAATTTCACCATTTCTCATTTTCTCATGTTGGTTCTCTCTCTCTCTCTCTCTAGACGTCATTCATTCTCTTTCTACAATTTCATCGTGTTTGGTGGTTCGTTGAAACATTTGGAGGTCGTATTTAATTTGCACTCCATGATGTCGATTTGGCTTGGAAGTGACATTTAGAGGATTGGTTCCTTCGGTGTAAACCCTTTCAGAGATATGACGTGTAAAACCCATTTCAGAGATAGAACGATTGGTGGAGGCCATGGACATGTTAACAAGTCATGTAACGCCTTAGATCTGTTGTCGTAAGGTTGTAAACCTACATCGTGTATTATTATGGTTATTGGGGTAAACCGAGGTTTTGGAAAGTACCAACCCAGTGTGTGGTGGTTAGGATGGATATTAATGATATGACAAAGAGAATAACCATGTTCTGGTAAATATATTTGTCACTGACAAGATCCGATTTGAATATCAAAAGGGTGACGTGATGATAAGTTATAACCATGGGAAATCCATGGGAATGGTCATGATAGGAATTTCGTGTTGCGGTGGTTTAAGTCCATTTGATCACCATGTCGGGCGTGGTCGCGTGGGCATGAACCCTAACTTTTCGACGCACGTTCGTTAAGAGTTGTAATAAGAATGTCGACCGGAGTCGGGGAGACTCCAACTTGTGGTCACAAGCGTAACTAGGGCAGGCAAGGGGGTTATCTTGGGTGGGAAAATGGTAAGTTTATGAGCAAAATGGTAAGTAACAAGTGTGGTGAGATTTGGTATTTATGAGCAAGATTCAAACAACAATAAGAAAAGTTTATGCTAGCCCAATGGTCGATTGTTGTATCGTTTTAGTCAAGTGGGTAACTGGTGTTAAAGTTCAAGTGAGGCGACATTGGTGTACAAATCCACACGTTATAGCAAATGCTGAGTCTCATGTGGACAACAAACCAAACGTAACGAAACATAAGGTTAGTTATTAGTCAACACAATGTGGTGATTTTAAAACAATATTTTAAATGGTGTATTAGACATTGTTTTATGATAAGTTGTGAGGGAAAGTTTTGAGGTCATGAATGGCTTCTAACAACTAAAACGCATCACTTGAGTATTGGTGACGAATATTTTAGTGTGGTCTGAATTTGTGTTATTATGGTGTTTAGTTATGTGATATGTTTATGCTTGTTTGGTGTGATAAGTTGGTGTATGTTCGTGTCATAACACAAACATTTATACAGATACAAATCGGTGAAGTTTAATGTTCTATTGATGATGAGATTTTATAAGCTTAAAATGTAGACTCACACGCGAAAGCTCATAAATTTTAGCACGTGTTAGTGGGTGATTTTTAGGTTAGCTAATGTAGAGCATCTCTGAGCTATTTGACAAGAGTGACAACTTATTGGCATCCTAGAGTTAAGGAAATTAATTATGTAACGGTGTATTAAATTGTAATGAAATTATGTATTTTTTTTTTAATTTTTCATTGTGTGTGATGCATAAACCCAATAAGTCACATGTTTGGGTTCCGAGGGTGTGCCAACAACCTAAAATCAAGCTGTTAGATCTGACAAAAGATGATATGAATATACACAGTAAAATAGACACGTCAACAAATCAAGCATGCAAGTTAGACACACCACTATAGCGGGTTAGAGACTTCATGATATATTGTTTCATTGAAGATACAATTACAATAGTGAACTTAAAACTATTAAATTGGTCTTATCATTGTAACATGTTAGAAAAATCTTATAAATTCCATGCGTCAAAACAACTTACAACAACATATCATACATGTACGTTTAGACGCATCTTAGTACATGCTTTGCCTCTTATAACTTGTGTATATAAATTCATAACCAGTTACAACACTACAATAACTATATCGTTTGACACGTTATTCTAAAGTAAATGTGCACAACCAGGTTCAGAACCCAAACCGGGTCGAGTTGAACCAATTCGGGTTGTAATAAAAAATTTCAAACCGGGTTCCACGTCTGGTTCAATCCGGGTTTGTATTATGTCATTTTAAATAATATGGTGGAGGGGCAGGTCGTTAAACACCCGAGTTGAAACCAGGTTGGGGTATAAAGAGGGCAAACTGGTTTGAGCCTGCCGGAATAGGGCGGACCCAGGTTAGAGGGTGATCAGATTGAATCTGGGTCGGGTGGAAAAACCGGGTTCATTGTGCACCTCTATTTTAAATGTTACTAGACACTAGTTACTACAAGTGGACTACCCCATATATTATGGGCTATAATACAAACCCCAATAAGAATCATGAGACAATGAGACATCAACCCAAGTAAGCCCAAAATGCGAAAGATCTTTCTAGAAGGTCATTTCTCGAACACATATTACTTCACGAACGTCACGACCAGTTCTTAATAATATTATTATTCTACAAACTCCCCACAAACCCCTCATTTCTCCCCCATTTGAAGGATTCCACAAGGTCTTTTCATTTTCAAACTTCATCTCCATCATCCGTAGGTATAATCTTCCTTCTGTAACTCCTCAGATCCGAATTCATCACTGTTATCTTCTTCAATTCAATCGTACTATGTTTACTAGTTTGATTACTTGTGTTTGATTTGATTTGATTTGATTTAGTAAGTATTATGTTAGCCTTTTACAAATTCGTACTGGTTTAGTAACGTAGATCCACTATTCGTTTCTAAATTGTTGAATGTTGTCATTGCCGTTGATGTGTTGGTTAGGGTTATTGATCTAATTGGACTAATGTGATGTCTGGATGGTTGTTTGATCGTGTATATGATGTTATGTTAGTTTGTAGGATCTGGAAAAGTTTTTTGTTTCTCCTTGTATTGCACTTGTGATTTTAAAGCAGTTTGATGTATCATCGGGGATACTGTGGTAGTAGATGTTTAATTGTTGCTGTAGAATGGTTTTATCGTGTTTGTTTGCGCTCTTGAATGGATGATACTGATTTTTTCTTACTCTTATACTAGTCTTGTACCTCGTGTTATTAATTGCTTTTGTAAAATTAAGTTCAAATTCTAAGCAACACTGTATATCTGAATATGTTAAACGAGACATGTTGGATTGATACTTGTATCCTTTTACTTATCTATGTGAAATTCAGATTGATTTCTGTGGGATAGAGTAACTGCTCAACAAGGATGAGTGTGGTAGGATTTGATCTTGGGAATGAAAGTTGTGTTGTGGCAGTTGCTAGACAAAGGGGGATTGATGTTGTTCTTAATGACGAGTCAAAGCGTGAGACCCCTGCTATTGTGTGTTTTGGTGAGAAACAGCGGTTCCTTGGAACAGCTGGTGCTGCATCCAGCATGATGAACCCAAAGAATACCATCTCCCAGATTAAGCGGTTGATAGGCCGGCCTTTCTCTGATCCTGAATTGCAACAGGATCTCAAGGCATTGCCCTTCTCTGTTACGGAGGGGCCTGATGGTTTTCCTTTGATCCATGCCCAGTATCTTGGGGAAACAAAGACTTTTACTCCGACACAAGTTATGGGCATGATTTTTTCAAACATGAAAACGATAGCAGAGAAGAATTTAAATGCTGCGGTTGTGGATTGCTGCATTGGGATACCTGTTTATTTCACTGATCTCCAAAGAAGGGCTGTTATGGATGCAGCTACTATAGCAGGGTTGCATCCTTTACGGTTGATGCATGAAACAACTGCAACTGCTTTAGCATATGGAATATACAAGACCGACTTGCCTGAAAATGAGCAGCTCAATGTTGCCTTTGTTGACATTGGGCATGCTAGCATGCAGGTCTGCATTGCAGGTTTCAAGAAAGGCCAATTGAAGATATTGGCTCATTCTTTTGATCGCTGCCTAGGAGGCAGGGATTTTGATGAGGTTTTGTTCCAACACTTTGCTGAAAAATTTAAGGCAGAGTACAAAATTGATGTGTTCAAGAATGCAAGGGCTTGCCTTAGGCTTCGTGCTGCATGTGAAAAGCTCAAGAAGGTACTTAGTGCAAATCCAGAGGCACCTATGAACATTGAATGCTTGTTGGATGACAAAGATGTTAGAGGTTTCATAAAAAGAGATGAATTTGAACAAATTAGCACCCCGATATTAGAGCGTGTAAAGAAACCTCTGGAGAAGGCACTTTCAGAGGCTCAACTCACAGTTGATAATATATATGCTGTGGAGGTTGTTGGTTCAGGTTCTAGGGTTCCAGCTGTAATTAAAATTTTGACAGAATTTTTTGGGAAAGAGCCAAGGCGTACCATGAATGCAAGTGAGTGCGTTGCCAAAGGATGTGCTTTGGAATGCGCCATTCTTAGTCCCACCTTTAAAGTTAGAGAGTTCCAGGTATGATCCGGTTTTCTTTTTATGCATGTTTTTGTGTTGTCTGAGTGACTTCTGATATCAGTTCTTTCTATGTATCCAAAGAACCTAATTTGGCTTGCCTCTAATCTTAAAGGTCCAAGAAAGCTTTCCTTTCTCAATTGCTTTAACATGGAAAGGATCTGCCCAAGATTCCCAGAATGGAAATGTGGAGAATCAACAGAGCAGTATTGTTTTCCCAAAGGGAAATCTAATTCCTAGTGTGAAAGCTCTGACTTTCTATAGGACAAGCACATTTACGGTTGACGTACAATATGCAGATGTCAGTGAATTGCAGGCATCACCGAAAATCAGTACATACACGGTATTAGTTGTTCAGAGACTCACATTTTTAGGAGCTTTTTTGATAATTTTTATTGCCTAAAGCCCTAAATTTTGGTGTGGATGGTGATTTGCACAGATTGGTCCATTCCAAGCAACAAAAGGTGACCGTGCCAAGGTCAAGGTAAAGGCCCGTTTGAATTTGCATGGAATTGTCTCTGTGGAATCTGCACAGGTGGGTTATGGAGTTTTAGATGATCAATACTTCGGCTTTGTTGTTTCTTAGTGTATAGACCGTAGTAAGATGTTTATGCTTGATTTTTCTTCTTTCGTTCCAGCTTATTGAAGAAGAGGAAGTTGAAGTTCCAGTGTCAAAAGAACCATCAAAGATGGACGTTGATAAGGCTCCAGCTGATGTGGCTTCTACCAATGAAACTGATGTAAATATGCAGGATGCTCCTGCTACTGAGAATGGTGCTCAAGAGACGGGAGATAATACTGTTCAGATGGAGACTGATGCCAAGGTTAGTAGACTTCAGGTTTATAAAAATCCTCACAGTTGGCATCCAAAATTATCACTGTGGTGTTTGAACTCTAATGATTATTCATCTTCTGATAGCCAAATGATTGTTATGAATTTGATGTGTAAAGGCCCTATTTAGTTTTTGGGAGATAAACGTTGGCAAGTTTGGGGCAAAAATACGTAAATTTGTATAACATGAACTTGTTTTGATAATACTTCTAGAAATTTTCATTCTAGATGCAGAATATTACTTATTATTATTGTTTTTTTTTTTTTAATTTGTTTTGCTGTGTAGGTGGAAGCTCCAAAGAAAAAGATCAAAAAAACCAACATACCAGTTTCTGAGCTGGTGTATGGGGCAATGCTACCTGCAGATGTGGAGAAAGCCGTGGAAAAGGAGTTTGAAATGGCGTTGCAGGACCGGGTTATGGAGGAAACAAAGGACAAAAAGAATGCTGTGGAAGCCTATGTCTATGATATGAGAAACAAGGTAAGTTCTTATTAGCTTCCCTATATTATTTAATATATGCACATGGAAATACTGACACAGTATCTCTTGTTTATAAGCTGCATGATAAATTGCACGAGTTTGTTACGGAACCAGAGAGAGAAGCATTTATAGCTAAACTTCAAGAAACAGAAGATTGGTTGTATGAAGATGGTGAAGATGAAACTAAAGGTGTATACATTGCCAAACTTGATGAGCTTAAAAAGGTTTGTGTTTTATTTACCTTGATCTTTTATGTATATATCTGTTTTTAATATTTGATATATACATTTGACACTTTTAAACAATTGCAGCAAGGTGATCCCATCGAGCAACGATACAAGGAGCACTCGGAGAGAGGATCATTTGTTGATCAACTGTTGAATCATGTTAATGTGTACAGGCAGGCTGCAGCATCTGGTGATCCGAAGTATGAACACATTGATTTGAGTGAGAAACAGAAGGTAATGATCTCAATATACCATTTTTTAATTGCATGTGTATCCATCACTTCTCTCTATTCTCACTTGGCTACCCTCCCTTCTCTTTCCAGGTCTTGTTAGAATGCTCAGAAGTAGAAAATTGGTTGCGAGAGTCAAAGCAACTTCAAGACACGCTTCCGAAGCACGCTGAACCTGTTCTTCTGTCTTCTGATATTAGAAAGAAAGCAGAGACACTCGATAGGTATATTCTCAACTTAAAGCTTATAATATATTTAATGCTTCAATTGATATATAGATTTTATTGTGAACTTATTTGATGATTAGTTGATCTTCTAATTTGCTTAACTTTTTATTGTTGTAATATTGATCTTTTACACAATAATGTAAAATCTTATTATAAGTAGTTATTTGAAGTATTTTGTTATATTAAATAAAATGTATTTACATTAACGAACTAATTTTTTACAATTTTAAGTTCTAAGCTTTTGCAAATGGCTTACCTTATACCAGTTATTTGTTCCAGTTTATGCAGTCTTATTATTAATGATTTTCATTTTTCTGAAAAGTAAAGTTTTATATTTATATGTATAGGGTCTGTAGGCCAATAATGTCAAAACCAAAGCCAGCCCCACCAAAGCCATCTACTCCTGAGAAACCATCCTCACCTGCATCAACTCAGGAAGGCGAGCAGCCTTCTCAAGCAGAGAATGCCACAAGCCCAAACCCAAGTGCAGAAAACAATGAGGCTTCTGATGCACCAGCAGCTATGGAAACCGAGAAGCCAGAGGCTGCTGCATGAGTTGCCGCCATGCCATTTAATATTGTGTCGATTGTGTGTTTTTTGCGGAGGTCAGGGTACGGCATTTCATTTGTAAAATCATGAATATAGATTTTGTTGGGTAACAGGGTGACATTTCTCCTCTGGTTTATTTTGTAGGATCGTCATCCTGGCTTAAAATTATTTGCCGAAGTGCAGATTAGGTCTACTTATTTGAGGGTGTGTTCTACAAGCAGGACTTTTGGTTTTTACTTTTTGATGGATGCAATTGAAACCTGTACCTATATTATAAATGAATTTTGCTAAATGTCGCCCTAAATCTGCCTGCTGCTTCACTCACTTAGATCATACAAAGATGCGATGAATGTGTTATTGTCATAGCTAGAGTTTCAAACTGTGAAATCATGAATCATTGGTTTTCCAGAATCTTCATCTCGAGTTTGATTGATCGCAAACTATTTATTACAGGAACATGGTTAAAACAGGTATTTTCACCTATCTGAATTTGTTGAAAGAACTATTCCAGATGCATTATTGTCATCTAACAACAGAATAAGATGAGAAGCCATGGTCTTGTTGTATTTCAAACAATTGCTACGCGTTGGGATTCATTGGATTAATTGTGTGTCAAGATGCTGAAACAAACCGATAGAAACCACAAGCTCCACTGGTTCAACATTCGCACCCAGAAGACCTGTGTTGCCGCCCATCACCTGTGACATCAATTGTCTCGGGGATGTACCTACAACCATAATCAGCAAACCAGGTTACCATTACAAACAGTGGTCTCCTATTGATGATTATACATTTATATACGTTCATAATGTATCAGGCCTTTTGAAAACATTTACACGTCAAGCTCAGGATGCAGAGGGTGGCGATCATGACTCATTCTTCAGAACTATGGGTTGATTTGGGTTCAAAAGTTCTGCATCTAGGTTCATTTGAGTCGATTCAAGTTATACAATACTTGCTTAAAACTGGTCCGAATGAGCCAACCCCATCAATGACCATTGTCTATTGCCAGCACCTAGTGTTCATCGGTGACACCAGCACCTCCGCCACACTGCTGGCCCCGCCCATTTTGATACTTTTTCTTCCTAGAACAACTCTTTACAACCTGAGCCTATATTAGTCAGAACCCATTTGACCCAAACCCATTACCCGACCCAATCCAACTCACTTGTTTTAGCAAGATTTTGTTGGACTGATGAAATGAATTTGAAAAACCTTACGTTTCTTCCTCAGGTTCGTTCTTAAGAGCATTTGTGGCTATACATTGGAAGGCAGCTTCCACATTAGTTCCATCTTTTGCAGAAGTCTCATAGTATGGTATGTTTCCCTTTGAGGCGCACCATGCCTTTGCTTTCTTTCTGGAAACCTACAATCATATATTATCACCAACTATAGTAAGAAAATAAAACATATATTATAATCATTTCCCAATAGAAAAAAACAGCGCAACCTACCACTCGACCATTGCCCCCATCGACATCTACCTTATTCCCCAACACGACAAAGGGAAAACTATCAGGATCTGATGGACTCGCCTGAATACACCAGTAACAAATGACAAGAAACATATCAAAACAATAACAACAACAATAATAATACACTACAATCAACCATCACCTGAACTAGAAACTCTTCACGCCAATTGCCCAAACTCTCGAACGATTTCATGACGTTTACATCATACACAAGAACACAACAATCAGCACCCCTATAGAATGCCACACCAAGGCTTTGAAACCTCTCTTGTCCAGCAGTGTCCCATATCTTGCAAATTAACGAACAAAACTCATTACACACAGATGAATAGGCATACCAGCTCTTGACTTGCTCACGCTTTACACAAGGTCCACAAAACAACAACCTTATCTTACTAGTTGCTTCAAGGCACGCATTTAAATATTATTATATAGAGAGTAACAAATATGCTATGCATGAATGTTCATATCACCTGCATTGTGAACAACCGATCTTCAAACTGAACTTCTTTCGTTAAGAAATCAGCTCCAATGGTGGCCTTGTACTGATTGCTAAACTTACGATTCACATACCTAATCGAGTAATCGAATCAAACGCAATCAGAATCCACAAAACATGAGATAAAATCATAAAACATATAGATCGGTGATTTGGAATTTACTGGTTCATCAGAGACGTCTTCCCAACGCTGCAATAGATGATCAAATAACCTCAGATTAGAACGGAAACTTGAATTTCAATCAATTCTACGAGAAATTCATCGTCAAATCGGAGATAAAAGCTTGTTTTGTACGATAAACGTGATCTGAATTTCGGAAATGAAGAAATTGAGAGAAATATGTACCCGCTGTCTCCGAGGATGATGACCTTGAGTAGCATTCTCCGGCGAGAAGCCATTGTTATCGGTGATCGATCTTAACAAACAGATGCAGAGAGAGAATCAGAATTCACATTAGATGATGAACGTTTTCTTATGATCTTATAATGAATCGCTTATTTTCTCATGCTTAACATGTAAATTTGATATGTATTTAACCATTTATGCTCGTAAAACTACGGTGACATGGTTATTATCTCACTTGATATGATGATCTTGAGACTCTATATCCGATTGGAACAACCTTTTTTTTTCCTAATATTTTAATCTAAAAGGTTCAAATATTAAATTTTTATAATTTAAACTAACCTGTTATAACCTATTGGACAAGATAATTTGAAACTAACAATTTAACTAATGACAATCTTAAATTTTACTTTTGTTATCAAGATCAATCTCACTACTATAATCTTTATATATTTATATTTTACTTAGAATGATGATTGTGAATGAAATAAGGCCGAGGTCACGTGAACTCGAGTATAAATCAAGTGTAAATCAAATATAAGTCTGTGATAATTATGTTACTGGAATTGCTTTTTGTAACAAAAGTAAAAATTATAAATGTCATTGATCAAACTATGTAAGTACGAGTTATTGTCAGTCATATTAGATAATTAGAATTTTTATTTTCCTTTATAAAACAACATTTGTGTTAATAGGTAGTTAGTTTAACTAGTGTTAAAGGCCAGTTAATTTGATGATAGGAAATTATTTTCATTTTCCTTCATTAATGTGTATTGTAAACATAATTAAAATAGAAAGGAAAACATCGATTTTGATATTTAAAATTTTCGCTCAAGTTGTATGTGAATATAATAAAAAAAATCAAAATGATTGGTACTATGGATTGGTCCTTTAGGGTGGTTGGTGTCATCCGACACCAACCACTTAGTATTGAAGGTTTTGGGCGGTACGGAAGGCGGGGGTGGTGCCTTCGGGGTGCGAGTGTGGTCTCGGCAACATGAATTAGAGGGTGAGGTGGCATTGAGAGAGAGTGAAGTGATAGTGAGAGAGAGTGAATCTGGAGTGTGAGTCGAGCAATTAATGTATTGAGCCACTAAAGGAGCTACAGGCAAAACACCAGGTCAAGAGACCCAATCTTGCTTGTGTGAGTCGAGCCATTAAGGAATTGAGCGGGGCGTAGGATCAGATCCAAAAGTCATGTTAGAATAAGCACAAACAAAACAGTAACAGAAAACAAAGAACTAATGGTGGATTATATGTATACTGACAAACCATAGAATGCAAAACTAAACACACCACAATAACAAACAGAAACGTTTTGGTCCCAACCTCCTAGGTTAACAAAACCAATCCAATAAAAAAAAAGACTTTAGTCCTTATGTACAATGATAATCTTTTTCTATATAAACACAATACTTCAAAATAAATTTTCCTACAAACTTAAAAAAACCAAGAATCCTATAAACTGGATTCATTCTTGCTAGAAATGGGAGCAACTATTAGTTTTCTTTCCCATTATCTTGATGGAGTATCTTTATATATATTAATCAATCAATTGGTATTTGATGAACTCCAATACTCGACCCGAGATCACGGGTTGTTCTTACGCCCTCACTGCTAGATTCAGATGGCTGTTGGCCGAAATTGCTGGTGGGTGCACTCCACACGCTAGAGTTATTTTGGCTTTCAAATGCCATTTTTTGGAACTTTTTAAGTTGTTCTCGGTATTGGGCTGTGTCAAAATCTGAGCTTTCATGAGAACCTTTTGATTTGTCATGTCCAGGTTTCATACCCTCATCCAATTCCTCTAGTGGTAAGTTTCCTTCCAAGGCTCTAGCTATCTGCACCCAATTTAATAAACTTGTATTACGCTCGTTTGTAAACCAACTTTTATAGACGACAATTCATCCTTGAATTTCTAAGTCAAATGATTAAGTACCAAAAATATTATCTTTGGTTGATTTCAGACTTGCTGTGGGACATGATTATGCAGCTGAAACCTTTTAGGGACTTTTTGTCCAAATTAGATGTCCAAGAAAGAATTTTGTATTTTTGACCCACCCACAGGGACGATTCATGTAGCTTGCTTATGTAAAAATTAGGTTAATGAAAATCGTGAAATGGATCGGAAGTCAATAAGTATATTTTCAATGCACAAAACCACCAAAATCATTTCATTGAAAAAATTAGCTTATAAGTGAAATAAAAAGAATAAATAATCATTCTCGACACACTAATTTTGTATTAAAAAATATAAATGTTTTGAAGAAAACTTGTTTCAGGTCAACCCAACTCTTCTATTTAACATTACCTATATTGCCACCTCTACCTTTCAAAGGTTCATTAAAAGTGTCATATGAAAGTTTAGCTCTTGTACCTTGCTCATTGATGGTCTTCGTCTTGCCAAGTGGCGCACACAAAGAGCAGCACAAGTAATCATCCTAGACATTTCAGTGCAATCATAATTATTTTGCAATCTTGCATCCGCCAATGTGCTAAAATTACCATCCTCCAACGCCTGAGTAAGCAATGGCCTTGCCTAAATATAAGATGTGTGCCATTAGTAATTTTTAGTAACAAAAATTTTATATAAAAACATATGTTATTAGAATAGATGTTGTCATTTTGGTTGTACAGAAATTAATGATGTTTAATAATTAACACCACCTACCACGAAAAGATCTTATTGAAAATAAAGAAAAGAAAAACTCACCCAATCAACAATATTATCATCCAAAAATTGAGCTTTATCAATAGGTCGGCGTCCTGTAATCAATTCAAGAAGCATGACACCAAAAGAAAAGACATCTGATTTTTCAGTCAACTTCCCAGTAAGTGCATACTCTGGAGCTAAATAGCTGGAAAAACAAGTATTCATTTACATATGAATATATATTCATACTAATTGATTATTCATTATAACTAAAAGGAAAAAAGAAAGGATAGTTTAGGCATATTGATTTGTGATTAATAAAATATGACAAGAAAGGTGGGTAAATCTGACCCAAAAGTTCCCATTACACGGGTGGAAACATGAGTGTCTGTTTCAGAAGTAAATCGAGCAAGTCCAAAATCTGCAACCTGAATAAAAGAATTTGACTTTTGACATTAGATGATAATGGATGCTAAAAGACAAGTGTATAATATGAAGTTTTTTAATCTGGTTTAAGGCTTCGACTATATGTGACGCAAACAATTTCTACCTTTGGCTCAAAATTGCTATCAAGAAGTATATTTGCAGACTTGATATCTCGATGAATGATCTTAGGTTGACCTGAATAGTTCCAACATTTATCAAAACTAACATCTTGATAGTAAAATAGTTTTAAAGAAAACAAAAATAGTTTTTAATGGACAACTCACAGTCCTCATGTAAATACGCCAATCCTTTTGCTGATCCTAGAGCAATTTTCATCCGCATATCCCAATTTAATAAATCATTTCCCGTACCTTCCATATCATAGTTTCACATGAAATGATATGTTTATCAAGATGTACAAGTAAAGGCAAGGTTGAAATAGAACATAAATATATCTTATAAGACTTATATCTACAAATTATTACACAATAATGTAAATATACTTACCTTAGATGAGGTGTTAACAAGTTATAGATCAATAAAATGTTTGTAAAGTAAGAAGCATGGCTTCTTTTATAAATTTAGGAACCTTTTTCACATTTCTTTCGGCAAAAAATTGTATAAATGAAGCAAAATTGATGCTCAGCTGACCTAAAATGTTGTTTATGATATTAGGGGGGCCTATGCACATATTATCACAATTAATTAGGGTGGTGTTATTTCATAAAACTAATACTATTCACCTTAAACAATCCTACATGGGCATTATTGTTTAGCTAAGAATGTTCTTTACACAAATAAAGTCTTCAATCAAGTTTAAGTTGACTGAACATATTATATATGATAAGATGCTCAATTCCTAGTACAAAATTCGACTCACCATGCAAGTGGAATTCCAAAGTGTTGTTCGGAACAAACTCATAAACTAACATCCTTTGAAGCCCAGAAGTGCAATATCCAACCAATGATACAAGGTTCTTATGATGGACACGGCTAATGATAGCAACTTCAGCCTGAAATTCACGTTCCCCTTGTCCACTTCCAACTTTCAATTGTTTAATTGCAACTTTTTCTCCATTTGCAAGGATTCCTTTATGAACATACCCGAAACCACCTTGACCAAGTAGATTGGCTTGTGAGAAACCTTCTGCTGCTTTTGCTAAATCTTCATATGTGAATATGGTCTTGTTGTATCCACAACCCATATTAGTTTGATTGGGCTTTTCAGATCCCATACTGCTTGTTGAATGTGGTTGAGGGGAGGCTGAAGAACCCAGTGAAGATAACTGAAAATTAGACAATCCGCTCTTATTTTCCTTTGATTGAGGAGCATTTTGATGCCAGTTTTGAGGTGTAGCACCAAAGCCATCTACAGAATTCATAGCCCACAAAAATATATTAAATAATGTAAGTTGAGATCACGAAATTGCAAAATGAAACCCTTACATAAACCAGTTGGTACACAAAAACGATAACTAATTATCACAACCCAAACATAAATAGTTATGATAAATCTACATATTAGACAAAAGCCACAAACAATTTATAACAGTTTGAGGTTATTGATTGACTTCCATAAATGGTTAATGCCTTTCTATTTTATGATGAGTGAAAATGAGGATTGCAAGTAGTCTACCACAACATGGATACATAAAATAGCTAGCCATCAATGCTTCAAATCAATTATAGCTTCATTATGTTAAATCTATGCATCCTTAACGAACATGTGACAATAAATTTTCAATCTCTCTTTGTTAAATATTACTCTGTAGTTCCATTGTGGAGTCTATTTTCTATAATGTGCAATGATCAAGGATACAGTTAGCGAAGAATACAATTGAGGACATTTCTAAACTGAATTTTAAAGAATCATGAAATGACTAAGGATAAAGTCAAAGAAACATAGAATTCAGCACATTTTTTAACACAGAATGTCATTTAAAGCTACTTGAAGCTACCGATCATAGCGCAATATAACAAAGAAACTTCAATGATGGTCTCACTTCTCTGTTCATCTCTTTATCAATTAGTTATAGTCTCAGCTCATTAGGCTTGCTAACCAGATTTTAACAGCGTAATCAGTGTTTCTCACTCACTGCCAATAGCTCACTTCACATAAAAACCTAAATAACATTCAATTCTACATCTAATCTTCTACACCATAATGATACCTGAAAGTTGAATCTACTCATCTATCATTTCCAGATTGTGCGTTTACGGTAACTTCTCATCTAACTACGAAAACAAAACATGAAATTCACCAACAATGTTCATCTTCAAAGCCTAAAAACACCAAATCGAGCATCCAGAATCTATAGCAGTTAATATAAATCACAAAAGCTAATCACAATCAACAAAACAGTAAAAACAGCTCATCAAACACTTAACAACAACAACCACCACAAAACACCTAACCTTTAAACCCTAGCGAACCCTCCGCCATCGCACGGCGGCGTCGCTTCCGTCGCTTATACCACACAACGAAAACCGCAACAAATACGAGCACAATGGCACCGCCAATGCCGATTCCGACTCCAAGCGCCACCAGTGTAGAGTTACTACCAGATCGATTGTCCGTCACAGGCGAAGGATTAGATTCAGAGCCAATAGAGCTCGCATTCGTCGGAGGAAACAGGGGAAACGACGTCGCCGGAGTAGTGGTATTGATTACCGACGGTTGGAGCGGAGACGGCGGAGATGGTGCCGGATCCGGCGACGACATCGGCGGCGGAGCTAGAGAATGTCGAAAGCTACTGTAGGTTAACGATTAGTGGAGAGAGTAAAGGGGAAACTCGCTTTTCGAGAAAGATGGTGGTGTATAGTGTATAGTGTTGTGGAAGGTGAATGCATGTATAGTGTATAGTAGGAGCTAAACGACATCGCACAGATACTACTGTTTTAGTCCTTCAGATGTATTGGGAGAATGAGAGAATCTTTCATTTATTGGTCTAAAACAACCAAAAATAACTCTAGACTCTAGAGGATTCACGTTAACAACCTCATCTCCATTTTTATATTTATATTAAAAACATAGATTTTTTTATTTTATTTTTTAATTCAATAATATTTTTAATTTCTTTATTATTATATTTTTTCTCATCTACCCACAATCATTTTTTAAAAATTTTAAAAAATTCATGGGGGTTGTATCGTGTTTCCATAAATATGAGGAATCACGGTAAAATCCTCATATATTTTCTCTCTACTTCACTCACAATCACTAACAATCATTCCTCATGATAGGGCACACTCACATCGAAAATGAAGAACGTACTGTGAATGCTCTTAGAGAAAGAAAGTCATTTAGAGTTTTCCTAACTACAAATTAATTAAGGTTTAAAGCTATTTTTTACAATTAAAATGAATGGCATAATTATATTGAAATTGCTAATCCAAAATATCTGAAAAATTGGACATCCTAAATTCGAATTTGGTTATTAATTTCAAAAAAGTTTAAATATTTGGATATCCGATTATCCAAAAACTTCATTCTTTTATTCTTTAATTTTATATGTATTTTTATTTTTTGTTGGACATATCAATGTATGTTGGAAGTTTGTTAATGTATGTTGGTTTTTTACATTATTTTTCTAATAATATGTGTTCAATTTTTACAAAAAATAAAAATAAAAATAAAAAATAAAAAAATAAAGTTCTAATATCTGAATAACTATTTGCATGCGTATTTGAAAATTCGAATATCCGAATTTCAGGTATGTTTGAATTTCCGGATAGTGATCTGAAATTTTCGGATATAGGACTTTGAACATCCCTAGACTCTTTGTTATGCAATTATAAATAAATTTCAAAACAATATAATAATATTAGAACATCAATCGTTTTAACGTTTAATTATTTTTAATAAAAAAAGTATTGACTAGTATCTTCTATTCTATACACAAGGGGTGGAGTTAGCATAGCATTAGCACTGTATCATAAGGGTTTTTGGTTTTAAAAACTATTTTTTCCTTCTAATTCCATCTCATCTTCTTTTTGTAAAATTTTAAACTTACATGATATTTTAGTTTTTAGAGATCCTCAAATCCTCAATGTCAATAGGTTATTTAGAGGCAGGGACAACAAAAGGTGATTTGGATTGTTTACTAAAAGAACACTTATTTATTTTAATGAAATATACTAATGGTTAAGATTGAATACTTGTTATTACATTTAAAAGAACTTGGGCTCTTTGGGTTGTTTTTTTGAATGAAAATTGTAAGATTTTGCTTCAAATAATAGATGTTATTTTAATCTGGTTTATACATTCGTTTTCCGGTGGACAATTTGGGTTGTTAAATAGCATGCCATAGATCATGGGGTTAGTTTAGGTAGTGCACGTTGACAATGGTGTTTCTATGATGGAAGCATGTGATGAACATGATTAAACATCATCATCATCATAAGTTTTTCAAACTAATAAACTAGTGGTGGTGGTGGTGTCAGAGGAGGAGAAACAAAAGGAGGTTCATGACTAATTTAAACGAATATCCAAATAACACTATCTATATGATTATAAAATAAATAGAATGAAATTTGTAATTTTTAGAAAGCCATAAAAACTTCTGTACAACTTATCACACTAAAGAATTGAAATTTTCAATGACATGTTAATAGTCGAAAAATGACTTCATTGAATAAGGAATAAAGATTGTATGTTTTTTGAAAACCCAAGATCTATCTAACAACTAGAAGATTTATTATTAATCACTAACATAGCTTAGATGCAGAGTTGTATGTAAGGGCGTATCTTTGAAGAGGCTCGAGGGGGGTAGGGGAGGGGGTTTGTTTTTTTTGCCCAGAAATAGAAATTTATATGTATTTCGTCCAAAAATTTTATACGAATGGAGTACAGGCCCCCTAATTTTTTTTCTCTAAAAACTCTTGGCACCCTTGATTTTTTCCGGTAACCATCTGATAATCTTCTGTTGGCAACTTCAAGATTACAAGGTAAACCTTAATTGAATCATTTAGCTTCTCATTTATGATTCACCATTTTTAAGTTCTTGAAGCTAGGTAGTGAACTAGGGATGTTGAGAGATGAAAATTAGATCGAATTTTTAAGCATTGCTGGTGTTTTAAACTTTAATTGTATAATTTAATATGAGATCTAACCATTGTATCTACTATAATTATTGTTCAAGGATTCTAAAATTAGGGTTCATATTGTGTAACATTTTTTAAACTAGGGTTCACAGTTAGACTCGAATCATAACGATAGCAAAAAAGTTTACGGGTCTCGTGATTTTCGACGCCCATTGTAAAATGTTTCAAGCTCCGCCACTTATTAATTATATGCCCCCTCACTGTATGGCTGGCTATGATGTGATTTAGGTTGCAATTATATTCTTAAAAAGGTGATTTGGATTATTCACTAAAATGCTTATTTTAATGATATAACACATAATTAAAATACGAAAATAAAAAATTGTTTATTACACTTATAAAAAACTTGTACTCTTTTACTTGCTCCAGGGGCATGTCATAGATCATGGGGTCAATTTTATAAGTGCACGTTGAAAATGGTTCCATGATGAAACCATCAAGATGAAGACGACTAATCATGATGATGATGGCAAGTTTTTTTAATAACAATTAATGGGATTAAGACAATAACCTGTACTCAAGCGTAATAGGGTTAAATCCTGATAATTTTTATCTGCTTATGTTAAACCGTCTTAGTTTTTTTGGAAAAATTAACGAAATTGTTTAATTTTCACTAATATTTAAAAATAATAATATATTTATATATTTGACATTGTTGAAACATATGAATAGTACAGTTCAATAACAAGCATGTATATATGATGTTAGTTTTAATATATGATTTTGTTTAAATATATGATTTTGTTTTTTTGTTGGTGCATTAATGGGCTGGATATTTAGTTGATATGGATTAATGCATTAGGCTAATTACTTATGAACCACTGGGATTGGTGAGATTGTGGATGTTTTCTTGAAGGCTTGGACTAGAGTCGAGCCATATATAGGTCACACATCTTGGTTTTTATACATAGAATCGAGAGGAGTTTAACAAACATATTTTTATCAGCTTATCAATATATTTCTTACCTAATAATTATATTAAAAACCCTAAGCCACTTTAACGAGTTCATCTTCTTGATCTTTATCGTGTGTATATGTCCTAGTGTTTACATCACCGTGTTGTTTTCTTGAAGTAATTGTTTTGATATGTGCTTTCTAAGCTTCATAACGAATCAAAACGTGTCCAAAATGAATATAACATAATGGAATATAGATTTTTATGTAATGAGTTTGAGATGAAACTTGAAATAAGAAATGAATAAAAAGTTGTCCCACGGAAGAGGTAAATAGAAACTTGAATGTGCATACAAGTGGGAGAATATAAATTTGTTTATTATGATATTAAATATAACTTTTTGGTTTTTGTTTGTGTGATATAAACTGACGAGATTGTTCATTTGAGACGATGGCAAAAACCATTTTATATTCATTCACACAAAAGCAAGAGAAAACGAGCAACCAAATTTTGTTCTAGCAAAACTCATGGCTACTTTTGCCACAATCTCTGCTACTTTTTACTTTTTCCGCAAACACAAATACCAAAAAAAAAAAAAAAAAAAAAAAAAAACAAAAAACAAAACTCGATGCTATCTTGGATGCATGAGCTTAGGGGTGTTCATCGGATCGGATAACGGATTATTCGGATATGAAAATTTCAGGACCCTATCCGAAATCCGATCCGATCCGAATAAGGATATCTCTATCCGATCCGAATCTATCCGAATTCAATTCGGATCGGATTCGGATATATCCGAATAATCGAATAAACTAAATAACATTTTTTTTTATTTTTTTGTTTCTACATTTTTTTTGCTAATTTTTTATTCTTAACATTTTATAAATTTAAAATCATAATAAAAGATATAAAATTTGAAAATACAAATTTGACTTGAACCCAAATTGAAACATAATAGGTAATTATATAGAACCGAAGATTATAATCTCTAATTTAAAACAACAATCGATTATTGTATAATTGTTTAGGATTAGAGGACTAAAATGTGTTAATATTCTTTAATATTGAGTTGAAAATATAATAGATAGTTGGCTAATGAGTATTGGGCTAAAAACATAGTTGAATTCTTATTCGGATTAATCGGATATCCGAATAATCCGAACAATCCGAATAAAAAAATTATGAAATCCGAAATCCGATCCGAAATCCGAATAAACAATTCGGATTCGGATGAGATCTGATCCGAATACCTGAATAAGAATTCAGATCGATTTATCGGTTTTTTTTAACACCCCTACATGAGCTGTCTCTCACACTATACACTGTTTTACCATTGGAGACAATCGAAATCTATTATAGGATAGTAATTATGTTTTAAAGGGTGAGGAATATAAAAATTCAGCCCTTGCTAACTGTCTTAGTATGTTCGCGTGTTGTTCTCAGGAACAAATGCGAACATCTCAAGACATTGCTTTAGTTAATTTTTACGTTAATGCAATGTTTATTTTCATTTTCTGAAATTTATTTTCTTATGTGGATCGTACTAGTAATTCCGATACGAATATAGTAAAGGATTGTTGTTATTTATATTATAATCTACAAACAAAACGTACGATAAAGGATACTATGATTTGTAAGGTTAGTGGTTGGCATCGCTTTTATTAATATCACATAATTTATAGCCACGTTTATTTGATTTGATTTAAATTAGAGGATGCCAAAAGCCAACCGTCCTTTATTTTTGGTAGCGACCCTTTTGTTTTATATTTAACTAGTAAACCATCCCGCACTCCGCCGCGGGTATCACGTCTCACATATGAGTTTGTAACAAACAAAAAAAAATATTAAAATATATTACTATTTCAAACATTTAACCATTTAAATTAAAAAAAAAAAAAAAGAAACTACAGGCATTCCTTGTACCATACCATCAATTAAAGACATTATTCATTGATATAAAAATACATAAAAAATATATAAAATATATTACCTGCTATTTCAAAAGAATACTTTCAAAAAATAATTTTAAATCACCACCAAATAGCCACCGTATTTGACCGATTCCTCCGCCACCTTCTTCCACTTCTCCACCGTCTTCTTTATCTCCTCCGCCCTCTCGCCACCGTCCATCGCCACCTTCACACACCTACAAATCTTCCCCCTCCTCACCACCATCACTCTGAATAAAACAAAAGTTTCACAAACCCTAGATATTTCCCTTTCTGAAAGCTGAAATAAAAGTTAGAGAATTTATCGATGGAGCTTTATAACGCCAGCCAAACCGAACATGAAAGAGTTAAACTTATTAGTCCCATGGCTACCATCAACCGGCTTGTCAGAGAAATCAGAAGGAGAAGAGGAGTCCGCCATCATTGCCTCTAGTCCTGAGGGAGAAGGTGAATGAAAAAAAAAATATCCCTGAAGTTTGAATTATTTACTTGCATTGGCTACTTATACCATATGCATGAAGACTTTGGAGTTTGCCTTTTAAAGTATATATAATGGGTCCTTGTCTCGTCACACCATTCTAACATTCTTCATCCCTACACGTTTATTGAATGCAAATGTCATGATTTATTTATTTTAAATAATAAATTATCTTTAGAATAGATCTTGTGTTGCAAATTCAGTTGGTATTCGATTAACAATTCTTAGTTTGTGTTGTGTTTTAACTATAACGATGGTGACTGTATCGGTGAAGCTAAATGATAGTTCGTGAAGCTCTTCTTTCATTCTTGATAGCAAATTGGTTTTTCACTATTTTTTGGGTAATTCATTGTTGGCCGCCTTTTTTTTTGGGGATTTTTTTAAGTGGCTTCTAATTGGGTTAATGAAATGAATTATAACTAGTAGGTTTGTTTAATGAAAATGGACCCAAAGAATTGTATTTGGGTTAAAAGATAATTAGGTTAAACTTTTTGATTGGGTAATATAGACTATAACTAGGTTTTTTAAAAATATATATTAATGTATAAAATTTAAAATTATTAAAATTTTAGACCCCTAAGCTAGTAGGCAGATGTGTAACCCGCCCCTTCTCACTGCCGGCTTTGATAAAGTATTTTAGTATTTTTTTCGAACTACAAAAGCAATTAAAAAAAAAATTGGAATCTTCAAGACTTTAACTCCCTCAATATCGTCACCTCCACACCCTCCATTAGTCTGTTCCTCCATGGCCACATGCACTAGACTATTATCGTCAATGCCACAGTAGCGGGTGCCTATAGTGTTGGTGAGGCGATAACAACGGTAACTAATGGAGGGCTGAGTGGTAAAACTAAAGAATGGTAAAAGTTATATGTAGAAATTACTATTACTTGATTTGTTAGATTATAGGTGTGATTATAATTGTTTTTAATCTATATATTTTATTTTTAGCTAATTGTTTTGGTACTAACTAGAGTTTACCCGTCGCCGCGCGTTGCAGCGGCATCATACGCACGTGATAAATTAGAGACTAACAATCAATCCGACTTGTTTACGAACTAAATATATGTCGAAACGTAAAGTAACTTGAATTTATATCGTTAAAAAATGTATCATACTTGACCCTGGTCTTTTTCAAACAAAATTATATTAAAACGTAGACAACTCAAAACGTACATAAAAAAAGCACGTGAAGTTGCACCGTATGTGGCGTAATAAAATATAGATTACAATCGTTCAAACTTGTTACCAAACTAAATTTATATTGAAACGTATAATAAACTCGAATTTATACTATCGAATGAAAACGTTTTACATTTGGCCTACTTTTTGACGGATTTACATAAAAACGTAGACAAACGTCGAATCGTAAAGTATCTTAAAGCATTTATTAAAATAATCATAGTAAGTCAATTAGTTTTCTAAAGTAAAAATTATACTATGAAAACCCAAAACTTTAAAACCTAAGGGATTAAAGTAACATTTTACAAAATTTTTAAACATTGTCTGAGTGCGAAGGTGTCAAAACTGAACCGTCAGATTGAAATTCAATAAACATTTAATAAACTTATATCATATTTAATAAAATTAAGCAGGAAATAAACAAACAAACAACAAAAACAAAAACAAAAACAAAAAAAAAACAAAAAAAAAAAAAAAAAACTAAGTCTGCAGTGGGTTTCAAACCCGCATGTGCTAGGTTTAGCACCAAAAACCTAACCAACTCATCTAGCACACTAGATGTTTACGTTATCTATGTTTAATTATTTAAAATAGACAAAACTTGGTAATAAAAAATAACTCATTTTACTGTAGCAACAGACATAATTCTTTAATGTATATATAATATAGTAAAACATTGTGTGCCACTAAATTCTTTTCCATAATTGCAAACAAGTTTATGGTTTCAATCGATTCTTCTTTTCTTAGTCTTGTCATTAGTTATGCCTAATTATTTGGCAATGTAATCTTTTTGTTGATTTCATACGATCTTCTTTACTAAATATATCGTATAGATGTTTTCTAAGTTATATATGAATTTGCCACTTCTAATAATATTATCCAAACCGGAAAGTAAATTGATGTGGTTTGATGTTGAATATATTAAAGAAGTTGTTAGTGGTTTGATGAATTTGCAGGTGCCTAGTATGTACGCTGAGGTTTTCGAAACTGATAGAGACGGACTGGTGTATAATCTTATTTTTTGGATGTGCCAGTCTAGTTCCTAAAGGTTTCGTACTCGAGTAATGAAGTATAGTGTAGGCTAGTGGTCCGTTAGTGATCTAATTAATCGTTAAAAAACTACATGGTGATACATTTTATAAAATATTAATATACATAAATATTTAAATTACTTTTACCAAAAGAAATTAGACCGTATTGATTAGACTAGACGTAGTGGTGCCCCAAGAGTGTTTCAAGTTTGCTGAGTTGGACACAAATGGAGCTTTAAAACCACTACATCCTATTTAAAAATGGATTCAAACTCATTTTTAGCCAAGTCCTTAACGAATGTTAAAAAAGATGAGTGGATTTTTTTTTACTTTTGACAACTTTAACTAAAAGAGGCTTTAAAACCACTGCACTTGTTTTAAAAAAAGTTTTGATAAATTATGTTTGCCTATATGACATTTTAACTAATAAACCACTACATATTCTTATAACAGTTTCATTTTAAATCATATTTACTGGATTAATCATTTTATAATAATTATAAAACACAAATAGTTTATTATAGATGATACTAGATGTGTACAAACTAGTTTGTTTCCCCAAACCGGTTTGGTTTTTAAACCGGGCCGGTTTTTTGTTATAAGATTAAACCGGTTTTTCTAACCGAATACTTGAACCTTTGATTTTGAAATCGGTTTTTTTAAAGAAACCGGTTTCTTTTCTGGAATCGGTTTTTTCCTTTGAACCGGCTTTAGATGACGGGCTACCAAACTGGTGTACAAATCAACGGTTAGAATCGGGACAGAAACCGCTTTGACTAAACCCGGTTTTTTTAAACAGAACCAGTTTTTTTTTTTCACCGAATTTTTTTCCAAACCGGTCCTTTGTACACCACTAGTGATGCCCACTTGTGTTTAGCATGTTTTATTATTTGAACTTTGGGCTACCAATTATCCATCTCATTCATATTTTAAAAATTGCATAAATAGTCCCTGTGGTTTAATCAAATTGCGTGTTTAGTCCCCAAACTTTAAAAATTACAAAGATAGTCCAAACTTTTGTGTAATCATTACATGTTTGGTCCCTGACACTAAATTCATTCATTTTTTATGCATTTTATAAAATTTAAATTAAATTTTAAATTTAATTTTAGGGACCAAAAGTACAACACCCGCATAAAAGTTTGGACTAACTTTGCACTTTTGTAAAATTTGGGGATCAAATTTGCAATAACTACATAAAAGTTTAGACTAACTTTGCAATTTTAAAAGTCTGGAGACCAATCATCCAACTGATCAAACCACAGGGACTATTCATGCAATTTTCTCTATATATATTCTATAAAAGAAACAATAGAAGTTTACAAACCACTTTATACTTTTGATTGTGTTGTTCACTTTTTGTTAACTGATTTGTTTAACTAATATGGCCTACGAAAAGGTGTCAACCTTGTTTGCTTGGCACGTTTAGGATCGGTGGGTTAATGGTTCTAAGTGTTCAACTAAACATGACCCATATTAATTATCATATAGTTAAAAGAAAAAACTGCATAAATAGTCCCTATGGTTTAACCAAATTGCGTGATTAGTCCCTCAAATTTTAAAAATTACAAAAATAGTCCAAACTTTTGTGTAATCATTACATGTTTGGTCCCTGGCACTAAACTAATTCATTTTTAATGTATTTTATAAAATTTAAATTAACTTTTAAATTTAATTTTAGTGATCAAAAGTACAAAACCCATTTAAAATTTTGAACTAACTTTGCACTTTTGTAAAAGTTAGGGGCTATTTGCAATGACTACACAAAAGATTAGACTAACTTTGTAATTTTAAAAGTTTAGGGATCAATCATGCAATCTAATCAAACCACAGGACTATTAATGTAATTTTCTCTAGTTAAAATATGCAACCGGATTCAACTCAATTAGCCATTTACAGTGTGAAATTGGTTGATGGGTTGTAATAAATGAGTTAAACGGATTTGCGGGTCGATTTATTTAATTAATCAAGTTGATAGGTTGACTTTTTAATTAAATGGTTAAACAAGTCAACCGAAACACAACACATTTAGCTAGATGTGCCAACCTAAATACAATACATTTATTAAACGATTTTTATGATAGAAAACAAACCCTACATATAGCTATTGCAGTATCTAAAGCAAAAATAAACTCTAAGAATTATCAAGGAAAAAAACTATAAAACGAAATAAGCATCATTTTTTATTAGAAATTAAAATGAATACTAATAAACTAATCTTTTTATGGGGGAAGGATTCAGTCCAATGGCAAAACCATTAGCGGTAACGTCTTGTTCAGAGAATATTTTATAATGAATTGGAATTGTAATTTAAATTAGAATTAACATAGAATTCCTTACAAATTCTTTATGATGTTTGGAATGTCAATCAAAATGATAAAATTACCCTTGATTACATCAACCCTTGCCAGTCGTCTCAAGCCCCATCTAAAACAGATTTATGTAATTTGATTGCGGTGTAGTTAGGAGCATGATATTATTTACCTTTAAAAAACCTAAATGATTATGCTTGTTGTGGGTTACAAGTGATTATCAATACTACTATATAATACATTTAAGTGACAAAATTGTCATTTCACTTAAATTTAAAACACCTCATGGGATCATTTTTTATATTTGTTACATAATTTTATTAGTTAAAGAATGGCATATTAATTCTTATATAATTATAATCCAGTTTATTTTGTTATTTAATGACATGTTATTCAAAGAATGACATTTTTGATAGTACGGATATTTAGTAAAATCCTTTATGAATATATGCTTTTAAAAAAATATACATCACAAAATTAAAAGATAAACCGTTTATTGTTAGTATATTAGGTACTTTAAAAAAAAAACTTTTAATATGTTCCGGGTTTGCTACAATTTTGCTTCAAAACTGATCTAAACCATTTCATACATACCCTTAAAATCACTAACCTAAATGTTGCGTTCTTTGTCATATCACAAAGATCAACAACACAAAATATAATAAATGAGAAAGATATTATATATCATATGCCCACTTTCCAATCCCACATGTGCCAACGTAATCACAACCATTGATACATAAAAGGTCGACTTCAACACACTATATTATATATAACTACTGGGTTCACCTTTTGCCCCACACCCAACCGCATAAATATCTCTTCTTATCTCCATATTATGTAGCCATAAATACCTCTTCATATCTCCTGAGAAATTATATTATCATGGTATGTTAACTATTACACAAAAAACTAAAAGTCATTCATTGTTTCATTCAACTTTAGTTTTCCAGCTTGTACGCATGGACAGTTTGCCAGCAGATTGCATAGCAGACATACTGTCCCGCGGGTCGCCTCGTGATGCATGCCGGTCCGCGGTCGTGGCTTCGGTGTTTAGGACCGCTGTGGATTCTGACGCGCTGTGGGATAGGTTGTTACCGCCTGATCACCAAGAAATCGTGTCGGAAAGTGTGGCTCCTGTGAAGTATAAGAACAAGAAGGAGTTGTTCTTTAAGCTTTCTACTCCACTTCTTATTGATTCTGGCCTCAAGGTAAAAGACAATATATAGTTATTTATCATTTTATCCTAGGTATATATAATTTTCTTATTTAAATTAATGTAGTTTATAAGTAGGTAAACTGTCGTTTGCATGTCTTTAAACTAGTGTTTAATTTGTAAACTGCAGTTTTTTTTTTTTTTTCCAGAGATATACACTGTGTATGAATTGCCGTCTTTCTCCCTATATTTTGATCATATTTGTCATTTTTATCCAAAAAGGTTTTTTCTTGCATTTGGCTCTCCAAAATTTGAAAAAGTTGTCATTTTCATCCAAAAATATGAATTTTGTAAATTAAATTTTATCAGCAACACATAAACAAAAATTAAGATTTTGTTTTTATACGAAAATTAACAGATATACCCTTTTAACGATGAATATTTAACATTTTAAAATAATAAAGCTAATATTTTTGGATGAAAATAACAACTTTTTCAAACCTTGAAAAGCCAAATACAAAAAAAAAATATTTTTTTTATGATAATAACAAATGTGACCAAATCACAGTAAAATAATAATAATTCAATTTTTTAAAACAATAATATGATGGTTTATGATTGTTACATTTGTATGCTAGGCATTCTCAATAGACAAAGCAACGGGTAAAAAATGTTATGTGTTAAGTGCAAGAGAACTTTACATCGCTTGGTCAGCTAATCCTCTGTTTTGGTGTTGGAAGCCGCTAATCCAATCTAGGTAATTATATAATGTAATTATACATATAGTGCTACTATATAATTAAAAGATGAGAACTTCCTAAAGGGAAAAAAAAAAAAAAACATTCAATTGATTGACCCAACTAAGTTGGTACACCGAGTGGTGTTCGGTCGTGAGATGAATTCTAGCTAATTCATTTATTTATTTTTTTTTTAAATTATATTGCCATTTGTTTAATTCTGATCGCTTTGATAAATTCTTTTTGAAAAATCTTATCATATAAAAAATCTCAGTATCTCATACTAAAACATTCAAAAAAATAAATAATAAAAATAAAAATAATACTAAAGTTCTAAATATTATTTTCTCTATTTATACAGTACAATATTGAAATATCTTCATACTACTTCGTATTCTCTAATTGTAATCTCATTTGATTCTATTTTCTTAATATGGAGTGATAAATGATTTTGATTTGATAAAAAATATGGTTTGGTTGGATTGCTAACATGAGTGAAAAGATTTAGTTAGTTAGGTGGGGTATGTAGAGGAAAGATAAATTAGTTTTTCAATAAACAGTTTGGTTTGGTAGATTGTAATTGAAAATAGTCTCATCATTTGTTACTTATTTTCAATTTTATAATTTATTTAAAAGCATCAATTTTTTAAATTTATTTTATTTTCTAAAACTTTCACATGTCTCATTCATCATAATTATTTCTATTTAATAAATAGAAAATTTTTTTGTTATTTATTATTTTCTCTTACTCACATTCACTTATCACAAAATACAAAAAAACAAATTTGAGAATCAATGGAAGCCCTCAAATATGAGGGTTGTGTTTGTTTTTTCTTAAAAATATAAGGATGGGATAAGTGAATTATTAGATGATTTTATAAAAGAATAGGATGGGGTCGTATACCGGGGATGAGATGAGAATGCTCTAAGAGAGAAAATTTAGACTTTGTGCTCACCAAAGTATTTATAATGAACTGTTCAGTCAGGCTTGAAACTGACTATATAACCTATTCGGTTGAGTGTATTTAATGCTTTCCATTTGGACTAGCCGATTATGATTTGAACGGTACAGGCTTGAACGATGATCTTTTACTACTAAACACTAATTAACATGCACTTGCATAAATATAAACTTATATCGCATTTGTTAAAGCAATCATCAATACCATTACATCACATGACAATAAGCTTATTTATTGATTTGTTTACTACGTCCCCCTTCATATTTCTTTAGGACTATATTTTTATTGAACTTGTAAATTCACAAGTATAGACATAAATAATCTTGTATTATTCTATTATAATTAGTTATATATAATTTTAAATTATTATGTATTTCGGTATTAGTTTTTAAATTATTCATTACGTCATCATTCATTTTTAAAAGGCGGCCGGTTCAATGACTGACCAGTTTGAAAACTTTGATGATTACATGATCCCCAACATGTACACATGATTTTATATGTTTTTTGTAGTTCTCTACCTAAATTTGGTTGTGCATTCAACGGTTCTCTATACTTGTGTTAACTAAAGCCAGCCTATATAATTAATAAACTAAACTTTAAGGTTTAATATATAGATTTGCAGAAGTAGTAGAGCTTAGAATGACAAGTTGGCTTGAAATAGAAGGAACGATCAACACCCGAACTTTGTCACCAAATACAATGTATAGAGCGTATCTCATTGTTCAAGTGGCTCATCATCGTGCCTACGGTTTAGATGTTGTACCATGTGAGGTTTCAGTTGAGGTCGGAGAATCATATTCGCGAGGGACAGTAAGACTGTCTCATGATGCTTATACCAAGCGATCTTCAGAGCACGTTTGTGGTGGAAACAAGGTCAAAGAAGGAATGAGATCAAGATTCGAAGACAAGGTTTCTAGGGTTGGTTGCGAGAGAAACGATGGATGGTTGGAGATAGAATTGGGAGATTTTTACAACGAAGGATTATGTGAAAAAGAGGTTAAAATGAGCTTAAAAGAAGTGAATGGTGTTCACTTGAAAGGAGGGCTTGTTGTTGAAGCACTTGAAATCAGGCCTCTCTAGTCATGCGTATGATTATGATAAACAAATCGTTAGTAAAAAAAAATAAAAAATTTATATTCTACAACTAGCTTCTTTGTTACTAATGATTATGTTTTAGTTTTAGTTTTGTGTATTTTACATTTGTTTGTACTATAACTCATGTGTTTAATGTTTTTCCTCCAAAGAGTCGATATATTATAGTAATTTGTTATTTCATCTGACTCAAATCATCAAGATCAAATATTGATGCAGTTTCCAGATCAAATGACTCAATAAACAATTAATAATTGAGCGCACCAAAAGTTAAGGTTCAAAAATAAAATTTCCTATAAACTCAAACACAATGAAAAATAATAATCATAAAGTTTACCAAACTGTAATATTTATACTAAATACTAACAGCATAAAGATTAATGATAAACTAGAAAAATATAAGCAAAATAAATAAACTAAAAACAATAAATAAAAATTAAATATTTATATTCAAACTCCTATATACTCCAAAAAATACGCCCAATTTTTAAAAAGAATACCCAAAGTTTTCGCTTCTTACCAAAGTCAAAGTCAACTTGGTTGAAGGGAACATCAAGTTGTTTCGGTTGCCTATTTATCCCATCTCGATTAGTAGTAGGCCAAGTCGACATGAAGAGAGCATAATTCCTTACCACTTGTTGTTAGGCTTAACTTATTTCCATCACCATCGTGTTCATCTAAATCGATCCATGGCTTACTATTAAGTCTCTCCTCCAATATTATCATATAGTGGCCCCATATAATAAGTAAAATTTAGTTTTTTTTTTTTTTTTTGAACGGCAAGTTAGTGGTTAAACGTTAGTAACATTAAGTTAGTAATAATTCGTCAATGTTAAAGTTTGAACGTTGAACCTAAAAAAATTTTGTTGAAGTGTTGAACCCACTTAGAGAATACAAATTTGACCTCAATTTTGAAGAAAATAAATCATCGTGTATACGTGGATTGTAATTGATAATCCCACAATGATTTTTGGTTGCATGGTCACAAAAAATATCTATTTTTTTTTTTGGAAATCACAATCCTTGCATCCATATCTTTATTTAGGATATTTGAATTCATATCTTTATGCTTAGATTTAAGGTGTTTGAAAGCCCGGACCCGAGAATCACACGTCAAATCAATCCGCAACAAGTTGAAATGATAATTATCACGTCTTGAATGGGTGACACATGTCTCTAATCCATTTTGTTGCCGATTGATTTGACCCTGTGGACTGTGGTTCTTGGTTCCGGGTTTTCAAGCATACTACGTATTCAAATTTAGCTTTGATATTTTTGAAATATCCCTAGAATTCTAAATATTTGTTTGAGTTTCCAAAGGTGGGAGATTACTTTCCCAAATTGTGTGAGAAGGCACTGCACCATCTAGTAACTCCATCAAGCCATCGTCAAACACCATATAGCCACCTTCAACCAGCACAGCCAAAGCTTTAATAACTCACCGGTAATCTTCTTATACACTCGTTTGTCCCCACAATGGTCAAAAGGAGAAGTTGATGGGTAGAGGGTGCTACAATTCCCGGGATACTCTCCTTCCCACAATTCTCATCCCAGATGAAAGCATCTAAGTTAGTTTCTTGAAACTTGCAACCTTGTGAACTGATCGTAAATCGGTTGCTGCCTCGATATGCGATTATGCAATTGGGAACATGATTCATTTCACAAGCCATTTGATGCAAAGCTCTAGAATTAAATAATACAGTTTGAAAAGTGATCAAATGCTCAATAAATGATTAATAATCGAGTTTATCAAAAGTAATAAATTCATGAACAAAGCTAATATAAACTTAAACACAATAAAAGAGCCTAATCATAAATTTACCAAACCTAAAGAAAAACTAGTAAAATATAACCATAATAAATAAAATGATAATAATAATTAATATATAAATATGCAAAAGTTATGTTGTGTGACTGGGTTTTCTAAACCGTGCACTTCTTGGATGATTTTTTTTTCTTTCATTTTTGAAAGCAGTAATGGAGATTTCATTAATGTACTTTAATATTAATAACATCTATCAACACTTAACACTATTGATTTGGATAACAACATTTAATAGTAATTAAGATATTTATCAATTAAAATTTTTTAATTTTAAACGACTAATTGAATCACTGATAGGCCACCGGTCCATCTGATCATTTTTATTATTGACAAATAATCAGTTTTAAGTATCATATATTGTTCAGTTGTTGACCATTGATATATTTTAAAAGTACGGGTAGATGATTGTTGAGTCATTTTTTTAAAAAGTAAAAAAAAAATGCTTAGTTTGCTTGTACTTGGTGTTCATTTAGTACAAAACAATAGATATAAATATTTGTATAATGTTTATAATTCCCTGTTATAGAATGGTTATGCATTTAATCTATCCCATAGTGATAACATGCAAATTTGTTCCCAATTACAAAATTTGAAATCAGATAAAGAAAAAAGAATCAAATTGATTGTAAACATGGATAAACTAAGATCATGTTCGACGTAAGGGAGGACAATTACAGACTTCCTCCCTCCCTCTTCCTAGTAATTTAGCTCTCTCTCGTCCCTTTCTCACATCTCTCCTTGTGCCACACATTTCACCCTCCCTTTCTCCTCGTTGCGCGCTCAACGCTTGTCTCTCTCTCACATCAGCCCACAGGCTTCTGAGTTTGAGGTGGTCTACCGATAATAGAGGTTGGCAAAATGTAATAGGCTAGCGTGATAGATGCAAAATGTAATAGGATATGACAATAGATTATAAACAATTAAATGGTGTCAAGTCATTATGCTCAAATGGGTAGGGTACATTCATATATTATTACTTAAAAGTTATTAGTGAGTAACTATTAGCTTGAGATGTTTGCTAGCACAAGGATTAAAGATTGATTGATGTGGACTCACTTGGTAAAAAACACATTTGGTTTCTTATCTACAAATGTTGTAACATTTAAACATTTATGGTTGTTCTTTTGAAGTTTCGTCTTCCTTATTGTCGGAGCTTAACATTGGGTGGGGCTAAATACATATGAAAGAAACTATAGAAGTTTTACAAACCACTTTATCCTTTTTGTTTTTTGTTTTCACTACTTGAAACCGACTAAGGGTTGACGAATTTCACCTTGTGCGGCTAAATTATTCAAACCTAAATACGACTCTTGTAGATAAATTTGTGTGAAAAGCATGATACGTTTAAACTCGTGTAACCTAAACATTGGTCATCTAACTTAATTACTTAAACGTGTTAAATGGGTTGGTGGACGGACATGGACATGGACATGTAGTAATCAAGCCATAAATGTATTTACTTGAGTTTGTGGTTAGTAGTTAATAATTTAAACAAATCGACGTGTAATAATCAAACAGTTGGAACTTCCGCCTCGTTAATTAAACGGGTTGATGCGTCACCATGTTAAGTTAAACGTGTTAATGAATTGACTTGTTTAGTTAAATACGATGGCGGGTTGAACAACTGAATTGGCTAGTGAAACATGTATACTACATATTTACTACTGAATTAGTAAAACATATATATTACACGAACTATTTAACTAAAAAGGACCACTCGTGCGCTAAAATGGATCACTCGTGCACGACTCGTCTATTAAACAACAAGTTTGATGTTGACAAAACAAAATCAGCTTGATTGGTGTCGTCTTACAGGCCGTATTATTGCGAGATCTAAAGCGACATAAATGCTCAAGATATTTTGAAAATAATATTAAAATAATAATCATATCTCTTCGAAAATGATACCAACTAGCTAAAACAATTATCGTATCACTCACGCTAAGCCACATTTAGTTTATTTTCTAGAAAACAAATATAGAAATCATAAGGATAAGCAATAAAAATATAGAAAAACTTCACTGACCTCAGTAAATAAAATTAGTAATGAATTCCGTTCAAATCAAAAGACTTTTAAACCTAAAAAACTATGAAAACATCATGGTTTGACACGTGTCTTTTTGCTGTTATTAAAAAAATATTTTGGTAATCAAACCCAATTAATTGGTATGGTACTTTTTATTTCATTCGTGATAGTTTTGTTATTTTTTTTATATATATTAGATTAATTTGTTTTCTTTTATAATTGTGTTCACATATTTAAATTACACAATGGTATAATTTCACTATTATATTTCACTATTTTATTTTCTAGAACTCATTGTTTTTTTATCACCGTTTCAAATTGAACATATCATTTTAGAAAACACATTCCGTTGAATAGATATAGGTCATTGTGTTAATTATTTTTATTAGAGTAAACTACATAGATGGTCACTGTGGTTATTTTATAATTTTGAATTTAACTCTTAAAAATTTAAAAATCTTGAATATATTCCTTAATTATTGATTCTTTCTATTTGATTTATGGTTTTTACGTCTATTCGTCAACATTTAGTCATGTTAAAAATTGTAAAAGTGACATTTTACCCGCATTAACCATCCATTTAATTTACCTTCTACACTATAGTATTATTTCTATTATAGAATGCCTTATATTTTTGTAATTCAAAGTCTTTTTTATTTTTTATATTATTTTTATTATTTCATTATTAATATGTTTATTATTTAATAAAGATTGATTTAAATACATGTATAAGAAATTTATTTAACACATATTTTTTTAATGTTCGCTTTTTAACATTTTTAAATCGTTCAATTTCTAAACGTTATTCTTAAAAGCATTTGATTTTTATCTTTTAAAACGTTTTTTTATAGTTCTTTTTTAGAACATTCATTTATTAAAGGATCTTTTTTTTGTAAACACGCACAGTTTTTTAAAAATCATTTTTATAAAAAATTCTTTTCTAAATGTCTTTTTTACTATTTTTGAAACATTTAGTAAACAAATGGTTTTAAAAATAATATTTAGAAAATGAATAAATTTTAAAAAATTATATTTAAAAATCAAATGGTTTTAAGAAAGAAGATAATGCTTTTAAAAAATACCTTTAAATATCAGAAAGTTTTAAGAAAGATGACTAAAAGTAAAAGGTTTTAACAAAATTTTAAAAACCGAACGTTAAAGAAAAAATACATTTTTAAAAACATTTTTTATTTTTGTATTAAATAATAAGCGTATTGATAATGAAAAATAAATATAAAATTAAAGTAAAGCGTAAATTTCATTGATGATCTCTATAAGTAAAATAATCATTTTGATAAATTTAACATTACTAACTGAACTAATAGAGTAATGATCATTGATGAAATATAAATATAACATTAGAGATTATATTAGTAATTTTAAAACTTTAAGTATTAAATCTAAAATTTTGACTAATTCACGGGGACCATCCATGTAATTTACTCTTTTTATTATATGTTATAGATACTCATCATTACATGTTATTTTATCATTATTTTTTGTGTACTAAATAATTTTTTATTATATTTTATATATTAAAAATACACACCAGTTTTATTTCATCATTGAATTTTTTAGTTCTCATCATTCTAAGAAACAAAATAATATTCAGTAAAACACAGTGATGAATAGAAAACGAAAGGACGCACTAGAAAACACAAGAAGCTGAAAAAAAATTTAAAAATATTTATATATAACGATACTTTATTTTAAATATAATAAATGCTTGTTTTTTGATCTAATATTTTTAAGAAAATAATCTCATGCGCAAAAATTTATAATTGTTTAAAAAAAGTGAGGAAACTAGTAAAAATGTCAACAAAAAGTAGTTATGACTAAAATATTTTCCTATCAACTTTTTCCCTACAAATTAATTTTAACCATTATTTATTATAGGGTTATTAGATTTTAATAATTCCAACTTTTATTTATTGGCCAAGATTAATTCCAACTCAAGAAATGTTTAGAGACACTCTCAACTTTAAGCTTATTTTCTTTCAAAGATCCCTAACTAATTGAGAGTTAACACTGTTAATTTTTCGATAACATGGACTGTTTTTATGGCCAAAACACTAAGCAAAAAGTTGAAATCAACTATCTGCTCCGTCAATTTGAAACTTCCGCACCTTAAAACCCGTCAATCTCCACCTTCTGATCTGAACCACTTAACTCATTCGAGGTAGATTTCAGGTGACGTTGGAGGCTAGACACCAAAAAACGAACTTGATGGAGGCTGGGCGGCGGCATAGTTGAAAAATAGGTCAATGTTGGCCCCATTTTATCAAAAAAACTAACGGCGGTTAACTCTTAGTTAGTAAGGGATCGTTGGAGGAAAATAAATTCAAAGTTGGAGTGCCTGCAAATATTTTCTGAGTTGTGATTAATCCCGGCCAATAAGTGAAACTTGGGATTATTAAAATCCATAACCTTTTATTATATTTGACTTCAAGGTTACTTATTAAGCTTTTTAGATTAAATAACATTTTAGAAATAACTCTACCCTAATAAAAATAATGATAAACTAACTTAATTGTTTGTACTTGTTGGAGTTATGAAATAATAACAATAATAATAGTAATAATAATAATAATAGTAATAAATAATAATAATAGTAGTAGTAATAATAATAGCAGTAGTAGTAGTAGTAATAATAATAGTAGTAGTAGTAGTAGTAAACTAGTAATAGTAGTAATAATAGTAGTAGTAATAATAGTAGTAGTAGTAGTAGTAATAATAATAATAGTAGTAATAATAATAATAGTATTAATATTAATAATAGTAGTAGTAATAATAATAATAGTAGTAGTAGTAGTAGTAATAATAATAATAATAATAATAATAATAATAATAATAATAATAATAATAATAATAATTTAATATAATATAATATTATTAATTAGGTAAAATAAATGTTGTTATAAAATAAAAAAAAAATGTAATATTCCATTATGCGTACCAAATTAGTTAGTTTTTGTTTTAATTTTGAGCAACTTGCCACTCCAACTTTAGCCGATGTAATTGCAGCCGTTGATATATAAACAGAACAGTCAACTATATTACAATATTCATAATGTACGTGCGCACACTTAATTATAACTACGGAACACCATTCCACCAAACCCAACTGCATAAATATATCTTCATATAATGTTGTCTTGTCATCGTGTGTTCAATATTGCTATCCAAAAAACTTAAGTAAAACTCGTCCGTACATTTCTTGTTTCATTCAATTTCATTTTTTCATAATGGACGCTTTGCCGGCAGATTGCATAGCTGACATATTGTCCCGCAGGTCACCTCGTGATGCGTGCCGGATGGCGGTCGTGGCTTCGGTGTTTAGGACCGCTGCGGATTCCGACGTGCTGTGGGACAGGTTGTTGCCGCCTGATCATCGAGAAATCGTGTCGGAAAGTGTGGATCCGGTGATGTATAAGAACAAGAAGGAGTTGTTCTTTAAGCTTTCTACTTCATTTCTTATTGATGGTGGCCTCAAGGTAAATGACAATATATTTGAACATATATAACCATATATCCAAGAATAAACTGTCCTTGAATTTTATAATATTTTTTTATTATAATCTAACTATTTTTATGATGTTTGGTTTATTTGTATGTTAGGCGTTTTCAATAGACAAAGCGACAGGTAAAAAATGTTACATGCTAAGTGCAAGAGAGCTTTACATTGCTTGGTCAGATAATCCTCTTTTTTGGTGTTGGAAACCGCTTATCCAATCTAGGTCCGTATATAATATGATATAATATAATATATGATGTATCTTCACAAAGCTAGTGTATTTAATATTGAACTGTGAAAATCACTTATGCATTCATACATATAGTGTTAGTAAATATGATATGATAGAATAGAGTTGAAACAAAGTAGATATGTATGATATGCATTCATACATATATGATGGGGCTATCATCTGGTAGTAACAAACCGGTTATATTACCAGTCCAGTTGAGAACATTGGAAGTGTTTAGATTTGGACTTTAGATTATTGGTCTCGCTGGATGAAAGATGAAGCGCACGTAGTTGGACCTAAGCAGTGGCAGAGCTTGAGCCAAATTTTAGGGGGCGGGAGCGTAAGTAAACTATTTTAGGGGAGGCGGACTCTATATATTTATTAAAAAATTTCCACAACCGACCCGAAAATTTACACCACCGAGCCGAAAATTAACGCTAATGACGAAAAAAAGAGCCCCCCCCCCCCCAAATAAGCTTCGCCCATGGACCTAGGGGTATAAACGAGGCAAAGCGGCTCGCAAGCTACCTGCGATCAGCTCGAAAAAAGCCGAGCTTACACGAGCTCGAGCTCGAGCTCATATTATGGCCCGTTTACTAAACGAATTCGAGCAGGAGCTTCAGATATCAAGCTGGAGTTGGCTCGCGAGCCTAAACGAGATTTTTATTTATATAATTTTTTATTTACATAGTAAATATATATTTACATAAATCATATTATTATATATATTATTATGATAAAAAATAATTAAATAATATATATTGTGTTATATATAAAAAGTATGGTTATAAATAAATATAAAAGCAATAAAAAAAAATAAAATATTATATAATTTAATAATTAATAATAAACGAGCCGATCCCAACCGGAGCTCGAGCTCGAGCTTTCGAAAACCAAAATGAGCCGAGCTCAAGCCTCAGCGAGCTCGGGCTCGGCTTGGCTCAGCTCGTTTACACCCGTACTTGAACCAGATTTTAATATTTTTTTCATTTGTTTTTTGTTTTTTTCTTTAAGGGGTTAAATTTACATAATAGTAACCACATTATGAAAATATTTCAATTAGATCACTAAAATATAAAAAATGTTTTGATTTTTAATATAATTAAATACATTAAAAATCCTGACCCTGTTCCCTACATCTTCTCTTCTCATTTCTTTCTTGACGCAAAAAAATCCAATAATGACTCATTTTAATGGTTTAGTGCTTCAATTTGGGCAAAATGCGCATGTGTGACCTAACTAAAAAACTTTTGAAACTTTGTTACTATTTTATACTATTTTTTCTTTTAACATCTTTTATACATCCATTGAGTCTCCTTGTAAATATCTTAACTGAATCAAACTTTACAGTAATTTAAATATTTAATATTTAACAGATTTGCAGAAGTTGTAGAGCTTAGAATGACAAGTTGGCTTGAACTAGAAGGAAAGATTAACACTCGAATTTTGTCATCAAACACAATGTATAGAGCGTATCTCATTGTTCAAGTGGCTCATCATCGTGCCTACGGTTTAGATGTTGTACCATGCGAGGTTTCAATTGAAGTCGGTGAATCATGTTCGCGAGGAATGGTAATGTTGTCTCATGATGCATGCACCAAGCAATCCTCCGACCATGTTTGCGGAGGGAACAAGGTTAAACAAGGCTCGAGATCAACATTCGACGACAAGGTTTCTAGGGTTATTTCTGAGAGAAACGATGGATGGTTGGAGATAGAATTGGGCGAGTTTTATAACGATGGATTATGTGAGAAAGAAGTTAAAATGAGCTTTAGAGAAGTAAATGGTGTTCAGTTAAAAGGAGGGCTTATTGTTGAAGCACTTGAAATTAGGCCCCTTTGATATTTGATAAACAAATCCTTATAGTTATTACTATAGATTATCTCATTTCACTCAAAGCATTCAGATTTGTTAAATTTTATTATGTGTGGTTGGCTTTTTAATAATAAAGACCCGATGTAACATCTTATATGTTTCTTTTGTCTACTAGAAGCTTATATATTTGTTTTTAGTCGCACAAGTGAAATCATCCGAAGAGCCATCAACCCTAATATTTCTTTGACCCGCGCATGCTTAACTATGAGTTCTCTTTTCATCCATAACATTGTGCCCATCATGTGTTATTCTTATGACACAAACCCTCTCTTGTGAAGAACATAAAATAGAACGATGTAAAATTTGCTTCAGATTCACTACCAAATGGTTTTTTTAACTTGCAAAACCTAATTTCAAATAAAAATACGAAACATAGCAATGGAGATATCATCAAAGTAATAACTTTAATCGAAATAATAATGAATTTAATATTGTTAATTATGTAATTCATGTTGTCCTAATAAATATCAGATTAGTTAAAAAAGAGAACAAACTTTAAGTGAAAAAATGCATAATATACTTATATATAGTGTTTGCCATATATATAATAAAAGAAATAGGGTGAGATAAACAATTAGATGACATTATATATCATAAATAAAACAATAAGCATTAATGCTTATACGGATCTTACTATTTCTTACTTAAGATTAACATTGCATCATGCTTGTTATGATAAAATGTATACTTGTTACAATTTTCTTTTTGAAGAAAGTGATCTAACCGTAAACATGGATACCAATGATAGCACATGTTGGCAAAATGTAAGATCATCTTTCATGCACATCTTTAATCTTTTACCATTCTTGGTCATCTTAAGATCTTATCACTATCGTTATACATCTTTCATCACATCCTTCAAATTATGTTATACCCACGTTTCATCTTTTAATCCTTTTTTTATTATTTAATACAAATTATATTTGTTAATTTCAAAACAATCACCTACTAAACAAAAATAATTATTTTTATATAAGTTCGAAATTTTTCATGTATTATACAGATTAAAAATAAATAAATAATAATTAGTAATAATAAACTTATAAATTATAAAACGATTGATAATTTAATTGATGATAAACAAAATTTTGAATTCAAAATTTGTAAATATCTAAAACATCTATTTTTTTAATATCATTATTTAATACAAGGGAGAAACGTGTCCTGTAATTTAATAGGAGAGAGACGAGAAAATAATAGTAAGAATACACCAGAGAGTTAAAAATTTTAGAGTTCTACTTGACTACAATAGTAATTACTAAACAATATGAATTAAATCTAACTTGACCAACTTGTCAACTTAGATTCCCAACTTCACCGGTTTATGAATCGGGTTAGAAATTATTGCCAACATTCGCTGCCCACTAGCACTCATCACTCCATTTTTTCTATATTTGATATTATTATATTTTGACAATTATGTAATGAAAACTAAAAATTGCCTATAATTAAATAAAAAACCAATAATAAGTACGTAAATTTAAAAAAAAATCACAATCATGAGGCAATGTTAATAAATTAATAACAATATTAATAATAATTAAAAAAAAAAAAAAAAAAAGAAAGGCTGAACTAAGAAATCAAGCAGGTTTCAAACCCCTAATCTCTCCCTTGTTGAAATAAGAGACCAACCTACTCTTCAACTCTCATTTTGTTACTTTTTCTTAAAACAAAAATACCTAAGTATATTGCAGTTGACAAGCATGAGCAAAATAAATAACTTTTATACAAAAAAAAAAAAAGTTATTGTAGTTCTCCATTATGGTAGACTTAGCATGTGGTTTAACCATTTTTTATTATAGTAATTACCTAAAATACGGATCGGAACAAATACAATCAATTTATTTATGCTAATTATAGGTGAATACTAATTCTAAAATGATTTTATAAAAACAAACAAGTACTCATATTCAGTCATCTCCATAACAATTGACAGAATAATAAACATAGAACATAAACAGAATTCCATACCATAAGCAGTTTAAGTGAGCTTGTTGGTACTTGGTCAAATGGTCACATCATCCTACATATCATAATTAAGTTCTTAACAAGACTCATCCGAATACTAGAAAAAAAAGGTTCTAACTGATGTCGCGTGCCATTACTCGCGAGTTCCATCTAACCGCCACACGCTGCACCACACCCTGCGACACACGCGCTAGCACCACACGCGGATGTGTTAGCTGCATCATTTGATTTGTCTCTTGGTTCGGCCCCTTGCGCGCAAGAAAAGATAATGATTCCAAACGCCATGAGAGCAAACATCATTACACTTGCCCAAAAACCAAGTGTTGCGCCCGTCTCATCGATGGCATTCCATCGTTCTCTAGCCATCAGTTTTCCAATCTACGAGTTTGGGTGCACGCGAAAGCTTCTTATATCCATTTGCTCCACTTCCCCTTTTGGATTCCAAGGGCCAAATTATGTTCAAAAGCCAACTTAAATGGTCCTTTCTTTATAAAAGGCTTAGTTTGGAGACAAACGGATAATGTTACTTTTTGAATGTGCTATATTTCAAGTCATGACAACAGTTTTTCTCATAAAAGAAGCTTATATTCAAAGACTAGTTGCAACGAATTCAAAAAAACAAAAATAACTGTATTTCTGACAATACAAAAACAGCGTCTTATCTCCTGAGATAGAAGCAGTGTTAATTTTTCTTCATCCCACCTCTTCCGGACCCTACTGTATGAGTGAGATTTTGCTAAGTAGGTTGTCGTTGACTTGTTGGTGCAAAGACTTCAAATTAGTAGAAGTTGCATCATTTAGCAACAAAAACAGGTGGTGGTAAGTGAATAATGGCCACTATTTTACTTTTCAATTTGTATATGATTTGTCTCAACTAAAAGGTGACTCCTATGACACTAATACTAGCAATAGGGGTCATGTTTGCTTGATGGATTGTTAACAGTTTTCATTATAATATAGTTTGATTTAGTGTTCAGTTCGGTCAAGGTTGTCAACAAAACATCGTGGTCCCTAAGACGCCTTTGAAACCGAGCCAACGGTTCTATAACCGTAAAATGGTTGTAGCCTTCTGAGCCAAGACTTTGTTTAGTTTAGTAACGTAGTCGTTTTGCTGGTTCTCTGGTTCATCTGCCTCCACCATAGAAAAAAATTGAAGGAAAACAAGATCATACAAGATACTTGGGTCTTGGGGTGCATTTGGTGTTGGACGTTTGTAATCAAGAAATTAGTCAATTAAAGTTAGATTCGGAAAGTCAAAATTAGAAAGTCAAACCTGTAAATTAGGCGGGAATTAAATGGTTAATTGTGTTAGTTTTGGTATCTTGTAACCGACAATGTAAAGGTATAAATGCCCCGTATGTATGTCAAATTATGTGTGGAATAACAGAAGTATTTGTGTAATTATTGTTCTTGTGTTTGACCCTGTTTTTACCGAGTCCCTGCACATGAATGTGCATACTCTAAGATGTGTTCATCCACAGATGATCCTGCATAATTGATCCGACGGGCCTCAACATTTTGTTTGTAGATATTTTTCAATAAGACCTGAATTGTTAAAATAATTCAAACATGGGTCATTTGGGTAAGCACATGCATTGGTATTATATGATTACATGCAGCAGCTTCTTTAGTCAGTTATGTTAGTGCATGTTAGTCGTTATGCTTTCGGTTTGGGTCGTGAGTCGGTTTCTAAGTTGTGGAGTCATGGGACAGTTATGCAATGGTTGTGCTTAGATGCAGTTTCAACTGTTTCTCCTTTGTGTTCTGTATTGTTGATGAATGAAGTGAATTGAATGAAATTCTTGCAGTGGGTCATATAGTTTGTTCATGTGCGAGTTAATTACACTGAAAGAAAGAGTGATTGATACAAACAATGTGGTATCAGAGTCAAGTTTCATACACAAACGAATACTATGAAAGATCCAATAATATGGCAAACAACAATCCAGCTAATCACAAACTCCTTTACCAGTCTTCAAGGGTGAAGATTATGAGTTTTGGAATACATGAATGAAGAATCTTTTGCTATCGTATGATCTTTGGGACTTCGTGGCGACTTGGTTTAACATAACGGATATTGGTAGAGTTGATTTTAATCAGTTTTTTCACAACGTTGATGTAAATTTGTCGCAAAATAATTGTCAGTAAGTTGTCGCGGCAAATGTCTTTTGTCGCAAATTGTGGCAAGCGTTGTCGCAAACTTGTCGAAAATATTTATGTTATTAGGTTTTCTCCTTCAAACTCATTTTGTCGCAACTTTGTCTGTGTCTTCGTTTTGCTACAAGTTGCGACAAAAACTCAACGCAAAAATTGATGATATATTAGTAAAAGAAAACACGCAGGGTCTTTCCTGAGATATCAGATGTCTTGTGTGAGTAGTAAAATAGGCCCTCAAAAATAAACTTTTATAAATCAAAAAATTAATTAGTACGGCGGTAAATGGTTTACCGCTATACAAAACAAAATTACAATATCAAAATTACTTAGTTTACATAGTATTCACTAAGGTTCTTTATCATTATCCTTATAATTACATCAAAAATCATTGTTTTTCTCTCCAATTTTTAATTAGATAATACTCTTTTATACATTTGTTATTATTTTTTTTCTCTCATCCACTCATAATAATTTTCAAAAATATTTAAAAAAATATAAAGATTAAACAGTGATTTCCCAAATATAAAAATAAACAGTAACATTTTCTTTTTGCTATACTCACAACTACTTACAACTATTTTATAAAATATAATAAATACACTCATATAAATATAAAAAAACTACTGTAAATGTTTTAAAAGAATGTTCAAATAAAAATTACAATTTGCCTTTGGAACCATCTAATTCAAATTGGTAACTGCCAAAGGCAGTGTCTAATACCTTGAAAACAAATTTACCTTTTTTGTCATCCTCTCGTTCACGGAAATCATCACAAAAATTAACATACTTGTTGCTTAGTTTTATTAGATTGATCAATTGGGTTTAAACATCAAATTATTTACGAAATGTGTTTCTTTGTTAAATAAGTAAGTTATATTAAATAAGTTTTTGTTTTAGTTTTGCCCAACTTGGCAATCCCACTTTTGCCCATGTAATTGCAGCCCGTTGTTATATAAAACCAAAACAGTCAACTTTAAACCATTATTATTATTATTATTTATGTACCTACGCACAATTAATAATAAACGACGGATCACCATTCCACCAAAACCAACCGCATATATGTCTTCATAACTCTTTATTATGTCGTCATGATGTCCACAACTACAATATATACAACAAACAAATCAAAATTCATTCATTCTTTCATCATTCAACTTCGGTTTTCTAGCACAAATTAACACATGGACACTTTGCCCGCAGATTGCATAGCTGACATACTATCCCGCGGGTCACCTCGGGATGCATGCCGGTCAGCGGGGGTGGCTTCGGTTTTCAAGACGGCCGTAGAGTCGGACGTGTTGTGGGATAGGTTCTTGCCACCTGACCACCGGGAAATCGTCTCGAAAAGCGTGTCTCCGGTGACGTATGAGTCCAAGAAGGAGTTGTTCTTTAAGCTTTCTAGTCCAGTTCTTATTGATCGTGGCCTAAGGGTAATTGATGACATATGATATAACTGTTTATTCAAGAATAAACTGTTGATAAGTGTTTATTTTTTATTATTTTTTTAATTTTTTATTGATGGTTTGTGATTTTTTGCTTCATTGTATCTTAGGCATTTTCAATAGACAAAGCGACGGGTAAAAAATGTTATATGCTAAGTGCAAGAGAGCTTTACATCGCTTGGTCATCTAATTCTCTCTTTTGGTATTGGAAACCCCTTGTAAAATCCAGGTACGTATATAATGTATCGCGCTTTTGTATAGAATTAGTTTTAAGTAGAGAACTGTCGAATAAGATAAACACTTATGGTTTAGCAGATACAAGTTTATGTAAAAAATTGGTTGAAGTATCGAATGATATTGTATATATGTGTGTGTTAACTGAAACAAACCTTTAAGAAAATTTAATATTTAAGGTTTAGCAGATTTGCAGAAGTTGTAGAGCTTAGAATGACGAGTTGGCTTGAAATAGAAGGAAAGATCAACACCCGAATGCTGTCACCTGATACAATGTACATAGCGTATCTTGTTGTTCAAGTGGCTCATCATCGCGCCTTCGGATTAGATGTTGTACCATGTGAGGTTTCAGTTAAAGTTGGTGAATTTTGTTCCCAAGGGACGGTAACATTGTCTCGTGATGCATGTACCAAGCGATCGTTAGAGCATGTTTGTGGCGGAAACAAGGTTAAAAATGGTTCAAGATCAAGATTCAAAGAAAAGGTTTCTAGGATCAGTTGTGAGAGAAATGATGGATGGTTGGAGATAGAATTGGGTGAGTTTTTCAATGATGGGTTGTGTGAAAAAGAGGTTAAAATGAGCTTAAAAGAAGTGAATGGTGTTCACTTGAAAGGAGGGCTTGTTGTTGAGGCAATTGAAATTAGGCCACTTAAGTTATGATTATGATAAACAAACTCTTAAAAAGACCATCAAGATTTGTAAAATCCTATAATTAATATCTGGATCTTTTGTGGTTGGAATTTATAAACGATGCACACCCTCAATGGGTTTTTTTTATATGCAAACTTAATTTCAGAAGTAAATATAACATTGTAATGAAGATATCATTAATGTAATAAAAATACTAATAGCATTTAGTCTTGCTGATTTTGGAATTCATGATTCCTATAAGATATTTGATTAGATAAAATGAAGAATAAATTTAAATAGAGAAATGTATAATTAACTTGTAATACTAGTTTTGTTATTTATAATGGAAGAAAAAAACAGAGTAAAATAACATCTAATAATTTTTTATTTAAAACCGATTGTTAATTTAATTTATCTGACCACCCTCCATGTGTGCATGCTCGGCTTCCCCTCCAATCTCCTTTTCACATTAGCACGCAGGCGTTCATAAATATCTCCATTGGAGGTGGTCTACTGGTCTAGTGACGTTAGAGGTTGGCCAAATGTAGTAAGGTAGGGTAATAGGTGCAAAATGTAAGATGTAGAGTAGTAGATCATTGAAAATGGTGTATACACATGTACTTGCTCCCAATTACACATGTATTGGGAGCATTGTAGACTTGTAGTCAAATTGGTGGTATACAAGCCAAAAAGAGTGTTACGAATCACCTAATAACAATTATAAACCAACAAAATGTTAGAAATGCCAAATATTTATACTCCAACCTAACTACCGTTTTCATCATTATTCTCATTCTCATATAACAAACCAAACACCCCTAAAAAAATATACCAACCTGCCTTTCCAAAAAAAATATAGACCAACCTATGTAACCAACTTAGATAGCACATGGTAGAGAATGAACAAAGTATATGGTAATATATAAACTGGTTTTGATTATGTACAAAACAATTTAAATATAAAAATGCTATGATAATCAAATCCACATCTTAAAAAGATTAAATGGATAACTAATCAGGTTGGCCGGTGATCATTCTTGTGTTATTTCTTCTGCATAAAATAACCATTTGAATAATATGAGTATGTTGGCGATAATTTCTAACCTGTTTCACAAGTCGGTGAAGCTCAAGGTACCCGGAGTTGATAGCATGATCTAGTCGTTGCGTGGAAGCCTATCGTCGTCGTGAAAAGATCTAGGGTTGATCGTTTTGTCAAGAAGAGATCTAGGGCCGATTGAAGTCGACCGAGTGAGATCTAGGGCCAACCGATCAAAGAAGCCAAGTAAGATCTAGAGACTATCGAGCGATTGTTTCAAGAAGCCGCCGCCGATCTTGTTTATCAATTCCAGGAACCAAGGAACTAAGGGTCGTGTAGTTTGCTGCCAAGAAAATAAAGAAAGCTCAGCAAATAAAACCAAAGCTAGCTTCCAAGTTTTAGCCGATTTAATCTTGGGGATTAGATTTCAAGTTGGAAATTAGCTCCAATCATAGATCCAAAGGTCTTGATTAAAGAACTCGACTCAGAAGCTGCTGTTCGAGGTTCATATGTGTTGCATATTGTGACAAAACTGCTACAACTATGAAGTATTGTTCATGTGATATGTGCAAGGATGAGAATAGAATTGGAGGTGGTGGAAAAACTTCACAAGTGGAAAGGTATGGAAACAAAAAAAAAAAAAGGATTCACAATCCAAGCCACAAGTAGGTGCCAGGTGTAGTGGGTCATCGACAAGTCGGTTGAGATAAAATATTGTAGATCTCTCGAGTAGGATGCAATTCAACGATGATTTAAGAATCAAAGTTGAAGAGTTGCGAGTATTGTTCGGGATAAAAGACCTCAGTGGTATGGTTTTTGCTTGGAGAAAAAAGCCTACCTAATACAGTTCAGAAATTAGGGGGGTGATTGTTGGCGATAATTTCTAACCATTGTTGGCGATAATTTCTAACCCGTTTCACAAGTCGGTGAAGTTCGGGGACCTAAGTTGACAAGATGGTCAATATGGTTTGAATATTAAATCTAGCTAAAGTCTATCCATTAGGAAAAGATAATTATGTTTAAATATTCTATTTGATAAGATAGAGTTTATCCATAATATGTATCCTAGATAAATAAGGATTAGTTAGACTATATATACCCATGTTGGGATAAGTTGTATGAATCAAGTTTTTGAGTAAGTTTTTTCTTGGTTATAATAAAGAGTTTGGGAGTTATCCAAATAACGTGTTCTTATTTTACCGATCCGGGACTTGAGAGTATACACTATACATAGATATAAGGAAATATGTAATTCGTTATAAATCAATTAGAATGTTTGGAAACTTTTGATTGATTATTAACACAGTGTAAATCATTTTCAAGTAAATTCGACAAGGTTGATATTGAGCAATTGTAACTCCTATATTCATTTTCAAGTCAATTCGGTGAGATCAACATTTCTAAAAATATAGATAACTAGCTTTAGCGAACCCGTGTCACCGTGTATTACACGTCTTGAATTAAAAAATAAAATAATAATTTAATTATAAATTGATATTTTAAAATAAGATATGATTAAAATCTTTATTATTATAAATAGAGTGAAAATTTATTTCAAAACAAGCGTTTAAAAATATTCATTTTTAAAAAAAATTTCTTATTATAAATCTCAAATTTATTTATCTTTTGTTTATAAACACTTTACTTTTTTAAAACATCAATTTTTAAATATTTTGTACTTTTAAAAAAGTTTGATATTTTAAAAAAAATTACAAAAATAATTTTTTTAGAAATAACATTAATAAAAAGATATTTTTCTTAATTTATTAAAAAACTATTTTAATCTAAAATAAATTAAATAATATTATTAGTAATTAATGTGATTATTTAATAATAGAGAAAAAACAGAAAAATTTAATAAGAATGAATATGATGTTGTCAAATGTCCCTGGTAGTTACCATTTCTTGCTAGTTTTTTTTTAATGTAAAATACTATTATAAGTTTATACTACGTTGCTACCCGTAAAGAATACTTTAGCAGAACCGTCTTTGAGGATTTATCATTTCTTATTTTAAATATATCTAGACAATTTTTTTAATTGTTATTTGAAAAAAGGAGGATTATTGGTTTGATAATAGTTTTGCAATAATATATAAATATTAATTACTCAAGATATTAAATATAGTTAAAATTAATATAAAAGTTATATCTAATGGGCCCAGTAGACCCGTATGAACTTGTTTTGAGAAATGAAAAGGTTTACCGTTATTAAGTTGTCACTCCCGTGACACTTTAGGTAAGATTATGTAAAAAGGTTATTTATGCTCATTTATCCAATATCATAAATAAAATAAGTAAATGTTTATTCATTTAAGTAAACAAAAAACGTGAACGGCTCTCTTCTTTGTTCACTTGTATTCATTCATTTACTTTAGTTTACGTATTCAATAGATCTATTTTCTCTTTATTAATAATACTAATTGGTTCATCATTGATATATATATGTTCATTTACCTTCATAGGGGAAGGTTCAAATAAAAACTAACTTATTTTGTGAGAACTCTAAAAACCAATGTGAGTAATACATTTTTAAGGGCAAAATTATAAATAATGATAACATAATAAAAAAATTTATAAAACAAAAAATAACATAAAAATAAAAAAAGTAAAATGACGAAATATTTCTTTTGTTTCCCTCTTTCATAAAAAATAAAAAAAATTATTAAAAAATTAAAAAAGAAGGTTATTTTACACATATGTAATACCTGAAAATACATATATGTAAAACAGGATTTACACATGTGTAATGACTAATTTACACATGTGTAAATAACGGGTAAACGATTTTTTTAAAAAAAGTATATCAATATGGTATGCGTTGGAAAGATAAAAAAAATACTGAAATTAATGGTGTAATTTTTTTAAAAAAATAATGTCGTGAAAAAAAATTATGAACATTTAAAAAATAATGAAAATGACATGTGACTTAAAATATGTGACTCATATTGGTTTCTGGAGTTATCATAAAAAAAGAATGGTTCTCAAGATAACCCTACCCTACCTTCATATATGTTAGTTTTTAAGCTTGTATTTAACTTAATTTTTCAATCTATCTGTTATAATGTTGCTTATTTTTAGAATGTCCATTTTGTTATATCATGTGATGATAGTGTGTAGACTTTAATTCGAATATTATTTACTTTTAATAAGTAGATTTTAATAAGTACCTACTTATGTTCGTTTGTTTTTCTTTTTTTCCTTTTATGGTTGTTTAGAATATTAAAGAAAAACTTAAAAAAGAAGAACGTTTGTTTTTTTTTTAAACAAACGCAAACAAAAATATGTCTATCTAAGTGTTCGTGTTCATTCTATTGGTTTACATGCCAAACCAAAAGTACAATGTTCTACAACAAAATTTAAAAAATATATCGAAATCGGATCTTTAATAATGAGTTTACAAAGCATCAAACAATAATGAATGACGAGATTTGACCATAACAAGGGTAAACATGTTGCAACCCAAACACTGTATATAGCTCACCACAGGGCACAGGTAGATATAGAGAAATCTCACTGAAATATCCTGATCAACAAATCCCATACCATTTACTGACCAGATGACAATAGAACATCATGATCCCTAAGACGCCTTTGAAAACGAGCCAAACGGTTCTGTAGCTGTAAAATGGCTGCAGCCTTCTGAGCCAAGACTGTGTTCAGTTTTGTGACGTAGTCGTCTAGCTGGTTCCCTGGTTCATCTGCTTCCACTAATAGGTTCATTTCCTACAATCAGCGACAAAAATGAATTTAAGATAAACATGGCCCTAAAAGAGATTGTGTTTTACATAATCCTATTGGTTAGCAGGATATTGATGGGTCCCGTAAATTTTCTGGTAATAGTTCTCATGGTTAAAAGGACTTTCAAGAAACTTAGGTGAAAAAATGAACATTATGACTTATGACATACCACTCTAACAATATCCATGGTATCCTCAACTTGTTTCCGGTGAGCATTTACAAGATCTTCCTCTTCCTGCGATTGTTTCTCAAGTCAATATTTGGATCCAACAACTAAAACATGTCATATGTTAAATGCGTGTGCAATACATACCTGTAAAAGGGCATTCAACTCATCATCAGGGTTCCAGTTTCTTGATTCAGATTTAGGTGGTTCCTTTGACTTTGTTTGACCGTTGATTCTTCTGTTCTTATCTGGTGCATTTGAGAAGCTATTAGGGTCAACTTTTGTGTTATTATTCTTCCATGATGGCTGCTCAGTCTCATAAAACTCTTCTGCAGAGTCATAATCATCTTCATCAGCTTGTTCAGGATATGAATCAACCATGGTATCTTCATAGGATGGGACTCGGGGTAAGACAGTAGTAGACATTGACACTGCTGTTGGTTCCTTGGAACTAAAAGTTGTGTCTTTTTTGTTCCCTTTTGAGAGGCTTTTCACCCTGTTAATTAAAAATGGTTCAGTCGTTAGCCAGGGTTTATTTGGGTTATGTTTTATCATCTAGCAGATCAAATGGTACAAAAAAATAATTGGTTCAAAAGGAAACAGACTGAAAAAAGCCAGAAGTGTAGATTATCAATGCTTGCAGGCTTCCTAAATCATTTAATTAGAAAAAAAAACTATGTTAATATTGTAATAATAGAGCCTTTGTGACTATTTAGCACACCAATTATTTATAAGATGTCAAAAAAGATTGGACAAAAAGTGTTTTAGGTTGACTGACCCCCACCAATTACTTATTTTGGCGAAAAATTTTGACTCTTTACTGACCCACCCATTTTGCCACCTTTATAAAACAGGGATGAAATGCCAAATACTAGTAATGGTAATTACCTGTCAGCATACCGTAAGGTATTAAGTGTATGCTCACATGATCCAGCATTTGGTGAAATGCAAGAAATCATAACAGTTCGTGAGTTACCAACAAATGAATCCCTCAAAACTTCAGTTAATTTACTGCCTCTAAAAGGGATATGAACCTGGTCATTGTCAAGAGCTCTTATGCATTCCTTTAATGCAAGCAAACTCTTATTAATCTCAGCACCTTCCATTCTGCATCACATACATCAGACCCCACATTGAGAAAAGCCCAATAATTTAATTAAACACAGGGAATATGTGTGTGTGTGTGTGCAAATATTACCTTGTTTGCTTATCATTATCTGTGGTATCTGCACCACGTTCACTTCCAGCAAGATCTATGAAGGAGAGTTTCCCAACAACTCTAGGAGGTTTAGTTTCACTTCCATCAACAGATCTTTTGACAACAAGTTGAAGTATAGCATGTGATCTCGAAGATTCCTCATTGGCACCAGTCGTTCCAGTACTTCTAGTTGCATTCCCTCTTTCGATTAGCTCTTTTATTGTTTCCACATCTGAGACTTTGTACTCTTGTAAACCAACAATGCATACTTGTTTGCTACCATCTTCTCTCATGCACAATTTTCTGCAAAAGAATCAAACCATTTTCTTAAGAAACCTAAAATTCAGTTAAATTCTTAGAGGAGGGGGCGTATGGATGACAATTTTGAAACCGATTATGTGATATTGACCAACTACAATTATAAAATCATCTGTAATAAAACATGTTGTAAAACATTGAGTTTGGATGTGCTTTATGCATTTGAAGTTATGATATCAATTGTTTGAGTGTCTGGAAAATTCAAATTATTAAAGGAACTAACAGATAAAATGATCTAAACAACCATTGTTAAATATTTTTGAGATATCCTGGTTTAAAATATGACAATTTATTTGTCATCAGCTATAATAATATTTTCTCTAACAATTTACATATATCATTGAAATAATGGTGGTATTATAAAGAGTGATGTTATAACGGAATCAATTACTCCAAACACTATAAATGGATTGTTAACACTTGAAATAGTGATTATCAGATAATGCACATGCAAACACCCCCTTATGATTATACATAGCGATGGAACTTACTTCCTATCGTTGAGGAGATCATATAGTTTCCCACCATAGATCTCAAAGAAACTGAAATACAACTGAAATCCTTGGCTACGATAGGTATGATTCACAAGCCTGAGGATATCTCTAGATGCTTTAAGAGGCAAGGGTTTCATTGTGAAAGTCTTTCCACTTCCTGAACAATAAATTATAGTTAAAACCCGACCATTTTGAAAGAAATGCTATTTAAAGCTAGGGTACCTGTCTGTCCGTATGCAAAGCAAGTAGCTTTGGTACGTTGGAAAATTATTGGAACTATGGGCTCAACAGTTTCATGATAAACCTATGAAGACAATAAAAACTAACAATTAGAATTACATTTTATTTCTAAAGGGTCAAATGTGTAAAAATAAAAAGAATCATTAGTTAAAAAGGACGTAGGTCGAACATGTCAAAGGTCTACCAAAATGTATTTTCAAAGCATGCAGCCTCTTAAAACTCGTTTTCTAAAAATAGATTATTATTGTACTTGTATAATTTTGTAATCAAGTAAACACATTAATTGTTTAATTTTATAAAACATCTGGACAAAAGTGTTGCGAGTCAACCCACCCCGCCCATTTTGCCACCCTCTAAATAATTGCTAACCTCATCATTAGAAACCTCTTCATTTAGTACTGCATCAAAAACAAATCCATGCTTCTCCATGTATTCTGTGAGATCAACCTGCATAATGGTGATATTCAGGTTGGTGAAGATGTGAAGCTATGATGAGACAGCCCAAAATATGAATGACAATGATGGAGAATGTTCAATTATATGCAACTTCTGACTATTGTTGACTCATTTGGGAGCAAAATATCAATTAAATCCATTCAGACAAACATTACAAAGATGATTATAGAGGTCCAAAGATGTACATTATAGAAAAATCTAAAAGCACTAAAATAAGACCTAATAAATAATTATTCATAAACCTGAACTATATTTAAATGAATTTGTGTATGCATTACAGTAAATCAGTAATAATTAAATTTATATTTTTGCAACACACAAAAAAGTCAACATCGCTACTTTTACCCTCCTCAAGGGAACAACCTAGTGGTTAAGTCATAAGTGTTGTGCCTCTCTAACAAAAGGTTAGGGTTCAAATCTTGCATGGTGCAGGTTGTGGTGTATTAAGCCTAAAAGATCTAGGAATTTTTGTTTCAAAACAAAAGCTAACCTTAGACTTTTACCAAGTTTCAATTAGGACTGCCATAGTTATAAAAAAAAACCTAAGCTGTTTACAGTCTCATTGTTTTAATAACAATGATTATGGACATTTATCTCCTGTTTCTCCCCACCACTTTCTTCTTTTTACTTTATTCATACATACTTGTCTTTTCTATTTGTTTCATTGTATGCAACATCTGCATGTGTTTGTTCTTTAATTTTCTCAATAATTTATGCTACTTGTTTATGCATATTTGGGATATGCCATATACATACACACACAAACACACAAAGGCAGCACTACTTCTAGTATTCAAAATGTCAAACCATATTATTTTTTTAACTAGAAAATGGAATTTTCAAGGTACGCATGTACATATCCAGAGTAACATACAGGTTCACCCCCATTGATATGTTTCAAGATTATTGACTATTCCAAAACTAACCTTGAGTTTTGTCTCATGAACTGTAAGGCAATTGGAATGGGGCTCGGTAGTAATAATATCTTCCTCGTTCTTTGCTAACTCCTTCTTGTTTAACGGCCTCTTGCGCACCTGAAATTCAACCAATATTATAAACTTTAAGCAACAAAAACAATCATTCAAATACAACTCCAAAACATCCCAATTATCATACTTTACTTACCACAACTTTAATCTTAGCAACATTGCTCGTCTTCTCCTTATCCGGAGCAAAACCTTTCAAAAGATTATCATCAACCAAACCTCGAGCTTTACTAGCCGGTTTGTTGTTTCCCAAATACGGCTCTGCATCATCAAACCCTCTGCCGCGATCATTGTTATACAGCGGAGCACCATAAGTTCCGGTCACAGGCATCTAATGGCATATCAACAAACAAGAAAACTCCAGATGAACCATCACATGCTAACAAAAATCATCAAATCGAAACAGATACAATCAAATGCTAAATGAATTCTTGATTCTACATGAAATTCAGAAATCATCTTACAAATGGAGTATTTTAGTGGTCAATCCATAAAACATGATAACTTATCCAACAATGTCACAACACCTACCTCAGATATAAGCTCAGTATCAATGGAATGTAGATCTAAGAGGCCAGGACTAAAGCCACTGGGCTCACCACCACCACCACCACCACCACCGTCACCGTGCTTCTTCTGCCGCGGCGGCGTCAACGGCTCAGCAAACAAATCACTCCCACCGCTCAACGACCTCTGTGCACCAACATTCCTACTATTACCATACATTCTCGAACCCTGACCTCCACCACCACCATAATAACCAAAGTCCTGCTACCAAAACCACCACAAATCAAATTCACAACCATGAACCACCACCAGATCTGACATTACCAAACTAATCAAATCAAAAAACTTAAAAACACACACATACATAAGAACTGTTAGAAGACGCTTGCTGGAGGTGTTGAAGCCCCGCCGACTGCAACCACCTGTTATTAGACGAAGACGATGTGACCTCCGGCACGTTATCGGAGTACTGACGCTGGTGGTGAGCTCCAGACGCACCGGATCTTTGCCCCTGTCTTCCTACCGCATTCATACTGATTACAAACAGTTCAGATTCTGTGATCGAACACCTAATTAGTTAATTTGATGAATTTGTTCAAATTCTTTGCCCCAAATTGTCTACAACAACATCAAACATCAATGTGATTATGCAACTGGATGATGGATTGAATGTTAGAGATTTGAAGAGTGTAATTGGTGAATGGTGAGAGAAAGTTTAGTGTGATTTTGAATTTTGGAGACAAGGGTTTGGAGAGTGTGATGCAGGGGTCAATGAGCTTGTTGGTATGGTCAAATTTTGAATTTAAGCTCTAATTGACATGTGGTAGGGTGTATGATGTTTTGTATTTTGAATACAGTCTCTGTATTATACTATGTGTTTCATTTAAGTCCTTTGGAATTTATTTATTTTATATTCTTCCTGTCTGCGACGTACAAAATCAACTTTTGAGGGTGGTTGATAGTTGATATTATATGTTTGGACGGCCCGAATTATTTTTCAAATGCAGGTTTAGTCAGGATGTCAATATTAGTTTTTCACTTGTTGTTCTCGTGAATATATTTTACCGTTAATATTACCATACACATTATCTCTCACATGCAACCAACATTATACTATTAATATATTCAATCTGTATGACAAGAAAAATTAATTTAACAAACATCGCCCCGTACCTACGTGTGGAAGATAAATTTAATTTAGACCACATTGCCGCATGTGGGGGAGGGGAGGCGCACGTTAGCCTCATATAACCCAAGTGGAGCTTCGTTGGAGATAGCCTTAGAAGGAGTGAAGAACGCCAAGAATGTTTGCTGGTAACACAAGAGGCCACAAACACTAACGGAAGTTAACATTTTCAGTTGAGTACTATTGCAAAAACCAAAATGCTCTTACTCAAAAAAATCAAAATAATATGTTAAATGATTTTTTTTTTTTAAAAGAAGTTCATTAATGGCCCCCGCATTATTTGTTCCCCATCACACCACAAATCACACAAAAACACCTAAATCGCATATTACCGCTTATTATTGTTCTTTCCGGAAACCACAAACACCACTAGCCCTCTTTGTGGTTATATATACCCGTCGGAAACTTTAAACTAGGCTCTCTTGATTGAAATTCAACTTGTAGCCAAAAACCCATTAGTGATCATTATGTCCAAAACATCAATTTTGAACTTAACTGTAAGAGAGTTCTTGGGTTCTATCAAATATCTAAAAGTGTACTTGGGTTCACCCAAATATCTAAAAAGTGTAACATGCCTGAATCTAACTAGGGTTCGCTGTGGTGGGAGAGACTAGATCGGAAAAAAAGAGCGATACTAGTTATAAGATATCTACGGAAACCGTCGCTAGATTTGATATGTTATTCAAAGAGAAAGATCATAATATCTAAAGTTTGTCTTTGTATATTATAAGAATAATCCAATCCGCAAGGACCAAGATTAAGAATTTTCTAACCATATTTCTCCGAGGAAGAGACAAAATAGAATCAACTTGAATTTGGGACCACTTTTGAAATCTTAGTGAAACATTGAATTTGTTATCTCATGTCTAATTTTATAATAATAAATACCAATTAAAGTGAAGGGTTTTTTCAAACAACAAAGGTTTGAGTCACCAAATTAATCAAATGATATTAAGCATGTTTCTTATATCTTATTGAGAAACAAGTGGGCTATTTCTTTTTGCGAGATTATGCTCAATTTCATATGTGGCAATGGTCTTTTCATTAGTTGGGAGAAGAATCCTCCCGAATCGGATTTTTTGAGGAGCATATCAAAAGAGATAGGTTTTGAAATAATTCATCATCGACTGTTTGGGTGTGTCTAATGATAGGTTTTGAAGGGAAGCGAGTTCATCGTTGTCAAATAACTTTGAAATTAAGCTTGAACATAGTTTTAAGTTTGCATTAGCTGAGTTTATTTAAAGTTTTTAAGTTCTAACAAATAATTTGGGGCATTTAGTGAATATGAGGGGTTGGATTTGACAAGAAAATATGTGTTGTGGGTTGAATTAAACCGCCAAAACCATAGAAACATATACACGCAATAAACAATACTGTCATTTGTCACATGTATGTGGGCAGTGGGCCACGTTATCTGCCCCGGCTCTGGGGTACCATTTCTTTAAATACTATTTTTGGCCTCTCATCCATTTGTTTTTTTTTTTTTTTTCCTATAATACGTGGATGTTTTTTTTTTTTTTTGAAATGCTAAAACATAATCTTTTAAAATACTGGGATTTGGGAAAAATAAACTAACTCTAAGAGTTGTAATTAATTATTTTAGGGTGTTAAAAATCGAATATCCAGATATCAAAAAATATTGAATAATTCTTATATCCAAAAATATTGAATAATTCTGATATATCAAGTTCTTAAGAAAATATCTAAAAATTTTAATTAATATTTATTATTTAATAACTTTCATAAGAAAAGTTACGGATAATTCTGATATTCGAAAATCTTCAAAAACAATATCGGAATCCGAAAGTTTCGGATGTCCATACTTTCAAAAAATTCAGATATCCGAATTTTCGGATATTTCGTGTTTGGAATTTCAGATATTTCAAATTTGGTTTTCGGTTCGGATAGTTTTTAACACCACTGAATTATTTTATATAATCTGTTGTTTGATTTCTCACAGTTTTCTCACGGAAAATGCTATTATAAGTTCATTTTAATTTTTCCGTATCTCACCATAGCCATTATTTCAAAAGACTTTATGTTATAAAATAAGGTGCCCCCAAATATGGTCCCCTTTCAGATCAATTCGACATCTTATTAAGTCTAAACTCAGATGTCCCATCGATCACATATATGATATACAAGGGGGCCTCGCACTATAACTGCAATTAATATTTTTTATTAAAAAAAAAAAAGAAAAAAATGGGATGATTTATGACTTGACAGATTGGATTTCAAGAAACTTGCATTTGTGTCCACTTAAGTAGAAGTTAAACGAGAGGTAACGAGTTAAATACATAATTGTAACGAGTTAGATGTATAATTATACATTTGTATGTGGGAAAAATACTTTACATCAACAAATCAGAATTTCAAAGCTGGATACGCTATTATAACTAGTTGAGCGCAACATTATAACAGGTTGAAAATTAAGGGGGCGTTTGGTTGGAAGGAATGGAATGGAATGGAATTGATAAACTAGTATAATTTTCAAGCAAAATTATGTTTAAGTGGGTAATGAAATGTAAAACCCAAGGGAATGTTTCACCTCAAATTCCCTTGGTTGTGGGATTTCAAATTCCCTCTCTAGGTGGAAAGATTTTGAAATCCCACAACCAAGGGAATTTGAGGTGAAACATTCCCTTGGGTTTACTTTTAATTGCTCACTCAAACACAATTTTACTTAAAACTTATATTAGTTTCTTAATTCTATTTCATTCCATTCCATTCCTTCCAACCAAACGCCCCCTAAAAGTTAGATGCTCATGCATGGTACCGGTGTTCATCGGTTCTTTTTTAGTGTCCTCCGTCAAAACTAAAACAAATTGAATTCAGTTTGTTAAAAACCAAACCCAAAACCGAGTTCAAATTCGGTTCCATTTTTACCGGAAACCTGAATTTTCACACAAGTTAAAATTGTAATGGGAAATAGCAAATTGGAACGGTGAAAAACAGTTGAAACCGAACTGAGTTACAAGTTACTAATGGAACAAACAATCGACCCAACAACGATAAAATCACACCAACATATCGATAAAACAAAATTACAAGATTACAAGAAGAAGCTAGAGGATAAGGAGAAGATATTGACTACTCAAAATTTTGGATATCTTCGGCTTGTTAGTGTTACGTCTCATTCAAATTTATAACCAAATAAGTTGCAACGCACTACCAATAGAAATCATAAATAACATAATAACCGAGACTCGACCCAAAACCATAATACCTTCCCTTAATCACTACACCTGATAAATGAACAATACCAGATATCGATATTATTGGTCCAATTGAGTTCTACACAACAACAATCATGAAAGACTTCAAAAACAAGTAACCGTAGATATAGTAAGTGCAACATTCATTAGTACTTTAGAAGATGCGGAAACTTTAACATTGCAAACCTCATTTCTTCCCACTCTTCTTGAGACCAGCACCTCCCAAAGCTCCCTTCTGAGCTTTGGCTCTAAGCTCCTTGAGGGCCTGGGCACAATGCATTTCACAATTTACCAACTTTATTCTGGACGCAAAACATGCAATAAACATGAAAAAGAAGATAAAAAAATCACACCTTTTCCTCTTCCTTCTTCTTTTGTATGTTGGCCTTATCTATCTGCACAAACAAGCAACAAGATGCATTGACCAACACAGATAAAAATCAAGCTAGAAATGCAAGTCTTACTGGCATGCTTCATTTCCTATGAAATGCACATATGTGCTCAATACATAACTAGTTTAAGGTAGAGAACCACATAAACACTTTACATAATTACCTATGAATCACAGTTAAAATTATTCTTGTATTGAGTGACCCTCTATACATATACATGACTGTATCACTTCTAGAGAATCTTGTTTAAAACAGATGATATACGGTTCAATTTAACAGACTTTGTATTTTCAAGGCCTTCCACAAAACATGATTTTAAATTTATTTTCATGTCCCTATATGTTTTATGTTAATCTCAGCATGATTGTAGTTTATTTAATAGTTCTGCTTGCAGTCACAAGCATATATGCAAGTCAACACCATAAGAAAGCCTTAAAATGTCTCATATTTGCAGCATTTAAGCAGTTAAACATGTTTTTGCTGGTGGCAACCACCAAGTATACCATTAAACATATTACTTAGTCCCTTTTTATGAAGAATCTCTAGGTAGAAATGATGACAGCTACAGACTTGCAATCTGCATAATCCAGTTATAAAATTTATCGAGTTTAGCTGTATAAACTCGTTTGAAACACATATGATCGCTGAATTCTCAAGACCAATCTATAAACTAGACAGATTGACCATCATGAAAACGCAAAATAACTGTCAATCAAATTAAAAACTAACCATGTATTGCCAATTAAAGCACACAAATACGAACTAAAGAAGAGTATAATAGAACGAATCGATCAATTTAAAATATACCTCATCGTATTCTTTCTTTTCAGCTTTTGGTTGCTTCAATGGCTTCGCTTTTCCACCTGCTCAGCGAGAACAATTTATTCAATAATCAGATTATAACAGAAACCTACAGATGCGATTTTGATAAAAATTTGAAATTTGATGTGAAGGAAACGTTTAGGAAGAACAATTCAACAGCACCTTGCTTCGACGACATTATGGAAATCTAGGGTTAGGGTTTGCTCCGATCCGTAGAGATGGGCGAATCGGAAGAAATGGAGGGCTTTAAGCAAGCAAATAACGTCAACTTTGACGATTTTGGGAAAGTGAAGTTGGTCAAAAGTGAAATTCACACGTAATGATTTTTAAGGATGGTTTGCTTCGCAAAATATTTTATAAAAAAATTAAAATTTAAAATATAACTGAAACTGAAATTGAAATCTTGTTAAAATTAATAACGTGTTTTTTTGGTCAATTTTAAGTGAAATTAAAATGTTAATTTTGAACATTTCATTGGATTGTTAAACATTTCATGTGTAAATGAAAGAAATGTGAATTCCAATAAATTAGGGAAAATTATTCAATTTCAATTCCATCCATTGGTCAAGCAAACATGATTTTGGATGAAAAATTTTTTAATTTCAATTTCAATTCTTAAAAATTATGTGAACAAAACGATGCCTTGCTTTTTTTAAGACGAAATTATCTACACCCGATTTCAAGAAATTTAAACCTAGATGTTTTAAGAGGTTTTGTTTTTATCACTGAGCCACTGGACCTAATGACATCGTATTATTATTTTAATGCAAAGTTTCAAAGCCCAAAATTATGGTTTACTTTCCAGTAATAAAGTTTTTCACTTTTTTGAGCCGTATTTTTAATGAAAATAACATCTTAAATACTTTGCCTTTTGAGATACATAAAAAATTGCTCTTATTTCATCCTCCCATACACTATCAATACAAGACTATGTTTAGTGATTATGCCACGTATCTTGGTGAGCAACATGGATGACTTGATGGTTAAGTAATAAAAGAAGAAATTAGAATTTATAGGTAATGCACATTTGTTTTGGCCATGACAATTTTGATTATTTTATAACTTTTTACAAATATTCCGCTTGTATTTAGAAAAACCATTTGCACCCCTTCTTCTTTGCCCCCACCCCCAACAAGTGCTCCCTCCAACTTCTTTGTAACAACACTATAAACCCAAATTAGACATCAACACAACTAATCTTCTTCGTTATACAAGTCATGGACATTTCAAAGAAAATCGCAACCTAGCATCGTGTGATCCAAGCACCATCAATTTTCATAAAAAATTTGATAATTGTATTAATATCTATATTAAAATAAAATAATATATATTAAAAAATTATATGTGTGACAAATTTTACAAGTAAAAGCTAATTATAAAAAATGTCATTTTAACTTAGGTTTAGAATTTCAATAATAGTCCTTTAAGATGTAGAAATACTAAAATGCCCTTGATTTAACGAAAAACTTAACGCCCGTTGGTATAAAAAACAACATCTGTTATAAAAAGTATACATAAATGATGATTATAATATTTTTTAAAGATAAAAGATGATATTTGTAATATTTTATAAATCTAAAAAACGTCTTCTGTAATTTAATTTTTTATTTTTACTATAATTTTAATTTTTACCTTTACCTAAATGCTACATGAGAAAATGGATGTCACAATGGAGAAGTCTATTATGGCAATGAAAGGAGGAGGAAAGCATTGAAAAGGCTTGTAAAGAAATTTAGATAGGAAAGGATAAAGTGGTGTGCATTCTAGAGTGATTAAAGAAACAATATGAAGAATAATTGAGGACAATTACGAGGCTACACGTAATTTTGTCTAAAGCTCCTTTTTATATGCTAGTAAGATAACATATACACATTTAAGTTTAATATCAAATCAATTATAAATAAAAAATTAAAATAGACTTTAAGCGTCAAATTCTATATCTTATGTGTATGAGAGTTTTATGCAACAGAGACACCTTTATTTAAGAAGGCAGCCTCATAATCGTACCCTCTATCCTCATTTACCACTTCAACGATCAACTATGTTTAAAAAGTTATATTGAGACCTCGACTTGTAACTGGTATCATCAGGCTTGCTTATTTCATCTTCAGATACTAGAAGCATTATATCTATTATCTAAATATGATTGAGAACAGGTTATATAACTAAGCAACCATCTCTTTTTTCCACTCTCGCTACATCTAATTAACACTATGCACAACTGCTTGATGTAAGATCGGTTATGTAAAAATCCGTTTCATGCTAAAAATATTTGATACATTGACTAAATATTCTTCTTATTCATTTTTCAAAACAATTCCTAACCTTCTTATATTACATATTAACTATATATACTTACATCTTATAGAATTTTAACCATCAAATTTTTAGATAAAAAAGGACACTTTATCGACCAATTAGCCTTTCACAAGTATAGTCTCGAAGGTGAATGGGGTAATTTTTTTACACAAAAGTTGTTAAAATTAATTGACTTGAGAAACAAGACACTATCACGGGTTAAAGGGAATAAAAGAATGCGAGTATGATGGCATTTGGGCTTAGTTGGGGTGCACTTAGCCCCACCACTCCACCAACCATGACACATCCTCACATGCAAACCAACGAATCTTTAACAAAGCCACTTTGGTTACAACAAAAAAGAAAAGTAGGCCCCAATTCCTTTTCATATAATAAACCTATACATCTCACTTTTTATTAATATAGATATGAAATTAGCTTTTCTTTTATAAGGACAAACAAATGCCATCGTTTTGTTTCTGGATATTTTTTTAGAGATCTATAATATTTGTTTAAATTATAAATGATGTGATGCTTATATTGAATGCTTTTGAAGGTGAAAATCCTTATGGTTTAACATTGTAACCGCTATGTTAACTATCTAGTAAATAAATTTTTTAATTAAGAATAAATAATGTTTAATTGTTTACTATGAAAAACCATATCGAAATTAGATGAAAGACCTTTCTTGTATGGGAGGCAAACCATCACACAATTTTAGTTGACAGTTTATAATAACTTTGATAGTAACTCCATCCGTAGTAACTTAATTACTACTGATTTAGTTACAAGTTATTGCCGGTGTATTCTTGCGACTAATGATAGTTGCTATTGCACCCAGTTGTTGTAACATCTAATTGATACTGATGATAGTCGATTATTAACCCCAAATCTAATTTTTTGACGTGATCTTTTTGTTTGACAACCGGCCCCGCCTACCATCATAACTACCACCATCCCCAGCATCATTGGCATCACCACCGTCGCATACGATGGCAACCTATTTCTTATAAAGAGAAGGGTGACGAGAGGACCTGAAAGTATAAATGATGAAACATTACTATTTATTAGTGTTCTGAATTCGTTCTGAATATAATTGATTACATAAACAAAATGATGTGATTTATATTTATTAAAGACACCTACACGACACTTGTTAATAAAACAGGTAAAACACAGTTTTAACATTACAAAACAATTAAAAATTAAAAAACGGTGCAGGAATAACAACACTTAATACCCGAGGGGCCGAAATAAAAATTACGAAGCAACACTCTTTTGACTTTTTTCTGTAGTAGAACTTTCCACTTTCCAGTGTATGTCGGTCTCCAACACGACGTCGTATACCCCAGTCATCATCTCATCATCGTTATTATTATTTCCTAAAACATTCATTCGCCTTACAGTATCCCCAAATCAACCCACTCTGATCACACACCAAATTCCCCTAAATTCATGCTACAATAACAATCAATTATTCAATTCACAGATCAATCGAACACCAATAACCATGGGTTGCACCCAATCGAAGATCGAAAACGAAGAAATTGTAAACCGATGTAAGGAACGGAAGACGGTGATGAAGGAATCAGTATCCGCTCGCAACGCCTTCGCCGCCGCGCACTTCTCCTACGCCGCCGCGCTGAAGAATACCGGCGCCGCCCTGAGTGATTACGCGCAAGGCGAAGTTGAATTCCCCGACCACAGTCATCCGTCGTCTGTTGATGCTGTTTCGTCGTCGACGACGATTCTACCTCCTGCACCACCGCAGCCGTACGAAACGCTCCCTCCGCCTCCGCCTCCGCCGCTCCAGCGCGCCGCGACGATGCCGGAGTTGTCGGTGTCGGAGCCGGAGTTGAACTCGCATCCTGATCCGATTATAGAAGAGGTGGATGAGGATTTGGAGATTGAGGAACGGAGTTTGAAGCATCGGAGTAGTTCTAGAAACTCCGGTGGTGGTTCTAGAAGAGGTTCGAAGCGAGAGGTTGAGAAGGAGGATATACCTCCGCCGTCTCCGCCGCGGCCGGCGCCACCACGGCCGGTGGAGAACACGCTTAACCGTGCTGCTCCGCCTCCTCCTCCGCCTCATGGAATGACGTCATGGGAGTACTTCTTCCCGTCGATGGATAACGTCGCCGGATCTAGCTTAGATGAAATCGATCACGACGGAGGTAGATTCGAGCAGGAAGAAATCCAACGGAAAGTGATGAAGGAGGAGAAACACAGTTCGGTGAATCACGAAGGCGTTAATGGGGGCGATGGAGGGGGAAACGGTGACGGTGACGGTGGTGATAATGAGGTTGAGGAAGTGACGCCGGAAGTGGTGGAGGAGGAGCCTCGGCCACCGCCACGGAAAGCTGAGAAAAAGGTGAGGATTCCGGTGCCGGTTCCGGCGGAAGGGAGGAGATCATCTAATAAGGGTGGGGGAAAGAATCTAAACTTGTTGCAGATATTCACTGATCTTGATGATTGTTTCCTGAAAGCATCAGAGAGTGCCCATGAGGTTTCTAAGATGCTCGAAGCCAATCGATTGCATTATCACTCGAATTTTGCAGACAGTCGAGGTATATTAACTATGAAGATCATGAACAAGATCAGTGTCGTACTGTTGTTAATTGTCATAAACTTGCAGTTTCTAATCAGTATTGATCATATTATTAGGATCATTTGTGTAATTTAGGAATGGTGGATCTTGAAACACATGCTGCAGTTTTAAGTTTGATTTTGTTGCTCATTGGCTGATGATATGTGATTGGAATGCTGGTGTTTCAGGGAATATAGATCATTCTGCGCGAGTCATGCGTGTCATTACCTGGAATAGGTCGTTTAAAGGAATGCCGGAAGCTGATGATAAGAAGTGGGATGATTTCGATTCTGAAGAGAATGAAACACATGCCACAGTTTTGGACAAGATGCTTGCGTGGGAGAAGAAGCTATACGATGAAGTAAAGGTATGTTAATATTGTTATCACAGTAACATCACTTCACAATTTCGTTTTTGTTCCTTATGGTAGTGTGCATTTGTAGTGTGTTAATAATCGACGTTGCTTGGATCAACGTTTTGAATTGTTGATATGCGTAAGCATAATGTGGAGATATCAATATGGACAAGTATAGCAGGTTAGGTAACGAGTAAAACCATGTAAATATTGGTCTAGGTTTAGGTTGGCCTGAAACACTAGCTCAAAGTTATAAAATTTTATTATAAATTGGGTTAACTACACCAAAGTGTATCATGCTTAAACTTTCTCCTCTTTCTCATTGTAAGTAATTTTGATTTTGACGATATCAAAATAATTTTTTGTCCCTGTTGCATGTATTGCACTTCTACTTTTGACGATAACATTCTATAGTTGGTAGAATGGTGCCACGCTACTATTTTTTTTATCTAGTATAGAAGTCTACTTGCATACAATGAAAAAATGAAACTATGTTACATGTACAAAAAACTGAATGCATATTGCATTTTTGGTGTAATTAACTCTGTCAATTAAGGTGTTAAATGTGATTACAATATTGTATTATTGAATTAATATTCAAATTTCTTAAATGCAACTATTTTAGATGTTGAATCCGTTAAATACACTAGCAGCTACTTTCAACCTGTTCGACCCATTAGATATGAAGCAGAACCCCCTATACAGTTCATAAGAATTATGTCCAGTCACTGAGAATGCTGTTATCTTGTTAATTTACATTATCTTGATGACATATATCTAGCTATAGATTCTATACCTGATGGATTCTTGTTCATGCTGTTTAAGTTCTCATGCATATAGTTCTTGAATTCAGGCTAAAACGTTGTACCACGAATACTTTGCTTGATGTTGTCATTTCTGTTTGCACGATTACACTTCTTTTTTAAAATTTAATGATCGATGATCATCAGGCAGGGGAACTGATGAAACTCGAGTACCAAAAAAAGATTGCTTCATTAAATAAACTCAAGCAACGTGGGGCGAGCACCGATCATTTGGAGAGAACAAAAGCAACAGTAAGTCACCTGCACACAAGATACATTGTAGACATGCAATCAATGGATTCCACCGTTTTAGAAATCAACCGCCTTCGTGATGAACAATTGTACCCCAAACTTGTTCAACTCGTTGATGGGTAAGTATTGAATTTGTTTATTATACTCTAAAAATGCATTTTTTTCAGAATCTTTCTTTAATAATAACACTTGCATACAGGATGGCAGATATGTGGGAACAAATGAGAATCCAGCATGGTAGCCAATTAAAAATCGTGCAGGATTTAAGATCTCTTGATATCTTACATTCATCAAAAGAAACAACTGATCACCACTATAATAACACGCGCCAGCTTCACATTCATGTTCAAATGTGGCACTCCCAGTTTGAAAAACTCATGTTACACCAAAAAGAATACATCAAATCTTTAAACAATTGGCTGAAACTCAACCTTATTCCCATAGACAACAATCTAAGAGAGAAAGTCTCCTCTCCTCAAAGACCACAAACCCCACCAATTCAAACACTTCTAAGAACATGGCATGATTATCTCGAGAAGCTTCCGGAAGAAGGTGCAAGAACCGCGATCAACAACTTTGCAGCTGTCATGGACACCATTTACCAGCACCAAACCGAGGAAATGAAGATGAAAGAGAGATGTGAAGAAACAAGAAGGGAGTTAACAAGGAAAGCCCGGAAATTTGAAGACTGGTACAATAAATATATGCAAAAACGAACGGATGATGGGATGGAAAATGATAAAGAAGTAATTGCTGAACAGCAGATTACAGTTGAGTTATTGAAGAAGAGATTAGAGGAAGAAGAAGAAGTGTACCAGAGGCAGTGTGTTCAAGTGAGGAATAAATCTTTAATGAATTTGAAGATGGGTTTGCCCGAGGTTTTTCGTGCCATGGCGGATTTTTCTCGGGCTTGTTCCCATACGTATAGAAGCTTAAAGTCACACACCATACCGCAACCTTCAAACGCAAGTTTGTCATGAGGTATGATGATGTAAATTTGTGAGCTTTATATTTGTATAATCTGCTTGTCTGTTTTGGCAAAGGTTACTAATTTGATGTGTATGATTGATGTATGAGCTTTAATATATATATGCTGTTCAAAGTTGCATATCAAGTGGCGCTTTTGTTGGGTTCTCGTGTGGTGAAATCCAGTACTAAAACCCGTCTGAATAGGCCTTATAATATTTAAGAAGTTTTGGGTTTCGGTTCTTGAATTCATTGAAAATCATATATTTTAACATTTGTATTTTTTTTAACGACAAATATGCGACCTTGCTTCGAAGAAGAGGTGTTATCTTAATCGGGCCCACCTATTTGTTTTTCAGCCGAGACTGCACCCTCAACCCTCTCAGGAGAAAACTCATTACTGGTCAATTTTGTTCACTAGGAGTGTAAATATATGTATTTGGTTGTTTAACTGTAGCAGACTTCTCAAGATGTATCAAAATCGAACATTTCTTATGAGCCTAACGTTAATGATTGTAAGATTTGGGGCGTTATGTGGTTGAATTAAAACATAACATTAAATTAACGTACCATTTTCTTTTAACAAGCATAACTATAAAAGAATATTTGATTTGATGAATAAAATTGACGGACATTGATTTATATATTTTACCACTATGATTAATTGTTGCAAAATAGTAATCAAGTTTTAAAATTGTTCTAATTAGGTCACTCATAAAATTTTTTGTCCAAATCAGGTCACTCATAAAATTTTTTGTTCCATCAGATCATTAAAGTTTCAAAATTGTTTTTTTTGTTTTTTTTTTTTGAATGGCTGGTTAGTTGTTAGTATCATCAAGTTAGTAATATTTGTCAATGTCAAGGTTTGAACCTTGGACCTCCAAGATTCAAAATTGTTTTAATTAGGTCATTTATAAGTTGCAAAAAGTTAAAAAATTTAAAATGTGTAAAAATATTAACAATATTTATAAAAAAAACTAAATTATTTTAAAATTTTGTGAATTATTTAAAAAATTATAAAAATATGAGTGACTTAAATGGGACACTTTTAAAATTACAGTGACCTGATTGGTATAAATAAAAATATTGATGACCTAATTGAAACATTTTAAAACTTTAGTTGCCAGATTGAAACAAATAAAAATATGAGTGACTTAATTAGAACACTACTAAAATTTGCTTACTATTTTGTTAAGTTTTCCCTTAATGGTTTGATAATAATATGTAGTGTAAGTTCGATCAATGTTATTTTTAATTTTACTTTGTCATTAAAATCAATTCCACTTGCATAAGTATAATAAATGTGATTTAGATTACACTTAATTTTTATTTCCTTAGATTTATAAATAATTTTCATTTCACAAGAAATGTATGATTCCTCACTTGACTCGTATAATCATTACGGGTAAAATAAAATAAAATAAAAATCAACTTTAAATTTATGATGATTATACGAGCGAGTGTTTCCCCACCAAGAAAATAAAAATTAGAAATGTCATTGTATAAATTGTTATTAGATTATTTATATAATACTTATTATAAACTTAGTTGTGCATTATGATTTGTACCATATGCTTTGTAGATTGTATTTTATTTTGTTTTTTTTGTTTTTTGTTTTTTTTACTTTTAATCCTATAGTTTTCAACCATTACATTTAACACTAACATTTTTTTTTTCAAATTTAGTTCTATTTGCTTTTATTCTTTTACAAGTTTTTCATTTTAAGTCTCGGTCTAAGCTTTTCGAGTTTACATTTTTTTTTTAGTTTAACGGTCGCATTGTGTTTTACGTTTCGGTTTAATTTATACACATTAACACGACATAACGCACATGCATAGTTTAATGTTTTTGCATATATTTTTCGTCGGTTTTATTTTCTTTTTTGTTTTACGAACTTTTCTGGTATGGGTGGTTGCTAGCCACGGTGTGACATTGATTCTACTTAAAACGGTTTTACACCTCCCAGCGCAACGCGTGGGGCTTGAATACTAGTTATCAACCAATTGATAATAATCTAGATTATTAGAAGATACTAGTTATCAACCAATTGATAATAATCTAGATTATTAGAAGAGTATAACAATAATACTAGAGAAAATTAAGGGACCGAAAGACCACAAGCTATAAATCCCCTGTTTCTGTATTCTATACCATTTTATCGTCATGACGTCCGTACGACCCGAACCACCGACCCCATCGAACCACCACCCATACGACCCTCTTCCACCGTCTCCTCCGCCACCCCAATTCTACCTCATCTTACCTTTCTACTTTTCCGGCCACCGCATACGGCGTCGCTTATGCCGTCGCTATCTCTACTCCGCCACCACCCTCCTCCTCCTCGCCGTCGCTCTCTACGTCCTCTGGCCCTCCGACCCTCACCTGAAAGTCGTTGACCTCCGCCTCGACCGCCTGAAAGTCCACGCAGCTCCGATCTCGATTGATGTTGAGCTAGGTGTACGGATTGAGGTGCGTAATCCGGATGTTTATTCGCTTGATTATCAGTCGCTGAATGTTTCGGTTGAGTATAGGGGGGAGAAGCTAGGGTTTGTGACCTCGGATGATGGAAGGGTGAAGGCGTTCGGTACGTCGGTTATTGATGCGACGCTTGTGCTTAATGGAGCTGAAGTGGTGTCGGAATCGGTTTCGCTGATTAAGGATCTGGTGAAAGGCTCGATCCCGTTTACGACGACTTCTGAGATCCGTGGTAGTCTCGGGATTTTGTTCTCTAGTCTTCCGATTACGGTATGCATTTCTGTTCCTTTGATCTGTAGGTAATGTATGATTGCATTATGTAACAAGCATTTTTCTAGTTGATTGATCATTTGATCCGTATAAATTATGGTTAATTGCTAGTTGCAGCTGCTAATTACTATACTTTCTGAAAGTGCTCATGTTTCCTATTTGATTCATGTTTTAGAACGGTATCATGATGGTAGTTTATGTATTTTGTTGTTGCTAATTAAGTCTCTAGTGTTTAATCTATGTGAGGATTTGACCATCTTTGATTCTTGTAGATGTTGCAACACTAATGTTGCCATTAATATAATCGAAATTAAATCTTGGAAGTTAACATCGCATTCTAATTTTAAGTATTTACTGCATAGTTAGGGCCTCATCTGTTGGTTTTTCAGAGTTTATTTTAGATTTCTGCCAATTCTACTGGAGGTTAGACGAACGGAAGGTTTATTACTGTCCATTGGAGTTTGTTTGTAGATAATGATTGGTTTTTGGGCCCTATAGTCTCATGTTTGAATTCTCCTTTATAATCACATCTTCACTCTTGAGTAGTTAAAGGACATTGTGAACATCAAAACTTAACTAGGTAATTGAATGTGCCGACGCACTCAAGGCTAGTGAGTCTATTGCTTAGGTGTAAGACGCTTAAAAACAAGGGCCTAAAACAAACAACACACTTAACAAGCCCTTTTTATCTGGTTTAGGCTGGTTCTAGGCCATTTTTAGATGTTTTTAACTAGTTTTAGCTGTTTCAAACTGGTTTGAGCCAGATTTGTCCCCGGCGGCACTCAAGGCGGTTTCGTCTCGCCTCACCTGGGCGTCGTGCGCCAATACATAGCTTAAAATAGATACTGATTATCCATCTGGTAGAAGTTTTAGGGTGATTATTAAGCCACCAAGATCCATCTCAGTGTCTAGCCTTCAGCCCAAGAACTCATTATGAGTTTATTAGATGCTGTGATTTCATCTTCAGTCTCTATTCTCTAACCAACACAGGTTTGCAATGATCTTTGAACTTTAACGTATATTCGGGTTACATGAAAAGAATGTGAATCTGCACTTACAACATACAAGCTTGGGCATTTCTTTGGTTCCTGTTGCTTACCTAGTTACCTTGCACTGCAATGACTTTTTAACCTTTTTAAAGCATAGTTGAAAGTGGATTTTCATGTTTCTGATAAAAGTTTAACCAGTTTGATGATTCATACATGTGTAATGCATTAATGAGAACCTTGTATCATGCATATCAGCTCCATTTTCAATCTTCGATCCTCGTCTGCTAAATATTTGTTTATAAAATTGTTTTAACTTCTTGTTGATGAACAGGCCAAGATATCATGTGAGGTGGTCATGAACACACAAAATCAAACAATTGACCGACAAGATTGTTATCCTGTGGTAAAATAAACCCTTCTTTTCATCATATCATATTTCTCTTTGGTCTTTGAACATGATCTGAGTTTCACTGTTGCAGTGAACTCCTGTATGGAGGTGACAAAGAATCAGGCTATATTATAAGGTAAGGCTTTCGGTGAATGTTCCTTAACTTAGTCTCACATTTCTGCTTCTGTTCTTGGGTCATTGATTCACTTCTGCTTCATATGATAACCGATGTAAATATAACATCACATGCTGGTTTATATATTTTCATTAATTTACACGGTACTGATTCCTAGCCGTCTTAATAATTGTTCATATAATCATATGTATTCCTTTATGGTAACATACTAAGATTTGTGAATATTGATCACATCTTTATTGCTGGATGTATTTATTCAAAGGGCAACATGTCTACTAGTCTGACCAGATAGTGTAGTCATATTTAGGGTTTCAAATGACTCGGCCTAGCTCGACAAGGCTAAAGCTTGGCTTGACTATGCTAGCTTAAGTTTGACTCAACTCAATAGCTCAATGAACCTTTGTGATCAAAGCTCGGGCTTGACTAGTAGAAGATTCAAGCTTGATTTGAGAGTTCAAATAGCTCGAGAACATTACTAGAAAAGTAATCTTAGTTATGCAAGCTCAATATTAGCTCAGTGTGAGAGCTTGATGCTGTTGGGTTTGAACGAAGTTGAGTTCAAATGCTCAGATGAATATGTTACTTGTTTGTGACTATAGTTTGTAATAATTTTAATCATATAATCTATATTTGTGTATATATCGGGTATATGTAAGTATTTCCGTAGCACAAAAATACTGATAGGTCGATTAGAATTTCAGTAGAGTTCTTATGAGCTTGACCAAGGCTCGTCGTACGTTCGAGCACTTGTTGATGACGGTGTACTAAATTTGTATATTGTCTGGCAAGAGCTTTATCGAAACAGACTATCAGAGCCCTGGTAAGCGCATCATGTATAGTGGTAACTGGTAAGTTATTTGAAAAACCTAAGGAGTTGCCTGGAATTTTTTCAAAGGATTGGAATTTAAAGACATTGAAATTAATTCCGATCAATATTTATATTGTGTTTGGTTCTTCAAATCGATTTTGTTTTCATTATTGCCTTCGGCTTCATCTTTTAGACTTCATCCTCCTGTTCATGTAATTTCTAGGCTTCATTTTCGTGTTAAAGTTGTAAATTTTACTCTAAAGCCTTTTTACTTCATGTATGCGTCACATCACCCACTTTACCACTTCACTCCATCTCATTATCAAGGAAACGGTTTGTCCTCTTTCACTTTACACTCCCATTTAAAAAAATAAAATTAAAAAGTAACTATTGAAGTTGTCCTTTTCTAACGCCTGTTGCTCAACCTACACTCTCACCATGAGCGCCCCCAAGGGAGTGGGGTGCCACGCCCTTAACACGCCACATTAACCTTAATGCTCTGGGTGGTTGTGGTACACCGCGTAGCCTAATGTAATTGGAAGTTAGATTGATATCCAAAAATCTTTAGATCATATAATTTCCTCATTTGATTAGATTTATACTTCTTCATTTGATCTCGATCTGATGGTTTTGGTACCGATTTAGATAGAACTTCATTGAATAGTTGGTTTTGATTAATTTTTGAATTGAATAGTTTTGGGGTTGTCGATGTTTGAACAATATGGTGCCGTTGAAGTTAACTCATTGGAAATTGTTTAAGCCTTCAGATTTTTGAATGGTTTTGGAAGTTGTTTCAAGTCTTGAATCAAATCAGCATATGGAATGGTTTTTTAAGGGGTAGTTTCATGCTTCTAAAACTTACAAATTTCATTAAATAATAATACTTCTAAATCATCCGTGATGGGTATTAAGATCATGTATTTAAAATTTATGTTTTGGTAAATATATAATTTTTAAAATTTAGAGGCAGATATATATATATATATATATATATATATATATATATATATATATATATATATATATAATTTTCTTTTGTTAAGGAATCAAACATCATGAGTGAGTTTCAATTTCAATTTCAAATCTTTTATTGTCTAACATAGTGTGTTTAAATTTAGTCTCACACTCACAAAATAACATTACACCTTTAGTGAACGTGAGGGTAGGAACGCCCACTACAGACCTGATGCCTACATAGCACATAAGTTTACTTTTTGCTCACATTCATTAATCGATTTCACTTGGTTTTAAAAAAAATAACAAATTGTTATTTAGTGTTGCAATCATTTCATTTAGCTTTAAAAAAATAACAAATTGTTATTTGATGTTGCAATAAAAAATTATTTCCCCTAAATATATTTAAACTTGGTCTTGTTTGAAGCGATGATAATAGCTTGATTTTCGATTTTGTAATGCCGTTTCATTTTGTTTTTGTTGAACAAAAGTAAAATATTAGACAAATACTAAATTTTATAACTGCATTTTTTAACAGGAAATAAGTAGAATTCTTGACTTTCTTTTGCAAAGAGGTAGATCAAGTCGTGGTCGTCACGTGATAAGATTGCCTACTGAATAATGTCACGTGGTCAGCCACTTAGATGTCAAATTCATGTTCCCATCTTAGTCAAATCACATTTCTTTATCAGAATGAAATTAAAGTGATGATTGGAAGATTATTAAAGGGTCCTAATATAAAGACACCCACCCAGATAAATCGACACCCCCTTATACGCCGCGTATGGTTTCATACGCAGCGTATAGGGTCGAATACACTGAAAAAGAGAAAAATTCAGGGGGCTGTCAGAGAGTTATACGCCTCATATAGCCCTATACGACCCCCCTATACGACACATATAGGGCTATACGACGCGTATAGCGAATTTCGACACTGATTACAAGGAAAAATTCAGGGGGCCGTCAGATGGCTATACGACGCATATAGCCTTATACAACCCCCCCTATACGACGCGTATGGGGCTATACGACACGTATAGAAATTTTGGGGTGTTGATTTAAAATCATGGGGTGTCTATTTAACGGGTCCCTTATTAAAACAAAAAAAATTGAGATAAATGTATAAGTTATAGATTAATTATAGATAAAACATATATCAAAACTCCATCATTAAAATATCAAACATAAGTAAAGATTAATACCAGAAAATAAAAATCAAACCTCATCATTAAAATATCAAATTAGTGATTATTATTTTTTAAGTTTATATTTTAAGCCATTTAATTATTTTATAAACAAAACATAATAAGAATCAGAGAATATCCTCTTTTTATTTGGTTATTCTAAGACTATATGGAGACGTAGGCACTAAATAATCGAAAAAGGCAAAGGGCCATGGCGTTTAAAGGTAAATGGTGGTTACGCTTCAAACAAGAAGAAAATGGAGTTTGGCTACGGTAAGGTGTAAAAGGCGCGGCTCTACTACTAAAGATAGTCTAATACACAATAATAACAATCAATATATATTTTTTTATCATTCTTTTTATTTAAATGTCGTGATGTTATTGTTAAAAATATGTAGGATATAACATTGCTCAAATATTATATATTTCTTTCATCAAATGTTAGATTAGGGGTGGTGGGAATGCTCATAACACGCAAATCATATCTCACCACATGCCCATCAATCATATAAATATTACATACCACATCATTTTAAGAGGTGCTCACATCACATCACATTACAATTTTTTTTAATTTAAAAGTACCTCATTAATATTAAATATATATCAAAAATTTAAATTAACGCTACATTAAAAAAATAAATTTTAAAAATTCAAAAGTACTACAACTAAAAATCTACAAGTTAAACTATCAACCACATATCCGGACAATTTGACGTTTGCATTTAAGGACCTTCTTCAATATCGGCTAGAGAGGGAGCATTGTAATGCGGTTTAAGAAAAATCTCTATGTCCCGATCTAGTGTTTCACGAATCAACGTCTCTCATTATAAATCAAGTAAGACCAATTTAAATTCGGTTACTTTCATGTGAAACAATTCTAGTTCTCATTTTTCCTCCATCTCTTTTTCACTCATCGCTTTGTACTCGCTAATGGTCTCATTTAACGTTGTTTTGCTTAAAGAAGACTCCCTTTTAGTTTTGCCTTTGCGTCTCGGCCAGTCGGTGTAGCATTCTCGTTGAGGTCAGGGAGGGGGCTTGTAACTGGCTCATTAGAGTTGACGTATTGACTCGATTCTGAAGTTTTAGTCCTCTTTGTTTTTTGAGTACCAAACTCCGGAGTCATAACTTCCACCGACTCCCATTTGGCGTGGTTTCTTATCACCTTTCACCCCTTAATGCTTGTAAAGCTTTTTTTCTCGTAAACTTTCTTTTATTCACTTAAAGTTTTTAGAACAATATTCTCATCTTTGCTTCCACTTGTCTAACGATGTTTCTATATTTTTAAAAACCAAAAAATGTATTACACAAACTCATGAAACATTAATTTTAAAAAACTACATTCCATTTTGCTAAGTTGGGGAGCAGAGGTACCCTCGAGCGGTGGCTGGGCAGTGCTCTTTGTGGTAGCGGGTGTATCGATGTTGGCCCTTCCCTTTCCATAACTTTTTTCTTAATATCAATTATGAATCGTATGTATGTGTGTGTGCATATATAATATTTTTTAGTTATACTAGATAGTGATTATAATATTTTTGTAGAGATTTTTATAAACAATAATTGTATTTTTTTATGTTATATGTCATATGCAACTTATTTTTTAACATATTTATTTAATATTCATAATCTTAATAATAGTCAATAATTAATATGCTTCATATCTAATATTTTCAATCCGTGTAACATACGGGTCGTTAAGTTAGTAAAACATATTTGTTTCAACGCATACACGGTAGGTATTGCATGTTGTATATTTGTGTATTGTTCTTGTAACTTTATTATCATAAACTAGTGATCTTGTAAATTATTTTATACAATCCATCAGAATTTCAAAACCTCTTTAATCTATTTCACATTATATTTTGTTACAGTAATATTGGTTATAAGTTTCGGGTTAGATACTCTGCTAGGTGACAAAACACTCAAACATCACTTCCCGTCTTTGTTCAATGTTGAAAAATCAAAAAGGTATTATGAACTAAAATCATTTTAAGGTATGATACTTGTCATATATTAGTTATTTGGGCAACAATTGTGAGGTTTATAAATCAAAGGGCTCCTTCACCTATCAAATGCTTGGAGATGCATCAATTCTTCAATTTACTTAACCGTTTTTCATCAAACAAAGACAAAACGGGGTTGATTGGGGATGAATCAAAGAGTTTTATTGTACATTCTTTAAGACTATTAATAATATTATAAAACTAGTTTGGTCCCTAGTTGAGTAGTTGATGCTTGGTGCAAAATCACACCCCCATATGGTTCTTCGATTAAAAGATGCAATTACATTTCTCAATACCCTAGCCGCCTCACCACCACTCAAGAAGACGTTAAGATTGATCTTCCTCTCCATGTGTTGGTTCCTTTGTCGAGCCCATAACGATAAAGTCTTCAACAACAAAAGAAAACCATATATCTCCAAGGATCAATGAAATAACCACGCGATCATTTCTTTTACTTTAAAATAAAATAACATTTTCTTTACTAGATCAAAAGTTTTGACGCATGTAACGTCACATTTCATTCATACCTAAGGTTGCAATGTACTCATCTAGTGATGTATTTATCACCTTGCAAGAAATATCTTCTTAGCGTTTAATGACACACAATTTAATACTCTCATAAAAAATAATATTAAATTTTATTTCCATTTATTTTAAACCATAACCTTTCTTCATTCTATAGATGGAAACTAAATCACCTGGCCGGTTACTATGCATAAAAATCTCCAAAACAAAAAAAATTTTACTTTATATTTATTTAACACAATCTAAAACATTAATTTTATTCTCATTTCAAGAAATAAAATAAACGTAAAACATCAAAACCAACACATAACGATCAAGTCCACCCACACCAACTTCATATAAAAAGCCACATGCTCCACACTTGTTTTCCCAATACATCACACACTAAAACAATTCATCACCACCGTCCTCTTCCTTCTCCGCCATGGAAACCACCGTCAGCTGGTGCAACTCCGGCAGCCGGAGCCGCCGTTGGAGTCGGAGGACCGCCGCCTACGACGAGCTCGTGGCGGTGAGTGTTTCGACCTCGAAAGCGCGTATTCTATGGCGGATTTTGTTGAGAAAGATTGTGAATGCCAAGAAGAAGATGTATAGGTTTTCGGATTCGACGCGGTTCGGGTATGAAGCGTGTGAGTATGCACAAAACTTTGATCATGGATTAATGTCCCATGATTCGGATGATTTGTCGAGGTCGTTTTCGGCTCGTTTTGCGGTTCCTAATTCTGCGATCTTTCGTCGCAATCGATTAATCGATTGATTGAAAGATCTGGATGTTTTAAGAGGACATTCTGATGGGAAGTGGTGGATCACACAACCGAAGGTCGTGGGTTTTAATCCTGTAGGGTGCGGATATTATGCTAGAAAATTTTAGTTGTTGTTAAATTCTTGATGTTATTTTTGAAGTTATTTCATTATAAATGTAATCGTTATAGTTTTAATGAAATTAATTAGTTGTAATTTGTATGTTTTCAAGCGTAACAAAAATGTTGATATTGGTTTATTATTTTTTTTCATTGAGAGGCTATGAGCACCATGCGGTCATGGTGTGAACTTGGTTAAAAATTAAAATGGTTAAAAATAAGGGAAAATTAATAATTCTTTGGTTTTGAAATGATAATATTATATTTTTGTCACCATAATTGGTTATTAAAATATGACAGATTTATAAAGGTTAGAATATAGTTGGTGACTTGTGGTTCGGTGATCCATGATCCATCCCCCAATCTAGTATTGATTCGAGATAAATCAATTTTTATATACTTTCAGAAAAATAAATGATTTTATATAACAACTCAAGACGTTTTCGTAATAAACTCATTAAAAGCTTGAATTTTATGAATCTTAAACGAGTTTAAGCTCGAGCTAGAGCCTCGTATAAGGATCTTGATCAGCCACTCAAGTCTTAGTAAAAACTAGAAATTTTAAGTACGTATTGTTTTAAATATGTTGACTTTTTATAGTTTTATGAAACGAGTATTATTAGACTCATTAACAAGTCTATAACACACTGCAAGTTAGAGGTGGGTAAAAAAACCGGTTCAGGAAAAAACCGGTAAAAAAAAACCGATCCAGTTTCAAAATAAAAATCAGGTTCAACCAAACCAATTCCAAACCGATTTGAACCGGCGGTTTGTATGCCGGTTTGGTAGTCCGATATACAAAACAGATTCAAATAAAAAAACCGATTAAACCGGAAAAAAATTCGTTTTTAAAGCGTTATTGGATTTTTATAATTTCAAATTTTATTTATTTGCTGAGATTAATCCTAACTCAAAAAATATTTACAGGCATTTCCAACTTTAAATATATTTTCCTCCAATGATCCCTTACTAACTGGTAGTTAACACCGTTAGTTTTTTTCATGACGTGGACTACTGATATGGCCGAAACACTAAACAAAAAGTTAAAATCAACCATCGGGACCATCAATATTTGTATCCTGAAACCGTCAGTTTTCACATGTTGATCTAAATCACTTGACTCGTTGGAGGTAGATTTCAGGTGATGATGGAGGCTAGACACCGAAAAACGGACATGATAGAAGTTGGATGGTGGCGGGGTTGAATAATGGCTCAAAGTTTGTCTCATTTAATAAAAACTAACGGTGATTAACTCTCAGTTAGTAAGAGATTATTGGAGAGAAATAAGTTCAAAGTTAGGAGTGTCTGTAAATATTTCCTGAGTTGAGATTAATTCTGGCGAATAAATAAAAATTGAGATTATTAAAATCTAATAACCCTTTTTTAATAATCATTTTTAAAGAAAAAATACAGGGTTTGAATTTTCAGTTAGAAAAACATATTTATAAACCGAACCGGTTTGATTACATAATTATAAAAACCGATCCGTTTATAAACCAAATCAATATGGAAAAAAACTAGTTTGTACAACTATACCCTAATGCAAGGAGTCAAACTTACTTTTATAGTTTCATTTACAAATTGTGTTTGTTAGGTGAGGAGAGTATTAAATAAGCATGCTAGTCCAAAGATCATAGGATACCGAGCATATGTGAACATGGTTAAGATTCTAACCCAAAATCAATGGTTAAATATTCAGAGGTTTTAGCAGAAACATGCAGTCGGCTGATTATTATTATTTCTTTATTTTTATTTTATATGTAACGTACAAGTAATTCGAGGTTCTTCTTATCACCTAAATATTTATAAAAGTTAATTTATAAAAAGAAAACAATTATTAAAAAACTCAAGTGAATAGGTCTAAGAGAATACACTTCAAAACAAATCACTTTTAGTGACACAATAACAATGTCAATCCTCTCGTCAACCAGTTTTTCAGTCACTTGAGTTAGTAGTCCAATGGTTATAGGTAGTTTAAGAGGTTCGAAAAAAGGTATTACTATTCAAAATAATAAAGTCCCTCACAGAGCCATCACTGGCTCTAGTTCATCACTAACTTTAGTTTAACATAAACTTTCAATCAGATAAGCCTAGAAACATTTAAAGGCTATTTCATGGTGTGTAGTAAGTATATTACTTCATAATATGATTGGAGGTTTTAGTTTGTAGACATTAATGTAGATTTAAAATTGTGTTTTAAAAATGTGTAAATTGTTGTTTTAAAAAAATAATTAATTAATAATTTAACAGTTGTTTCAGTTTCCTAGTTGTTTTGACATTTTTCATCAATTTAGGTATTGAACTTTTTGATCATAATAGGTTCAAAAAGTTTTATTAGTGAGCAAAATATTCAATCTCCAAGGGTATTTGTAGTATATACGGGGAAAGTGTAATCTTGGATCGAGGAAAATTTACTCCACATGAGAATACTTGCCTCTTATTTTTCCCAGATATTTTTTCTAAAACTTGAAGAATACACCTATTTTTCCTTCACTTTTCTTTTATGCATTAATAGTTGTACATATGATAGTATAAGAAAAATGAAAAACTGTTACTAGTGAAATAAGAAGAATGATAAAATAGAAAACCTGTTGATTAAAAAAAACGAGACATTAATGTGACACTCGGGAAAAATAAGGAAAACAAAACGACTACAAATAGCCTAAATTAAAACTCAACAAAATCATTTTCACTTTTTAAGTTCTTTTGTATTTACTCTCATTCTGATAGTATTTGAAATTAGTTATTTTGATTGATTCAATATTAATCGTAAAAGAAAGTAAATCTTGGATTTAACTAACTCATGTGTTTAGTGATTTATTTAATTCAAGTTGTATTATGTCAATTTTAATTTTTCTAGATTTCACAACAGTGTCAAATTGTAACATTGCACATGGGCACTGGGAGTCTCAAAATAGGAGTGGCAAGAAGTCAGTTTTTTTTTAAGATGTAATATAAATTTATTAATCATTTATATTTACACATTATATGATTTGAATATTTAAACTTACTGAATAGATGAGAGACAATCGCTATGTGTATATCTACTTTATTCCCTTTATTATAGAAAAACGTCTAAAAAAAGAAAAACATAGCATTGAAGATATAAATGTTTTCAATTGAGAGTATAAATTTAACATGGCAGTTGATGTGGTACGTTTATAGTTTTTAATCATTAGCTTGGGGATGCTCTTATTATCAAAACAACAAATATAGTAAGAGTGGGAAGTCGAATATAGTAAGAGTGGGAGGTCGGATCTAATGTTAAAGATATTTAGAGTTAGAATGGTGAAACTCATATTAAGATTAAAGATTCAAGACTCACTTATAACGAGATATTGTAAATTAATTATGATGTAGATTAGGTAAAACAAAATAAGTATGGTAAAATCTAAGCGTTAAAAAAATCAAAATTACAAATCTTTTAAAATATTTTTGCTATTGGATAGGCTCTTACTTTGACAATAAAAACATTCAAACATCCATATTTTGTGGGATGACATCTCATGCTTTTAGGATATAAAAACAAAGACTAGAATAGGGGCCCTCGATAGGTGTCACACTTGAACCACTAGGGCAAATGGTGCGAACAGTGGTGCGGTGGTTTGAACTTAAAAGAAGAAAAGCGTTTAGTGACATGCCTCATGGTCTGCCCAAATATTGCACCCTGTTCCGTCTCATTTATTTTTTACCCGGTTTCTTATATGCAACTACAATATCTAGTAAAAACAAGAATTTATAAATGAACATATCTATACTAATAAATGATTACATGTGATGTCACATGTCATCACAAGGTTTCATCTCATAAAAATTTTCCCTCCTAAATCTCATTTAACAACTTTTCCATAAATCATGTTATTTTATTTATATTTAAGATTTAAGATTTTAATTTTTTTAACTAACTCAATCACCACCAACATTCTAGGGATTTTAAATTTCTTACATCAATCATTTCAAATTTTATTTAACCCCTTAAATTTTATATTAATCTATCTCACAAATTCTAATTTTTGTATTATTGTCTACTCTTTTTCAATTTTGTTCAAACGTCAAGTAAGGTATTTTTATCTTTTATAATTGTACCTACTATACATTCAACGATTATTTTTTATTTCTTTTATCTTTTTTTGTTGTCTGTTATTATTTTGTTTTCATAAGGTATTAATTTCGTGTTTATTTTATGTTTTATGTTTTAATATTTATCTTAGTCGCTTATTAAATATCTATTATAAGGTTTTGATTATCACAATGAAAAAAAAATCAACATTGGTTTATTGTTGCTAGCAGAAGATTGATTTCAAATTAAGTCTATATTATATGCAATAATCAAATATTTTTCGGCTTATAAATTTATATTTATGTTATTTTTTCAATAAACTTTTCTATTTTTAAATTTTTATTTTCTAGGCATGAACAACCTTTTAGTTGTTTGATTGTTTCTCAAAAACTGCGTTTTCACATCTTCTTTAACAAGTCATTACGTCGAATATAAATAAATTTCCAAACTCTAAGTCAACCAAATGAATCGCACATTCATGTATTTAATTTTGGTGTGTGCAACATTGATCACCATTTTAACTATTTAACAGTGTTTTTTTCTCATCGTAATAGAGATTGAATACAATCTATTTCATCGTATTATCTTTTAATTTAAAAACAAATAATGTTTAAATATTTGTTTACATTTTTAAATTATATATATTTTTATTTTTCAACCCGTGTAATACACGGGTCTATAACCTAGTATATATATATATATATATATTCAAAAGAACAGGAAAAGAACGTAAACATAGAGGTGAGCTTTAGTTAAAAATGGTTTTAATGGGAAAGATGCAATAATTTAAGTATAATCGTTTGTGGCATGGGCATGGTTTGGGTGTCAATCACTACCTATGAAATTTGTTGTGAGAACTACATATTTTCCTCTATAAATTTAATCAATTACATATACTAGGAGAGTGCTCGTGTGATGTGGCAAGCGCAATTCGGTGGAGCGACATTTTACATCCGGCACACATTTATGGTATTTTGTTATTCTTGTAGTGTTTTTTTAAAAGTCTATTATATTTTTTCTAATAAGTAACATCATCGTGGTAAATATACGTTATAAGAATTACACACGTCTAACAACTAATAAATAAGCATTTAAATTATCAAATAGTTCAAGAAACCATTTATGTAATAAAGTAATGCACGAATAAACAAAAATAAATCTTAAACATAATAGTTGAATAAAAAATATCTGATATTGATTTTATTCAGTGATGAAGTAATTCATCATTATGAGATCATTTTAATCGAAAGGATCATACATCCGAATGATTTCATCTATGTTGGCCGGCCATCATTTGACATCAAAAGCAAACCCATAAACATTTGGTATTTCTTCGTGATGTATCGCTACTTTTAATTGAGGATGGTTTTTAGGAATATATGGTATTTCTTCTTAATTCACCACAACATCTTCCGGAGGATGGTTTTCAAAAATATTCTTCACTTTGACAGACTCATTTGATAGATGGTCTAAAAGATAGATGTGAACTGTATAGATAGACTGGAAGGTAGATGAGGGTTGTTTTTAACAATCTAGAAACAATTTGGACTAGCTGAAATTTAAAACATCGAATAAATGGGTTTTGCATGACTACTTGTACATTTACGTATTAACTTATTTTACCTCATAAAATACAAGTCGGTTTAGCAAAAAGTTTACAACAAAACATTTAAAAAACACAGGTTACAATTATAGTCTTAAAAAGTTTTTAAACATGATATATTATAATATATAACTAAATTCTTAAACAAATTTAGTTTTTTTGGCTTATGGGTAGATAATATAAACTTTTATTTAAGTGTTAGTAAGTGTAGGGTTATTATATAACTAATTGTAATGGACTATTTGTAAATAATGTTACAAGTATTATTTAACCCTCAAAAGTAGTTATACCTTATGAATTAAATAAAGTCAGTGTTCTTAATTTTACGGTATCTTAAACTACCAATCTCATATGTTTTATATATAATATAAATATTCAACTTAAATATCTAATCACATATATCATTTTTCAAAACTTAGTCATTTACATACATACTCAAACTAAATTTTAATTACATATATTTCCTTTATTAAACATAAAAAAATACATAAGTACCCATTTGAATATATTTTATTACTCTTATAGTCTTATATTTACCAAAATTATAAAATTACGTATTTACTAATTTATTAACCTGTTTTCTCTTTTTTACTAACTTTTGATTTTTAATTATTTGTTTATTTTTGATATTAACGTTTCTTACTCTCTCTATACTATGTTTAACCTTCCATAGTAACATTCCTCGATTCACGTATGAGTCAATTTCAATTCCGTCAAACAACACGATCCGAACACCTATTTCTTCTTGTATTTGCGTTATGAGTAATTCTCAGGTCTCAGATCCTATTTTCGCACCCATTGTATTAAAAATCGACAAACCCGAACCTTTTCTTGAATCTATTCGTGTAGCTAGAAACTACTAGAAAATTGCTCAAAACTACTATAATCAATCTTAAAACGGACACAAACTAATTATGTTGGAATTGTCTCGTCAGCTTCCACCATCCATGTCACTTGCATTGTACACTGGTGGCTGAAAAAAGGATCTAGCTAAAAAAATGATACGGCTTAATTTTAAACATGCAACTTCAAAAATTATATTTAAAGGCAGATAGACATTAGAAGACATGATTTTCTATGTTGCTGGTTGAAAATATAGTCGAATTAGGCTTTTTCTACCAATTATGTTTTTCCGCCTTCCAACGGCGGTGGCTAGTTGGTGGACGGTGATGAGGCGATTTTAGTGCAATTAGTTAGAGTTCGCTTTGAGTTCGTTTCAAGCTATCATATAGATTCACAAGACGGTTCGGGTTTGAAAATTTTTAAACTAAACGTGTGCAAAGGGGGGATTTGAGATAGGAGAATTACTCGTAATGCAAAATGATTAAATTTATGTGTTAGGATCATGTTTGCATGATAAGAAATATCTCATACAAAAACCAAAAATAGTTAGTATCAAATGGTAAAAAAAACTAAAAGAATGTAAAAAACATTAGCATAGAAATATTAATAAATAATCAAAACTCGAAAGCTAGTATAAAAAAGAAAACATAAGTTTATAGTTTAATAAAAACAAGAGTAAAAGAAATATATATTTAAAAAAAGTTAATCAAATGGGTAAATATGTAATATTTATGTTTAATAAAAAGGATATATGTATTTAATATTTTTAGTTACCTGATAATAAATTCTTTTTGATACACGTATAAAGACTGAAAATTTTTAACACCTATGACAAAAAATCCAGGTGTGCCACTTGGTGGTGGGATGATGATCATAGTCAGCTAAAACTATCTCATTCTAAAATAGTGCGGCTTAACCCTTTTAACACAAGGACTCTATGAACTGTGAACCTTGACCTAATTTTTTTTGGAGTAGCACATTTAGGTATCATCCACAAAAATGCTGAAAATAGACAATATGAAATTTTTTAGCATTTAAAGTATTTGATATTAGGTATTATGATGTGGTAATATCATTAAAATGAACATGACATCTAACATGTTCATAGCTTTAAGTATAATAACAACGTGATAACGTGACATGTTTACAAATTTAGCAGAAGTAAATGGGAACAAATTTTTTTTTTCTTTTGAATACAAAGAACATGTAAAGCCAAATAGAAAGTGACCAAATAATCACATTTTTATGTAAAGCACTTACTATAAACTGATCATAATTTTACATTGTTGATGAAGAAAGAGAGAATAAGTTAGGATTCTTTATATAACTTACAAGCATATATATCAATAATTTAAAGAGAGAATTATAGATTTAACTACTTTTAAGTAGTATACATTAAGTTTTAAACGTATAGTCATGAATTACAAAAAGTTATGTAGCACATCAACTTGTGTTTGTACAATTATAATAATATATAATTATTATATTAACCTATGTCGGTGTCTACACTTATTTTTGTGAGTTCATATTTTGACCACCACAATTGGTTAATTTGATTATATGCACTGCCACTTGCCTTTCTAATGTGGCTACCACGTGTCTTTCTATTGTGATGCCAGGAAGATGCTCATCCAATTTTCTTCTTACATACCATCATATTGAGAGAGAGAGAGAGAGAAACATACTTGTGAATATCATTTTTTAAAATTTTGATTAGTCATTTATGACATTAGCAAAGAGTTAATAAAATAGTTAGTAAATATAAAATTCAATTGAAGTTGTTTCACTTTTTTTCTAAAAAGTTATTTTCCTTAACTTCTTTTTATTTAAAAATAAATACTTTGTATTTTTAATTTCCTTTCATATAAACTTTTCACTCATTGTAATTGTTTTGTTTACGCTAATTTGTGTTTATGTTTAGTAATATCTAAAGGTTGTTTTTTTAACGGTTTCATCTCAGATGTTTACTCCTTCGTTATTTAACAAATTCTTTTTCATCCGTACCAACATAAAAATCACAATTACATAAAAAAAATCCAAATGAGACCCGCAGCGATACGCGGGGTCTCAAATTCTAGTTTATCATTAACGTATAAAACTAACCTGTCTGTCTACCATTTTCTTTTATTATACGAGATATTATTGGGAATTTGGATTACCATTTACAACATGTCTCAAAAAAGCAAAAGTTTATAACTACAAAAACAAAAACCACAATTCCTTTCCAAAAGATGAGAAGTATTAGGAAAAAGGCAAGAACCAAACCACCAACTTATTGCCAGAACTAGAACATTGGATCGACATCAACAGAATCATTTTCTACCGGTAATCCAGTCTAAGTCGCCAACAATTAAAAGTCACGCTTCACAATAGGTGTGTGCGTGCATATGATACACGAGCAAAGTAACGATGCAGATGCAAAGCATACATCAATCCATACTAACACAACTTTGCAAGTATGCATGAAATGTAGCATCAGGTAATCAATGTATAGAAAAACAACTTCGAGGACAATTTAACATATTTTTAAATCTCACAGGCATAGAGACATTGTCTAATCGTTTTTAACAAAATAAATCTAACAAATAAACCAGACATCCCACTTTGGCACTTTTTCCCCACCAAAATCTATATTCTTCAGTATACAAAATAAAACAAGTACCTTGTTCTGCATAAAAACACACAAGATCAACCAAGGGAGATACAAAAAATTTGAAAAAGCTCTGGCCTTATTCAGCAGCCTCAGGCTTCTCGGTTTCCATAGCCGACGCTGAATCTGAACCGTCGGCATTGTTATTACCATCCGGATTTGGGCTTGTTGCATTCCCTGCCTCTTGAGAAGGCTGTTGCTCACCAGCCTGAGCTGGTGCTGGTGCAGGTGAGGATGGTTTCTCAGGGGTGGCTGCCTTTGGTGGGGCCGGCTTAGGTTTCGTCATTATTGGCCTGCAGACCCTGTACACATGAACGTAAATTTATAGTCAGATGATATTATCCTTCAAAGGAACATCAAGGATAAGAAGATATTGTATAGACCTGTCAAGAGTTTCTGATTTCTTTCTTATATCAGATGATAGAAGAACAGGATCAGCATGCTTCGGGAGCGAGTCTTGAAGTTGCTTTTTCTCCCTTAACCAGTTTTCTACTTCTGAACACTCGTTCAAGACCTGAAAAGCGATAGCCAGGTTATAAGTGAATATACGAATGGCATAAATTCAGTACAGATAATTGAATATTTGCAGTGTAATTACCTTCTGTTTCTCACTCATGTCGATGTGCTCATACTTGGGATCACCAGATGCTGCTGCTTGTCTGTACCAGTTGACATAACTGACCAGTTGATCAACATTGGATCCTCTTTCTGAGTGCTCCTTGTACCTTTGTTCTATGGGATCACCTTGCTGAAATTGTTGTCAGGTGTCATATGGGGCGCGGGGAGGATTAAAATATTATAAGCGAAATATGAATTGCAGAAAGCAAACCTTTTTGAGCTCATCAAGCTTGGCGATATATACACCTTTAGTTTCATCTTCCCCATCTTCATACAGCCAATCTTCTGTTTCTTGAAGCTTAGCTATAAATGCTTCTCTATCTGAATCCGTAACAAACTCTTGTAATTTATCATGCAGCTTGAAAACAATGGAGATTGTGAGTCAGTATTTCCATTTATGATATACTAAATAGCATTAGGAAATAAATAATGAATTACCTTGTTCCTCATGTCATAGACATAAGCTTCCACAGCATTCTTTTTGTCCTTGGTTTCTTCCATAACCCGGTCTTGCAATGCCATTTCAAACTCCTTTTCCACTGCTTTCTGCACATCAACAGATAGCATTGCCCCGTAAACCACCTCCGAAACTGGTATGTCTGTTTTTTTGACTTTCTTCTTTGGAGCTTCCACCTGCACATCAAAGTACCAAAAGATAAATATTTTACATCCTGAAAGACGGTGATACCTACTTGGTACTGCAACTATTTACAACAACTGCTAGTCCTAAATTCAATGACATGATGTACTTAATATATATTAAACTAGCTAAACCCAGTTAAAAAAAGTGTAAATCCAAACCATGATAAGCATCCAAGCTAAAAGAGAAATCACATATCTACCTACACTTGTGCCTAACTCCTAATAAACACTTAACGAGTATTCATACACAATGCACCTACAAAAGGAGTAGGGATGTACACGCCTCGAGATTTTCACGAGTTAATCCCAAGTAGCTCACAAGTCAGCTACATGTGCCTTATATCCTCCTAATGGACAGTTGACAAGTACTCATACACAACACGCCTACACAAGGGCTAGGGGTGTATACGACTCAAGCCGACTTGTAAGCTACTTGGGATCAGTTCGTAAAAAGCTTGAATCAAAACGAGCTTGCACAAGCTCGAGCTCATACTATGGTTCGTCTGATAAACAAGCTCGAGCCCTAGCTTCACATATCAAGCTTGAGCCTCACGATCCTAAACGAGCTTTTATTTAAATAATTTATATTTAATATTTAATTTATTCTGTGTGTGTGTTTATGTATATATAAGTAATTATGATGAAAATAATTATATAATATATAATATGTTATATATAAAAAGTAAGATTATAAATCGGCATAAAGTTAATATAAAAACATATAAATAAAATAATTATATAATAAACGAGCCGAGCTCGAGCTTTAGAATAAAGCTCTATAAAAGCAGAGTTTGAGTAGGGGTCGAGCTCGGGCTCGGCTCACAGCTCGTTTACACCCCTAAGAAGGGCCCAAAACCAACAAATTTAAAATGGCAACCAAAATGTTTGTATAGCGCGTGTTTCACTAACCTTCACATCCGTCTCCATTTGAGCAGGAGTATCTCCTGTAGCTGGAGCACCATTCTCAGCCCCAGAAGCATCCTGCATGTTTACATCGGCTCCATTGGCTGTAGCATTATCAGCTGGAGGCTTATCCACATCCATATTAGTTGTTTCTTCAGATGGTTCTTTTGTCACTGGAACTTCAATTTCTTCTTCTTCAATAAGCTGAGATGATGGAAATCAAGTAAGGTTTTGTCATGATTTAAACACAAAAAAGCCAAAGATTTTCTCTCAAACTCCATAATAACACACCTGTGCAGACTCCACAGAGACAATTCCATGCAAATTCAAACGGGCTTTTACCTTGACCTTGGCACGGTCACCTTTTGTTGCTTGGAATGGACCAATCTGTGCAAATCACAGCCCCCATAAAATTTAGGCAACGAATATTATTCAAATAAACTCCTAATAATGTGAGTTTTCAAGCAGCTTATACCGTGTAAGTACTTATTTTTGGTGGTGCCTGCAATTCACTGACATCTGCATATTGTAGGTCAACTGTAAATGTGCCAGTCCTGTAGAAAGTCAAAGCTTTCACACTGGGAATTTGATTTCCCTTCGGAAAAACAATACTGCTTTGTTGATTTTCCACATTTCCACTCTGGGAATCTTGGGCTGATCCTTTCCATGTTAAAGCAATTGAGAAAGGAAAGCTTTCTTGAACCTTTAAAACAAAAGGCAATCAAAATTATATTCTTTACATATAAAGAGCAAACTGACATCGGAAGTCACTTAGACAGCACAAAAACGTGCATAAAAAGAAAACTGGATCATACCTGAAACTCTTTAACTTTGAATGTGGGACTAAGAATGGCGCATTCCAAAGCACAACCTTTGGCGACACACTCGCTAGCATTCATGGTACGCCTTGGCTCTTTGCCAAAGAATTCTGTCAAAATCTTGATTACAGCTGGAACCCTAGAACCTGAACCAACAACCTCCACAGCATATATATTATCAACTGTGAGTTGAGCCTCTGAAAGAGCCTTTTCCAGAGGTTTCTTTACACGCTCTAATATTGGGGAGCTAATTTGTTCAAATTCATCTCTTTTTATAAAACCTCTAACATCTTTGTCATCCAACAAGCATTCTATGTTCATCGGTGCCTCTGGATTTGCACTAAGTACCTTCTTGAGCTTTTCACATGCAGCCCGAAGTCTAAGGCAAGCCCTTGCATTCTTGAACACATCAATTTTGTACTCTTCCTTGAATTTTGCAGCAAAGTGTTGGAACAAAACCTCATCAAAATCTCTGCCTCCTAGGCAGCGATCAAAAGAATGGGCCAATATCTTCAGTTGACCTTTCTTAAACCCTGCAATGCAGACCTGCATGCTAGCATGCCCAACGTCAACAAATGCTACATTGAGCTGCTCATTCTCAGGCAAGTCAGTCTTGTATATTCCATAGGCTAAAGCAGTTGCAGTTGTTTCATGCATCAACCGTAAAGGATGCAGCCCAGCAATAATAGCTGCATCCATAACAGCCCTTCTTTGAAGATCAGTGAAATAAACAGGTATCCCAATGCAGCAATCCACAACGGCTGCATTTAAATTCTTTTCAGCTATTGTCTTCATATTTGAAAAAATCATACCCATAACCTGTGTGGGAGTAAACGTCTTTGTTTCCCCAAGATACTGAGCATGGATCAGTGGAAAACCATCGGGTCCCTCTGTTACAGAAAAGGGCAAAGCCTTGAGATCCTGTTGCAATTCAGGATCAGAGAAAGGCCGGCCTATCAACCGCTTAATCTGAGAGATGGTATTCTTCGGGTTCATCATGCTGGACGCAGCACCAGCTGTTCCAAGAAACCGCTGTTTCTCACCAAAACACACAATAGCAGGGGTCTCACGTTTCGACTCATCATTAAGTACAACATCAATTCCCCTTTGTCTAGCAACTGCCACAACACAACTCTCATTCCCAAGATCAAATCCTACCACACTCATCTTTGCTTAGTAGTGTACCTTGTTTACTCAATGAGATTAATCTTTCCCACAAAAATCAACCTGAAACACATGAAATAGGTATAAGTCATATGAACCAAGGTCCATGTATAAGCTATTCAGATTTGTCATCATGTACTGTAATTCATGAAATAGCATATGCAAACACCATGAAATGAAACTTGCAGTTCCTCTACGGAAGCAATCAATAACACCATAAACCATTGAACTATTACCTTCCCACCTTGATCTTTCTTCTAAGAAGATAAAAAAGCTCAACATACAGATTTTACAGCTGAAAATAACAAGTAGCACAGACAGTTCAACTTTAAAGATTAAAAACCTAAGTCTCATAAAAGAAACATACAGTGATACAGACATGACAAACTGTGGAATTCTGTAAAATGAAGATTAAATTCCTTTAAAATAACATACGTTAAACAACAAACCAATCCACTTCCATTCCATCAAACTAACACCACACTCTATACAACACAACCAATCAATCGTACAGTTAACACATTGGTCCGATTAGGTCAATCATTCAAAAAAACAAAGGCAGATCCCCGTTAGCAACAACACTATAGCCACAAAAACCTCCCAATCTGTACGAATATCAAACTCTTCTAAATCATTTCTGGCATCAAAACTCAAATCACAGACAACTTGCTAAACATCTAACACACTTAGATCAGATCTACAAAACTGATGCTAACAAATACGCATAATACGGAAACGGATCTGGAGAATTATAACGATCGTACCTCCGGCGAGGGTGGCGGAGAACGGCGGCAGCGGCGGTGGGAGATGAAAGAGCTTCTGGTGGTTTCCGATGCTTTGGTAAAGGCGTGAATGAAATGCACTGGTGAACAGATGGGACGAGAGGAAAGGGTTTATGTGGAAGTTTTAGAAATTTATGAAGGAAGCTAGAGTAATCGAGAAATAACCTTCTAGAAATATCTTTTGTGTTTGGGCTTACGGCCCAAAGTTGGAACTGGGTATTGAGTTTTAAGAGATTAAACTAAAATAGCCCACTAAAAACTGGCCCATTTAGGTCTCTTTTAAATTTAAATTAAATTAAATGATTAACGTTTTAAGTTTTAATAGTTCGGTTCTGATTAAGATTCATGTCGGAGCATAGATAAAAGATAAAATTCAGCAACGAGAATTATATATTTTATTGCCAGCGGATAAAGTAACCGTCAACAAATTCAATCATGACCGTTGGATCAACTTGAAACAAAATCTGAACCGTAGAAAGTCGGCGGTTACCTCTATAGATCGACGGTTATTCTCAGGTACAAAGGGTGCCTCATTTTGACCCAGTCAGCCCCCACGTTAAACCAGTCGCTTAGAAAATGATGGGAGAATTCTGGATCACGGAACGGTTAGTAGCGGTTTAGCATCCCTGGAGTTTGATGTGTCAAGGATTGCACACGTCTTCCCTCCCTTCCCCACGTCACCGCTGGTTATCATGCATATAAAAACACCCCGTCTCTCTCATTTCTCTCTATACAGACTCCATCAACTACAACGCTCTAGGGCACTCACAGATTTGATCATACAAGGTCGTTAGTCAGTGCAGACTTCTAAAATTCAATCTACCTTCTAAAACATCCGTTCAAGAGAGCTTAATGGCTTCAACCAATTTTAAAGGTATATTAAAAGACAGCACGATATCCTGCAATCGGATTTTGGTAATCTTCTGATTCAGTCAATCCGAAATCCTTTAAGGACATATATAGGTACTCTCTTTCATCGATTTTGAATTGAGTGTTGTTTAATTTAACAAATTATTACTACTTGATGAACTCCGAACTGTTTTGCTATTAAATTTGCTTTTTTAGTTGAACTGGGTATATGCTCTTTTAGTTTGTTAGAACTAACGACTGAAATTTTGCACAGCGGCGATCGGTGATAGAATGTCTCAAAGCACCCCGGCATCCAGAAACTACACATCCGTCTACGTCTTCTAAAATCAGTAATGATTGGTTTATCTCGAAGTGGTAATAATATGTTGTCTGTCATCTTAGGTTTGGCCATTTCTACCACATATTGTTGTATAAACTGTTCAAGGGCAAAAGCCAAAAAGGACTCGATAATGGTTATGAAAAGGTACTTTATGAACCTTTGAATATTACCATATGGGTTTAAATGGAAATTTGCAATCTTACAACCAAGGTATGTGATGCCTAATTGGTTGTTCCATTTAGTGAGTTGACTCGGAAAACGTATTATGCAAAACAAATGAATATGACCAGCTTTTTTATAATTTTATAAATATATTTCAAAGTTTAACTAGCATTTGTCATTTGCAGCCAATCAGAATGAAGCAAATAGCAGGGGCTCAGGATGGGAGAGGTTTACTTTGACAAAGATGCCCCATGGACAAGACATAGGGTGCACAACAATTGGTTAATCAAGTTATCAGTGTGGTATGCGTATATATGCTAGGAGAACAAGCTTGTGTTTGGTTTCAAAAAGCACATGTTGCATTTCATTTGTTTTTCAGTAGAGTTTATTCTTTTGTGAATGTAGGTTATCTTTAATCTTACTTGGATGTTATAACTATTATGTGAATTTGATTGTTGCATTTCGTAAATTATCTTGTGATGAATTTCTAGAATTCATTTTGTCGATTTAAGAAAGGTGGGACAACAGTTATCAAAGATTGTTAAACTTCTAATTTCTACCATTAGTATACTTTACTTCTTATTGGTTTGTTATTTTCTAACTTTAAACAAGAAGAACACTTATGATTATCCAAAAAGAAACAAATGTATGAACAGCCCAACTGGCTGATTTGCTAGAATCCAAAGTATTATTATGGTGGTAAACTGGTAATATATCATGGATTGGACGGTAAACGTGTGTCTATTACTCACCCTATCTAGACGAGTATTTCAACTTAATTATATATCAGTTTATTTATCTCCTTTGTTATTTAAAAATAGTCTCGTGAGTGTTGATCTTTAGTTCGGAATCTGGGTCAATGATGTTTCTATATTTTACTCAAATCTTTTTATACAAGTTTAAGAGATTTTAGATTTTCTAATTTTATATATATATATATATATATATATATATAATGAAATCGATCATTTTTAAGTATAAGTTAAATGAGTTGTGCTTTTATTTTATAAAAAAATATAGTTTTTGCTTGTACCCTTTTTGCGGGTGAGTAAATATGTTATTGTAGGTTTTATAAAGTGATTATTTTTTATGCAGGTGATAAGTCTATAGTTATATATTATATTAACAACTATGACTATAATCGTTATCTAAACTCACCCTCACCGTCAAGTCAATGTAAAACCAAAATCATGGTCGTTTATGTTAAATAAGTTATTTCAAACTTATTTTGAATTTCTTTAAAATTCATGGAAAGAAAGTGTTTACATCTTAATATTTATATAGTAAAGAGTTAGTACTTTCATGCTAAACAAACTATTTTTTATAACACCATAAAACTATTAGTCGTCTACTTATGAAGTTACATGCCCGGCCACCGGACGGGTATATATTATTTAGGAAATAAAATTACAATTGCCAAACTATAAAAATAACAAACAATACAACAGATCAACTTGTATTTTTCATATATAAAAGAATAAAGACTAAGAAAATACCAAATCAAATTTAAAAAAGAATGTAAAAATATACTATATATCTAATACGACTCGATTTTGAATCAAAGTGAATAAATAAATAGGTAGCAAAAGTATATTTTAATATAACAAGAGTTCTAAAATAATACTAAAAATAGAAAAAATATGTTTATTAATAAGAAAAAGGATAAGCGGACGTTTGGCACATACATTTGTGATTTGTCATTCTTAACATTCTAAAACTTCCGCATAAACACCTTCCTCTCGTCCTATCTGTTTATTAGTGCACTTCACGCTTTTACCAAAGCATCGGAAAACACCAAACACACCAAAAGCTCTTTAATCTCTCACCGCCGCTGCCATCATCTGCCACCGTCGCCAGAGGTACGATCGTTACAATTCTTCAAATCCGATTCTGTATTATGCGTATTTGTTAGCATCAGTTTTGTAGATTTGATCTAAGTGTGTTAGATATCTAGTAAGTTATGATTGTGACTTGAGTTTTGATGTGATAAATGGTTTAGAAGAATTTGATAATCGTGCAAATCAGAAGGTTTCTCAGTTACAGATAGACGACTCCGATTAAAAGAATTATTTTTTGAAATTTGGTAGTACATTTTTCGTTAAAAAATTGTTCAAAAAATGTCCTCCACGTCAGCTGTTATTTATAAACACCTGTCCTCTAAAAGAAGCTACACGTTCCCCCAGTTGCCCTTATCCATCGCCCAAACCAACATTCGATAGTTCAATTCATCAATCTTATAATCTCCAACCTTCGATCTCTCATCGTTTGCTCTCAGTCAACCTGAGATTCTTAAGCATATCTTCATATTCAAGTAAGATCCTCTATTCTTATACATTTGATTATAATGTTTAGGGTTTTGTTTGGATTCGATTTTTAGGGTTGATAACGAAGGAACGAAGCTCAATTACATGCGAAATTTTCGATTTAAGAGTTCTGGCTTCGTTAGATTATGTTTTTGAGGTGTTGGTGTTGATTAGGTTTAAATTATTTTGTTTAATTTCTGATATTTGGTCTTCAATTTGAGGATTTTGAAGCTACGATGAAATGTTGCTAGTTTTTGATCTTTAAATATTCGTTATCTGTGCTGTGTGTTTAGTTTTGAACTTCTAGTTGTATTATGTGTTGTAATCTTCTCAACCAAATTTCATTTGTGTGTATGTTTATTAAGCGAACTGTTTAGATTTGAAAATTAGTATGAATTTTCCATCACATGACAATTTAGTGGGAAGTTGTTCATAAACTTGGATAGACATGATTGTAAAAGCATATGCTTTTGATTTTTGGCTTGTCACAAATCATATTTTTTAAGTCTGTTTCTTGTCTTTCGATAGAACCATAAAATCTAATGTAGATACGTAGGTACAAACCTGTGAACAAACAAATATATCCAGCAAAAGTTCACACTCAAGAGAGGGTTTTGGGAGTGTGAGAGGTGCAAAGTTATACTAGATAGTAAATACATATGAATATCTAAGATTAAATCTCTAATAGTTGCGCGCATCTGTCCTATTAGCTTTACATGGCTGTACAATCACAACTCTTACACTTACACTCCTCAAGTTGAAGCAAAGATGCTATCGTGTCCAACTTTTCATGGTTAAACTCTATTTGTGATTTACGTAATGGAGTAGTAAAAGGCCTGTCATGGCAAGATTGATGCTTTTTGAGTCTCCACAATGCGGTCTCTGATAATCATCTTTAATGCGTATAGTCCTCTCATGAAAAAATAACCGACTCGCTATCAAAATAAAGCTTCATTGATTCATCTTATGTGATAACTCTCAATTCTCTAAGAAGTTTCTTAGCTCATGTCATTTTACACACCACATTTCTGTCTCAATCTGAAGATGGTGCGTTTTTTCTTGTTTTTCTTAGCAACCATCCCATTTAAGCTAACCATTGCAGTCTACAAGTGAAAACCGAATATTTGGTCTTATCCCTCATCATTAAATGTATTTACTCTACAATGGCCCTGATCTGAGATACCTCAAAACACAAAGAGTTGCATTCAAGTGATATCTGTATGGATTGAACATGAATCGGCTCAAGAGAGGATCTACAAGGTCGAGTAACTGTTAGAAATTCATTAATCTCATGTTAAATCTCTATGGATCCTTCTAGTGGCTTCCATCCTTGGGAAGAAACTTTCAGCAGATGGAGGATTGGGATTTTCATTGGTCCCCCCCCCCCCCCCCCCCCCCCAAATGAGCATGTCAAGGACATACTTACATTAGGTCAAAATATTTTCTTGTGGGGGATCGAGATACTTCTATTACAAGAAAGCAACGAAGACCACCTAAATCTGTAACTTGAAAATGAATTTGTAGTAAGTGATTTATTATCTACATTATCCACACTGACTACAAGAATGAGCCGCCAACATAGAACACTGAATGGTCACAGGTTACATGAGTCATGCTGACTTATTAAATATCACTAGACAGTTTTTCAAACCACGCCATAGGTAGTTGCTTGAGACCATAGAACTAACATCTAAATCTACATTCTTTAACCGTATCTGCATCCGTTATCCATGTATACTTCCGGGGTACCAGTCTGGTCCGTGTCTTGTGACTAATGTCACGAGTCACGTCGTGAAATGAACAAACAAACAACTCTGGTTTAGACATGAGGCTGCGAAGATATTTCTGTGATGCCTTTTTTTAGAAAACAAGAATTCTATTAATGTATTTGTTTTCATTTCTATTAAACTATAACAAAACCCTAAGATTATGTCTCTGTTAGCCGAGCTGCTCATTAAGTTGCACATTACAACTCTGAATTCTTACACAAGTGATGCTTTTCAAAGAAATTGCTGTGAATATGAAGTAACAGAATCCCTTAAAGTTGTGAATTGTCACCAGAGCACTCCAAAGTATAACATCAATAAATGGATAACGTTGCTAAACAAATATATTTTTTGGGTCTGTTAATAAATAATCTCGCTACAGAAATATCAGCTCAGGCTATTTATCGAGTTATCTTATTCTTGAGCCACTTATTTCATTGGGAAGACATGTTATTGTTAATGGTTCCAATGTTTTATGTTTTCATATATGATCATAATCACATATAGCTGCATTTTATCTTGCTGTTTACATGTATTCTAAAAAGAACATTTATTGTTTCATCAACTCTTAAGAATTTACAGATGGAAACTACAGGGGAAGTAGAATTCGGTAGCTTGTTGGATAAAATCCAGCCACCACGTCTTGAAGATGCAGGGCTGGAGGACTGTGCCCTCCCGCCCGACTCCATACAAGAAGCCTTCCTCAAGGCCGCCGGTGCTGTGCGGTCACGTATATTCCACGCCACCTCGGACGATGAATCCGAAGGAGAATGTGTCAATGACCCATGGCCCGGAAATGGATCTTCGGGAGATAAACTTGTCAGAATGACAACCGAGGCTGATCCTGCAGGCAGTTGTGTACCGAAGAAAGGCGGTGAATTACTGGCGGAGAACGGAGACGAGGTGGTCGTTGGTGGCGGGGCGGGGATGGCGGATAAGGTGGTGGAACCGCCAGTGCCAGATGAGGTGGAGAAATCATGTGTTGATGGATTAAAGGGATTGAAGATTGGAGAGAAAAAGGTTGATGGAGAAATCAAAGGTAAGAAATCCGAAACTGATGCTGAATCAAATGAGAATGTTGATGATGATGAAGATGAGAAAAGACCAGTGTTGACTGAAGTCTGCATATGATTAGAACATGTTTAACTTGTGCTTATAGCAGCTGTTATAATGGATCTTTTGAAATCACGTTCTGTTTGGTAGGCGTTATAACTATAAATCCTGAGAAGCTGTTTAAGTTTGTATTATAATAATGAAATAATTTAACAAATTCAGTGGTTGAAATGATGAATTGCAAAATATGTATCTTTAGGTATTTTAACGCGCCCATTCTTCAACGGTGGTGCTTTGCAAGTTGCAACGATCGGACAGTCCAAGCCGGTTTGGTTGGCTTGAAATTATAACTTTAGTTTTGAAACTTGGCTATTGGTTTGAGATTATAAGGTCTAGTTTTAACGGTGTATGGTTGGGAATTTGAAATCGGCTCGTCATTTTATTATTTGAAACTTGAAATCGGCATCGTGGTCTAAGTGACTATACAAAGTTTTTTTTTTATCTTTCTATTTTTCAATTTAGGTAAAGTTATGTATAACATGTTTTCTCGTATCCTTAATTTTCAGTTTAAAAAGTTAATATAAAGTTTTGTTTACAAATGATAAAGGCTGTTTAAAACTGTGTATCGAGGTTAACAGAGTCTCAAAACAAAATATTTTTCATTTGACCAGCAACAAAGCAAGTAAATAGAATGTGTTTTTATTATGCGGTAATATGAGATAAAGTGAGGGGGATTGTGTATTTGATTATAGAGTAACGTAACCATGTTATGCATCATAGTTAAAAAAAAAATAACTATTATATTCGTAGAAACTTATAAAACAAACATTTTAAGCACGCGATAGAATTTTTTTATGCATAATTTTTTTTTGTCTTGTAACTTCTTTTGTTTTTTAGCCGTATACATTGTATATATACTTAATAGCAAAGGTCGGTGACCAATGGGGTTGGGCCACCGACTTTGCTTTTATAATATATATATTTTGTTTTCACATGGTTAACAATTGCTTAGCTAGAACAATTGGTTAGTTGTCAATGCTTTTAGATGGATGGTCTTTGGTTCTAGGCTTGGTAACAACATTCTTTATCCTTCTTTTTTTTTTTTTCTTTTTTCCAATTCCCAATTACAATTAATTAATATCTATTCTCCTAACTCTCAAATCTCAAGAACAATTAATTAATTCAAACATATGTAACGAACAACATACTAATTTATTATGTGATTGGTTTCTTAACAATTCGGTCTAAATTTTGAAGTGCTACGTGATAACATAAGTTTTGATCAAGAACGAATTGGGTCAAATATAATATATTTTTATGCTCACCTTTTATGTACGTTTAGAGATGGTCTACTATTCTACGTAAATTTTGTTTGGTAACGAATGTATGAATTTGAGTTTTTCTATGTTGTTCGAAAACCGGTTGTATCTATAAGTATTCGTTTACTGAACATAGACGTGCACCTTGCGGAGTTGGTTTATACGTGGTTTTTTGTTGGCCGTACAATATAGTTTTTTTTTTCTTTTTGTTTTTTTCTCTTGACTTTTCTAATAGTTTTTCTATCAATTTACATAACGCGTTTACCCGAAAACTATGTTTTGAAAGTTCTTATATCGTAATGTACAGAGCATAGTTGTGTTTTCTATTTACGCTTTAGTTTGTATAATCGATTTTCCGCAACTTCACATGTTTCTTTTAATCGTACAACCACACCGTAATAACGTATGGGTTTTAGTTGTACCGCCCCGCCAAATCGCGGGGCGGGTAATTTTGCTCGTTACTATACAATTTATACCTTATAGTTATGTAATTGTTTGCTTGACACATTAATGATTTTTTTTTCTCTTGTAAATTTTAAAAGCTAGGCTTTTAATTATTTTTCGAATGTGTTATTATGTCGTGCTTATTTTTATCTTAGTTCGGAACAATGGTATGCGTCATGTACAATCCATTAAAATTGAAACTTACAGTCCGATAAAATAAAAATTACAAGCCCTTAAAGCTAATTTAAGATTCAATTCTTCTATAATTTTCTTTTATCTTTGCTTTTAAAACTTTTAAAATGTAATATTTTATAAATTTCAACTTTATGTGTGTTTATGTTTATCAAAGTTAATATTTTAATCGCTACAAGATTTGAGGATGCCTACATCATTATTATTTATTTCTATCTACGTTTCAATCGTGAATGTTTTTAGTGGTCTCATTTTACTTATGTTTACATTAAATTATCCTAGATGCTCTCAACAAAACTCTAGTCATCACTTACTACCCACAGAACCACCAGCCACTATAATGAAATCCATGGGTGTCCTACTAACATACCCAATGTCTCCATACCTCGAGCACCAACTCGACAACCGCTTCACCCTCTTCCGCCTATGGACCCACCCTAACAAACCCGACTTCTTCAGCGCCACCGGCGGCTCCATCCAAGCCGTCGTCGGCAGCACCCACGCCGGCGCCGACCGGGACCTGATCGACTCCTTGCCGGCTTTAGAAATCGTATCGAGCTTCAGCGTCGGCTTAGACAAGGTTGATGTGGCGTATTGTAAGGAGAAGGGGATTAGGGTAACCAACACACCCGATGTGTTGACCGACGATGTGGCTGATTTGGCGATTGGGTTGATGTTGGCCACGTTGAGGAGGGTTTGTGAGTCTGATCGGTTTGCTAGGAGTGGATTGTGGGAGAAAGATGAGTTTCATTTGACTATGAAGGTTTGATTTCTTCAATCTGATTGTATTTGAGATTTTTGTTCGATCGTTTGACGTGAATTTGATGTTGTGAGTTGGTAGCATGATTTCACATCCAATTAGAAAGATTGATTGGTTCGTAGTTTACGTACGCCACTTGACCTGTAAACTGCATCGTAATCTTCAGTTTAATTGATATGAGCAACCTTTTATCTATGGTCGTGGTTGTAATAATTGTTAGACGCTACTCGGTAAGGCACCGACTACATTAATCTTATTGGGATTTTTATAAAACTTATTACCTATGGCATGGTTGTAAAAATTGTTAGACGCTACACGGTGCGACTAACGATTAATTTGGAATTTTTGTAATGACTTTTTTGTTTTATATATATACATACACATTTTTTAAATGTAATTTTTATAAAATTGCTCTGTTTTGTATATATACACATATTTGGCTAGAATTTCTAGGATTTGACCAGAAATCATACGGTTTCGCTGGAATTGCTAGAAATTGGCCGATTAGGACCGTCGGGTCCCCCTAGGCCTGATTTTTGGCCAATTTGGTTGACTACCTATTTTTGCTCCTACTAGGTGAAATTGCCAAGGTCAGGGGACAATTTCTGAGTGATCCACAATTAGTCGGCGCCTAGAACCTATTTTTGCAACACTGCGTTTGATCATATATAGCGCTCAATAGTGTATGAATCCAGAACCTTTTTTCACAATGATTTCACTTTGGTCACTAGTGTATGAATCCATAAACCACTTTTTACGACGCTTTCACTTTGTTGATTCATCTAATTATCGCGTAATCATTGCAGTTTAGTGGCAAAAAAGTTGGAATTATAGGCCTAGGAAGAATTGGCACAGCAATTGCTAAGAGAGCTGAATCATTCAGATGTTCAATAAGCTACCATTCTAGATCAGAGAAACCAGAATCAAAATACAAGTACTTTCCGAGTGTCGTTAAACTGGCTTCCAATTGTGAGATTCTCGTGGTGGCGTGCGCGCTAACTGAAGACACGCGTCACATAATCAACCGTGAAGTCATTGACGCGCTTGGTCCGAAGGGGGTTCTGGTTAACATTGGCAGGGGGGCACATGTGGATGAACCTGAATTGGTGTCTGCTCTTGTGGAAGGGAGGCTAGGTGGTGCGGGTCTTGATGTGTTTGAGTGTGAACCGCAGGTGCCCGAGGAGCTGTTTGGTCTTGATAATGTAGTCCTGTTGCCTCATGTCGGGAGTAGCACTGTCGAGACCGAGAACGCGATGGCTGATCTTGTGATTGGGAACCTAGAGGCTCATTTTTTAAAGAAGCCGTTGTTAACTCCAGTGGTTTAAAGATAACTTCGTTGAAAATTGGATTTCTATATATTATGTTTAATTTTAGGAGACAGAATTTTAACAGAAAAACATTTATAATGTCGGAACTTGGACCGTTATGACCAAATTTTTGTCACATAAACCAATTTGATCTAGAGTCTAGAGTGACCCGTTTCGACCCAAATCTAATTCGACCAGAATTCATATTGACAGTATGCAAGTCGGGCCCTAGAGCCCATTTTGCTAGAGTATTGGTACGCTAACGAGCCACTCTGTTGTAGGGATGATCGTTTTGTACTGAGTACCAATACAAAAACGGTTCAATTAGTAATACAGGTATTTGATTTTGCCTAACGTAATTTTGATATCCGTACTATGTGGTATGGTACCCATAAAATAGTTATTCTTTCTTTCTTTTTTTTTTTTAACTATTTTGATACAATTTTTAGAACATTTTGAGTGCTTTGATATTCCAAGTTTATAATTACCAATGTTTTTGGCATTACGGTTTCACAAGTACGAATGTAATTGACACAATCGTGGAACATTTTGGATTTTTTCAGATAAAAAACAAATAAAAAACACCAAAACTAATAAAGTAATAAAATCTTGGTACCGAATCGACAATTTTAGTATTGCATCCGGTATGTATTTTACTTAATTCTTGGTCACGGTATTTTTGGTACCAATACCGAGCTTATCTACTCTATTGTATCATTTGTTGGATAAACGGATTAAATTTTTTTTCTTTTTTGGATCAAATCATTTTGAATCCGATCTAACCTAAACACATCCCATTCGCAGGAATGTCATTATTTCTTTTCTTATATCTCAAATGAAATTGGGCAAAACTAAAATCGAAATTATTGTATTATCCAAACAGTTTTATGTTCAAAATAAACATCACATATTTTCAAAATAACTATGCATTATACAATTTCACATACACTTCTATAAATATTCATTTTTTTTGTTGAGTTGGAGTGACATGTATGGTATATATTCACCATTTCCAAGCAAACGATCATCCTTCCATCCATCCTCGTGCTCACAATCATTTCCATTTTCATCCTTCACCATCACCAGATTTCATTTGCAGAGATCAATCACAAGATAAACCGGTTTGAATCGCGTATATCTCCTTCCTTTTCGCCTTCTAATTCAGAAAGGAATAACAAGAAATCGTTCAATCTCTTCACCGGTTTGTCATCATCTTCATCGTATAACCCTCGCTGCTCGAATTCAAAATGGTTCGAGCAGCCGAGGAAGAACAAGCTGTAGATTCTGGATTAGGTGATGAAAGCACCACGAACAATGATGACAAAAACTCAGGTAACTAACTGTTGTTTTACCAAACCTGCTATGATATCATATGGTAAAACATGCTCTGATATCATAAATGTTGATTTGATTGAGCCTTAGACATGCAATTTTGTCCCATTGATTGAAATTGGTGAGAATTGATTTGGAGTTTTAGATATGGAGATGATGAAGGAGAAGTTTGCGAAATTGCTTTTGGGCGAGGATATGTCCGGGGGAGGAAAGGGCGTTTCATCAGCTTTGGCTTTGTCGAACGCCATTACAAATCTAGCGGGTACTACACGCAATCTATGATTGATTTTTTGAACTATGAAGAGGTTTTTCACATGTGAAACTGCATTTGATCATGTATCTAATGAATGCAGCTTCTGTTTTTGGGGAACAATCGAGATTAGAACCCATGCCACCAGAAAGACAGGCCAGGTGGCGGAGAGAAATGGATTGGTTGTTATCAGTCACCGATCACATTGTTGAATTTGTGGCCTCGAAGCAGAATAGTAATGGTGTAAACATGGAGGTAAGTCATTCTCTTATTATGTATCTATAACTGTATGTATACATTTGTATTGAATATTAGATGTGACAAAGGTATTTGATCATGTTTAGAATTGCTAAGTTGTAGAATGTAATTAGGTTATGGTTACGCGGCAACGGAGCGACTTGCACATGAATATTCCTGCATTGAGGAAGCTTGATGCCATGCTCATTGTAAGATCTTAAACATGAAATTGCATGTTTGGTGAAAAGTGTCAAACTAGTATCATAGAGATGGCCATTGGGGTTGTTAACAAGTTGAGACGCTCGTGAGATATTCAAGGTCGCTAGCTAAAAACTTGAATCGATCCAGTTTATACGAGCTCGAGCTCGAGTTTGAGCCTATCTTGAAGCTCAGTTAGTAAAAATCTTAACCGTCAATATATATTAGAATAATTATAAATAGCAAATGAGTCAGGCTCGATCACGAGACAAGCTCAATATTAAGAAATAGAATTTGCAACGAGCCGATCTTGAGCTCGACCTCTCTCAACTTAAGAGAACCAAGCTCGGCTTAATTACACCCCTAATGGAATTTCAACCATTTTCTCATGGAAGGCCGATTTGAGATATATTTTATTATTAACCGCTAAAAATGATAAAATGAAAGATATTAGCTAAAAGAGAAAACATGACAGAGGACTCAAATGGGTCACATTGTCCATAAGTCACTGCAATCTACTAGTCTTTTTTATTCAAGAAACTAGAAAATTATTGAAAAATTATAATGAGTTGTTGTGATGTTATATAACACTCAAATAATTATAAAAGAATGAGTTGTTTGGACTGGTTTGGGTCTACCCGATCCAAACCAAGATACGCGTATTCGACCCGTATTCAACCTGACAATTTGCCACCTCTAGATTATATTGTTTATGTTTTGGTGTTAATAACATGTAATGTGTGGGAAAACAGGAATGCCTAGATAACTTCAAAGGTGAACATGAGTTTACTTATGCATCTAAAAACGACAACGAAGCAAAAAGCATGAGAAAGAGGGAAGAAGATAAATGGTGGTTACCGACTCCAGTGGTTCCCCCGGATGGTTTATCAGACACCACAAGGAAATGGTTGCAGTTTCAGAAAGACTCGGTTCACCAAGTGCTTAAAGCAGCCTTAGCCATTAACGCGCAGATTCTAATGGAGATGGAGGTCCCAGAAAGCTATACTGAAACCCTTCCAAAGGTATTTATAGAAGTAGCAAAATGGATGGGTCAAGTAATGGGTCAAAACAAGTTTTGATCAAACGGGTCAAGTTGGGCTGGCTCACAAGACAATATTTGTTCAGTTTTTAAATCTTTTTATATTTAATTATTGAGTTGATTATGATTGCAGGTACCATATTATGACAATAATAATCTAAATATCTTAATAAAGCGAATTAGTAGGTTCTAGTCAAGTTTCAGCCGTAACCGTTTCGTACCATTTGACCCATTGCCCTTTTAGCTATTTTGACCCGATGATTTGAAATTGCCACCTATAGTAATATTATATTAAAAATATATTGAATCTTGATTTTTTTTGTGACAGAATGGACGTGCAAGTCTAGGAGACTATATTTACAAGAGCATAACCGTTGAGCATTTCGATCCAGATAACTTTCTTTTAGCTATGGATTTGACTACAGATCATAAGATTGTTGACCTCAAGAACAGAATCGAGGCATCTGTGGTGATATGGAAACGGAAGATGACTACTAAAGACGCACGGTCAGGATGGGGTTCAGGTGTGAGTTTGGAAAAGAGGGAACAATTTGAAGATAGAGCAGAAACAATCTTATTAATACTTAAACAACGGTATCCTGGGATCCCTCAATCTACACTAGAAATCAGCAAAATTGAACATAATCGAGTAAGAAATTTTCTGTATGTTTTGGGTAAGCATGTAATAAATCTAAAGATTACTAAAAGAGTCCTAAAAATTCATGCTTTTTGTTATTTTCTTGATTCTGTAGGACGTTGGACATGCAATTCTTGAGAGCTATTCAAGAATACTAGAAAGTTTAGCACATAAAGTATTGTCGCGTATAGAAGATGTACAACACGCAGATGCTCTTTCACAAAACTCATCTTCGAGAAGTTTAAAGCTTAACTCTCTTAAAGATTCATTAAAGATACAAGCATCAGGTAAATTCCCATATTTGTAGTAACACATGAATTCATACTTGATTCTACACATCAATCTGTTGAAAATTGAAATAAGCATTGGGAGTAGAACCAAACATACTTACAAGTTGTGGCAAAGATACATTTAACACATACTAAAATGTTCTTTGGTTGATCAGATTAGATTTTGCCACGTGGACCAAGCTTCGGTTTCTGTTGTGGGCCCTTCACGATAGGCAACACGTCTCCTGTGGCGGTGGAGCTGAAGTAAGCAAGGGTCGAACCACCTCCCAATATCAAGAACTTGAGTAGCAATCCTCTCTTGGTAAAAGGTGCCGCGAATGTCTCGAAGAACTTGCTCTGCAATCCAATTAATCAAAATGTACATTAGAAATGAGATTTAAGAGTGTACTACTATAACTGTTCATACACAAAGTGTACAATACAACCAGTAAAGAATGGTTATACAATCCTTGTCAATTGTGGAAAGCCTACTCAACATTGCAACAATTTTCAACTTTTACGTCTCTTTTTGGCAAACTTTCCAAGATGTAATTGCTCATTACATAATAAATGGAAAGCCCGCAACTATTATGTATTATTAATTAACTGTAAGAGTAAATACAAATTACAAAAGAAATTTAATACAATTATAACTCCTAAGAGGAGGATCAATTCAGAACACTATATAGGAGAACATGCATAAAAAATAACTATTCATTTTTCAAATCTTAAAAGATCAAAATTACATAAAAGGGTTTAAATATAATGGTAATTGTTTTTACTCCATTGAAATTCAAAAAAGAAGTATAAACAAACTAGTTTGATTATTTGTCAAGTATATAACATACGTATATGTGGGAAATATAACCCGCGTAAGTGTAGATAAACGATACAAAACTAAAGCATATATGAACGAACCAATTTGATGCTTTTTACATACATACCACACGTAAAAAGTACAAAATTCAAAAAAGTATGAATCGCGAATAAAGAGTAAAGAGTTTAGTTCTCTGAAATCGTTAGGCTTCTCCTATCTCCTAACTATTCCTAATAATAATAACCCTAAAGCATTCACATCAGGTTTTCTATTCTTATCCTTGTAATTACATTAAAAATTATTAATTTTTTCTCTTATTTTCAATTAAATAATATTTTTTTATATATTTATCATTATCTTTTTTCTTTCCTCACTCACAACCACTTTAAACAATATTATAAAAATTATAGAGGTTGAACAGTGATTTAGATAAACGGTAATATTTTCTCTCTGCTCCACTCACAATCTCTTATTACCATTCCTTAAAATATAATAAACATACTCACATAAATACACATAAATACTGGAACCTACTAATGTTCTAACGTATATATTCTATGAGATTATTGTTTACTGTCAGTAAATCCATTGTGGGTGGTGTGATACCTACTTGAAGTCAAAAGAGACTTTACAGTAAACCCTAAACCTCATGGCCTAAATTATGCGAATGAGAGTTGTTATATTATATGGAATGATTTTGAGTGTTGTGAGTGGAGGAGAGAGAAAATATAATTATTCAGCGGTAAATTTAAGGATTTACTGTCCAACCCTTATAAATTTTTTAATTTTTTTTAAAGTGATTGTGAGTAGAGGAGAGAGAAAATATGATGAAAATGATATAAAAATATATTATTTAATTGAAAGGAAAGAGAAAAAACAGTGATCTTTAATGTAATTATAAGAAAAAAAATAAGGAAGGGGATGTGAATGCTCTAACATATTACTCGTTAACAATACTATCACTAAACTCATTGAGGCATTTCGAATACCTGGAGGGGGTTATACGGTGAAGGAGCATCAGACCCATACACATCCCACTGACCAGTGGTGTTACCCAAATCTTCCAAATCAAAGTACACACTTTTGTCACCATATTTAGCCACCACAGCTCCAGCTCTACACATCCAAAATCATCATCAACAACCCCAAATCAATCGACCCATTTATACCCACTCTAAACCCATATCAAAACTGTCAGTATTCAACTATTTACAATTCATTCGTACCTGTAAGATGTGGGTTTGACGCTCTGACGTGAGGGCCTCAGGTTAACCTTGGTTCCGACGAGGGTGCTGCCACCAAGGCCTTTGATAGTGGTGGGTGTGAAGGTTGCAAGAGACGCCATTGGTGAGAAAAATTGAAGCTTGATGGTGTGTGGTGAAAGTGTGATTGTTGTTGTTTGTGATGAAATTGAGGGGTGTGAGTATATGGAATGAAGGTGAAGAAACAGAGGGTGGTGTGGTGGGGTGGGTTGATCTGGTTGCGTGGATTTGAGGATGCCACGTGGATATTATGTTGGTGTCACTCGTTTGGGAGTTTCAGATTGGTTGAAGATGGATAAGGCTATCTATCTCCTCATGATCATGAATCGTGATTTTTGAGAGAGCATAGTTAAATAGCAATGGCTATTGATATAAGAAGGCTATTGCTATAACAAATGTGTAAAAAAATTTTATTTTTACAATTGAGTGAAAGAGTTTTGTTCTTGAGGTGAATAATCTTGTTGTTTTAGAAGTAAATTAGATTGAAGAAAAAACATATAAAATTGACTAGGGCGTAAATTATGTAAAATTCGTGAATTAACTTCTGTAATGACAATGACAACAACAATGGTGGTGTGGGTGTGTAGGTGATGGCGGTGGAACGAGGTGGTGTGGGTTGTGGCAACGGTGGGAATGGTGCAGACGGCGGTATTGGTGGTGAGGGCGACGGACACGCCGGGGGGGGGGGGTGGTGGTGGTTGGTGGGGGCGATGGTGATTAAGATGACAAATAGTGGCAAGGGTGGGATGGTAATAGTAACAGTGGCAAGGGTGGAAAAGATGACGGTGGTGGAGATGACGACGACAATTGTGGCAGCTAACATGATGACAATGAGTAGATAGAGATTTCAATTTTTTTGAGTGAACTAATTTCAATTTATTTATCAACTAGACAAAATTTGGCTAATAAGTCCTCAATACGCAAACATCCCTTAAGAACTAATAAACATTTGTTAAGATTGTTAATTAACGTTCCAAATATCAACATAGTTCTACTAAAGTTCATTTTGTTTTGTCAAGGTTATAATTAATGTTTTACAAAACACGACATAAACAAACTCAAAGATACCAAATAACAACTAATAAAAAAGAATATCAATCAAGCCTGCTATTTGATAACGTCTTTTGATTATTGCTTTCCATTTTTTTTTCGCCGAAAACATGCATCAAAATAGAGTGAATTGCTAGTGAATACTACGTTGTTGTATGTAGGGCTTCAAACGAATAAAGGAAACGAACAATGCCTGTTCATCTGGATTTGAACTTGTTTATTAACAGTTTACGAACATTTATCAAACGAGATTATTGCTCGTATACATTCATCAAGGAAATGAACATGTCATGAACGCTTACTGAACACAAATTAACACAAACAAATATTCATGAATGCAAACGGATACAAATGATTATATATTCATTTTAGAATAAAATTTGTACTTTTCATCATAAACATTACGTAGAATCTATCAAAATAAATAGGTCATGTAGACGGGGGCATGTAGTATAACCATGTTATCATATTTACTAAATTAAACCCAATAAAATAAAAATACAAAAAAAAACTTTAAATGGACAAATACAAACGATCATAAACTAACGCATTCATAGATAGGTTGTTTAAAATGATTGAAAATAATTCAATTCACATAACAATATCAATACTTATAATACAATAGTGTAACATAAAATACAAACCCAAACACAATCAAACCAGATGAAGCCTTATGATTGATTGATTGAATGGATCTGGTTCCAATCACCACTCGAATATTTATATGGGGTGTGTTTGTCAAATCAATAAATCTATTATCACAACTTGAATATTCATATGAGGTAGGTTTATCAAATCAATAGATCTATTATCACCACTCGAATAACCATATGGTATGAGTTTGTCAAACCAATAGCTCTATTATTATTATAACGACTGAATAAATTAATGATTGTGTTATTATCTAGTTTATCTAACTTTACACACATAGTTGCAAGTAATAATATAACATATTTTGAATTGAATTTTGAAATAAAATAACAATTAAAATGAATAACAATAATTTAATATGAATCACGTGATTTTCCGAAAGTATAAAACATGAAAATATAATATAAATACTCACTTGATAGATGTGATTAATTTAAATAATAATATATTAAATTAGACACCAACGGTTTACTTACGGTTTTATCCTAAGGAATAATGTTTAAATTAAAAGAATATCATGATTAAAGACTAAGTATTGATTAGGGTTTCAATTGGGATTTATGGTTTACAAATAGTTTAAAATAATATCATTGATCTTATAATGAAATAAATTGATTAAGAAATTTTTGGTAGATAGTAATAAAAGAAATATAATAATTGAATATTATTAAAATATTTAATTTATAATGATTGAATTAATAAAGTTTTAAATATTGTTGGTAAGATAATTAATTTTAATAATTAATTATTTAAAATTTGGTCAAAATAATTAATTTGATAATTAATTATTTAAGTGATTTGCAAAATGTTAGTTTAAAATTATTTAAAATAGTTAATATTTGATTTAAATAAACTTTTATAAAACTTTTTGATGATTTAATAATATTTTATAACATTTATAATCTTTTAAAAATAACCAAAATATTTTAATAATTTTAAAAAATTAAAAAATAATTATTAAATTATGTTTAATAAACAAAACAGTTTTATTTTAATACAGTAATATATTAAAAAATTTCTAGTAATTAAATATTAAAAAAAACAATTTAAAAATAATGTAGGGTGCCTAGGTCGGACCCGGGTGCCCATTACATAAGTAATGTGTTCAAACTGGTGGGCCCAAGCCCAATGTCCGCTTAGATTCCCAAATCAAGACTTAAAAACGATAACTTAAAAATCCCCAAATCTACTATAAACACTAATTTGATTTGATCAAAATTAAAAATTCAATTGATGTTGATAACTGAAATAAGCATGGGCCTTTGATTCCCCATGTGAAATCGAGTATATGGATGTGTTTAATTTAACTAAATCGATCGGTTAGACGATTATCAAGAAAGAAATGTTGCGACAGAAAGATGCTGATCAATTCGATGTGTGAGTGTAATTCATATGGAAATGAGAGCTTAGGAAGTTTTGGAGGATCGGAAAAAGAGTTTACCCTCAATTATATAGGTCCAATTCGAGCTGTTTCATAGTCGATGAGTAAATTTTTTGATTTGGGAGTTTTGAAATTGATTCTGGAATTAATGTGTTCTTTCAACTAAGATTAATTACACCTTTGAACTCAAAATGATTAGACGGACATTTCTTGGTTGATTGATTTGGTCAATTGCATGGTTTAGGAGAGAAATCGATTGGATTTTGAATGTGGGGTTTGGTTTTGAGTGAACACAAGGAAACGAGTATCATATCTGAAATTAAGTTGGTATTGGGTTTGAAACATAAGGGCAAATGAGGGCATATGGTTTAATTTCATTGAAACTGATTATTTTGGGAGTTTGACGTCACCGAATCAGGCCGGAGGTTGGCCGGGACAGGGGGTCGATGATGGGAGGTTTGGGTGTTTTAAAAGAAATTACAATTAGGTCCTTGAATTTTCAAATTTTTATTATTTTATGCACCTGTTTGAAAAGTGTAAACCTGTTTAATTAAAAGTATATTGTTTAAAATTTTTTTATATTGTCAAAAATAATTAAATTTCCAGACTAGACTCCATCATTTCTCCTTATTTGGTCCGTAAAACATATAAATGAAATTCTAGATTTGAGATAAAGTAACAACACAAGTTGTTTTCATGTTTGATACTTGTGTTAATTACGTCATTATTAACCTGTTAAACACGATAGTACTGTGTTTCCAGACCTTGAATCGTGGTTTGACGGTGTAGCATTCCGACTCCAAATATACCTTATAAATCGAGCTTAATTTTTAAAAATAAAACTTAAATAGCATTTGTGGTTAGAAGAGTGTTCAAGTCTTGGGAATATGTTTTTTACATACTCTCTAACGTCATGTTAAAGATCTCTCTTAAACCAAGTGCCCGTCCAATCCGGTTAGTCTATTTAAACCATTTTTACACGAACAATTGAACCGGACCTCTTGAACAAATTTCAAGTTTCTTTTGTTTTTCTTTCTTTTTTTTAAAAATAATTACACCATTTTCGTTTGTTAAATCAGATGATCAGTTTGACAAATTTCATACCAAACAACGTGAAAAAAAAACATAAATCATAACTTGATTTGAAGAAAATTCAAGCATAAAATTATTTACAAAAAATAAAAAAATATTATCATTTATAAACGGCAACTAAAAAGAAAATAATCATTAAAGTAAGTTACCATTTTTATCACTAACGTTTCTTTATTTTAACTACTTGCATCCCTATTGTTTTAAAATTGCCATCTGCCCCATAACGTTTCTTTATTTTTTTATCTCAATTTGAGTCCAAAACACAAATGACGTTAGATTTTTCTATTAATTTTTATAAAATAACAAAATTACCCTTAATTATTAAATAAAATACTTCCATCCTCAACCCTACCACTTATCTCTTTTTTACCTCTCTCTTATCCCTTTCTATGTTTCTATACTCCACTGCCATTGCAATCACCGCCGCCGCTACAACCACCTTCGGCACATCCACAACTACAACCGTTGCCACCCCTATCTACTCTCTCTATCGCTCTATGTGTGTGTGTGTGTGTGATCAGTAGTCCACAACCACCACAAATGTGAATCACAGATCTAGAGGAGCAAATCTGATGGTGGAAGGGTGAAACACGATGGCGGCCAAGGGTTTTGAGAAAAATCGCAAATCTAGTAGTGATGGGCGGCTGTGGTGTTGGTGATGGGTAAGGATGAGCAAATTATACCAAATACCGAAACCAAACCGATACCGGTACCGAATTTCCCGTACCGAATCATTTCAGGTATCAATTCAGCACTAACTTTTTGGTGTTTTCGGGATTGGTACTTACGGTACTGGTAACGGTATTTTACCGACTTTTATCTTCAAATACCGTACCGATATCGGTACTGTACTGTACCAAACATTTTCGGCACCGTTTCCGGTACTCCATTTTGGCGATTATCGGGATCAATACTTTCGGTTTGGTACCAGTTTGGTATGTTACCGGTACCGAGCTCAACACTAATCTAGACTCAAACGGAGATAATAATAGAACGACAAAGTCTCAAATAAAAAACAAAATAAACGTTAGGCACAGATGACAATTTTAAAAGAACGGAGATATAAATAGTTAAAATTAATAAACTTTACGGATGCAAATAATGATAATTTACTTGTAATCATTAAAATGCAACAGGAAACACTGTAACAAATCTACCACCAATTTATTCGATACAGAGATTGAGATTGATTCGATTATAAACTCACAAAATCTCAACCTGATTCGAAAATCCCAAATCCAAAATCCAGTTCAATTTAAGTTTCAATATCTTCACTTTCGTTTCTAACAGTCAATCACCTGTGCCATTGAAGACGTGAAGATTCGTATTTTTCTGATGACCTTTTAGCACCGACGAAGAGTATTTATCTTTTCTGCCATTGTTGCAATCGACTTCAAATCATCATCATCACCTTCATTTTCAGTTTTCCTTGATAATTTTATCATAATCGGGTTTATGATCACAAATTCATTTTCTTACTCAAAGGTAATTTCCCCCTTTTCCTCTTGAATCTATTAAGATCATGAAATCAAACAATTACCCGATTTGGGTCGCACACATGCTCTTGAGATCCACAGTTCAATTTCCACCTAATTTTCTTTTAATTTTGCACACCGACCGCACTACGTTCACTGTTTCAGTAAATTAATATTTAAATGTTTAATTATTCTGTCACTTTTAGGGTCAATTTATTTCTCAATTTGTAGCTGCACACAAGTGTGTGATCTCCGTCGTACTCCGGTGCCGGAGCTCGAATTCCTCCGGTATCGGGATTCGTGTCCACCGCCGTCGACGGCGGTTTCATTCGCACTTGATTTCTGCTAAACTTTTATAATAATAATTATTATTATTATCTGATCTGAACACTTGTTATCTGACAGTAGAATTAACGGCAACATCTTCCAGCAAATCAGTTCGATTCATTGCGAATCCACAGAGATTCATTCTCGATTGGATTTAAGGTAAGTATCTGAATCTGTAGTTTACAATCTATGTTCTTGAATTGGTAAAAATAAACCCTAGATCCGTTTGATTGTTGTTGATGATGCTAATAATGTTGGGTTGATTTGTAGGGTGCTTGATGCAATTAATCTGTTAGCTTGGAGAATTGCAGGGATTTAAGTTATAGATTGGGAGATGAGTTGGTTTAGTGGGAAGGTATCATTAGGGAACTTTCCTGATTTATCTGAAGCTGTTAACAAGATCAGTGCGGGTGTTAAGACGATCGAAAAGAATTTCGATAATGCTCTTGGGTTGGAAGATAATCCTGATGGTGATTCTTCTACTTCTGAAGGTAAATTCTTCACTTGTTTATTGTTTTAGCTAAATCTTGTAGATTGAAATGTAACTCAAATCGACCCATTTTCATGGTAACGGGTGAAAATTGCCCCCTGTAATATGTTGTATTCTTATAAATCTAGGCAGTTGAAGACACTAGGCCCACTCGAGGCACAAAGGATGAGTCTTGGGCCTAGGCACAAAGGTGCACAATATAATTAGGTCATTTTTAGGGGTTTTAGACATGTTTTAGGCTAGATTAGAGATGTTCCTAATCGTTTTAAGATGTTTCGGACCATTATAGATGTTTCAGGCCTGTTTTGGCTGGAATCCTTGCCCGAGTGTCTTGTTGGACGCAAGGCAGTGTGGCGTCGCCTTTGACTACATATATTTATAAAAGGGTCAAAATTTCGTTCTGTGGTTACTTATAAGAATGAGCATTGTGATATATGATTTTTGATCGGTTGAGTATAACCTTATTTGTCAACTGCTTGTTTCCAGCTTCAGGGTTATGGTCTACAGATTTAATGTCTTTTATGGGTAAGAAAGATGAGGAAGAAGACGCCAAGTCATCTGAAAATTCTGAGTCTTTAGAGAAACATAAATCTTCTAGTCTTCCATTAACATCTCCAGATCATGAAACTGATGTTCATCCTAAGACCAGCAGTGAACATGGTGAATCAAATGTTAAAACTTTGAATCCTGAAGAGCATCAGGAAAGAAATGATGCAGTTCCAGAAGAAGCGGAAAGCAGGGCTGAAGCAAATATTGTCGATGAGCTGGCACATGAAATTGCTGACATTGCTCTAAAAACAAGTGATGCACAAAAACCAAATATAGGAATGTCTGAAGAACCAAGTGTAGATCATCCCGAGCAACTAGAGTCTCCCAAACATAAATCAACAGAACATGAGTCCACAAGTTCCAAAGATCAAGTTACGGCTACCATCCACGAGTCAAATGAGGTGGCCTTGTCTCCAGATTTGCAAAAGACTGAAAATGAACCGAAGAAACAAGAAGAAGAACTAGAACAAGAGACTATACAGGAAGTTTCTACTGTTGAGAGGGTGGATGAAGTCAGCAAACCAAGTATACAAGTTTCAGATTATTCTTCTGAGATGGTTCCTGAAGTGGCTTCTGATTATGGTAATGCAAATGCTAGTGAACATGATAGTGACATTAAAGAACAACTGTCAAGTTCCGAAAGAAGTTTGCCTGAAAATTCAGATTCAATGGCTGAGCTGGAGAAGGTGAAGAAGGAGATGAAGTTGATGGAAACTGCACTTCAAGGAGCTGCTAAACAAGCTCAGGTACATAGAATAATTCAATAGTTATTAATTATTTTGTTTTAAAAGTTTTTTTTGATTGGCTGAAATATGTTTCCAGGCAAAAGCTGATGAAATCGCAAATCTAATGAATGAGAATGAGCAGCTGAAGTCTATGCTTGAGGAGCAAAGGGTAGGTAGAAGTTTGCACTTGTCAGTAGTTTTTAACAAAAATAAACGTAGATTAATGCATCTGTGTACTTGCATATTGGCATGTGATTATGCATGATTACATTCAAATATACTCTGCACTTCGATTTATACTTCATCATAATGAATATTATTAGGATCATTGTTCAGCATAATTACCCTTAGAGAATGTGCCAATTTTAAATAGTCTTTTTCTAGGTAGTCAAAGGCGCCTAGGCGAAGGAAGGCGCAAGGAAACTGCTTTGCATATGCAGCAAGGCACTTAGGTGCAGAAAAATTGAAAAAGACAGGCTTGAATCTGCAAAAAGTTGTCTGCACTGACCTAAACTAGTCTAAACAACCCTAAACCAAATAACAGTCTAAACAAGCCTAAAACAGACTAAACCAGCATAAAAGGCTAAAATATGTCCTAAAACTGCTAAAAATGGCTTGTTTACACTGCGGGTTGCTTGTCTCAAGCCCTCGCTTTTTAAGCGCCTTGCGCCTAGGCTCAAGCTCATATTTTTGTGCCTTGAGTGCGCCTAGCTCTTTCTACTAGCTATGTCTTTTCGGGTTTTTCTTATCTGTAGTTCATTCTCTTATTAATTGTTTCACTGTATTAACCAGAGAAAATCAAATGAGGCTGAAGTTGAGTCTTTAAGAGAAGAGTATCATCAAAGGGTCTCAACTCTTGAAAGAAAGGTAAACTGTTTTTTCTAACTTCTCTTTTTCTTGTCAACATTGTATATTAGCTGCTAAAGATGAACACAAAGCTATAAAATTCAGGTTTATGCCCTCACGAGGGAGAGAGATACACTACGCAGAGAGCAAAATAAAAAAAGTGACGCAGCTGCTCTTCTGAAGGAAAAAGATGAAATTATCACTCAAGTTATGGCAGAAGGTAAACATGTCAACTATTATATTACCGAGTAACATTTTATTTTGGTATTTGCAATTTATTGTAATATATAATTATTACCTTGTTCATTTTTCTTCATTTAGGTGAAGAGCTTTCAAAGAAACAAGCTGCTCAAGAATTGACCATTAGGAAACTACGTGCACAGGTATAACATATAATGAACTACTGTTTGGCCTTTAGAAGCCAGAACCTGCCACTTTGCATGATTAAATATTTTTTTCATTCGGTGAATGCTAGATCAGAGAGTTTGAAGAGGAGAAGAAAGGATTGATAACAAAGCTACAGGTAGTATAATCTCTGAGCAACTTATATTTGACAAAATAGTTTCTTCAAATGTACATCAAAAGGGTGAGAGATGAATTCAATCTCACAAATGCGTGGTTTGTTCTACTGATTTACACCAATCTTTCATATCTACCTTATCCACCGTCTTCATTTTTTCTTTAAATCTGTTGCAAAGTTTCTCATCTTGAAATCTAATATGATATCTGTCATACTTTGTACATCTTTTTGTTCATGTTAAAATGGGCCAGGTTTGGTAGACTTGAAACACATTTTTTGTCCCATTTTTGGGCTACTTCCTATCTATTTTGATATGTTTCCTTGTTTGCTACTTATTCTATTTTACTAGCATTTACCATAATTGAACCATTTGAGGAAATGGGCTGAAATTGCCACCTTTAATTGTGTATATTATTTGAGTAACTTGTTAGGTTGAAGAAAACAAGGTAGAGAGTATAAAGAGGGACAAGGCTGCTACAGAGAAGCTGCTCCAAGAAACCATAGAGAAAAACCTTGCTGAGCTGGCAACTCAAAAAGAATACTATACAAATGCTTTAAGTGCAGCCAAAGAAGCTGAAGCATTAGCAGAATCACGGGCAAATGATGAAGCCAGAGTTGAACTAGAAAGCCGCATAAAGGAATCTGAAGAACGTGAAGCTATGTTAGTTCAAACCCTGGAAGAATTAAGGCAAACTCTGAGCAGAAAGGAGCAGCAGGTTTGCATTTCAAAATGCCGATTCTTTAATTTTATATTTGGTGAATTTGCTTAAATTATATTACTTTTGTTGTTACAGGCGGTTTTTAGAGAAGATATGCTAAGGAGAGACATCGAGGACCTTCAAAAAAGATACCAAGTCTGTCCTTCTATTAAATTTTGAAATAATTCTGCCTTTTCGTCTCTTTTGTTATTAATTAACTTACCACTCTGTAACATTCGTCTCCAGGCAAGTGAGCGTCGATGTGAAGAGTTGGTTACACAGGTTCCCGAATCTACTAGGCCTCTTCTGAGGCAGATTGAGGCTATTCAGGTATTTATTTATTTTTTTTATCATAGTTATGCCTACTGTATGTCTTTCATTACTCATTTTTTTTTTCTTTTAGGAAACAAGTGCTAGAAAGGCAGAAGCTTGGAATGCTGTGGAAAGATCACAAAACTCTCGGCTTCAGGTCTTACTCCTACATATAATAGCAATCATATAGATTGTTGAAGTTATTATTCTCCCTTTTATTGTGTGCTTTGCTAACATTTAAAATTCACAGGAAGCAGAGGCCAAAGCTTCAGGAGCGGAGGAAAGAGAGCGTTCTGTTAACGAACGATTATCTCAAACATTATCTCGCATAAATGTTCTTGAAGCTCAGGTGATACTCTTTATTAATTGGTTAGATGGTTAAGTTTAAATAATGACAGTCTTATCTTTAAATAGGTTTCCCATTGAGCGGGTCAGTGGATTGGGTCAAAATGGGCACTTTGTGTGGGCCATGACACTTCGCATCACCTGCATATTTTTTAATTATTAAGAACTTTCAGTAAACGGATTGAAATTTGAATCTGACACCCCTAGGTCACATTCTTACTAACAAATTGTTGCAGATATCATGTTTGAGAACTGAGCAAACACAACTAACAAGATCCCTTGAAAAAGAAAGACAAAGAGCAGCAGAAAGTAGGCAGGATTACCTGGCACTAAAAGAGGAGGCTGATACTCATGAAGGTCACGTGACTCAGCTTCAGCAAGAAATAAGTCAACTCAAACAGAAACATAAGCAAGAGCTACATGAAGCATTGACACAACGTGAACTTCTGCAGCAGGTACCACTAAATTTATTTTAATATTTTATTAAACGTGTTTTAAAAATCTTAAAACAATATAATTATGGTGATGATGATTACAGGAGATAGAACGTGAAAAAAACGCACGTTTGGAACTGGAAAAAGCCGTTCTTGAGCAAAACAAGATAGCCAGAACAAAATCCACAACTGAGAATGGTAAGTAGCTATTAGTGTAAATAAATTATATATATATTTTTTTTAAATTTCTAATCTCTAGTTTTTGAAAATTTTATTTATCGTTGACTTTTCATTTGCAGGGTTGACTCGCAGACTCTCTAGTGCTAACAGTTTGAGTAGTATGGAGGAAAGTTTTTATCTGCAAGCGTCTCTGGACACATCTGATGCTCTCTCAGATAGGAGAAATCCTGGAGAGACTTCATATTATTTAAAAAGCAAAACACCGAATGCCTTTGAAGCCGCTCTAAGACAAAAGGAGGGTGAACTTGCATCTTATATGTCTAGATTGGTAATTTCACATCATTATGAACTGCTGGCATATTTTTGGATTCAATAAACATGTTTAATGTAACAAATAAGTCAGATTTCCTTCTACATTCCCTCCTTATAACCATCATATAGTTTTGTTTGTTGATGATATTTAAAGGTTGGAATTTCAAGGGTCAAACTCGTTAAGAAGACCTAATAGAAGAAAAAGAAAATGCTCAAAAGTCGTTTAAAGTGCATTTTGTAATGCATAAAACCTCAGAAAAACTTTGATTAGTATTGAAAAGATATTATTTTTTGTAGTAATATTTGAGACACTAATTGTTTATAAAGAAATTGGACATAAAGGCTTTTTGTGTCAACCAAACACAACAAGGCCATTTTCCCACCTTTAATAACATTCATTACTTGATTGTAGGCGTCCATGGAGTCCATTCGAGACTCTCTTGCTGAGGAGTTGGTTAAAATGACTGCAGAGGTACATTTCTTGATCTAATTGTCATTTGCTCTCACATTCCACACACCTAAACAAAAATGGCAAACATGTGTTATACATTCTAACCTTCATTGTGGAGTAATTACTTTTGTGCAGTGTGAGAAATTACGGTCAGAAGTGTCTCAGCTTCCAGGCATGAAGGCAGAGATGGAAGCATTAAGACGCAGGCACTCTGCTGCACTTGAGTTGATGGGTGAACGTGACGAGGAGGTACATAAGTGTGGTTATTTAAAACGAGTTGACTCAAAAACTCTTTTATTGGCCTTTTTTGAAAACAATTTTCACAAATAAGTATTCTATTAACTATGATTACAAAAATAACATTGTTACAACATACTTGGGGCGACTTCTAACTTGTTCCTCTTTTAGCTAATTATTTTGATTTGACCCGTTTGAGATAAAACACAAGCCAAATAACCCATTCTTAAGTAAAAGCCAAATAACCCATTAGTAAGTAAATGGATTGAATTGCCGCCTCTGCTTAAGGCATTATACTGACCCATATCGTGAAATTATTTATTTTTGTAGCTTGAAGAGCTTCGAGCTGATATTGTGGACTTGAAGGAGATGTACAGAGAACAAGTAAACATTCTTGTAAATAAGGTATTTAATTTGACTATCAAGGTTCACTACAAGTGTGAAAACATGAAAATCTCTCTTATTTTGTGCAATTTTTCATCTTTTGTAGATCCAGGTGATGAGTTCATCAATAGCTGGTGCTTAATGGGGAGGTCATTTCTTAAGGTGCAAAATATACTATATTACTATACACCATTACAGGAAAATTACTGTTTTACCTTTAATGCGAGACCATGGTTTCGAATGATGCTAATGTATTGATATTCCGAGTTTTCGAGAACTCTGCTCATATGTTTTGCAACTTGAATTGATTTAATGAATTTGTTTTCTGATTAACATTTGAGCCCATATCTTATTTAATTAATTAATTATTTTTTATTTCTGCTGAACAATCTCTACAATGATTTAATCAGTTCCATTGAAGATAGGGCAGGTTCAGCATTCAATGAACCTAAGACCTGCCAGTGGTGTTTTATCATGAACAATCTTTGCGGCAACTTAACTTCAATATTCTAGTATTGTGCTAACATCTCTTGATCTTTCTTTTGAAGTGCATTTCATAACATATCCGTGAACCCAAAAATGTGTTACATGAATTTACAAATAATCATGCAATTGCTGCCACTACTAATTAAGGCTAATGTGCTAAACAAAATACATAATATGCCAATTTTTTTTTCTGGTATCTTTACTTTCAACACATTAAGAGCATTCACAGCTCATTCCTTAAAAATATGTGATTGGGAGTTCTTATATTATATGAAATTGTTTTAAGTGGTTGTGAGTAGAGTAAAGAGAAAATGTTACTGTTTATATGTAAATTTAATGATTCACTGTTCAACCCTTATAAATTTTTTTAAATATTTTTGAAAATGATTGTGAGTAAAGTAGAGAGAAAATATAAAAAAAAAGGTATAAAAATATATTATTTAATTGAAAGGAGAGAGAAGAAGTGATGATTTTTAATGTAATTATAATGATGAAAATAAAAAATGAGATGTGAGTGTTCTAAAATGACTCTGCATATTGCTTGCTTTATCATAACCTTTTGACTTTTTAAATGGTTCAAATCAAATTGTATATTGAAAAAAAAAGAAAGTGTCAATAGAAGACTTTAATTTTATCATAACCTTTGACTTTTTAAGTGGTTCAAATCAAATTGTATTTTGCAAAAAAAAAAAAAGTGTCAATAGAAGACTTTAAAATTAAAGAAGATGTTTCCATCACGTATGTCTTACAAATCTCTCTTTAATAAGTACATATGCATCAATATAACGCAAAACAATAGCCATTTATTTCTTTCTAGATAAACTGCTATACTTGGTAACTATTTAGCAGCGAAGTATTATAGGGGCCGGGGTTTTTTTTTTCATTAGTAGTGTTAATTTTTGGTCACGTAGTGTAAATTTTTTTTGCCGGGGCATGTAAATTTTTGTATATATAACGATTTCGCCCCCCCTCCCCCCACTAAATAATAACTATGTTTTAAAATTGTTCTTTTAGGACATAATTTTAAAAAAATATGATATTTATAGAAAAGATTCACAACAATAGAAAATTTATTTAAACTTAGAATGATTATAATAGTTAAAAGAAATTGACTGACTTTCATAAAAAATTGAAGAGATTGATTGCTATTAGATTAAATATTAATTTTTAAAATCTCTTCTAACGTTGGTGAGTAAATAGAGTACTTGTTTTGGGTAATCAAGGGCATATCACCTACACATCTAATATCTACAATATATGACACTTCCGTGAAAATTTGTGTGTACACATCAGATGGTAAACCGAGTGCTATTTTCCTGTCAAATGTTGCATTATCTAAGCTAGTAGTGAATGTGGATTGAGAAGAATTTGGTCAATTGACTCCAATGTTGATCAACCACTTGATTTGATAGTTGTCGTGATCAAGTGATTAAGAAAAGGTGATTGAGTTGAAGAATCAGAAGAGATTGAATCAAGGACCAACAGGATCAGTTTATAGTTTAAGATGGATTGAAGAAAGGTTGCGATCAAGCAAGACAATTTGCGCCCAAATGTAATTTATTTTGGACCGAATCATCATCAATTCATCATCATCCAGTGAAATACAAAACACAAAATACAAAATACAAAAAACAAAATACAAATACATATCATACATTGCATATGCTTCTACGCATACTTCATACGAAGGCCTCTGTTTTGACCAATCCTGCATACAAGCTCCAAAGCAGAACAACATATGATTCACTTGCTGCACTTGCACCATTCTTCAAGTGTTGGAGCTGCTATTCCAATATTCTTCATATCATAAATATTGGCTGGGTAGAAAAATAAGTAAAAAAAATTAAGTAGCATGTTCGATCTATAGGCATTATGAGAAAAAGGGTGATAAAAATGTTATCTTGGTAATGAAAAAATAACACAACCTTTTTACACTTAACTTTCCTTGATGTATTATCTGTATGTGAATTATGACATGGTCCCCAGGTCCCAATATATTATTATTCCAAATGCACCTTTATAGCTTACTTGTAAAATTAAAGGCTAGACATAATCAAACCCATATTATTTATGAAGGGATATAAAGTATATCAATGTCACCTAAGTATTCAACTTTTTTCATTAACCATATTATGTCACCCGCACATGTTGAAATATTGTAAAGACACTTGTTTTCTTGTGTTGATTCGTCGCTTATTGATAGCTCAATATACTGGTATTATTGTCATTTCATATAACTTAAGGGCATTTCGTCCTTAGGCGTGTACCTTGCAAATTTGGTATTAAACAAAACCAGATACATATTTGGTGGCTTCTAAAGTAGTTTCTAAGCATGGGTGGCCTCCACATACATTATCTGTACTTGTTCTGAAGTTTAGTTTCTATATATTAGAGTATTATCCATATCTTGTTTTGTAGATGATCATAAGCCAATTAACTAATTACCAGATAAGTAATAGTCTATGTTTTAATGTTTTATGATCATTATTCTTGGATTAGGTATGAACAGGAATTATACATTCACTTGTGATCTTGAATCAATAGAACATAATGTCTTAGTTTTCTCTAGTTTTCCCAATAAACGTCAAAAATCGACATGATAATCATCTTCATTAATGAAGTCAGTTCATGATCATTTTATCAAAACAGTATCAGAGAAAAAGATAATAAGCGTACCAGCATGCACATCAGGGGTAGCAGCAGCTGTGGCATCAACAATAACAGAAATAGACTTGTAATCAAGTGCTACAGCATCAAAAACAGTCTGCCTTATGCAATTTGGAGTTTGAACACCTGTAATCAAAGATACACCTAAACCAAACTACTAATAATAACATATTAAAAACAGAAATGATCTAAAGAAAGTTAATTTACCAACAACCACCAAACTGTCAATCCCTGCTCCTTGTAAAAAAGAATGAAGGTTTGTATCAAAAAACGCGCTAAAACGAGTCTTCACCACCTTATAATCTTCTGGTTTGATGACCAGACCATCAACCAGTTCCGCACCTTTGCTCCCTTTTGACGTCGGTTTTGGCATCCCATCAGCATAAAAATGTCTCCTAAATAGCTCTACGTCTCTTCCCATCGGGTCATGCTCTCGCACAACCTCCATGAGAAATTAGATAAATATAAAAAAATAACACAAAAAGAAGAAAATGAAAGACAACTTAATGAAAAGCAGCACCACTTTCTTTACTTAGTGAACTTCACAATTTACATAATGTATTTTTTATACATCAATATGAACTATTAGAAACCTATAGTTTTGCACAAAGAGAGATTGCACCAATCAATCAAAGCCATGGATGTTCAACAGTTCAAGTGTCAATCGATATGCCGACTCTATTCTCATTTTTACTTATATTATATGCCAAAAATTACAAAATCATGCATTATATACCAAAAGAAACAACCCTTGTGTCATTGAAGCTCAAATTGAGCACTCTTCTGAAGAGCACAGAGTATCTGATTATTACTAGCAGTCAATTGAGGGATTTCGTTCAATTCATTGGCTGATTGCTAGATTCACATTGTATCATTAACTAATTGTAACAAACAGCATATTGATCTTATAAAAACAACTGCAAATTACTTACAAAATTGAGAAAAAAGCAAAATTAAGAGAGAAAAGTACCCAAACAACGAGGAATCCCCGGGTTCTAGCATCTTCAACGGCTTTGATAACGTTGGGGACGATAGATAGACCACCATTGACACGTATGGGGCTATCTTCCAAGAGAAAATCATTCTGAAAACAAGATCAACAGTCAACACCACACAAAAGAAGTCGTGAATATCATCGAAGTATAAGAATCAAACACAAACGCACATACTATTGGAATTTAGAATGAAAGTGAACCTGCATATCGATGACAACAAGAGCAGTGGTGTTGCCACTTTGATCAGTCGCCATCGCTAATACTGAAAGGTATCAAGAAAAAATTCTTAAACCACACAAATTTGGTTTTCAGATTATGGTTCTTTTTATATGGAGGAGCATCAAGAAAAAATTCTTAAATAAATGCAAGTGGAAGAAAAAAAAATTAAAAAAAAATAAATAAATAAGTATTATTTTTTTTTTGAACGGCCAACGAATAATTTTTAAGCCCGGTCACCCGGGTAAACCCATTGGCGAAAGGTCACCCACGTCCGCGAACACAGACAGCGCTGGTGACCCGGCTCGCCCACCATTCCAAGGGAACCCATCACCCAAAGGCCCACTGTGGTAAAACCCTTGGCCCACTTGAAGCATATTGCACCTAGTGAGACTCCAACCCATGACTTCTATTTTGAAAAGTCATAGGGTGCCTACTCCTAAACCAGTTGATTTATGACTCATTGACAAATAAGTATTATTTAATTATGATAGGGAAATGTACGGCAAATGAAATGTGAGGGGTCTTCGAAAAAATAAATAAAATAAAAATATAGTTTTTTTGGTAAATTATAGGATTGGAGATGAGGATGGATTGCGAATTGCTCCAATGGTTGGAAACTTGAAATAATTTTCTCATATACTAACAAATACAAGCTCTCTATTTTATACTCACTATTCTTTTAAACTTATTACATTTTCTATTAGAATTGTACTAACAACGAAAATAAAAGTTAAGGTTATTATTGGTTAAATTGTTAATGTGGTTGATTATTAATTAATGGGTCATAATTTAGATTATTAAAATCCAGATTGCATGTGATATTTAATATGCAAAGCTTCAGCTTCTTATTTTGTTTTTGTGCTTGACTCGATGGTAATGAGCCTCTAAGAGGTGGATTAGTCAATTTTGTTAAAAACCATACATTTTTGGGTGTTAATCTACGTCTTGATTTCACTATTGTGTGTGACTATTCTGGGTTATAATGATGCATCTAGATGCATCTGAGCATGAAGGGTTGAATGAATATGGTTTTGTTATTTGACGTTAATGGTGAACCGTAACAGTTTTGGGTGTTGAGGGCTTTGATGATGATCCTACCCCCATCTAAGCCTCGATTTCATTTTAGATTTGATATTATACATTTCAGAACACTGCTTACAGTGATTATTTGCAATTGAGTAGGAGGGTTGAATGAATCTGGTTCTATTGATTCAATTTTGACTTTAAAAATACAAGTGATTTTTTTTAATTGTTCGTTATGATGGTAAGTTTGAAACTTATTTGAGCACGGTAAGATGGCGCTACTTTTGATCGGCCATGATGACACAAAAAAGTTGCCAAATTCATTGTTTTGGCGTGTAGTTGTTCCAACAATATGGATACCTTTCCTAATTAACATAGCAAACCGTAATATCTGCCGCCAGAACATCCTCACAATTGTGAGCCTTCAAGACTATGAGGAGTGTGGTTTTTTTTTAAATTATTTTAGTTTTAAATAGGGGTGTGCAACCAGTTTGAACTAGCTGGAACTGAACACGAATCGGTTGAAACCGGAAATCAGATAGCCTAAACATGAAATCCGGAACAATACCTTATGGTAACCTAATTGGTAAGGTTCATAACCGGGTAAACCGGTTGTTATTTTGTTGAAGAACCAGTAAGGAACCAACTTTATTGAATAACCTAAAATAAGGACCTGATGTGATGATTAATTAAAAAGAGTAAATCAATATTCAAATTAATACACAATTTGGATATACAAACCACGGTACAACCTGAGATGATGTTAATGAACGTTGTTTTTCAATGATGTATTTGATCAGGTTTATTTGTTTTGATTTGTGAAGGTTTGAAAGTCAATAATGTTTGCTTTGATTTTTAGGTACCATACCCGATTTTGGAACTTGAACCGAACCGGAAACCATATACGCATACTATAGGAACCGGAAACCAAACCTACATTAACCGTTCCGGTGGAAAAAACCGATTACTGCTCACCCTTAGTTTTAAAGATTGGATTATAATTATTGATTGGTATAACAAATGAACTAGAAATTGGATTATTATTATTGATGGGATAACAACTGACCTAGTTCCAAAATCCATTTCTCCTGTTTCTTCAAACGATTAATGCACAACAGCTCACCACCATAATAACCCATGCTTTTTAATTGTTTTGTCTTGTCGTGGGGCATGCCAGTAAAATTAGTTCGGAGCATTCTCATCTCATTTCCATCCCTGTATTTTATAAAATTCATCAAATTATTCACTCATTTGTATTTTCCATCTATATATCTTCTACTTATAATTTTAAAAGAAAATAATTTTATCGCTCAGATATAAAGGTTTATTATTCATCCTCATATTTTTTTAATATATTTTATTAATGAATGCAAGTGGAAGAGATAGAGAAATAGTATTAAAAGAAGAATTAATAAGCATCATATAATTGAGATAAAGAAAAATGTTAGAAATTAGTTGTGAGAGGGTTTACTAATGATCTTTAGCCTAAATGGTTAAGATAAGGTATCCAAGATAATTAAAAACGAGAAGTTTTGATTTTAAGTTTCATTCAAAACAAAAACAAAAATGTTTAGTGTTGAGTCAGAGTGTATTTTCAATTGTGTGTTTCCTATTAAGAGTGGGTTGAGGGTGCAGCCATAAAACCTATCCTCCTCTTAAGCAGGGTCATACATTTATCGTTCGAAAGAAAAAAAAATCGAGATTTCATTAAAAGATAGATAAACTTAAGAAATAGTGTTTTTTGTTTCTAATTAAAAAGATGACGGAGAATGAGACATGAATCTATAGTATATAATAAAAGAGTAACTAGCATGCCACATGACATTCTCATGTTACTCCTCACAAATATTTTTCCGCCTAAATTAATATACTATTTTAGTCAAGTTTTTATTTTAAGAAACTCAATAAATAGTAATAATTCATTTTGTTTTGAATTTAATTTTTTATATTATCAACTTCATTGTGTAATCATATTGTTTTGAACTATACATATTTTTATAGCCAAATAAGATTCAATTAAAAAAAAAACTAAAAAAAATATTTATTGATATATTTAAATATTTTAGGTTAGTGTGATTTATAATTTTACATGGGTCAATTGTATATTATATTATTCAAAAAAGTATTCAAATATTTATAATTTATAAATGTAACTTTTTATTTTTCATTGTTATAGTAATACGTAATTTAATCATATGAAATATTTATACATTTATGAATTATATTATTTTTATATTTTCAACTCATGTATTACACGGGTTTACTAAAACTAGTGTGGTATAAATTACTAAATTAGTGATTCCATTAAAGCTTCTAGAGTAGACTAGTCAAGCTTAAAGCCCAGTAATGCACCCAAAATTCTTAGGCTTATCTAAGACCTGTATGGGCCAAGTTTGAAGCCCAATCATAATGTACCAAAAAATTTAATTTATATGCCCTTAAGGCCCTAAACGGCTAAAGCCTAAACATATGGCTCTTGTCGGATAAATAGCTATCTGTCCTTTTATAAGACCTTATCCCTTTGGGTGGTCAAAAAACCATGATACACAAAAACGGATAGCCTGAAAATAGAAAGTGTTAAATTTTGTTTTAGCTTTTGGTATAATCTGTAAAATATAATCCGTAATATTTACTTTGTGTTTCATGCACTTTGGTATATATAATAAATATTAATCATAATATTATACAAAACAACTCTTTAATACAAGTAATAAATCTGATTTCTAGTTTGAACTATTCTAAAAACGGCTCTTGCTTCATGGTTTTGGATTCTTTAAATATTGATTGGTGGTTTGGTTTAAAAAAAGATTTTAATCTTGAAGTGATTATGTGATTTTAATAGATGTAAATACATAATCAATTGAATCTAAAACTGAAAAAATAATATTGATTCAAATTATAGACTACTATTTTTGTCACTAGTCTTGCTTTCCAATTAAGTTATAAAAAAAATTAATAATAAAAATTGATGTCATTATCATACAAACAAATATTGTGCATTCGTTCACATGGGTATGGATCGATCAGATTAGATTTAGCTTCAAACTTTACCAAGAAAAGATTTTAAGTATCTGTAAAGTTCACTTTCTTCAAATTATCTATCTAATCTAATAAAAGAGTAACTATGGTGTACACATGGCACCACCACATTCCACCTCACTAAAATTTTCCTGCTTCTCTCTCCTATTAATATCACATTAATTACAAACAATAAATTAAGAAATATATCTTTTTATTAATACTGTTTCTAAAAAAATAAATATTTATAAATTAAGAAACTTTTAAAATATCAAACTTTTTTAAATTTTTTAAATATTCTAACATTGATGTTTTAGGTAAAATTTTTATAAATAAAAATTAATTAAAATTAGGAGTTATAATAAAAAAGTTTTAAAAAATTATATTTTTTTAAAATGTTTGTTTTGAAACAAAGTTTTTAATTTTTTTTAAAATAAAAAAAGTTTAAAAACAAAAGATTAAAAAGTTTATATTATTATTTTATTATTTATAGTCCTTACTTATACATAATTTTAATCATATCTTATCTTAATATATCATTTTATAACTATTAATTTTTATTATATTTAGTATTTTATTTATTCAACCCGTGTAATACACGGGTTTACTAAATCTAGTTTCTATAATATTTATATACACATTATATACGAAGTCTATTTTGCGTATGATGTATAAAAAGTAAGAGATGAAATTATAACACAACAAATATTATACTTTAACATAGTTAAGTAACACATACATAATAAAACTACGGTAGAGTTATCAGACAAAGAGGGCGGAATAATCACGCATATTATGCAACGAAAACTTATTTTTTAAAGAAATAGACAATTGTGTAAGTTTAGATGGAGCCGTATTTTTTATAGAAGTAGCTTTAAAAAAGTGATTATAAAAATATATAGAATTTGTTTAAGGTTTTACTCTCCAGTCTCAAAGATTTACTAATCATAGTTCCCTAATACGTCGATTCGTTTTTGAATTATACTGCATGGTTGTTTTTTCACATATACTCTCATGTGATAACCATATAACTTAACTTAACTATGCAAATTAATGACAGTTGCCTAAAAGGATTAAAGATGAAACAAACCATATACATAAAAGTTGTATAGTGTAATTAGTGAAGATAAATGTTGAAAAGTAAAATTAGTTACAAGGATAGAGATTCTTTTATGTAACTTACTCTTTGATAAATTGATATTTTTCTCATTATAGTTTGGTCACAATTGTCAATTTCATCCAAAAAAGATTTTTTATTGAGTAAATTTCGGTTTTGGTCCCTGTGGTTTAGCCATTTTAACCATTTCAGTCCAAAAAAGATCTTTGATCATATCATGCCCTGTGGTTTCATTTTTGTAACGGTTTTGGTCCTTGACACTAACTCTATTAGTTTTTACAGTTAAATGTGAGAATACTTTGGTCATTTTATATTTGGAGGACTAGTTATGTAAATTATATTAGATTAGGATAATTGTTGTAATTTTTTAAAATAATAAATAATAAAAAAACAAAACTTAAATCTAATCTGCGCCACCGCCACCGCCTGCGCCATCGCCACCGCCACCGCCACCGCCACCGCCACCGCCACCTCCATCGCCGCGCCACCGCCACCGCCTGCAGCACCGCCACCGCATGCATCTTCACTGCCGTCGCCTGCACCAGCGCCACCGCCACCTCCTGAGCCTGCGCCACCGCGTGCACCTTCACCACCGCCTGCACCTGCGCCACCGCCACCGCCTGCGCCTGCGCAGCCACCACCGGAGCGCCACCCCTACCGCGTGCACCTTCACCACGCATGCGCTGCCGCCACCGCTTGCGCCGCCACCACCGCAGCGCCAGCACTACTGCGTGCACCTTCACCATTGCCTGCGTCTACGCCACCGCCACCGCCTGTGGGTTTAGATTAAATTTTTTTTTTATAATTTTTTGTTTTAAAAAATTACAATAATTATCCTAATCTGATATAATTTACATAACTAGTCCTCCAAATATAAAATGACCAAAGTACCCTCACATTTAACTGTAAAAACTAACAGAGTTAGTGTAAGGGGCCAAAACCGTTACAAAAATGAAACCACAGGGCATGATATGATCAAAGATTTCTTTTTGGACTGAAATGGTTAAAATGGCTAAATCACAGGGACCAAAACTGAAATTTACTCTTTTTTATTTTTTATTGTTTTGCATTTGACTCCCCAAGGTTTTGATAAGTTATCATTTTCATTCAAAAAAGTTAATTTCGTTAATTTAAAATGTTAAACTTTCAAATTGACAAAATCATCCTTTAAACTACAAACAAAATCCCTCAATTGCATAACCATAATCGAGTGAAACTTAATCGCTACAAAAGGGAAGATGGTGACAAGAGGCGATCGTCCTATTACATAACCCCTTTCGCAATGGGTTCTCGATTGTCACAAAAAAACGAGGTCCATTCTAATCATCCACCGATGAAGCCGATAATCTCATGATTGAGTCAAGATGAAATATTTGAAGAGAAAATATCCTATTTAAGTTTCGTGAATGGAACAATAACACGTGAATGAAATTTTAACATAAATATGTTAACATAAATTATGATGGATGAAAAGACAATTTATATGTTGTTGTTGTACATACTAGTTAACTTGGTTAACTTGGTAATAAAATGTATCGTACTAGATTACGAACATATGCGTTAAAATTCCCGATTACTTTTAAATGCGCACTGATAAATATGGGTAATATCCAGACATTTTAACACATTAAAAAAATGTTTCATTCTTGTATTTAGATAATTTTCAGCAACGTTTGAGTGTCGGGTTAGACTGCCCGGTAATATCTAATACTACAATTACATATTGTGTGATGAATGGATTTTGTTAATGCATGAGACAACCTAACATACCAAATCTATATACATGTTTCATGTATTAGTATATAGATGGTGGTGATGGGTAGATGGTGGGCAATGGTGCCCTGGTGGCTGATGGGTGGGAATGATTTTTAATTTTTTGTTTTAAAACTAATTACACAAAAGGTCCCTTTAGTTAAAATTGGTTTCGTTGATGTGAAAAGAATAAAATACTACTCTTAAGCTTAACAAGGACCCTAAACTCGTTATAAATTGAAATCACAAATCCTAAACTTGTTACTAAAAAAGGTTAGTATCAAATCTGAGATTCGCGCTAAACCACAGAGATTGTTTGTGTAATTAACTCTAAAGATTTCTAGCCTCATATATAAAAAATAAAAAAGAAAAGAATCCTGTAAATTTAGATCCGCTAGTTTATTTGTTTATATCCAAAATATATTTTAATACATAAGAAAAATGGAAGAATTAACATGAAGCCAAAGTAAATCACTCCTAAGCACGACGATACCAACCAAAACGCCTCTTATCATTTTCTTTAAAGATGGTCGGTGGACTTTGTGGCCCAAAGTCGTTCATTGTGTTCACCTCTTCTGCACCTTTAAATCAATAACGGATATTATCGAAAGCCGAGAAAAAGGAAACAAAAAACAACTTTATTTGCTTTAGAATAATTATATTCACTAATACTTGTAATTATGAGAGTTTTTATAAAAATGAATGTGACTATAGAAACAACTAAAAGTAGAATATCGTTTAGGTATGTGAGAAAACAATGTTTAGTTGCGATGTTAGAAAAAAATGGGAACTAGTATAACTTGAATGTACGTTGCGGTCTTTTGATTTTAAACAAAATTTATATTGAAACATAGTTCAAAATAAACACATCATGATTATACTCAGAATTAAAGAAACACTGTTATGATTTGTGGATATACTAGTTTTTCTTTTAAATATTAAGTGGAGCTGTTTGAGTTGAATGGGTATCTATAGGTTGATGAATCATTACATATTTTCACGTAGAATATTTTATTCTTCTATACAATCAATTGGCAAGGCTCTCATGGGCTAAGTACACTATAAGGTCTTTTTGTATGTTACTTTTAAGGTGGTACATAGGTGACAAATGATATGGAGGTAGAAAATTTTAGGGGGCGTTTGGTTGGAAGGAATGGAATGGAATGGAATTGAGAAACTAGTATAATTTTCAAGTAAAATTATGTTTGAGTGAACAATTAAAAGTAAACACAAGAGAATGTTTCACCTCAAATTCCCTTGGTTGTGGGATTTCAAAATCCTTCCACCTAGAGAGGGAATTTGAAATCACACAACCAAGGGAATTTGAGGTGAAACATTCCCTTGGGTTTTAGATTTCATTACCCACTTAAACATAATTTTGCTTGAAAATTATTCTAGTTTCTCAATTCCATTTCATTCCATTCTATTCCTTCCAACCAAACATCTCCTTAATGTGTTGAGCATTTAAGGTGTTTAGGGTTTGAATATCTTCATAGCGAGTCTTACATCCTGCTTGTTGTTACAAACTCGTCTTTACGAGCATCGTGTAGCATTTCTTGTCTTGATAAGGACTAGCATTCTATCTCATGTGTTATTGAAGTTCACTGGTTTCTTCTTAGCTTGGATTAATCATGACCATTAATTCTCAACCAGTGTAGTGACTAAATGATGAGTATTCATTCCTAGCACATAGTACTACACCTTAATTGTTGGATTACTCCAAAATCTAAGCATAATTAAGTGATGAGGAACCCACACGTTAAGCATCTTCCTAAGTGTTAAAATGTATGTACTGTGGACATTTATCTCGTGACATGCTATACTCCACTATCAAATCTACATGATCTTGTAAAGATTGGGGTTCATCGGTAAAAAAAAAAGGTTGACTATAATTTTAGGTCTGTCTGATATGATGTAACATTTTTTTCTTGATGTACTCACACCGTCAAATATAACATTTTAGTAACTAAGAAAGAGTATATATGATATTTTCAATTTAATTTGTTCGTATATTATATTTATTAAATTTTTATGGGCACATATAATATATTATATTTTAAATTTGATTTGGTAATTAACGAAGATTTTTGAGGTATATATTAACTTTGCTCTTGAACGAGGCATGGTCTTTTGATTAACACTACATTTGGATAGGCGTAAATACATGTATTCAACTATAATTTCTTTTTGAGTGACAATTCTACATACTTTTTGTTTGAAAGATAACTGTTATTTTAATCGTATTCATGTATTTGTTTTGCATCAGTATCGCACCTTTAACTCTTTTAGGCGGAAACTCAAAACTGAAAAAACTTTCTAGCTAAACTCAAAGCATTTTTTTCTGAGCGAGACTCGAACCCACGACCTCTTAAATGAAGTCATAGGGCTACCACTAGGATAGAAGGCTTCATGGTACTTATACCATTGGTGTAGTTCTCTCACAACCGATGAGGTTCGAATCTTGTAGTGTGCGAGTTTATGGGATAAGTTAATATAATTAGATTATATTATTCTATAATATATCTAATTATATTATTCTATTATATAACTAGCTTTAGTAAACCTGTGTATTATACGGGTTGAGTAAATAAAAATATTAAATATAATAAAAATTTATTAAAGATAAAACGATATTCTAATATATGATATGACTGAAATTACGTATACGTCAAAATTTTAAGGAAAAAAACAATGATTTTAACTTTTAAACTTTTGTTTTTAAAATTTAAAAAATAATAATTAAACATTTTGTCTCAAAACAAAATGTATTAAAAATATCATTTCTAAAATTTCCTTATTATAATTTTCAATTTTAATTATTTTTTTGTTTATAAAAAGTCTATTTTTTCAAAAATATTTCATACTTTAAAAAAAATTAATGTTTTAGAAAAAATTATTATTTTATAAAATAGAAACAATGTTAATAAAAGATAGTTTTCTTAATTTATTAAAAACTATTTTTAATCTAAAAAAGAGTTAAATAATATTATTAGTAAATAAGGTAATTATTTAATAGGAGAGAAAAACGAGAAAATTTTAATGAGAAGAAATGTAGTGGTTCACGTGTTCCTTCTAGTTATTATTTTATTAGAGTAGGAAACTTAATGTTAACAATGTAATTATAATATAGCAATGGAATTTAAATAATTATATTGTGTTAAAGAAAAAGAACTCTACTATATCCAAAACAATTACAAAACTTTATTTTACGCATGGTTAATAGGAATATTGGACTCATACACCACTTCTGTCCAACTAATCATATCCAGTAAATTTAAACTATAACAAAATTATTGATAGAGTTTGAGGTAGAAACACACGTAAACATAAAGAAATATAAATGAATACCATCCAATTATTGATAGAGTTTTATAAACTTATTTTAGTTTTTTTTATAGAGTTTTATAAACTTATTTTAGTTTTTTTTCTTTTATTTAGATATTTAAATTGAAATTAGTAATTTTTATTGTGGCTTGACTTTAATTATTCATTTTACATGTTAGATAATAATAATTAATAATTTATTATATAAACCCAATAAAATATATGTTTGAATCTCATTTTTAAGAAGATTTACGATTTAAATTATATTATCCATTGAGAATTTGAGATATAAAAGCGACGAACATAATAGGACATGCATAAATTATATTAAAAAACTAGTTCTAGACACTTCCATATTAAGCATGTTATTGACAGCCAGGATTCCACCCCCACATATTTGCATCGACCACATTATATTCCTTTCTATCTGCAAAATTCTATTTTATTATTTTGCATATAATATACAATAATCTAACATATATTTATCTCGCGAAAGTATTTAAATTTTGGTTAATTAAATCTTATGAAGCACACCATGTGAACTAATTATAGAATATATTATTTTGCTTATCCTTACACGTATAAAATATGCGGAGTGATTGTATATATTTTAAACCTTTTTATATGTATTACACAATTTGATATCAAGGCAATTTCATCGTTTCCTAGTTGTTCCCAAAAGTATGGAGAAATATGTAAATTACAAAAACTAAGTTTATCACATGTTTAGAAATTCACATGTGTGAAATAAGAAAAAACAAAACACGAACTTTGACATGAAAAGTATGTCGGGCTTAGTTAAAATTGGTCTCGGTTAAATTCAGGTCGAACATGTTTAGCTAAATGGATGATCTTGAATCAGGCTGACAGGTCTAGAGGCAATTTTATACGTTATTTTTAGGCTTGGCCGCTTGGAACTAGGATTCTTGAATTATTGAGCCTCCTAATTTTTTTAAAAGATATTTTTTATATATAGTATAATTCAGATGATTTTTTTCGGGCTTATAAATTTCCAATCTGAACTTTGACATATGCACAGTTAAACCCTATTTTAATGAGATTTTCTCTCCACTTACAGAAAACCTTAGATTTGTTTGAACGGTAATTGGGCGACTCAGCAGTGACCACATCCCCTGCCCCATAAGAAGGAAATCCACAACTGAAAAAACCCACTTGCTCAAACCAAAGTAATTGTGTTTCTAGCGATACTTGAACCCACGACCTTCCATTTAAAAAACCATAGGCTACCAGTAGGCTAGAAGGTTTCATGTTATAGAAAATCTTAGATACCATTAAAGTTTATAACGATTCTATTTGGTAAGGGACCCCATGCTTTTACTTCACCGCTTATAAAATTGTTACGCCGCACCTGGATGGATCGATAATGGATTAACGTGTTCATTATCACAAACTTCTTTAAAAATTATTTAATATGAAAACTTAAACTTGTTGGATAGTTTATATCATAGAAATGAAGGTAGGATTCTATAGTTTAATCAGAATTAAATTGTACACTTTTGTGTTTTTAATAAATTTGTAATTTAAAGTAAGTGAGTCATGTCTGGATTCATACGTCTAATTCAACATGACTTTTGGTTCCGTATAAAATTTTCAGCTTTTAATAAGTCCAAACAATCAACACATAAACATAATCTATTTAATACCCGTCTAAATAAATCTAACGTTCAGTAAAATGACAACTAATTTTTTTACTTCTGAAAGAATATTACGATAATAGTAATCAATTAACTAATTATAATGATTATGACACCAAACATTTCTTAATTGGGTATTTTTCAAAATAATATATTTAACATTTTCTTCTTTTGTCAATATCCAAATATTATTATTATTATATTTGAAATTTTCTTTATATAAAGGACTTTAGAGTCATTTGCAATGCGCTCACTCCCAATTCTCCTCATCCTTTCTTCACAATCTCCATTTCTTTTAATTAATTAAACAAATTAATTAATCAATTAATTAATTTTTGAAAAAATGCCTGCAATTGCATTTGGTAGTTTTGATGATTCCTTTAGCTTGACCTCCATCAAAGCTTACATTGCAGAGCTCATCTCCACCCTCCTCTTCGTCTTCGCTGGCGTCGGATCTGCCATTGCTTACGGTATACAATTTCTCACTTTCTAATTATTTTAAAATTTTAATGTTTTCACGGGTAGATACTCATGGTAAATAGTATATTACTGTTGCTGAGGGTTATAGATAATTAATAACAAAACCGTAAATTCCCATGCAAATTTAACTTTTTTGTAAGTTAATTAACTGTTGTTTTTGTGCAGCCAAGTTGACAGCGGATGCTGCTCTTGATCCAGCGGGTTTGGTGGCGGTGGCGGTCTGCCATGGTCTAGCACTCTTTGTTGCGGTCTCTATCGCCGCCAACATCTCAGGTGGTCATGTCAATCCAGCTGTCACCTTTGGATTGGCTGTTGGCGGTCAAATCACCATCCTAACTGGCATCTTATACTGGATTGCCCAACTCATTGGCTCCACTGTTGCATGCTACCTTCTTAGCTTTGTCACTGGAGGCTTGGTAAGTAAATTTTAATATTTGATCACATAAAGGGTTGTACATTATGCATATATACTTATACGATATGTTATGTGTCAGGCTGTGCCGATCCATGCAGTTGATGCAAGTATTGGAGCTATCCAAGGAGTTGTGATGGAGATCATAATCACATTTGCGTTGGTGTACACAGTTTATGCCACTGCATGTGACCCCAAGAAAGGGGCATTGGGCACAATTGCACCTATTGCAATTGGGTTTATTGTAGGTGCAAACATTTTGGCTGCTGGGCCCTTCTCTGGAGGATCAATGAACCCAGCTCGATCTTTCGGTCCTGTAGTGGCCAGCGGGGATTTCTCTGGCCACTGGATCTACTGGGTCGGGCCACTCATTGGTGGCGGCTTAGCCGGTGGCATTTACAGCAATGTGTTTATGAGCCATGAACACGCCCCCCTTTCTAGCGAGTTTTAAGTTTTTATTGTGAAGTAAAAATTTGTAATTGTAATAAAAGGAAGGAAAGCAATTTATTTGTTTTTCTTTCTTTTTCTATTTGATTTGTTATTTATGAAACTTAATGGAGTTTGTGTTTTTTTATGTGTGATTTAAGTTTTTTTTCTTGATTTTGAAAAATGTGTGAAGTTGGTAGAAGCATGGCATTATGGATAGGTAGTGGTGGGCCCATTTGTTCTGTTGGGTCCTTTTGTTTGATTCTTTTAACTGTAAGGTGGGTGGGCCATTTGTACCAATCAATGCATGTGACCCTTTGGGTTTGTTGACTCCTGAGTCCTGACATCAAGTATAAGGGGGAAAAGAAATCAGTTATAAGAAATATGAGAAAATTTTAATTCAAATTTCATGTTTAATCCTAACTTTATGAAAAATTATCATCATCATTTGTTCCTAAATATTTATACTCTGTCGTCATCCTTTGATCACTGAAACATACGAATCATGTTAAAGTTCCTACTAAGTTTCACTTTACCTTACTAATAAAATACAAATATATAAAATAAAAACTATAAAAGCAAAAGTATATATATAAAAAACCCTAATCCTCGACTAGCGTCGATAGGTTCCTCTTCATTCCTTCCAACCGACAACCTCTTCCACAAGAGGCAACCAATTCTTCTCCATCCCTCCCACATTCTTCTTTTTCGTCACATCGTACCCTTTGCCCCTCTCCTCTGACTTAACTCCATCGGTAATTTCTAGAGGAAAGAGTCCGTGCTGGTAGTTTTGAACAGATATGAAAATAGGAACACAATGCAGTCATTTGTTGTACATTTGAACTAGAACCTACGACCATGAACAAGAGGTGCTCAAGACTAGAACGCCAAGAGGATATAAACCACCAAATCTGAGAAATATGAGGTGTGTGTGGTACCTTTTTTGTAAACAAATGGGTAAGATGATCACTTATAACATAATTAACATTAGAAAACAAACAGCCATTTATTTTAAGGACCAAAAGCATGAAAGTAACTAAAATTATTAGAATCAAATAATTTGGACCAATTGTGAAATTTTAACATACACAAAACCATTCATGAACCACCTCTAAATCTAATATACAAGATACATTTCTTAGTCAAAGTCTTACAGATCCTAATTCAATGCATCATTTATTCATAGTAGTTACATTTAAAAATAAAAAACAAATCAACAATAAATGTCATATTTATTGTTTTATCAATTCATATCTCCAAATTTTTGTTAAGAAAGAACACAACTGTACCTTTCTACAGGGACCTATTTAAGGAACAAAACTAGCTAAAAACAGCGACTAGTTTTTTCTCTTTTTCTTTTACATTTTTTTAGATTTTCAAAATTAAATCTGCAGGAGATTGACAAAATGTTGACATAAACTTATGTAACATCAGATGATACATCAGCATCTACTTATATACAAGCTACTGAACATGATCAAAAACACCTATGGAGCATATTCTGTTACGCGTAAATTGCTACGGCACTGTCACCGTAAAACTTTTATCTTCGTCATTTTCTTTACTGCGAACTGTATCATCACTGGCCCATGGCTCAACTTCCATCTTCTTTGTTCTTTCTAGTTGTTTCACCAAGTTGAGCCGTTTAGAAGAATACGGAGAAGGAATCTGTGGGATGAATGAAGAAAAAAGAATATTGAAGATCAAAAATAAATAATTTAATGAACAATACAGGTCAAATTATTCAAGTGTGGCCCAAACTAGGTTGCTCTCAAAGAGAGCCCGGTTCAGGAAAACCTCTCTCTTTTTTGAAAGGATGATACAAAACAATAGTATTTTTATTTAATACAAAAATACTATAAAAAATTGTGTGTGTTTTTTTTTTTTTTTTTGGGTTTGGGAGGGGGGGGTGTTATTAAAAAAGTAATTAGAAAATAGGAGAGACAAGAGGGGGTTAATGAGACGAACCAATGACGGAATGTATTTTTTGATTGCTGCTAGCATTGCTGCATGGCCTACAGCTGATACCTGCTCACAGATGAAAATAGTTGCAGAAATTTAATAAAATACACGGGTTGATTAGAGTGATATCTGTAATGGGTGAAATTATACTAGCTTCATACAGATTGGGTCAAAATTCCCCAAACTCCAAAGTGAAACTTTCTTTTGCATAAAAGTCCAAAATCCTTAGGGTTAACCCAACCTGTTTATACCAGTATAAAATAACCTGCTCTGATTTTTGACATGCTACCCACCTCTCGTGAATCCAATGAAAATCTTTTGTTGGTTTAGGGAGAGAATCAACATTTTGAGAATTGTATACTTACAGGAATTAACATTAGGATTGTAATAGGAACAAGAGTGGCAATATCATTAAGTGTTCGGTTTATCTTCCCTCTTTCTCTATTTGTAATCTTGTTGCCACTCAATTGCTTCACAAGGAGCCCAAAGGCATCCCTTACATCTATAAATAGTAACTGAGTGCCCATCCATATGTCCTACATGTAAAAAAATGTAACTATTAGTTACAGGTAGCCATTTCAACCAATCAACCCTTGTAGGCTTGTACTAATAAACGGCTCAATTCGGGTTATCTTTATTCTTTAATTTCAAACAAGTAATTTTTTTGAAAGAAAGAAAAGGACCCGTTAGTTGAGCTTATCTTAACTTTTGAAATCATATTTGACACGAATTAATTATAAAACTTTAAGAACTATAGACAAAAAGTGTTTTAGTAAACTGGGGCTCTGTTTTGTTTGATCTATTACCCAACCCACCGAACTCACCACCTCTGCAATTGATTATAAATACAGCACAAGAACAACTAAAAGTTTTTGTAGACTTACATTACTAGCAGCCACCAACTTCATGGTGGATTCCCTCACTAAGCGTTCAAACAAGGGCTTTGTTTCAGTTTTTACAGTGTCAATTCCTCCTAAAGTAGTGCCCTGAAAATGGATGCATAATAAATATCTGATCTACCCTTAAAAGTATATTTGAAAAGCTTAAAAACAAAATACAATCTTTACACCTTCCTGATTGTAGTTCCATCTTGACTACTTCTCCTTTTCATCAAATCAACTGACTTTTCCAACAATATAGATGAGTTTGTCATCACTTTATTACTTTGAGCATATGGTTCTGAAAATTTCATTAAGTCACTGCAAAAGGTAATAAATAAACATGTATAAACACTCATAATTGATGTATGAGGGCACCTTGTTTGAAAGATATGGAACATAAACCAACTTACCCTGATTTATCATAAGCAGCCCAATACTCCTCGAGACAATACGATAATAAAGTCTGACTACAAATATGAAAGCAGATGTAATTTAGTACAACCAAGCAAGACAGGTTACGTGGATGTGGATGAGCATTTTGAAATTAATAAATAAAAGTTGATCAATAATCAGAAGAATAATCTGTTCATCCAAACATTAAAAACTGATTATCGCAATAATTAGATAACCAGTTTCAAAACACCCCCTTATGATAGATTTAGTAAGGGACCATCTATTACCTTCGAAGCAGAAATGAAAGCAAATTTGAATCCATGGGTTGTTGAGAAGAATTGCTATAATGAGCATATCCAGAAAAAACATCATAGCAAACCGTAAGAACAGTATAAAGAATTATTTCTTTTTCTGCCTGGATTGCATGTTGTCTTGATCTTCTTCCATCATGATGGAACTTCGATCTAAGTGGTGCATAAAAATCAAGCCATCCAATTTCATCTATAACCACCTGCAAGAACAATATGATTACATTAGCAGTAGAGGTAAGAGTTTCAACCATTTATGGGTGAAAGGGTCAATTGGGTCAAACAGGCCAAAAGCAACGTGAACTGTATTCAAAAAACATAAAACTCTTAAACCGTTCAATCCGAAAAAAATAGATTAACATTGTCATAATACAGTTCTTAAAGAGAATTAAATAGTGGTAAAATTCAAAAAGAGAAAAGACAATAGGTGTTAGTGGGTCGCACCACATTGACCCGACTGATCCACTCATTTTGCAACATCTTATCAAGTATTGATTCAACATTTATGTTCATATGGAAACTAAAGCATATAACCAACCTCTATGAAAAGCTGATACTCAGGTAGGGAACTAAATTCAGGACAAATGTACAGGCTACCACACTCCAAGTAACTGCAAATGTGGAAACATCAGAGCTTTCATAATCTGTTAGAATATTTAAAAGTTTGTGCCAGACCAATGAGTTATTTACCTGAGGAAGTCTTTGATCTGCTCATCAAGATCCTTTATGTTCATTTCTGATAAGAATAATCTTGTCTCTCTTCCAAGAAAAGCAAAAATCCCGAGAGTAGCTAAAGCAGTCTCTTCAGTCTGTATGAGCATATGGTATAAATTACTACATAAACGATGTGCTGAAATACATCTTGGATTGGAAATTGTATAAATAAAAGTGGACATCAGCTATGCAATTTGCAAAACTAGAATCACTACAAAGAGCAATAAAAGCCAACTTGGAAATGGTGAACGAAGTTAGGGGTGCGGGAAAAAAAACGTATCCGAATTGCTTTATTAATTTGATGTTCAGTAATCGGTTCCACAAATCTTTGCTTATTCGGATAACCGAACTAAATTGAACCGAATAGTAACCGTTTAATCGAGTAACTGAACCGAATAAACCAAGCAATTCAGTTGAATTCAGTTCAATTAGTAAATTTCTAATTCGGATTGGTTTGGATTTTGGTTAGGCCCAAAAAGATTTCAAAACCGCATAAACTGATATCTAAACCGATGAACACCCTAATGAAGTTCGACACCATTAGGAGTGTGTTTGGTTCGTGAAATGTTTCCTAAAGAAATTAGAAATGGAATTGGAACTGGAATTTGAATGGAAACCTTATAAAATTTATAAGGTGTTTGGTTGGTAAATTTATATATGGAATTGGAATGTTAAATGGTTGAGATGACCAGTTTCCCTTAAATAAACATCCCCTTTTTTCTTCAACTGTCTGTCATCCTAACATTTCTTGATTTTCTTCTATACCCCACCATCACCAACTCTCTTCATCTCTACAACATTGGTTAGTATCACCTGCAAAACATTAGTTAAAGAGACAACCAAATCACTGCTTACTCTTCACGGTCTTCATCTTTGCAGTCTCCCTAATAATATGGATAGACACATAAACAAATCATTTGGAGTTAAAATGTTCCAGTTTAAAATCGGTTTGGGTTTAAAAACAAACATGCAGAAACAAATCGATATGGGTTTAAAATTAAACCCGCAGAAGAAATGATGCGTTGGTGGTGTGTGTGCGGTGATGTTGGGAAGAATAGAGATGGAGATAACGAAGGGGATGGGTTAGTACAATTTTTTCAGTTCCAGATTGATTCTTTACACACAATTCTTGATTTCTGATTTGAATTTTGATGTCTGTTTGATGGTTATGTTAAAGCGGTAATACTTTGTTTTGGGTAATCTTTAAACATTCCAATGGAATCCTTAAAACATTCCAATGGAATCCTTACAATTCCATCATACAAGTCAAGGAAAGTAAATTTCATTGTTTGAGGAATAACCTTCCAAGGACCAACCAAACAGGATTTTTAAAAGAATTAATTCTAATTCCAGTTCCAAGGAATTCCGGAAACAAAATGGTGTCTAAGTTTCATTCATGGAAGTCTGACTTTACTAATGGAAAATTGCACCAAAAAGCAACCCACTTGGGTTAAGGTTATATTTCAGGTAACACTAATGACAAATTGCATATAAAAGGTAACCAACTTTCTTTACATCACAAAAAAAAAAAAAAAACCATCAAATTTTATAAAACTCAATAAAAACCCTCAAATAAATTTATTTAGGTACACACTATCATGCTAAAAAATGATGATGTGGCAGCTGAAGTGTCAGTAAGTATCACCAAGTTCGCTTTTGAAGATTACCTTACAAATTTTTTTTACAATTCGATGGATTCTTTTTCTTTTATTTGGAGTAAACAGGTTGGTTACCAGAAATAGAAATTTGACCAAAACTGATTAGCATTTTGTATAATTAGACCTTTTTACTTATTTATGTTTACTTTTGGGTTTCCATTTATAAATTTGTTTGTTTCATTTGGCTAAACACAACTAGTTTAGGATGAAAGGATATCATATGTTTGCTATAATCTTTCTTAGAAAATGGTGAGCAAAGATGGAGTGTGATGCAACTGACCTTATCACAGAACGTATGTTTGGCGGTTATTACACTTTCTCTGTGAAATGCTAGCAAAAGTTTTTTTTGGACTAACCCAATCCAAAATTCCACATCTTCAATATTCTTATTTGGCAAAACCGCTTTACCAAAATGCAACAAAAAATCATTTTCAAATCCTGCCTCAAGTGCCAAATGATGCAACTTATCAACTGTCACAAGACTGCATGATAAGTCCATAAGCTCCACCAACACATCATCTATTGACTCGGTCAATAAAGCACAAGAAATACGGCTTGATCCCAACTTTTTAATAGCAGTGCAGCAACTTATAGCCAGAATAACCCCTGCAACCCCACTGCATAAATTTGTTTCAGTGATAGTGATAATAATAATTTAGTGATTCAACATGATGAGTTCATTTGCACACCTTCCAGCATATTCCACAGACCACTTTTTAAATAACAGGATGAATGATCCTGCTATGCGTGGAAGCTCCACAGTTCTAAACCACTGCACCAATTTGGGGTGTTTGGCATTCAACTGATTCTCAACAAACTCGCCAAGAAACAATGTTTTCGCAGACAAACTGAGATAGAAACATAAATACCATGTTAGCTCAAAGCCTCAAATGATTCTCAAATCTCAACAAACGCAACAAGAAAAGATTTTTAGCAGACAAGCTGAGACAGAAACATAAATATAATGTTACCCGACTTGTCTGTTTGAGTCATTGGTTGTTAAAAACAATGTTAAAAACAAGAAAAAATTTTATAGATTGCATGAAGAATGTGATGTATAGGCAAGAAAATTATAGGTACTTACAGCTCACTGACAGGACTGTTGAAACGCTTTTGAGAAAGAAACAACTCCACTTCGATTGCAGCTTTTAACAAAGCATATATTGCTACCTGTAAAATAATAACATATGATTCATGTGTATGTACTATTCAGTCATATAAGAAACATAATCATATTGCTCAACTTTATACTAAATCTAATGCTTCCTCACAAGCATAACAAAGTGATCAATATCAAGGTTTAATTATGGTTTTGTCTGAATATTTGACGATTAATACCATTAAACTATTTCTAGAATACCTGATATGCAATGCGTTTATGCCATGCGTGCACGTCTACTCCAATCCATGCATTTGAAAGCTCAGGCCCACTTTTAGCCAAATCCAGAGTCTGAATTGCAAGGGAAAAGCTCCTGGCAGATTCATGCAATACCCAAACAAGAGAATTAACTCGATTAAATTCTGCTTCATCAGTGTTTGTTATACCCACTGAAGGATTATCCTCAACAATGATCTTATCTCTGGCCAAACAAGAATTGGATGGCAATGATCTTGATGAAGATCGACTTAGTGTGATATTTTGTGATAATGTGCAATGTCTGAACAGGAACCCATGCAAAATGTTATTGATTGAAGAGCTATCACTCTCTTGCCCTTTCATATTAAACTTTGATCCATAAGATGTATGAGTGGTGACACTTGCACTTTCTTCTGATCCGGCAGATTCCCTATGGTACCACGAATAATTTTATGCATTAGCCTTTCTAATATTGATTCGTGATAACCATTAAGATTTTAACATATATCTCAGTAGATCTAGCATAATTAATAATATAGTGTAGAAAACCATGCACTTGGAAATTCATTTTGATGCAATGATGCTCACTGCATATAAGCACCACGCACTAAGAAATTGTTTGTGGTGAAATGATGCTAGATGCATATAAGCAATCAGCATACATAGTGATGTGCATGTGGAAGAACCGCCGAGGGATAATCTAGGGGAAATAGAGAAAGCTCAGTTGAAGTGGAATAGAAAGTGGAAAATTTGGTAAAACATTTCAGATGTCATTTGAGATTAAAGATGTAATTAAACAGAACAACACACAGAGGATTTCAAGCATAAACTACTAGGGGCTGCCAGAAGACAAACAAAAACAGAAAAGGTTAGTACATAATACTAGAGAAGGTTGCATAGAGAGGATTAGAAGCCCATGATTGCTAGGTGCAGAATGGGTCAATGATACCACCTACACTACAAATTAAGAGGCTCAACATACACTCACAGCTCGACTACTTTCTTCTATTGTCAAATTTATTTAAAAGGACCCAATGAGATTATACGTCATCCGAGCAGGCTTATTCATCGGTGTTTATGTCAACTTATTTATTTAAAACACAAAGAGATAACTCAAGAAATCTAGAATAATAACTAAGGTTCTATTCCACTAAACCTTTTCCTCTTCAATTAAAAGTTCCAAATTCGCAAAATCAACATAGCATTTAGCAGTCATAACAGTCTCCATTGAAATAATAACAAATGTTCATATTCAACATTGAGAATTTCAATTTAACACGAAATTAATCAATCCAAATCGCCATCTCATTCATCAAAACGCAACAATTAGGGTTCGTGAGAAGGAGAAGGAGAGAGAGATCTTACCGGTGTAATGAAGAGAAATTGGTGGATCGAAGAAGAAATCTGGAGGCCATTGAAGAAGAAAAAGAGGAAAATAAGGGGTGATATGAGATAGTGATGATGATGATGATGATGATGATGATGATGATGAAGAAGAAGAAGAAGAAGAAGAAGAAGAGGTGGTTTGGTGGTTGGTGTGAAGCGAATCCATCGAGGCAACACGCAGCGAAAGACGAAGCCGTCTGACAGATTGGGGTTAATTAATTTAATGTTTTTTATTCCATCTCGATTGAACTTTTTGAGAATTACAAAAGGAGTCCCTTCGCTCATTTTTTTTTTTTTTTTTGAAACGACCAACTAATTATAGCCCGGCTACCCGGGGTACTCCAATGACGAAAAGGCATCTCATATGTCCGCTAGCACAAACAGCGCTGGGTAGCCCAAGCCCACCAACCACCAATTACAGAAAAAACCCTCCATCCAAAGGCCCACTACGGTAAAACCCGGCCCACCAACAGCATTTTGCTGCTAGTAGGACTCGAACTCACAACCTCCCCTACAGGAAGTCATGAGGTTACCACTCGATCAACCAAATGGTGTAACGGAATAAGGTGTAGCGGAACCTGGTGCACGACTCTGAGTAAAGGTGTACCGGAAATTATGGTGGCCAAAATGCAATAAAATGGCATTGAGAGGTTAAATAGGTTTAATCGGTCAAACTTAAATATGCATATCAAAACTTGAGGGCACGTGTTGTCATCGGTGATAATCAAACTTTGTGTTACCTTAAGAGAAAACAAGTTGGAAAACGCATATTCTGTTCTTTAGGTTGGTTTTTTTTTTTTTTTTTTTTTTTTGACAGTTTTTCAACATTTGGTAATGTAAAAAAACTTTATAATGACGTATAAAAAACCCTTATATTTTTAAAAATTACAGCTTTAAATTCAATTTCTACTATATATTGTAATCATTGATAACCTATTTGCGCTCCAGTTCTCTCATTACAGCTCTAAATTCAAGCAATAACATCAACCAACTAGAATTCATAAAAATGTGTGGTTTTTTTGATGTATGACATGTTACATGATGATTAAAACTTGTTAGAATGATAATATATTAGGGTGAAGTTATAGAGAGAAAATAAGGTTCTTGGTGGTTTAAATCATTTTGTTAAATTTTTAAAAGTTAGAAATAATTAAGGCATTCTCAAGTATAGAAGCATCTTAAAAGATGAAAATAATACGTTAGAAAAACTTAAGGCTTTCTTAGGTATAGAAGCATCTTAAATGATGTAAATAATTAAGGCATCCGTAGATATAGAGGCATCTTAAACGTGATTCTCCATAAAAATAAAAATAAAAATAAAAATAAAAAATGTTAGTAATCATTAAGTAATGAGAAATTGAGAATGAACTAAAATCCCTCTTAAAATATGATTTTCATATCAAAATCAAATATTTGATTAAGATGTGACAATGAGGAATCTTTAAGAAATTTGGTGTTTTATGCCTAAAATATACCATGAATGTTAACATGTCTATTGACTAGTCTAACTGGAAAGCATCAATTTTAAATTATATGCGTTCTTAAACAAATGCGCTTGGGATGTTAAAGTACATTTAGAAGTTTACCATATGTGAATTTTGTAAGTTTTATACTAAACGGGGCGTTAAAATTAAAGTAACGAGATACGGAGTCTAACCTCAATTATTGATATAATGGATGTCAATAGTTAAATAAGACTAAATGAATTTGGATTAGGTACAAAGTTAGTCAAAACTGATCAACAAATGAATAAAGTTGGTAATGTGCATTTAGGTTGACTTTGAAAAAGTTAATATCTATATTTTGTAAATTGACCTAGGCATTAATTTCCCTGTGAAGTTTATAAGAAAAACACACTTCGCCAAGGCACCTCTATGTGAAGTTTATATGAAAATCACACATGTTATTTGTATTCTAAAATACAAAAAATATGAATGTCTTACGGATCGAACCATGAAGAAACTCATATGGTGAGCATTCTTAACCACTGATCTAGACTCAAAGTTGTGTCATAGTTGACAACTTAATTAAATTAAATAGAGTAAAGTGGGGTCGGTGGCGAATACCATCGATGTTAGTAAATGAGTACTAGTAGAATAGTCATTGATGAGTAATATTAGTATAGTCATTGGATAAGAATGAGTTTTATACAAAAGGGTGTCTCAAAACCTTAATTTGATTTACATTGCCTATATAGGGATAAGTTAAATGAAAATTACTCGAAGATGTTATTATATGCAATCATATGATTGTGTGACTATTGAAGGAATAAAAAAATTAGGTTTCGTTTGGTTCACAAAATTTGATAAAATTGAAATTAAGAAACTTTCTTTTAAAATTTGTTTGGTTCGCTAAAGATGAAATTAAAATTGAAAAATTTTTCATTAAATTTCTTCAAAACCAAAAGGATTTCACCTTCCTTCCAATTAGCAAAGGATTTTTAAATTTGTGGAATTTTGAATGATTACGTATATACCCTTTTATTACCTGTCCTTCCAAAACTCAAAAATCACATTCTAGACCTTATATGAACAATCAAACTTCACTAAAAATCAAAATTAGGTCATATTCTTCACCATAAATCGAAATCAAAATCGAAATGGCATTGATTGGACAATCTCTTCACCAGAAATAAAAATCATGTTCCTCGCTATAAATCGAAATCATGTTCTTTCACCATAAATAGAGATCGTGTTCTTCACCATTTAAAACCAAAACAATCGAAATCAAGCTATCGAAACTTGCAGCCAACCGACACCCAAATCAAAAAACTAAAAATCACAACATATGTGTTTACCAAAACCAAAACAACCGAGTTAACCAGAAATTAAAATCGATTGAAACAGATAAGATGATTGTAGGTTCAATTTCCGATTTAAACAGAGAATACGATAATGATTATGGGTTCGATTCTAGGATGGATGAAGTAAGACACTCACCTGCGATGAAGATGATGAGTGATTAGGTTCGGTTTTAGGTTCTTTTAGGTTCGAACTGAGATAAAAGTCCTTCTCGAGGAAATTAAAAGGTCTACACCTTAGATCTGAAAGGTGAACGCTCCTATTGAGATTTTTGACATACTACATAGTACATACTCGTGACAAAACCTATTATCACATCTTACACAACCTGTATGAATAACTAGATTCTCGTCTCTATATTTAATATATCCGAAAACCATTTAACCTCAAATACCATGCACAGGGAGACAATTTTGCTACTGTGGGTTTTTTTTTATTAATGCGGTTATCAATTGAGTACAAGCAGTGATCCTACGAACCTTTTTCCCCGCCAAAATTCAATCTACTCCGAAAAAAGTTCAGAACTTTCTTACAATCATAAACCTGAGCTTCTTGATTACAGACATGTAAAGAACTACCATGGATTGAGGTTCTATTTGCTAGCTGCAGCAGCTTAGTAACCGTAACCTGGTCAAGAAGATGATTATACATATTAAGATTTAGACAACTGAACAACAATAATCTCCGTAAACCATTAGTAAAGGCAAATTTTACACAAAAAGATGACGGACTTTGGTTGGGTGACAAAAACTTTATGGCCCCAAAAAACCATTCATTAAATCAGATTAAGTTTAACCTTCAACCTCGACAGCAACTAGCCACCCAAACAGTGCCAATGCAAAGCCATGTAAAAACAAGTCTACGAAGCTTTTTTCTGCGGGGTTGGAAATTTTTTAATTGACGTTTGAATGTTTTTTGTGATTTTTTTTTAAAGTCTATTAGTATTTTTATCAAAACTCTTGAACATTTTGAAGGTTCTTGTTAAAGATATTGTAAGTTTGAGGGTTTTTGTCAAAAATTATGAAAGCTTGATGGTATTTTTTAATTCCAAGTCAAAGAAGTTGGTTACCTTTCTACACAAATTACATAAGCATTAATAAGAAAAAACACATAAAAACATAAACGACGTGCAAGTTAACTACTTAAATACCTGAGTTGTCCATTGGGTTTCCAACGGGCATGGGTTCAGGCTCCGGGATGTCAACAACCACAGCATCTGATGTAAGGAATGTCTTTGCAACAGATGATGCATGCTCCAAGCAACATCTCACCACCTGCACCAACTCATGTTTCAACAATTCTTAAAAGGGGAAAAAAAATATAGAGATAAATAACACCAAAAACACTATGAAAAACAAGACTTGCCTTTGTGGGATCAATAATACCAGAAGCCATTAAATCCTCGTATTGCCCAGTCGCAGCATTGTAACCGAACTTGAAGTTGTCACTAGATAGGACCTGAGATCATATATAAACATTAAAAAATGAGTTCTTATGATATTGTAGTGATTGGATGACCAGAAATGTTTAAAGCTACCGAAAAATACCTTTTCAATCACCACACTTCCATTAACACCAGCATTCTTTGCAATCAATTTCATGGGGTAACCAAGCGCCCTTTTAACAATATCCGCTCCTACCTTTTGTTCATCGTTTTCAAAGGTAGCTTTAATGGCATCAACTTTAGCAGCAAGTCTCAATAGAGTGCACCCACCGCCAACTACAATTCCTTCCTCAACAGCAGCCTGCAATATGTCAAAAGTTAAACCAAATTCAGCTCTAAATTAGAAAAAACTAACATTTAATATGTAAGAAAAAATAATAGCTTGCAGTATAACCTTTGTTGCATTGAGGGCGTCCTCTACTCTCAATTTCTTTTCTTTAAGTTCAGTTTCAGTTTGTGCCCCAACCTAAAATATATTTTAAACTTTAGACAAGAGAATACATATACAGAGAACTAAAAGTAAAATCTTGAAAAGCTTGCCTGTATAACAGCAACTCCCCCAGATAATTTGGCAATTCTTTCGTTTAGTTTTTCTTTTTCGTATTCCTGTTCTGCTGCCTGTAAGATAGAGTTAGCTTAGCTGCCATTAATTTTCAGCGAAAAAAGATGTGCATAAGAAATAGAGTTTACCTCAACAAGATTTCTAATCTGAGCAACTCGTTTATTAACCAACTCCTGGGTGCTGCCATCACCAACAATAGTTGTTGAATCCTTGGTCAAAACTACCTTTGCAGCAAGCCCTAAAACCTCACTTCCAGCAGTCTGAAGGTTTAACCCTACTTCTTCTCTTATCACAGTTCCTGAAACAGTGAAAAAGAAACAATCAGAAAATGTGCCAGATGGAAATGTATGCCATTATTTTATACTGTGCTTATCCATAAACAAAAAAAGCAGGGATGAAAAAGGGTCAGGTGGGTTTTGTAACAGATCAAAACAGTCCAGGTCAGGTAAGGAACACTTGCCTCCGGTGAGAATAGCAATATCATCAAGATATTGACTTTTGCGTTCACCAAATCCGGGTGCTTTGAGTGCAGCAATCTTTAATGAACCTCTAAGTTTGTTCACAACAAGGGTAGCAAGTGCTTCTTGCTCAATATCCTCTGATATGATTAATATCGGGTACCCTCCTTTAATAGCATCTTCCAAAACACCAACCAAATCCCTTGCATTTGTTATCTTTTTATCAACCAAAAGCAACTAAACCCATAAAACATAAAATCAGAATCCAAAAACAAGAAAATAAAATAATAATATTTTTAGTCTCTTACCTTGCAATTTTCATACTCAACGGTCATTTTCTCACTATCAGTAACAAAATACGGAGAAATATAACCACGATCAAATTGCATGCCTTCCACAACATATAAGTAGTTGTCAGAGCTTTTTCCTTCTTCAAGTGTCACCACACCTTTCCTTCCCACTTTGCTCATTGCTTCAGCAATCATATTTCCAACTTCATAGTTGTTCCCTGCACTTACTGCCGCCACATCAGCCAGCTCACTGTCTTCAACCTGAATTTCACAAGTAATGTTAGTATGCTTAGATCTTGTAACCATAGTTAGTAATGATGTAAAGAGTAATTAACAAATGGAAAGCTCACTTCTTTTGACATCTTTTTGAGCTCTTCAACCAAAGCTCGAGTGGTTTTTTCAATACCTCTAGTTATCTGAATTGGGTTAGCACCTGCTGCCACCACCTGATGAAGTAAGAGTTCATGATGAGAATGTTTACCCTTCATGATTCAAACTTCTCTAACAGTCATTCAGTAAATTACCTTAACACCCTCGGCTATTAAACCTTGCGCTAGAACAACAGATGTTGTTGTTCCATCACCAGCTAAATCATTAGTCTTTGAAGCTGCTTGTCTCACCAACTTGGCACCAATGTTCTCCACAGGATCCTCCAATTCAACCTATGTAGACAGAAACGTATCAGATACGCAATTAACTCATGCACCCTTTGAAAAACTAAGATTAATGTACCTCTTTAGCTACAGTCACACCATCATTTACAATCTTAGGAGAACCATATTTACTTTCTAACACCACATTGCGCCCTTTTGGACCTAGAGTAACTCCTACTAGATCTGCAAGCTTGTTGACACCAGCCTACTCATAATTTCACAACATATCATCACAAATCGCCCTCATTATAACAAAACAATAAAACATCTCATTATGATGTTACCTGAAGCTTCTTAATAGCAGAACCATCTGTGTTGAAGTACAACTCTTTGGCCATTGCATTAACCTTGAGGGAACCTTTTTTCTGCAGAACTACTTTTTGTCTCCTGTGTACCAGAGGACTAGAAGAAATAGAAGAAAATGAAGACAATGTTTCTAACGAACTTGCGACTGTCTTGTTTGTTTTAGCACTGGGCGATCCAAACGAGCTTATGGAAGATAAGGGAGTGATAGATGCCATCTTCTTACAATCCTCAATCAATTAACTACAGAAAACATAAGGTAACAAATATCAAACGATGATAAAATGCTCAATTCAATTACTTTGACATATAACAAACATAATACTGTTTGTGTGTTCATCATTTACCATTATCAACAGTACAAATTCTTATGAGCATATTCAAATTTACAAACTTACATATGGATATTCATATTTATCAATATCAGTATCATCAAATCAAAAAGAACATGAGTAAACACAGATGAAGACTACAAGAATCATCTATCCTAAATAAACAACAAGCGATTAGCTGAAACATGACTAGATTTCAAGTTCAATTCCCACGGTAAGATAGCTGGATACGCAATCGTTAGAAACTCAATTTCAAAAGAAGACAACCGCACATACAAAATCGAAATCGAAGAGAAACGAATGAAAAGCGCAAATTAAATTTCCAAACAGATGAACAGCCTACTACTGTTAATTAGCGATTAATTGAAATACGTAAATGAGTAGATTACGATTTACGAATGGATGATTACCTGCAGATTTGCAACAATAGAGAGGAAGGGAGAAGATAACAGACGGAGTAGGTGTGAGTTAAGCGAGTCTTTGAGCTAGAAATTTTAGGGTTTATGAAGATAAGGGTGACGTCAGACTTACCTCACGATTTTGGAAGCTCTCACTTAAAGAATCTTCCAGAAATTATTCGTAAACGTTTTCTTGTGATAGACCCTCTTAATCAAAACGAGAACCATACTCAAAAGAACAACAAACACTAAAAACTTGAAAAACATCCCAAAAACCCACCCAAATAATAAGATTTAATAACATTCATCGTATTTTTTTACTTTTTAATAACTCATCATCTTTCTCTGTTTATATTTCAAAATTAAATTGTACAATAGGGATTCATTTCAATCCATTTTTTTTCTTATAGTTTTGACCCCAAAATTACACTTAAAAATCAGGTGCTTAAACAAGCTACATGATAATAAAAAAATGCCTCCCACGTTGGTGTTTTTCAATGGAAAAACAACCATTAAAAATGTTCTACATTTGAACCATATATATATTTTTCTATAAAAAATAATATAAAAGTGTTAGTTTTAAAATTTAAGTAAGATACGTATTGAAATAATCATCAAGTTACAAAAGACATTTTATAATTGTTCATGTGTGTATTTGTCTCAATTGCAAAGAATCAAAGCAAACATATCTATCTAATAGTCGTTTTTGTTTCTCTTTATATGTGAACTACGTTATACGAGTGTGCATATCTCTCGTTTAACGTTTTTATAAAGATGAAACTATTAAAACTAAAAAACCATAGTAGACATCAACTCCCTTCTCATTGCATTTTAACACTCGTGATCCTAGCCTATACCAAAAACATAGAGCGTTATCGCTTATGCGTTTTCTCATTTCTAGTCACCACCTTCTCATCTTTACACTTTAAAAAAATAAAATTCCTCCATTAGCATCCATTCAAATAACCAATAACCAAAATAGAAATATAATAATCCATAATCAAATCACACTATCATCCAAAAACACGATAACACACGTCCTAGAAATTAAAAACACTTCAATCAAACCAAATCAATTCAACAAATCAACCTCTAAATCAAAAACACTAAAAACACCTACACCTTCAACACCCACAATCCCACACCAACAATACCAGCAGTTACATAGCCACTAACCACCACCATCACCGATTCCGACGAAGGTCCGGGACTCACCGCCGGCGAACCACCACCAGAACCCATAATCCGATCGGAATCCGGCGACGGAGCCACGGCGGAGTAACCATTCTCCGGCGGATTGGAGATCGTCGGCGGGAAGTACCTCACCGGCCCCGGATTCCTCACTTCCACCATCATATTAACCCCCTCTTTGCACCGATCAGCATCGCCGCTGATGAAATACACCGTGCCGGAGGTCTCGAGGTTGATCACGGTGTCACCGTCGTTGTAATAAGCAATCGGTTTCGTCGAATCGCAGTGGTAGAATCCCCATTTCTTCACAACCACCACTGAATCGTTGTTGTAGCGAAAACCTGCATCAAAAACACCCAAATCAGTCACAATATTCAACGAAATTGAAGACGTTTGTATGATTGTTGTATGGAATCGAACTGACGTAGGGAGTCGCCGGTGTAGAATCGTCTTCTGGAGGCCCAGACGTTGTAGAGTTGGGATTCGTTGACGGCGGGGATCCGCCACCCGACGGCGCCGCCGACTTGGAACTCAGCGGCGGAGGCGGTGGTGATGAGGACGGCGACGGTGGAGATGAAGGAGATGAGAAGAGGTAATGGTGAAGATGAAGAAGCCATTGCTGTGAGTAAAGTGTAAAAAGGGTTGTGGTGGTGGTGGGTTTATAAGGGTGGTGGTGGAGTGAGGTTTTGGAGGGAAAGGTGGTGAACGTGGGAATGTGGGTGGTTATTAATATTTACTGAGGGGGTTTTGAGGAGACATTGGGCTGAAAGTGGTTGTACGATTGCATTAAGAGGTTGTACTTTTTGGGGTACGTTGTTTGTTAATGTTGAGTTGGTCAAATGGCGTTTTTAAGTTTTAACTTCCGTGGTGTTCGATTCGTAATTTGAGATTAAATATATGAATATGAACCTATGTTTAATTATTTATACGTTAGGGTTTTAGAAGACGGGTAAATTTAATAAAGTAGATTGTGTAAAGTAATTGATGTAAATGGAGATAAAAATTTTAAAAATTAGAGTTAATTGAAACATTTTTAAAAGTTGGTTTAAAGTTACATTAAAATCAAAATATTGGCTCTCATTTTCATCTTTTCACCTCTCATAAAAAGGTTTTTATTTTTTACAGGCGGCTGATGATCTGTATTTTTCATCTCCCCTCGTCACATTTGCAAGCGGCCTCTTCTCTCTTCATTCTTATGTCATTGGCGTCATGTTGGAGATTGTCTTATAAGTATCAAACGAAACCTAATTTTGATTTATAGTAGCCATAACCAAGAATAAAAAATGTGTTCAATACTTCAATCCATAAGAATAAATCTTAAATATCACATTAAATGACAAGAAATAATAGAAAGGAAAACGTTATACAGAAACAAAAGATCTTAGCATGAATAATTTAATTTATAGTTTCTAGATACAATTAAACAATTGTTTAACATTATTCATATCACACAAAACAATTTGAACTTGAGGTGTAAAGGAATATTACATAAATGGAAACAAAGTATACTACATAAAATGAAGAAGCATTTTATTTGGATGTACCAACATCAACATCAACAACAACAATTTTATCATCATCTTCATCACCATCAGCAACACCACCAACAACATTACTAATTTTATCATCATCTTCATCACCATCAGCAACACCATCAACAACATTACTGTCGTGATCGCCACCTCCACCACCACCATTATCTTCTTCATCATCGCCATCACCACCACCATCATCTTCCTCTTCTTCTTCTTCATGATCCACTAACAACCATAACCCGTTGACAACTCGGACCATACCCTTGTATTTCCTAACCCACCACTTAGCTGGCACATGACATTCATCAGTCAAACCATCAGCATACTTGTTTACTAGAGCAATCGCGCGGGGAACCACTAAATCAAACTCCCCTTCACTACCTTGTGTCCCCGCGACTCCATGTAAATAAGTCTCCATATCATGCCATCTTTGTATATCCCCGGGTTGTTTCAAGTAAGGGGACTTACTTGTATCAATCCTTAAAACATCCCCAACGTGTGAGTACCCAATATTCAAGGGGAAACATATCATTTGCAATTTCAATGGGTAGTGTGGAACCACATCATTCTCATTTTCAACTCGTAACACGCGAATATTGTCACCTAGTGAAGAGAATATTTGTTTGAAGTGTGAGTTTCCAACGCGTGGGCTAGCAAAAACAAAAGCGGTCACAAGAAAGTCCTTGTTGTATCCATTTACAACAATATCAACTGCATTGAGCGTCGCGAGTGCTCCACCCATGCTATGCCCGACAACCGTCAAACTAACATCCTCGTTCTTGTGTAACTCGACTAACCGGCTCACCTCTTCAAGAACCTATGCCAAATATTAGTTTGATCAAATTTGTAAACAGTGTTTGTCATGTAAATGTAAAACGTGTTTGAAAATCTCGAATTCGAATAAGCCCATTCGAGTAACTTGAGTAACTCGAAGTTCGATTTGTTGGACACTCATTTCACGCCAAAACAGATTGAAAATGGAAAAAGAAATCCACAAAACATATATGTTAATTTGTAACTAAAAACGTTATTTTAAAGATTATATCATACTAATTATTTGAAGATTACTTTTGTTACGTTTAAATGCATTTATAAGTTTGGCCTCGAAAGCTGTTGTGAATGTTTGATTTTTTTATTGTTATAAATAAAAGCTAAGAGGAATTGATTTCAAATAAGATGAGTGTTGAGGAGATTAACGATATCATGGGGTGTGATTTACTTGTGTTTTTAAAAGTCGATGGATTGGAAAACATGTTGGCGAGTGATAATTTACTTGAAAAATACATATCTCTCACAAAAACAACACATTTTACTGTATACATAATATCGTGCTCGATACCTTTGGGTTAGTTTGTTACAAGAAAAACAAAAAATTCAAAAGAAAATTTCAAATAATAATGAAATATTCAAAACAACTAATAATAAAAACATTAAAGAACCGACATGTTTGATATAGTTCTATAAATATATTTCAGGTGTATCTTATCTAATAGTTGGGGGTTGACTTTCGTATATAAAACAAAATTGTACAGTATGTTGGTGTATAGAGAAGTTAAAAAAACAAATATAGTTTTTAGTTAGTTGAACTCTAATAAAAAAATAAATAACAGTTAATAATAAATGAATAATTTCAGCATTTATCTAATATTTATAAAATAATAAAAGGTGAAATGTCATAACTTCGTGAGATTATGCAACACGCAAAGAAAATAATAAATCATTATTTATTTCCTTTGCTAACTAAATATATAGGGTAATGACTATGTTGTTACCTTTTTGTACTGAAACATAATGTATGTTAAAAACTTAGTTTTGTTATTGAAAACGTCACAATCAGTACCATCGATCTACACTAGTCTATTAGATTGACATGCGATCTCTAACGTTTTATATTCCTCCATCTTTGTACACTATTCAATCAAATACCTTTAATTTCCTCCACCGTAGTATATCACCAATTCACCATCGATCTTTGCCCCCTTTTTCGAAGACCCATGATACAAGTCCAAAATTCCAACTTTATCACAAAATGTGGTTTTTATCTTAAACTTTAGTGCAAAGGAAGACCGTAACCTCTATTTTTTGGTCTAGTAGGAATTGAAGGTTTTTCTTTTTTAAATTTCTTCTATTATTTGATTAATTTTTTGCTGTTGGATTTCTTTTTTCTTTTTTTTTGTTATTTCTTTTATTATATACGTAATTATTTTACTAAATAAATTTTCAAATGCTTTAATAGTTATTTGCTAGGTTTGGGTTGGTAACAGTTTCACAGTGACACTTTCATATTTGTTAACATTCAATGACAATTTACAACTGACATATCTTTTTCGTGATTTTCAAATTTATAGTTGCGAAAGTGCTTTTCTTATTTATGTTTCAATGTTCAAACAAAGTCATCGTAACACGCAGTATATCCCCGCTAGTTCTTAAAAAAAAAAAGACTAGGCTAGAAACTCGTATATCATATGAGTTTATCAAAATAAGAATATACTAAGTAGTTAGTAATAAAAATTTTAAAAATATTAAAAAAAAATAAAAGTCAAGTTTTTTAATTTGATTTTTAATAAGTGATAAAAGTATAAAACTATAAAATGTGAAAATAAAATTTTAAAAGCAGAATACAAGTAATGAAGAAGATTATTAAATTATAAAATAAAATAATAAGCATACTAAATTTAAATGCAAAAATTAAATAAGTGAAACTTAAATTTATGCAAATTATTCAATAATAAAAAAGAAGGATGAAACAAAAACGATGGACTCATAAAATTATGAGAAGTGACACAAAACTACTTCTTCATTAGGTATAAATAAATTTATATTGTTTAGCTTTAGTTTAGGGTGTACATAGTTCTAGACGAATGCTCTCACACTCAAACGTGTATACTGGCCAATCTATTGAACTATTGAAGCCATGCAACTTATTAACAAAAATATTGAATAAAATATATTTTGCAAAATTTTTTGTAAAAGTATATGAAATTCCTCCTATTTAATAATATAAAAGTTTACCTCATCATAATTCAAAATTCAATATTTCGACTTATATAATATATTAAAATATGCACGTGTATATGTATTGATAAAATATATAGTACAGTTTATTACAATAAGTAATTCAGATATGAAATATCGGTGTAAAAAAGAAGACTTGTCTTAAAGAATATTAGGATGATTGTGAGGTTGCAATTGACAAATATAAGGAGGTACAAATGTAGATATTCTCCTACATAATTTTATCTCAATTAGGAAAGAGGTTTTTCCCTTATAAAAAGAAAAGAAGTTAAAGGTGGTTTACATCTTTATAATTTCAATAAAATTATCATTTGAATATAAAAGTTTAAATTATGTTATTTACATCCAAACGTTTTATTAAAATTGTCATTTGAATCCATTTGATTATACCTAACTAACATAGTTAACTTTTTCCGTTAACTTTCCAGCGTAAGAGTAATTTCAGTCAAAACGACTTCAAAATAAAAAAAACCAACCCACTTGAGAGTTTTTATGTATTCAGTCTATTTTGATAATTGCAGTTATTATTTGATTCCATGATTTTTTATTGTTTTGTCTTGTTAATGTATTTTGGTTTAGTAATCATATTATTTTTGCCTGTTTCATAGGTTTCTTTGGTTTAAAGTATAATTATGGTTACGATAATTGATATTTTATGATTATTATTCATAGACTATTAATGTCATATTGTTTATAGTTCTTATATTTTTGTGATAATTTATCTTTTATGGTTATGATTTAAATAGTTTAGTGTCATATGACTTATTTGTTTATTTATATTATTATTGTGGTGTATTTTTCATAAAATTAGAAGTGAGTCACTTTTAGGTGATTATTCTTATATTTTATTTTATATAATAGGACGTCCAGATGTGTCTTTCTAGATAGAATAAAAGAAACGTCGACCTATCATTTCTAGAAATTTAAATCGCAATGGTTTATTAAAAGAGACTGTATGCATAAAACACCTCACGTAAAGATGATTTTTTAAATTGTTTTGACTAAAATACCTTTAATGTAGGAAACTTAACGGTGTTAATTAGAAGTAGTTAAATGAATTCAAATTATAAATTTAATGAATCATTTGGATGCAAATAATGGCAAAAATTAACTTTTGGATTCATATGACAATTTAATCTAAAAGATGTAAAACGTATTTAACTCTTAAATTTGTCACTATATAAAAATAATAATAATAATCAATAACTAGAATTAAAATTATGATATTGTTTTAAAACACATCACCTTAAAGTCAATGCTAAACTCATTATATTTTCCAAAATGGATTATGTCATGAAAATTTGACCCAAATTTTTAATAATTTAATTAATTAAAATAAGTTTAATTATGACACTTTAGCCTTTTTATATAGGCATAAACATTCTCTTTTAAATTTTTATTCTTAAACAGTTTCCTTATCATCATGCAAGTTATCATAGGCTACATTGGTTTTTATGATATTTAATTAATTTCCCTTTGTTAGTTGTGAGAAGTTGTGATCATGAAACACATATTTTAATCTTTAATAATTAAACGTAGCTTGTATATTAATCTTCAAAAAGATTAAATGCAAAAGCAGAATTCGAATCTGAGAGTTATACAGAAGAAACTAAACACAATCCCACCTCAAAACACCACCCCTTAAAGATATAAACGTTTTATTAACAATAAATTGTTGTTATCTATTTAAAGTAGTATTTTCATTAAACAAAAATGTACTTAAAAGAAAACTCACTTGGTGTCTAGCACTTGATTTGTTGAATCTTGACTTAGGATCAGCACTAGTGTAGATTGCATGCCACCCATGTTGAACCTTAACATGATGATCCCCTTTAAATATATCAGGAGCAGATACTTTAGCAAACTTAAGATCATTAATCCATTCCATTGTTTGAACAGTCCCTCTCCAAGCCACCACAATATCCCGCCGCCCTAACGCTGCCGCCCCTTCATCCGTAGCCACCGCCACGTACCCTATCCAGTTAGACTCCTTGCACCACGCCTCCCTTGACAACGACTTCACGAGAAACGAGGGAAGTGGGACCGACGATGTACCATAAACATATTTTGTGACCTTATATTTGTAAGGGCTCCCTTGCTCGATTTCCACTCGGGATAGTAGATTACTTCGGTTGTATAGGCTGTCACCCGCGTACTTTGACACCTTCTCGGAGTTGAAGGCGTCTCGTGCTGCTTGAGCCATCTCGCCATAGTGAATAATGTATCGACGGAGATCGATGTCGAGAGGGTCTAGTAGGTTAGACCAGTTGTCTTCACCACTTAGTTTCTTCCAATTGGTACCCATTTTAATTTGTATATCTTTTGAAAGTTGTTTTGTGTTGTAATATTCTTGATCTTATATAATGTGGTACTTGGTGTTTTAATAATCATATAACATGTGCACATTTGAATAATATTTGATCGTGTTAACAATCACTCTTAAATTATTATCATAACTTGGTCAAAACAATGTTACACAAGTTTTTTAAGCACATGAAAGGGTTGAAAATGACTATAATTTAAATGTTTATCTTTAATAACTACTAATAAAAAGTTGAACTTGTACTCTTTTAGAAAATATCATAGATTTTTTAATAAACATTTAACAGATTCTGGTGATCGGGAATCAACAAAACCCTTAAACTCTTAATTGGTTCCGTCTTGATAATAGGAACTAGTAGTTTAAAAAGTAATAAATTATTATTTTTAAGTAAAATAGAT